>OY728164.1:262145712-264645712 GCA_963277665.1 Viscum album | reverse complement strand
TTCACTAAAGATCAATGGGTATTCAATTTTCAAGAGAATACATGATTAAGAAATTGACATGTTTGGAATGTGACCAACAAGATATATCTTCTGATATACGGGGGTAAATGATGGTATTTATATGATCGGTAGATGACCTTTCTAGTAATATTTTTCTTTGTACTATGATCTTTGATAGAAGTATTTTGGATATGCCTAACGATTGGAATGAATTAGGTTAGACATCATACCGTATTGTTTATTGCTAGAAATTTTTCGATATTATTGTTGTAATGTTATAATAGTATAGTTTTAGAAAAAGGAAAACCTGTAGGATGGGCGACAACCCATCACGTCAGACAAGGACGCGAGAATCGAACCCACAACCAAAGTGCGACATGCCTTTATCACCTACTACTGGCCTACAGGAAGTCCTTGGTTTGTATAAATTGGTTTTAATTTATTATGTGGTTTGATATATAAAGTATAAGTCCATTTTTGGAACCATATGCGATTAATATCACCGTAGATGGAATTGTGTATATAACTTTTTATAACCATATGTTTCAGAAAGATGGAATGACCTGTCATTCTATTGCATGATCTACTAACACTTTGCAAAAGAGAAATTCAACTTCATTTCTTTAAGAGACGAAGTGGAAATTGTTTAAGGCACGAGCAATAGTAAGATTGTACCAAAATCAAGTAAGTATTTCTTTTAATTAAAAAATTATTCAACATTTCGGAAATGATCCTGAAAACCAAAAATGGTGTCCTAGTGCCCTCATATCTGATGAATCAGATGGTACCATAGATCATCAAAAATTTATAGCTTTTTGATTGTTGGCTTTTTTATATCTTAGTTCTCTACCAATCTCAATCAGGAATTGATGGTCAGATTTCTCTTCCATGTCAATATTTTCACATATGTTATCCTATGTGGAAACCCAGTGATTAGTTAATTTGGATAACCATTATGTTTCATAATTTAGTTTTTAATGTTATGTTTTGGTATTCCTTTTTACGATGTGGGTTTCTATTAAAGAAATTTTCAAGTAGTAAAGCATTTATATCCCTGATGAATTTAGAGGGAGAAATTTAATTTAAGGGGGGTAGAATGTAACACCCCAATATTTTCTGAAAAATATTCCTTTAATTTCATTGATGATTTATGTTGTACGCTAAACCAAAATTATCTTGTGTTATATGCAACACCATATTAGCTTGATGTATACGCAGCACTATTCTTGGTTTGTGTTACACAAAATTTCAAGTTCGTTTTGTAGAAATTATATTACGCAACATTAAGTATAGATATTTTTTAATGTATAAATGAATTAAGTTGTGATTATGTTATACGCAACACCAAAGTAAGCTTGCAATACAATAATCCCTGACATGCCTTGCATTACATGCAATGGAAAACTTCCTCGATAACATGTGTAGTACGCAATACAGAGTTTCTCTAAACAATGATATATTGTAATAATATTATTATGAACTTGGTGTTATGAATATTATTAACTAAATTTTAAATTTTATAACATTATTATATATCTTACACATTTTCTAGAATATTTTATGCGAACAAAATAAATTTTTCAGGTAAAATAAGTATTTTAAAAAAAAGGCTTTTTTGCCTCCTTTTGATGGCACAACCAACTTAAATATAGTTTTTGATAAATTTATATGTTGAATTTGACAAAATAAAATTCTTCTTTGGAATCAGGATATAAAAATTTACTTTGGATACATTTTTCATATTATTGTGATAACTTTCATATTTTAATGAATAGTAAAAACACGGTATATTTTAATTAAAAACAACTTTTTTCATCTTAACAATTTATATGGTTAAATTATAATATTGAATGGTTTTAATGTATAAATAGAATATATTTTTACCATTTAATATAATTTATGTCATTATCAATGATTTTACATTCAATTAATATGTAAAATCATTTCAATCCTTTGCAATGTTTTAACTTTTAAAACTCATTTTGTTAACAAGAGAATTAATTTTAAATTTTTTTATACAACTTCTGTGATTTGAATTTGGAAAAAATTTATTCCATATTTTTAATCCTTAGGTCCAAATTATGTTAATAGGCTACTTTTTGTTTATGGGCATTATGAATAGTAACAACGGTAAATTTTATTTACTATAGTTAAATGTAAATCAGGTAATTATAGGTAAATATAATAGTATAAAATTACCCTATCACTTGTATTAATATAATTTAATGATTATATTTAGTCCTAATGCATATTTTGGTTGAAATGGAATCCATTGGAACCCACTTGGATTTGATTAAGACCTTTGATTTATTTTATTTTAAAGAAAGTGAAATATGTCTCACTCAAAATTTAAAAATTAAAGTATTTTTAATAAAAGGTTATACAGGATATAAGTTAGATTATAAATACTAATTTTAAAGATAAATTTTTTTTCTTTGTTATGGTAATTTATTTGTAAATTTTAAGGGATATTTAATTACCTTAATAACTTATTCATTAATGATGCATAAATTATTTATTTAGTGAAAAATCAGTAATATAGATTTTATTAAATTAAGAATACTTATTAAAAGGCCCAAAACCTGACCAAAACATATTTTTAGTATATATATAAACCATAAACATCCAATGGTATAATTGTTGACCATTTGGATCTTTATAAAAGCAATTATGACACTTATATTATTTTATTTTAAATGATGTCAAAGTTGACATCTTCATAATTTAGTAAATATAACAATTTACATGTTGTGATTTTAAGATGATAAAATCGAGTAAAAGTATTATTTTGAAAGATATTATATTTATCACCATCATAGTATTTTTGTTTTAGTTTTTATGCAACTAATAAATATATTAAATGATTATAGGGAAATTATGTAGTAATTGTTTTATTAAGAGAAATATCAAATAAATGGTTTTATAAATATTAAATTAAATATTATATAAACTAATTAATGTTATCCACAAATTTTATAGAAGAATATGACATTTTATGAATCTAATAAACATTTTTTCCTAATATATCTTCTGCGTGTATTTTATTTAAATTCAAATAAATGAATAGTGTCAAAATTAACACTATGGTTATTTTATAAAAATAATATATTATTAAATTGTTTAAAAATCAAAAAAAATATTTAAAATTATAAATTGAAATTTTTATGTTCTAAAATGTCATAAATTACCCAATTATAGATAATTCATAACACATAAGTAATTATTTATAACAATTTAAAATTTATAATATTATTACAACAAATAATATTAAATAGATTAAATACGGATAAATCATGTTGATAAGGTTTAAAATAAATTTCCAACATGTCTAAATTTTATTGGTAGATTATATAACAACCCTATCTCATCTAATATTCTAAATTTAGTAATTTTGGAAGTTTTTATGTGGGTTTTTAATTTATTATAAATTTATATTTTTTAGATTTCAAAAGGTGCCCATCTCTTCCCTTATAAAAGGGCACCTCCTCCCTCTCCTCTTCACACAAATTTGAGCCTTCAAGCTCGGTAAAAAACTACCCATTTAACTTATCCACTTCCATATAAACATAATATAAGTCCAGGTCTTCTTCAAAGACCAACTTTAGTGCCTAAGAGGAGGTTAAGAGGAGGCACATCAAAGAGGAGGTAATCTCTTCTACCGATTCTTTCATGTTTTGTTATTCTTCTACATACACTTCTTTAGTTGTTTCATTATAAATTAATAACATAAGTATAAATAATATACTTATATTTTATTATAAATATTAAACAACCCAATTTCACCATATATCCATCCTACGGAAAACGAAATCATCGTAAGTGTGTACGTACGGAATACCATCTCTACGTCGTGGTGTAATCTGTTTTTCCACCACCACCTTACTTTGATGGGTATAATGGTGTAATGAATAAAAATATATGGTTATTATAACATCATAATAATTCTGAGATATTATATTATCTACTCCAATTCCATTAAATAATTATGGGAACGATATCATCGCTCGTGCGTACGTACGGATCACCGTCTCCAGAACGTGATGAGATTTATTCTCCATGTTAACAATTCAAGAATGATTATAAAATATATATAATGAATAATAATGATATATTTGACATAATAATTCTACAGGATTTATGTATATATATATATGTCATCGACTTCCATTCAAGTCAATAAGGAAAGGAAAACATCGTCCATGCGTACGTACGACCTACCGTTTCCATGAACGGTGTGTTTTATTTCATTTATCTATCTATTATATATATATACATAATATATATGATATAAAAATCATGTTTTAAATTTTTTAAGTAAGTAAATAATGATGTAATTAATAATAATATCAATAACAACAAGTCTAAACATGTATGATAAATGGAACGATTTTACCCAAAACACTGCTTTAACATGAAATTGACAAAAGAACGGGTAATATAAAGCCATATGTGAATCATATATGATATAATAAATATTATTATGGTTCTGTTACATGTTAATAATATGTTTAAACCCACTATACATAAGTTTTGGACATGTATGGAAGAAATTGGACCAATGGTAAGGGATAATTCTTCCAATCTTGTTCTTATCCGAGTTTGTTTATTCGTATGTATTTACTAGGGTTATATTTTACATCCATGTCTATAAAAATGTTTTTCATAAAGTTTTTAATATTATTCCATTATGTTTATAGTCATCTTTACCCATCTTTGACTTTTACATTATGTTATGGAAGGAATCATTCTTTTGTTTACCATATGAGGAACTTTTTGACTTTTCCGGCAAAAGTACGAGGAGAATGTTTTTTTAACTAATACGGAATGAACGGATTTTTATGGTTTCATAATGAATTATTTCCATGAAGCTTCCTCTAAAATATTTCATGATTAATTTCGACAAAATATTTTTCTTTGAAAATTTCTTGGCATTGGAGAAAAGAAAATGATTTTGAAGAAGAAAGTATATGTTACCCAAAAATTATTTTCAAGTGTTTTATAAAAACCACTTTCCATGAGAGATAACATTATTTAATATTTTTTTTCAATTATAATCTCTCTATTATTTTAATGGTTTTATTTTTATTATGATTAAATGATATCCATTTATTCTATATAGATTATGTTATGATGGATGATGTTTATGAAACCCATTTTTTTGTTGTGTTATGATGAATGATTTATGTTTATTTTGTGGAACACAAATGAATGATTTCATTATTAGATGGGTGAGACCTATATCTACATCCAATTAATTGGGTAATGGATTATATCTCTTGAGATAAACATGGCTGGAATGAAAAGTGAATCTGGTTCAGTAATACAGGGTTAGAATGACAAGTAAACTCGATTCAGTAATGGACTTTGTCCACTATGATGGTCTTGGCAGTAATGCCTTGGATACTATGGAAATCACATAATGTGATTAATGTTTTGCCACAATTACATGTTTTATTCAAATTCTATTTTATCATGATTTATTTTCCTCTATGATATATGCCTTATGTACTGAAATGTTTTATGTCATTGCTCAAGATTTTGATGGTTAGATTTTATGTTCATGTTTTTTCATTCAAATTTTTATGGATTGTTTTTTGTTCTATATGTTTAACCTTACTAAGCATTTGAGCTCACAATTTTTATGTTCTCCTTTCCCCAGAATATAATTAATGGTTTTAGGTAACAAAAAAAGGGGAAGATCATTATGAGAGAGGTTGAAGATCATTTACCATGATTAGAAGATTCTGTTCTGAGTTTCCAAAGAGACTACAATATTACGGTCCTTGGGTGTTTTTTTGTTATGTGTTATGTATTCCAAAAAAGTAATGTAATTTCCATGTACGTCAAGTATTGGTATTTACTGTGGGTGAAGCGTAGTTGTGCCCATTTATTTTATTGTTAAGTAGGGCTGTGAGATTGATGGACATCTCTCGGGAGTGGGATGTATGGTGGGATCAAGATGAGCTCGATAAGAATTGGGTAAAATTCATGTACCACCATATGTCCCAACCCAAGGGGGGATTCTGAAGTTTGGGCTAGGCCTATAGACAAAATGTCGAGGCGTTCGTACTTATCCCATGAGGATAAGAATCAAAATGTACATAGTCCTTAATGGCCATGCAGTTTATTGTCGTGTAGTGAGGATGTGGGAGGATAGAAGAAGGGGGAGGGGCACATGGTGCGATTTTTGTAATCCTGACATGAGTGGGGATAAATAAGACTTCACTACGCCGTGTAAGGATCCTACAAGAGGTCTACCCCCAAGGGGGTAGTCAATGATGAGTTTTTGGGGGTTAGACTTAGGACCGAGTGTCTAATCATTCCTATGTATCCCATAAGAATAAGAATTATGCCTTACGTAGTTCTGGAGGACCCATGCAGTGTAACATCTTGTAAGATGATGAATTGTTTAACATCATGCAGGATGAAGCAGTTTAGGGTCATACAGGACTCGATAGTTTAGGGTCATGCAGGGCCTGGCAGTTTTGGGTCATGTAGGACCATCATGCAATTTTAGGATCGTGCGGGACTGTCCAGTTTACGGTCGTCTAGGACCATATAGTTAATAGTCTTGTGGGACCATACATTTTATGGTCATGTGGGACATAGGGCTCAAGAAAAGTATTCCTTGAGGAACTTGGCATTGGTGTGACGAATTATACGCTCACCATCCATGGTCACCAGTGAGTACGCACCCTTGGGGTAAACCTTGTGAACAATGAAAGGTCCTACCCATTTGGGCTCCAAAATGGGTAGTTTCCTGCCATGAATCATTGGTGTACAAAGGACAAAAACCAAATCACCAGGCAAGAAAGAGTGGAGGGAAAAAAATTTGTTGAAGTCTCTAGCTATATTATTTTGATTCCCTTCTAGATTGTGTAGGGCACAAAGCCTATTTTCATCAAGAGCTTCCAACTCATCCATGCAAATTTATTCTACTTTATCTGGCGCCTGATGATCATTGACCAGTATGCGTAATGAAGACAACTGAATCTTGATAGATAAGACACCATCTATTCCATATACCAGGGAATATGGGGTCACCTGTGTGGAATTACGAGTCATCTTCCAATAATCCTAGAGGGCGTTTGGGAGCTTGTATGGCCAACTCATATTGTTATGACCAACTTTTTTAGCAAAATGATAGAGAGGGTCTTTTTAAATGCCGAGATCTTCCCATTTTCTTGCACATGATAGTGGTAGGTATGTTTATAGAGGATGTTGTACATGGAATACAACTTCTTCAACTCTTCTTCTCGGAAGTTGGTTCCATTATCAGTGAGAATATCATGAGGGACTCCAAACCGATAGATGATAATAGAGATCACGAAGTCAACGATAGAACATTCCTTGACCTCCTTAAGCAGAACTTCCTCTACCCACGTTGAAAAGAAATCCATAGCGATTAGGATGAACCGAAATTAGTAAGCTGTCACCGATGAATATGGTCCCATGACATCCAGTCCCTATACTAAGAAGGTCTCAGAGTACTTGGTAGTGTGGAGAGGCTCTGGCGGTGAATGCATAATGTTAGCATAAATTATGCACGCATGGAATCTCTTGGAGAACTTGATGAAATCCTGGATCATGGAGGGATAAAATCACCCCAGTATCTCGATCTAGTGAGATATCATCGGCCCAATCTAATGGGCGCTACATGAACCATCATGAACCTCCTTCATGACCTGAGAAATCTCGACTCCTTGGATGCAACGAAGGAGAGATCCATCAAACCCGTGATTGTAGAGGATCTTCTCAAGAATGAAACCATCCAAGAGGGTAAGCTGTAATGTGTGGCGTCAGATTCTCTAATGATCGACCTGATCTTCTAAGAGATTACCGTGTTGGTGGTATTCAACCAAGGTAATCTTCCAATCGATAGTCAATTCAATCACGGCATCTAGGGGACCTGGGGGTCCTAACATGGATGTTCCGGTGGAAATATGGTTTACATGTGGGATGTCATATTCATATGGAATGATGAGATCAATGACACTCTGATGTGCCACGTGGAAAATCAGGTCATCCTGTTCGGGCTCTATATGTGATGCCGTTAAGCTGGACAAAGCATCCGCTAGACCATTCAATGAACGAGGGACATGGGTAACCTCCATCCAAGAAGTGAACTGAGCTATTAGATAGAGAGTGCATTCCAACAATGGTACGAGCTTAGGCTTCCAGAAGACATATTAACCGTTGATCTGTTTGATGACTAGTTCTAAATCCCCTTTCACATGCAGATGGGGCACGTAAATCTTAAGAGCCAGCTCGAGGCTGGCGATGAGAGCCTGATACCCTACTTAATCGTTGGTGAAAACTTCTGATAACAAGAATGAATACGGCAGAATGGCACGCGCTGGGGTAATGAAGATGATACCCAGGCCCACTCTATTGAGTCTGGGGTCATTGAGCCTTCTGCTGGTGGGGCACTTGGAAAATAAAGATCTAGAGACTGGTCCACCGGGGTTGGATGATCCGCGAGGAAATCCACCAATGATTTCCCCTTGATAGCCTTACGAGGCACAAACCTGATGTCAAACTGCTGGAGGATCACCACCCACCGTGCCAGTCGGCATATCCACATGGGATGACTCAGTATGTACTTCAGCGGGTCTTCTTAGGACACTAACTATACCTCATGGTGCTGTAGGTAATGCCATAACATTTTTACAACGAATACGAGCGCAAGGAAGATTTTCTCAATGGGGGAGTATCTGGTCTACGTATTGAGGAGCATGCGGCTGAGGTAGTAGAGGATGTTCTCCATGCCCACATTGTTCTTCTAGGAAAGAAGGGTGCAGAGAGATCATTCCACGGTGGTCACATAAAGAACCAGTGTATTTCTGGAGATGGGTGGCATCAAGATTGAGGGATGAAGTAGATACTGCTTGATTTCTTCTAATGCTGTTTGGCACCTTTGCCCAATTCATAGGCAGTTACTTTCTTCATGAACCTAGAAAAGGTATTACAATTTCCATCTAGATTTTCAATGAATCGGATTATGTAGGCCATGTGGCCTTGGAAGCCCCGAAGTTCTTGGATGTTTCTCGAGGGAGAAATATGAATGAGGGACTTGATCTTCTCCAGGTCAATCTTGATGCCCTGATATTTGACAACAAAGCCGAGGAACTTCCCAGAGGTGACCACGAAGGCACAATTCAATGGGTTCATCCTCAGGTGGAGAGAACGAAGGAAGACTGACAATTTCTCAAGGTCCATGAGATGGTCCTAGTTCTGGCAAGATTTGACCACCAGATCGTCCACATAATATTCCACCAATGTCCTGAGGATTGGATTGAATATGCAATGCATGGCATGTAGATAGGTGGAACCTGCATTTTTTAAGTTGAAGGGAATGACATGGTAACAAAGCATACCTTGTAGTTCCCTAGAGGCTGTAGACTCCTCATCCTCAGGGGCCATCCATATTTCATTAAATCTAGAATAATTGTCCATGGAGTAAAGGGCTTGGAACCCAGCCGTAGCATCAATTAGAAACCCCGTCACTGGAAGGGGAAAACCATCCTTCGATAACTGATAGTTGTGGTCTCGGAAGTCAATGCAGACCCTTATCTACCCATTCTTCTTCCTGAATGGAATAATGTTTTCAAGACATTTGGGGAATTGGACCTCCATAACAAAATTTTCTCTGACGAGCTTATCGACTTAGGCCTCACCCATGGCGTCGTGAGAAGGGGGCTTCATTCTAAGAGGCTTCTTGAACCCACGATGATTTCTCGGTAGACCGAGGCGGTGGATGGCTACATGAGGATCTAGTCCAGACATCTCATAAGAACTCCTGGAAAAAACATAATGATGCTGTTTCCGGATGTCTATATATCGTTGTCGCTCCTCAAGGGGATTGGTTGCACTAATTAATGTAGGTCTTGGGTCTTCCTCGCTACCAAGGTTTACCTGTACCAACTCATCGACTGTGGAAGAGACACCCTCATCAAAGGCAGGGGCCATCCTCTGGGTACCCTTCTTCACTTATTGAGAAGGGATCCTCAGTGGGAGGAAATTTATCTGAGTAAACAAGTCCCGAGGAGAGGCATGTGTTGGCCTGAGCGGCAGTGGTCACTGCATTGGGAGATTCTGGTGTTGTCGAAACCATATCAATGAAGGTTGTTGACCTGATCCCATCTGGTCTTCGGCCAAAGGGGCCACACTTGATAATATCAAAGCAATAATGGAACTTCAGCTTGATCCGGTTAATTCCAGCCTGGCAGAACAAGAAAGTATGACGTACTAATGTTGCCATGGGGTGGACATCCTGATACCTTATGGGGGTAGGGGGGTCAAGGATCACCAAGGCCTGATTCGTATAAGAATACGAGGTGATCTTATGACGTTTCTTGGATCTAGGAATGTGGTTCCCCTTGTCCCAGAGACAACAAAACATTGCCATATATCGAGGGTCCTGGCCTCGAACCGATGGATTGGGAAGACGTAGATATCATTCAGGCCTACCCAGGGGTCGTTCACAGCCACGACGGGCTCAACATCACTTGCCTGAATTGTTTATCTTTTCTCTTGTAACAATCAGCATCCAGATAACAGGCATCACAAGAGGAAAAAGGAGACACGTCACATTGAAGTACACCCACTTGGAAATTAATGGAGTACTTGAGGAAATGGTTATACGATGAGGGGACCACCGCATGAAGGTGGAGCCATGGACTTCCCATCAATGCATTGTACGTGGTGTACTGGAAGACAACCATAACCTCGATGCTGGAAGCTAGGCCACTGAACTGGAACATAAAACAAATCGTACTGACCAGGGAATTCTCTATCCTGTCATAACCTTGGATTTTCAGGTCAGAGGGAGTCAAGTCGTCCTCCGACAACCCTAGTTTCTACAACGTCTGAGTTGGGATAAGGTCGATCCCAAAACCTGTGTTGAAAAGGCAGCAATGAACATTCACATCATTTAACTAGACAGTGATATACAATGGGAGAATGTGCCCCTATATATGATAACATTTATCTTCTCTGGAGAATGAGATGATGGCCTCGTATTCAGAATTCTCAATTGCCTTAGCGCGAAAGGCCTCTACACCTGCTACCTCCGTCTCAAACAGAAGGGGGATTCATAAAGCCTCAGCGAGGGCCTCACACATATCTGCTGATAGGAGTAGGGCCTTGAGGATAGAAAGCCTTGCTGGGATGTTGGAATGGAGCTTGAGAATAATATACTTCTACGGTAGGTGTAAACTTATTCTTGTAGAAGGTCTCTCTATGACCGGTGGTAAAATGGCCCCTGCCAGCTGGGCCAGTGGCTGACTAGTGCTGGGAATATCCCACTACCCACTAGTTGAAGCCCATAGAGTGATGACCGGATGAGGGTCAGGAAACTGAGACAGGCCTGTAGAATTTCATGGTTGGTCACGACATGGTCAAGGTGGCTCTTCCTGATCTAGTAGCACAAACGATGGTGGAGGCGGGCCTGATGACAACAGACGGGGAGGCTGCGCGTGCTGAGCTCTGCACTGGACCTGCTGTCTAGTCTCAGTGGTGTGCACTCCCTTGCTGGAAGTTCCAACTAACGTACCTCAATGACCCATATAGCCATTACTCCCCCGACAATGGTGTCGGCAGGGGACATTGGGGAGATCTTCCTGGCGCTCTCCGTCGTTGGGAGTCATGTAGGGGTTTACCAACTCTACGGTGTTAACTGAAGCATAACATTAACTTTCACTCAAAGGGTCATCCATTAATGAGTGGATTCTGAGAGTTATCCCCATATTCAGGGGAATGAAGTAGCTGAGAGTATAATACGATGATGGCATTGGCGGGATGCATTTCTTTCCCTTGTGTCGACGTTGTTTTCTATTCTGGGAAGATGCTGGCTGATATGACGTTGCAGAAGTGGTGGCCGCAACTTCTAAAGGCTCTGGCCGATTCAGGTGTTCATGGATGATACCATGAGCACATGCAACCATTTCGCGAGCCATCCTATCATGATATGTTTGGGACCCAAAGTTAGAAACCTGCTGCCACTCACCGTCCCTGTCGCTGTTGCTGTCGGGCCTTACGACGACGCATGCCACTTGTGTTGGGGCCATACCCAACCTGACTATGTTGTTATCAACCAGGTCTTGGAGCTAGTCTTTAAACACATATCACTAATTGAGTGTGTGCCCCATGATCTAGTGATAGGGGCAGTAGTTTGGGAGATCAGTGAGGTTCGCCTCTTCTGTCATTCTACACTCAGGGAAACACAAAATACCTTGTTCCAAGGCACATCGAAAATAGTCGGGGACATGATTCTCGTTGAACGAGTAGTTCCAGTTTCATCTATCCGGAAAGGGGGTCCTTGGAGCTTAGCTCTGATGAGGATTTGGACAAGCCTATCGAGGAGACAGGGCATGATTGTACCACATAGGTAGTGGTGGCGCATTACGGGGGGCACCTACCGTTTTTAAGGCAGCCGTTGTTGGGCTGGAGGCTACGCCCATGGTGGCGGGCCTCTGCGAGGTTACAGAGGCAGCTTCACTGGTAATAATTCTAGTTGCAAGGGGGCCTCTATTTGGGCCACTGTGGTGAGCTTGTCTCAGGCACCCCTCATCGCGGGAATTACATGAGGCAACAGAGGTGCATGGCTAGCTTGTTGCATGGATCCTTCTAGGTGCTGGGCCTTATCAGATAAGTCTCAAAATCCTCTAGGGTAGTTCTCTGTGATCATAGAGGGAATTAGTTCCATATTAACCATTCCTACACACATCGTTAGTAATTGATCTTGAGTCAGTGGCAAGTCAAGAGAACATGTGAGCCCTTTCCACCAGGCGATGAAGTTAGTGACATTCTCATCAGGCCTTTGTTTTCACTTGAAGAGTTCTACGATACTTGTCTTCCATGTGGTGGAGCTAAACTGGTACAGAAACTACCGGCGAAGATCCTCTTATCCCGTTATTGACCTGATGGGGAGTTGGCTATACCAGACGAACACATGCCCTTCCAATCTCTATACAAAACACCAGATCTTAGTGGCCTCCTACTGCACTGGAGTCCCAAACATGGGCCCCATACCATGAGGAAAAGTTTGCCAGATGCTATGGTGGGTCCCTTTTACCATTTAAGGGGGAAAAGGTGGGATTACCTAAACCCAAAGGTGCTGACATATCATCCAACCATGTTGGATATGGAATTCCATCAGGTGGAAGTGCCACCTATCGCATTTCCAACTCCTCATGGTGGGAAATGAGTGTTACCATTGGATCATCTGCACGGGGTCCCTGTCTTGACATGGATCCCTAACAACGAGTAAATTGGTGGGTTCTTCAACATGTTAAGGTGGCTCATCGGCTCATGGCACGACTGGTGGGCCGACCTGAGAGGCAGCTAGGGGAACCTGTGATGGGTTCCTTGGATTGTCATGCCGTTTCGGAGGGTTTGGAAAGACATACCGTGCCCTATAGCAATAATTTCTGGCCTCAACCCTATCTGCAGGGGCAGGATAGTTAGGGAAACCTGGTGGAAGATCGCCGAGGGAATGTTATTCCTACCCCTACTACCCTGGACTAGGATTCTCGTCGTCTGGTTGTCATTCTATGGCGTGTTCAACATAGAGTTCATATACCAACTACTTCAGTTCGACATGTTTTTCGTGCAACGCGACCTTCTTAGGGTCCTCCGTCTTCTGCACTGACGCGGATGGGTCAGAGTGTTTTGTGTCCCCTAGGTGCTTTTTACCCTTAACTAGATTCTAACTAACAACTAATTCCTCTATGGGCTCAGGGAGACCTAGAAAATTCCTCTACTAGTGAGTAACTCTTCCCGATGGATCCAGAAGTGGTGGAATGCCCTTGGGGGTATGTCTCTGTCAAGAATCTCTAGCTCATTCTCCTCATCCATTATGTTGTCCATGATGACCATGAACCTTACTGAGGTCATGTCCTCAATATCTCTTAGTTATTTGGGATACCTTCAGATAGGAATGAAGAGGAGGGAAACATACTACCCCCTTCCATGGATTTTCACGTTGGGGGAATCCTCTTTGATAATCTTGCTGAGTACCTTGAGACTCTGAATGCATTGTTGTTGAAGGGCCTCACGGTGGCCTGGTGACTAGGGGCGCTGGGCACATGAATTGTAGCCTACTCAACCAGACGACATTGCTCGCCAATGTCTTCAAAATGTGATTGGATCATGGGATAAACCAATCGCTGATGATGAAGGCTGAAGTCCATCACCTAGAGGGTTTGGCAGAAACACTCAACTTCCACTGTGGTGAGGGATTCCAGCGCATAGAAATTCGGTGCAGCCACGGGCCAGTACATCTCAGGGAAGTGGTCTGCTGTGAGGATATTCCATAAGAACTTCATCTCGGATTCAAGGTCTGGCCCTTGATTTACCCATTCATCAACTGGGGGTGGCTGAGGGAATGGAAACAGTACTGAGGTAGACCATTGGGAGGGCATGCTGGCAGGTGGGGAATACGGTGAACGGGCTGATTGGCCGCTGAATCTCGGTCTCTCCTCCGAAGAGTGTAGCAACTCGGCCACCACATCATGTTAGGATGGAATAATGGCTAAAATTCCTAGAAAATGGTCTAGGGCTCCTAGAGATAGGTTGCGCTGCTACTCGCCTGCCATTGGTCCCCAGAATAGCACTCTGTGATCTCTAGTCGAGGTAGAGAGTGCATCTGGTGACAATGGTGGTGATTGAACGACCATAACCTATGGGGTTTCCATGTTGAGTTGTATTCTGATTCAGATTCTGATAATTGGAATGGTTTTATCTCTATCCAGACCTCCCCCGAATCCTTCTTATGGTGGTGAAGACCTGCATTCCTGCCACTGGATGACTCTTCTAGACAGGGTGGATTTCTGACATGAGGATGTCCTTCATCCATAAGGTGCTGGGGCGGGGAGGTATTCCACCTGAGAAAGACAAGGTGTGAGGAGCACCAAGGAAGATATGAAAAGGGATATGGTTAGGACCTCTATGGGAAGTGATGGAGTGGGTATGACCTCTGCTCGAGCCGATAAGAGCATGGCTGGGACCCCCATGCTTATTCCCTATGATGAAATCAGTATAAAGGGGTCCTCACACTGGTTGATCTAAACACGGGTAGGACCTCCATGTTGGGCACTGGTGAGGTGAAGCCGACCCTCACTCTTCTAATTGTTGGGGTGAGAAGGACCTTCTCCTGCTGCTACAATGAAACACAGAGGGTCCCCACTTTGAAGAGTGACCACATGCGGATCTTCCCCGTTCCAACAGTCTGTGGTGGGAGGAAGGACTCCATCTCCAGTGTAGTAGGCACGAGAGAGACTTTGATAGTGAGCATCCCTAACATGGGGAGGAGCCTTGTTTGGACTAAAGGTGGCATGGGGTAGACCTCCATGCCGAGCCTGAGAGCAGGGAAGGCCCATGTTCTCCCGGGTAGCCGTACGGGGAGGACCTCCATATTGGGTGACATCACTGCGTGTTGGTCCACGACAACCACTACCTGTGCCGATGACCAAGAGAGTCAATCCAGCCTTCCAATGGGGCGGCTGGTGCTTTAATCTATGTCAGGAATATGAATGTCCCGATTCAGCAAACACATGGAGTTGGTGATATGCATCAGCAGTGGCTCAGACCACGATAGCTGCTGACATTAACGCCCCTTGGTAGACGTCCTCTACAGATTTCTCCCTACGCAGTCATCGGGTTAGACAGACCAGAGATGGTGGTACAAGTACATGGCTTACCTGCTCCTCAGCAAGGAAGACTGGGTGGTGGCGGCGACACGGCCTTGGGGGAGCCATTGTTGGGATCCCCTAGAATGAAACTCTAACCGTGATGACGTAGATATCCCCTACCACATCGGCATAGGGTAGGGAGTTGTCGAAGCGTTCCAAGGACAGGCTCCCAAAATAGTTATATATTGGAGTGGGGAGAAGTGGCTCCCTACGTGGCCCTCAGGGGCGGTGTTGACGACGAGGCACAGACACCTCTATATCCAGGCGGGCCATAACCCTCATAGGGATGATCCTCTCCTCCTTGTACCAGCGTATGGGGTCATTGATTACCCTCCTCTGAATAACCTCAAAAGGGGAGATAGGGCATGGGTGCCCCAAGGTCATTGGTGTAGAGGCCGTTGTGGAAGAGGCGGAAACATGTGGGACTGTCGCACTAGTACTGCCCCTACCCCTGCGCTGGTGGGCAGGCGATGACTGTGTTCCGGGTGCAGCAGCTTGGTTTCTAAAAGTATGGAGATTAACTCGTCAGTGCTGAAAGAAAAAGGAAATCGATGACCAGTGTCCTAGCACCATTTCGCTTTCCCTGATTGGTAAGAGGGATCCACACTAACAACGTCACATATCAGGATGTCCAACGTTCTCCTGCCCCAACTTCTGGTGAGTTTCACGCATGGCCTGCTATTTTCTTGGCTGAACCCCGCACCGGATAGCTGGATCAGTGACATTCTAGTACACTGATGTCTCAAACAATACTAATCTCCATATTGTGGAGAGGATATTCTCGTTGGGTTCACCATTTCTATTTTCGATGATTTCACCTGGGCTTGGGAGACCATCTTGTTCAAGGATGAAAGGTGTAGTTTCATTGCCCCACATTCCCACTTCCCAAAGAAAGGCGACATCTTTCAAATATTTAGGGACGTTTTCTCCTTGATCAAAGTGGGATGATGGGATGTCGGTTCATCCTTCTGTGGATTCCTTCTTAGAACTCGTCACCTAGTCTAGCTCTCCATTATAGATTTAAGACATTGTTTGTGAAACTCTTCCTAGTTCCATATCTTCATGGACACTAGTTAATTACATTACCTCTGTTGGGACATTCCAAAGGGTCCAATCAGGGTAGTAACCTTTAGTTAGGGGAGTAGTAACATTGGACATCACTGGAATGTCTGGACACTGGAACACTGGCACTTTTGGGTTTTATTCTTTTATTATAGGGCTTCTCGAGGGCGTGGAAGCACAAGGTATCCCATGTCGAACGTGGGGAATCATAATCTATAGGCATGTATCTAAGGTTTTTATTAGCTTCCCATGTTTAATACAGGGTATTCCGTAGGTCTAACGTCCAGCAGAGATGGATCACATTGATTAGAACACTGATTAAGGTGGATCGGATCGGTGTATCCTTTGGAGGGAACACTGATGTTGGGGGGTGAGTTGTCATGACCTCACTGAGATATGGCGGCCTAGGTAAGAATCAATATGGATGATGGAGTGTTTGAATGAAGTGGATGGTTGATGGGATGGGACCTCCATGAGGACGATGGTAATGTTGGGATTGAGTATTGAGGAGACTTCCTATGTATCCCCGTGGAAGGGAATCAAAGTATGCGTAGTTCGGTAGGGCTAAGGGATGCCTAAGGAGGTGGCCTATGAGAATGGACACATGTATTGGTCCCGGAGGAAATAGAACCTCTGGGTTGGGGATTTTCCTTCCCGAGAAACATATGCTCGAAGGGAATACTAGGTAATGGACTTGAATTGGGGGCGTACACGTAGGATGACAACTCGATGACGTGTATGGGGATCACGCATGTTTAATATCCCAAGTTGGTCTAACGCCACTAGGACATACCAAAGTTGAGGGTCCTAGAAAATAGGATTACAATGGCATGCCGCTGAATAGGGGATGCAAAGACTTACTGCTGATTGAGGTCACATTGGATTACTGCTGGATAGGGTCACAACGGCTTACCGCCGGCTGGGGTCATGACCGATTACCGTTGGATGGGGTTGATACTCATGGAAGACTCCTACACACCCTACCTAGGAGACAGAGATCAAACCCATGTAGTTCGTATGGGATGGGGGTCAATGGAATGACGCGAAGGAGGACCTGGGGTCCAAATTGATTTTGGTCTTGAACCTCATAGAGGCTTCCTATGTACCGTGCCTTGGCAAGGATCAAAGACGACATAGTTCATGGAAGAGTTTGGTGAACTGACGTGAAGGGGGTCAGACCCAATGGGTGGTGGGATTGAACCTTAGGGAATCTTCCTACGTACCTTGCCTTAGCAAGGATAAAATTCCACATAGTTAAGGTGGGTGAAATGGCTTACTGCTGACTGGGGGAAACAGTGTCTTACCACTGATCGGGAGAGATAAAAACTTATAGCTAATTGAGGTTCACAGTTTACCGTCAGGCAGGACGAGGGTGAACTGATGTGAAGGAGGACCTGTGGCCATGATACATGGTGGGATTGATCCTCGTGGAGGCATCCTATGTACCTTTCCTTGTAAAGTATCATAGATCTCATAGTTCAGGTATGGATGTGAGGTTTACACTCTAGGTTTCCAAGGGTGTTGGTGAACCGACGTGATGATGGTCAAAATGAACAGGTGTTTGGTGTGAACCTTAGGGAGGCTTCCTACGTACCTCACCATGGTAAGGATCAAAGACCACGTAGTTTAGGCATGGTTGTCGGGATTACACTCTAGGCTTCCCTGGGTGTTGGTAAACGAACATGAAGATGGTCGGAACGACCGGGTGTTAGGCTTGAACTTCATGGAGGCTTCCTACATACCTCACCTTGACAAGGATCAAAAACCATGTAGTTTATGTATGGGTGTGGGGATTACACTCTAGGATTCCCAAGGAGGATGTCACGGTCGATGCTTTCTCTAAGCCCATGTGAGTCATGCTCGGTGTGATATAAAAGTGACAACAAAGACCTGACAATTACGTCATGAATGGTGCGTCTGTGGGAAGTAGACTGGGGTGACATGTAGTTGGTGATCCAAAGAGGAAACATGGGCTTATTCATGGTCAACATCCCAAATGATGGAGATTGGGACATACTCCAGTGTGGAGTCCTAGATGGTGGCAAAACCAAATAGGAGAGGGACTTGGCACCCAGGAAGGTAGAAGGAGCATGGATACTACATCCTTCAAGAAAATCTAGGGGCATACACCAGGGTGGTTTCTCTTTCCCCATGGATAGACACTGCTCCAATATAGTGGATGTCATTCCATGTGAGGAATGATCTCAGTCTCATGTAGACTAGTGGTCATTTTGAATGTCCCTGGTGGGGTACCCCGTTTATGATTTGCGGGGCAAGGCCAACTTTTAACGTCATGTGCTGAGGACGAAGGTTCTTGGAAGTTTATTGTCTTGCAGCTCGGATGTGGTGGGTTCGCTCCCCACCCCTAGGACTTACATAAACAATACTTGAGGACCTTGAGGGAAGGAAGGGATCCGTAATGCCGTGGTTGGAGGGTGTTATGGAGAAAACCATCAGAGGTTCCACATTAGCGTGGTTATGCGAAGAAGAAATAGCCGTTAGCGTGCCTATGAAAAGAATCATGAGGCAAAGAATCACAATGGACTATATCTTCCAAGGGAAATTGATATTACTCCGTGAAAACCTGACGGGATTCATGTGAAAAGGAGTTTCAGGGAAGAGGGGTTCATATGTAGAATCCTCGTGAATCTCTAGTGCTCCATGATGTGGAAGGGCTTCGTAAAGTTAAGTTCTTCGTGAAGTGAAGTCTCCTAGCCTAGGTATATGACATAGGTTCTTATGGGAGGAGATTCACGAAGTGTAAAGGCATTCGTGAGGAAATTCCACATGAAGCAAGGGTGCCTCATGAGGTAAGGTGTTGTGATGTAAGGTGCTTTGCAAGGCATAATGGCCCTGCCTTAGCATATGGGATACATATTTATGAGGGGTATTTCGAGAATCATAAACGCTCCACGATGACCCGATTCCCCCTTGGGATCCCCTTCCTTCGGGGAGTCCCATATGCTCCATGAAAGGCATCCCTCTCTAAAGAGGGGGGGATTAATGCATGGGGGAGGCATTTCGTGATGCAAAAATACCTCACATAGCTCATGGTTCCCAGAGCAGAGAGTGCTTCACAATTTGGGAGCATGGAAGTTGAAAGGTCAGATGGTCTATCCTTTGGGCTCGAGGGGAGCCTTGTATTTATAGGAAAGCGGCACCGTGAAGCAGAGCTCGCTCGGCGTGAAGATGGATTTTTTTTGCGGTGGGCTCTCGAACGTCAATGTGGTTCGTGGAGCATCCTGACTCCTTGCTCTGCGGTGGGCTCGCGAAGTTCAATGGGGTTTTCAAAGCATCTCACCTCCTTACTCCGTGGTGGGCTTGCGAACATCAATGGGGTTCATGGAGCATCCCCCCTCCTTGCTATGTGGTGGCCACAGAGACATTGGGGCTTCACGAATTGTCTTTACGAGGCATCCCCTTAACACTTTCATTTATACATCTCCATCCCCAATTTTGGCGTCAACAATCATGTAAGTGTGTAAAGAGTTCTTTTTTTGGACAGGATTTAGGTGTACAAATTTGGGTGGTTACAACTAAAAAAATTTCTTCTCTACATATATTTTCAATGATGACCATGGCTTGAAAATAATGGTAATGAATAATTTTAATATTATTGTTAGGATAATATCATATTTAGTCAAATAAAATTAATAAAATTTCCTCATAGGATGAATATATGTATGTTAAGTTATATGTATGACATGGTAGCCAAATTTAAAATTTAAATATGCTATTAGTGATCCCAATATCATAATAAATTGGGTGAGAGACCTTAAAGTAAATAATCCATAAAACTCATCACACCATACCATAGATATATTCACTTAATATTGACCAATATAACCATTCAAAAACATGAGATAACATGTTTTTTTGATGTTTTTGAGTTCTTTCTATAATAAATAATGTAATCCGTAACATGGGAAAACATTGGTTATTTCATTATAAAATAATTTTTAAATACTTTCATCTATGTTATTAAAAGGATTATATTAAAGTGATATGTGTCATTCGATTACCATAATACTATATATATGATAGATATTAAGACTCTTGAAATAATTTACAATAGATGAATCATTATACATGTTTTAATAGAGTGGATGGGATGGATTCACCCATAGATAAACTATCCCTAATAAAGGAAGGGGACCATCCACAGTAAGAATAAGAGTTTCAAAAACAATAGAGAAAATCATTCAACCACCACAACAATATCCATAAGTACCTTGATCTTGATTTTTTATCATTATATCTGGTATATATAATTATATCACTAACATTATTGTGAGTTGATCATCAGAGTTTAACTTTGATCATATTCATCCCATAATAATAAATATTTTTTATGTGAATGTTCACATTTCCTACAAATTAATTCAATAATTCATACTCTATTATAAATGGATTGTGGCCAATAATTAAGGATTACATGTAAGGGATGAAAGATGAAATTTTTGAAATGTGTAAGTATCAACATAAATTTTCTATTCATTTAGGTATTTAAAAATATAGAATTAAGGATAATATATATTCCTACAAACTACCACCATTGGATCAATGAAATGCATTTATTTGAAGGATGTGTCTATATAATTATTATTGGATTCTAATTTAATATTTTATTCATTTAATTTTACATTATAATTAATTTTTATATTAGGAAATAAAAAATAGAAAAAAACATTCATGAAATAATAATTATGTCAGATGGGATTATAGATGATATAATTGAAATAGTTGAAAGCCTAAATATATATGAAATGAATGAGGTACCATTCAATGATTAGAGATTAGTTAATTATAGACATTGAACAAAATTAATATCACATAATGGATATTTATTTTTGTAAAAATGTATTCAGTTAATTACGATTGACGTTTTGACATAGGTTCCACTTAATGGCTCCCTGATTCTGGTTAGCCACAAGTACTCATGCACATGTCCTTGTGTTTCAGAGGCTTCCATAATTTATCTAGGTCCTAGGTCATGACTATGTGAAGACTATTCCCTCATGTTAGAGTGGATGATCAAGGATATATATAATAACGAGTAAATAACAGAAAAAATATGTAAATAGATGGAAAAATAGAGAAAGATACTATATAAACATGACCAATAATCCACCATAGTAGATGTAGACATAAAAAACCAATAAATTATTAATAATAAAAACATGGAAATTGGATCATATACAAAAGATAATGATAATTCATTTCACGTATCCAGAAACTAGAAAACATGGATTCATGGAAAGAAAAATACATGTTATAGAAATTTAGCCAAATGAAACCAAAATAATATATATGCATATCAAGCTCCTAACTAGTTATCTGCTACCAAGATTTGTCCAATTGCAATAAATCAAGATCAGGTGTAAAATTAGGATGCTTCCCCTTATCAACACCGGTATAAATATAATCTTCTTGGGTTCCATCAACGGCCTAGATTGGGTGTGAGATAAATCTCATTACAACACCAACAATGATTTCTATACAATCTATTATATGAATATAAAATGCATAGTGTATAGTAATATATTTGGAGTTAATGAAAATAGAGTAATATAAATACCCTCATGCATGATTCATCCTCAACTAGTGTCTTATCATGTAATTATTTCATTAATTAATTCTTTTGAGTTTAGTTTACATAAATAAGTCATGTGATATATAACAACACTAAATATGTACCATGATAAAAATAGTAATAATGGATAGATGTTATAAAATGGCATCGCATAATGGTAATAATAATAATGATTATCCAAGGAAATAACCAAGTATTCCTTGACCTAGGGGTCATTCCATGTGATTAGAAACATGTATCCTGACTGTAAGTGTTATGAGAGAAATTAAAGGGGAATCTCCCATTTCATTAAATTATAATAGATCTAAATGATTCCAAAGACCCCTTCCAATGTCAAAAATGGAAAATAATGACTGGGGCCCAATGGGGTATATCCAAAGAACCACATTTCCAAGGAAATCCAGAATAATCTAGGGAGTCTATCAAAGGCATACATATATATGGAAAATAGTGAATGGATCCTATAGAATCCTATTAGACATTCATTAGTATAAAAATATCATATTAAAATTTGGGTATCTCCATTGTAATCTAAATACTTATATCAGAATAGAATCCAGAGTTATCAAGTCCTCCCCTTAGGAATCCCAGCAATAGCTCAAGTCTAACCTCTCTGATAAAGATGAAATGGATTATATGCAATCAGAAGATTATACATAATTAATTATTTAAATTAGTTCACTTAATAGTCATTCTATAAAATAATTTAGAAGGTTTATTTAATTGGTATTCTTACTAGGTGACAATTCTAGATAGGTTTCCCATCTATTTTTTGCATTCATTACATATTCAATTATTAAGTTCTTTCATTTACTTTTCATAAGGATGATAGGGATGGATATGGATATGAAACCGATTACCATTTCAATTATAATCCAATAGGTCAATTTATATATATAAATATACTTACAATTCATCATTATGAAGAATTATTAATAATTATGAACAAATAATATAGAAGGGTATAGTGATACTATACATGTATTGGACATTAAAAACCATTAATTTAATTATCAGTAATTGTTTCAAAAGTACATGTAAAAGAACACCCGAACTATGACAGAAATAGTCCTCAAAAAAATACTAAAATCATAAACATGGAAGAACCCTACATGTGGTTTTCATCATTGAGGTTACAACCTATACTGATGGAATGACCATATATTGAAGGGGATCTTTGATATGATAACATTTATTATCAGTATGACATATGAATTTAATATGAATATCTTAAAGAAATAGGTGTGTGCACAACAGTAGCTATTTAAAAAATAACGATACTTGAAAGTTGAGTCTTTGGACACCTACCATATACATGTATCACTATCCTATTACTATATCAGCCCTTTTTTTGATATTAATTATAATAAATTTCAATAATAGGTTAAAAATCTAAAAATAGGGCATATGATCGTACAAAAAAAATAACTTCAACAAAGAGAAGAGAAATGAATAATCATGAAATATGAATTGAGGTCATACCAGTTCACATCAAGCAATATATGAGAATCTAGAATTGTAGTCTATATTATGAAGAATCACTAAATCCTAAGTGTTTTCTTCCTTGCGTTCCCCTACACTATATACAAGGGATGAGGTGAGGGATTCAATTTAATATAGAGGCCATGAATCTTATTTTAAAATTTTATTCATGAATTTACATGGCCTTTATATAATGTACACATTATTTGAGAATCATGGAATTTATATAATGGAAAAACACTTTACACGTCATGAATATTTTTCCCCATCCATTACATGTCATGTAATTAATACACAACATGTATTCTGATTACACAGTGTGTAATTGTGCATATACTAACCTACAACCCTTCCACCCCTTCTATTAAAAACAAAAAAAAAACACATCATAATGTGTAATTATAAAATTTAAGACAAAAGAGAACATTACAAGATATTAAGGTGTAAAATAAAATGAATCACACCTCTTTGAAAAATAGGGTTTTTATAGTAAACTACCCTAAAATGATATCATCATATAGTTAACCTTCCAAGGGTGGTGAAAAACAATCTTATAAGAACTACATCCACTAGGAACATATGTCTCCTTCCCTCTCCAATGTCTCATCATGTTCACAGAAATGCATCCATAGAGACTACACTAAAAGGATATACTAGCCTCCGAGATCCTTTGTGATCTAATCAGTTATGCAGATAGGATACTCATCAAAATAAGCATCATTAACCAGTTCAACATCTTTGAGATCACACGTATGAGATGGGTTGGCATAATAATGTCGACGTTATGAATCATAGAATACATCATGAATGGAATGGTACCTACAAGGTACTGGTAATTGATAGGCTACCATCTGAATCTCTACTAAATCTCAAATTAATCAAAAATGTTTGGAGACAGCTTCCCATTCCTATGTATCCATATATTCCAAATTATGGGTGACACCTATATGAAAGAATGATCCCTATCCTTAAAAAATAGTTGTATTCTATGGTTATAAATTATGATTCCAATATAGAAAAAGTAGTTGTCAAAAACATTCTGAATAGATGATCCATCTATGATGTCTCTTACATCAGATGAGTACCTAGAAGTGTTGCATTATCTCCCTCTAACGAGCACAAGGGTGAAGGGAACACTCTAACATAAAAGACCTCATTACGATCCGTTTGAAACATTTCCTGATAACTATTATTAATGTTGAAGTCAACAAGATAGATATGTTTCTCCCATGAACTACTTAATTCATGGATGCATGCTTAGAGTGTGTCCTCTAACACCTATATCAACAATTCTTATGTAACATTGGCCAAAGGGTTAAATGGTTTTCTCAGAAGAACCTATGTACCCATATCTCTTTATGATCCCTGCTAGAACCATGTTGTGAAATGAAAACCCCTATATGAAACAATAGTATGTGGGATCCCATGTTGTCATATGATCTCATGGACATAAAATATTGGTAGCTCATCAACTTAGTATATATCTAGAATATGATTGATGTGGTATAATTTTCTTCATTCAATCCCTATATACCCTATCCACATCACTACCTTGAGGAAACCTTAGTAATATGACTAAAAATTTTTATAACATATTCCCATTTCAATTATGGGATTAGAAATAGATATTACAAGCTAGTAGGTCACTGCTACTCCACCTTCACTAGCTAATAGGAGGAAAACCTATTGATAAATCCTACTAATTTTCCTTTCATAAAAAGACACAAAAATTATAATAGAATATCTTGATACATCTTAGATATTCTTGAAAAAACCTCCCACTGAGAATCCTAGGACTATCACATTAGTTACTATCCCATATCTATTTGAACCCCAATATGTCAATGTATATATTGGATTTCATCTCCATAAATGGACCAATCTTGGGGAGGGTACTAACTAGAAATACACTCTTGGAGAACCAACCACTCCAGAAATGGAAACTCCCTTATCTTTACCCTCTGAAGGAGAGAATATGTAACAACAAGTTCTATAAGATAAGACAAATCATTAATGTCATGAAACTGTAGATTAAACTCATAAAATAGGTCCATAAAATTTTATTCAACACTTTCTTCTTTTAAGGAATGTTCCTTAGTTTTCTAACTCATCGAATCTGCTACTACATTTCCTTATCTAGGAGTATATAAAAGTTCATAATTGATGGAATGAACATATTCAACCAAACATCAATGCCTCAGATTCTTTTATTTCTATATAACGATATATTTTAGTCTCTTATAGTTTGTATACACCATAATGTTGTAACCCTTCAGATCGTGTTTCAACAACATATGTTATGGAAAACACATTCTAGATCAAGATCGTGCATTTGGTAGTTCATCTCATGAGGCCTTAACTATTGAGATCTGTATGCAAGAAATCAGTCCCGCCCCATCAGCACTGATCCCATTTTGATACCTAATTTATCATAGAACACTATAAAGACACTACTAGGCTCTGTCATAATCAGAATATGTTCCAAAACATGTTTTCGTACCATGTCATGGAATTATTTCTCTCATTATTATGACCATATAAACTTCATACCATAAATTTAATTACAATTAAGAGCTTCATCTAGGTATGAGAAGTAATATATGAAATTACTATAAAATATAGCTAACCCAAAGAAATTATGTATGTAAAACATGTTCATGGGTTGAACCCAACAAACAATAGTACATAAGTTCTATGGGTAAAGAAATACTCTTGATTGAAATATTCTTTTCCCCTATAAGTGATATTTTAAAATAGATATTGAACATTATAAGATTGGAATAATGCTGATACTCCATGGTTGTATTCATAATTATATTAATATCTTTTTCATTTATTCTCTGATTACATGAGTATACCATAATGTCATGCAAAAACACCGTGTTAAAATAATATAGATAGGGATAGAAAAGCCTATTCATCGAATCCTTGAACAAATGGGTGCATTTATATGACTGAATGACATAATGAGATGCTCATATAGATTATAAATAACTTTAAAATTTTATAGTGGTATGTCTAACAGACTGATAGAAAATTAGTCATAGATCAATCTCAGGTAAATCATTAAAAACACCCTATATCCTTAGATCTAGTTGGATAGATAATATATTTTAGGAATTTGATAATGGTTCTTACTCATAGATTGGTTAAAACAAAAATAATCCATGCATAAACGAAGGGTCTCATTCTGATTCCTAGATAAAAGCATGGGTGAACACCATGAACCTGTACTAATTTGTATAAATCCTTTCGACTCTATATCTTACAACTATTTCTTGATCACATGGAGATTACTAAGAAACATCCTATATGGAGTGATGGAAACTATAGTTTTACTAGATAAATATATATTGTAAACTTTACCACTCTCATACAATGTAAGGAAAAAACATATCCAGGAAATGAATCCTTAAAATGAATTGCTATTGATGGAAAACCAATATGAAGAACCACCATAGAAAGAATAAAATTATATACGGTCACTCCACATAGCACATGATCCTCTGGTCATAGTCTACTAGCCTAGGAATTTCACTCACCCATGTGGAGATAATTGCTTCCCTTTTTTTATATAAGCTATGATAGTGAATCAACCATTCCATACCAAGAATTACATCTAATACTATAACCGTATAGATTAAGAAGTTCCATAAGATGATATAACATCAAATATTGAGGATGAATTATCTACATTGGAATAGTCCCTCATACAACACTTCTAATTGTGTATCTAGGGTCATCAAATTATAATAATATAGAATCTATAGCATGATACATACCATGGTCGATAAAGAGATAAAATAATTTGATGAACCTGTATCAAATATGGAAGATAAAATTTTAGAGGCTAGTAGAATAGTACAAGATACATATGATGTTACTTCACTAATATCATTGGGTATTGATTTAAAGGAATGAAACCGACCTGATGCATGAACCTATGGTATAAGTGGACTACCCATAGTAGGTCCTCCTTTCTAGCGTGATAAAAAAAGTCTGAAAACTATGTCTATGACATCCCCCATAGAATGTCCATCCAGTTCAACTCAAAATCCCTACCTATCACTATCATAAATTATCATACTCAAGAATGTGGAGCTATTATGCATCCTCTTCCACTAGAAGCATATGGAAATTTCTAACTGAATCTCTGAAGATGACCAATATAGAATCAATCATGGACCTCTATTTGTTCTCTATTACAATGATTCTTCTCATGCCCCTTTTTTCTATAATGATATAATATAATTAATCTTCCTATGAAAATACTCAGGCTTCCACTATTATGATGTGAAACTGTAAGGGAACACTTTCTACTATTGAATGTAATAATAACATTCTTTGGCACTACACTTATATTCCGTGTAAAATCTCATTCCCTTATGTTTCACTCAAAGATAATATACAGTTTTATTTTTTTGGAAATGTAAGGCATAAAAATATATTCACTTAAGTCTACATGGAATACATAAACCCATTCTCAGGGAATCCATCATGTGATTACTCACCACTTTCTAAAAAAGGTGGAATGTTCCATAATTCAGTAAAACTTTGTGAATAATTTTAGACTAACATAGTATCCGAATCTTTGTGTATGAACTCTCTTCGAATGGTTATATCTTAGTGTTTGAGTAATATAGTGATCATATAAGGAAGACTCGAAGTCTTCCCAAACTATTTATAGATGATGACATTCCTTGGAAATCAAATCCCACCATCTCTATGATGAATCACACAAATTTTAGGTGGAAAAATTTACCCTCCTCTCTAGAGGTGTCTCCATATTTTCAACAATATATAGAGTGAAATACAACCATAATTAAGCATCCTGTAGACTTATATACCTTGAAAACATTGGAGAATAATTTTTCTGGAATACACATATCAGATCCAATATCATAGGTACTGGTCTTAAATATCCATTCATGGAATGCATCAAACATAGAAAAAATTTCAATGATGAGAATTTGTTCCCAGTTTTTATAAAATAGTTTTTTTATCATTTGTATCTCATAGAATTAAGATTGTAGGCTCAGTGGTCACCAAAATTATAGGGTGTTCATCACCACCATCTCAGGGGATGACATGAGGCTATCGTGGTGCTATTGATCTAAAAACTCCAATAACATTCCTCATATCAATATTTTTGAGTTGATAGAAACATAATAGGGATTGTATCACAAGAATATAGTCCCACTACCCAATGTACTACCCCAAATACCCAATTATATTTCTAATTTATTAGGTTGTGATAATGTTTAATTGACTAGGATTCCAGTAGGTGATGGGCCAATTGTACCTGTTCCTCTTCATTTACTATAAACCATTTTATTTTATATGTAATATTTTTGATATTGTATTGAATTTTATAATATAATGATAAAAAAATATTTTAAATAGATATATATTCCGATTGAATAAGGGACCATACACCTAGTCACTAAAATTGACACCCATTTTATTTTTTTGACTTCATTTACATTCATTCGTATAATGTAACATGTTATATATGAAATATGGACTTGTAAAACTACCCATTCCAATACATGAAAGATATTACACATCCTGAATTAATGTTGTAAATCACCCAGTCACACCCAATGATAATCTCTTATAACCAGTGGTACATAATGAAATGGGTAGAAATCAGCTATTTAAGATGCCACCATGAACCTATACTGGGAAAATAATGTTAGATTGAATATGAAACATTAAATAACAATTATTATACCATATACAATATGTTATAATCACATTAATACATATATAACCCATTTATAACTCAATAATCATAGGAAACATAAACAATTTATGTCGTAAAATGAGTGTAATGGCTTAGAATATGAATGAAATTTGAATTCTAGGTTCCTATAAGGATGTATGTTAGACTATTCATTTCAATCATATCATTGGGATAAGAATAAAATTAAATATGAAATAATAATATTAATTATAACCATAACATATCAGGTACATCACCCAATAGTGAATAAATATCAAATATATTAATTGAAATACTGAATCTAATATCTCATTTCAGGAAACATGGTATTTATCGAAACATGGGTTTTCTAATCCCAAGGATGACATATAAAAATTTATGAATAAGTCCTATTCTACTATATGTGGTCTGAAAATAATTATTATCAAAAATAAATCTTTGATAGCACTTTGTGATATCCCGCCCTAGGCGCCACTCAACGTTTTCCAGCAACAAGATTCCCACATGGAAATGAGCACTCTTCTCCCCATATTCTATAGGATTTATAAAAGAATAGATATCATAAGTTGTGTATAATGGTAAAATATTCCCTAATTTTATAGTGTAGAATAGTTGATATATAAAATAAAATCTGTATAATAGAGGCATATGTAAATAGATGGGTGGTAAGAGAAAAAAACTATATCAACATGACTTGTAACCAACCATAGTGGATATGAACATAGAAAATCAAGAAATAAATAATAATCAAAATATGGAAAATAAATCATATACCAATGGAGAAGATAATTTATTGCATGTATCTACAAAACATGATTATATTTATACATGGTACTAGAAAATAAATACTATAAAAAAGAATAAAAAATCAAAAAACTGTCCAAGAATCCTGAGCTCATGACTTGTCATCTGCTACCAAGCCCCATCCTTTTGAAATTAATCAAGACCATGTTTCCCAAGTGTGATGCTTCCCATTATCAACACCTTCATACATATAAATTATCATGTACCATTGATGGCCCAGTTAATATGTGAGATAAATCTCAGTAGGCCACCACCAATGGTGCCAATACAATCCAGTCTATGAATACAATCTGAATAGTGTACAAGCATATATATGGAACTAAATAAAATAAATTAATGTAAACTCCTTGATAACTACTTTACCCTCAGATAGTTTCTTAACGTTAAATCATTTTATTAATTTAATCATTAGAGATTAGTTTATATAAATAAATCATGTGGGATATATTATCATTGATAATATATCATTATAGTAATAATAATAATAGATCCATGAAATAACATAGAATATTATAATGATAAAAATAATGAAGATAATCCTAGTTAATAAAAAATATTCATTGATCACAAGGGCCAAGAAGACTCAGTAGTAACATATAACAAGGCTATAAATCATTTGAGTATAATCTAAAGGTAATCACCCAATGTATTTTACTATAAAATATTTAATCGAGCCCAAGGATCTCATCCATGGTAAACTGTGCTATGAATGATTGTGCCCAATGTGTTGTATCAATGGAGATACATTTCAAAATGAATAAATATAAAACCAATTAGTGTATTTAAGGAATCTAAATATCTAGATGATAATGAAGGGATCCTATTTCATAATATTGGAAATACATTGGTAGAAAAGGACTATGTTCCAAGGTAGGTAACTCCCTTGAATGTGGTCTCCTTGAATTGGAATGGAGTGCTCTATGTGATGAAGGATTTATCTATAAAATCTAAGGAATACATAATGTGTAAAAATTATAATAAATATTAAAAGGTCCATATGAAATAGGCACTTTATAAATATTTAATTTTTAATTTATCTCGTCTAATACTCATTCCATTTATTTGATTTAGAAGGTTCATGCCCTTTCCTTTCATACTAATTGATTATGCTATATATTTCATCCAATTATTTATTACATTGATAGTATATTCAATTATTCAGTTTATTCCTTTAACATTAATAAGCATGAAATGTATTTCTAAGGACTAAAATCCAATTACCTTTTCAGTTATAAAATATTTCTCCTAGGGATATCTGTTAATATAAATTATGATTAATATTTTAATAGTTCATCAATCACCTATAACACTTATCATAGATGGTTCAAGTGATATTATACATGTATTATCCAATAACTAGTCATTGATTTGAGTAAAACAATTAACTTTATAAGTCCAATTTAAAGAACCCCCGAACATTAGTGCAAATAGTCATTATAAAGCCACTAAAATCATAATCCATGAAGAACCATACATGTGGTGGTTTTTTATTATGTTTAAACCTATAAATATAGGAAGAATATATATATATAAGGGCATTTGGAACTCAAGAACGTTAATTATAAGCACGGAATATGAATTTAATAGGAAAACCCTGATCAAATAGACATGTGTGAAATGTCATCAATTTATAAAATGAAAAGACTTAAGGGATGATTCATATAACACATACCATATATATATATATCACTCTCCTCAACTAGTATAATTACTTAGTTTTTCATCGATTAATAAAATATATGAAGAGATCATTACGCTGAAAATAAGGAATATGATCCTACATAAAGATAAATCCATATATGAGAATATAAATGAAGAGTGGCCTAATATGAATATAGATTTTATTTATGTGCATCCAACGTGACATATAGATCCTGAGTCAGATTTCAGATCATATTTGAACACCAAATCCTAAGTCATGGCTTCCATGGGTTCTCCAGTGTGAGAGATAAAGGATGAGGTGATGTCTTCTCTAGAAAATATATCCAATGAATTTTATTTTTAAAATTCAAATTTTTAATTTAAATTTATTTTTAATGCTTTACATGTCCTATAGGGTTTCAGATTATACTCCCTGGGAAACACCCATTACATGCTATGACATGTTATGGACCTTCCATTAAAAGTTATATAATTTATACACATCATGTATTCTAATTACAAATCATTTAATTACCTAGCATCCAACCTACATCTCTTCCACTTCTTTTGTTATAAAATAATAAAGGATTTCTTTAAGGTAGAATTTTTGGGATTCTACCAAAAGATAACATTACAAGGGCATCCGGCATAAATTAAATTCATTTTCACCTCATGATGAAACCTGTTACATTCAATACCAGATTATATATGGTTAAATCATGAAATTCATTTTAAAAATAATGTTATATTTTTTTGTATTAAAAAAACTAACTTGATTCTTGATATATAAAATTAATAATGATAAATTAAATATAAATAGTTATAGACTAGTATTATTACTTGTTAAGTATTATAAATAGTATAAAAATAATTAAAAATTATTACATGTTATATAAATTTAATATTTTAATTAGCTCAAAGGTATGAGATAACATATTTTCAATACACATATAACTAAGAAAAAATACCAAAAATATATAAAATATTTGATTAAGGGAAAATTATATCTTAAGGATCTTAATGAAGTAAGATTATGATTTATTAAAAGTAAGAATATTTAATCTATATTAAACTTATGTACTTTTCAAGAATTTCAATTTTGATATTATTTCATGTAAAAAATTGTATTATATTACTTTTATGAATAAAAATATTTCTATTTATGCATATGAAAAAATACCTGATATGAATGAATGATATTTTTTTATTTGATTTAAATTATATAATCTTGACCTAGATATGTTAGTATTTAATATATAAAATCAAAGGATCAAGATAAATGATTCTAAAAACACTAATAGATTTGTTTTTATGGAAATGTAATGTAAATTATTCTATAATTTGGATTTCTTAAATAATTTAATTTTGAATTATGTAATATGAGAAAGAAATATTTATTATATTAAAATTTAAAATTTCTTTTGTTAAATTGGAGGAAGACATTATGGAATATTAAACCTCTTGTATATTAATTTATATGAAATATTGAAATTAGTTACTGGTTGTGGATATATTTTTATTGAAATATTTGTAAATAAATCATATTCACAATAGACTATATAATGATATTTTCTAAAAGTTATAAGATGACTTTATATAATTGAATTTATGGATAATTATTACAAGTATAAATTATCCATTTAAAAAATGTAGTTGTTTCAAATATTCCAATGATAAATATATTTATTTATGCTATGATATATTTATACTAGATAACATTCCTTTTATGAAAAGTAAAATATTCTATATGAGATCGATATTTTAAATTTCCTACTTTTTATTTATATAGGTGTTGAGTTTAAAAGTAAACATGTTATGTTTTATTATATCTTCCGCCTATAAAATTATTATATATTTATTTTACTATGGAATTGATAGATTAATCTTTAACTAATCTAAATGGAATACCCAAGGATTAGTGGATTAACACAGATTATTCAACGATTTTGAATTTATAGTTCGTGAATTTAATCGAATCAAATTTGAGCTTGGTGAATTTCATAACAAAAAAATATTTAATTTTAATAAGATAGAGGATGATGAAATTTAAAAACCCACACTAAAATTTAAAATTTAATTATATGATATAAAATTTTGTGTATATATATGGGATAATGATAGCAAAATTTTGATTCTTATAATATATGCGATAGTTATCATAAAAATTGATAACAGGTGAATATTTTAATATAAATGAATATGTATATATATATATATATTGTGTGTGGGGGGGTTTGTAAACCACTTGTAACTTTTTTTTAACATTAGTTATCTTTTGGTGTAAATAAAAATATTTTTTAAAAGTGTATTTTTAAGACATTAATATTTTAGAATGTAATCATTAAATTTATTAATGAATGATATTTGTTAGGGTCTATGTTTTGAAAAATATACTTAACTAAAACATCCATAATGGTTAATAGTGAGGTTGCAAAAAATATTTCTTAGTTGTTCTTGTATTTAAGAGAAACATACTGGATTATGTACTCCAATTGAATACATAAATGTGAATATCATGGACCTTAGGTAGATTGTGTATCTACATAACCTAGAATATGCATTGAAACCATAAGTTGTTCATTGAATTTATAGAATATAAATATTTTATTTTTTGATAGTGTGTATATGATAATTTTAATGTCCCGAATATGGGTTCCACTAAAGGGTTCCCGATACCCAGTTTCCCATATGGCCTCAAGAGAATTTCTCCAAAATCCAGAGGCTTCCAACTAGCACCAAGGACCTGGTGTGGGATAGTGGGGAAACTATGCCATCATTGGAAGAGTGTAACACATCAGAATAATAATATACAATAGTGGAAGTGGGAATAAAATACAACAAAAGTAAACAACTAAAGACTGATAGTAATAAAACAACTGAAGCATATATATGTATAAATGATTCTTGTCATATGTGTCTTTGAAAGAATCCCAAATAGGTCACAAAGCTAGAAATACAATATAATCCAATTTAAGGAAATAGGAAGTAAACTCCAACAACAACACAAGCCTCAGATTGGTCCCATTTTCTCCTTCTCAAACATCAATAAAGTACCTAATGATGAAGGGAACTTTCACTTACTTATACCTGCTATAATATAATCTGCTTAGGTCCAAAATCATTACATAAATAGGATGTGATATTAATCCCATTAGGAAACCACCAAAAAATATATTCATATCATTCAGTGAATATATATATTAGGTAATATGAAAATTGAAGCAACAAACAATGGCATACACATAAATAAAAAACGTATAGTTTTCAATTACATTTATTTAACCTTTATTATTCATATGTTGAATCGTGTAGCCCTGGAATCTATCCTAATCCATGTATCCCCCATGTAATGTATCAAAATAGATGTCTCAGAAGACCATCAAAAAATTCAAGTAAGACTGAATCCAAGCTTGGGCTTTGGCTTGGAAGACTCTTCACAATCATTAAATTATTACAAAAAGACCCTCTAAGAATGTTCTCATAGTCTAACCCTTTTAGTCCAATTATATCATCAAATCATTAAATACCAACCCTCTAATAATTCTCTCATAGTTTAAACCCTTTGGACCTTCATAGCATCAATTAATTAAATAACGACCCTATGAGAAATCACTCATAGTCTAATCCTATCAGTTAAATCATCTTAACCATGGCTCTCAAAGTCTAGTGGAAATAATCTAGAAGTCCCCTCAGTCTTCATGGTCCAAGGCTCTTATGGTCCAATAGAAAAATTGCTTGCATATCATATAAATGTAGCTCATGTAATCTATAACTACTACATGGCTAAACATATGAAAATCGTATCACATTAATTTTATATAATCCAAATTAATTTTAATCATTCATTTCATGGAAAACAATGTATGACTCGAAGGAAACCTAAACTAAATGGCCATAAACAATCAAAAAAGGGAAAAAATACATGGGGTGTCCCATAGGCTAGGTATATAACCTTACGCATAAGCAAAAACCCCTTATCAATAAATCAATCTATAGTTGGTAATAATAGTTTTAAATTCTAAATCAATAAATACCCAAAACATGGTCATGTGGAACATTTAGCATATACAATCCGAATACAAAAAAAGTCGTAAACCCCCTAACTTGAGTCATATGATTGATATACTTGATCATCATCCATTGAACTGACCTAGATCGGCGTAGATATACAAAAAGGTAAAAATTCATAACCTTAAATAACTCACAAGAGATGTTGAATCATGAAGAAGGGATCAATAGAGTTTGGGAACTAACATAGGGGGTCCAACAGACCCAAAGTTGTCTCGATCAGAGCTCGGATGAAGAATCGAGGTTTCGTACTTCATTGGTCATTCCAGAGAACTCATGTACTAAACATGGAGAGGAGAATATGGTCATAGATATGAGACATGACCCCCTCCAATATTTCATATAAAAACACTACATGTCTTGTTTATTAACACTACACATTTTCTAGTAGCCTCAATCAGCCCCTGGCATAAGAAGGTATTTCAAGTCACCACATATCCGTGTATTCATCCGTTACATAGTAAAAACACGGTTTTGGATATAATTTTAGTTACAAGATGTGTACACAAAAGTACATAACGTGTACTTATAAAATATACTTTTTTCATTTTTCCTCAAAACAACATGAAATCATGATCCATACCAAAAAATAAGATCTGGGTTCTTACAAAATCCACCCTTAAAGAAATTCGTCTCTGAATTTTCCTTCCAATAGTGGAGAAGAATAATATGTGAACAAGTTTAGCCACTACGATCACACATCAGCATCCCTCTCCCAAGTCTCATCTTGCACTCACTAGTGCGGCCATAACACCCATACCAAAGTAATATACTATCCACATAGAACCTTCATGTTGTGATCCATAATCCATATAGGATTATCCTTGAAGGATTCATCATCCATTAAATCAACCTCATCGAGTTGAAAAACATGAGATAGTTTTGAAAAGTAATGTCGTAGCTGAGAAACATTAAAAACATCATGTATAGCCTGATACCTCTAAGGTAACTTTAACCGATAGGAAACAATCCAAACTCACTCCAAAACCCCAAATGGTTAAAAGTATCACAGGGAATGATACCCATATCTCCTAATCCTCTTATTTTCCAACCATGGTGTGACATGTAAGAAAACACGATATCTGACTATGAACTCCAGAGGTCATCTCCGTCGATCAACATAAGATTTTTGGTGAGAATGTGGTGTATCCATACTCTTCCAAATCAACTCCACCTACTCAATAGTCTCCTCGAATAGATGAGGACCCACCATTTCTACCTCTACTACCTCCATCCAATATAGTCATGATTGGCATGACCTACTGTAAAAATCCTTATAATGTTCCATCTGAGTCAATTCCTGAAAACTATTATTGTTGGAAAACACCACTATGTGGGTGTGTATCTCCCAAGAGCCCCTATTTTTTTTAATATGACCTAAACATGTCCTTCAAAACAAGAATTGTGTGCTCAGACTACCTATCTATCTGGGGATGGAAATCTGTACTCAGATGTATCTATGTTCCCAAACCCCTCTTTAATCTTTTACAAAGATGAAATGTAAACCGGGAATCCCTCTCTAAAATGAAAAAGTGTGGAATCATATTCAAATGTACTATCTCTCAGATGTACAAAATTCCAAGTTCATCCACACCAAAGGTTTTCTTGGTTGACAGGAAATGTGAAACCTTCCCGAGTCTTTCAAAGACATCCCATAAAACATCATTTTCTCAAGGTGAACCTGGTAAAACCATCACGAAATACATCGCGACATCATTCCACTTCCACATAAGAATGGGTAACATTTTTAATATCCTAGACTCTTTCTAATGCTCCAACTTCCCCTACTAATAAAGAAACATCTCATAAAAAACTATTACAACCCTCAGCATGTTTAGAAACCAATACTATCGATGATTGTATTGATACATCTTGGTGACACAAAGAATAACTGACTATATTGAGCCATGTAAATCTCACAATAGATCCTATGTTATGTCTATTGACACCCATACACTCCCATGAAAAATTAAAACCTCATCCTCACCTATAGTCCACCCAAAAGTAGGGTCCTCTCCTGACACAGTCTCCTATTGGACTATGCCTTCAGAATCTGAGATATGCCTTATTCACACTCGATCCAGTAAAGTATAGAAAATATCTATAGAAGAATGAAATTTCAGCCTCTTCTTGTCATCCACCACCAAATTCATCAATGAAAAATAGATCCATAAGTTTCCACTCAATTCTGGCCTCCTCGAGGGCCAGTATTTGATTACACATGATCAATGCATCAACCACTGTGTTTCCATTCCCAAGAATGTAGGTAAGCTCAAAGTCCAAATATTGAAGGTATTGAACCCACCATCACTGTCTCAAGTTCAGGTCACGTTGAGTAAAGATATACATGAGTCTTTTGAGGTCAGTGTATACCAAAAAGTTCTCTCCCAAGTGATAATGTCTCCAACAATGCAAGGCTTGAACAACCACGTCTAAATAGAGATTTTGAGTATGGTAGTTCTTCTCATGTGGCCTCAATTACCGAGACTTATATGCAACAACTAATTCCTCTAGCATATGCACTACTCCCATCCTGATACCTAATGCGTCACATAAAACGGTGTAAATCATACTGGGTTATGGAAAACTCAGTAATGGTGCTGATGTCAACAACCCTTTTAGCTTATGAAGGGATGAATCATAGGAATCTGTCCACAAGTACATCACAACATTCTTAGTCAAGAATGTTAGTGTACTCTTAATCATTAAAATCCTTAAATAAAGACTCTATAGTAATCGTCGATCCCCAAAAAACATCATACCTCAAAGAACTTCTTCAGTTGTTCCCATGAAACTACTTCTCTCACCTTTTTTGGGTCTACTAATACTCCTGCCTTAGAGATGACATGACCCCTGATATGAATCTACTCCATCCAAAAGTCTCTCATTGGGAGATTAGCATATTACTAATGATCTCTCAGTGTACCCAATACAATGTTATGATTGGTGGAATGGTCATGGAAGGTATGAGAGTACATCAAGATATCATCCACGAAGACTCTGATAAATAAATCAAAGTAAGGATGGAATACTCGGTTCATCAGCTCCATGATAACAGTCAACGTGTTCGTGAGACCGAACGACATAACCAAATACTCATAAAGACCTAACCTACTCCGAAAGTTGGTAAGAGGTATATCTGATGGTCTAACATGCAAATGATTATAACTTGATCTCTAGTAAATCTTTAATCACACCTAGGATCCTCAAATCCAATCAGAGATATCATCAATCCCCAACATAGGATAACAATTATTTACCATAAACTAGTTTATATTCTAATAATCCACTCAATGTACAAGGGTAACACCCACCTTGTTCGAAAAATAGACAAGAGAACCCCAAGGATAAGTACGGGGTTATATGGAACCCATTTCCCTCTTCTCCTCTAACTACTTCTCGAGCTCCTGTGATTTTTGTGTATCCATTCTATAAGGATAAACGGACACTCGTGCTTCTCTTGGAACAATCCCAATAGAGGAATATAGTATCGTTTCATCCAATATGAAAGTTTATTCAATCAAAATTTAATTACCCAAACTTAATACAAGTATAGTTCAAGTAAATGATCAATCCATATTGAGATGAAGTTACATTATTTTGTTTTTCTATTTTGTAATTAATTAGGAAAGGTTTTATGAACTTTAGCATCAATGTTTTTATGTTTCAAGGATAGAGTAATTAATCTTTCAATTTCATGAAAAATTATTTTTAAGGATAATCAAAAACACAAAAATCTGATTCTTGATGGTAAATGGGAAGAATGTGTCAGGGCTATAGATTTTTAAGATAATTAATAAATCAATATTCATATTATGTTATGTTGTTCATGATAACTCACATCTCCAGGTTTTGGATTTAATGGAACCCCCTTGTTCTGGTGAATTTCACTTAAATTAGTTGGAAACAATTCTATGGTGAGGAATTTGGTTTATATAATTTGGTTAATTGTATCGTCTTTTGAGATGATAATTCCACCCAATGGTCACATATTTTCTAAATAATAATTTCTCAGAAGATCCCTAGAAACCTCGTTCTTGGTCATATATGGGGTTTCAAGTGATATTTAGATGGCGTTTTTGAGGGATTATAAAATAAATATGAACAACCTAATTACAATAAAGTAATTGATAAACAACCACCCTTAATCATCCATATCCCAACAAAGAGGGGATTTAACTACACATGGTGTAGCAAGTGACTAACAGACTGGTAATATATGAGTGAAACATCAAACAGACAATGGATTGATAATCATTAGGAAGGAATCAGTAGGGCCTCCTCTCTTCCCTTATCTCCTTCTTCTCCCATTATGAGTCATTGGGATGTCCCCATTTTAAATTTTTATATGTGTTTTAAATTAGGGGGGACAACACATGACTTTATAACTTTTCTAAATACTCAGTGTGTAATCAAAAATACACAACATATACTCAAGTAAACCTAAATTAGGATATTTTTCTCTACTGATGGGTGGGCTACTGTGCCGCCCATGACTTCAAATGTGACGCCACCTGGTTGGTGGGGGTACACAGTGTGTAACATTACCCCACATGAAACTTAATTTCAAACCTCAGCCAAAAAATTCTTCTAGAAGAGGATACATAGCGTGTTCTTGTTATTAATATAGTGTTTAATATCTAGATAGAATCATGGGAGAGTATTTGGTCCTACCAATCCATGTCCGGGGAAATCGTACATTGTTTGTGTAGGATGTACATGCCGTGAATATTTGAATTTTTTGTATAACCTTTCACTATTTGCATCTTAGGCTGAAGAATACCTTAAAATCATCTTGGTTACTAAATTAAACCATTTTATCTTAAAATAAAAACATATATTTGGTGAAAACATATTTTTATATTCAATATAATTTATGTAGAGATATACATAGTTTGGGAACGTCAAACTCCCCCACACATAGTCATTTTCTTGTCCTTACAAAAAATATCAGCATCAAATCAATAGAATCCATAATATATAAAGGGATGCATTCATCTAATTATAAATGTGAATAATATATCCATATATGAGGTTTTACAATGCACAAATCATTTTTTAATTCCAAATATATTCTAATCATGCCTCTTATATTATTCAATTAAAAATTTACGTTCCCTTTCATCCACATTATTTAAATTCCCATAAGTAAACATGCCACTTTAAAATTTACCTCACCAAAATGTACAACACTCACCACTCCATATTATTTAATTAGTGTTATTCTCAATCGTATGAATATGCACTCTATCCATAGGTTTGAAAGTGTTCTAATTATCCACTAAAAAATTAAAACAATAAGCATCGTGAGGTCTTTAAATATGGTTCAAATAATTCTAAGGCTAAGGGTTGGTAGTTAATGATGAAAATTAATCTATGAGGCTTGAAACGTTGTCTTAATTCTTAAAAAATGTTTCATGATATTCAAAATAATGCATATTGAAAATGTACCCTGAATAAATATATCACAAATGGAATCATCACTATGAAATTGTCTTACCAATATGGGTACGTAAACCATCAATACTATGTAATGATTGAATATGGTCCCTCTTTTGTCTTTTTTTAAAATTTCTTTTATAATAGGGACAACCAAGAATACAATAAACAGTGGTGTTGGAAACCCTTCTACCCAAATGAATGAGTGATAAACTACCCCACAATTAAATTCCTGGTCAATCACTATAATATACCTTGAATGGCCAAACATCCCTCTCTAAAGATAAAATGAATAATCATGAAAAATTATGAAATAATTAGTGTAGGAAGGGAAAATAGGTTTGTAATGTGGCTTCTTATCAAGGCAGTTCCTGGTTTCTAAGGGTTTTATGAAGATTAGATATATGGTAGGTTTCAAGGTAAAAGATAATGAAAAACACTCAATTACCTCTATCATTTTAATGTGATTCAAAAATAATCATGTTTGAATGCGAAAAACATGAAATTTCTAGTTCTTATTCATACCCCAAGAATCTCTCAGGAAAGACGGTATAAGAATGAATATGTAAAAAAGTCTTATAATACCACTCATGAATGAGTAAAAATAAACGGTCAATCAGGTCATGACATGAGTAAAAATTATCTGTCTAATAAATTTATATGTCTAAGACTTTAAATCCATAATCAATCTATTACAACACTCATTTAAAAAAAATTGAAAATTGTAATAAACATATAACTTTTAAAATTACCTTTTATGACTTTATTATTTATAATTATAATTAAACAATATTTTCTACTATTTAAAATATTTCAACTTTTAATGGGGCTTCCTTGATTATTTCAAGGAAAAGACTAGTAATGTCAAGTACCTATCCCCATAAATAATACTAAACATGCCCCCCCTAAGTCAAATACCATGGAAGAGGAGAATATGTGGGGAAAAGGAGAGGGTAAGGCGATGGGAAGAAGAGAAAGAAGTAATAAAAAACAAAAAAAGGGAAAAAAATACTGGAAAATACTCCCCTCATGGTGAAGAGAAAAATATTGAAGTAGTAAATAGTGATTCCCAAGTCACCTCAGAGTACATGTGACTAGAGAGGGATTGGAAAAAGTAATTTGCAGATATATAAATCATCACATCTGAAGAAGAGAAAATAAGAGATATATATATATATATATATAATAGAAATAAATGTGCCAAAAACCAATCACTAGGTCACCTAAGAAGAGGCATCATAAAAAACAGTGGAATCCTCCAAAGGAGAACGAGTCCCAGCAGAAACTGGAGGCACTGGCTTTGCACTCTATGTGGTAGGCACAATAGGTACCTCCAGACGGACAATAATATAATTATAAACTGAACAAGAAGTATAATCTAGAACTGGAACCATGGCCATAGCAGATATTGGTTGATGGGTGGAAGGGGCGGAGGAGTAGAATGAGAGGAAGGTGTTCTGGGTATCATAATTCTCTGATGCTCAAGGAGGAGACCCAGGAGCTACAGAGCCTGTGTTTGGGACTATAGGAGGGTAGTCTGATGGTACTCTAGGATTTATAGATGGAGGCCAAACACAACCAGTCTGAGGGTAGTGGGAGTATCAGGTGAGGGTGCAGGAAGAGGCGGGGAGGTAGAAGGGACTAAAGAATAAGAGATGGTGGAAGAAGAAGAAAGTCTAGAAGAAGGGGGTGGGTAGTTAAAGAACATTCATTGGATGATGATAGAGGTAGGGTTCAACAACACCAATGGGAGAAACTGTGTCATCTTTCTCCTCTGTAGGAGTCGGGGTGTCCTGCACAAGCACATAACCATCACCCTAACACTCATCCATAATCATTGCGGATAAGCATGAGAATGTTGAGACACGGAGGAAAACCTAATAGTTCATGATGGAGAGAGGGATCAAAAACTCCCATATGGTGGTCTAATCATGTATCCTAAAAACCTTCATTCAGGTTTCCCTGACAGCCATGGATCATAGAGAGGATGTAAGAAGTGGCTAGGCTTGGGGGTCATAGTTTTTGTGCTAAACAATAATAGTGAGAAGGTCCATGTCGCGTCCAGACATGACTATCATATACTCATGGAGAGGAAAAATTATGGTGATGAAGCACTAGAGAAGAAAATGAAGGAGAGAAGAAATGATGAGCATCCTTTTTTGCGACGTGGGGGTGTACCTGTGGTTAGTCTTAGTAATCTCCCTCCACATTGCAATGAAGTAAGAGTTCGCAGGGTTGGTAAGGGTAAAGATAAGTAGTGGGGTGGAAGGATGGGGGTAAAAGACACACCCTCGGACAAAATCTTCCATTGTAAGGGTAAAAGAGAGGCCACCAAGCCGAAAGTGAATCGTTTTAGCGGTATCAATGGGCGTCTGTCGGTAGGCTTGACATTAAACTCAAAGGTTGCAATGAAATCCATAAATAAATATCATGTAACTAAGAGTGAAGATGTGTAGTGTCTTGAGGAGATTTTTATGGCCATTTATCTTCTTAATCCTCTCTAACATTCCATGGTTTCAGGGAACATTGACGTCCTGAAAGCGTATGCTCACCTGGATAGTTCGGTGGAAGAATCACCTCATTCTCTCTACCATAAGATGACCCTCAGGAATGATCAGTCATCTATGCTACTAAGGGTGGGGAACTGGGGGTATAGGATGAGGTGGATCAAATGGTTTTGGGGTATGAGGTCCAAATGTACTAGCAGTATATGGAGTAGTGGGTAACTGAGAAGCCTCCGATGATGGGCCAGTAGAGGATAGAGGTATCTGTAGAGGTAGGTCCACTACTATCATAGAGGGTGGCACCAAAGAGGTAGAGACAAAAGAGGGAACTATGACATTGGAGCTCTCAGCCACTGTGGAAGGTGTGGATGCAGTGGGGGTAGGGACATGCTACATAGAATAGACCAGACAGACTGATGTCATGGATAGAGGCGCCATCATAAGTGGAGGAAGTGAGGCCAATTTATGGGGTTGGAAAACTGAGAAATCTAATGTGGGTTACTCATAATGTCGAATAAGAATCCAATAGTGAGGGGGATGCTCACCCTCAACAATGGATGTGGATAGCTTCCCTATTATGGGATTTTCACCTAACATATCTGGAAGAAAATAAAATAAAAGAAAAGATGAAAGAGAGAAAACATGAGAAAGCAAAAAATTATAGAGAACAAGATATGTACATCAGGGGTACATGGAATATAGTATGATTTGTGTAAGAGCCCATGTACTTTGGATCTACACACTGAGAGGGCATGTGTTCGGGTAAAAAATATTACACAACATGGAACAAGGTGTACATACCGTGTGTCACAACATGGAGTGATACCCATTTCGGTGGCCAGAAATAACTCGAAACTCGTAGGGGATATGAAAAAATACACGTTGTGTGGAACTGGTAAATTTTGTGTGGAAGAACATGGTGTGAAAAGTGTGTTCTCTATCCACATGGTTTCCTTCTATGTGATGCAGGTCATAGCGTTTACCGAACATACACACTATTTGGGGTAACATGGAAAGGGGTTGGGTTCCACAGGACACAAGCTGGTCATTATGGTGCAAGGGAAGGCACAATACATGGTGTTTATAGAACATACACACCATGTGGATTTGAAAAAATGAAAAGGTGCATGTGGCTTTGTAAAACATGTACACAACGTGTGTTCTTCATCCACCACAAGTACTATATGGGAGACCTGAATGGTCGCCCGATTCAAAATCTCCCTAAACACCTATGAAATATTAAAATAGAGGGTGGAGGATGGTGTACCTATAGTGTGGATCAAAATGAAGAATAAATGAGGATGAAAAATAGAGTAAAGTATTAGATTGGTGTTGGGGGAGGCAGACGACGTGTGTGAGAAGAGAATGGGGAAATGAGGTGTCACGTGACATGGCCGCAGGCCCAGAAGGGTCCCGACTATTATAGCTTAATAATAACACATGTAATAATGCATAAATGTAGAGTACGTTTTTTTCAAACAAATAAAAATATAAGAAAATTAGTTAAGTACAAAATAATTAGTTATAAAAAAAAAATCAAAAATAAACCTATAAATCAGTGTATCAATGTATTACATGATGTGTGTTCTAAACTTTGAAAAAGATAACTACAACATTTTCGGGTGCTTGGGGTTTGATTTGAACTTGAAAACAACCATTCTGAATTTAATCCCTCAATAACATGGGAAAAGGTTATAGGGATGCACATTTTTAGTTATTTTGAATAATTTATTTCTAATTTCACCTCTACACGGGATGAAGAAAAATGCAGGTCATGTGGTTTTAATTTGATTAATAGAGATGAAGTAGGGAGATTAGCAAAGCTCAAACATGGGTCTTTTGAATCCTGGATTGGGACTCTTCCAATATTCCAACTTTACCCACATGTATTTTTTTGGCTTAAATATCATTTAAATTATTAATTAATACATGGATCACTTGATGTATATCAAAATTCATGCTATGTGATTTTATTAATTTGAAAAATGATGTAACTATGACGATTGTCAAGATTTCAACCCAAGTTTTTTCAAACTAGTTTAAGACCGTAATCATCTAGTTGATCTAAATAATTAATTTTATTTTATATAGAAAACATATAATTTATTTTTAAATGTACCACACACGTCATTTAATTAAACATGGATCAAAAAGGAAGAACTCTTTACTGAAGGCAGGGATGGAGTGATTCTAACCAGCGATGGTTCAGATACATTATAATGACCTTAACATCAGTACATGAATCATCCCTATTTATTAACTTAATTAATATATATATATATATATACTAGTTCTAATATAATATACATGAAAAAAAACCTACACGACGTGTGAAAAAGTGATTCATGTTCTGTAGTCTCTAGGTTGCCTCCCAGTAAGCGCCATTGTTTTATGTATTTGGGTCGACCTTAACTTCGTGTCTTGATACTGAAATTTTATGGTGGATATTATACCCTCAATATGCCTGATGTAAAAATTGGGCTTCAGACGCTCCCCATTTACCTTGAATGTTTGACCTTCATCTCCAACAACTTCCACCGCACCATGGTAGAAAACGTTAACCACATTAAAATGTCCTAAACATCGGGACATTAATTTAGGTAGAAACAATATCAAATGGGAGTTATATAATATTACCTTATTACTAGGATGGAATAATTTCTGAGAGATCATGTGGTCATGGACGCCCTTTGTCTTCACTTAATATAGAATGAAATTCGGATATGCCTCTCACTTAATCTCATCAAGTTCCGTTAGTTAAAACCTGCGCTTTTTATATTTTATCTTTTAGAATGTAGTTCAAGGAATTCACATCCCAAAAAGATTTTTGATAAATTTCCCCTTGTAAATGAAATATTTTTTTTCAAATCATCTAGAATGGGGACATACCCAACAGTGTTTTGAAGGTGGCCCACTATGCCCATATAGAATCATCATGTTTCTCAAACTAGCCCTTCATTAAGACTCCCACTATCTTCTCCCGGTTTTGTCATAATCCAATATTTGAGACTTCCACTTGTCAACTAGATTGGTGATTATAAATTATCCATGTGGTATAACACACACAGTACATTAAATGAATATTCTGTATCAAAGAATTCTCAAAATCTGTCCCTCTGTCACGGATCAAATCCCATGGAACACTGAACCTGTTGAAAATATTTTTCTTCCAGAAGGACACAATGACCTTTGATGTATTGTGTGTCATGGTAATGGATTCCACCCATTTTGACACATAATCCACAAAAACCATTATATCAGAGTTTCCAAATGATGGGGCAAAGGGGAACATGAAATCAATCCCCCACACACTGAAGACCTCAACATCAAGTATAGGGTATTAAAGAATTTTATATTGGTTCCCATTTTATATATCCACTGGATGCTATCATAGTGTATTATAAAATACCGAGAATCATTGTTCATGGTAGAACATAAATATATATAATAGAAAATTTTAGCTATTTCTTTGTCTTGCCCGTGATTCCCCCCAGGTGGTGAAGAATTAAAAGACTACATAATTATGTGAATCTCTATTTCTAGGATGCAGCAGAGGATCAACCCATATCAACATGAGCAGAAGAGTAGTGGGTCTTACCAAAAATATCTTTTCACCATAGACATAATTTGCTTATTTTGCTATAATGAATGATCAGGGTGAATGACTCCTGTATCCACATAATTGGCTATGTCGTCATACCAAGGATGAGGTGTCATTCAAACTGAGAAAAGATGATCATCTTGGATTTCCTCCTTGATTTCTCTATCATATTCTCTTTCCAAATGATAAAATTTCCTTTTGGAGAGATGATTGGAAAAAACATTCTCACTACCCATCATATCACATATCTCTAAGTAACATTCATAGAGTTGATGCACCCAAAATATGAGTTGTGGTTTTTCATACTTCTTGTTTAGAAAATTATACGTGATTCCTGGTCAATGTAGACAATAACTTCTTATATCACTAAATAAAATAATAACGTGTAGAATAAAAAAACACCACTAGAATTTCCTTCTTTATGGTTGTCTTGTTAATTTTTAATTCATTAAGGGATCTGTTGGAATAGTATATTGGTCTGATGATTCAATTTAACTATTCCCAAGTGCTACTCCCATAGAATAATCACTTAGATTACAAATAATCTTAATTTTTTTCCCAATTAGCAGAAATCATGATAGGGGCTTATATCAATTTTTTTCTTCAGAAGCTAGAAGGTTGTGGTGTAGATTGCGTAAATTTCAATGATATAATCTTTTAAATGAATATTTCTTAGTTATTGTGAAATATATGAATAGTAATAAACAAATATTCTCTAAAAACCTGTATGCCCAAAAAATATATGGATTTTGGAAATTGATGTTGGGATAGGTAGTGGTAAGATGACTTCAATTTTCTCTGTATCAACTTCAATTCCCATCATAGAAATCTGGTGGCCTATGAAAATTCTATTTTGTAACAAAAAGTTATAATTATCCATGTTTAAAACCATATTGGAGTTCTCAAACACTTCCAGGACCAATTCCGTGATTCATAAGAATGTTTTTAATGATTTTCCATACACCAAAATGTCATCAATAAATGATTCTAGAATCAAATCAACCATATCATTGAATATTCCCAACATACATCACTAAAAGGTGGATGGAGAGTTGTACATGCAGGAAGACATCCTTCAATAATAAAAATATCCCAAATGGGCATGTGAATATGCTTTTCAATTGGTATTCATGAGAAATTGGAATTTGTTATATTAAGAATAACTATCCAGAATGAAATATAATTAACGCACTACAAATCACTTTATATTTTGATCCCTGAAAGGGATTTGTAAGTTATCTTTTAGTGTGAAATCATTATGTTTTATGTAATCCACACATACTCTCCATACTGTGACTATTATTGTTGGTATAAGTTCATTTTTATTATTAGTTATTATGGTGGTATTCCCTTTTTGGGGACCATAGGAAAAGAACTTACCCATGGGAAATCGGAGACATGGTAGATGATTCCCACATCCAAAATCATGATCCCCTCTTTCTTCACTACCTCCTTCATGGAAGGATTTATCTGTCATTTTGTTTTCCTAGAGTTCTTGGATCATTCTTCATGTAGCACCTTGTTTGTGAAAATGGTTTGGATGATCTCTTTAAAGTAGTTATTGTGCAACCAATTTTCTATTTTCTTAATTTAAGGATTTGTAGAAGTTCATGATCATGACCTTGTGAGAGAGAGGCATTGAGTATTACTGGAAAAATGTTATTATCACCCTTGTAACCATATTTTATATATTATGGAAGAGGTTTAAGTTCATGTTGTGGTGATTTCATAACTAAGGCCACAATTTGTTCAACCTCAACCCATTCGAGAATACATGGAACAATTACAGGTTTCCAATAATGACCACCCTGGAAGACAATTAATTGAAACTCTTCTGGTTCATAATCAATATGGTTGTCATTTATGAATGGCTCATCAGTGATAGAAAAAACATTCTATATCATATTCCATGTGGCCCAAGTGATTATTCATAGAAATCAATGCGTACCAGTCCTCATGTTCTATAAATGATACATGCTTAACTACTTTGACAACACTGTAAGATAACTTTTCATCTCCAAATCAAAAAAAAAACAATTCACCTTGATGAACATCAAACAAAACCTTCCCAGTATCCAAGAAGTTTCTTCCCAAAATGAGTGCTACCTCATTATCTTCTTCCATGTCAAGGATGATAAAATCTGTAGGAATAATCAACCTTCAAACTTTCATGTTAGCATCTTATAGTCCCCCTTTGAGATATTTAATGGATCAATTTTCAAGCTGTAGTGCCACTTTAGTAGTTTGTAAATAATTCAGCCTACGAATCTTAAAGACTCACAAGGGAATAATATTGACACTAGACCCCAATTCACACATGTATTTTCCAAATTCGCACCACTCACTGGTGAAAAGGAATTGTCAAACTACCTATATCATGGAGGTTTGAAGGAATAGAGTTTTGGACCACTATTGAAAATTCTTTTGTGATAGGGATTGTTCCAAAATCCTATAAATTCCTATTTTTAGAGAGGATTTTATTCATAAACTTCATATTTTTTGGAATTTGAGTTAATTCCTCAACTAAAAAAATGTTGATATGTAGTTTTTAGAATACCTCATTGAATTTACCAAACTACTAACCCATCTTCCTTTGCTTCATTTTATCAAGAAATGGTAAGGAGGGTTTATAAGGTGTAATCACCTCTTTTACCTTTCTAGGTGTAGCCACCTTCTCTTTTTATTGTTCTTATATTGAGGGAGAAACATGGATATCAGTTTCCTGATTTGAAAATTGTGTAGTTGGAGCTTGATTTTCACCTTGATTAGAAATATTTTCAAGGGGTAATTTCTTCCCACATTGTAATGTGATAGCATTTTCCTCTTACCATGGGTTATTCTGAGGGTTACCAAGTAATGTACCGGGTTTACATAAAGAGAGTAGATTATCACGTTTCACAATTTGAATCTCGAGGATTCTAATTGATTCCTTTTGATTCTGAAATCGTGGCTTAGTAGTTCTTCTGAATTTTGACTTCATATACTCTAGCCTTGATGGGGGGGTTCTTGTTGTGGTTGTCGTGGTTTCGGTTGAGATTGTGGTTTTGTAGATTGTTGTACCAGATGAGTGTTTTAACACCCTTGTTGTTGGAAGAACCCTAACTGTTGTTTTATGGGATATGGATTCTGGTATTGTTGTCGACCATAATCAGTTTTACTTTGGGGGTGGGTTGAAAATTTTGTTGTTGATTTCCCCAGCACGTATTTAAGTTATCTTGATATGCTGTGTTTTGGTATTGACGGTACATGTTTGTCCCTATATTCTGAGATTCATATCGTACCTCAATCATTGAATGACCGACACTCATCCTCGAGCAGTAACCCAAGGTTTGGTTGTCACCACATTCCCTACATACTGAGTGATTTACCGCTTGAACATGAGATTTTTTTTCAGATTCAACACATCAACCATCATGGAAACCACATCAAGTTGGGAAGTAAGAATCATAGTGGAATAAATGTAATGAATTACCCCCTTTATAGAACCCAACTCTGACTTCCATTGGAAGATGTATTCAAACATATCTTCAAGCAAATAGAATAGTTCCTTTGGGGGCTTCTTCATCACCATTCCTCATACTGCTACATCCATCACATATTTGGTGTTTTTCATAAGACCCCCATATATAGTTTATATTTTCATCTATAATGGAAGGCCATAATGAGGGAACTTCCATAACATTTCATTAATATGATCCATAGATTCATACAATGAATCTAAATCTTATTTCTGAAAATTATGATTTTGTTATACAATGTCACCATCTTGGAGGGTGGGAAATATTTAGATAAAAATGATTCGTCTAACACCATTCAAGAGATGATGTAGCATTGAGGTAGTCCTTTAATCTAGTCCTTCGATTTATCCCTTAATGAAAAGTGGAATAATTAAAGGTGAATGGTATCCTATGATACCCTATAGTAGTGAATGGTGTAAAAAATATCTTGAAAATTAGAGAGATGAGTATTGGGGTCTTCATTGGGTAATCCTTAAAATTGAAACTGTTTTTTGGATGAGTTGAATTATGGCAGGCTTGATCTTGAAATGTTGTACTTGCACCGGTGTTCTGGAAATTCTCATATCATCCCCTTAGGCAGAAGTAAGATTTTACTCCATAAGGGTATGTCATGGGGGTAGATGCTCTTAGGTATGGGGAGAACAAATTGCTGTTATGAAGAAATATAAGTCCCCTAAACTAGATGTAGGTACAGAAACTGCTCTTGTGGGAACAATTGGGGTTGCTGAGGGCCATACACTAGAACAAATAGAGCTGTTTATCTTTGTTGGTTCCCCAGAATGAAATCCATTAAGTTTTATGGTGGAAGTTTGATATGTTCATTATCTACAGAAAATTTGTGGTTCTGGTTTCATCCAACACAAATGGTTGTCCAAAACCTTAGAAATAAACTTGATCTCCCTCTTCTATGTTCACTGTGGTGGTGTTTTGGGGTTGATCATCGATAAGTGAGAGTCTTCACTGCATGATCATTCATTCGATCTGTTGGTCAAGATGATGTATTTACGATGATTTGACACTCTTGGAATGTGTGATTTTACCACTCATGCACTTTTGATCTTGCACAATACAAAACAAAAATCCAATCGTAACAGAGGAAAATAAAAATAATGAAAAAAATGATATTTAGATCATAATTTTTTATATTTTTTTGTTTTCAATTTAATTAATGCAAACTGATTAATCAAGACATTTCTACCTTTCAACTCATAGGAAAGACACTTTAATTTGTTATCATTTTAGTAGAAAAAATTGTTTTGACATCCCAAATTTAATTACCCTTACATAATACTACTATAATGCATGTAGGGGATCGATCCACATAGAGATGAGGTTGTTCTATTTTTTTAGTTTGTAATTTAATTGGCTAGGATTTCTAAAATTTATAGATGATGATTTTTATGTTTCAATTATAGAGTAATTAAGAATTCAATTTCTTGATAAATTACATTTAATGATAAAGAGAAAAAACAAATTTGAATCCTGATGGTAAATGGGAAGAATGAATCAGGCCTGCAGATTTTTATGATTATTAATAAATCAATTATCTTATGAAGTTTTGTTTTTTATGATTACTCACATCTTTGGGTTTTGGAAATAACAGAATCGCCTTGGTCTGGTGAATTTCATTTAAATCAGTAGAAACCAATTTTTTGGGATGGAATTTGGTTTCAATTAATTTTTATAATTGTATCCTCTTTTAATAATATAGGTCCACCCAATGAGCATGGATATTATTAATCATAATTCCTCAGAATATCCCTGTAAATACCTTAATTCATCTGATATAGGCTTTCCAGTGATATTTAGAAATAGTTTTCAAGGTATTTTCAGAGAAATATGAATAAAACAATTAAAATATAGAAATTGATAAACAACAACCCATAATCATTCACATCCCAACACATATGGTATTTAGATACACATGGTGTATCTATTTACCATGAAACTTATAATACCCGAGTGAAACATCGAACAAACTATGGATTAAAGATCATCATTAATGAAAAAGCATAACCTCCTATCCTTTCCTCTCTCATTCTTCTCTGGTTGGGCATCTCTGGAAGGTCCCATTTTTTTATTTGAGTATGAGTTTCAAATTAAGAGCGCATTCCCTCAAATTTATAACATTTGTAAATACACAACATGTACTCAAAAGTATACAGTTTTTACTCAAATCAACATGACTTTGGCCATTCACCACTTCTGGTGGGAGAGCTACCAGGCCGCCATTGACTTTCAACATGGTGCCTCATGGATAGTGGGGGTTCATGACGTGTAACACTTCCCCACATGGCTTTTAATGTCAGAACATAGCCAAAAAACTCTTTTAGAAGAGGATACATGTCGTTTTAAGGGTATTAACATTGCGTTCAATCTCTTTATAGCAACATGGGCATGTATTTGTTTAATCTAATCTGTCTTTAGGGAAATCGTAGATGGTGTGTGTAGGAATTAAAAAACATGTATATTTGAATTTTTGTTCTTCCCTTTCCTGATTTGTTTCTTAGGATGGAGAATACTCGAAAATCATCCTGATTTCCAAATTAAGGAATATAATCATTAAATGAATACATATATCTAGTGAGAACCTGTTTTTAAATTCAATAGATAAAATGTAAAGATATAAACAATTTGGTAACAACAGAATCCATCTCTCACTTTAGAGGTAAACCTAAAAAATCTTCTGGAAAGACATATCTGAAACAATCCACCACTAGAGGAAAGTCTATATGTGAAGTTCCATGGTCATCCAGATATAAACTATAAATATGGGTTGTGATTCCTCCAAACCCATGATGCTCATGTCCATTTCTTCTTGAATGGACATACCATTTTCACTTCTGTATAAAATAACCGCCCTTTGGAGATGTGAAACTCACCCTACAGTGATAGCAGTCAACATTGTCCTGAAAGGAGAAATAAAAATCCATCCCAAGAATGAAATCAAATCCTATAATATCCAACACATAGAGGTCCCATAAGAAGTGAAACCCTAAATCTACAAGAGGTAATTCCTTGTACAGGCATACACTAGTCATCTTAATCCCTAAATAAGTTTCTTGCATCATAACATCTTAAAAATTAATGATATAGAGTCCAAATATCTCCACAAAAAAAAGATATAAAACATTTGGAGTCCCCTATATCAAAAATAGAAAAATATAAAATTGAGGGAACTAGAATCATACCTCTAACTGTAGTGGGTCTGGGATCCTACTCCATCTGGTTCTACTCCATCACAAACGTCTGACCTATACCATGGTCCTGGGACCCTTCTTGGCTACCCTGAACTGATCAAACCTACTATCGTTAAAAACCTATTGTCTTGATGCAATGATCCCAACAACCTCCTCATCCTGAATGGCCTGACGAACTCATATTCCCTAACTGATGAGGAACTGGTGGCCCTGCTCATATACGTGGAGTCACAACAAATCCTCTCTCACCAGATGATACTGTGAACATCCTACAAAAATACTAAAGATGATTCATCTGTCCTCAAGTTCAACACTCAAATGAGTCTATTGGGCACTACAGTATCATGTTCCCACTCTCCCCATATAGGTAGAACCTCACCCGGATGCCTAAGGAGACGTCACTGGTACTATAATCACTACACAGAGGCTCCCTACGGCGCTTCCTGCTACCAGTTGAGGGAGTAGCAGCCTTGGGTGATAAACCGCCCTGGCTTATAGCTCAAAACATCCCCAGATTGTTCTTGATAACCATCCCCTAGTTTACTTTACCAATCACTGAAGTAAACCAAAAAAAATCACCTATGATCAAATGGTGTACCTGATACCATCATCAAATCTCTTAGCCAGTGACAACTCATAACCCTTAGAACAAGTGTGATGTGTTGAAACTCTATATAGTCGAAAGAGTAACCCATCACTGAAAGAGTTCCCTGCTCCCAATGCATGAACTCTCAGGCTTGGTCATAACTCAATGTCTTAGTGTAGAAGTAATCATATAAGGTCCTTTGAAACTCCTACCAACCCATATTCAGATGAATTCCCACCTTTGAAAAAATATCCCACCATCTCTAGATGAAATCATGTATCATGTATGTCGCGGGCTTCAACCTTCTCTCATAAGGAATCTCAAGATGTTCGAATATATAAATAATCACCTCCAACCATTTCCCTATAGCCTGTGGTCCTATATCCCTTGAAAAATTGTGAGGATGCTGCCACTGGAACACCTGTTTCAACTCTACCATAGTTGGGGAAGGATGTGGTGCTCCCTGAATGGTATACATCATCCTCATTAATCCTTCATAAAACTATTCATCGGCTCCTGTGTCCAGTATAATAGATTATTCCAAGATGGGACTTATGAGAGGATGTCCCGGTAGTCCTTGATCTACCATTTCAGGTGTGTGATCATTACCGTGTACCTTGTGTAAAACTGGAGGACATCTTGGTTGCATGACTCTGCATGGTCAAGCACACACCTTATTAGAAGATTAAAAAAATAGAACACAAAATAGAATGAATGGAACTGTTGAAGGAAAGTATTTATATTTTACAAAATAGGTTTACACAACATGTAGAACAATTACATGGTGTGTTCTCTTAATCCTTAACATGGGTTTGTGCCTCTACCATCTTGGTTGTGTAACAACCCATACACATGGTGTGTTACTTATGAGACCCATTATGCATGTGAATATTCCCTCCTACCAAGGTATATATACACGAATAGAACAACACGAGTTCTGTTGGTGCAACTCTATACGACGTAGACACTCAAGACCTGGCATGTATAACATATGTTCCAACCACATGTGTCATTAGTCCCACGAATGAATACATAATCGATTACAGAATGGCATATACTCCTTGTACATGGTGTGTTCTACCAAATGATTACTAACCCCATGCCTCTTCTCACACAGTTAGTCACACGGTCAACAACTACACAATGTGTAGCTACGGTACGTGGTGTGTACGTATGAATAGTAATTTCTTCCATAACACAATAACACATTGTGCATGTTCATAACAACACACACTATGTTTTATGGGTTTTAAGATAGTATGTATTTGACACTTCTCCAGAACCCCCAAAATCGTAAAATTTAGTCAAGGCATGCCATGTTTTGATCTATAAAAGCCCATACACCCACCGAACCAATGTTTGACATTCCTATTCATATAATATCATAATATACCCCAAAAAATGTTCAAATATGATCCACGATATTCCAATCCAAGAGGTCCCATAACACCTTAGGGACCAATGAATGACGTCCATTCAAATTTAACATTACATATACCAAAACCCTATCAAAATAGAGGGCATTTCTATTTTGACATGTATCAAAACAACATACATATCTAGCACAAGATCTATCACAATATCATGAAATCAGTAATGAAACCGACATGTCATAGAAAAAATGCATGACATGTTATCACTTGGAATTTACTATTTGATGAATGAGTTCTCATACCATCATCTCATCGGGTTGCAAAAAAATAAAACATAAGGATATTAACTGTAACATCACAAAACAAGTGTGTCATCAAACGATGAAATCAAATCAAGTGTAATAGCTCAAAATCTAAAAATTTCAATTTATTTCGAGGGAATTTTGAATTTCTATGTACAATGGGTAGCTAATCTCAGGCACAACTAATCACCAAAATTCACTCACTTATTATGCCTTTCTAATGTCACAAAATTGTAAATAAACTAGAAAATAAAACCTCATCTAATACCACAATGTAACATCCTAGATTTGGGTGCCCATGAAGGGTTCCCCATACTCGGTAGGCCACATGGCCTCAAGTGAATTTCCCCAAGTGCCAGAGGCTGCAAACTAGCAGTGAGGGAATATGGTGTTATAGTGGGTAAACTGTTATCTCATTGGTTGAGTGTAACACAAATTAATAATAATATACAATAGATTAATCAGTAATACAACACAAAAGATCTTAAAAACTGATGACTGATAGTAATAATACAACCTGACATATCCATATAAACAATGCATGTCATATGAGTCTAGGAAAACATACAAACTGGTCTCAATGATATATATAAAACAAATTATAATACAGAGAAAATATAATGTAAACTCCAACAACATCACAATCCTCTACTTGGTCCAATTCTCTCGAGCTCCAACAACAATCAAGTACCTGATTAAGAAGGGAATTTTCTATTATATATACCTATAATCATATAATCTTCATGGGTCCAAATGCATGACCCAAAGATGGTGTGAGATGAATACTAGTAGTTAACCATAGAAATATCATTCCCTATCTATAATTGATTATATATATATAGTAGCTAATATGAAAAAATGATGCAATTATCTAGTAAGTAATCAAAATTAAACAATCCTATGGTTTTTAAAAACATTCATTTACCATTTATTATTAATCCATTGAATTATGTAACCCTGGGATCTATCATAATCTCTATATCCTCTATTTAATGTAACAAAATAAATGTCTCAGAAGACCATCAAATTACTCATGTAAGACCAAGTCCAAGATTGTGCTTTGGCTTGGAAGACACGTCACAATCATTCAATTATTCATAAACGACCCTCTATGAATGTTCTCATAGTCTAAACCTTTTGGGCCAATTGGAGAATCAATTAATTAAATATAGGCCCATTGGGAAGGATCTCATGGTGTAACCCCTTTAGTCTAACATATAATCAATTAATTAAATAATGACCCTCCTGGAAATCTATCACAGTCTAATCCCATTGGGCCAATCATCTACTCCAAAGCTCTCACGGTCCTGTGAAAATTATATGAATGTCCTATCGGTCTTCCATGTCAAAGCCTCTCACATTCCATTGGAAAAATAGCCTGCATATTTTATCAAATATGATCACGTAAACTATAAATACTACATGGTTAAAAATTAGAAAGGCATATCACTTGCATTTCATATAATCAAACGTCATCCTTATCAAACAAGGCATGAAAATTAAGGTACGCCTCAAAGGCATCCAAGATCAACTATCTAGAAATAATCAAATAAGGTAAAAACACCTATAGTGTGTCCCTTAGTCAATTTATTTAACCATACACATAAGAAAAAACATTTATCAATAAATGAAACCATATTAGGTAAAAACATGGTTAAATTCCAAATCAATAAATACACAAAACATGGTCATGTCACACTTTTAGCATATATAATCCAAAGGAAAACAACTAAAGGCACAAAACACCTACCTAGATGTCGTATGATTGATATACATGAATGTAAACCCTCTAATAATCCTTGATTGGTATAGATCCAAAAAAATTGAAAAATTCCCAGCGTTAAATAAATCACTAAAGAGGTTGGATCCGGATGAAGGGCTAAAGAAGGTTTGAGAACTCACTGGCGGGGTTCCAACGCACCCAAAGGTGTCTCAATCGGAGCTCAAACCGAAAATTGGGGGGGGGGTTATTCTTCACAACTCATTTGAAAGCTCACTTATACAAAACCAAGAGAAGTGGGTCATCCAGGTTACCACATGACCATGTATTAGGCTGTTACATGGTAAAAAACATGGTTGTACATGATAGGATATGTATACATCGTTTACACAAAAGTACATGACAATGACATAGAAAATCCACTTTTCTTCCTTTTCCCTCAAAACAACCTCTAAACAAGATCCATAAAGGAAATGAAGATCCAGGTTCTGATAATGATAATTTAATCTATAGTGTGTGAGATAAATGAATTCTTGATATGTGAATTTATGAGAGTGATTTTCTAGATCATCGGGGAAGATGAACAATGTGGTGCACATTTACGAGTTTGTGGAGACATTTAAAGATACATCATTATGTTTCTATATATAAATAACATATTGTAAGAACCATTTTAGAGTATATCATGTTTTATATTTTAAATTTTTATATAGTATTGATATATAATCAATTATCACATTCAATGAAATAACTATAAATGGCGTTTGAATATGAGACGATTATATCTTGTAAGGTATCGTAAATGTCATTCTAGTGGAGAAAGGTATCTTATATTGTTATAAATCAAAGAAATATATTATGTATATAGTTACATGGTGAATGAATGATGAACCCAATTATTAGTAATTTAATGATGATTAACATTAAATACATAGAAGTTATGATTTTTTAATTATAATGTGAAAGTGGATATGTTTATAAAGTCATAAAATAATATGGATATATTGAATTATAATATGTACTAAATTATAAAATTTTCATTTAATAAATATAGCATGATTTTATAAATTATTATGAGTGTATATTCTTTATATATTTGATATTATAGAAAAAATTATTATTTTAATAAAAATATAATGTTAATGTAAATTTTGTGATAAAAATATTAGTAAATTAATTCTTTTTACATAATATTTTCATGAATAAGTTTTTTCAATAAAATAATATTGTGAAACAAAAATGAATGTATTAAAAAATGGATTATGAAAGAAGTTTGTAATCTATGAATATATGATTTTTTTATGTAGTTAGAAAAGGAATATATGGTGGAAGAATTGAATCAATTGAATAAAAACATGATTTTTTCATGGAGTTTCCAAAATTTTTGAGAAATAAGTGAGGTAATTATAATTACCTAAAAAGGGTTTCCAAATAAAATGTCGATTGTTTAAATCATAAAAATATAACATTTATGAATCATGGGGTTATTTTCACACACACACGCACATATATATATTCCCAATTAATAATTAATTTTTCATAAATAGCGGATTAAAGTAATATCATGAAACCAATATATTCTTTTATGTGAGGATGAATTACAATGAAAAATATAATGAAATTTCCTCAAAAGTGAGAACCATTAATGAATTCAACATAATGAAATTTTTTGATACTTTCCATAATAGTTCAACCATGCTAGATTGAATTACATATGACCCTTATGAATTTTCAATAAGGAAAACCATGAATCTATTCACTGGAGTGATTTCAGTAAGGGAGGTACGATGATGTATTCATCATAAAATGGATCACAAGGAAGGTTTTTTCTGAAATTTAATATTATGAATTATTTTATTGATCATTATATATGAAATGATTAAACGAAGGGAAGACTATGATTTTTTTCATGGAAAGAATGACCATGAATAATTTTGAAACAAAAGAATTAATTAATTATTTTATAACCGTAAAGAAAAGATAAATATATAAATATAGCTTGAACTCATAAAAATGTATATAGTGGATCTTATCAACACATCAAACACAATTAAGTGATAGAATAATTAATGAAAGTAGAGGTATTACACCATTTTACCTAGTATATAGAACAATTGATATAAAAATTTTAGTTATAATTTAGAATTATATTTATATAGATAAGAATATCTACTATTGTGAATGAAAAATAATCAAATCTTATATAGTGGATTTGATATCAATATAAATTGAAAAAGGAGATAAATAAATATAATGATAATTGAAACGTTTCTATAGAGATGATGAAGAGAGGTGTATTATAAATTTTTATTTATATTAAAAAAATATCATGTCTATAAATTGGTGATGTGACTCTAAATTCTATAAAATATAAATGTGACTCTAATTTTTATACATTAATTGTTCCATTCATGAATGTTATTAGTAGTGGAAATTATAAGGAGTGACATAAAGATTTAATGTTTATCATTACTAAACATTTAATAAAAACTATAGTGAGTTTTCATACAATGTGTAATGATAAAAAATATATACATATTCTCCCTAGATTTAATTTGTTTTCTTAACCCATACTATAAATTTTTTATTTTCATTCATTTAATTTTGTCATTTTATTTAATATTTTATGAGATATGCAATATGAGAGGATGAGTGATTAATTTTTTTCAATTTTATAAGATAAAATTATTTTTACAACACAATGGAATAAAATTATAGAATGGTTTTAATCAGGGTTCACCCAAATTTACCCTCCCCACATTGTGGTATACATTTCATCTCAGTTCCAAAAAGTTGTACTAATAAAAAATGTTCTTACTTTTAGTTCAATATCTATATTTTAAATAAAATTGGTGAAAACATGGACTCATTGATAAAGAATCTATATTTTAGAATAACTAATTTAAATTATTTTATAGTGGATATTTTTATTCTTGGATAAATCTATGGTGATGACATTAGGAAATAAATGTTATGATGTTTATATTTGACATAGAAGAGTGAAATAATTTTTTACTCAAAGATAAAAAGGTACCTTGAAATATAATTAACCTAGGAATTATTTTAAAAACAACTCATTTTGTTGTTTCCTTTATGATATAAAAATCATTATAAGTTGATTTTTGAAAAGCTAAAATAATAAGGGATGTAGTCATGTATTTATAAATACAAGAATTTAAATAAAATAATAATGATATCTTTATTGTTAAACTATGATAAAATTTCAATACGTGGGAATTTAACATTATGTTAAACAAGAAAAAATCCCTCGATGATATTTTCTCTCCAATAAAGGTGGTAAATGGTTATTTAATGATTATATTTAATTATAACAATTATTTTTAAGATTAATTACGAAAGAAAAAATCAGTGTAACCCCATGATCTTGATAGAACATTGTATTCCAATGTTGACATCAAAATACATTATATTAATCTATTCAATTAATATTCATACAATAATCTTAAAAAGATTCAATCATTTTAGAATAAGGTGGATCATCTGGAAATCATTCATCATGTGGATTGTGAATTCATAAATTATTTATCCACTAAATATAAATATTTATTAGATTTTATATTTCTATGAATTTATATATAATTAATAGGTGTGTAAATAGAAGACTAACATTATTTACATGAAGAACATGCACAAAATGTTGGAGAACATATGATCATATAGAATAAAGAAATAATTGTCCCTCTCAAAACAGAAATATAATACATATGAACACTATGAAAATGAATCCAGTTAATTAATAGATAAAATATATACCATAGAAAGAGGAAATATGACATGAAAAAGTATCTTGCATAAAATCACATATACTTATATAGGAAACACAATGGTTATATTCACTCTAAATAATCATTAATAAATGGAGTATGAAAACATTAAATGTTAAATTTCTAAATAATAAGAATATTTTAAAAAAAAATAACGAGTGAATTGGATGAGGGATATCATAGTGGTTTGAAAAATCATAACATAATTAAATAAGTGTGGTATGTGTAAGACTACCTCCTATGGATGAGGAATCATGAATAAATATACCTAACTATTTCATTAAAATAAAAATCTAAAAAAAGTAAGGGCATGTTAAATATGGGAAGGGATCATAATTTAATGAAGATAAATAATTAACGGGATATTAACATGAATTATTGTTGTATATGTGATACCATTTATAGAAGAAACACTAAAAAGACTCATAAAAAACATGAAATCAAATGGTTCTATAACCAATATTAACTATAATATCATTTTAATGATGTTTGATGTACCCCACACTATATGTATGATATTTTTATAAATTTATTTTTTTATGTGGTGAAGAATAAAATGGGAGATAAGATTCATTAAGTTCTAATTTGTTATGAATATATTCACGTATGTATATGATCTAAAAAATGGAGTGATTGTTTATAAAAGTGATAAATGCAATAAGTAGGGTCAAACTAATTATAGATTACAATTGGTATCAGGACAAGAATAAAAGATATAAGAGATCATGGCCCTGATCTAGGTCTTCAATTGGTGTTAATAAATTACCTTAAGAAAATTCATAATATTAAATGATCATATATTACAATCCACTCTTGATATTCAACAAATAATATAATATTTCATGTTTTATTTTTCTACTTCAATAATAAGTTAATACATTAGGATAATAAGAAGAAACTTATTAAAGTCATGATTATTTATTAATGAACTAATTTTGCTGTGTCAAATGATATTTTTCCATGTTACCAAATGTTTTACGAATTAATTGACATAAATATTAAATTATTCCCCTTGATTAAAATTACCTCATACATTGTGTCAGTAACAAAAATCAGTCAACATGAGTCTGTGATGAGCATTCAATGATTGATTAGCCTCATCAATAGAAAGTGTAATCAATATGAAGACAATAAGGATAGTGTATATCATGTTATATCATTTCGTTCAACATGTGATATGAACCAGAAACTATAGTATTCATTGATAATTCACATCTTGTTTTGTGTCATTTTCTTTAATATCAGATGGAGAAAATTTCTAATCGAATTGAAATACTGGTTTCAAGAAACATGATTTTATGAATGTAATTTTGGGTCATAAATGGATTTAATGACATCCAATAAAACTATTTTCTCCTAGAATGATTTTTAATATAGTAGGATTCAACAATTTAGTAATGACTCATTGATATGGTGTTATTTCACTAATTCAAAATCATTAAACATTGGTATTTAGAATTATATAAAAAAAACTAGAGATCAATTAGAGACAATATTTCGAATGGATAAAACTATAAGTAGTTAGAGAGCATAATGATTTTATAGAGATGAATAGTGCATGGGTTTCCTGAGATGAATCAGCAGTGGAAGTTGTAATTATAGTACATTATTTTCAAATGAAACATGTTAATGTTTGGAATATCCAAGAATTATATATTTAAAACATTGGTCTTAAATAAGATATGAATATGTTGTAAATTTGTAATGGTAAAAATAACCCAATATCAAATGAGTTAGGAATGAATTGTATTGTAGTGGGAAATAAAAATCTATAACATTGTATATTTCAAAAGATGAGGTTGTTCAGCTTTCCCCCAACAAGGCCATGATATAGAACATAATGAATATCAGGAGAAATAATTATAATAGGCATATGCGTATAGAGTTGAGAAGGTTTATAAATTTAATTATGTTTGAAAGGGTGTGAGAATTAAAATCCACCCCATAGATAAGATGAAAATTTGCATTTTTTAAAAAGATGGTGTGATTAGAAATTTTTTAAATATATATATTGGGCTGAGTTTTTTGGGGTTTTGAGGAGAAAAGGATTTATAGAAGTACGATAAAAAATAAAAGGGGATAATGTTTAATGTATGGGGATAGTTTTTTTATTTGTTAAAAGTAAATTTTGGATATATTAATAGTGAATTTAGGATTATATTTATAATTATAGGAGAGTTTTATGAATTTTTGAAATTGGTATTTTCGATAATGGAGTTTCTAGATTGTATTCAATTATCAATGAATGTGTGAACATTAGATCACTTGTAGATATATATAAAAAGGTACTCTATTAGTTAAATAATTTAACAACATGGTGTTATATACATTTGATAAGAGATGATGTTTTTATGTGAGAATATATATCATGGTTAGAAAGATATTCAATAATATTATTCGATGAAATATTTAAAAATTTAATTTTAGTAATTATTTTATGTATAATAAAATTCAAAGAAGATGATGAACGAACATTGAGATCATTATATGTCAAAAAAATTATTATTATATTAAGGAGACACATTGAATAAATTATGAACCCATATATGGGTAATTTAGGTAATGGAAATGATTTTAAAGAAAACCTAACATGATATACCTTTCATCTAGGAGTTTTAATTTCTATTATAAATGTGGTGATGTTATAGATGTTGTTAAATAAACTACAAGTGATGATATTGTAGTGGATAAAAATTTTCTCTATGGAATGGTCTAAATTAAGAGTGTATAGAAAACCCTTATTTGAGTGTATATTATTAAAATACATTCTATTTCAAAGAAAAGGATGATTTTTTTAGATATATTTACTTATTTAATTAAGAGAAGTAAAAAATCTAGTATAATGGATGGATTTTTCCATTTATTTTTTTTCAAAGAAACTTGTTCTTTAATAGGATTTATGTTAAATATAAAAGAATTACTTTGGGAAGGGAATAAAAAATATATTATTGAACTATGATATTTTTAATTATGTGTATCTATTAAAAACATATTCTATTGTAGAAATTAATAAAATAACTAAATACAATAGAGGACTTTTATGGAGATGATTTAGTATTCAATAATTAAGTGAAATATTTTTCAAACCAAGAAATATTATTCTTATACTAAATAGATTATGAAAAGAGTGAAATGTTTCATTCATGAATGTCAATGTATATTTCTAATAAATATCTCACTTAACACTTCATTTAACATGGATACAGAAATAAATGAAGATCATAAAAAATAACATTATCAATGAAAGGGAAAAATAAAAAGAATGATGCAGACAATTTCTCATAGTTTTTTAGTAATAAAATAAATAAATATAGAGGAGTACCATAAGAAATATTTTTAATTAATTATAGTGATATATTTTATGATGTTAACAAAATAACCATAAATGAATTCCAAAAAATATATTTCACAAAGGGGAGTACCATGAAAATTTCATGTTATAAGGGATAATTGTAAAGAATTTTCATGGTAGTAAGTATCATAAATGACTTCAATCTAGAATTATAATGAATGATTTGGGGGAATGGAAGACAATATAGTATATCATTGAAGAGAATATAATTCATTATTTTTATGAAGATAAAATGATAATGAATATTTTGTGAGAGGTAAATAGTGAAAATTTATTACGTTTAGTATATTGGAAAATGAATATATATAGGGGATTATATTTAAATTTATGGTTTTCTTCATTGAGTAAATACTCACTAGAATAATAATGAGTTCCATAATTGTGACAATCTTTATTAGAGTATTGATGTAAAAAAGCTAATTCTATTAGAAAATCATTATTATCTTGAGAAGAAATATCAATTCTATAGATAATAAACTCTAAAATCTCATACTATGGAGTTTATATATTCATGAATTGAAGGTGTAAATAAGTTAACATAGATATAAATGAATAATTAATCTTGATACGAGGATGTAAGGTGTATTATTATCCCATTTTAATCATGAAGAGATATTTTTTCTATATACAATTGTAGATTTACTCAATTCTATAAACTATTTGTTTTAATAACTGATGTAGTGAGTAAGATGAAGAAGGGGGATAGAAATAAGATTTTCATTTTTACATTCTTGAAACTTTTACAATTACTATAATGAGAATTATTATCCTCCAATATATATACACACTGATAGAATATGATGTATGGATTGTATCTCTATGGAATGAAATGTAAAATATCTATGTCATAGGTATCATTTATTAATTTGAATTTATCTTTATTATTATTTGAGATCATAAACATGATATGAAGAGTAAAAAGAAAATTTTTCTTCTAAGAAGGTAGAAATATTATTACAACCTTATGAACAGAAATAAGATTAATGTTTCATTTTAGGTGAACCCGAGTCCCCTTACTGTGCTTCATGTTGTCTTTTTATCATAAATATGAGATAATTATTTCACATAAGAATGATGGGATGCAATTTACCCCATAAAACCACTAAGTATAAAACAAAAATTCATGCATAAAAATAAAATGAGTTACATAGAAATAGGAATTATCATACTATAAATTTTTTAAATTAATAACCAATCGGGAATTCCATTTATAATTAAATAAATATAACAACATTTAAATAAAAACATAAAATACATGTTCTTTATTCAAGACTGAAATAAATTAATTCAAAATGATAATCCTATATATATATCCTATATTAAAATTTTATAATAAAAAGGAAATGAAATTAACCATTTCACAACTTTGAACACATGACTCCATCTATATGCCAATACCACAAAATCTCTAGAAAAAATGAAAATTTTAAATTATATCAAAAGGTAAAATATTATAGTAAATAATAATAAATCAGAATAGGATATTGATGTCATCTTAACATGTACATATTTGGAGTGGCTATATAACTAAATAATAATTATCTAATGTTTCTATATAGTATAATTCCATGGTTAAATAAATATTTAGATTGAAATTAAATGAATAAGACACTTATTTTATCATGATGTAGAAATTTATAAATTGAGGTAGTAACATGGTCCTTTCCATTTCAAAACAGTTCACAAATACATTCAAACACACACACATATATATATGAAATATTTTTAAACACTATGAAAAATATTATAAAAAAACATGCACCATTTATAGAATGAATGAAAATAAAATAAAAAATTTGGAATTTATCTTTATTATTATTTGAGATTAGAAACATGGTATGAAGAGTAAAAGAAAATTTTTCTTCTAAGAAGTTGAAATATAATTATAACCTAATGAACAAAAATAAGATTAATGTTTCATTTTAGGAGAACCTCAGTCCCCTTACTATACTTCATGCCATCATTGTATCATTAATATGAGAGAATCATATAACATTAGAATGTTGGGATGTAATTTTCCCTATAAAACACAAATTATAAAACAAAAATTCATGCATAAAAATGAAATGAGGTTCACATAAATAAGAATTATTGTACTATAAAAACAATTTTAATTAAAAACCAATCAGGCATTCCATTTATAACTAAATAAATATTACATCATTTAAATAAAAACATAAAATACATGTTATTTATTCAAGAATGAAATAAATTAATTCAAAATGATAATCCTATATATATATATATCCAATATTATAATTTGTAAATAAAAAAGAAATGAAATTAATCTTTTCACAACTATGAACACATGACTCTATCCATATGCCAGTACAACCACATCTCTAGAAAAAATGTATATTTTAAATTATATCAAAAGGTAAAACATTATAGTAAATAATAATAAATCAGAATATGATATTGATTTCATCTTAACGTGTACATATTGGGAGTGGCTATATAACTAAATAGTAAATTTATAATGTTTATATATTGTACCATTCCATGGTTAAATAAATATTTAGATTGAAATTAAATGAATAAGACACAAATTTTATCACGAAATTGAAATTTATAGATTGAGGTAGTGACATGGTCATTTTAATTTCAAAACAGTTCACTAATACACACACACACAAATAAATATATATAAGAAATATTTTTATACTCTAAGAAAAATATTATAAAAACAAAAACATGCACCATTTATATAATGAATGAATATAAAATAAAAAATTTCATCATCATTGATTAATACCACAATATTAAATGTGTTCCAACCTATAAAATAGTTTTTTGTAGAGTAACTATATATTAAATGAAATAATAATAACTACTCAGCTAAATTACAAAATAATGGTATAGTTAAGGGTTCCAAATTAGAATGAATTATCTGGGCCTATCCTTGTATGTTAATTTAGGAAATTCTAAACTATAATCCTATATAATACTATAATATTATTATAAAATTCAGTAAACAAAGTTCATTATAGAAAAAACATATATAAATTTATCTAACTTCTTTAATATAAATAACCCAATATTTTGAATAATTAATCACTTTATCAATTAAAAAGTATAAATAAGTATTACATTTATCATAACCACAAGATTTGGAACCACATGAGAATCTAATTCAAATAATCACATCCTCCATAACAAATAATGCATTTTTTATCAATGAAGATTTTTACAACCCATGAAAAACATTAATAATAAAATGATCATTAATATAATTAAATCACAACACTTCCACATTATATTAACATAATAAATACCCATACATCAATTTTGAACTAATCTATTAATTGAGTTATTTTCATATATTTTTTTACAATTTTAAATCCAACATTAAAATAATCATAAAACATTTAATGAACAAAAATCCATAATATACATATATTTATACATATAAAATCGACGATAATGAAATATTATAACCACAAGGCCAAAATCATTATAAGAGGGGTAATTTATATTTTAAATTTACTCTACTTTAATATATCTTGTTTTTTCATTGGTAAGAACAACTCGAACCTATAAATCTGAACCCAAAAATGATAACATTCTTCGAATAGTTTCATTAGATAAATATGTTAATTTTACTTTGATTACTAAAAAATACATAGATCAGTCCTTCCTTCTACCTATTCACATGTTTCTTTATGATATATTTTTATGAAAACTAATCTCAATGGTTTCACATAATTAATATAAAAGGAATATTAAAAATACTATGTTAGTAAGATCTTTTCTCTTCATCTACAAACATAACGTCAAATTATAATATTCAGTTATATTCTTCTTCTAAACCCATATGTGATAAAAACAACATATGTACGATATTTATCGCTCTATATCTATGTGTTGTGTCAAATTTTATTCAGCATTATTTTATACATGTTCCATTACTGAATCTAATCCAAAATTCTAAAATTTTCTTTTATTGAATGAAAATATTCACAACTTCATTAGCATCTGAAAAACATACATTGTTGTTATGTTAATGCATCCATAAAATACAATACCAACCCATTAATTTTAATTGAAATAAATCATTAAATATATACAAATAAAAAATAACCATGAATTTTCATGTATAGAATTTTCATTTATTCATTAAAACAATTATCTATAACAACTATGACCTTTGAATATATATCACATGACCAGACTAATCATTTCCATCATAAAACATAATTTTTAAATCACACCTCAACATGATGCTCCAAAAAAAGAATGTTTCTTTGATCATCATAATTCAAGAACTCATATCATGTAAATTGACATACTCTATGATTTAAAACATAGAAAACATCTCATATTTATGATAAATTGTCTATTAAACATCCCTAATAAACCCACAAGTCATTTTTAGTATGAAAAAAACAATTCTCAACCTTTCACAAAGACATGCACCATAAAATTATTTTCTATATAAAAACTTATTTTAAAACAATTATGGTAAAAACTCTCTTTATTCCATTATAAAAATTGATGAATTACCCATTTTTAAATACCAATTAAATAAAAAGTGACATGGTTTACTATGTTATGGTATCGTTAGATTATATTTAAAAGAATAATGTTCACTATTATTTTGGATTCAAAATTATGATGTGGTTTATTTCCTAAGGATATTTTTACTCTATCTGGTTTCCCATTAAATACAACTCTTCACATTAAAATCTATACATCAAACCATGACCTTTAAAATCACTAAAAACCATGGTGTTTTTTTTGATAACTATGATGTTGATAAACCCTAAAAGTTGTAATGATTATATAAATATATATATATATTTCATATTTAACAATAACTAAGAAATTTCCATTAATCATTAATCTCTAATCCATGTCAGGTTTTATCCTTCACACATAATTTTTGAGTGATGAACCATCATTGACCAAAATATAATTTATTCCAACATTCTTTTAATTGTGATATATGGATACAATAACATCTCCTATCTGGATTATAGTAAATCTCATGTAAAATTTAATTCTCATTATTTCCTATAAAAAAATTCTAATTGAAAGGTTAACTATCACTCTATCATAATGTGAGAAATGCTTTAGTGTTTAAATTAAGTTCTCCTGAGAATATTATTTTCGTTAATTTATGCCTTCATAATTCATCACTAATCAACCACTTATAAGTCACTTGATTCTTGTGGTTCCCTAATATTTATACATTATTAATGTTATATTTACGATGATTTATATAAAAAAATTATAACCCAAAAGAGTAAATAATATTCCCACTGCTTCATATACGCATTATTCCAAAATTCCACTCTATACCCAGATTTGAATTATTATGTTTTTCTATAATTAAAATTTTTGTAGAAAAGTTAAGAGAATAATTAAATAATATCATTTAATGGCTAAAAATATTCTAAATAAGTCACTATAAAAAATTTACTCTTTATACACATTTATTAATAAACACAAATGTAAAAAATCATTCCAAATATAAATATCAAAATAAAAAATTAATTCATATAGTGGGTGGGGATAATCCAAACAGTCAATGTGACATGAATCTTATCTGATAAAAAAAAGTTAAACTAATTTTAAAAGGTACATTGTTTTATTAGATATTTTTGTTAAATATGGCATTATTGGACCACCCAATGATAAATTAACTATATTTTTAAATGACCAAAGAAACTATTAATAGTCCAAAAAATAATTTGTATCATTTCAATAGAATAACTATTTCATTCTTGCATTTTATGGTAATTTTTTTCATTATAAAGCCTTTATTACATTTTATTAATCACTCACACGCTATTATTCCTCTGTTAAAAAGTTTAATGTTTTTTAGAACCTAATCAAATTTAAGTTCACTATTTATACCAAGGTCATATAATATAAAATATAATTTTTTGGACTGATATTATAATGTCCATGTTGGGTTTATTCCTATGAATAGCTTATGTTGATTTTGTACATATTAAAGGTAGTTTTGGATTTTTTATTCTAGGAGTGGAAATGGGATATTTTTAAGAGATTTCACTATACCTAAAATCTCACATAAATCATAGTGGATTTAAACTCTCTTGATATTGAGAGTGTGAATAGTATAAATAATATTACTATGATAAAAAATACTATAAATATATAATTATCTATTTTATTTCTTAATTTTTATACTTTTTACTCACTCTCAACACTCATTATTTATTCATGAAATGTTTAATATGTTTACCCACCTAAAGGAAAATTTTTTATGAAATAATAATAAGATTAAAAATTCATGCCCCATTTTTTATTTTTTATCACTCTTGTATGACCTCACAATTGGTATAATATGAGGATAATTTTTGGATTTAACATTTTATGGTTACTTTTGTTATTTATTTATGTCTTTCCTGAGCTATAATTTTTCATATTCCATAACAAGTTAAATAGAATGATCTATTTCAATTTTGGATTTATTATGTTTTGAAAATGGTCTAAATCCTATATTATGACAATACTTAAATGGTAATAAGTATTGTTAATTGAAGTTATTAATTATGAATTTTCTTAAAAGTATTGATATTTTATACTCAAATACTATCATAATGTATTATCTTTTTCACTATTCTAATATAGAAATATTTCTAATGAATAGTGATTCCCTTCATTATATTCAACAATATAAATTAATTTTCTTAAGTGATTCCCTTCATTAATTTCAACAATATCATTTTTTCCAAATATCATGACCAGTGATGAATTTTCAATTATTATAAAAAACATGTCAGAAAATGGGAAATAAATAATATTCTTTACTTACAAGAATTAGAATCATTCATAGTATTCTCAGAAAGAATACTCATAATACTATACAGTCATTACAGGGAATTTATAACTTATAATTATCATATAATGAAGATGATTTCTCTAGTAATATTTTCATGATGAATAAAAAAGATTATGTATCATATAAACCCACCTACTAATACTCTTAGAACATTTTGGTTAAATGAATTAGGAATAATGAAAATATATTATTGATTGATAATATAGACGGGGTCAATAATACCAAATTTGATTCTGATTTTTATCTTGATTATATATGATTTATTCCAAGTTTAAAAGAGTTATATGGGATGTATTATGAGTTTCAGAATAGTGTAATAAATATTGGTGATTATTACATGAAACTAAATCATGATCATAAGGGATTGGTTAGACATAAAAATATTTTTGATTCAAAAGTGATTAATATTTAAGAGTAAACAAATAATCAAATACTAGAAAATGAAATTTGAAATTAACTACATACATGAATGATGAATAAAATTAGAAAAAAATTAAAATTTATCCTAGATGATATCTTTAGAATATTTAAAATGAACAACAAACTAATTGATATGACTTATAGGACTAATTATATAGTTTTTAATTATTTTTCCATATATTAGAACCAAGAATTATGTGTTGAGAAGTGACTTATCCAAAATAGAATGATGAAACATATTTTTTTTACCAATAATGTTTCTAGAATTATTATTTCAGAGGTAAAATTTGTTCATAATATTCTTTTTATAAAATGTTACAATAAAAGAATGTTTTTATGAAATTAATTGTTTTAAATACATAATACATGAGCAATATACCTAAGACTATATTGAATTTTATATACAAAAAATTGTGTAAAATAATGGATTTACAATTATATCATCGGTGTTTTTAAATGTTAAAAATGGAAAATCATTATGGTTTCCCAATGAAACTATAAATAATCCAGTTGGACCAAAACCACATTACATGTCCAGATAATAAATTTTTTTGGTAGACATCAAATATTCTAGTTATTATTGAAAAAAATTTCATATCATAGAGAGATTATTTATAAGTTTATTTTTAATTCCATGTAATGATGAATTTAATTTTTTATTATTATTTTATCTAGAATGAACAATATATTGATTGCTACATTTAATTTTTCCTATGTCCAATATAATTCATTGAGTATCATTTTCTAGTTTCATGGATATTTTATTTTCTTTGTGTAATTATGGAGTTCACATGATTTTTCTTAAACGATATATCAATTGATGATAATAAATATAAGACTGATGAAATATTTTTCAATGACAAATTTTTTTATTTTTAATATTTTTTATGTTTTAACTTTTCATGAATTTAATAGGATTTTTATTATGATTATAATTTTTATTAATTATTATGTGTTTTTAAAGAATATATATTTAAAAATTTTATTTATATTATTTTGAAAATCATTTTAGAGACTTAATTAAGATGATATATTTGTTTTATTTACATTATACCCCTACTATTTTATATCATAATTAATTATTTTATTGTTTAAAATTTTACATTATCGCCCATTAATTATATATATATTTTTAATATTACAAAAATTACTTGATAATTGTATCGTTTTTAATTATCAAAAAGTGTGTGAATAATTACTGGATATATGCCTTTTCTATTCACTTTTTTCTTAAATCAAGAAACACTTCTCTTAATTTATTCTTTATGATTTTTTAAAATATTTTTTTATAGTTTTATTCTGTTTAATATTTAATATTTAATGATTTATCAATCTTATGAATTATATTTCATATATGTAATATATGTTTTAAAAATAATTATTGTGAAGTTATTTGGGAATCAGATTTATTATAAAATCAACGTATGAAGATGTAAAAAAAATTTATTCTATGTTAGAATAATTTCAACTCATGTATGATTATCAACCGGATCATGTTAAAATGATTTTTATCATTTTTGTATATTTCAATATCATGTAATAATAATTTAAAATCATATATGAAAATCATTCATATCACGTATGAATCATTATAAACTAGAATATAAACCTTAAGTTTCCCATGTCTGATTAAGCCAGTTAAAAGAATGCATATATTTTCTTGGAATAATGATAAGGTCAACCACCAATAATATATTTATTATGAAATATACATAAAAATACTTTAATAAATATTTTTAATAATATGAATTACCAAACTACCTGAAAGATGGATGTAATATATGAAATCATTTTCACATATTCTATGTTACGATAATATTTTTGCACCCATTTCTAATGAATTTTTATTGGATAATTAATATATAATTAGAAGGGATATTAATTTTAGGATAAATGCTGAGTCTATATAACATAAATTTTATAAGAGGAGTTTACAAATGATATGATATGTGGATTTTGGGTTATCAATTACCATATTACGGAACTTAATTTCATAGTTGATTATATGGTTAACCAAATACAATGATTATGATACACAACTATTTTCATATTTCTATTAATCCAAAGTTATATTGATGAGAATATATCATAAAATTCAAGATCATGTTGTGATACATATACCCACGTAATAGTTATATTTCTATATATTGGAATTATTTTAGAAATTAACTTATAAGTCATGGAATAATTTAAGGAATCCCCGATGTAAAGTAGTTATTTTTCACTAAAAATGTAATACTATTTAAATCAATGATATTATGTGTTATAAATGGTCTATATAAGGGGAAAATCAAACTAGTAGTGTGACATAATTCATATATAAGATATATAAGTTTTACTATGTTCAAAATCTATATCATTATACTCAATATTATAGTTTGTTTTAAAAATGATGGATTTCCCAAATATATTATTTTTTAAATATGTGAACAGATATAGCTATTTTTTAACTCGAAACCTCATAGAAAATATTTAACATTTTTACTTATTTTATAATTTCATTTGGTTTAATTTTTCTATATAATATATTCCTTTTACTTTTTTACTAATGACTCATAGAACGTTATTATTCTATTAAAATATGTGTGGATTTTTTATGAAACACAATTCAAAATGTAATAAAATATATTTTCATTATTCAGCTAAAATCAATGATTTTGGTTTGGAATTCTGCTATAAATGATTATTGGGTCTAAAATCTATAAGGGGATTAGTTTTTCCTATACACATTAAAGGAAGTATCCAGTTCTATCTCTAAGAGTATAAAAATCCTTTTTATATATTTTTTATATTCCTTAATAATTGATAAACATCATAGTTTTTTACCATGATCGTAGGGCCCGTACTATTAATGGAGTAAATAGGATCCTAGTGAATTAAACTATTATAAATATCAGGTGATCCGTAGTTTATATTTTCCTTATATGCTCTTCACTCATTCGTTGAACTAATTTTTTACACAAGTGTTGTTTTATATTTCTATCCACTAAATTTCACATTATTTTTTAGTGTATATAGTAATTTTTAAATATAGAATTCTCCCCATTGTACCTCCCATATCTCATGTGTGAACTAACAGTAGGGATTTCATCACCCATTATATGGTCTAAACTTGTTAAGATCCTCTATTCATTATATACTATATTTATTTTTGATAATTAGATGATTTTAAATATATTAATGAGAATATCAAAAACCTATCAAATAATTGATTATGATTTCAAAAAATAATTTATAAAATATGAGATTAATTCACCATCCACCCCTCTCACTATCACAATGTTGACAAACATTGAACTTTATGTGGTATAAGAGATAATATTAGTTCACATTGATTATTCATATTATGTATTACTATAATGATAGATAATATAAATGTATCAAAAATGGTATAATAAAATTATATATGTATAAATATCATGGATGGAAGAGTATAATTTTTATTTATGGTAATTATATAATCCTAGTGGTTATTTATGCTTCTATAGTAATTTTTACACTACTAAATATAGATATTCCCATGAACATTTATAAAAAAATTTATTTTTAAGGTACAATTATTTAATTTTATTTTGATATCCTTATATAAAATCATTTATTCAAAGGCGATAAGAGTTAAAAAATCCAATGGAATATGGGATAAGATTTCAAATATATTTGACTATAAGTTCAAATAAAAATAAGTAATTAAATTGATTTTGAGAGAATTTTTAAAGATTTTATAATCTTTAGTATTGATATTATTGAAGAGTATTTTAAAATAGTGAATGAAATTTTTAGAAATATATTTAGACATGGAGAAACGTTAAAATACTCGATAATCATCATGAATCTAATTAGAAACTTCCCTAATATATTTGATGAATGTGTCTATACTAGAATATAAAGGTTAATATTCACTTAAGGATCTATATTTTTTATATATATTATGGAATTAGGAATTATCTTATTTTTCAGAATAAGATTATGGAGGATAATTAAATATCATTTAATGACATGGAAAGTATCAATAATAATGAACTATAAAACGTTTCTTCATCAGAATCTAAAATAGATTAATAAACATAAAGAATAATGAATCGTGTCCAAATAAATATTAGAAAATGAATGATAATGTATAAAATAAATATTCCATATTCATGATTTATATTTCATCAAATTTGGATCGTTGATATTGATTTTCTAAATATCATATGTGATAAATATAAAATTGAATTGGAGGAATAAAACATCAAAAACAAGAAATAGGGTATCGTCCATAAATAAGTAAAGAATCTTATTGAAAGAAATAAAATATTCACATTGGGGAAAATAATAAGTTCATTGAGTAAATAATTGGTAGCCTAATCCACTATAAGTAGTTAATATAAATAAGACACAGTTATATCTAGTGTTCCCCCAAACTACATATTTTATGTTGGGGGTAAAATGACATTGGAAAGGTTATAACCCACTAGGAGATAGCAGTCACATTGTAGGATACACTTTAATCAAGAATATAGATGGTCTGATCAAACCGTAGAGGGATTATTATCTATTTTGGTACACTTAATGAGTTTTTGGATAGATTTGTGAAATAAATCCTTGAGGAAATATTTTTTACCACTATGAGAGTGATCTATTGATACCGTGAATTAATTTAAACATACATATATATATATATATATATTTATTATCTACCTTATTCATATTAGTAATTATATAATTTCATGATATTCATTTGGCATCCCTATAAATTATCTGTATCTAGTGAGGAAATGGAGGTTTTCAGGTTTACATGAGACCTATAAAGGGAGTTTCTAATGAATCCCAATGGGGAGAATCAAAACCCTCATAGTTCAGTACCAAATAATTAGATATTTCATACCACCAATGTTCATGGGATAATGACCATGGTGTTATATTTATTATGGGTGTATCCATGAGAAATGGACATTTCTTTTAAATTGATGCATTTAAGAAATATTACATGCATTTTATGGTTGTTCATCACAAACCGATGGAGTGTTTTTATTGAACATCATAGGAAAATCATATATATCCACATGAAAAAAAATAATATCCCATCTCATTAATGTTTTAATGATTTTGGTCATATCATATGACTAAACAATGCATTTTTATATCATGAATTAAGGATGCATGTTCCATGAAATGGGAAGTAATAAATCATTCTGCGGGTCTTACACACTGTTTTTAATTATTATATTAATTAGTGCCTAAAAAGGGTTTAGTATGGTCAGTAATTAAACATAATATATGTCCCATACATAAATATTTACCCCCACAACTATATTCATAACATTTATGATGAGTTTAATTGGTTATAATAATTAATGATTATCTTTTCCAAGAATGATATGTTTTTTATGAATGAAATGGTTTTACATGAACATTGAAATTTTTTATGAATGATCAGATATCTTTATTGAGAATTTACCATTTCTATTTTTTAATTTTCATTGAAATATTCATCATTTTATAAATTATATCAAGTAAAATATACACATATTATCTCTTTAGTAGTGACTCATTGTTAGTATTTGAATGTGGTCCTAATACTTCCAAAGTATTCTTTGTTTTGATAAATTACTCTCATATTATGTCTTATTAATGTCAACAAAATATAAATATTAATTTTTTAATTACAAGTTTTAATAATGTTAATTTTTAATTGTTTGATTATTATTAATGGTACATAATGTATTTTCTATTTTCCATACTAATGTATAGTATTTTCATTGAAAAAAAAATTTAGCCATCATTTTCAATCATTAAGGCTAGCCCTTAATTACATAAAGGGGTCCCAATAGGAAAACCTCATGGTAATGTCAACCTTTAGAAATCTAAATATATATATTTGTAATATTTTAGTAATTTCTATTTATAAGAAACATAGAGTGAACCAATATATCATACATTTGATGGGATTGATAGCCCACTGGGCCCGGTTACAAAGCCCAAGTGTTTAAGAGATGAGTATGGGAACTGAACCCCAATGAAAATGTTGATGAGTTAACAAATCATATTTATTGATATAATTATTTATCTGTAATTATAAAAACATAAAACGGATGTATTTTATTGTTTACTATTCATCCTATAAAAACATTAGCATATCTTCATTCAACAGATCGGTTCAATTAAAACTGAACCATGTCATTTTGATCTCCCATGAAATTTTTTAACTCTTGAACATCTATGTTTTAATATAAATTTACATCTTTGGTCAACCATCAATCTCAAGTACACAGATGAAAATCACAGTATCTTTAATGAATCCTTGTTTGACTGGTCTTCCACTAATGCACCAATTCTCAATTGCCTCATCTTAATGAGATATTGTTTTTCCATTTTATTGTGGGTTGATCTTCAATATCAGATTAATATATTTCTTTGAAACTGTTAAGTAGTATCTTATCCTTTAACTGAATCATTATTTGATCAATAGTGGATCATTTTAATTGGTGAATTATTATAACCCAACGGTTTCACAATTTCTCAAGGGTGGAAATTTTTTTCCACCAGTATCTTATCTTAAACGGTGGATTATATTTTTAATATGGTTTAAAATCCTACATTATCTATTTTTCTACCATGATATCCATCACTAGTATATTTCTTCATATGTTAGCATCTCAGTTTTTCTATAGTTGGATATCCAATGATAGTGCCTTCAAATTGTTTCATAGATTCATTGCGCATTAATATTTTTATCTTCTTATTGTTTTTTAGTTATTCCATAATCTCATAGATTCTCAAGCATGATATCAAATTCTCTCATATTTTTTATTTTCTTTTTGATTTTTAGATTAATTTTTTTCACAAGAGGTGAGAGTAGATTTTTTAATCTTTTCAATGCATATTTGTTATTCTTTTCATATAAATAATCTACACCGAGACTAATTTTTCTATAATTTCATTAGTATGTAATTATTATATATCAATTTGATATTTTTTTTTGTTCATTGGTCTATCAATTTATAGGTTTTATAAGAATCATGTAAACACTCTCTATTTTCACCAGTAACAATTTCATTCCACTGAATTTTTTTTTCTATAGCTATACATTCAACGATATATATTTTCATAATTACAATAATAAGAAATAACAATATTATTTCAATGGTGAATCTAAAAAAATGAAGAAGGTTTAATATATTTCCATATAATTTTATCCCACTATTAGTTAAAGAAACATTCTAATATTTTTATTAATTATTCTTAATTAATGATATTAAAATAATTAATTTTTAAAATTTATTGTTCTTTTATGTAGAAATATAAATGTAAGAGTGTGTAAAAAATAATTAAATCATTATCTTACATACACATAGTCATGTAGATTAGATTTCAGGTGATTTTCTATTTCCCTATATCTTGAAATATCTTAATAATATTGAATATAATATTTCTATTTCAAATATTATATAAATATAAATTTTTAAAAATTTATATACTTATTTATTTATATTAATATTTCATGGTGAAAAAAATTCTAAATAGTAATCTATTTTTTAGAATGGATTTTACAAGCAATGGGAATAGAAATATTATTTTATTACTATTATCTAACTAGTTTTATGAAGCTATTAGACATTGATATGCTCTTATATGATCTTTGTATTAATGATTTGAGAGAGAACTTCATGGATAAAAATTATCATGTCCATATCATTCAATAGATTACAATGAGACAAATATATGAAGAAATATTACTACTCCTAGTTTTTAAAAAAGATCTGTGACTTTTGTAATCTGGTTCTGATCATAGATGGATATCAACATTTGAAATTCTTACCTTTAAATGATCAATGATAATGGAGCTTCAAAATCATCAAAATTTATGTTCATATTTTTAGTTTTAATTAATTTTTTTTATAATCTATTTCCCTTTTATCTGTAATTTTTTGAGTCTGGTTTGGGATTTACCCAATCAAATGAATGTCTATTTATCTAGTTATTCCAAAAAAAAACTATGTTTGTGATATGAATCCCAATCAAATGATAGGTAAAAAGACTTCTATTCACTTCTATAATAGACTAGTTTATGACTCCAAGTTCATCTGAAAGGATGTTTTTGTAACATGGTTATCGCAGAATTAAATGTGAGGTAATTAATGTGTAATAATCCCTCCAATGAGTATTGATGATTTTAGTGTGGACTAGGAACATTTTTCTCTAATCCACTATAAATTAAGATGTTCTTTTGTTTTATACCTATATAAGCTCATTCCAAGAAGACTTCACTCACTGTAAATCATGAATTTTTGAAAATATGATTGTTTTTTATTTAAAATTTATAAACAACTATTCACCCATAGTTATAATTACAATCACTCTTGATACAATTATTGAAATATTATGTCCGGAAAATAGATAAAAGACAGTTAACCTCTCTTTTTATTTTTTTTATTTTTTTTAAACTTTGTTCTAACCTGAAATCATATACTTAACAGTCTAAGGAATAAAATAAAATAGATTCTTTTATGTTGGAGGGTACAAAGTAAATGATCAATGAATTACACAACCCTCTCCCATTTTTTAATGTTACGAATGTTACTAGAAAGACATAATATATAAAATCCAAAATCAGTTAAGTGTATATCACTGGACCATCATGGATAAGTCATCTAAGAAACTCAATGTAGATCTAGAGACAATGGTAGGTAATGACATGTTAAAATAAGTTTTGAATTATAAAATAAAAAATATTTTATACTGTGTAATAAGTAAAAGTTTCTATATCAATTTTTAATATTGTATGATAACCCGTGACACATGGAGGATAATTCATGTTACTCTTTATGGAAAAAATGAGATTAATATAACCAATCTAGGAATGCTCCATATAGAATATCATGAACTTAATATAGGAGGTTAAAATTCTTTAAACCAAATAGTCCATTAGTTTAACATTATAATTAATGAAATTTATACTTTTAGGGAAGTCTTGGACAATATAGTAGCAGTGGGAAATAGTATTGAGAGATAATATAATAATATTGAATGAAATGAATATGTACATCAGTGAGATTAATAATGTAAACGAATATACATTATATAATCTAATAAGCACTATGCTACTATATGAGTCGAAGTGGAGAAATAATTTTAATAAGGAGTCTACAAAAAGAAAAGGTATTATATTTAAATCCAATATTATTGATACCACTAATGCATATGAATATCATTTCTATTAAAATTACATGGAAATAACTCCATTTATTATGATATCATTTATGTTCATATAGAACAATGAATGAATGATGGATTTCAGGAGTAAGTATATTAAAAACATTAATAAAGGTAATAGTACTAAGAAATGAGATAATTCAAAATCAACAATTCATGAGTAATGGAATAATGTCCACTTAAATACAGACATACCTAAACCCAAAAAATCAAATAAATATAAATAGAAAATAATAAAAGTAAAAAAAACCATAGTTTGGAGGCTAAGATTTTTCATACAGTCCTGACGAAATTAGGGATTCTAAAAGTGATCATGAGACAGGTAATCATTCCATGATTGGTTTTAAAATTGAGGTAAATGAGTTTATATTTAAATAGTAAATGACTTATAAAAATGTTCACTGTACTTAATTATCAATAAATAAAACTAATTTTTTTTTCATATTCATGTTCTAATTCTAATTCTCTAAATTCCAATGTTAATAAATGACTTATAAAAATAAGGGATTAATGAATTAATGAGTTAGGGTAATTGAAATGCATAATAACTCAAAATTTATGAATACGAATTTTATTAATGAAAATAAGATGTTTAAAAGGGAATGTAATTCTTTGAGAATCTGTATTTCCAATACTTATAAATGTAAATACCATTATAATTGTTTTTGTTAAAAAAAGAGGAAAATGGAAGGATTAAAAACATCTTAGAAGTAAATTAAAATGGTAAAGAAGGAATTTTTAGTATAGTTGTGGATGGTCTAACTAAAGTGTAAAATGAAAATATTCAATTAAATTAATAAAATAAGAAATCATGAACCAAAATATCTAGATCCATGGAAAATGTATTCATATATTTAAAAAGCTTTAAAAAATAGAATATGGATATGAAAATTGATGGTAATAATATCAAAAATTAATTATTTACATTTGACAATGAAAAATAATGATATGATATTTATGGTTTTTTTAAAATTAACTAATCATTAATAAGAATAGTTGTAAATAAATAAATATAACAAAAAGTTGAAATAAGAAGAAAAAAAATATAAACCTCAAAAGGATAAATTTATAGTGTAACCAATTATATATATATAATGATTGGGAATTATGATTTTTAGTTTTCAATACTATTCAGAAAATCATTTAGTAAAATTAAAACATTAATTTGTAAATCTTTTTTTTCTTATCAAACCACTAATAAATGCTTTATTTAAAATTTGGTTCTATTTTTTCTCCTACTAATCAAGTTACAATCATGTTTTCATGGGTTCCAAATAAGTCTTTTTTTATAAAATCCGTTAATCATTCATAGAAGTATCATTTAATCATTGTACATACATAATGGATTATCCAGGATCCTGATAGGTGATATTTCATAATTTCATTTCTTTATTTATTATGATGGTGTCCTTATCACATTTGGAGACAATTATAAAAGAGTTTTTTATCGTATTAGGGAAGAGTGTTTTTCTAAAATAGTTATTATTTAAAAAATATCATATGTACTTGTTTTAAAACATCATATTATAACGTTACCATAGTTTTTTATGATAGTTTAAATTTTGTATATGAAAATGATAATTTTTTTTTCAAAAAAATAAATAAGTTTTATTCACTATAGGTAGAAAAAATGTTACTATCATGATTTTTCTAATATAACCAAAAAATTAATAATTGTTTGAATGTGGTAGAAGTATATAAAATTCATGGGCATGTAAATTTGAGAATATTGTACAATCATTCAAGGAGTGGAAGGATTCTCATCTGACCATCATTCATAAGTGTTAGTACCTTATCTTTTATTCATTTTGAAATGATAGGAAACACAAAAGAATATTTAAATCGATAAATTATTTTAGAAATTATATATCTTTAGAATTATTTCATTTTGACTACCTTGGATATATAAAACCTTCTAGTTTTGGTTTTCAAAAGTAAATATTATTAAATTTATATTATTTCATTAAATTATTATAGATTTCTCTCTTATCTCATAATAATGAAACTTTTTCCTTGTTTTATAATTTCTAAAATATTATTGAAATTTTTAAAAATGATCCCAACACCACTATCATTTATTATATTTGAGATGAATTTTTAAAATTTTAATTTGATAAATTTTTTGAATGAAATGGTTATATTAGTTTTTTCTCAGCCTAAAAGTCACCATTATATAGTGTTGTAGTATAAATAAATGATATATTTGTTACAAAAAATCTCTAAGTCAATGATAAAAAATAAATTTAAATAAATAATATTGGTAAGAATATATAAATAAAATTTTCCATGTGTCAAATAGAGTTTCTATTAGACCGTTACTAAATAGTACATATTATGATCATTTAAATATTTTTAAAAAATAATGTAGGTTATTTCAGGGTCATGGGATACATATTATATATCTTAAATAAAAATGTTATCATTTAAAAATAAGACATTATGTCATATAAAGGGTTATATTTAGGATATTTTAATATGTGTAAATATATTAAAATTTAATATAAGAATCTTTTATTTGATGTTGAAAATATGCAATTTAAGTTTAATTATAATAATTCTAATAAGTAGTTTTCTGATTCAAATAATGAAATTGTTGATTATAGATAATTTTTTTGGTGAAAATAATTACCATGATAATGATAATTCTATATTTGATGTGGATATTATGTTTTCTCAAACTGACCCTATGGAATGAAATATACTTAAGGATAACCAAGATGAAAATGTAATTGGTATTGTTTATGTGGGTTTTCAAACTGAAATATCTATTATACATTACTAAAAAATATTCTTTTTTCAGATAACTTTATTCCTTCCAAATTTAATAATTCCTTAATTGATTCAAATTGTAATAATGGTATTAATGATGAATAAAATCATTTTTTAGGAATATCATGTGGGATATAGTTTATTTTCAAAAAAATAAACCTGTTATAGGAATTAATGTATTTTTTTATTAATTTTGATGAAGATGGATGCATAGTTTAAAATAAAGAATAACTGGTAGGTCAAGGTTATTCGAGAAAAGAGGGAAATTAATTTGAAGATTATTTTTATGTTTTTTTCTATTACAGTTGAAATCATAATTAATTTATATTTTTTTATTGTAAAAAACATCAAATTATTACAATTATATGTACAAATTTTCTTTTAAATGGAATTATTTTAGAAAAAGTAAATGTTAGAAGACCCCCTATATTTGAAAATGATATGTTTCCAAATCATCATTTAAATATAATCATGAATTATATTTTCTAAATCATGCTCCAAGATCCTATTATGGAATAATAACATAATTTTAATTACAAATTTATTTTACTAAAGGGAATGTTTATACTACATTGTTTATAAATCATGTTTCACGTGATATACTAATAATATAGAGTATATTTATGATATAATGTTTTTTCAAAAAACAATTATATGTTTAATGAATTTTAAAACCAAATTACAACTGAATTTGACAATAACTAAATGGGAGAACAAAATTTTTTCATTAGATTAAAAATTACTCAAAGGAAAAAAGTATTTTCTTAAATCATTATATATATGAATATGTTCTTATAAAAAGTATTGGAGTTGATTCTTCTATGAATATGATTACACATATAAGTAGTAGTTCAAAATATGACATAGATTCATATTATATGTAATTTTATGATAAAATATATTGAGGTATAGCTAGAAGACTATTATGTATCACTATATCTAGAAGAGAAATCATGTTCCAAATTCTACTGTGTCCTTGGTTTCAGTAAAACCCCAATAATAGTCACCTTTATGTAGTTAAGAGAATAATTTTAAATATCAAAGGTATTGTCTATACATGACTATACTTTCATAATGGGAATTATTTTGATTTATATTGTTAATATATTTCTATATTTGGAGTTTGAAGACATGACTAGAATTGTAATACATGTTTGTCTCACTTTTTATGGAAAATTATAATTCCATTGACCTCTAAGAAACAACATTCACAGAAACTTTCAACTACTCATGTAGAATATGTTGTTGCTTCTAGTTTTTTTCACAGAGTGTTTGGGTAAAAAAATGTTTTATGATTTTAATACCAAGTTTGATAAAATTCATATCTACTAAGATAACACAAGTACCATTTCAATTTCTAAAAACACTATTTATTACACTTGAATAAAACACATTGATATTATATTTCAATTTTGAAGTGATCATTTATAAAAAGTGATATATACTTATTATTTTATTCTACTATGAAATATATAGCTATTATTTTCACAAAACTCTTTGATTCTGTTAAATTTTAGAAGATGCAATTTAAATTGGGTATCATAGAATAATAAAATCACAATTAGTATAATCATTATCCTTAAATGTTCTTACGTGTGTTTTGTAATGAAATTTTATTCTCTACAATGATTTAATGTAATTAAATACTATTATTTAAAATGCATTGATAAACTATTACACTGTTACTTTTATAATAAATTTTTTTATTAAAATGGATATTGTTTTATATAATAAATTGTAGTAATATTTTTAATTAATTTCAATATGTGGGATTTTTTTTTAAATTTTAACAGTTGTTTTGTTTTGTAATTTTTAAAATTAGGTATGTTATTATTATTTAAAAGTGGTTCTAATACATTAATATTGTTCTTTTTTTGAAAACTTACTCTCTATTCATAGGTTATTAAATAAAAATTTATTTTAAATAATTAATAATTTTCTAATTACATTTTTAAATAATATTAATATTTTAATGATTTTTAAATGATTAATAGGTATTGAATATTTTTTTATTTTATTTACTTGTGGTTAATATTTTTTTTCATAAAAAAATTTAGCCATCCTTGTGAGCGATGAAAGTTAGACCTCAACTACACTATCATTACCAAAATGGGTCAACCCCATGGAAAGGCTACCTTTGGAAACCCATATAAATGTAAAGGTAAGATTATAGTAAGTTCCATTTATAAGGGTGGTAGAGTGTGGCCGCAAAGAGCGCACGGCATGGGCATGGTAGCCCACATGGACCATTTATAAGGCTAGTGTGTGTGAGTAATGGGTGTGGGTTGTAAACCGCACTAATAGCTCAGATGATGACATGAATCGATGTAATTCAAATTCATCTCAATCGACACTTCTCCAAATTTATATGTTGTGAATTTTTTTTATTAAATCATAATAAAATTATTGAAATACTTGGCTATTTGATACATTCAATTCACACAATCCAATTTTATTCGGATCTTCTAAAATCATTTTTAGAATAATGAAACTTTTTGATTGAATTTCACCCATCTTCCTTGATTGTATGTTATTATCAAGTTCACTAATGAACATCATATCATCCTCGATGAAGCGTGGTTCTATTGGTATTCATCTAATGAACCAATTCTCATTTGTTACTCCTCCTTGAGTAGTCGTTTTCATAGTTATCAGGGAATGATCTTCAATAGTAGTTTATTACTTTTTTCTAAATTTTTTAGATGTTGGATCATCCTTAAATGAAAGAACAATTTGATCAATAGTTGATCATTTAATCCAATTGATCATTGGGTCCCAATAGAAGCATTGTTTCTCAATAGTAGGGTTTTTTACACTAATATGTTTTCTTCGTTAGTGTAATATTTTATCTATGGGTAGAATAATAAAATGTTTTATCTATTTTTATACCATTAGAATCCAATGGTATGTTATTTAATCTATCACTATCATCCATGTTTTTCATCTATTTAATATATGATGGTTTCACCTTAATTATTTTTGTCTCTTCACAATGTCCATGGTGCCTCCTTTTTCTCATTGGTTTTTTTCAAGAATCTTATTGTTTCTTGATCATGTCAATAACATTTTCATTTTTTTGTAATTTGTAGAAGCCTATTGTGAATAATAAGTGGAGGTTATTTTTTTATGATCATATTTGATTCTTTGTTTCTCATTTGTTACTAAACAATTATTTCATAGTTTGAGTTGTTTTACTGTTTAAACAATATATTATTTTTCTATTTAACTATGGGATATATTTTCTTTTGTGCACTGGAAGATCAATTTAACAACTATATTAGAATCATTCCACCTCTCTTTCTTTTCACTGGTATAAAATTCATTCCACCATTATCTATTTTTATATTGTTCAAAAAAAGTGATATATATTTTTACTAGTATAAAAATAAGATACCTCTCTCTATTTTCAACATAAGATATGCATCGACACTATTAGGTTCAATATACTTCCAGGTAATTCTAATCCACCACTATATAACATTTTGTTTATAAAGTTTTTTCATCATTTTTTTTCATTTGATGTTATTAAAATAATTACTCTATTAAAAGTCATATTAATTTATATTGAAATATAAATGTAAGAGTCTGTGAACGATATTTTTAGAATTATTTTATTTATATATATTCATGAAATTTAAACTTCCTATGATTTTCTATTTTACTAAATTTTATACTATCTTAATAATCAAGAATATTATATCCTTATATAATCGATTATATAGATGTAAAATTTATAGATTTTATAAAAAAATGTTTTTTAAATCTTTTAAATTAATATTTCATGTCAATATAAAAATCCATATTGTGACATTTTTTTCATTTCATCATTTAAAATAGAAGGTAACAATCATATTATTTTATTGTTATACTCTAAAACGTATCATAAAGATATTGGACATGGAAATTCTTCATGAATATAATTTTTATAAAAACCGGACACACATTTTTAAGGAATATAACAATACCATGTTCATATAATTCCACTATTTACTATTTGATATATATTCAACACATTATTGTTTCTCTAGGTTGTTCAAGAACATCAAGAACATCCTTTATATATTTTTTTTCATAGAAGGATTTCAACATTTTACATTTTTTGTTTCAAGATGTCAATTATTAATTAGCTTCAATGACACTTAAAATTCTCTTCATCAACTATTTTTTCTATATTTTTTATTTTTGTAATTGTTTTTTTATTCTCTTTGTATTTCATTGATTCCATATTATTATTTTCTCAATCAAATTAATTCATTTTCTTTTTTATTATTCCATCACCTAAATAGAATCTAGGGTTGTTACACCAAATCAAATATTGGGAAAAGAGACTAGTATAGCCTCTGTAATATACTAGGTTGTATCACTAGGTTCTTAGAAATGTAAGGGTCTGTAAAAACATTTTCACACCATTAAAGGTTATGTTCTTAGTGGGTACCAATATCCTCCTGGAATATAAAAGGATGGTGTAATGCCTCAACTCAACTCACTACCAAGAAAGAGGACGGAACGGTCACCACGTGACCTTATGCATGCCTCCCCATATTCTAGAGGATACTGAATAGTCACGAGGGAGTATGTATAGTGAATAGGGAGACTGAAGCATCTTATCAGAGTTGTGTAGTGTTATAAAATAGTAAATATCAATCAACTGTGGATGAATTAATATGTAATTGACAAGGCAATGAAAGGTAGATTACAAATAAATGAATAAAAATGGCCAATACCAGTTTATACAATAAATGAATACAAGACATGATATTGATATATATTCAAAAGTAGTAAATAGTAGGACAAGATTTTCCATACAATATAAATATATGGAATGTATAGGAAATCCCAGCAAGCAATCTCCTTGGGTATCTCGAGCTCCAGCTTGGTGCTTTTCTCCTACTCTTGGTATAAGAAATACAATAATAAATAATTGTCTATAGTCTTTAAAAAACAAATGTCCTACTCAGGTTCCCCAATGCAATGGCTGTTTGAGTAGGGTGTGAAATATAAATCTTAATAGGCCAGTATGACATGTGTCTAACATAATCATGACAACGTAATATAAATTAATGAGTTTGTAATATTTCATTAATATAGTAATCCATATAATGTAACTAAATACCCCTGTACTAGATTCATCCCTCGACTAGTGTTTGGATAGGTAATCAGTTCATTAATTGTGTATTTTCGGTTTATTCACAAGTCACATATGAGAAATTTTCTTATGGAGTGCAATGAGTTTCCTCCATGGTAAAACAGGGCTAAGAAATTATTGAGCCTAATTGGCATTAACCATGGAACCTACATGTTAATTCTAGAGCCAAGGAGTGTATCCTAGGAATATTATGATGATATTTATTAATAAAGACCCAAGATAATTACCAAGGAAACATAATTCATTTCCAAGACGTAACAAGGAAACCTAAAAAAGATATCTGGTGAGGGACTTCCATGGTAATAAACAAAGTTACTTAGATCTCATGGAACACTAATACTATAGTATATGGGTTTAGCTAAGGTGTAAGGGTGTAATAAAAGGAGCGTAGTCCAAGGCATTCCACAATGAAGTGCCAACCGAGTCCATAGAGTGCATCTAAGGTAAAACGAGGCTAAGTAAGGACTGGGTCAAAGGAGTGTATCCAAGGAAAAAAAATTCATTGCTGGATCCAAGGAGTGTATTAAAGGAATACTAAAATGATATTTAATAAGAATTTACCAAGGTAATAACCATGGTAACATAAGTTAGTCTCAATATGTAACAAGGAAGTATGATAAAGATATCTGGTTAGGGAGTTCTAGGGTACTAACCAAGGTAGCATTGAACTCACCAACATTTAATCCAGTATTATATTGGTCTAGCTATGGGTTAAGGGTGTAATCAAAGGAGAATATTCCATGGCATTCCACGATGAGGTGCCTATTGAGTCCAAGGAGTGAATACAAGGTAAAATTGGGATAAGAAAGGACTGGTTCCATGAAGTGTAACCAAGGCACCTACTTGTAAATACTGGATCAAAGGAGTGTATCCAAGTCACCCTATAGTACTTCATGGGGATGCAAGGTTAGTATACTGGGAATCCAAAGATATGACAAGGAACATGATCTAGGCAATTCTTAACCTTTGCAACCAGTCCTATAATTTGGAATGGGGTACACAAGTGCTCATGGTATTCTCCAATCAGAAACCATGAAAAGGTCAACTCTAACCCTTCCTATTTAATAATGAATTCATATATATAATTCATTTTGGTCCATGAATTTCCATTTATTAGTGAGGAATGGTCAAGTAACATTGCATCCAATTATTTATTAGTTCAAGGATTTCCTTCCATTAGTGTGGAGAGGTCAAGTAGCATCAAATCCATTTATTTATTCAATCCATTAAAGAGTGTTCATTAATTAAGGATCACTCCACTAAGTTCCATCAACATGGAAATTGATTCTACTGATAAGAAAAAAATATTCAATTAATCCTAACAAGGCTAAATGATATACTAATTATACATGCTAATTCACATTTCATATTTAATTGTCAATTAAAATCACATACCTTAGGTAGGAAAAGTTATGAGCATACATGGTACATTTCATTATGAAATACATATAAACTTTTTTCCATTTAATATAGAAGATATTACCTTTATAAAGTCCATACCAAGGTACACCTGATCGATGGCCAAAATATGTCAAAAAAACTAAATGACAATTATGGAAAACATCACACATGGTTAAATCCATTTCAAAACTTAGCAACCACATAGGCAGTGCCTTGAACCTTTTAATTATTTTAACAAGGTAACATGGTTTTTATAATAACATTAGGTCTATGTCCTAAACATGCCATATTTCATCATAATAACAAGGAACAATAATTATAAATACAACAAGTCAAGCAGGCTAGGTCTTACCAATGCTTTTAGCTTGAAAGTAGCAAACATCTATTAGAGGGGTTTTATTATAAAATCATGCTATTAATTGTCTACAAATTTGTTTGTATCATTTTTCATTTTAAATATGAACCACAGTAAATCAAATTTAAGAGAAATTAATATAGTTACATCACATCATGAATTAAAATTCTGAAAAAAGTGTAGAAGATATTAATTAATGCAGTTATAGAATTAGAGGAAATGGAAGGGGACCCTATATCCGGGTGGAACCAAGATGTCCACTCAACCCTTGGAGATTTATAACTAAAAGATGTTTCTCCCCCATTGATATTATGAAAATTCACATGAATATAAGGAAACCTAGCCTATATTCACACACTTTCATTTCCATGAGCATGTGCATAGGGTTTTTTACATTTATTATTATATGCATACTCTAGACTATGCTCAAATACACATGAATTTTCCATATATATACATAGGAAAACCTTTCCTACTATGTGAAATTAACTGCCATGGATGAAATTAAACTTAACATGGGAGCTTACAAACTTATATATACATACTTATGCATACGCTGGAATGTCGCCCTTGACACAGCTACTCGAAACCCCATGAAACATTACAACACACTAAAATATAGGAGAAAGGAAAACCTAAAACATTTAAAAACACTAAATTTAGATGTTGTGAAACAACTACAGGGTTTATGACCTTGCATCAGATGGAGGCGATGAACCAAATCACACTGAACCCTCACGACAGAGTTCAACGCACTAAGTGCCATAAGTCGAGGACTCATAAATTCCATAAGCCCCAAATATTAACAGTGAGAAACAAAGAAAGAGGTATAAAAATTACCCCAACCATTATCGGTTGACCAAACACATTCTAAATACCATGAATTTGGTGGCAATATCAAGAACATAGGCCAGAAAGATCACGGAGGCCATCTGCAATAACCTAGAACAAAAAAATACTAAAATCGGATCACCCTCAAGATCCAGGGTTTAGCCGAACCCCATGGGAGGACAATTAGGTCAAATAAAATTAGGGAAAGGAAGGATAAGATAAAAGAGACTCATCACGATGGATCGTGTGAAGAAATCAATGGAAAAAGTGGTCGGATTAAATGCATAAGAGGAGGGCGATGAGGGGGTACGTACACAGTGAAGGGAAATGGCCCATTCGGCTAGGTGCATTTTGATTTGAGAGAGAGGGGTGTGAGGTTTATTTTTAAATTTTAATTTAATTTTTTTAATATAAAATTAATTAAATTATTAATAAAACCCAACCACAAGGTTTGACCTTCATGGTTTTACCAACTCTATGCAAACCTTACGAAGTCTACTATCTGCACGAGACTAGGCGCACAATTTAAGAATCTGTGCCCATGCCATGTGAAAAGCCACTACCGCTACTTTAAATAGTCATCATGGTTACCTATAATGGGATGCATGGTTTGGTAGACCAAAAACAAATTTTGTGCCCTCTTCTGCATCTTAAAACACGACCCCTCCGATTTCAGTGCTCCCAAAACACCTCAAACATCTCAGGAGACATCTCGGGCCTTCAACCAATTCTCAAAACAACAGTAAGAAGTGTTACAACACTCAAAAATACGTTCCAAAATTTATATATAAATTCAAACCCACAGCAAATAAAAAAGTTAAAAAACCATCACATTTTTATTCTGGTTCAAAACACGGGATTCTATAATCTACCCACCTTAAAACATATCATCCTCAAGATGCCTTCGGTAACAATGTAAACATATTCCAAACCATAAGGGGAATGAAGTTTCTTTAAAAAAAATCATTTTGTTACCAACCAACAATGAACCCTATGAATATCCAATGCACTCTACACTTCAGCCATTACTAACTGAGCTGACGGTGAAATTTGAACTTAAACATAGAAAATATTTTTAAATGATCCCCTTAAAAAAGAGACACAATCATGTCAATGTCTTGATAAAAATCAATCTACGGTTGTCACCACCATTGATCTAGACATAAGAAGGGGAAATTCCAAGTCGACATACCTATACCATTAAATTTTTTTTAAAAGGAACAACTATCAGTGTTATTACGACACCCTTGGTATTATTTTGGAAAAAGGAATCTATCAAATTCTGATCGACCTAAAAGAACTTATTGAGATTGCTCTCTCTTATGACTCTGCTAACCTTGGGAACACAATTTTTTTCACCTAAAAACAATATTTAAAATGGCCCATACAATTGTATTCATTGAACTAAAGGAATAGAGAATGAGTCAAGCTACATGGTTGATGTATCTCGTAAAAGTCCAGAATTGGAAGCCAGGGAAATTCAAACGAAACTGGTGGAGTCCATGATTCTGAACAAGGCGTTCCTACATGGGAACCAATTCATCACTGAGTCTAACACACCCAACAACTAGAAGGTAAAACAGTCAAACCAGAACAATGTTATCCTGTCAAGAAACACTAACACTATTTTAGACATTCATGACTCAAAGGAATTCATGTAATAACCAACCATTTATCAATGGTCCCATTAGGTTGTTCCTATTCTACATGGAAGGACACAGTTACCTAGTTCAGCAAAAACACACCCCCCTTAGGAGTTTCCTAGCCGAAAAAGAAGTAAAACTAACCCTTCATAAGCACAATAGATCATAACAATGTGATTTTCATGTCAAAACACCTGAGTATTTCGAAAACCATCCAGCATATTGGGATGAAACTCATTCTTTAATGCTCATATTACTCTACATGGAGATGAACCCAGACCATACTTAATAGAAGATGAAAATTTATTTCGGAGTCATACTACCTCATTAGACTATCATCCTGGATGATGCCATACCAAGTCATCCATTGCTATGAAGAGGAAAGGGTCAAACAACCAACAATGTAGCCAAGCATGCCTGAGGCATGGATAACCAGTTGAAAAAGAGTATTACACAAATCTTGAGACTATAACAAAGTCAAGAAAAACATGACCACCCATCCAAATAGGGGTGTCACTTTAAATCTAAAAGTCCTACATGGGACAACGACACCAAACATCACAAAAAGAGAGAAAAGTCACAGCATTAGAAAGGTATTTATGTTTTGAGGGAGCTTCCTACCATGGTTTATCCCCTTATGAAGAACAAGTTTTACTCCTAAAACTATGTCACATCAAACAAAAGTCTGTAGGCTCAAATGCAAATCATAAATCCAATGATAAGGAAAATGAATCCTACAAAAAGAACTCATGATTTAATTACAAGGTAACTTAAAAGGCATTTTAAATACCCATACACAAGGAATTTTAAACAATGGACACCACTACAAGTTCCATTTCCCAACAACATATATTTAATCACATTTAATCTTTAATCATCAAAATATTTAATCAATAAATCAAAGTAACATTTTAAAAAAATTCACAATGTATTTGACGTTAACCAACACCCCATGCAGAAACCAGGAAGGTTTTTTAAAACTCACATTTAAAAACATTTTACATCAATTTCCATTCCATAATTTTCAGGAAACATATCAAAATAAATTCCTTTTAAGTAGATAAGGAGACATATGAGGGTCCCATTTTAACCAAACTGGGTTCTCTGTAAAGCAACCTAAAATAAAACACACAATTATTAAAATTTTAAACACCCAATCATGTCATCTTATAAAAAAACATCCCAATCGACTTACATGGGTCCATTTGAATTTTTTAATGCTAACCATTTGATTTCAGATCAAGTAAAACCTCTTTCACATTTATAAAAATCTCACAAGGCCTCATTCTATCACATTTATTATGGGTTGTCATCTCCCAATTCATGAAGTGCCTCTACACTCCATGGATTGGAAATTGGCTCCCATTAATTGATACCCATGACAATTTAGAATTGAACATGATCAAACATAAAAATCCAAATTATATGGGTGTCTATATACCAACCTGAAAGGCGCCCAAACACTTTATAGTTTTTCATTTGACACCCTTTAGTTAAATAGAACATACTTTTGAAATTGAATTTAGTAGTATTTTACAATGCAATAATTACACATGTGACCTTTTCCTAGCTATATGTAGCCCATTCACTATAAAACTAAAAACCGTCTCCCGTCATAATCACAACCTTTTAATTTAACAAAAGCAGCCAACTATATAAATATCATGAAATGTATCATGAAACTACAATAAACTAGCACAGATCAACACGATAAAATCACATAAGAATGAGAATTTAATCATAGGATCAGACTACAATCATCAGTAAGCAGATAAGGAATGATGATGTATTACCTAAACAGGTATAAATATTAGCATTCCATATCAACAAGGGACCAAATCAAAGTCAGCTGAGAATCTATTAATGCAACTACATGGAATGGAATATTTTCATAGAATGTGAATTTCCATGTTCCTAATATGGTGCATGTAATGAAACTCCATAGACATATCAGGCTAAATATGGTTTTCAAAATTCCAAAAACCACATGCCGCAGAATGTACACCAGTCACCCTTGGTGAAATCATATCAATTGTAAGAGAAAAAAACATAAACATCAATCCAAATACTGGACACATGGTCATTCCATGTATGTGGGTTGATCAGTCCAAAGCATGACAATTATCCACGCACTGACACTTTCCTAGTCTCTTATCTAAAGACCCAAAACATTATGAAAAAAAGAAAAAAATAACATCTGATACAACTTTGTAACGTCCCGACCCATCTCACTACAAATATGGTGGATGGACCGGTCCCCACATTAACTCAAGCGCACCTCCCCATACACGAGAGGCTACTAACTATCCCTAAGGGTGTATGTACAGAAAATGGGGGACTATACCATCTTATCAGTATTTCACAGTTTTATAACAGAGTAAGTAATAATCAACAACAGAATCAGTAATATGTAATTGAAAAAGAAGTAGAAGAAAATCTTAATATAAATGAAAAAATGGCTAATGCGAGTTTATACAATACAATAATGAACGAAATTATATTGATAGATGTTTGAAATCAGTAAACAATACAACATGATTTTCTATATACTAAAAAAATAAGTAAAGGACAAAAAATCCCCATAGGGGATCTCGTTGAGCATCCTGAGCTCTAGATCGGTCCGTTGCACCTACTATTGGGATAAGAAATACCAAAATAAATCATGGTACATATACCTTTGAACAAGAAATGTCTTCCCAAGTACCCTAGAGCAACGAAAACCCGAGTAGGGTGTGAGATATAAATCTCAATAGGCCGACACCACATATGTCTAACCCAGTCCCAATAGTGTAATATTAATTAAATAGAGAGAAAGAATGCATAAATACAGTAATAAGTAAAATGCAACTAAATACCTTAGTACCTACTGTATCGGTTGACTTGTGTCTTGACTTGTAATCATTTAATTAATTGAGTATTTCTAGTTTATCCATAATTCACATATGAGTAAGTTGCATATCCAGTCCAAGGTAAAATGGGGATACAGAATACCAGGCCTGATTAGATTTAACCATTGAAGCTACTTGTCAATGATAGACCCATGGAGTGTATCCAAGGAATCCTGTGATGATATTTAGTAATAAATCCACAATTTAATAACCAAGGAAACATAGTCCAATCCCATGAAATAATAAGGAAACCTAAAAATGTTATCTAGTGGGAGAGTTCCATGGTAATATAAATGGTAACATAGATCTCATGAAATGCTAATATTGTAGTATATGTGTATAGCTACGAGGTTAGGGTGTAATCCAAGGATTTTAGTCCACATTATTTCCTGATAAGGTGCCTACTAAGTTTATAGAGTGCATCCAAGGTAAATCGGGGCTAAGAAAGGACTAAGTCCAAGGATTGTATCCAAGGCACCTACTTTGAATGCTGGATCCAGGGAGTGTATCCAAGGAATCCTGTAATTATATTTAGTAATTAAGTCGTAGTGTAATAACCAAAGCTACATAATCCAATCCCATGACATAACAAGGAAACATGACAAAGATATCTGATGAGGAAGTTCCAAGGTAATAAAAAAGGTTACATAGATCTCATAGAATGCTAATCCAAAATTATTTGGGTCTAGATAAGTGGTAAGGGTGTAATCCCAGAAGTGTAGTCCAAGACATTACATGATGAGGCACCTACTGAGCCCAAGGAGTAAATCCATGGTAAAAAAGGGATATGCAAGGACTGGGTCCAAGTAGTGTATCCTAGGTACCTATATGTAAATTCCGGATCCAAGTAGTGTATCCAAGGTTCTTGTGGTAATCTCTAGGGACCCAACAATAGTATAATGAGAATCCAAAAATAAGAAAAGGAATGGTATCTAGGTGAGTCTTAACCATAGAATCGCTTCCTTGAATTAGGAATGGGATACATGAGTGATCATGATATTCTATGATCAGAAACCATGACAACCTCGAGTATAACCATTCCCATTTAATATAGAATTCATATAATAAATAATTTTGGTCCAACCCTTGCAATCCATTAGGGTGGAAATGTCAAGTAGCATTGCCACACTTTATTATTGGTTTAAGACCTTCAATCCTTTAATCTATAGAGATAATGTAACATTGTAACAATTATTTTATTAAATCCATTAAGGCATATTCAATAATTAAGGTTCACTATGTTACGTTCGATAAACATGGAAAGGGGTGGTACAAACATGAAAACATTATTTAATTACCCTTAATAAGGATATCTAACATACTCATTATACATTTTAATAGACATTTCACATTTAATTTTCAATTCAAAACACTTACCTTAGGTGGGTTAAGTGATGATCACACATGCTACATGACATTATGAGATCCCTAGGATGAGTTTAAAATTTATTATTGTAGGTATTACCATTATAAATGTCAGGATAAGGTACAACTAAACATTGGAACAAATATGTTAAAAAACTCAATGACATTTATGGAAAACATCACAAATGGTTAAATCTAATTGAAAACTAGGCAAGAACATAGGTGGTACCTTGGACCATTTAATTATTTTTACAAGGTAACTCTATTGTTATAATAAAATTAGAGCCACATCCTAATAATTCTTTATTTCATCATAAAATCATGGAACAAGAATTATAAATAGAACAAGTGAAGCAAGAAAGGTCTGACCACTACTTTTTAGCTTGAAAAAAGCAGACCTATGTTGGATGTGTTTTATTATAAAATCATGATATTACTTGTCACACATATCATTTTCTCTCTATTAGAATTGTATATATGAGACATGCTAAATCACATTTAAGAGAATTTAATATAGATACCTCATTCCATGAATTTCAATTCTAACTGAAGTGTAGTAGGTAATTAATTAATGTATTAATATAATTAGAGGAGTTGGAAATGGACCCTACCTTGGGGTGGATCCAAGTCGTCCACTCGGCTTTGCGAGATTTCTAACTAAAAGAAGCTACTCCCCCATTGATAATATGATCCTTCTAATACAAATAAAGTCAAAAAGACCCTATAGACATACTTTCATGGCCATGAGCATCTTTAAGGGGATCCTTACATGTATGCTTATATGCATACACTAACCTCTTCTCACCTACGCATGCATTTTCTATATATAAACACAGGAACACCATTCCCCATATGTTCAATTCACTAGAATTGGTGAAATCACCCATAACGGGGGAACCTAAAAACATATATATACATACCTTTGCATTCGTAGGTGAGTCTCCCATGACTCGGTGACTCAAAAACACGTGAAACATCCCAATGAACTATAAGATAGGTTTAGGGAAAATATAAATCATCTAAAATCTAAAATTTAGATGGAGAAAAACAAATTGTGGGTCTACTTCCTTACCATGGATGGCAATGACAAACTAAATCCCCTTAAAACCACATGACAGAGTTCAACTTACTTCATTCAACTATCCGAGGACTCATAAATACCAAATGCCCTAAATTTAAACCAATGAAAAGAAAATTAGAAGGTATAAAACTTACCCTTAACCATTTTTAGTGGACCGAAACCATCCCAGAATCATCTTATTTGGAGGAGGTTTCCAAAACACACACCAACGAGACCTGGGAGGCCTTCTGCACCATCCTAGAACAAAAACAAACTGAAAATCGGACTGCCTATAAAAATATAGTGTTCGGCCAATCCCCCTCGGGTGACGGTTATAATGAATCAAATATGGGAAAGGGAAGAGATGGGATAATAGACTCACCTCAATGGATCATGATAAGATATCGAAAGAAAAACTGACAAGATTGAAGGTAAAAGAGGAGGACAAAGAGGGTGTTCATGTGGGACGAAGGGAGAATCCCCTTTGGACTGGGAGTGTCACAATTATATGTAGAGGGGTGTGAGGTTTAAGTTTTAATTTTAATTTTATTTTATTTTAATTTAATTTTAATTTTAAAATTAAATATATTCTTAAACAAACACATCCACATAGTTTGACCCGCACGGTTTTCCGAATCGTGTGCAAACCATTCTGAGTCTATAGTTCAAATGGGGCTAGGAACATGGTTTATGAAATCATATGCAGAATATGTGAAAATCCACAACCCCTATTTTCATAGGATGTATGGTTTCTTGCAACGGACTGCACGGTTTGGCAGACTGTGCACAAACCATGCACCATCTGCTGCAACTCGAAACATGACCCCTCCGGGTCTGGTGCATCTAAAACACATCAAACTGCATGGGAGAGATCTTGGGCCTTCAACCAAGTAAAAAAAACACATATAAGGGTTCCAAAACAAGGAAATATGTTCTGAAATGCATATATAAATCCGACCCACTCAACCAATGAAATAGACAAAAGACCTTCACACTTTTGGTTTACTTTAAAACACGAGATTTGATAGTTGGTGATAATACTAGGATCCTTGTTATTTTAACCACTATATATATTGGAGTCCATTCTATTTATTTACATTGTAACTCATTCTTAGAACCCTTCACTCACTATAGATCACGTATTTTATAAACACTTCTTGTTTGTCATTAAAATTTTAAAACTACTATTCACCCCCACCCCCTCTACTTATAATTTCCATCACTATAGATCAAAGAATTATTCCCAATCACCATGGGATGGTAACTATTTCCAATGTATTCTGAACACATACATTGGGAATTTTTCAACCTCATATAAAAATAAACTATGGAGTATAATAAAATAAAGAAACTAGCATAGTGAAACCATAAATTGGACATCCAAGAAAATTAAATACATGCTTCAATAATATAAAAAAATCCATGGAAGTCATAAATATAATTAACATAAAAAATTGACATAATCAACAAAAAAGACTATACACATCCAACAACATCTCCAATTTAAATATCTAAATTACACATATAATACAGAATGAACATAAATTTATAATATATACTTAAATAAAAACCATATAAAAATGTAAAAATGTCCATATCAGTTGATTTCCCATCATCTAACCTAAAAAATTATAAACAACAACCAAACCACTCCATGTGACACATTTTCACTCATCACATCCACAAAATTTATTAATGGAACATGATAATGATTCCAAACCTAGGAACCAAACTATTAAACCTATTATAAATCATGAGAACTATACACCCACAAACATTAGTTTATATATTCTATGTAAACTAAATGTGGCCAATAAGATCACACCATAAACTTTAAGAATCTCAATCCATTATAAAATAAAATAATACATGTTTGAAATATGATTTAATAGTATTATATTATAAATAATTAAAGGTAATAGAAAAAAACCTTCTATTATAAATCAACTAAGATTAAAATAACATTAGTTAATTCAAAATATGTGAAACTTCCATTTATAAATTGAAATTTTATGATACAAAAATATAAACTTTAGGGTTTTGAAAAATTAAAATAAATACATTTCTGAAAATTTCAGACATTTATCCAAATCCATCAACAAAAGATAAACTCTTTCATTTTTGTTTTAAGACTTTCATTTATCCCCACTCTAAAAAAATGTTTAAAAGTATAGTAAAATATAAAAAAATATAATAACTCAATTTGGAACCATACTGTCAAGGATTGTAACAAAATTAATCATTCATAAAGGCATTGGATTCACATATTAAAAAACATAGGATATGGAATTAATTATGTGATTTGGATCCCTTGGTATAATTGAAATTAAGGAACTATGAATCATTATAAACTCATTATGGTCTAAAAGTAAATGATAATAAAAATGGTTTATAGATCAGTAACCCTAAAATAAATCTGAAACAAAATACCATATTTGGATTCCTATTCAATCACATCTCATTCCAAACCTCTTAAAGGGATTAAAATCCCCAAAGAAGTCTCCAAAAACTATATAATAATATTTTGTAACCTAAATATAGGACATATATTGATTTACCCAAGAATATATTGATAAAACTAAATTATAAGTGAAAAATTAAAAGGGAATTTAAAATATCATTGAATAAATTTAAAATAAAACAAAAACTATAAATAAATTCTTACCTTTAACAACCTCACTATAAAAAACACCTTTCACGTCATCCAAACATCAGAAAATACACCTCATATTTTTTTAAGGATTTAAAAAATTACAAATATATAGAACGTAATATATAATTAAGGGTCTTGTAATCAATAATTAAAATACCAATTCAAAGTGTTCCAACTAGTACTTTTAAAATATTCCAAGGATGAAAATTCATTTCACCCTACTTTGGATAACAAAAAATTAAAACCATACATTGAAAATGAATTTAAAAATTAATACCGCCTTTATATCATCACACCAAACCACAATGAGAAACAATCACGAAAAAAGATTTAGAAAAGGGTAAATATTGCTCATTTTGTACATCACACCATTATAACATTAATGTCAATATTTTTAAATAAAACCTATGTTAATTAAAATATTTAAATTTATAAGGGAAAACCACATGGAACATAAATAAAGATTTATAATAAAAAATCATTTGGAAATAAAGAAAATTAAATAAACATAAAAAAAAATTTATTTCAATTGGGAAAACCATTAAATCTATTTTAGTTATATGTAATGGTTTCCACATATACGTACAAAAAAACAATAACGGATTTTATGGAAGACCCAATAATTTTATAGTTTGTTAAATAAATAAATTCATTAGAAAATCTTACCAAAATCACCAGAAAAATTTATCTTCATTAAAATAAACATAAACATTCATGTATTGGACCTCCCTAATAATAAAACAACCAATACCCTAATATTATACTATCTAAATGTAACAACTCAATTATTTAGAATATTTTTCAATAAATTTGATATTTTTGATAGATTGATAAAAAAGCAACACTGAACATAACTGAATAAAAAAATGATAATAAAAAATAATGTTTTTTGAGAAAAATAAATGAAATGACTTTTTAAAATGAGGGTAGATTTCCCTTTAAAAAAACAAAGGATTCTAAAGATACCATATTAAACTATTTTTTTCAATTATGAATTTTCATTTAATTTAATAATTTTAAAAAATGATATCAATAAAATGTATTGATAAATTTTTAGAAAATTATTATTAATATAAATTGAAAACAACAATATAATGATTCCAAAACTATAACTAATTTTAATTTAATTATTCCGGACTAAATGGAAAATTTTTTCTATATATAATAATTTTTATTATATTTTATATTTTTTATATCCAAAAAATATGTGTTAAAATTTTATAATTATAATATTAAAACATGATCATATGTTTTGAATAAATTATTTCAAAATGATCTTATCTAAACTTTTTATATTTATTCTAAAATAGATTATTCCTTGGCCAATATATAAAATATTCATTTCTTAAATAAAAACATTTTTCTCCCTATTAGTACAAAATATTTACCTTAATTATTATAAAACAAATTACATAATATCTAAAAATTTGACAATTGATACTATTAATTATTTTTATAAAATGATTTGCATAAATATCTTTGTATGATGTTATGAAATTTTCCAAATGTTTTTATTTGAATAAAAAATATTTTTTGTTCTTATCATTTTTCATGTATTCATTGGTTTAATTTTAGTTGTATGTTTGTTTTAAAGGTAAATATTTATTCGTATATTTAATATAATTAAATTACTTCCACGGGAATACACATTTTACATTATATTACTATAGGCAGATTTAAATTTTAGAAAATGTATTTTTTCTTATAATGGTTTTACATTGTGTTTTCTGAATTTATATTAAATTTAATTCAGAAAAACTATGTGAATTTAATTATTTTAAAATGGATCTAATATTTAGGATCACTGTATTAAATTTATTTAATAATTCCAAACTCAGTTTTTTAGTCCTATGGTTTAGTTACAATGGTAAAAACATTGTTACGTCAATATAACCTAATAAGGGTTAAACTAAAAGATTGCGCTTTAAATATATATATAACATAAAAAATATTGGTTGAGTGAATTTAGACAATAAAATTTTAAAAATTATAAATTTTACTTAATTAAATATTATTTCTAACAAAAATACATTAATTATATTCTAATGTTATTAATATATAGAAGGGTGTCACTCCCCACACTTATAAATGAAAAATTTATATGCTTACTTTACTTCTAATTTTTATAACAATAAAATGACTTAGATATAACCAAATACCTTAATAAATATCCTCGTGACAACTTATAGGATTTATTATCCCCAAAATAACCACCCAATAATCCCTATGGTGTTTTTAGAGGACCTTGTCCAGAAAAGATGTATGTGTCCATACCAGCCTTTTTCAATATTCATTCTTATTATAACTCCTCAACATATTATATAACCATATTAACATTAATTTATCAGTATATTAACTAAAAATAATTTTTCTTTGTTAATTATAATCAAATTTCTCTCTCACTTATATCTAATGGAAGATATAAATTTTGTTCATTTTTATAGGCCAATTACCACCTCCATGAAGCGACATTTTTCATTTATCATTTCCATTACATAAATATGGAAACATTGACATATTTAATAAAAATATGTCATATTTATGATTATATAAAAACAACTTATTTTTTACATCTATTTATTTCTATACATTGAATATTAGAAACATCACTAATTCATACATGTAGTCTACCACCTCCATGAAGTGATGCAATTCAATATTAATCACCTCCTAAATTGGTTTATTCTAAAAATAATTATATTGAATAGTTTTTATATTTATTACATAGTAATTATTTTTGAATTTGATAATATCATTATAAAATAACATTTTATTCCCTTTTAAGGTGTTTTTATTGGTTTTACCACCGACATGATCATTTCTATAATGATTTTGTCATAAAAAATTAAGGAATGTTTGGTAAAGGTAATATTATTTAATAGTTATGAATTTAATTTTTTATTAATAAATTGTTATTATTTATCCTAAAAATTATATTTACCAATAAATTTAAATTATATATTAAATTAAATACTCACAAATAAATAAATTTTTAAAGGTTTTATGAGAACAATTAACAAAATATCAATAATGTGATTATTAAATCCTAAAAATATTTAAAAGTAATGATTTATTCATTCATTAAATTTTTTGTGATGTTGAAACCATGAGCCGAGATAATGTACCGGCACAACTGAATTTGAACATGCATAAAAATATGAATAGTTTTCATACAAATAATTATTTTAGAATAGAGTTATTAGTATGTGGGAAATATATATTACAATTGAAATATATATATTAAGATAATTTTAAATTAATTTTAATAATAGATATATAATATTTTGATGTTTATTATATAGTATATTTTAACATTTTTAACCAAGGAAGTGTGTGAGGTAAGGTATTTTTTAACTAAATTTACTTTCATTAGGTTATATCACTTTTTCTTATTTATGTTATATTTAGATTATGTGTGTTATGAACTATAATTTTTTATTTTTTAAATAAATTTTATTATATTTTTATTTTCTACCTAATAATTTCATTGAATAATACCTATTTCAAATGTGACGAATCTCTATAAGATTTTCACATATCGATTTTATTTATTTGATAAATATGCTAAATTCAACACTATTATTATGTATTATGGTGTATATTCTACTCAAGAATGTATTATAAAATAGTTATCATAAATATTATTTAGTTCATCACTTCCACATGATGTTAATTATTTCGTGATTTTTTTACTAAATGATTAGAAAACATTTAATGATCTCTATTATAATATCATTTTTTAGGGTTATTCTTGTTTCAATTTTCGTAATGCGAAATTTAATTTTTATTTATCTAAAAACCCACATATGTTTTTCTCATAAGTCTATTTATGTGGTTTTATAACATTCTATAATTTTTTTTTAATCGTGGAAAAACAAAATTAAATGAATGTTTTTAATAAAAGAAGGATTTATTTTACATTGTGGGTTAGAGTTTTTATACTCCCATATATATGGTCACTAAATGTTTTTTTAAATAAATTATCAAAATATAAAAAGGTTTAAAGGTATTTTTTACTCCAAAATTTATTTTATATAAACTTATTAATGTTATAATTTATCATGTTCTGAACAATTCTTTTGAAAATTCTGTTAACAATGTGTAAACAGAATTTTCATAAGCATTTCTAGCATGACTTTATTTTACCAAGATCATAACCAATATTCATAATCAAGATTATTCCATTTGATTAGAAGTTATTTTACAAAAAAATTAATTTTTTTATTTCTAAAATCCAAAAAATTGAAAAGGATGTTTTCATTTATTTATAAAAACTATTTTAAATCACATTAATATATGAATTTTTCACCTATTTCTACAACCATTAATGATTTATATGCTTTATCGGGGTATGATATGATGACACCATAAACTTCTTCTCTCTATATGGATTATGATGCTGTTGTATTAATGATGTTTCGTGAAACCTATTTCTTTCTATAGAGTTAATTAAAATATAACTAAATGATGACTGGTTTTATGATCTTATGGAACAATTATAGAATGTTTTTATTATGTGATTTGTAGTCCCATTAATATATATCTATCTAATTCATTATTTTTATATTGATAACTTGTGACATAATTTTAATGGGAATGGGGAGTGAACTCGATCACCCAATGGATTATCTCTATTATGGGATTTGTGGGAACCAAAATTATAAAAGCCTCTAATTCATAGGGTATCTAGTTATAGTTCATAAGTTGATATATAAGGTATCGATGGGTGTACCCAATCCATTATAGGATTTTTTCTACATGGGTATCCTTGTTAGTTGTACTTGACTAATGGAATAATTTTATATGCTTATGTGTATTCCACAAACATAGGACATATGATTATGATATGCTCTCGTTGAATATAATTGATTAATTATGATTCCATAAACTTATTATTGATTCATATTGTTTTTAAAACCCATATTACATAAAGTACAATTTACATTCTTTAAATTCATGGGAATGAATTTGTATTTTATTAGGACGATTTCATACACATATGATCATAATATGTTCACATATGTTATTTTATCAACAGTTTTATTACCTTATTAGGAATTTGACCTCATATTTTATATGTTTCATTATTCAAGGTCAAGATGAATAATATTATGTAATATATTTCTGCATCGGTTTTGTGTGTGCAAAAATTTGTAGGTGTTATTAAATACAACGTATGAAATAGGAAGTTCTTAGTGTAATGAGAAAAATACTGTTTGAAGAGAAAAACATAAGTTTCTTTGTATTGATTTTTAATAATTATCTATAACCTAAATTGGAAAATATTATTTGGTATATAAGTGACTCAAAATTTTCATTTTACATTAAATTATGAATTGTTATAATTTGGTTGAAATTGGTTTTTTCAATACCAGTATGTGTATATTTTTTATTATAACACTAGATCCAGGAATGTAGGAATTGGGAAATCTAATTTGGTGTTAACATTTTCTATATATAACATAATCGGTTAGTAAGATGACATAAGATGATATTTTATGTTTTTTATAGCATATTTTCTAAATATGTCAGGGGATGATCAAAAGTTGATAGAAATAAATTCACTTTTGAGGTTTTATATGGTGGGATTTGAAGATGAAAACTAATAATTTCATATATTTTTTGTGTGTTTCCAATGATATCTAAGGTACTTGTAACCCTTATATTTAGTATGTTATTTAGTTTTAAGGTTATTTAAGAAAACATATACTATATTTATTAGGATATAAGATACAAATTATAGATGGAAATTATGGTTAATACTTCCATTGATGTTAATATAATCATTATTAATTTAGAAAATGGTTAAATTGATTTTGGGATTATTTGTTGAGGATTAAAAATAACATTGTTTCTGTAAAAGTGATTTGGAGAAAATAAATTTAGTTTATTTAAGGAATAGATTAATTCCTTTTTTTAGTCTTATATGATCCATGTATATTTTTATCGGGTTCTGATTTATTATTTTTGGAGATAAGATTATGTTTGATTTTAAGAGTTTATGATTCATTGATATATGGGTTTTAAATTTTGTAAAAAAGAAATTTATACTTTTTTATATGTTTTTCATGATTATAAGATTAAATATATGTAAATATGAGTTGAAATGAGATATATTTTTAGTCTCATAATTAAACTGAATGCATCATGGTTTGAAAAGAAAGTGTTATAGGATAACACATAACATTATTTATTTTTCATATGATATTTTTTATTTATTCTGACACCACCATTTTTGGGGTATGCAATGGTTAGCATCATGAGAATTACATTAATGAAGAATTTTCTCTGTAAACAAAAGATATTCTTCTTGATAAACCAAATAATGGGGTGTTGAAATGAAAAATATCATTATTATGTGTGACCATCTATTTCAAGTAATGAATAAAAATGTAAATTTTTTAATGAATTTTAAAAATATATAACAAGATAAAAAATTTATTTTCATTGATTTTATGATGATAAAGTCCTTAAGGGATATAAAATGCATTATAATACATGAAAACTTGAGGGAAGAACCATGGAGTAACCTATTTACATTGAAATGTAAATGATTTATTTCTATAAGTGAATGAAATCGATCACATGAATGATGAAGTGATATGATATGGGAAACTAATAAAATATATTTTTCATTATGTTGTAATAAATGTCCACCCTCACTCTAATGCCTAAATTGTATAGAGTTTAGACATCATGTGAACAAGTTTATAAAACACAGTGTTAATAATTATAATAAACATATGAAACCCATAATCTGTGCAAAACTGGAATATTTTTTCAATCAAATTTTCTTATTAATTTATGAAAATGATGTGGTGTAATGTTTCTTCATCATAAACTCATATATAAAAATTTCTATTTTTTATTCTATATCCACCAACTATATTATATATGGAATATTATACAAAGAGAATAAAATCACCACACTGACAATTGGATTACTAATTTTCATATAAAACTTCCTAGTTATATAATAATTTTATTATATAAATATAACCTCTTTTTAATAAAATGATATGTTAATGATTATCATGAAAAAAATATTCACGTTTTTGTAAAATTAAATGTGAGTTTTATCTTAGATTGTATCTGAATAAAAAATTTCTTTATTAGTTACTAAGGTAGGGATATCTCATTTAATATGATCTCAATTGATTTAGGGACTAATATGATCTCTAAAAATAAATAAATTCCATTTATGAGTCTTAAGACATCTTTATAATTAGTATTTTCCACAAATGGTTGTGGAGGAACATAATTTCTTGGATACAATTATAGTTGGGTTGAAAGATGAGTTTCCATGTCCTAACATATATAGTAATATAAATATGTCAACTTGAATATTTACAATATTTGGGATACCCTTATCTATTTTTATTAGTAAGAGATAAATAATTTTGTTGGGTGCTATTTTATTTATGGGTAAAATGTAACACCTCAAGGTTTTATAATATTTCCTTTTTAATATATTTTTAGTGTTTGGTAGTTTTTGATATATGTTAAATTAAACCAAAGTGAATAATTCATTAATAATATATAAATTGTGATATATTATAAGATATTAAATGAAATGAATTTTTGAAAATGGGTCAAATGCATATAAGAAAAAATATTGATTCAAAAGAGACTGTATTAATATTTTTGTTGAATTATGAATTTTAATTAAATTATAACTTGTTAATTAATGATATCATTAAAATATACTGATAATAATATAATAATTGTTTGAATAGTTTTCTAATAATTCACATAGAATAATTAATAATCTATAATTTATTTTTATTAATTTATTCATGTATAATAAAAAAATGAATGTACAAAACAATATTATTATTTTATATTTTATATATTTATTTAAAAATATAAAAATATAAATATTTATAAATTTAAATTTGAATAATTAACAACATTTGTTTCACTATTATATTAAGGTGATGTTTATGTATTTTTACAAAAAAATTTATCTTTTAGTGTGTAGTGAATAATTCTGATTTTGAAAATACTATCATTTTATGATATTATCATGATATAAGAATGACATTAATGGTTACAATACAATTTTTCTATAGAAAAGATATATATTTGAGAAGTATTATAATGAGTTTTAAAATTTAAAATTGAACTTGTTAACTTATGTTTGTAATTGAAGAAATATAAGTAATGTTTTTTCAAATAAATCCTCTTTTTGATTCTTCAATTTAAAAAGGCACTCAAAATGTTCCGTTGGTTTTTATTTTATTTTTTAAAATTATAATAAATATTATTTTATTCAAAATAGTAAATTTTATTCAATGGTTATAAAATTTCTAATTTAATATTTTTAAATAATTTATCTTCTAAAAGAATCCATTTTTCTATAATGATGGTTATTCATTATGTGTTGTAATCTTTTATTAATGTAATTAACATTAAAAATATTGCCACTCCCCCTAAAATATAAAATATAATTTTCTTTTATAATATATATAAATTCCACTTAACAACCATATCTAAACAGAAATCTTGTCAAATACCTTCCCAACTCTCTTTTAGATGTCGTACGTGGTCTGGTCTTCTCAAATTTCCATCAATGAAACCTTATTATTTTCTTAATTTTAAATAATCCAAAGATGATGTATATGTTTTAAGCACTATTTTAGTTTTGAATTCTTATTGAATCTACTTTGAATATTATATATTTGTATTAACATAAATACATAGGTATATTTAATATGTAAAATTGTAGATATATTAATGGTTCTATAATTTTCTTTTTTTCCTTTACATCAAATGGTAAATGTAATATAAACTCATGCATATATAAGGGATACCAAATTTCAGGTAATAAAACTTTATTTAATTAATATATAATGTATTTATAATATATTTAGTATTATGGAATGATCAATTTATTTAAATTTTTTTATTTCAATTCATTAAAAAATGTGAACATCGCCCCATTTTGTATGTGGACTAAAATCGACATGAAGTAATGTCATTAATTTTTCCATACATCATAACACATAATATTATAAAAATGAGTATAATTAATAAAAATTATATTTATAACATTAAAATTATTATAAAATATTTTTCTTATCATTATATAATAACATTCTCTTACTTATGAAATAGTATAAATATGTTCTTGTTTTGGTCTGTAGAACAACCATATATAAACCATCCAATGATATGTATGTCATGAATTATTAATAAATGATATGTAATAGTAATATTATGTAGTAATTATGAATTTAATATTGTGTAATAATTATATAATTTTAATATTTGAAATTTTATTTACAATAAAATTATTTTTTTTCAAAAAAAATAATCAATAAAAACGGGATTTTTTATAGTTCTCGATTAACCATTAACATAAGTTCCATAAATTTTTTATTAAAATAACTAAATATAATAAATAATTATTTACATATTGATGAAAATTTTCAAGGTGATAAAAAATGATAAATATTTAAATACTAGAACCACTAAATCAGAACATGCATTGAAAGTGTATTTTTAGGACAAAATAATTTGGTTTAATAAAGAATTAATATTATGTGAGTAATAATAAATTATATGGGAATTATATGTAGTATGTAAATTATAAATATAGTTCTATATAAAATTTATAGTAAGTATAAATTTATTACATATGAAGTTATACCAAGTCCAACCATTTAAAAGTTAGTGGTAAGGGGATTTTTAACTCGATTTTATTTTATTCAGTTATATCTCTTATTCATTAATTTTGTTATGTAAATATTAAGGTTTTAAGATCTCAATGAATTTAGGTTCTATTTAAACTTTTTTTGTGAATTTATTTTTTTCCAAAAAAATACTCTCATTGATATATTTCGATTTAAAATTTTAGTAATCTTCTTAAGTATTTCTCACATCACTTTTCTTTCTTCATCACACCTTCCAAATATATAACTTGATTTGTATTTTATGAAGTATATACATGCCATAACAATCATCAATACATATAATCATGAAAATTAATTGGATTTCCAAATCCTACTATGGGTATTTCTTTTATTATGTTTTGATTCAATGATTACCAATGTAATACGAGTTTATATAAAAATTTTCTTTTTTCTAGGTACTGTTTATATTTCAAGATCCATTAGGGTATATTTTTTGTTTTACCTCTTAAAAACCATATATTATCTTCTCTAATTGTTATTTATGGGAAAAATACGTTTTATTTGGATTTTACACTCATTAATACTAACAAATGATGAATAAATATTTTGAAGAAAAGATTGCCTTATTTCAAATTTTTGGTTGGGGATATGTATATACATATCAATGTTATTAAAAAAATTATGGAATTGGTAATAATATTATAAAATATTCATAATTTAATTTTTATTTCCACATTTAATTTTTTAAAATACCTTCAAGAAATTTATTTTCATTTAAAGAATCGATCATTTTGTTACATCCTTTACCCATGTGTAAAAGAAATGTTTTAAAATTTCCCAACATGAATTGATTTTACCCCTTCATGAACATTATTTTTATCAATATTTTTTTACATGTTTCTATAGATTTATTAGGAAAATATCATTCCTATTGTTTTATTAAATATTCATTTTCTTAAAATGTTATATAAATAAAATGGTTTTCACTATTATTTTTTACTATATATTATAATCGTTTTCATAAAAATATTTCATCACCTATATCAAAGTCAATTGATGATTTTAATGAATCTATAAGGATATTCTATATTTATATTATCCACCATGTAATCCTCGATGGCATAATAATATGATATTTTAATAATGATTCATTAAAACAATTTCATTCACATTGTATTATTAATTTATAATGAAATGATCAATTTTTTATGACCATATTGAAAATAGTTATATGGTTTTAATTATTTTATTAGTGATCTCTACAAATACATGAGACAATACTGTAGTGGGTAAACGCCATCTCTTTTACTACCATTGAATGCACACTCTAAATAGAAATTGTTTATAGGTATATTTAAATGATTCGTTACATAATGATAATATTTTAGTTTAACAAAAATAACATCATTTATAAATTAGTCATGATGTTATTAAATTATAATTAATTTTTTTAGTTTTCAAAAAAATAAATTTTAGGTTTATAGTATAATATAACATTTTAATTAATACTATAATATTTTTTCTGTTTTAGCATATAACTATAATACATAATATTGTGAATAAAATTATTGACATGATATGTATTTAAAAATTTAAAATTATAATTTTAATCATAGTTATTAGAGCTCTAAACATATTATCAAAATTTTAGAGTATAAGTAATTTTATTAAAAAATATTTTATTATACTAAATATTTATCATAATTAAAATAATTTTAATCATAGATAGAAATTGAGTCATAAAAAATGTATTCTAAAATTATAATCAGTATTTCCAAACTATATAATAATGTCCAATTTATTTTTCTATCATAAATTTAATGTTACATTGTATAAAAAATTGTTATCATCATTGAAAATAAAATGGTAAAATTGTAAATTCAAGGGGTAAAGGGATTGGAATATGAAATATAAATGTATATATCTGAGTGGATGAGGTTAAATTTTGACCTTATAACTTCCCAAAAAAACTATTTCTAATTTTTAGAGCTATGTGGAATGTTTAACTTGTTTTAGTTTTTTATAAATTTGAAAATTTTACAAAATATTCCATTCCCACCACTTATAAAATGATCCTCCCAACACCCTTTCTTGAAAATCGTATAAATACATAATCCCCCACAAACCATAAACACATTTTTTCACAAATGATCATAATTCAACATAATAATATTATAACCATAAGAAATTTTCAAAATCCAAAACGTTCAATGGAATCCTCCAATAGATACCAAAAGTTAAAATTGAAAGTTCAATTTTATAACTATCATAGTTTTCATTTATCATTATTTTTCAAGATTTTTCTCAAATAAATTAATATTATATCATTTTCTATTGAATACTAAAAATATTATGGATAAAACCCCTAACGACACTTCCCATACACATAAGAAAGAGAAAACTATAATTTGTTTGTTTTGCCGACTACCACCCCACGAATGAAAATGTTTTTATCTTCACCACCATACAAGAATGGATATAAATATGGGATTATAGGATAAATATTAAGGCTATGATAGTATTATTATTTTTAATGAATAATTGGATAAATTATTAATGATAAATTCAACATGTGATCATCATTAATTCAATCATTTAAAATTTCCGTATTAGTAGGATTAACATTATCATAATTATATAATATTATAATATCCATTACATATTATCCTTTTAATTATTTCATAATTATGATATGTCAAATTAATAAAAACTAAATAATATATTTATGATTTTGGTATATTTATATTACAATAAACTACCTCATAACAACTCATTAAATATGTGTAAGTTCATGTTGGGGTCGGTTTTACTAACTACTTGAATAATACTATAAATTTATATAATGATTTTTTGTGGAATATATATATATAATGTCAAATAATTGTGAAAATAATAATTTTATATTATGGTGTTTTCTATCAATATTTAACTATTTAATAAAAAAATTACCCTTTGATTATTAGAGAACATCGAAACTATCTTTTATCATTTTATCATCAACGATAAATAACAAAACACAGATGAAATGTATTTGAAACACTATAAATTTTTTTAAATTAATCCTAACAATAATTTTCATTTCATATTGATTATAAAATTGGTAGAATAATGAATATGACCACTATTTTTATGAAACTATTACAAATGATCAAAACTATAAGCACCTGATGTAGAAAATATTTAATATTTATATAGATAATGAATATTTATGAATATTATAAATTAAAATGTATATGATTATGTTTATAAATTATGTTATTAATATATTTATGTTTTTGATATATGTGGTTAAATTATTCTCAGGGATTTCAAGGAAAGAGGTGAGGTTCATTCATATAAAATTTCTCTATTTGAGACAAATTTTATATTACGCATGTGTCATCGAATATGTTATGTATATAAAAACAATTTTAGAATCTATATCATGAAATTTATATAGTAATTGTATTTAAAGATCAATTTTAAACCCTATAATTCAAGATAATTTTAATGAATTTTTACCCAAGCTAAAATTTTGGACTCTCCGTCCAAATTATCATTCCTTATGACTCATATTATATTGGATACAAATTTGTTTTCTACATGGTGATTACATCTCCATGGATGATTTTTACTATTATAGTTATGAAATTTCTTTTATTTATAAGACAATGTTTTTATCCCGTTCTCATACTCGTTTGATTCATGTTTTACAAAAAAACCATTATAAATGACAATATTTTAAATTCTGAAAAAATCATCAAATATTTTAGTTATGTTAAAACATGTATAGTTTCCTAAAAATAAATCCATTTCTAAATAGAAGAAACTGTATAAATTTGTTGAATTGATGGATCTAGGGGTAGTCAAAATTTAAAATCATTGGATAATCATTGAATCAATCATCAACTCGATGCATGACGAGTGAACTGAAGACATAACATCTAGATATGTCCTATAGGGGGTATTCTATAGAATATTTAAATTCCCTTCATGGTCCATAATGGTGTTTTTTCTAATACTTCCATTGGTATCCAACAAATAAATAACACTTAACCAATTTTTATCTTCCATGTATAACCTAATACATTGAAAGTACCCTAAAAACATTTTTGATGATATAGATAATTTATTTATCATTGATGATATACCCTGGAATCTAATTTTATTATGTGATGTTCTCCTATAAATTGAAATTATTCTATAAAATGTGGATGTATCTAATTTATGTTGTTGAAATTATATAGAGATCCATACAGTTATTCAATAAGAGGTTTATCGAGGAGTTGAATGAATATTATTTATGATTTTTATAGTAAATACATTGGACATAATCAGTTTAGTGGGGAAAAATTATATACTACTTGATGCATTGACATGTTTAATGAGAAACAAATACAATATGTTTTTTTGTATACCACATCTCATAACATTATTTTCTATTGGGATAAGGCCATAAGATCATGTTTTGATATCTAGAATTATAGATTCAACATGTATGAGACCTGTTATTATTGTTAGATAGGGTTTTAGATACTGTAATAGATATAGAATTTCATCAATTTTAGTTGATTATGACTACATGAAGTTACCTTATTTATTCTATATCACTTATTACGTTTTTTTATTATTAAATATCATATTGTATGGTACTTTTCAGTGATCATATGAGCCCACTATTATATTTTTTACTTCCCCATGAAACCTACAGAAGAAAACCGCATAATTATAATCGTTATGATAAATTGGTTAATTATAATTTCGCAATTTTCCTTTATTTTATTTTTTCTAATGATATATATTTATGTTTTTATTACCTCAACACAACTATGTTGTTTGATCCAGTGGATAGTTTTGAATTCTATACAAATAATTTAATATAACTATAGTCTCTCACTTTTCTAATATATATATATATTAAGTTAGATATCCGAACATGATTAGTCAGAACCTTGATGACTAAATATAAATTAACTTATTTAGATAGCACCATTACTATGAAACCCCATCAATAATACATGGATAACTATAAAAAATAAGACATGAATTTTATTTTACAACTCATTTTTATGAGATAGTTGTTTATACATCATTATATAAATATGGATACTGATGGGTATAATTAAAACTATATCAATTCTTGTATTTGATGAAGGTATATTCTCCATAAAAACTCCGTGAATTTGTAGTCACGGCTAATTAAGTCAAAACCATATTATGGTAGTTGATTCAGGTTAAGATAAAAAATAATTTCCTCGTGAAGTGACTAATTGAACTGTAATTGGGTGAAACTATGTTATGATAAGTCATTCAATAAAAACCTATGTAATATAAAATAAATTATATTCTATTGTTAAACAAACAATGGATCATACCCCTAGATAATATAGTTTTTTCATTGGTAGGAAATTATAATGAAATTGTCATCATAGATGTCTATCATCTGAAGGTTGATGTGGACCAATGGTGGTCACTTATTAAAAACACTAAATTATATGATGAGATAAAAATGTTAAATGGATAACATTAAAAGATATATTATATGAAATAAAACATTCATTTAGAAAAATGAAAACAATTTTAATGGAAATTAAATATTCCTTGATAAAAATATATGGAAAATTTTGCTGAGTATAAGGAATGTATTAAAATGTTAGCTATACATGTTGAAAATTTATACCTATATTAGGAGATATGTTTTATCTTTTATTTTATTTTTTAAATTCAATAATTAAAAAAGGGTTAGTATGTCAATCCATTTCATTATATGACTATAAATTCCCAATTTTTATTAATAAAGAAAATATATCTCTAGGAATGTGAATCGATGGGAAATATAGAGATAAAGAGGTTGAATGATGTTAACGGTAAGAATAACATAGTAAAGTGAATTAAAATAAGGATGTTATTTCATATATGTGATATATATTGGAATAAAATACTTGGGGATTGTAATAAGGGAATACAATTTTGATATAAATTTGAATAAAAATGAAGTCATGATCACGAATGAAATGGAAAGTTATAAATAATAATATTCAATGAAACAGAAATAGGTTTATGGTTTATTATCTCAATGAATTGTTAAAATATCAACGTAATTTTCATTGTAAAAGGTATATTGTGAATGGTGATTCTTATATGATTCCCATAGATGAATTGGAAGTTCTTACCTATTTTTTAGATGACACATTGATAATTTCATCTTTGTTATCTAATGTTTTTTATTAGGGAACTTCACATTCTTTTTAATATTAAATGTTTCAAAAAATATTCGATTTTCCTACATAACCCTATTAAGGAAATTATCAATCCAGTCCCTGAATGGGAATATTATTCAGAAAAATGTGATTCTATATATTCTAGTTATTATTCATTGGAATACACTATTTAAAATTATGGTTACTATACTGATGGTTTACTTTTATATGATCTCTACTATGTATTTTATTTCAATGTATTATTAAACAAATCTATTTCTAGGGGACATATATTATGACTGACGAAGGTGAGGTGGAATATCATACCTTTCAATGGGAATATTCATCATCTAAATCATTCAAAGATCTATCACCATTATCTTAATCGATTGAAATTATTAGTATAAGATAAGGTCAAGAGTGATCTATTGATACAAAATATATTCATAGAAAAAAGGAAGCACATGTTCTACAAAAAAAAATTAATTTTTTATCGAAGAATTACTTATACATCAACCATATACTGATGTTGATTTCATCATTCACATAATTCTAGATGAGAGAACTGTAGAAAAAATCATTATTGAATAGCACAAGTACAGTTGGTGGGCTTAAATATACAACTGTAGGAGTTGTGTGATAACTAATTTATATTACGTAGTGTTACACCAGGGGATAGTGTATTTTATTAATGAAAAAGAGGGATAGTTATATTTTATAATACAATGATTATAGTGAGGTTAAATCCATTATGCTAAATAATATGTATCCATTGAAACAAGTTGATGAATTATTTAATAAACATAAATACTATCAATACATTTCAAATAATGATTATCAATCTAGTTTTCAGTAGCTAAGTGTTAATAATGAAAATATTAAAAAGTTGAAATTTAGAAGAAGGTATGAACATTATGAGTTTATAGTAATTCCTTTTCGACTGACCAATGTTCCTTCTTTAAATACGGATATGATGAATAGGTCATTCATATATTATCTAAATAATTTTGTGGTGAGATTAATTTATTTTATATAGATACACTCTCCTATGAATGGAGACTATTAGAGTCATCTGTAGAATAAATTGGAGACCCTCATGAAAACGTAATTGTAAGGGAAATTTAGTACATGTAAATTTTTTATAATTGATGTTTATTTTATATGCCATATTATCTCTATGTAGAGAGTATATGTTAGTCCTTAAAATGAAATCTTAGTGAAAGAGCGACTTACATTGATAACCATAACTGATCTAGTTAGATTTCTTGGACTAGAGGCTCTTTATCGGTAGTTTTTAAGGTTTTTCCATGTTTTAGAACTCATTAACCCAGATAATACATAAAGAGTATAACATCAAAAGATCAAGAGATTGTGGATAATGTTATAAAGAGTTTAATTAGAAGTGATTAGTGAACTATTATTAAATATATCATCTTGAATGAAATAATTTTTAATATATATTTATGCATCAATGAATCAATTTTGTTGTTTCCTTAAATAGATTGATAGTCCAGTTTCCTATAAATCAGGGAAATTGAAATTTTATGAATAGAACAAACTAAATTATGAATTTAAGCTAGTAGGTGTAATCATTTTTTTTGAATATATAGAGACAATATCTCAATATTGAATGATGTGATAATCTATACACCCCAACATATTTTAGAATATCTTCCTTCATGAAAAGATCAATATGAGAAAAGAGAAATTTTTTAGGAAAAATCATGTACTATAATTTCTCAATTCACTACTACCCTATGAAGGAAGACTATGTGGGTCATGCATTTATAAGGAGGGTATGACAACCCTGCTTTTTATTACACAATTAAAAATAATTTATTTGATAAGCATCACTTGATACAAAATAGAAGATAGAGAGGTCCAGTGTCTTTGGGGATTAAGGTCACTACATAACAACTTAAAACATAAAATAAAAGAAATTTATTGAAAAAATATGTTACATGACCACTACATTCTTTCGCACTTAGCATTGCATTGGATAACATGAGGACATGCATAAGAAAAGGGTGAGCTACAAAGCCCAGTAAGGGAATAATAATGGAATAATATGAGGAGTAATATACATGTTAGACAATAGGCATATCAATAGAGGCCAGGAGAATAATAAACATAAATTCATGATAAATCTTGATAATCATAACATGGAAATGTGGCAACAACACTTCACATGGAATTAACACGAGCCAAGGATCATTGGACATGAAGCATTAGTAATCCCAAATTTCACTTGAAGCATGAGTAAAACCTCAATGCACATGAATTTTCATGAGTCAACATAGATTTCACATGACGTATCATTATACTATACTTTATCCAATGCATTGGAGCGCTATCAGGGCACACCCTTCTTAAACATTTCATTTCATGCATAAGTGTGCCACATGGATCATAAAACATTGAATCATTCTACATAATATTTTATTCCATGATAAATGAATGTAGAATACATACCTGAAACTCATTAAACGTTAAGTAAATGTGCATAAAGGTTAATACCCTTGATAGATAAATGTGAATGTATTCACTACACAATGACTTTGGCTTGGAAAAGCTCGGTGCAATTTTGGCAGCATAACGGTGTGACATAAGAACTCATAAAAATGTTTGATGAGAGAGAAAGGGGTGTCTCATCATATTTACATGACATGGATAGTAAGGGGGTAATTTAGATACCTGTATCAATAAATGTAATGGAATTTAGATTCCTGATACAAAAGAAATTTCTTGAACGTAAATGAGGAGAGAGATATTCCTTTTGAAATTTCAGTATAGTAACAGGTGTACATGGGAGGCATTTAATGAGAGAAAATGTGGTATACCATCATCCATACATAAATAGAGAAGTATGGGGGAGGTGAAAAACCATACCTCAACATTTATAAATGAAATTAAAAGGGAATAACAATTTAAAGAGTATGGGACAAAAATGAGAAAGGAAGAAAAACACTTACTTGGAAGTGTGTTTACAAAGGCTTGAGAGAGGCTTAATAGAGGCTTATTGGGAGCTTAGGGAACCTTTAAATGATTTTAAATAGAAGAGGGTTGATTTTGGAGGAAATACAAAGGCTTTGAGTGTGGAGTTAGTGGGAGCTTGGGGGGTTTATATTGAAAAGGTGAGGGAATTCATTATTATTTAGTTTTGGGACACCTCTCATTAATCTAATCCAAACCACAAAACAAGCCATGGTTTTTGCCCATGTTTTTTGGAAAATGGAAGTGGAAAAAAATATTTTATAAAGTCAAATTCCAAACCTCTTAAAAAAGTAGGGTTTCTTATGTGGAGGTGAGTCACACTCCCAAGGAAAACAATTTAAAAAGACAAAATGTTTAATAAATCTTGAAGGGTCCACTAAAGCTTTGTAAAATGAATCAAACAAACACAAAATCACATTATTTTACTGTTAAATCATATATTGGCCTAAATTAAAGTTTATATTATTTTATTACATCACTATTGGGTCATTATTATGTCATAAAACACATTATATGTTTAAACGGTGTTTAATTTTTACCAAAAATTTGAATGTCTCAGAAAATTATGAAACATTAACTATTGGATAATTTCAATATCCTGATTCCAGAAATAATATTCATTTTATTTAAATAATTTTCTAAATATTTTAATTTTCACTTTTAATATAAATACTGACATTTATCGAAAATTCATGGGTTTTGAAAAAAATTGCTTTCAAACCTTATTAAAAATTACAATTGTATTCATAAAATTATAAAATAATTTATATTTAATAAAAGTTAATTTAATAATAATAATAATAATTTATTAAAATAACATTTAATTATAAAATCCATTAATTTATCAAAATAGATTTCTTAGATGAACATTAACTAGAAATACTATTTGATCTTTAAAAACTATTAACAAGGTAACAATAAAATTAAAGTATTTTCATTATTATTTACAAAAATAATTTACATAACCATAGTACTAGGGTCTTATTACATAAACCCTTATAACACCCTCATATGACCGAAGAGTAAGGTGTGCAATGGCGACAGACTCTCGTGGTGGCTCAGATAACATAGCTCGGGTGGTAATATCTATCAACTTCCACTTATATTGTAGGAGGTCCCTCTCGAGATTCACATATTCAATCTTGGATTGGGATTGGTCAATAGAGAAGCCCAAAGACACAACCTCTTTTCTACGCTCTAACAAAAGGTCTTGGTATGGGGAACGTCTACTGGATGAGGCCATCTCTTCCTTTGTATGAGTAAAATGGACTTGTTAAATCCCATATTTATTTTAATCATGTGATCACCGCTCAACGACTATATTAGAAGTAGTCTCAATTCTTAACATAAAACCAAAGAAGATGACATTATATATATAAATTTTATATAAAGAGACATTTAAATAGATCAAGAGGGATTTCCATTAAAGATAGGTTGGGTTGTTATAATCATTCACCCTTAAAAAAATTTTCCCTCGAAATTTCCTTTTACCACACTAAAACAGATGTGGGTAACTCTGCTTCATTATTTCCTCTGATTCCAAAGTCACTTTTTCAGACTTGTGGTTTCTCCACAACACCTTGATGAGGGGCATTATCTTATTTCATAGAACTTTTTCTCTAAGATATAATATCTTCAATGTTTTCTCCTCATAAGAAAGATCATCCTCTAATTGTACCACATATGCAGAGATTACATGTGAAGGGTCCAGTATGTACTTCCTTAAGAGGGATACATGAAAGACATCATGTACATTGTCCATGGTAGGTGGATGTACTAGTCGATAGGATACAACCCCGACACGATCAAGAACCTCTAAGGGGCCGATATACCTTGGACATAAATTCCATTTCATTACAAACCTCATGTCCTTATTCCATGGAGATATGTGTAGAAATACAATGTCTCAAAATTTAATGTCAAGGTCTCATAGATGGTTATCTGCATAACTCTTCAGTCAACTCTGGGCTGCCTTGATGTGCTTCTGAATGGTTTTCACCTTTTCCACCATTTCATCGACCATTTCTGGTCCAAGCAGCTTACACTCACCGACCTCATCCCAACATGCTAGTGTTCTTCACCTTTTCCCATAATGGTATTTATTTGGTTCCATTTGGATGGTCGAGTGGAAACTGTTATTATAAGATAACTCAAAATGAGGAAGATGTTGATCCCTTCCTCCTTTAATGTCTATTGAGAATGCTCTCAACATGTCCTCAGGTTTATGGATAGTCTTCTCGGATTGGACATCAGTTTGAGGGTGATAGGTCGTACTGATGTTCAGTTCAGTATTCAGAGCATGTTGAAGATTCTTACAAAAGATAGAGGTGAAACCTGGATCACTATCGAACACAATAAATATTTGTACTCCATGAAGCCTTAACAATTCCCTGATTTATATCTGTTCCATTTGATCCAATGATAAATCCTCTCATATAGTAATAAAGTGTGAAGCCTTTGTAAGATGATCCATAACAACCCAGATTGCATTATTGCCTTTGGATGTCTTCGGAAGTCCATTGAAAAATCCTATGGTGATGTTCTCCCATTTCCATTCTACTATGGGCAATGGTTGCATCATCCCCTTATACTTCTGCCTCTGTGCCTTCACTTGCTGCACACTAGGAACTTTTATGTATATTCATTGATCTCCTTATTCATATTATCTCACCAATAATGCTCTCAGAGATCTCGATACAACTTTCTGTTTCCTAGGTGAGTATAGAAATTTGAACTATGTGCATCATCTCAAAGATCCTTCTTCAGCTCCAGACTTGATGGAGCACAAAGTATTTTCTTAAATCACACAATTCCATATTCATTAACATTATACTCCGAGGATTTCCCTTTTTTGATATCTTCCACTTTTTTATGAATTCCCACATTATCCTTTTGAGCATCCTTTAACCTTTCCAAAAGTGACGGTTGAGCAATCATTTGTGAAGGGATTGATGATGTTCCCTTATTTATGATTCCCATGTCCATCTTCATTAAATCTAAGAAGATTGGATCCTTCTCAATTCTCATCATTGAGAGAATCACTGGGTCCTTTCTTCTTAGGGCATCTGCCACCCTATTTGCATTCACAGTGTGGTAGTTTATTGGGCAGTCATAGTCATTGATCATCTCTAACCATATTCATTGGCACATGTTCAATTATTTCTGTGTGAATATATAATTGTGGCTTATGTGGTCAGTATATATATTTCACACTTCTCCCCAAAGAGACAATGTTGTCAAATTTTCAAAGCGAAGATCACTACAACCAACTTGAGGTAATGTTTTGGATAGTTCTGTTAATAAACATTCAATTACCTTGAAGAATAAGCAATGAATTTTTCATTTTGTTCAACACACATCCCATACCATTTTTCAAAGCATCACTGAATACCACAAAATGTTCTCCACTTGTGGGTAAAGTGAGCACGGGCACAGTGATAAACCTTTTTTTCAACTCTTTGATGCTTTCCTCGCATTCATCACTACAAGAAAACATTACTCCCTTCCGAGTTAGCTTGGTAAGAGGGTTGTAAAATCGTGAAAATTTCTCACAAATCGTCGATAACATCCTTATAACCCCAAGAAGTTATGGATATCTGTTACCGATGTTGGCCTCGACCATCCCTCAATTGTATCTGTTTTTGTGGGATCCATAGATAACCTAATGCATGTGATGATATGTCCTATGAATGAGACCTCCTTCAACCAAAACTCACAATTTATACACATTTCATAGAGCTCCTCCTTCCGCAAGGTCTCTAGTATATTTCATTGTTGCTTCTCATGATCCAACATGGTTTTGGAGTATATCAGTATATAATCTATAATGAATACCACTAATTTTTCAAGGTAATCTCTAAAGAATATATTCATCTAGTCCATGATGATTGCTGGAGAATTAGTGAGTCCGAAAGGAATTAATATGAATTCATAGTGCCCATATCTTGTACAAAAAGTAGTCTTGGGGATATCTTCCTTCTTCACCCATATTTGATAATATCCCGATTGCAAATCCAGCTTGGAGAAGTATTGTGCTCCACGCAGATGATCAAATAAGTCATCAATTCATGGGAGAGGATAATTTTATCAAAAAAATTTTATTCTTATGATAATCGATGAAAAGGCTCATTGACCTATACTTATTCGTGATGTAGAGGACTGGTGCACCCCAGAGTGAAGGACTTTGGCATATAAACCCTTTATCCTGATTCTCCTGTATTTGTTTCTTCATCTCGTCAAGATCCACAACAACCATTCTATAGGGAGTCTTGGATATTTTCAATTCCCTAGGTATAAGATCAATTAAGAATTCAACATCTCTTCCAGGAGGAACACCAAACAATGTTCGGGAAACACTTCAGAAAATTCCCTCACAATAGGTATGTCTTCTAGGATGGTTGCCTCTTTAGACTCAATCATTTGAGCCAGATACACATTCTCATAGGGAAGTAATATCCACGATTGAGATTATGGTGCTAAAGAAGTTTCATCTTCCTCCTTTCACTTGTAAATTATCAGGGGTCGATTCTCCACATGGAGAGTGATTCCCCTCTCATGGCTATTTATGTTGGATCTATCTAAGGAAATCCAATACATACCAATAATTGCATCAAATTCCACCAGATAGAGTATTAAGAGGTTTTACGGGATGTTTAATCCACATATTATGACAGGGGAGGCATTATATTCATGGGAGGCAATGATTTCCCCATTTTCCGTACTCACTGAAATCTTCACTTCCATGATTTATGGTTTTACTGGTATTGTTCTACTAAACATTCGAGATATAAAAGAATGCATAAAACCTGAATCAAAAAGTATGTTCGATTTTCTAGAATGAATAAATAACATTCCTTTAACTATATCATTTTTAGGGTTCACTTCGATAGTAGTGATGGAAACAATCTCACCCTTTCTACCATGGAGGTTGTTGGTTTCTTATAAAAACCCTTTGATTAGGGAACTGATTTCCAAGATGCTTTGGTTCTTTGTAGTTGAATCAATGAACCATGCGTTGAGGTTCGAATGGAGCTTTCCTCTCCTCTATCGTAGTTGTAGGTATTTCATTACGATATTTAATAGCTAGGTGACCTTCTCTTCCACACCTAAAGCATTTCCTCATCCCCTTCCGGAAATTTCCAGGGGGCTTCTTTCATCACCTTTGGCATGTGGGGTGCTGAATCTTCTTAGCACCGTTGGATTTATCCATCGGACTGACAGCATTGAAGTCCACCTTACAATTTGTATCCCCATGATACCCCTGAGATTCTTTGATTTCTATTTCGACCTTGAGGGCACATCAGACAATTCTCTCAGAGTTTTCGATGTCATGGATCACCAGTAATTTCCACAGGCTAGGTTTCAGCCCACCAAAAGAAGCAGTCAACCTTGAATTCAGGGTAATGACAAAGCCGGAGGCATATCTTTCAAGCCTTGTGAAGTTTTCTTCATATGCTCTAATAGATTTATCGTGTTTTTTCTTTAGGGGAAGGAGGTCACTTTCCATATTTAGCCAGAGGGTGCACATAAAATATTTATCAAAAAAACATCTTTTAAAAAGCCTTCAATTCTAAAACATTGATCTCCTCTTCAGGATTCGTATTTTTGATCAACATCATCCATTGATCAGCTTCACCCTTTATATGATAAAGAGCCATGATAACCTTCTCTTGTTCAGAACATTGAAGGATATAGAAGATATTTTCAATGGATTTAATCTATTGTTCAACAATTGATGAATCAGATGATCCATTAAAATTAGGAGGCCTTTGTCTCATGAAGCTCTCTATAGAGACTTTGTTCATTCTCTGGGGGGGGGGGGTTGAAAATTCCTCTTGACCTGTGCCTCTATTCAAATCATGAGTTAGCTATGAGGGAAGTGTGACAATGTTTCGATTCCCACTCCCATTGGATTGGGCATCTCATTAGCACAGTCATCATATTGATCATAAAATTGGTTGTTTCCCTAGTCCTCCTATTACTGTCCATTGGATGGAATAAAAAGAATGTTACGGGTAACACATAAAGGGTAATCCAAGGACAAAACTGATGGCTTATAAATAACTTTTATTTCCTTAACATATGAATCTATTGGATTCAGTCTATGTTATCTATGATCAAATTTCTAACATATATTCTTAGGTATTTTTTGTCCCTTAATAATTGTTTATAATATACTTTTGAATTTACCAAATCATATCCCCCGGGAGTGTTGTAACCAAAAGTGTAGCAAGACCCATTTCCACACACCATTTCTCGTTCGAGTCTAGCTCAAAGCGGTGTTTTTCAGGTTTTACCCCTAGGATACATCTGCTCTAAAGCCGCCTCTTCCTACTTGTATCCACACAGGGATGTATTTTCTTGATAATCCAGTTACTCAATACTCACCAAAACATAGGGATGTTTTTATTATACTTAGTATTGTCTCTAAGGATTTACTAGGGTTCTCTAATACTAATCCCAAAAATAACTAAACCTCCCTATAATATAAACTACGAAAACCCTTTTTTTATTTCAAAATTAAACATAATAAATTAGATAAACATCAATTGATACAACATAGATGATCGAGAGGTATAGTGTATTTTGGTATAATGATTATTAAATAACAACCTAAAACATAAATTACAACATCTTTATTGAAAACATCCTTTAAATGACCACGACATTCCCCCGTACTTAGCATTGCATGGGATATCCTAAGGACATGTATAAGAAAAGGGTGAGCTATAAAGCCCAGTAAAGGAATAATCATGGAATAATATGAGGCATACAATAAAAGATAGAAAATATGAATATAAATAGATAAATATAGATGCATAAACATAAAGTCATGATAAAGCATGATAATCATAACATGGAAATTTGGCAACAACATTAAACAAGGAATTAGAAAGAGCCAAGGCTCATTGCACCTAGAGCATGAGTAAACCGTAATTGAAAATGACGTACTAGTAAAACCATGTTGCACTTGAATTTGAATGAGTCAGCACCCATTTCACATGACTTATCATGATACTATACTTTACCCAATGCATTAGAGCGCTATCCGGGCACACCCTTCTTAAAAATTTCATTTCATGCATTAGTGTGCCACATGGAACATAAAACATTGAATCATTCAACATAATATTTTATTCCACAATATATGAATGTGGAATAAATACATGAAACTATTTAAAAAATAATTAAATCTTTATAAATGTGAATACGCTTAATAGAAAAATGGGCATGGTATTCACTACACAATGACTTTTCCTTGGAAAAGGGTGGTGCAATTTCGTCAGCATAACGGCGTGACATAAGAACTAATAAAAATGGTTGATGAGAGATAAAGGGGTGTATCATAATATTTAAATGAAATGGAAAGTAAGGGGGTCATATAGATACATGTAACAATAAATTTAATGAATTTATATTCATGATATAAAAGAAATTTCTTTAATGTAAATGAGGAGAGAGAAATTCCTTTTGGAATTTCAACATAGTAAAGGTTGTACATGGGAGGAATTTAATGAGATCGAAAGGGGTCTCACATAATCCAAACAAAAAGTGGGTATTATGGGGGAGGTGGAAAACCATACCCCAACATTTATAATTTAAATTAAAAGGGAATAAAAATTTAAAGAATATTGGACAAAAATGAGAAAGGAAGAAAAACCCTTACTTGGAAGTGTGCTTCCAATGGCTTGAGAGAGGCTTGAGAGAAACATCTTGGGAGCCTGAGGTACATTGGGAGGATTATAGAGAGAGTAGGGAAGAGTTTGGATGAACTCAAAAGTCTTTTAGTGGGGAGGAAGTGAGATTTTGGGTGGGTTTATATAGGAAAGGTGATAGAATTCATTATTATTTAGGTTTGAAACACCTCACATTAAACTAATCCAAACCACAAACCAGCCCATGGTTTTCACCCATGGTTTTTGGAAAATTTTAAGTGGAAAACAATATTTTTATATGTCTGATGTCTGAACCTCTAAAAATAACATTGTTTCTTATGTGGAGGTGAGTCACACTCCCAAGGGTAAATAATTTAAAAAGACAAAATGTTTAATAAGTTTTGAAGGGTCCACTAATGCTTTGTTAAATATATAAAACAAACCTAAAATCACATTATTTTAATGTTAAAACTTATATTGTATGAAAATAAAGTTTATAGTATTTTTACATCACTATCGGGTCAATATGATGTCATAAAACACATTATATATTTAAATGATATTTAATTTCTACCCAAAAATTTGACTGTCTCAGAAAATTATGAAAAATTCACCGTTGGATAATTTCGACATCCTGATTTCATAAATAATATTCATTTTATATAAATCATTTTCTAAATATGTTAATTTTTACTTTTAAAATAAAAACCGACATTAACATATATTCATGGGTTTTGACAAAAATGGTTGTCAAACCATAATAAAAATTACAATTGCAATCATAAAATTATACAATCATTTATATTTAATAAAAATTAATTTAGTAATAAGAATAATATTTTATTAAAATAATATTTTTTTTAAAAATCCATTAATTCATCAAAATATATTACTTAGTTGAACAATAACTAATAAATACTATATGTTCTTTAAAAACTATTTACAAGGTAACAATAAAGTTAATGTATATTAATTATTATATAAGAAAATAATGTACATAACATAGTACTAGGGTCTTGTTACATAACCCCTTATAACACCCACATAAGACTAAAGAGTAAGGTGTGTGATGGTGATATACTATTAGGGTGGCTCAAATAACATTTCTCGAGTGGTAATATCTATCAAATTCCACATGTCACATATGTGGTCTCGCTCAAGCTTAACATATTCAAGCTCGACGTGGGCTTGGTCAAAATTGAATCCCAAAGATGAAACCTCCTTTCCGAGCTCTGACAAATGGGCTTCGTAAGGGGCACGTCTACTGGATGAGGCAATTTCTGCCTTTGTATGAGTAAATTGGATTTGTTAAACATCAAATTTATTCTAATTATGTGATCACTATTCAACGACAATATTTATAATGGTCAAAATTATTAACATAATACCAAAGAAGTTGAAATTTTATATAAAAATTTTACATAAAGAGACATTTAATTATATTAAAAGGGATTTCCATTAATGAAAGTTTGGTAATTTACAAAGGGAGCATGGAGATTTGAACAAGAGGACTAACAATGATCCTATATATATATATATCTCATAATGATTGATATGGTTATTTTTGTGCATTGGAGTTATAACACCCCCAAAAATTTAAAAAGAATAACATTTAATTCGACATCATGTATGAAAAGCAACACCAAAGGTAAAGATTAATATAAAAACCTAATATATTATTATATATTTAAAAAATTAGATAACACCAATCTATTATATAGAATTCAATTCCAACATTTCTCAGTCATCTTGTATTACACCAATCCATGTGTTTCATCAATTTCTTTCACTAGATGCAAGACCAGGATTTATATAATAATAATGTATTATTATTATTATTATTTAATATGAGATTTATATCATAGACATTAAATTTGGGATTATAAATAGTTTTATATAACTTATGAAAATATATTTTCAAATTCATTTATTACTTGTTAATTAGAAATGAATTTAAAAACCAATTTAATACAAAGGAAATGTTTTTATAAAAACCCATTTTTATGCACTAAAGGAATTTCATCACAATATATTAAATTAATAAATATTATTAAATTATATTAGTTAAATCTATATATAATATAATAATTAAAAATTTTAAATTCATTCAATAGATTTTGTAGAAATATGATAAGATTAAATCCAATTTTACGCATAAAATGCTATATATTTTTTTAAATATAGTTTTGCTACCATTTAATAGAACACTAATTTCAAAGTATCATTTTGAAACTTTTAAAAATTTTATTTAAAAAAATATAATTTTTTGAAATGTTATTTTAAATATTATATTAGGATTAATTTTTACTACTTTTATAGGAAAGTCCATTTTTTATGAATAGTAAAAAATACTAAATGAAAATTGAAAAATTACATATAATATAAATAATTTATAATAATAAGTAATGTATTAAATTAGTTTTAAAGTTAACTTAGATCCCTATAATATATATTAATCCCATATAGGTTATTTAAATCAATTATATATATATTTTTGATATACATACATTTCATTGTTTTTTACATTTTCACTATAGAACCCTGTTTTGTCGCCAAGACTACGAGGTAAGTTTTAACTTATTGAATTAAAATTATATTAATTTAATTTATGAAATATTATTAACTAATTATAATAAGAATAATTAATAATTTTTAATAGGTAGGGGTCTATTTTTGACAAAAATTAATAGTAAAAAAAATTAAAATAATTACAGTAATGAAGAGAAAAACGAGTTCGCAGTGGGACTAAACATTAATCATAAGGGTAAAATTTCCTCAAAAAATTTCCAACACCCACTATATGGCCTTATTTCTACCATATATCATATAATATCTATTTTTTTATTATTTTAACCATAATTAATAGATTACAGTTGGGTGGGTTTTCCTCTCTAAAAAATTTACGAGTTTACCATTCACCCCACTTATAAAAGACTCCCCTTTACCCCCTTCTTCACACATTTCAAAAAACATTGTTTTGGACAATTAATTACAAAATAAAACCCAAAATTCACTCCTATATTTTTATAATACTATTTAAGGTTTGAATTCCAACATAACAATGAATTAATAAAATCATATAGAGGATTCCTATAAGAGTAACGTTTTTCTAACATTTTAATTTTATTTACTTCTATAGATTATTAAATATATATTACATCATGATTATATATTAACTTCAGTATATTATATATATTTATATTTTGATATATTATGTTTATGAGCTTCAAAAACACACACTTCCATAAAATATATTCTGAGTTCATTGTTTGTGTGTACAGTAGAATACCGCATCTAGGACCGATGTCATTCATTTATTCATTACCACTTATAGATGTTGGAAATAAGGAATTATATACTATTTATAAATTATATATATTATATTTATAATGTATTAATTCTTAAACTATTAATTTATAATATATACCATCGTGATTTCCATTTTTTCAATAAGATAATGTCGCTCATGTGTACCACAGACTTCTTCCTCACGAAGCGATGTCCTTTTTTCACGATTTAAATTAAATTTAAGATGGGTGGTTTTAACAAAAATATATTATTTATATGAAATAAAAATTATATTTTAATGATAATACATATATATATATATATATCATTGGATTATTTTTATTTCAATACAAAAATAAAATAATAACAATGTTCTTGCGTAAAAATGACCAACTATCACTGTAAATGGTGTATTTCATTTCCAATCAACATATAATATGGACTTGCCTAAATAATTATATAATGAATATATAATATATTTACATAACTATTTACATTATTTTGATGATTAAATCATGATCAATTTTAATTACCATAAAATAATATGTAAATTCATATATGAAACAAAAATAAAGCTGGTTAATGAAATAATGAAAATAATAAATGAATATTAAAAAACTATAGAATATATGTTATAAAATAATCATATTCGAAATCTTAATTATTAATATGTTTAGAAACTAATTTTTTAATATGCATAAAACTACATTAAATGTGGCTAAATAATTCTAAACAAAGTGGAACTATAAATTAAGGGATTTCTTAACTACGTTTCCTCTCATTGGTTTAAACATAAAATTTACTGATTATGTCATAAAAATATTATGTGGGTAATGAAGATAGATTATATTATGATTTATTTAAAACAATTATTATAAATTATCATTGATACTAATAATCTATTCATTTATTAATTATTACATGAATGTTTTTATCATTTTAATGGTTTATATCACAATAGCATTCTAAACGAGATTGATTATTATTGAATATTAGTTGATGGAAATAACTTGAAGATATCCTAATAAACCATAAAATATTCTTTCACACTATTTATTAAAAATATATTTAATGTAATAGTATAATTTTTCCACTCTTTATATCTTTAAATGTCTTATAATATTTTTAAATAAAATATTGCTTCATTTCTCTAATCAGATAGCAATATGTTTTCTTATGGAAACTATGATTTATAAAAATGTTTTCAAAAGTTTTTATATTTATCAAAATGATTTGTTAAATAATTATTCAAAAAAAATTAATGATTAAAAAATAATTTCAATGGAATCATTTTTTCATTTTCGAAATAGTTTCCTTTTGGCTTTTAACAAAAAAGTGGTAGATAAAATTATTTTCTGATGATTTTAATATATATAATTTAAAACATTCATGACACTAATATGTTTTTAAAATTATTTTATAAATTCTAAAGGATATTTTCAAAGAAATTTATTTTTAAAATATTATCTAAATTATTATTTATTAAATTTTATTTTCATAAAAATGGATTATAAAAATGTTTTTCAAAATGAAATTTATATTTCCATAAATTAATATTTTAATGTTCTTTTACGGTGTTTCAATTCATTAATGAAAAAAAACCATTACACAAACCCAAATAGGTATTTATTTTATATATAACATCTATGTTAATTATGTGTATTTTTATATATATTTTATCATGGAAATTATTGAAATTAGCTTCCTTAATTCAATTTATTGATATCATTACCATTAAATTAAGTTATTCAATTTCTAGTGATAATTAAACCTTAAATTTATAATACATATTCACATTAAATATCTATGATATAATTATTTCCTAAACTATATACGATATTTATATTTGATTCTGAATTTTTTTGTTAGTTGGTTCTCTATATAAATATTTATACATATATGTATTATTTACTCAATATGGATATTTAAAAAGAATAATTCATTATGAATTAAATTAACTATTTAATATTTTAAGAATGATTTAGATTGGTTTGATCAGGGTTCATGACTATTAAAGTAAGCCTTTTGATACATCATTAGTCTCAAGAGAAAAAATGTAACATCAGGTTACTGTATTTTAGGTACTCAGGTTTGTCCTTTATGATAATTATATGGTTTAGGTTCATATCGGGTTGATTTTGGAGAAAAATTAAATTAATGGTAAAATTAAGGGTTGTGCATGGTTTGCACATTATTCCCCCAAACCATGCAACCCCTTGTATTTGGGTTTTTATTGGATGGCACTTGGTTTGAAAAAATAAAGTGCCCATCAAGAAAAAAACATTCACCCCAAGAAAAACATTATAATTAGGGTGAATAGTTTATCTAAATATTCATCCATACCTAGCTATCAATGAAGATAATAATTTTTATTTCAAAAAATTAATTCAAAAAATCCTAAAATAGTTTCCCCCTATCAGACCCAACTTCTCATACCTCTATGTCTTAGGTCATTGAGCCTCTCATGGATCCTTTTTATCTAATCCAAACTTCTTACAATAAGGTTCTATGTGTAGAGAACCTTATTTGATCCCTCTCTATTAAGTGTTATTCTCTCGTTTCCTATCTCCCTCACTCTCTCTAACATTCATATATAGGAATTTTTATATCATAATGTGTATTATGAATCAAAAAACATATTTCGGGAATCTTGTTTCTAGGTTTGTTTTTGATATCTATGTTTCTGTCATTTGTCATTGGAAAATATGGTTAATGGTGTTGTGTTATGTGATCTCTGTGATAATATCATGTGCTTTCATTTTAGTTGCGCCATATAATTAAACATTATATTTATTGATTTTAATTCATTTCATTAGATTGAATTATGAAACCCCAATTCGATGAAAATTGGGATTTTATATTGAATAAATTTGGATTTTAGGAAAATCCCCAAATTCTAATGGAATTGATAATTAATGTATGATTAGAAATTTATAGAAAATTGTGAAATATATTAGAAAAATTATTTTTCAGAAAAATATATTAAAATTAATTAATAAAAAGAATGGTTTTATATTAAATTGTTATTAAATGATGGAAAAAACATATCATTTAGTTTGGTAATGAAATTTTTATATTCAAAATGGAAATGGGGGAGTTATATTTCCACTGATTTGAAATAATTTTTCCATTTATGATTGATTGGTTGATCACAGGTGATACTATGTAGTTAGTTATTTGTTTGACAAATGCATGCTAGGATGGTAATTCTCTATCAATGGATTAGAGATTAAAATCCGAATAAAACATTATTGAGTAATATCATATTCTTGATGTAATGGTGACTGATCATATTCAGGAAGATCTTGGGGGTCATGTGTACACATCACTAAGATCACTGATTTGAGAGTATGAGAATTCTAGGACCAATAAATATTGTACCATTGGGAATGTGGCCATTTTTATTATTTTGATTACATTGATATATAATACATTTATTTTGAAACAAATTTACTCATAGAATGAGAATTATATATAATTTTTTTTATAAAATGTTCACTGAATCCATTTTTTTAAATTTATTCATCATTTAAAACGAAAATATTGTTTTTCTGTAATATGAAATTATATATCCATGAAAATATTGTTTAAAATTTAAATAATTATTTCGTTTAGTATTCTGGAATTTTATTTTTGATCTCTTAGTGATAACCTATTATGATTTTTCTTCTCATATTATAACATTTTCTTTGGTTATTAATAGATTTTAGTCTATCAGGTTCGAGTAAAGGGAAAGCACCTAATATAGGTGGTGGTTATTCCTACCCATTGGTTCATGGATTATTGATAACATTAGGATGATTGAGTTTTATTATTTTCTTCTGGTACACTAATAGTATACCATTTGGTTTCTGATTGTCCAATTTGTTTTTTGGTACGGTCTCCATTAGTATTTTTTGAGAATGTTGATATGAAACTATTTTTTATATTGTTTGTGTATGAAATTCATTTCCACTTTTATATTATATGATTCTTAGTTGCCTTCCACAAACTGTTGTGGATTATGAATTCCATTAAGTCCATTTCAATAGAATCATGGATGAAATGGATAAATAATATATAGGTTGTTTCATTAAATTTTTTGATCAAAATTGTAGTTTGTGAATCATTCCTTGATGTCAGTTTGTAGTCGAAAGATATTATTATGGATTATGAGGTATTTACACATGAGTTACTAGACATCTCGCATCCTAAAAATCCTTAAGTCATGATGTGATGTTTGGGAATATTATCTTGATCATTATTTATCATGTTTTATCTATATTATATTAGGATAATTAAAAATGAAAAACATGTTTTCTTATTTTATTAGATTATTTTCTCCTTTTATCTTATTATGTAATTGTTCTAATTAATCTTCTGATGTCATATTTTATTTTAATGACGTTGTGTAGCATTATACCTTTAACATGAGATGTGAATATGATCTAAGAGGAATATATTGATGAACTACTATGATAAAATAATCCCACAGACCAAAATAATTTTTTAGTTATTGTGTGTGTTTTCAAAGCACTCGGATCGGCATCCACACCCATTCCCACTTAGGCTCTCATTCTAGAACCTCATATGTTTCAATTCCATAGTCATTCTAAGGAGTTCCTCCCTAATATTCAACCTTCATCATAAGGTTCTAATAATCCATAGGAGGCTAAGGATTGGTTGCGTCAAATTATGATTTTTTGAGTTCATTGAGACAATGGAGTTGGTAAAGGTGAAATGTGACACCATTAAGATAGTGGGTCCCAGTAGGAGATGGTGAGACATGATGTTGGTGGAGAAAAATCATGATGGTTTAGAGTGGAAGGAAATTACTGTTTTTTCATCTACCAGATCTATCCGTTGTTTATGGTGCTTGATAAGGATGTGGATTTTTTTTCACAGTTGAGTTTGTTGATTGGAGCATGACAAAACATGAAATCTCATTCATTGTTATTGTGTAGTCTTCACCTGATATTTTTTCAAATGTGATGATAAATACTTGATGATTCAATATTGGAACTCAACTTTGTATTTTGTTATCATGTATTCTTGAGGATTAAATATTTTTATTATAATGTTCATGATATGACATTGAAGGTTGAGCTTGACCAAGTTGGTATGACAAGGTTTATGGGGGTTCCTTTTTCACCTACTTGCTGTTATATGAGTTCCTAAAAAGGGAAGATAAATATTGATGAGTTTCAATATGGTTCTCAAAATTAGTGTTCTTTTAAAAAATTTCATTTTTCTATATAATTTCATTTGGATTACTTATAGTATCGAAAGATTCTTCATTCAAAATAAGTTTTCACTGAGGTACCAAAGATATGTAGCTCTTGTGAACAATCATCAAACATGTAGAATTTTTTTTATATATTTTCAACTCCACATAGTAGAATAGTATCATTAGCACAAAAAAGAATTTTGGTGCAAGGTGATGCTTCATGATCTAAGGGATTCCAGCAACAGTCATCCTGAAAAAATATTCTTCACATAGTAGAAGATTCACCAGATGATTTGTATAAATGTATAGATACTATAAGTGGTACCATCACTATTGTTTCATATTTAGTGACTTCTTAATTTCATACTTGTGAATTTTATTCATTCATTTTCCACTTATTTTGAATTTGTAAAATCATCCTTCAAAGCATTAATCATATTTTATTGATATTACTACACCCCGAGAAATGCATAGAGGTCAAGGCCATCATTGTCCTTCTCATGTCTTTTATTCATTAGAGACTGATCATTCATGTGATTTTTTGGTTCATTACATTAAACCTATTGATGAGAAATTCAGGATGGATTGGCTCACTACTAATAAATCCTGAATTGATTTTTATCATCGAGAGGACTCTTTTTTCACTTGAAGGGGTGTATTGGGTATTTATAGGATAATGGGACCTAAGTTCAATTATATTCTAACCTACTATTCCGTAGTTGATTAATGTAATAAATTTGTTTTTTGGACCTGAAGCAAGAATCCTTGAGTGATGATCTCCCTCCATTATTCATAATGTATCCCAATTTTTTGGATATAACATATCAGGTTTTTCTTTAGTAAGGGAGGTTGGATTTTATATTCATTTAGTTCCCCATACTCAAATGTTGTATATACCTTCATCCCTTGTGGAACCAACAAAAATGAAATATTATATGAATAAGATAAACAATCTCATAGAGAAATGACTTTTATAACTGAGTTTTTCGCCTTGGTAGGTGCATGTTTTCTTTACTAAAAAACTTGATGGGTCGCATCTGAAAGGTATTCATTATCAAAAACACAAGAGTTTCACAAAAAAAACATGTATCCATTTATAGGGATTGAATATTTGTTTGAACAGTTGAAAGGGGTGAAGTGGATTTCAAGGATTGATAATTGATATAGTTATCACAAGTGATAATAATTGAATATTACCTTACTAATACTTCATGCTAGAGTAGGTGGATACATTATGTGTACCTTATCATGCCATTTTTATTAACCAATTCTTGTAAAAACTTTATGGATTTCATGAATATGATCTTATATGAGTTTTATGGTATGTTCATGTTGGTATTTGGGATGAAATCCTGATAAACTTCATATCTAAGGAGAATCATGTGCATTATCTGAGAGTAGTTCTAGAACTATTCCGAAATCACAGATTTTATTTTAAGATATAAAAATATTATTCATGGATTCAGTATGTGATTTTATTATTACATGTGGTCTTGAAACATTTTCTTTTAGTTGTTCATTAGAAGGTTAAATCATTTACGACATGGGAGAAACAACATAATGTTTTTTAATTTAGATCTTATTTGGTTTATCTGGATATAATCACTAGTTATTAAAGGATTTTAGGTTGATCGAATCACTGATGACTAATTTATCATGTAATAGGGTGATGATTTTTTATATGGGAAATGTAAGTGTTATTTTATTAAGCAACTGTCTCTTCCAAATTATATGCTAGTTTTGACTCTTCCAAAGGTCGGGTAGTGCTATGTGGTCTTCTATGATGAATTAGGTTCTAATTTAGCATGTATTCATATTCATGGTGATCACATAATTTCATGTGTCTCTCATCATCCTATACCATAGAAGAATAATTGTCTAATATGTGCCCATTTATAAGTAGTTTTGATTAATACACATAAGTATTAGTGATATTAAAAGTTCATTGAAAATATTACCTTGTATTTTGACTATAATATATTGGTTTATAACATCTCTAAAAAATATTTTATTCTATTCCAGAGGTGTTGGGTGGGGTAATTATAATCCTTTGACTTTGGAATTGCATATACCTCAAGGAAAGGGGATGTAGATTCTTATTGTTTTAGTGGAAAACATATAACCTAGGGCATGATGGAATCAATAGATGAGTAGAACGTGGACTTTCCTTTTCCATATATTCATATGGTAGTTTTGGAAGTAGGGGATGTGGTCATTTTGGCTAGTGTTCAATTGACCACATATATTCTCAAGGGGGTTATTTAGGAACATCATCTTAATGATTAATTCCATTGAATTAGAAAGTCTCTTTATGATGGTCACATAATTTTTAAGTGTTCTCTTTCCAAAGAGGGTGTTCTATGTTTTATAAATCAGATTATTATACCATTTCACTTGAAAAATGTTGTGATGGGGGTTTCTATAATATTATGTGTTCAGTGCACCCCAAACCAAAAATATGTTCTATGATATGTGGAGTCGATTCTTGTTTCCAAGAATGAGATGGTGAATACTATTTTCCCTCCCTTGTTATAATAGTTTCCAATAGGACGTGTCCTAGAAATAGAGACCTTAGGGATAATGTTATCAACATACAATGTTGAATTGAATGTGGGATGATATATCAATGGACATTGTGGTGGGGTTAATGTGCACCTAGGGGAAGAATAGGATTACATGGTATGTGATTGAGAGGCTGGCCAGGTTAACTTACATTATACCCATTCAAGATAAAACCAATGTTTATGATCTGGTATGTCTTTATTTGATGGATATTTGGTGTTTTTATGGAGTATATTCATATATAGTCTCTAATATAGATCCCCATTTTTACTTTTCACATTAGAAGAGGCATTCAAGAGGAACTGGGATCATATAAAAATTTGAGTGAGGATTATCATTCATATATGGATGTACAGTTAGAGAGAGAAATTAATATTCTTAAGGATATAATTTGTGTCTATGTCCTTGATTTAGTGGAGCATGGTATAACAATTTGGGATTGTCTAAGTCCACATATAATAACAGTTACTAACCCTTGATTAAAATGTCTCATTTTGTTTCCTTGTATAGATGACATTACAATTCTCCATAATGTTGGTGAGATATTATTGAATCTTATGTGGTTGGATAGATTATTGGATCAATATATGATAACAAATATTATTTTGAGTCTTCAAGGAAATTTTATGTCATAGAGCTGGTATAAATATAAAACAGATCCTCATAATTGACTATCAGAGTTATCATTTGAAGAGAAGGTGTTCTTGATGGTTTCATCTAGTTTCGGTCATCAATGTATTGGGAGGAAAGGGAATAATTACCTCATTCTGTGGTAAATTTTGATTTTTATGATCTGGTGGAAAAATTTAAATATAATTTATAACTTCAACCACATTTTACATTGATACATAATGTGTTCCATGTATCTCTACTATGTAAATATTGTTATAATCTATCTCAAGGTTTTAGTTGGAGTGATATTGATGTTGAGCCTAATAACATGTGACTAAGCCTCCAATAAATATAGTTTAATCAAATAACAAGGTTATTTGTGGGAGGTTGAGACATTTTGTTTTAGTTTTATTGAATCACTTTTTTGATATGCATGAAATGTGTGTGAGAGAGGAACTTATGAGGGAGTAGTGACCTAATTATTTTTGTATAAACATCATTATATGATTTTTGGGGAATAAAATATTCTATGGGGGAAGGTTTTAATATCATATTATTATATTTTCGTACACATTGTCCTTAATTTTCTACCATTCTTTGGTTATGGTTCATCTAGGTGTTTTTTAGGTGGATGATATAATTTTTTTTGAAAATTATGTGTTGTGTACTATTGGCACACGGTTTACCAAAACTGCCTACCCTCCGAATGAAAACATAGAATCCCCATATAGTGGGTTTTTTTATAGTTGTCACAAATTTTAAAAAATCATTCACTAACATAGTATAAAATGGTGGACCCCAAAGGGAGGTTCATGGTTGGGGTGTATAGTTGGTCTAACCGTTCATCTCTACCTATGTAACTATGTGGAACGAGTTTTTTATTTTCAAAAGTGGTATAATAAATTCCATAAACCAAATTTTTTCCTCATGTTAAACCCCAATGAATTATAACTCAAAATATAAGGTCACGAATTCTCTCAAAAAACCATTTCTCTCATATAAAGCCCTTACATGGTGGATTGATGTGTAATGAACATTGTTTGATCCCTCTATAGTAATTTTTTTTTCTCCTAGTACGTCTCTCCTCCTCTCTCAATCTCTTTCCTCTATAGGGTTTGTAAGGTTATCATGTGTTTTATTTATCTAAGGTATATTTTTTTAATATTTATTCTAGGTTTGTTTTTTAGATCATCGTTTCAATCGTTCATGGTCGGCAAATCTCATTGCGTGTCTTATGTTACATGATTTCCAAAATAAAGGTGAGTAGTTCAATTTGAATTGTTCATTATAAATAGAAATTTAATTTCTCTATTTTCATTAATTTATTTTGATTTAATTATTAAAATTGAATTTTATATGCATTATAATTTTTAATTAAATTGAAATAATTTTTTGGGGAATACCCTTAATTCTGATGATTTGGGTGTGATTTAAATTTGATGGAAAATTATCAATTTGGATTTTAAATTTTTTGGAGAAAATAGACTAAATTGATTTGATAAGACCATATGGTTGATTTTATTTAAAATATAAATGAAATTAGGATGAAAAACCTATGTTTTTTATTTTTAATTAAATTAAAATATTGAAAATGGAAATGCAGAAATTGTATTTCAAACTAATTTGAAATGATTTTCCCATTATTGATTGATTTATTGAGAACCTGATATCTTGGTTATTTAGTAGATTATTTTAGATAATAATGTTGGTATTTTAATTCCCTAGAAACATATTGACGATGAAACCACTAAAAAAATATTTGTTTAGATCTTATTACCAATGGAAGGACTATGAGTCATATTGACCTGATTATGAGTGATGTGTGTACAAATTTATTTGATCACTGACATAAAAGTGCAAGTATACTATAACTAGGAACTATCATACCGCATAGAAGATGAACATGTTTCTTATCGTGATTACTATAATATATTTATTCCATTGATTTTGAATCATTTCACTCATGGATAGTGATTTAAATAAACTATATTTTATAAAAAATTTACTTAGTCCATTGTTTAAAATGTTTCTATCATTTAAAGTTAAAACTTTGATTTGTTTTAAATATAAAATTCTATTTCCATAACTATTTTTTATAAATATTTATGAAATATTTGGTATATTATTATGGAATCACATTATGGAAGACATACTGACACCCTATTGGGATTTTTAGCTCAAATCGTACCTTTATAATCAGATGTTTGTAGGTTTTGTTCTGCCAGGTTTGAGTATGGGGATAACATCTCTTGGGGTTATAGATATTATTGAACATTTAAACAGGGAGTGCTGATACATTAGGGATGTTTTAGTTTTCACGGTTATTTTATTTACTTTTATGATGTACTATTTTTTGATATACTAGTTTGGTTTCTTATATTGTCTCAATCTGATTTTTTTTCATCGTATGAATATATATTAGTTTCTTCCACTATTAATGAGGAAATTTCATTCCATAAATAATTTTTTATGATGCCAGCTGCTAGTCACAAATGTATGGGGTCATGAATTCCCTTCATGAAATGTTTTTTCTAGATCTTGTGATAAGGTTCTAGGGTATCTGGGTTAGTTAGTGACTCAAAACTAGTGAAAAAATTACATTAAAAATTCAGTTTAAACACTATAAAGGATAAATCATGATAGTAGTGTCTTATAAAATGACTTGAAATAGATCAGAAGAGATTAAAACAAAATTTTTTAAACTATATTGGGAATAAATCATTATAGTAAGGGTATCATGTTCTCTGGAAACATGACTTATAATCCTTATGAATTTCATTTATTTATATTTTATTTAAATTATTAATGACATTTTTTGTTATTTTATACTGTATAAATATATTTTATTCTCATATTATTGATTAAAATGAAATCGTTGTTCTGTTATTCAGGTTTCTATACTGATTCTATATTATCTTACCACCATAGTCCTGTTATTTGAATGGAATGTGTGTGTAGTTATTTATCATTTCAAATTTACGATAGTAAATTATTCGTTGTAGATTCAAATTTATAGAACCCCTATAGAGAATTTAATGTCATCCTTATTTTATTTCATTTCCCTAGGATTCCCTAATGTTTACTATGATATGTATATAGGGACATTCAAGAGTGGATAATGTTTTTTTTAAATAATTATGTTGTAAATTTTATATTCTAATGTTATTAAAGGATAATCTATGTAATTTTTTTACTAATAATAAAAAACTATACAATACATTAGGATAAATTCCATGAAACAAATGTTAGTGTAATTTTAGTAGCATATAAATCTAGGATTTTTGGTTCTGGGTGACTATAGTGAGTATCTGAGGATGTTTATCACCATAAATATGTAGTATATTTAAGAACAAAATCATTGAGGAATATAAACCTATAGTAAAATGTGACAATAAGTAGAAAATTTCAACTTAATTTTTTCATACGATATAGAGTAATTTTTATCATAATTTCACTCTCTTAATCACTCATTTTTGATTCAATGTGATCGTTGTCTACCAAGATGATGGACATTTTTAGAGAAATTTTTGGCTCAAAAATATCTTAGTGAAAACATTTATTTCATGAATAATGTATTTAAATTTATTATTCATAATATTAAGGGTATTTAGAACCTTTAATGTTAATATTATAAAAAATTAATATAAATTATATTCAAATAAAATTATTAGACTCTTTGGAAAAAATATTTTGAATTGAGAAACATAGTTAAAAAGTTAATTAATTATTAATTTTTCTTCCAAGTTTACAATAATAATTTTTGGAACATTTTATGAATTATATTAATATGGGTTTATAAAAAAGTAAAACCCTTATGTTAGATGACAAACTGTCACATCTATCAATGTGGTGGGGTTGAAACTATGACCAAATGATGAAAAGGGTTTTGTGACTACCACATCTAACATGATGTAATGGTTTATATGTCCTTACATTTAGGTAAACTATTTGGAAAATAAAACTGAATAAAGAACTAATAGATTTATTTTTGAGGTTTACATATTAAATTATCAAAATAAATTTTAAAAAAAATTTAAGGATTGAAGAAAATAATGTTCACTTTTTATGGATCTTAATATCTATTAAATGTAAATTTTTTTCAATGTTCCTTAAAATTAATTTTTTAGATATTCATTTCGTGAGGTTAGGGATGAATTTAAAATTAATAAAATAAAAATTAAATGATAAAATATTTTTTGTGAGATAGAAATATACCATGTATGTATATATATCAATGTATTATTAAACCATTAAAAAATTATTCAACTATAAGAAAATGAATATTCAAATGAAATTTGAATCATTTTACATTCATAACCGATGAATCAGATTGAAATTTAATTCATCAGAAATTTATGGTTTCGTGGCCCTCAAATTTCCATTCATCCTTCTCTTTCATGTGATCAACGAACTCAATCACTCACTATAACATGTTATACATTTTCTCCATGTACATTTCATCAACATCATTAATTTTTCTCCTATTTAGGATTCTAGTTATGTGTTTTTCCATGTGACCATTATAAATCGCATTACTTATAATTATGTGTGTATTTTTTAACTCTTCCAAATTTGGGGTTTTCACAAATGGTATTTAAAAATGAGAAAACATAGATTTAGGATATAAATTTTTTATTGAGATAATGAAATTTATTTATGGTGGGGAGAATGTAACACCATTAAAATTTTGAAATAATTAATTTTTATCTGATAACATGTATAACATGTATTAACAAGAATATAAAAGAATATAAATACCCCAGTAATAATAATATATATTATAATTAAAATTAATTTCATCATTCAAATATATTGGAATGAGTTTAATAATCTTTCATCCTACATTTTATGCAACTATGAGTTTCTTTTATAGCTTCTACTACACTCAAAATAAAGTTTCATTGAATGAAAATATACCATAAATATTTTTATTTTACATGATACTTATATCATTGAAGTTAAATTGAGGGTTATATATTTTATTTAATGAATAATGATAATATATGGTTTAATATATCGATTACCAATTAATAGAAATTGAATTATAAAGACCTATTTAATATAGATAAACTGTTTTTATAAAAACCATATTTACAATACAACGGAATTTTATCCAAATATATTAAAATAATTAATGTTATTGAATAAACCTAATTAAATTTATATTTTATATATTCATTAATTATTGTATTACATTCATCCAATAGATTTGATAGGAAAAATATATTAAAAAAATTACACAGAAATCATTAAATTTTTATATAGTTATTTTTCTGCCATGTAATGAATAATTTTTTTAAAAAAATTAACACTTTTATATATATTATCTAATACAATGAAATTAATTTTTTAATGAATATTTAAAAACAATCCTAGGTTGATTTTTTGGTAATTTTCTAAAAATTTCATTTTTTCAAGAATACTGAAAAATAATAAATTTTAATTAAAACTATATTTTAAATTAAATAATTTATAATGTTAAATTTTTTAAATTTATTTTAAATCAAATTAGATCATTTATAAATCTATTAAACCAAATTAGGTCACTTTATTAAATTTTATATTAAAGTATTATTTAAAAACATTACAGGATTTTGAACACTTTCACTTATAAAACCCTCTTTGTCTTTATGCCTGTTGAAAAATATTAAATTAATTTCATCCATTTATGTGATTTATGTTTGTAAAAATAGAATTAATATTTTTTTATAAGATTTATTTATATTTTATTAAAATTTGACAAAACTTTTGACCAAATTAATTAGTGAAATAAGTAAAAATTTATTATAGTGATTATGAGAAAAATTAATTCACCAAGGGGACTAAACATTACTCTTAAGGGAAAAAATGACCTCGAAACGTATCAATAAACCATTGGTTAGCCATATTTTTAACTTATATCTTTTATTATTGTTTTGGGTGCATTATTGTAGCAACATTATATGAAAAAAACGTGGTTTTAATTACCTCATTCAATAATGTACATGTTTTCTAGTTACCCTGTAAATAAAATATATCCCTTGATCCACATTCATAACATCTCTATCACCTTTGGTTTGGACAATGAATATAAAAATAACTCAAAAAATCCCATATCCACACCCTATAATAAATATATTTTTCATAATTACATCTAATTAATGAATTAGTGTAATCCTATTGAAGATAACCGAAGAAAAGGAAATGTTTTTATAAAAGCATTTTTTATTTTATTTCCTTCTCCAAATAAAAAAATTAATATTAAATAATTCCTATAAAATAACATCATTATCGTAAATATACAGATATGTATTTTTGTTACGTATAATACCTACAAATACATACATTTCTATCATATAGGCTGTGAAATCATCATTCGTGTGTATGGAGGAATGCCTCCTCATGATCCCATATTTTTTTTTTCATTACCACCTATCAAGGTTGAGAATAATGAAGTAAATAATATTTATATATTATATTTATTAAATTTATTATTTAATTATTCTCCTATATTTATTATGATATCGATACACCCATTCTATATTTTTTTTGGGAAATACGATAATGTCACTTGTGTTTACAGAAAAATACCATCTCACCTAAAAATGAGATTCATTCACGATTTACATATAATGTATTGAATATGGGTTTAATAAACATAATTTATTTATATTATGTAATAATTATACTAAAATTATAATAAATATATTTAATTTTCATTTCTTTTATTGAATACAACTTGATAATTGAAACAACATTCATACATATGTGTGAACAACCATCTCCATGAATGATGTATTTCATTTCATATAATGGATTACATTTAATACATATATAGTGTAAATATTTGATTCTTATATAATATTAAACGTTATATATATTATTAAATCACACTGAACATAAAAGGAAAAAAAACTAGTCAAAACATACCCAAAAAATAAAGCATGTTATTACCCCAAACATTGAAAATAATGAATTTTTATTAATGACTGGTTAATAAGATGTTATAAAAGGATAATATATGATATCATAAATATTTATCTAGTTTTAAAATAATTTATTAACATGATTATAAAAATAACTAAGATGTTAACAATCATTGAAACAGAAGGAAGCATAAGGTAAGGGCTTCTAAACATAATTTCCACTCATTGCGTTATTCTTATACATTGTTGATTATGATATTCTAATATTTTGTGTGTAATGATTTTTTATTTTATTTAATTTTATTACACATAATTTAATCTTTTATTAATTGTCTCCTCAATTTTAGAATAATTTTAGGGGTTTGTTTCACCATATTATTCTAATAGAGTTTTTTACTCATGAATATCAGTTGATAAAAATTATATGAATTTTAACTAATAAAACCATTATTTTTCTAATAAACCGGTTATTAATAAATACATTAAACTAATAATACAATTTTCCACTCATTGTAACATAAAATTTATTATGATTGTTTTATGAAAGTCTGGCATCATTTCTCTTTTATGCCAAAAATATGTTTTAAGACAAAGACTATATTTTCTAAACATGATTTCAAAATTATTTTAATATTTTAATGTTTATTTATTTATGTTTTTTTCAACCATATTTTCTAATTAAAAAAATGTTTTCAATGGAATATATTTTTTTTCATAAAAATTCTTGTATGGATTTTCCCAAAAAATTGGTGAAAATTTTATTTTAACATATAGGGAATGGATGGATTTTCCAGACATAATGACCACAAAAATATTTTCACGATTATTATATAAGTTTCAAATTTTATTTCAAAGAGAATTATATTAAAATAATTTATCATTTATTATATTTTAAAATTTATTTTCAAAGTAAATGTGGTTCAAAATTCTTTTCAAAATTAAAATGTTATGTTTCTAAATAATATTTTTTAATATATTTCACAAAATATCTATTATTCAATTTAAAAAAAATTATTCCTAAACTAATTGTTTTATATTTTAATTGATATTTTATTTAATATTACTATGAATGGTTTATCCTCTCATTAACTAGGGAATGTATTTATATTCACTTAATTGATTCATTTTATTTGTTTTTATTTACATATACATGAATTATTAATTCCCTAGTAACAATTAAACCTTAAATTTCCCCTAAATATCTATGTTATTTATCATGGATGTGACTATTTACTAAATTGCATACCATTTTTTCATATAGTGTTTACTATGAAAGTTATTTTATTATGTAGGAAATATTTTTTTATATGTATTTATTACACAATACAAATATTTAATAAGTAAACATGTTATGAATAAAATAGATTACTCAATATATAATAAATTCTTTAGATAATTATGAAATAGGTTATAAACCATTAAAATTAATCCCCTTGAGGAATTTTTAGTCTCATTAGATGAAAACTGTTGTAATGAACCCCTTCACTTTTGTTAAATGGCATATTAGATTTTATATAGGATAGAATAAGATTGTAAAATATTTTGGGAGTTCTTGGAACAAATTTGATTTGTTTACCCAGCATGTTTTAAACCATCTTGAGGATATATTTTGATCGAAATTTAATCATGTGCTAGGGAAAAATGTTATTTGATATTTTATAATTTCCATTATTTAGATTATGTTATCATTATACATGATACGTTTTCTTTGGTAAAATCTAAAAATTCATTTTATTTTCAACTTATTGACTTAAATGAAAAGTGTTTTAATTTTTTTTCACATAAATATTTATTAATCCTTATCATAAGATATTTTTCAAGTTATTTAATTGGAATGTGTGTTCATTTATTTACAGTTACATATTTATTAAACTTGTTGATTCATGATAGCTATAATCAAGCAAAAACCTTATCAAGCATTTTATCTGACCATTATTTTGTTTCCCTTCCCTAGTTTTCAATAACACATAAAATTATATATATCTGGGGATATGATAGATGGAATTAAGTTATTCTAAAAAAATATTTTTGAATATTTTTCTTCAAATATTATGAAACTCTCATGTATATAACTTGTTTACCAAGACTACTAAACTATTATTGTAACACCCCAGGTAAATAAAGAATATTCCATTTTCATATTTATACATATTTTTGAATAAAATATTAATATGTCTTTAAAGGGGACACTATGCTCGATGGCGTACCCAACACGCAACAACGAGTTTCTTGGGAATCTTACGTTGCACTCTAATAATAACATAATATTATTTTAAATGGTAGTAAACATGTAGCCGTTGTATTGGTGGGAATGGATAGAAATAACTAAAATATGATTATATATGTTTTTAAATGTTTTTAAATTTATCCAATAAAACATAAAGGATTAAAATACAGAAAGAATTCAATTTTAGGCTAGTTTTCATTAAAGGTTCACTTATCGCCTTTTGATGGAAAACCATCATTAAATATAGTTTTTTTCACTCTTATACATTATATTGGACCAAATAAAACTCCTCTTATGAATCGGGACATCAAAATTTACTTTGTGTAAATTTTTCGTATCTTTCTGATAAAGTTCATTTTTAATGAATAGTGTAAAATGTTGTATTTTAATTCAAAACCTCTTTTTAATCTAATTTATTTATATTATTAGATTATCTTTTGAATTTTTTTTAAAGTGAAATTAGAATATATTTTTACTATTAAATCCAATAGTGGTCGTTGGAATTAATTTCACATTGAAATCAGACATAAACTAGTGTCAATCTTTTGATACTTATTGTTTCATAAAAAAATCCTATTTGCTTTGACAGCGGGAATTAATTATTAAATTAATTAATGTGACTTAAATGTTTTGAATTTTGTAAAATAGACTTAATTTTTGAATTCGGAATATCAAATATAGCTTAGGGTGAATTTTTGGGATTTTTATGAAAAACTTCAATTTTTGATGAATAGTGAAACCACTAAGTGGTACTTATAAAAACTGATTTTTTCTGTTTAAATAAAATTTTTCCATCTTTGTGTTTCTAATTTCAAAAATCCAACATACATGGTTGTCATTAAGAAGTAAAATGTGGTTCAATGGGATAAAAATAATTTTTTGGTGAATAGTAACTTATTAAGTTTTTAATCGCGATTAGAGGTAATTAGTGTAGTTTAAGGTAAAAGAAATGTTTTAATAATATGAAATGAACTTGACACATGTCCTAACCTCATTGGATGTGTCATGGCCGACCAAGACAACCCATGGGTCAACTTGGGGACCCCATGAAGCCACTTTGGTTGGAAGATGACATTAATACCTTTTTATTTAAAGTTAAAGTAAAAATGAGACAAACATGAAATGTTTTACTAAAACAATTTTTTCATGGGGTTATACAAATCATATTTTTGACTATAAATATTCATTGGAAATCTTATAAGATTTACTACATCATAGTATTTGTTTTAAAAATTTTAGACATTATATAAATTAAATTATTTATGACATCAGGATGATGCAGCGATGACCTCATTATTTAACGATTTAAATAAAATGGAAAGATAATGTAATATATAAGACCTACACATGTCCAAAACCTATTGGATGAGTGGATTTAGAACCCGTATCACCTTATCCTCGAATACATTAATGTGGGACCTCTAAAATCCGATAGTCTTTTGAAAATAAAGTAACATTTTGTAACTTTACAAGAGTGCCCCTCCTCTCCACTTATAAAAGGCCCCCACCCCTACCTCCTTACCCACACTCCCAAAGCCTTTGGCTCGGCCAAAATCTACCCGTTTTGTCTCTCCACTTCCGTCTATTACTCCTTGAAGCCTCACATTGGGAATAAGTCTTCCCATGGAATCCTTTGAGCTCAAACAAAAGGGAGTTACCCGATTTTAAGCTAATGTCTTCACTTGAGTCCTTTTGTTTTATTTTGCTTCTCCAACCCCCTAAACTCTTTTTATTCATTTCTTTTGTAAAAAATAGAGTACCATAAATATAATAGGATGTTTTTATAAGAAGGTTTCGATCTACACTTTCACACACCTACATCTAATGGTTAAAGAACATACTGTTTCTGTGGATGGCGAATTTCGGCCTCCCGAAACGATGATTGTTCAACATTCTTTTAACACATTCAAATATGGACATTAAGATGAAACTATATTATTATATGATATATAATATGTTTATGATTTCTTTAATATTCTTTATTTTTTCATTTTTGGCATACCTTTATAGTTTCCATTATGGGTAAACGCGATATCTTCATTTAAGGAAGTGCGGACTACCGCCCCCTCAAAGTGATTTGATTCGTTAATAACATATGTGGTACGTATAAATGATATATTTAATGATATTATATATGATACCATACTGGAATTAAAATACTATTATGTATCATTATGTTTTAATTCTATTAAATATGAAATTGAAATGGAAGTAGCATTCATGCGTACGTACGGCTTACCGTCTCCATGAACGGTGCATTTCATTTCTTATCTCAAAATGTTATTTACTATTATAAGTATATATATATAATGGATATATATGTAATGTATTACATCTAAATTATGGATATCATTCTGGAATTATAACATATATATATCTCTCTCATTTTTTTTAATTCCATTAATATGACAAAAAATGAAAGTAGCGTTCATGCGTACGTACGCCCTACCATCTCCATGAACGGTGTTTTTCATGTTTTTATCTCCAAATGATATGGAATAGTATAAAATGAATATTTACTGGATATATATGATATTTTAATCATTAATACAATTCTAGAAATTATTTACTTATAACTACATGGGAAATCTTTTTTCAAACAAGTTCATTTTTGACTCATGTACCAAACATCGGCAAAAACGTCTGATATGAAATAACATTATTAAACAATTTTTATAACATTATAATATGTTATATGAACTGAATAATAATCTCTAAAGGAGTTACATAGGCAATTATTAATTTACCAAAGTTTATTATTCAGGAATATAAAGAAACGAACAAGACAAGTTGGACTTGAGGAAAGGGATCCTACTCCACTCTTTCTTTTTAAGTATACTCTTTTATGTCATTCCTTTTAAAGATAATCTTTATTGTTATTGGGATATTATTTTATATTACACTTACTGTAATTTTTAATTTCATGTGATGAGAGTCCCTATTCTCTCTCATCAATCCATTTTGGATGTTTTGAGTGGTGCCGTTAGGCTGCCGAATTTTCATAAGAGATCTAACCTCTCTCTTTCTCTTTAAGTACTCTCCTTTATGTCACCTATTTTATGATCCTCTTTGTTATGATGGGGGATGTTATTTTATATTCCTCTTTCTGTACATTTTATTTTAATGTGGTGAGATACCCTATTTGATCTCATCAATCCATTTTTGAAAGTTTTATGTGGCGCTGTTAGGCTGCTGAGTTTTCGTAAGGGATTTTTCATCTCACTTTTATTCCCGTGAGATTTATGCTACAATTTCCACAATTTACTTTGAGTGGTGTATGTACTGCACATTATTCTACTCTTTGTGTAATATACTTTCGTTTTTGAGTATTTACATCAATGATGTATTGTCCTTCTTTCATGGGGTGTATGTTTTGAAAGATACCCATGTCGGTAAGGGAACCTTTAACCCTCCTCTTTTTAAAAGACTTCTTTTGTTGGGTCTTTTAATTTACATATTGTTATGTTGGGATATGTTCTCATATATCCTTATTGATTTCCAAGTGATGAGATACTCTTTTTATCTCTCTTCAACTCATTTTGATGGGACACCGTTAGGCTGTCAAGGGAACTTCTTAACCCAATTTCGATTTCTTTGGGTTCAACATGTAGTTATTGAATATGTCATCCTTTGAATATGTGTGAATGACCTTTGATTATTTTACACTTAATATCCACTTATATTTGGTGTATTCGTTTGTCACACATAATTATGTAATTGATTTATCCTTAAACCAAGGATACCGTCTTTGTATGGGACTTCGTCTCAATGTCCTTTCATTGAGGCATATTTTATTTTATACACAACTTTATTTTATACGGTGTATAAACCCCTTTGACATTTACGTTTATCCAAAAGGAATATTTTTATACGAAGATTTTTACAAAATGACAAAAGGGAATGTTTTTGTAGTACGTATGCGGCAACAACGACTTCTCTGCCACCCTGACCATTATTTGAGTTTCGGCTTCCTCTACAAGCCATACCTTCTTTTTAAAAGAAAAATAAATACCATGTTTTACTTTTATTTTATTTTGGTATTGAAAATTGTTTTCATAATGTATTTATATCAATGTGTTGTATTGATATATTGTTATTGAAAGGTGGAAATGTTATGTTTCCTTTATGCATGTTTTATGTGATAAGATTATCTTATGGTTCTTGGGCATTGTTGTGAAGACGGGTGGTTCTGTGATAAACTAAGGGCAGGTGAGCCCGATATATCTCTCCAATGCCTTGGGTAACGCGAAGGAGTGAAACGTTAAGGTTTCTCCGAAGATATTTAGGGAATATAATGTGATGGGTATTCCAAACGTATCCAAGAGGGTTACTCCCTACGTAAGGATGTTATGAATGCCTCAAGTTACCTTTTATGTCTTATGATTTCTATGATTTATTCATGATTTGATGAGGTATGTTAATGTGCCTATGTTTTATGGGTAAAGTATGATTTCATTCTTATGTATATATGAACTCATGTTTCCTTTCCATATTTTTATAACCCTTACTGAACTTTTTATGCTCATCCCAAGTTTTTGAAATGTTTTTCATAGGTCAAGGGAAAGGTACATGATGTGATGATAGTGTCAATGATGTTTCAAGAACGAATCCATGTTTTATTTTAAATATTTTTCCATTGATGGGAAGAATGAATACTGTCTTTTATGTATCCACTTTGTTTAAATGTGGAATGTAATGCAAGTTTCATGATCTAATTGTCTAAAACTATAAAACTGAAAAGATCCTCAATGTGTAATCTTGTAATAACTCAAGATTAAGTATGGTTTAAGGCTGGGGCTTTATAGTTGGTATTAGAGGTCGGTTTAGATAACATTAGAGGTTAGGGTATTCTTTAAGTATAAGTGGAATTACCATAATGGTTAGGATTTCAGAAAGAGTCCTAGTTTTAGATAAAGTGAATGAGTAAGTGTATCTTAGTGTTTACCTTCCTCATTAGTACATGATGGTTTTGTTGATATACTCACACTGACATTTCTATTTTTAGTGAATGGATGGATCTAGCAGGCACCAAAGAGACAACAGGTTTGAAGGAAACTGTGGTGGTTCTCTGATTAAGATACTAGATAAAATGGGGAATTCAATGAGGAAACTCGTGGTTGTTCTAAACCAACTATCAAGGAGTCATGATCAACCACTTGAACATTGGTATGATCTTTAATGCATCATGTACGAGATGACCAATCGATGTGGAAGTTCAGGTAATAATTATAAAGGTAATAATTAGAGTTTATATGATCCTTACTTTTGAGGTAATTATGGGATATTATATGATATACTGGAAAGTGAAAGGCATGAGATAAAATTGAGGTTAAATTATGTTATGGTTATTTTTGATGATTTTATCCCTTTTGGGGGAATTATTTGAGAATTATATAGTTTTGGAAAAAGGACAACACGCAGACCGTGTGACTACCCGTCACGTCGGACAAAGCTATGGGAATCGAACCCACAACCAAAGTGCGATTGGTATTTATCTCCTACCACTGGACTACGTGAAGTCCTTGGTTAGTTTGACTGATTCTTTTTAGTTATATGATTTAATGAATTAAGAGTATGTTGATTTTGGGTTATTTATGAAAATTATTAACCTATCATGGAGGATATGTGATTAGGTTAATTACTTTTCAATACGAGACTTTAGGAGCAACTGATGTTGTATAGAGATAAATGTTACGATTTAACTTGGAAGAATATGTGACAAAATCCTTCAAATATTTGGGTTTCAATCTTATATTGGTTTACTTTGAAGAATTTTATGGACAAATTGTTTATCAAATGGTCCTCGTTGAACTTTGGGTTTTGTTGGACAAATTTTGGAGATTAAGCATAGATTTTCTTTTTAAAGGGTTATCCTTTTATGGATTATCTGACCTTGTACGAACCTTTTTGGTTTTGGTTTTGGTTAAAGCCCATAGACATGGGAAGTATATAGTTCTCTATTGTGGATTAGGTGATTCTCTAGAAGTTGATTATAGTACTCTTAATGCGAACAAGTCTCCCTAAATAATCGTCTTTTGGAAAAAAAATATGAGTTTGATTAAGGAATCTTGTAAAAGTTGAAAGTCAACATGATAAGTTATTATGTTTCCTTATGAATAAATTCCTCAATAAGAAGTAACTTAAAACAAAAATGGTGTGTATTAACTTTTCTTACTGGGGAATCGAATACCATTTAAGCCATCACAAGTTTGTGATTTTCTTATTGTTAACTTTATCCAAGACATGTTTACTATGACTCTCCCTCAAGAACATTACCCTTTGCTTTTTCTTCCATGTCCATGTTTTTCTACATATGGGTTAACTCGGGTGACCTCTGCACTTATTTTCCTTTATTTTAAAGTGATTTTTTACCGACTCTTGTTCCGATGTGGGACATTCAAGGATATTTCCAAGATCAATTTCAAAAATTGTCGAGGATGCAATTCCCAAAAGGGGGGAAGGATGTAACACCCCAAGTAAATAAAGAATATGAAATTTTCATATTTATCCATATTTTTGAATAAAATATTAATATGACTTTAAATGGGACACTATGCTTGATGGCGTACCCAACATGCAACGGCGAGTTTCTTGGGAATCTTACGTTGCACTCTAATAATAAAATAATATTATTTTAAATGGTAGTTAACATGTAGCCATTGTATTGGAGGGAATGGATAGAAATAACTAAAATATGATTATATATGTTTTAAATGTTTTTACATTTATCCAATAAAAGATAATGGATTGAAATACGGAAAGATTTCAATTTTAGGCGTATATGCCCTAGTTTTCACTAAAGGTTCACTTATCTCCTTTTGATGGTGAACCATCATTAAATATAGTTTTGTTCACTCTTATACATTCTATTAGACCAAAATAAACTCCTTTTATGAATCGGGACATCAAAATTTACTTTGTGTAAATTTTTGGTATCTTTCTGATAAAGTTCATTTTTTAATGAATAGTGTAAAATGTTGTATTTTAATTCAAAACCTCTTTTTAATCAAATTTATTTATATTATTAGATTGTCTTTTGAATTTGTTTTAAAGTGAAATTAGAATATATTTTTACCATTAAATCCAATAGTGGTGATTGGAATTAATTTCACTTTGAAATCAGACTTAAACTGCGGTCAATCTTTTGATACTTATTGTTTCATAAAAAACGCTATTAGCTCTGAAAATGGGAATTAATTATTAAATTAATTAATGTGACTTATATGTTTTGAATTTTTTAAAATAGACTTCATTTTTGAATTCAAAATATCAAATATAGCTTAGGGTAAATTTTTGGGATTTTTCTGAAAAACTTCAATTTTTGATGAATAGTGAAACCACTAAGTGGTACTTATAAAAACTGATTTTTTCCATTTAAATGATATTTTTCCATCGTTGTGTTTTGAATTTCAAAAATACGACATACATGGTTGTCATTTATAAGTGAAATGTGGTTCAATGGGATAAAAATAATTATTTGTTGAATAGTGTAATGCCCCGACCCCAGCTACCCAGAGTCGGTGCATTACTTCGTAACATTCGCATGATCACAAAAGATCAAGTCTAGAAAGAACGATTAGTTTAGTAGCCTTGGAAACACTAGATACAATAATAAGTCTTACATTACATGATAAAGTAAAACAAAACTACTGCATCTTCTCTTCATATCCCCTTATAATATCCCTGCAGGTCATTCATAGTACACATCTTCACATCCTGGAAAATATTAAAACATTGAAAGGGGTGAGCTCAGATGCTCAGTAAGGATAACAATATTGCGGAAGCTTTCATAAATAAACATTAACATTTATGGAAATGTATAACAAAAACAAAAGCCTTTTAAACATGAACTTAAACATAATATGGCAAAAGTAAAATGAGATAATGCCATTTACTTATTCACATGGATATTCTACTGGTCGAATAATCACATGCAATATCAATAACCACTTTTATAATGATGGAATGCATAATTCCAGACATTCTGAAACATTTTGTCAAGGCCTCAGCCAAAACGTCTAAAATGATTAAGGCCTCGGCCAAAATCACAAATCAAATTGGGAAAGGGCCTCGGCCAATTCCACGTCTAGTTGTCTCATGAGACCTACCGATGCATCGAGGAGCTATAGCGGGCTCCACCCGTCACATATTAAGTCCAATGCATTCCTCATATGAATAGGTTTAAACATATCATAAACCATAACATAATCATATCACATAAAACATGCATAAAGGAAACATAACATTTACACATTTCAATCAGAAGATATCAATACAACACATTGATATAATAAAAACACTTTCAAAACCACTTTCAATACCAAAATAAAAGAAAGTTAAAACTTTGTATTTGTTTTTCTTTAAAAAAAGTGACGGCTTGTAGAGGAAGCTGAAAATCAAATAATGGTCACGGCGATGGAGAATTCGTTGTCGCCGCATATGTACAGAAAGAAAAACATTCCCTTTTTTTCGTTTAGTAAATCTCTTTGAATAAAAAAGATTCCTTTTGAATAAACGTAAAAGTCATAGGGGTTTATACACTGTATAAAAGAATGTTGGGTATAAAACCAAATATGCCCCAATGAAAGGAGATTGAGACTAAGTCCTTAAAAAGATCATTTTTAAAATAACATAGATCTCTTATGTGTATTCACTATATGTACACATAATGAAATTATAAATACAAGATAGTACATAATAATATCATGACATAATTTGAAAGTCGGAGATTAACCCAGAGAGTGAAAATTGGGTTAAGAAATACACTTACCTTGGGTCCGACTTGATTCGACCGTTCTTTAACCTCCTGAATAATAAACTAGAGTTAATATATACTTTATTAAGAACCATTTTCAATTTCATTATCCTTTTTAGATCACTTATTACAATGTTATGAACATTATGTAATTATTTAAGTTAATAACGGTTGTTTTGTCGATCTTTGGTACTTGAGTCAACAATAAACTTCTTATAATTACAAGTTTTTTATGTGGTGATATATCCATTATATACAGAATTATATTCATGATATAGATATCATATATCTCATATATATCCAGTATATACATGCATTTATAATATTCCAAAACGTTTAGAGGTAAGAAATGATATTCACCATTCATGGAGACGGTAAGCCGTACGTACGCATGAACGCTACATTAATTTCTATTTCGTATTTAATGACATAATAATGATATAAAGGTATATTATAATTCCAGTATAACATAATATATAATATCATTTACTCCATCCTTTATACATCCCACATATGGTATTAACGATTCAAATCACTTTGAGGGGGCGGTAGTCTGCACTTCCTAAAATGAAAATATCACGTTTACCCATAATGGAAATAATAAAGGTATGCAATAAATGAAAATACAGAACCTTAAGTAAAACATAAAAATATTATATATCATTTATAAATATAGTTACATCTTAATGGCCACCTTTGAAGGTGTTTTATGAGTGTTGAACAATCATCGTTTCGTGAGGCAGAAATTCGCCATCCACAGAAACCGTATGTTCTTTAACCATTAGATATAGGTGTGTGTAAGTGTAGCTCTAATACTTATTATAAAAACATCCTAGTATATAAGGATACTTGTGTTGTTACAAAATAAATTAATAAAAAGTGTTTAGGGGGTTGGAGAAGAAAAATAAAACAAAACAACATTAGAGAAGACATTACCTCAAAATCGGGTAACTCTTTTTGATTTGAGCCAAAGGCTTCCTTGGGAAGAGTTATTCCTAAAGTGAGGCTTCTAGGAGTAAGCGGGGGGGATGTTGGGAGAGTATTTGGGAAGAGGTTGGCCAAGCCAAATGGCTTGATTGTGTGAATGAGGTGGTAGAGGTGGGGGCCTTTTATAAGAGGAGAGGAGGGGCACTCTTGGAAAGTAAGGAAATGTTACATTATTATACAATGATTTTAGGATTATAAAGGTCACAACCTTATATAATTTGTGGCTAAGGTTATAAGGGTTATAAATCTACCCATCCAATAGTCTTTGGACAAGTGTAAGCCTTGTCTTTTACATTATCTTTTCATTTTATTGAAATCATTAAATAATGAGGTCATCACTGCATCATAATGATGTCATAAATAATTTAATTTATTTAATGTCTAAAAATTATAAAAAAATACTATGATGTAGAAAATCTTTTTATCTTTCTAATGGATATTTATAGTCAAAAATATGACTTGTATACCCCATGTAAAAATTGTTTTAGTAAAACATTTCACGTTTGTGTCGTTTTTTACTTTAACATTAAATAAAAGGTATTTATGTCATTTTCCAACTAAAGTGGCTCCATGGGGTCCCCAACATGACCCATGGATTTTATTGGTCGGCCATGGAACATCCAATGAGGGTAGGACATGTGTCAAGCTAATCTCATATTATTAAAACATTATTTTTACCTTAAACTACACTAATTACCTCTAATCGCGATTAAGAACTTAAAAGATACTATTCACCAAAAATTATTTTAATATCATTGAACCACATCTTACTTATTAATGACAACCATGTATGTAGGATTTCTGAAAATCAAAACACAGAAGTGGTAAAATTTCATTTAAACGAAAAATCAGTTATTTAACTACCACTTAGTGGTTTCACTATTCATAAAAAATTGATGTTTTTCAGAACAATGCAAAAATTTCACCCTAATCTATAATTGATATTCAGAATTAAAAAATGATGTCTATTTTACAAAATTACAATCATATAAGTTGCATTAATTAATTTTATAATTAATTCCCGCTGTTACAACAAATAGCGTGTTTTTAGGAAACTATTTATATCAAAAGATTGACAATTGTCTATGTCCAATTTCAATGTTAAATTAATTCTAGTGACCAAATTTGGATAAAATGGTTAAAATATATTATAATTATACTTTAAATCCACTAAATAGTATAATTTATCAATATAAATTGTTTTGATTAAAAAAGTTGTTTTAAGTATTTTTCACTATTCATAAAAAATTGAAAGTTCTCAGAAAATTACAAAAACTCAACTTAGGATAATTTCGATATTCTGAATACAAAAATAAAGTCCATTTTGAAATATAAAATTTATATAATTTCAAAAGGTGGGTATTACTATTTATAACGGCTACTTTGATTAGTTGCGGTGTGTTAGAACTTGAAGTTGCGTACAATGCAAGCTATTGCATTATTGAATGAGAAGCGTATCATAGAAGCTCGGGGTGTTACATTCTCCCCTCATTCAATAAATTGCGTCCTTGCAATTTGAAATTTTTCTTGGAAAATAAAAGGTTGAAAATAGAAAATACTTTGTAGAAAACCCACATCGGAAATAAGGTTAATAAAAATATAACTATAAAAGAAAGAAAGATAAGTACAAAGGTCACCCGAGATAGCCCGTACTACGATTCTATGAAAATATGGATATAGAAGAAAAACAAACCATCAAGGTCTGATGGAGAGTTGTAGAAATATGGATTAGGAGAAAGTTAACAATAAGAAAATCACAAACTTGTGATTCGTTAAACGGTTATTGAATACCCAATTGGAAAAGTTAACCGGCAACGTTTTTGTTTTAAGTTACCTTTTATAATGTTAAAAAATTTATTTAGGAGGTTTAATATGAACATAAGGGAATATTCATACTTGTCATATAGACTTTCATTCTTTAATAAATTTTTACCAAAAACCCATCTTTCACCCAAAAAGGCAATAGAACTCAAAAATATTCTATTTATCCTAATTGTATAAGGTTCCAAATTTTAACATATACCATTTAGATTAGAAAAAATATTTTGTAATAACCAGGGACTTCACGTAGTCCAGTGGTAGGCGATTAATCCCAATCACACTATGGTTGTGGGTTCGATTCCCACAGCTTTGTCCGACGTGATGGGTTGCCACTCGGTCTACGTGTTGTCATTTTATAAATATCCAAAAATAACCTTAACAATAGTATCCAATGTAAAATATAATCCATTCCAACCTTTATAGTTATCCAAAATACTTTTGTCCAACTCAATGTCTAGATTTTATGAGGAAGGTAAACATAATGAAGCTCCTTTTTTTTCTGCGTAACAACATGTGAACACCTTCATCTTGTATTCTTTTAAAACACTGAAACATACTGAATTACCATAAATCCTTATTGATTACATTCATGATCCCTTATTCCTTATAGAAAACCAGATATACTCCTTCTATCCATAAATGTATACAAATCATTAATCAGTTTGAAGGATGTTAAGAATATCCAACATAATTTATCCAAATCAATCATGTGTTATTCCAAATTCACTATCTCGGTATCAGAACCATATTATGGTTTATCTTTCTCTCAACCATATATTTTCCAAAAATTTAACCTACTGTGGAGTCACTTTTCTTGGTTCCACACAATCTCTAGTCCTAGATGTAATAGTACTGCAGTACAATCCTTATATACTCCATAGTTATTATAACCAGTACATCATTGATACAACAATCAAATTACAAAATTCATTAATAACAACATAAGAACTCTAATCATTCCCCCTCATCTGTGGTAGTATCATAACTTGATTATTATCTAATAACATCATTTGGGGAATACTCTGATGATTTGAACATTGGTATGTGTAGTGTCCCCACTCCTTGCAGATGAAGCATTGTACATTTGAAACCTTTTTCATACCCTTGCAGTCACGCACTTGGTGTCCTTTTTCTCCACACTTATAACAAACTCCCATTCCCTTCAGGAAAATTCCTAGGTGTTTCTTCCCATAGTTATCACATATTGGAAAATTATTCTTTTCCCTCATCCATTTATTCATCATTATCTCTTCCATCCTTTTCTTCTCTTTCATCCCTTCAAATCCATAAGTCTCAAAGAATTCCTTACTTATCTTATTAACACATGATACTATTTATTCATATGTTGATAACACATGGGAGAATATTTCCCTTCTAAATTTTGGCTTAATACCATGAAAGATATGATCCTTCTTACTCTTTGGATCATACGTATTGATGGAGTTCACATTCCTTCTACTGGGTGCCATTTCTATACAATGCCATAAATTAGGTTAGTTTATGAATTGAAATACATAATAACAAACTTAAAAATACTTATAATAAATTGAAATATTTATGGATATAATCCATAATCATAAAAAATGTTTTCTTTTAGGAAGTATATACTCATAACCCTTCATAGTGGTTTGTAAAGAAAATGTGAATTATCCTAAGAATATCCCCCAGGAGTGTCGTAACCAAGAGTGCAGCAAGGCCCGTTGTCGTGCACCAGTTCCCGTTCGTGTCTAGCTCAAAGTGGTGTTTTCAGGTTTTACCCCTAGGTACATCTGTGCTAGAGCCGCCTCTACTTGCTCGTATCCAAACAGGGATGTATTGCTCGAAAAACTCACAAAATCTCTATAATACCAAAATTCTAGGAAGTTATTCTATACTAATTCTTAAAGTCTATCTTCGGGCTATGTGCTCTAATCAGAGTTTATCTAAATCTAGCTTCCAAGGTTAGTACTAAACTACCTCTGATACCAACTGTAACGCCCCGACCCCAGCTACCCAGAGTTAGTGCATTACTTCGTAACATTGTCATGATCACAAAAGATCAAGTCTTGAAAGGCCCATTAGTTTAGTAGCCTTGGAAACACTATATACATTAATAAGTCTTAAATTACATCATAAAGTAAAACAAAACTACTACAACTTCTTTTCATATCCCCTTATAATATCCCTACAAGTCATTCATAGTATACTTCTTCACATCCTGGAAAATATTAAAACATTGAAAGGGGTGAGCTCAGATGCTCAGTAAGGATAACAATATTGCAGAAGCTTTCATAAATAAACATTAACATTTAAGGCAATGTATAACAAAAACAAAATCCTTTTAAACATGACCTTCGACATAATATGGCAAAAGTAAACTGAGATAATTCTATTTACTTATTCACATGGATATTCTACTGGTCGAATAATCACATGCAATATCAATAACCACTTTCATAATGATGGAATGCATAATTCCAGACATTCTGAAACATTTTTTCGAGGCCTCGGCCAAGACGTCTAAAATGATTAAGGCCTCGGCCAAAATCACAAATCAAATTGGGAAAGGGACTCGGCCAATTCCATGTCTAGTTGTCTCATGAGACCTACCGATGCATCGAGGAGCTATAGTGGGCTCCACCCGTCACTTATTAAGTCCAATGCATTCCTCATATGAATAGGTTTAAACATATCATCAACCATAACATAATCATATCACATAAAACATGCATAAAGGAAACATAACATTTCCACATTTCCATTAGAAGATACCAATAAAACACTTTGATATAATAAAAACTCTTTCAAAACGACTTTCAATACCAAAATAAAAGAAAGTTATAACTTTGTATTTATTTTTCTTAAAAAAAAGTGATGGCTTGTAGAGGAAGCTGAAACTGAAATAATGGTCACGGCGGCGGAGAAGTCGTTGTCGCCGCATATGTACGGAAAGAAAAACATTCCATCTTTGTCATTTAGTAAATTGATTTGAATAAAAAAGATTCCTTTTGAATAAACTTAAAAGTCAAAGGGGTTTATACACCGTATAAAAGAAAGTTGTGTATAAAACCAAATATGCCCCAATGAAAGGAGATTGAGACGAAGTCCTTAGAAAGATCATTTTTAAAATAAAATAGATCTATTATGTGTATTCACTATATGTACACATAAAGAAAGTATAAATACAAGATAGTACATAATAATATCATGACATAATTTGAAAGTAGGAGATTAACCCAAAGAATGGAAATTGGGTTAAGAAATTCCCTTACCTTGTGTCCGACTTGATTCGACCATTATTTAACCTCCTAAATAATAAACTAGAGTTAATATCTAATTTATTAAGAAACATTTTCAATTTAATTTTTTTATATCACTTATTACAATGTTATGAACATTATGTAATTATTTATGTTAATAACGGTTGTTTTTTCGATCTTTGGTACTTGAGTCAACAATAAACTTATTATAATTACAAGTTGTTTATGTGGTGATATATCCATTATATCCAGAATTATATTCATGGTATAGATATCATATATCTCATATATATCCATTATATACATGAATTTATAATATTCCATAACGTTTAGAGGTAAGAAATGAAATGCACCATTCATGGAGACGGTATGCTGTACGTATGCATGAACGCTACTTTCATTTATATTTCGTATTTAATGAAATAATAATGATATAAAGGTATATTATAATTCCAGTATAACATCATATATAATATCATTTACTCCATCCTGTATACATCCCACATATGGTATTAACGATTCAAATCACTTTGAGGGGGCGGTAGTCCGCACTTCCTAAAATGAAAATATCACGTTTACCCATAATGGAAATAATAAATTTTTGCAATAAATGAAAATACAGAACCTTAAGTAAAACATAAAGATATTATATATCATTTAAAAATATATTTACATCTTAATGGACACCTTTGAAGGTGTTTTATGAGTGTTGAACAATCATCGTTTCGTGAGGAAGAAATTCGCCATCCACAGAAACCGAATGTTCTTTAACCATTAGATATAGTTGTGTGTAAGTGTAGCACGAATCCTTCTTATAACAACATCCTAGTATATTAGGATACTAGTGTTGTTACAAAATAAATGAATAAAAATTGTTTAGGGGGTTGGAGAAGAAAAATAAAAGAAAACAACATTAGAGAAGACATTACCTCAAAATCGGATAAGTCTTTTTGATTTGAGCCAAAGGCATCCTTGGGAAGAGTTATTCCCAAAGTGAGGATTCTAGGTGTAAGAGGGGGAAGTTGGGAGGGTATTTGGGCAGAGGTTGTCCAAGACAAATGTCTTGAAAGTGTGAATGAGAGGGTAGAGTTGGGGGCCTTTTATAAGAGGAGAGGAGGGGAACTCTTGGAAAGTAAGGAAATTTTACATTATTATACAATTCGTTTCGGATTCTAAAGGTCCCAAACTTATATAATTCGTGTATAAGGTGATAAGGTTTCGAAATATACCCATCCAATAGTCTTTGTATATGTTTAAGCCTTGGATTTTACATTATCTTTTCATTTTATTAAAATCGTTAAATAATGAGGTCATCGCTGCATCATAATGATGTCATAAATAATTAAATTTATTTAATGTCTAAAAATTATAAAAAAATTACTATGATGTAGGAAATATTTTTATCTTTCTAATGACTATTTATAGTCAAAAATATGACTTGTATACCCCATGTAAAAATTGTTTTATTTAAACATTTCAAGTTTGTGTCATTTTTTACTTTAACATTAAATGAAAGGTATTTATGTCATTTTCCAACTAAAGTGGCTCCATGGGGTCCCCAAGTTGACCCATGGATTTTCTTGGTCGGCCATGGCACATCCAATGAGGGTAGGACATGTGTCAAGCTCATCTCATATTATTAAAACATTATTTTTACCTTAAACTACACTAATTACCTCCAATCACGATTAAGAATTTAAAAGTTACTATTCATCAAAAATTATTTTAATCTCATTGAACCACATTTTACTTCTTAATGAAAACCATGTATGTCGGATTTTTGAAAATCAAAACACAGAAGTGGTAATATTTCATTTAAACGAAAAATCAGTTATTTAACTACCACTTTGTGGTTTCACTATTCATCAAAAATTGAAGTTTTTCAAAACAATGCCAAAATTCCACCCTAAGCTATAATTGATATTCCGAATTCAAAAATGATGTCTATTTTACAAAATTCCAAAAATATAAGTTGCATTAACTAATTTTATAATTAATTCCTGCTTTCACAACAAATAGTGTGTTTTTAGGAAACAATTTATATCAAAAGATTGACAATTGTTTATGTCCAATTTCAATGTTAAATTAATTCTAATGACCAACATTGGATAAAATGGTAAAAATATATTATAATTATACTTTAAAACCACTAAATAGTATAATTTATCACTATAAATTATTTTGATTAAAAAATTTGTTTTAAGTATTTTTCACTATTCATAAAAAATTGAAAGTTCTCAGAAAATTACAAAAACTCAACTTAGGATAATTTCGATATTCTGAATACAAAAATGAAGTCCATTTTGAATTATAAAATTTATATAATTTCAAATAGTGGGTATTACTATTCATAACAGCTACTTTGATTATTTGCGGTGTGTTAGAACTCAAAGTTGGGTACAATGCAAGCTATAACATTATTGAATGAGAAGCATATCATAGAAGCTCGGGATGTTACAAATAGTAACTTATTAAGTTTTTAATCGCGATTAGTGGTAATTAGTGTAGTTTAAGGTAAAAATAATATTTTAATAATATGAAATGAACATGACACATGTCCTAACCTCATTGGATGTGTCATGGCCGACCAGGAAAACCCATGGGTCTACATGGGGACCCCATAAAGCCACTTTGGTTGGAAAATGACATTAATATCTTTTTATTTAAAGTTAAAGTAAAAATGAGACAAACATGAAATGTTTTACTAAAACAATTATTACATAGGGTTATACAAATCAGATTTTTGACTATAAATATTCATTGGAAAGATAAAAATATTTCTTACATCATAGTATTTTTTATATAATTTTTAGACATTATATAAATAAAATTATTTGTGACATCATGATGATGTAGCGATGACCTCATTATTTAACTATTTAAATAAAATGGAAAGATAATGTAATATATAAGACCTAAACATGTCCAAAACCTATTAGATGAGTGGATTTAGAACCCTTATCACCTTATCCTCGAAATACATCAATGTGGGACCATTAAAATCCGAATATATTTTGAAAATAAAGTAACATTTTGTATCATTACAAGAGTGCCCCTCCTCTCCTATTATAAAAGGCCCCCAACCCTACCTCCTTACCCACACTCCCAAAGCCTTTGGCTCGGCCAACCTCTTCGCATTTTGTTTCTCCACTTCCCTCTCTTACTCCCTGAAGCCTCACTTTGGGCATAAGTCTTCCCAAGGAAGCCTTTGAGATCAACCCAAAGGGAGTTACCCGATTTTATGGTAATGTCTTCACTTGAGTCCTTTTGTTTTATTTTGCTTCTCCAACCCCCTAAACTCTTTTTATTCATTTCTTTTGTAAAAAATACAGTATCATCAATATACTAGGATGTTGTTATAATATGGTTTCTAGCTACACTTTCACACACATACATCTAATGGTTAAAGAACACACTGTTTCCGTGGATGGCGAATTTCGGCCACCTGAAACGATGATTGTTCAACATTCTTTCAACACCTTAAAAGGTGGCCATTAAGATGACATTATATTTATATATGATATATAATATGTTTATGATTTCCTTAAGCTTCTTTATTTTTTCATTTTGGGTATACCTTTATGGTTTCCATTATGGGTAAACGCGATATCTTCATTTAAGGAAGTGTGGACTACCGCCCCTCAAAGTGATTTGATTCTTTAATACCATATGTGGTACTTATAAAGGATATATTTAATGATATTATGTATGATACCATACTATAATTAAAATTATATTATGTATTATTATGTTTTAATTCTATTAAATATGAAATAGAAATGGAAGTAGCATGCATGTGTACGTACGGCTTACCGTCTAATGAACGATACATTTCATTTCTTATCTCAAAATGTTATGTACTATTATAAGTACATATATATAATGGATATATATGGAATTTATTACATCTAAATTATGGATATCATTCTGGAATTATAACATATATATATCTCTCTCATTTTGTTTTAATTCCATTAATATGACAAAAAATGAAAGTAGCGTTCAAGCGTACGTACACCCTACCGTCTCCATGAAAAATGCTTTTCATTTTTTATCTCCAAATGATATGGAATAGTATAAAATGAATATTAATAGATATATATGATATTTTAATCATTAATACTATTCTGGAAATTATTTACTTATAACTACATGGGAAATCGTTTTTCAAACAAGTTAATTTTTGACTCATGTACCAAACATCGGCAAAAACGTCTAATATGAACTAACATTATTAAATAATTATTATAGCATTATAATATGTGATATGAACTGAATAATAATCTCTAAAGGAGGTACTTAGGCAATTATTAATTGAACAATGTTTATTATTCAAGAATATAATGAAACGAACAAGACAAGTTGGACTTGAGGTAAGGGATCCTACTCAACTCTTTCTTTTTACGTACACTATTTTATGTCATTCCTTTTAATGCTCATCTTTCTTGTTATTGGGATATTCTTTTATATCACACATACTGTAATTTTTATGTTCATGTGATGAGAGACCGTATTCTCTCTCATCAATCCATTTTGGATGTTTTGAGGGGGCATCGTTAGGCTGCCGAATTTTCGTAAGAGATCTAACCTCTCTCTTTCTCTTTAAGTACTCTCCTTTATGTCACTTATTTTAAGCTCCTGTTTTTTATGATGGGGGATGTTCTTTTATATTCCTATTTCTATAAATTTTATTGTAATTTGGTGAGATACCCTATTTGATCTCATCAATCCATTTTTGGATGTTTTATGTGGCGCCGTTAGGCTGCCGAGTTTTCGTAAGGGATTTTTCATCTCACTTTTATTCCCATGAGATTTATGCTAAATTTTTACACAATTTCCACTGAGTGGTGTATGTACTGCCCATTATTCTACTGTTTGTGTAATATAATTTCATTTATGAGTATTTATATCAATTATGTATTGTCCTTCTTTCATGGGGTGTATGTTTTGAAAGATACCCAAGTCGGTAAGGGAACCTTGCACCCTCCTCTTTTTAAAAGACTTCTTTTGTTGGGTCTTTTAATTTACATATTGTTATGTTGGGATATGTTATCATATATCCTTATTGATGTCCAAGTGATGAGATACAGTTTTTATCTCTCATCAACTCATTTTGATGTGATGCCGTTAGGCTGTCAAGGGAACTTCTTAACCCAATTTCGATTTCTTTGGGTTCAACATGTAGTTATTGAATATGACATCCTTTGAATATGTGTGAATGAACTTTTATTATTTTACACTTAATATCCACTTATATTTGTTGTATTCATTTGTCACACATAATTATGTAATTGATTTATCCTTAAACCAAGGATACCATCTTTGTATGGGAATTCGTCTCAATCTCCTTTCATTGAGGCATATTTTATTTTATACACAACATTATTTTATACGGTGTATAAGCCCCTTTTAATTTTAAGTTTATCCAAAAGGAATATTTTTATACGAAGCATTTTACAAAATGACAAAAGGGAATTTTTTTGTAGTACGTATGCGGCGAAAACGACTTTTCTGCCGCTGTGACGATTATTTGAGTTTCGGCTTCCTCTACAAGCCATACCTTCTTTTTAAAAGAAAAATAAATACCATGTTTTACTTTTTTTTATTTTGGTATTGAAAATGGTTTTCATAATGTATTTATATCAATGGTTTGTATTGATATATTGTTATTGAAAGGTGGAAATGTTATGTTTCCTTTATGCATGTTTTATGTGATAAGATTATGTTATGGTTCTTGGCCATTGTTATGAAGACGGGTGGTTCCGTGATAAAATAAGGGCGGGTGAGCCCGATATAGCTCTCCAATGCATTGGGTAACATGAAATAGTGAAACATTAAGGTTTATCCGAAGAGATTTAGGGAATATACTATGATGGGTATTCCAAACGTTACCAAGAGGGTTACTCCCTACGTAAGAATGTTATGAATGCCTCAAGTTACCTTTTATGTCTTATGATTTCTATGATTTATTCATGATTTGATGAGGTATGTTAATGTGCCTATGTTTTATGGGTGATGTATGATTTCATTCTTATGTATATATGAACTCATGTTTCCTTTCCATATTTTTATAACCCTTACTGAGCTTTTTATGCTCATCCCATATTTTTGAAATGTTTTTCACAGGTCAAGGGAAAGGTACATGATGTGATGATAGTGTCAAGGATGTTTCAAGAACGAATCCATGTTTTATTTTAAATATGTTTCCATTGATGGGAAGAATGAATACTATCTTTTATGTAACCACTTTGTTTAAATGTGGAATGTAATGCAAGTTTCATGATCTAATTCTCTAAAAATCTAAACCTGAAAAGATCCTCAATGTGTAATCTTGTAATAACTCAAGATTAAGTAAGGTTTAAGGATGGGGCCTTATAATTATATCCTCTATGATGTAGTTCCTTATATATTATTCCATTAATGTTGTAGTAGGAATTAACATTGGGATTCTAGGTTCAAGTTCACTACATTATCCATCTTTTATTTTTCTTGAACTTGGTAAAACATCTTTACTAGAAAGGACAATGAATCACTTGAGAGAAAAAGAGAATAAAATAAGTGGATTAATGAAATAAATGCTAGAAAATAGAAATATTTAACCTATTGAAATATAGTGTTGAAGTATTAAAAGAGGTTGTTTGTTAAATATATACCATAGTAAAAAATTGAACATATAGATGAATCCCATAGATAAAATTTCCCTTAAATTTGGGGATATAAACAAACATATTGATTTTAGAGAATATTTTTTGTGGGATGGTGGAAGTGTAAAATTGTAGTCTATGTGTATAGGTTTTTAGTATACCAGAAGGTAATGAATGAAATAAAATACCCCCAATGGATTAATCCAATATCTTCCAATACCTAAATAGATATAGGATAATGTTGCAATAGACATTGTCAATGGACTCCCAAAGACTCCATGAGAGAATGCTATTATTTGGGTCATCATTGATCATCTTTATAAGTCATCTAATTTTATATAAATAAGTGGTGAAATAACAAATAAACATATTAGCTAGATATATATCAATTATATGGTGAGTCTTTATACAGATACTATGTTAATTCTATCTGATCAGGACCCTCAGTTCATATCAATGTAAAGGAAGAGTTGTCATAGGGATCGTTACATTGATATATATTTAAGAACTACATATCATACCATAACAAATAGGTAGTCAAAAAGTAATAATTAAATATTGGAATATATTATTATATAATGTACTCTTGAAGAAAAAGTTATGTGGGATCATTATCTACCTTTTTTAGTACTTATATAATATGTTCTAGAAATCATGCTTCTAGATGGCACTATGTGAAGCATTTTTGGGATATTGGTGTCACACTCCATCCTATTTAAAAAAATCCAGAGAAATAGATCTATATTTCTAAGAACTTTTGGAGGATATTTCTATTAATATATGAACTATTTTGTATCATATTGATGCTTCCATAGAAAACATAATATATATACTAATAATCAATGGAATTACATGGAATTTCAAGTTGGGGATCATGTATTTTGGAATGCTTCATAATAGAAGGGATTTATATGCTCTAGTAAATATGGTATCTTGAGTTCAAGGAACATTGAGCCATTTGAAGTATTATAAAGAATTTGAGATGTTTCTTACTAATTAATTATATGCCAATTTTTTCAAAAGTACACAAAATATTCCATATTTTATTTATGAAGAAATGCATTCAGGATCCAAATATTGTTCTCACATCTATGGTAAGAGAGTTTTTAACAGTCCATTAAATTAATGAAATATTTTTCATAACATAATTTTATTTATATTATTTCCTATATTACACCCCACATTGAGTTTAGTAAAATCATGACACATTTAAAAAAATATGAAGTTCCTATTATATTTAGGTTTGTAAAATGGAAAGTATGAATTGGAATAATTGATTGTTGAAATATATATTTTTCCTTCTCATTGTTAATGTATTATTTTTTTATTTTTGAATAAGATATATTATTTTTATAAAGTCATTTTATTTTTTACTAATAAATTTTATTTAAAACTAATTTTTATTTCTTTTTTGTGTGAATATATTAAAATATTAATTTATCATTCAGAAATTGTATAGATTAAATGATCTTATTTTCTGAAATATTAATTTAAAAATTATATTTGAATAAATATTTCAATTTTCATTAAATATATATATATTATATAAAATAGCGAAAATATTGATTTTTATTAAAAATTTAATCTTATAAAAGAATATTTATAACGGAAAATTATATTTTTTATTAGTTTGAAAATTTAATCAGTCCCTTTTTATTTAAATAATTGTATTTGAAATTATTATTTTCTAGAATTTAGTATAAATCTATTTTATTTTTTAAAATGACACTTTTCTTAATAACTATTTTCGTTGTATTTTCCTGGTTTATTTTTAAATTAATTAATGAAATTTATATGTTTTAAATTTTGAAATATTTATTCTATATTTATAATTGGAAGGTATAAATTTAGTATATTCATAAATTTTATGTTTCTCAATATGAATATTAACCAAAGTAATTTATATTCTAAAGATAAATGGTAAATTAGTTATTAAATTTTAAAAATAAAATGAAGTAAATAATAAAATTATCCAAACACTTGCCTTAATTTTATTAGAAGGTTTATTTTTATCTATGGTCCTCTAATTTTTATTTTTATTTAATTATATATCCATTTTGATGAGATTATATCCTTTATCATATTTTATTTTAATAAAAGTCAATCATTTCAAACTATTGTTTTTAATTAGTATAAAATTTTTAATATGCTGTTATATATAAGATATTTTTCTGATAAATAGTCAATTTAATTCCAAAATAGTTTATTTTTCATCAAAATTTAGTTTTTTTACCCTAAATACCTAAAATATGAGGAAGGGTGATTATTGTATTAATGGAAAATTAAAATAAATGATACTAAAAATACTAAATAATTATAATTTCAGATAATGTCATGACTTGAATTCTACAAGATAAGAAAAGGTAAATCAAGGTAACACTGCCTTCATTCTTCTAGGTGAAAGAGAGATAATGAACCTGGAAATCAACCTTCAGTACGGGTTGGAGTGGCAACTACCACCAAGGGTATAGAAGCTAAAATGAAATGGAAGTCATTACCCTTTTTAAAGAAAATAGGATCGGGAGATAAGATAATAAAATATGAAAGAAAACCAATGTAAAGGTAAAAATAAATCCAAATCCATTCTCATATTAATTTTCAAATGTAACTATGTTAAAAGTATAACCAAATAACTGAAACAAGTACCAAAAGAAATGGTCCAAATAGAATAAATGGAACTATTCTGACGCCCATGCTAGAAAATTATAGGATGGTCCTCAACAACCTCCTAGAAACCTAAAAAGAGTTTTACATGAGTATTGTGAGTATAGAAGTATACTTAGTAGTAAAAACTAAATCTACCCATGAAAAAGTAGCGAACACATACTAAGGACCCTGTGATAAAACATTAGAACTACAAAGAATGAACCATGATTTACTAACCATCCCAGCCTCTCAAGGCACACTCACTAAATAACACAATTCATGTAAAGTGGTAGTATAATCACATTGACATTTAGGTACCCTACACCACATTCCCCCTGGTTAACTGGTTATCCCTACGAATAACTCTTGACACAACCACTATTCCAAAATGCAGTCCCACTTCCACAACCTACCCACACAAACCAGGGCCTCAAACCACTAAAAAACCCACCTGCAGGCACCGTGGGAACTACCATGCCTCTTTCCAAAAGACACGAGAGCCTCATCCCAATGAAACATGAGAAAACAATCTTTCCCCACAAAGACCTGATCCCCTCATCCACAAAAAACCTTCCTAAATGATCATAGACTATGGTAAGACTCGAGCCATTACATCCTTCCCGGATATGATAAAGTTGTATGAATCAGAATAGGGTGTGAGGAATAATGTCAGTAACCATCAATCCATCCTCCCACCATGATGTTTGGAATGGAATACTCCCATGTGAAACGGGGCTGTTCATCACCAGGTTCTCAATAAGGGTGTTGTGAATATAAAATTCACAAAGAACTGATATTTATACATATAAGTAAACATACACTCATTCCCAACTACGAGTACCCAAAATCAACAACCAGACCCCTAGAACCACCTTTATCGCTACCCCTATATGGATAATCACTGAAAAATCCACTTACAAAACATAATAGAACCCCCCCATTTCATTAAACCACATTCAATTTATAACCCAAGGGGGTTCTCATTATATTATTCTATCACTTACTGGGAATGTTACCAAGAACAACATTTTCAACCACATAGTAGGCAAAGAGACTGATAACTAAACACACAACATCTAACCCACTCCGATCTTCATTATTTCCACCTATCATTCTTCAAAGATATAACACAAAATCCATCTCCCACAACCTAGTCATGCAGCCACACTACCCAAACATTTTACAGATGCTTCCACAATATATAAAAAGTTCATAACCACACCACATTACCACTGAAACAATTCCATCCACTCCACAATTAATTAGTCTCTGAAACTGGGATACCAACACGTCCACATGTACCACCTCACACAAAAATCCCTATAGAAACTACCATTAAAATAGATCAAAATGATCATTATTATCAAGATGGTTATTTAATTACACTTTACAATAACTTGGGTTATCACACAATAGGATTAATCCTATGGAATTCGTTTCAATTATCAATTTATATGTGATTAAAATATTTCATGTCACATCCATTTATCAAGAATCATGACAAAAATATGATATCACCGGTGTGCAAAAAAGGCCACCAAAGACCATGATTTTATGAATTTCTACACTCCCCAAAAATCCCTAAAATATACAAGAATAAGAGAATAAAATAGGTGATCAAACATTAATCCTCCTCTATCCCATTATGTTATTAACCATATTTATTTTTTAGAATATTAAAATATATTTTATTTTTCATTCTAAAAAAAGAATACACACATTATTCACAAAAAATCAATATTAATACCACCCCTCTGGATGTACAATTATTTAGAGGAAGAAGGAATTCCTACATGATACAATAGGTGACCAAAACTGCAAATGTGCCATGAACCATGGATCACATGAGAAGTATAAAAGAACTCCAATAAAACATAGAAGTAGGGGGATATAGCACAAGTAAATGACTCTTTTATAGAGGAATACATTAGGCAAACCATGATGGAATGAAAAATATACTTGTAAGGAAAGGCACCAACTTTGAAGATCCAAAATCTATATTAAAGGATTTTTTTCAAAAGCCGTTGATCATTTTATTGTGGTCATGATTACAGAGTTTTAATTTCTCAATGTCCCACGAGTGGTAGGATATAAAATACATCCTTAATATCCCATTAAAAAACCCTTATAAACCCCAAAACAAGGAATTAAACTCAGTTTATATCATATAAGATATAAGAGGGGCGAAGCTGGAAAACAATACAAAAATAGAAAAATGGGAATTGAGTCACCGATGTGTGAGTCACCGATGCAGAGTTACCAACGAATGAGATACCGGTAGGAGATACCAATATTGATCCAATGATGAAACAAACTACTAATGAACTAACCTATCGATGCCTCAACCTACTGATTACCTAATGTATCGAAGCATCGACCTACAAAATCCCAGACCTACCGACTCCTCGACCAGCTGACACCCTGACCTACTGATCCCTAGACATACCATTTTCGAAACCCCCACTCCCCAATGTAGATTCCCCTAACTCAGCGTTGCTGATTCCCTCTGACTCACTACTACATTAACATGCCAATGTACGAACATGCCAACACCGATAGTTCAAACTAGATTTTTGGCTAACTATCAAAATGAGTCACCGAAATTCCTTATAACACCCAAAATGCTGGTTTTTCAAAAATGAATGACCCTAAGGTGTATTGGTCATTACATAAGATACCTATAAAACTATTCTCATCCTCATGAATTCAAAACTCACCCAAAATAAATAGGGGTGAAAACAACTACTCTAAATGATACCTCTAAAGGAAAAACTACCCTCCCTTGTTCGAAAATGGGAGTGGAAACCTCGACATCCAAGGACACTTCCTTGAAATATATATCTTTAACTACTATTCAAACACAAAGGCCCCACTTTATCAAACAACCACACAAACAAAAAAGGTCACACTCCCCATATACGTTGATTAGGGATTTTCATCCTATATGTCAGGATACTATCTGCTTTGGGATACACTGACTTCCCCGCATGGGTTTAATCACATCCACATTAATGTGTCTTGATTAAAGATTTGTTCATCCACTCCTCATAGTTAGAATATTTCACTCACATTTAGAGAAGAAGGAAACAACTTATCTCACAACAAACGTGGTCAAGAATTACATCATAAGAAAAGAACAAAGCAAAAACATAACATGAATACTCAAAACATATCTGAGTACTAGGAAAGAATCTATTCCTTCCGATCCTATGTACTCTCCTTGAGGCACCATGATTCCATCACACATGGACCAAAGGAATGACCCTTTAATAAAGCACCTTCTGAAAATGGTCCGAGATTTCTACCAACCACACCATGAATGTCGCGTCATCCTTGATATTTAACTCTCCCCAGTCAATTACATGGCAGTCAACATGTAGATACTGAAAAAGACGAGAGACATGAAATAATTTGTGGACAATTTTTAACCATAGTAGAAATTGTAGCTGAAATCACACCTCACCAACTCATCCTTACACCTCGAAAGGTCCATTAAACCTGGGAGAAAGATTTCTCTCCTTACATAACCTCCTCTTCCCATGGAAAGGGGAAACATTTAAGAACACATGGTCCCCAAACGCGAGCTCCATGATAATCATCTTATGACCATCATAAAACTTCTTCTAATCATGATCCACCTTTATCATCTCACACCGAAGATGATCCTCATCCATAATTCTCTAAATTACATTTTTTCCAAATAGGGATGCTTCTCTAACCCTTATCCAACATACCGGTGAATTACACATAATTTTGTACAAACCCTCACATTGTGAAATTCCAATGGTATAATGATAGATATATTGGTAAAAAAACTTTACTGGTGTCAAGTTTCATAACCATAATCCTCAATAGTCAAAGAAACACACCCACAACAAGTCCTCTAGTATTTGGATGATCATATTTGTCTTCCCATCCATCTGAGCCTAGAAAGCTGTTCTAAGGGGTAACTAGGTGCCAAATTCATGTTGCAATTACCTTCAGAGTCCTAATGTAAAACATGTTTCCCGATCAGATACAATGGATCTTGGAACTCCATGATGTTTCACCATCTCATACACATACTTCCTTGCCAAGGAATCTACGGTGCTTGACTCACTGATTTCTAGGAAGTGAGCTGATTTCATCAGCCGATCTACTATTAACAAGATAGAATCACAACCTCCATGTTTCATGGGAGATACTATAAAAAAATCCATAATGATGTGATTCAACTTCCACTTGAGAATGTATATGGGATTCACTAGACATTATTGGAAATTGATCTCACCCTTCACCTACTAACACACTGGGCACATTGCTGAAAAATATGCCACTACCCACTTCACCTCATGCGACAAAAAATGTTCCCTCTAGCCTCAATACATCTTATAAGCTCCATGATGCTCCACCTACGGTGATCTATAGAACTCACATAGAACTCCATCAAGAATTTCTATTGGGAAACACAACATCCCATGAAATAGAATCCAATTATAACCATCATCCGACCATCCTTTTGGAGCATTTCCTTGATTAACATGGTCACACATCACATCAATATCTTATTCCCATCAGAGAGACTTTTCTACCATTTACATCATTGAGGACTACACTATAATCTGAAATAGGAAGTCCATACTACCATCCACTATCGCATCCATTTGCAAATAATACAACTCCCCCATCATCTTCCAATTATTATTAGATTCTCAAAATACTCCCTTATATGACATTCTAATTAAGGAATCAGCCACCACATTATCTTTTCCTAGTGTGTAAGAGATCTCAATGTTACAGTCTTATAGGATCTTCATAAACCATCTACATCAAAAGTTTAGGTCTCCTTGAGAAAAGATATACCTAAAAATATCATGATCTATGAAGACCACAAAGCACTCCCTAATGAGGTAATTTCGCCAAAAAATCAGTGTGAAGATGACCATAGAACGATCTAGATCATGGGTGGAACAGTTATATTTGGGGTGATGTAACTACCTAGACCCATAATAGATTGTTCCTCATAGATACTTCCACACAAACCCTCAGACCATGTCCAAAAGCTTCAAAAAAACACCTCTAACATCACCCCTTTCTTTTGGAAACCTAATAACTGGGGCACTAACTAGATTCCCCTTCAAGAAGCTAAAATAAACATGGAAATGTTCATTCTACGAAAGGCCTTGGTCCGTTCTGTTCAAAGCTATCAAGGGAGCCGCAACTCAAGAGAAGTTGGCTATGAACCTCTAGTAGTAGCCTTCTAGAACCAAGAAGGTAAGAACCTCTACCATATTCTTCTGTTCATCCCAAGACACAACTACTTCTACCATTGATGGGTCCACTATTATCCCATGCTTACACTCCACGTGCCCTAGGAAGTGTACATATCTCATACAGAACTTGCACTTGGACATATTCAGATAGAGTTGGAGGTGTTGGAGGACCTCAAATATAGTCCTCATAAGTTTGGTGTTCTCCTCTTCTGACATTGAGTAGATCAGAATGTCGTCGATGAACATGACAATGAACCGCTCCTGGAAGACAAGGAAAATAGAGTTCATGATCCCCATGAACAGGGATGGATTATTCATTACAACAAACAACATGACCACAAACTCAAAGTGCACATACCTTCACCTGAAGGAATTATTCTAGATGTTACCCCCATTTACCCTTAATTGGTGATACCCATAGCGTAGATCGATATTAGATAACCAAGCTTCTACCTTTAACTAATAAAAAATATCATTGATCCTTGGGAGGGGGTAAAGGTTCTTGACCATCACCTGATTCAGTCTCTGATATTATATTCCTTTTATTAGGCCACTATCTACCTTATTTGTGAATACTACTGGAGCACCCCATTTCAAAACACTCTTCTGGATAAAGCCCTTCCTGATCAGGTCATCAATATGAATATGCAAATACAGCAAAATCGAAGGGGCCATCTGATATGGAGGCACTTAAAATGGATGGGCATGAGGTTGAAATTATATCTCGAACTCAAAGTCATGTTGAGGTGTTGAGATACAAACTCTTCATGGAAAAAGTCCCTAAACTCTTTGAAACCCTCAGAAAATCCAAAATCTATTTGTCTACTGATTCCAATAATAGCTCTGTTGCCAAGGAGAGAAGAGGATCAACACACCAACTGGCCACCTGAAAATTCCACTCTCTAACAAATGCTATTTTCTGGCCATCCATATAATAAAAGATGAATCAACTCTTTGAGAAGTTGATAATATCATGCACAAAAAAAACCATTCGATTCAAATAATTACATTGTATGGATGCATCTGCAGCAAGAAAATATGCCCATGGGATTGACCTGGTCCCATCATCAGTCTACATCCCAAGAACACATCATACACATTGGTATAACCTCTAACTAGAATACTCAACACCAGGGGAAAAGAAATTATCTCTATGTCTAGAACTAGATCATGGGATTGAATGGGTACAACAATGGAGTGTGAGGCTCCTGAATCCAACGAGGCATGAGAAAGACTACTAAACAGACTGATCATTCAAAGAAACAACCTCAAGAACTACTTGAACTATATCCTCTCTGATGTGAAACGTACCACACCTAGATCCCCTACCTCTTTAGTTTAACCCACCTCCCCAACCACACCATGTTCGAGGTCCCTGAGGAGAACCCTGAGGTAGAACTCAATCACCATCAGTGGAGCGGGATCTCGCAACCCCTGCTACTGGAAATGCCTTACAGGAAACTTATGCTACTGAGGTTAGTGACGAACCTACCCACCCCCACCATATTGTGCATGAATTTGGAACTTCTTCAGCTGATTACCATGACCTCCATAGATAAATAACATCGGTCCCTAAACCATGGGGAAAGGGCAGGGACCAAGAGATTGGAACTGTAACTACTGAGGCCTACTCCCCGCCTACTAAAACATGGAGGATCCCGACGCCAGGGACCTGTTTCTGAATTCCGTCCCCATCTATGAACTCATCTAAATCCCATATAATAGTACACCTCTCTGTGAGTGCATCCTTTCCACTAACGCATCCTTCTTATGAACCTCTATGTATATTGGTTGAGTGAATTGAGTAACGACATAATGAAGAGAATGTCAGAGTTCCTCCTCAAAGTGTCTCACCTTGAACTCCTCATCTGTAAAGAGATCCAGAGAAAATCATATAACATCCATAAACATTATCCTCAATTCCATCATTGACATAATCCTCTTCCAGAGGGAGATTAGCTCTTGTCTATTATCATCCTTCAGTTTTCAGGAAAGAAACTCTTCCGAAAACTCCTTCTCGAAGATAGCACAAAAAACATCGGTCTCCTTCTTTTCCCTTAGGTAGAATATCCACCCATGATGTGCTATTCCACTCATCTATTTGATGGACAATAGAAACTAGTACTCCTTCCTAACCTAGATGAATTTAAATAAGATTTTATATCTCCTAAATCCAACCATCCATCTGTGAGTCTGAAGCACTGCCTACATACCTTCCCGGGGTCTCCTGCTGAAAGTCACTAATAATATTTTTACACAGTCACCTTCCTCCTCTCGATCAGCCATCCACTAATGAATTGGGTCATCTTTATGGGCCTCAATTCTTCATACCACATGTGAGTGACGTTCGATTTCCATCCCTGAAAAGGGTAAACAATGAACTCCTAATCCCAAGTAGTATGGAAATTTTCTTTTTTATTTTAACTCTTAGTTTAAATTAAATCCCCAAGATTCCCAAGACACATAAGAACAATAACCATTATTAATAATTTACCTTTACTAGGATCTCTACCCCGAAACTATTGAATCCTCACATGATCGTTCAGTAGAATCATAATCCTTTCATAGAATCATGAGCCACCCTAAAATCTCGTGTCCTTCCCAATCCTCTTTGGCCTATTTCACATACCAAGATTTCATAACACCATTGCCCTACCATCCCATACAATCCTCACTATGCCAAGCTTTGAACTCCATCATATCCTCCAAACCTACTCTGATACCATTTTTCAAGACCTTCCATCTTCATGTTGAATGAAGGGACATGAAGGTGGAACTCCCTTTCTTTTTCATGATGAGGGAGAGATAATAACCCCCAAAACCGGCCTTCAGTACGCCACAGAGTGGTGACATTCACCAAGGGTATAGAAGCTCACAATAATTAGAAGGCATTGCAATTTTTAATGAAAACATTATCGGGAGATAAGACTATAAAATCCAAAACCACACAAAACTAAAGGTAAAACTAAATCCAAAATTCATTTACATATGCATGTTCAAACATAACTTCCAAAAAATTTCAAACAATGTAATAAAAAAAGTACAAAAAGAAAAGGTTTAAACAAAAACACATCAACTGTTTTGATTCCTGATCTAGTAATGTCTAGCACAATCCTTGAATTCCTCCTTGAATTCAAAAAAGAGTTTTATAGACATTGGATAAGTATACACAGATACTCAATAAAAAAATATTAAATATACCTGTGCACATGTGTGGGAACATACTTTGTCCCCTATGATAAAATAATAGAACCTCAAAGCACATACCAAAGAGTACTAATAATCCCATACTCTCCAAGGCACACTCACCAAAAAACAAAATTCATGTAGGGATATAATATAACTACATCAACATTTGGGTAACACATACCACTTTCCCATTGGAAAACATCTCATCCATAACGGCTGGCATCTTGATGCTACCAATCTTCCTAAACACAGTCCCACTACCAAAACCTTACCTCACACACCTGCGCCTCAAACTATAGAACGACCCCCCCCCCACAAAAACCTAGTTTACAACTATTCCTCTCATCTAGAGACAATTGGGCCTCATCACAATGACACTTGGGAAAAAATTACGGACCACAAACAGCTTTCCCCTCATCCAAAAAAAATCCTTCCCGAAGGATCTTGGACTACGGTAAGCCTCATACCATTACATCCTACCAGGATATTCTTGAGCGGTAAGAACCAGAAGGGTTTTGGAGTAATAATTTCTATAACCATCCATACATCCTCCCACCAGGATGTTGGGAAAGACACCCTCATACATGAAATGGGGGTGCTCGGAACAGGTTTCTAAAAATGGTGTGGTGTATATAATGATCACTAGGAACTACAATTTATACATTTAAGTAAAAAAACACTCATCCTAACCTATGGGTCCCTGAAATAAAAAACCAAACCACTAGAACCACCTCTAACGCAACCCCTATATGAATAATCACAAAACCACTTCCAAAACATAACCCAAGCCACCTTTTCATTAAACCAAATTTTATTTATTAATTAAGGGTGTTGAAATTTTTTTATTCCAACACTACCTGAGGTAACTACTAAGAACAAAATGTACAACCACTGAGAAGGAAAAGACTCTGATAACCAAACACACGACATCTAACACACTCTGTTCTTCAGTACGACCATATTTCATTCATCAAAATTATACATCAAAATCCTTCTCTCACAACCCTGTCTGGTATCCCCACCACCCAAACAGTTCCCAGATTCAATCCCACTACATAACAAGTTCATAACCACATCATAGTCCCACGGTATAACAAGTTTTTCCATTCATCAATCAAACATTCTCTCAAACTTGGATACCAACATGCCCCCTTGTACCACCCCATACACAAAACCCCCCAACAACTACCATTAAATATCAATAACTTGATTAGGGTTAGAAAGAGGTTTGCTTAATACAACATTAGAATAACTGGGGTGACCAGAAAATAGGTTTGACCCCAGGGAATTCATTTCAATTATCCAAGTATATATGATTAATAGATTTCATGTTACATATATTTATAAAGCATCATGAAAAAAATAAGATATACCCTCTGGAAAATAACATACCACCATAACCATGATTTTCAAAAGGACTGTTGTAACAACAATCGATATATGAAACAAAGATAAAAAATAAAATAGGCTATCAAACATCAATCTGCTCTGAGACCACTATGTTATCAACTCACATTATCTTTTGATTGTCTTCTATTCATATTTTTTTCTTATTTTAAAAAATTATTCACATGTTCATCGCAATGAATCATAAGTAGATCCACCCCAAAAGATGTGTGATTAATGATTGGTGGAAGGAATACCTAACTGAAACAACATATGACCAAACAATATTTTTTCCAAGAACATGTGATCACACGAGAATCAAGAAATAACTCTGATAAACTAGAGCAGGAGGGGGATCTAGCACAATTGCATGACTCATCTAGAGAGGGCGACTTCAAGCACACCAAGAAGGAATGAATTTTTTTTGAAGAGAAGACACCGAAATTTATGATCCATATCTTATATTAGAGGAAAAACAGTTTTAAATTAAATTAATCATGGGATCATCGTCATGATTTTGCGATTTGTATTTGTTAATGTTCACCCAAGAGTTAGGATATTAATAACAAGCTATATATCCCATTAAAATTCCCTTAAAACTCCAAAACTTTTCTTTAATATTTATTTACATCAAATATAATGTAATAAGGGTGAAACTAAAAAAATGGGAAAAATTGGAAAACTGGAAATGAATCACCGATGTGTAAGTCACCGATGCGGAGCCACCGATAGGTGAGATACCGAAGAAACCTACCGACATTGATCCACTGATCCAATAAACTACCAACTCCCTAATCAACTGATGACTTGACCTACCAATGAACTGACCTATCGAAATTTCAACCTACCGATGCCCTAATAACATACTAACGCTTTGACCTTCTGACCCCCTAACCTACCAATGCCTCAACCTACTAACGCACTGACCTTCTGACACCTTGTCCTACCGATGCCAGCACCCGTGACTATCTGATACTGACACCCCTGACTCACCGATGTCAATTACACTAACTCATAAATGCATTAACATGTTGGTGCACTGGCATGCCAATGAAGATAGTTAAAATTGGATTTCTGGGTTACTCTTGGAATAAGTCACGGACAGTCCTCAGAACACCACAATCATTGGTTTTTCATAAAGGAATTTTCTAGCGGTGTTTGGTTACTTATAGATAATTAAGGTGATCCATGAATATTATTTATTATCATGCAATTATTGAGATGTTTAAAAATATTGATTCTATGTATTTTCTTGATGTTAATAATGTCAAAGTATAAAATAGTGCAAATATTGACAATAATGATAATTTTGGAAAATAAAATTTTATTAAATTATTTATAATTCATAGAAATATTAAATATGGAATTTTTTTATAATATATGATTCAAAATGTTATCCAATATCCATTTATGTGTCATTAGTTACCTTATATGCAAAATTATATCCTTTTAAGAGGGGAAAAAACTTACCATGGTTAATGTTAAAATAGGTTCATTAAGGGGTTAATCTAAAAGATATGTTTTAAAAAATAATAGAAACCTAGTAAATTTTTATTGTCTTATTGTATTTCAATAATATCCTATCTTATTGTATATTTAATGGCCATTTGGATGTTTTTGTCTCTAGAATAATCTTATTGTTATGTATTTCTTTAACAATATACAAGAGTTCCCTTCGCCTCTCATATAAAAGTTCACATATTACCTAATTTCATTACACAAACTTCATCTATATAAAATTACCATACATTTTCTATTTCTATTATAAACAAACCTAGACACATCCATAGGTGTTTTTGTTCCCAAAATACCCTCCCTAGAAACATCAATAGGAGATCTAAAGGAGCCATTTTTAATAAGTAGTGATTAGAATAACCAATCACAATATTATTTATCCTATAATTTACATCATCTACATATTTCATATTTATCATAAAATAGTAGCTTCAATATAAGAAATATTCTGATATGATATTGTAATTATGAAAACACCACTATATAAATAATTTGCCATTAAATAAGAAGTGAATGTATCACTCATTATTAAATACAACTGACTATTTCCACATAGTGATAAAATTCAATTTTCACCACCATATTAATGAGTGGTTATTATGATTAATTATTTTTTATATTTGAAATATTGGTCATAAATATATTTTTGGAATTGTAATATAATTTCTACTATCTTATCATCCAATCCAATAAAAAACTATTACATCTTTTGTGTATATATGAAAAGTTCTTATTGTGGGGTGTGGTAGAAATAGTCATTCCCTGACTGAAAATAAATTAATTTTTTTAAAATATGTTGTATCCAAATTAGATTACATAGAAATCAAATTTTTCCATTCAAATTAGAGGACAATTTATCCATTTATAAAAGTGTTTAATAGGGAAAAACGACAGCATTGAAATAAATGAAATCAATTAAGAAAATTATTGAAATAATAATAAGAAAAAAAGTTATTGAAAATATGTATATGATAAGGATGACTATGTTAATTCCATTTTCCAATCGAAATGATATCATAGTTCCAATTTATCCAATCCTCTGGTACTAATATGATTAATATGTAATTCCATGATTTCTTCCACTCACTCCCCTAGTTGTTAGTGATAATGAGAGTAGAAATTTCCATGATATCAACTCATCCTACTCTCCTTACTATGTGTGAGATATTATCATCTAATACCCTTAATTAACATGATAAATTCTTGACCATGTCTTGTTTACCAAAAAAATATAAAAAATTTCAACTAACCCTCACACAATATGGATGATCACCAGGTACTTCACTAATTTTCCAATATCTATTCTATTAAATATAAACAAGAAACTAGTGGATGAATAATAAATACCATTGAAAAACTAAATAAAAAAAGTAAAAACAAATTATGATCATTGTTTATAATAAAATCAACAATTAGAAATTGGTGATAATTACACATAAGATATACATGAATTTAACAAATTAAAACCCAATAACACGCGAATTACAAAAACATATCCCATTTCAAATTATATATAAAAAAATTACCCATCCATGTGAATATAATACATGAATAGTGGGGAAGAATACAGTTTTAAAAAACATATAATATGAAAATAGTGAAAAAGATGATTACAAAAAATCTCATCTAGAATCATTCATCATGATGCTTTCCCATTTTATAGCCACTAAAAAATTTTAAATCACTGTGTTCCTTTCATTGTATTTGTTCAGACGTTGCTCAGATATAGACCCTAAATAATAAAATGTATTTGTCCATGTTTAGAGAGGGTATTCCATAATTATATAAGTACTTTTTTTCAGGATGAGGAGACTCTTATTCCTCCTTAAATTGGATGGATGAAGGGGATTCCTTAATTGGATAATTTATATGTTGTATTTAATGTGTTTAGAGATCTTATTTTCTTATTTCCATTTCAACTAGAATCACATAATTTGGTGGTGTATAGTTTGATATATTTATCTTTTTTAGGTGGGGTCCATTATCCCATCTAGGAAAATTTTTCAAATTGATTTATTTGGTTAGGCCTAATGAAGTACGAATGTTCTCTAGCTCCTCAATAAGAATGTTACTACCACAAAAAAAGGAATCCTAAAAAATTATCACATCAATTGGAAAATATTATTAAATATTATCATCAAAATATAGTACTATTACAAATATATTTTATGATCCTATCTTTTTCATGTGTGGATCTTTTTTAAATTTTGGATAAAGATGATTTTTTTTTAAAATTTCATTCATAGATTAAATTTATTTTATTCTTCTAAAATTTAAACCTATAAGATTTCACCATGTGTAATATTTCACATCATGATATTATATTTCACCACGTGTAATATTTCACCACATAAATTTATATTTCACCACGTGTAACCTTTCAACATGTTTAATATGCAATTAATGTTTTTTGGGTTTTATGTTATTTTATCATGAAAAATGAGAAATAAGATATATATCATTACATGAAGTGAAATAAGGGTTCACATCATGTAATTTTCATTCTATGATTATTAAAATAAATCCTCAAGTGTCTCATAAATTTACAGACACATCTATTCTCTAGAACAGATCGTCAACGGACCTCCCTTTTTGATGTGGAGCCTTCACGCACCTCCACCATGAACCAGAACTCATTGGTATACCTCTACAATGTACTGAAAGTCATTGCCACAACTCCATAGAGCATAGACCATGGATTGAAATGCATTCATGCCAAATCGTCTCTGACCAAAGACCATATTTTCACCTCATTGTTGTCGGTGTTCTTCTCATTTTAGATCTACCTTCATCTTTTACTTCTCTTCCTGGATAAATGAAAAAAGATAATCTCTTGTCCGATCTAGAACATTATAAGTTTAATCTTGATCTAGGAATGTTTGATATAGATCTATAGTTAAAGGGTATTGTTATGTTTAATCGTGGATTTTGTTTTTGGATCTAGAATGTGTTCTTCATCGCATTCTTGATGGATTCTATTCAAATTGGAATATCTATTAGAAAGTGTTCATCTCCATTCTTGATGTAGGTGTTCTAAAATTATAATCTCATTCTCCTTATTTCAATTATGTATTTGAAATTGTATAATTACTATTAAATGTTTAGAAATTGTGTTCTTGATTATGTTATTTAATTTCATGAAATAATTAATTATAGGAAATGAGAAATTGGGATATTGGTATTTTAGATCATGAATAATTAATGCATAAATTAATTATAGAGTTATCAACATTCTTGTACATGATTAATTAATTGTATAATTAATTAATGTTAATGGTTAGGATTATAGAATTATTATTTGAGATTGTTATTTTTTAATTAATTACGATGAGATACAAATTACTGAAATTGAATAATTAATTGATGAAAAAATTATTTGAGATTTTTACGATTATTAGATTAATAATGATGGAAAGATTAAATGAATAATTAATTAGAGTTGTTGAATTAATGGGGAGAGAACAATTACATGATATATTAATTGATGATATAGAATTTCTTGAGATGGAATTAATTAATAAACAAATTAATTAATAATAGTTATGTGATTATTTAGTTATTTCATTAAATAAAAGTATTAATTAATTAATTAATTAATTAATGTGAGTGATGATGTTTTTGATTTGTGAATTAAATAAATAGAATAATTATTTTAAAAATTAATTAATGAGATTTATGTGATTATTTAATTAATGAAGGAAATAATGGAATTAATTAATTGTCAAATTATTTAATGAGACCAATGTGATTATTTAATTATTTAACTAAATAAATCGATTTTAAAATTGTAAATTAATTAATGGAATGTGAAATGGAAAATTAATTGTAGAAATAATTAAAGGGTTTGGATGTGTTAATTAATTTTGGAATTAATTAATAGATATTAATTAATTGATGAATTAATTAATGTTAGTAATAAGAATTTTTAATTATTAAATTAAATAAATGGGATTAATTAATTAATGAAATTAATTAATGTGTGTAAAGATATTTGTTTAATTTTTTAATTGAATAAATGGAATAATTAATTGTGAATTAATTAATGGAATGTGACACAAAAAAATAATTGGTAAATTAATTGAAGGGTTTGGATGTGTTAATTAATTTTGGAATTAATTAATTAGGATAAATTAATTTATGAATTAATATATTTGAGTAATTATATTATTTAATTGTTGAATTCAATAAAGGAGATTAATTAATTTATTGATTAATTAATGTGTGTAAATATATTATTTAATTATTGAATTAAATAATTGTATTAATTAATTGTGAAATTATTAATGGAATGTGGCATGGAAAGTTATAATAATAATAATTGAGGGGTTTCTATGTGTTAATTAATTGTGGAATTAATTAATGTGTTATATTAATTAATTGGAAAATTAATTATTTGAGATTTTTTAATTAGAGAAATTGAATGAGACAGATTAATTAATTAAAAAATTAATTAATAAGGATTATTTTGTGGGATCAATTGAATTAGTTACATAAATTAAATGATTAATTAATTAATAGGGAATGTTATAATGGTGTAATTGAAAAAATTATATTATTTAATGGGTGAATTAATTATTGTAGATTATTGGGATATTGAATTTGTATAATTGGATAATTAATTGATTAACATATTATGATATATTGAGACTTAAAAATTGGCATAAATAATTCTGGAATTTATTGTGAAGTACTAAGATTATGAATGTGATAAATAATTACATAATTAATTAGGGTATTTTTTGTTTGCGGGTATTGATTAATATATTGATGACATAATTAATAGGATTGATGTAATGAAATTATTGGGGAATTATTTAATGGTATTCATCTTAAAAAATAATTGTTGAATTAGTAATGAACTTTAGGGAAAATTATTTGAAGATTTAATTATGAAACTTTTTAGTTATAAATTGTGAATAATTAATTTCTGAATTGATTATTGGGTATCGACATATAAAATGAATAATTAAATATTTGAATTAATTAATGGAACTTATATAATTAATTAATTATGTTTAATTGACAATTAATTAACGAATTAATTTAGGGGGGGGGTTGTTATGATTAATTAACTATTGGAATCAATTAGTAAAACTGACATTATTCATTAATCATTGTATTAATTAAATGAAAAAAAGTTATGATCAGTTTTGTTATTTAATTAATTGAATAAATATTGTTAATTAATTGTTTAATTAATCAACAACATTGACTTGGAAAATTAATTAATGAACTAATTGAAGGCACTATTATGATATATTATTTGTGTAAATTATTTAATGAAATTGACATGATTAAGTAATCATTGGATTAATTTATTGAAATGGGTTATGATTAATTAATTATTTAATTAATAAATGTAATTGATGTAGTAAATTAATTGTTAAATTAATTAATAGAGTTGACGTGACAAATTTATTGATGAATTAATTGAAGGGTGTTGAATGATTAATTAATTATGGGAATTAATTAATGAAATCGATGTGATTAATTAATCATTGAGTTAATTAATGGAAATGGGATTTGATTAATTTTTTTTCTGTAATGGGATGTGGATATGATAATATTTTCTAGAGTAGCATATAGTAAACTGGGGTATGAGAAGGGGATTAATTGGGATTACTAAAATATATTTTTTTGAAGGAAAATGTGATCCATCAAGGAAGATAACTATGTCATTTTCTATTTGTTTTCTGAAGGATCATGTAAGCCTTCAAGGAAAAAGATTATGTCATCTTTTGTTTATTTCTGGAAGGTTCGTGTGGTCCATTGAAGGGAGTGGCTATGAGAGACTTGTTGTTCTTAATATGATGCATCAATACTTCATTTTGTATTACTCACTATAGACCATTGAGGTTAGAGCCCATAGTTCACATTACTCATTCCAGACTGATTTACATGTTTAGGTATTTTCAAAATTCCATATGAATTATGATAATGAATAGTAACATGGACATTTTTTGATCTGATATCCTTTAGGGATAGATCAGACTTTGGTATAACCTGATGCTAGATTTGAGGTTTGGGTGTCCTCGGGAACTCAAGGGATTATGTGGTTAAATAAAGGATAAATGAAAAAATTTAAACTATTTTATTTATAACTTTTATTTTATTCATTATATAGCTACATACATTATTATTTACTAAATTTTTTTTAGACACTATTAGTGGTGGCGTAATGAGTTATTCTCACACACTACTTGGAGTTCTTGCTCGGTACCCGAATAAACTTAGTGTTTTATAGACATGTTAAGGGTAGATGACTTATGTTAGGTGGATGAGTTTTGATGAAGCATGGATGAGGGAGCCATACATGGTTTTGGACCAGCATGGGATTTGTAAGGGTCTTTACAATTGGGTTTTCATTTGACACTTGACCCATACATAGCATAACATTTTTTCATTTTAGTAAAATATTGTATTTCTCATTTTGGTTATCTTGGGATATTGGTATTATTCTGGTTATATATGCTTGCAATATTGTTTATTTATTTATTCTAGTGTATTAATATGATAATAAAAAAGTAGATGATATAGTCTCCCCATGATCAACATATCATTCAATCGTTTCCATTCGGTCACCTCTGGTATACGGGTAGGCCTGCCTGAGGTCATTTGGCAAACTAGTTTGGGGCACTATTGTGTGATACCCAGGCTGGGACATTAAAATGTGGAATTTTAATAGTTCTATCTATTCTTCTATTGTATTAATATTTTAAAAAGAAATACAAGATAATAGTAAGTGTTAGGTCTTGGTTCTGATCTTGTGCATGGGAGTAGCTACCTCATGTACTACGGTATAAGACATGTTCCTTGGGTTGGTTTATTTTCATAGATATGTGTCTTTACAGTTGATGTGATTTCACTATGGGTGACACACTTGGTGTGAGATGTGATTATTGTATCTAATATTTGTTGATGTTGACTAATGTTATTGAAAGAAATGAGATTTTAGTAAACAACCATCACATTAGGAACATATTATTATTCTGTGACATGAATCATTGTAGGAATTCACGAGAAAATGGGTTTTGGGTATGTTTTTTAACATAAACAATATTTATTACTTGTCAAATTTAAAGGAAAATTGTTCCAAACATGAAATAGAGATATATTTTAAATTGATGACAGATGATAATAAATGGGTGTCTAAATGACATATGTGAATAATGAAAATGATTTTACTCTTCTAAACCATGATCTATGTGTCATATGGTTAATGGTATTGATAATGTCTTGGTCTCGACCGTGTGGTTAGAAAAAAGGGGGATACATGATCTTGTTTTGTGTATGTACCCCTCGTTAAGTACATTAATCCCAAGAAATGAGAATCTTTATGTGGTTTAGTTTCCCCTTGACATATATGGTTTGGTTAAAGAGAATGACCTACTCTGAGAACTCAGTATTAGGCTATGTGAGGACTCACCTAGTTTTAGACTACTGTAGTTACATGTTAGTGGGCATGGAAGATCGATTATTTCGATGGGTTAAGATGTTTCCATAGTGGGAGGAAACATCAGTAATTAATTATTCTCGTCGACATTCATCAATGAATACATATTGTACTTTTAATTAGTGATGATCAAGTCCCCTACCTTGACACCATACAATGTACAATGAGAAATCATTGGCTATATTCCTTGCTACGAAAATATGTTTGGTTGGATATGGTTCCCCTAGGTAGTTGTGATTATGACGTGATATATATGTGGAGTTGGATGGAAATATTTACACCATTGATAGTTAATAGACTGGCTTCTAAGGATGAACTAGAGGTCAATAAATTCTCTTGGTTATGTGTTTTGGTGGTTGAGTATCCTCATAAGAAGAATAAATAATGCTACAAAGGTGGGGAGTTATTTAAAAGTAATATATGAGTGGGAAAAGTTCATGGGTTATGTAATGGCATATAATTCCAATGAATAACCTATAAGGTGAGAGTTTATATTTTTTAGGGAATGACCATGTGGGCCTTAGAAGCAGAGGATGTACTTTATTTATATATTTTTTTGGACGTAAATTATTAGTGAAATTGTTGGATATTTTCAGGTGGTTCTTGGGAATAATGAGTTGTGAAATGCATAGACTATCTTGTTGAAGTTGATAATGAGAATAATGCATCCTTTATAGAGAATCTGGTAGATTTTTTAGATCAAATTAATATTGTTATTTGGGAAAACACCATGTAAACAGTTAGTATGCCATGGGAACCTGGGCATGTGTTAAGGAAGAATCTTGGGAGAGATAAGTGCATAAGTGGAAAAAATATCCCAGCATTCATTATCACAGAATATTCAAGGTTCTTGAGAGTAAATCACATGGAAATTCTATTATAATGTTGGGAGATTTTAGTTTCCCATATTTTCTTTGTGTAACACATTATAATATTTTTTCTAAATGGATTGTCTTCAATTTAATTCATTTCTAAAATTTATTCACAACATAAAAAATTTACACCCATAAGATTTCACCAAATGAAATTTCATTCCACTATATGTAATATTTCACCATGTGAAATTAGATTTCACAACATGTAAGATTTCCCAGCATGAAATTATATTTCACCATGTGGAATTTTTCACCATTTGTAATTGGATATCACTATATATAATCTACAATTAATGTTTTTTAATTTTTTCTATAGGATTTCCTCATTAAAAATGGTAAATTATTTAAATGTCATTACAAGATGTGAAATTTGGAATCATGCCATGTAATTATCACAACCAACAAATTAAAATAATGCATCTAGTGTTTTGTATCCTTATAGACACTCCCCTTCTCTATGAAAGAGACTTTACGAACCTCCCCATTTTATATGGCACCTCAGCATACCTCCTCCATAGACCAAAACTCTTCAGTTCCCTTTTTCCTTTGTCTGAAACTCCTCAGTGCACCTCCATAGAGCTTTCTGTTTAGACTGAAGCGCCTACGCACACCACTATTTTGAACCGTAGACCATCTATGCACATCTTAGGTATGGGTTTAGATCAATCATTCCCTTCCTCTCTTCTTCCAGGATAAATAAAAAATGCGTATATTATTTTGGATCTAGATCTAGATTTGTTATATCCAGATTTGGTTTTTTTATCTTAATATAATTTTAAGAGATCATGTTTTTTCTAATCAAGTATTTATGTTTCATATGGAGACAATTTTTTTTCATGTTCCTGATAGATCCGCTTCATATTTGGATTTTAAATTTTCAAGTGTTCGTCTCTGTTCTTGAGGTAGGTGGTATAAAATTCGAATTTCGTTGTCTTTATTAAAATTATCTGTATGTAATTGTTTAATTTCTATTAGGTTTTTATCAATTTCATTCTTAATTATATTAATTAATTTATGGAATTAATTAATTAATGGAAATGTGAAATTAGGATATTGGGATTTTAGATAATTAATAAATAATTTTTATATTAATAATGGTGTTTTTGATATTTTTGAACATGATTAGTTAACTATAAAATTAATTAATGTTACTGGTAGGGATTTTTTAATTCTCATTAGAGGTATCTAGTTTCTAAATTTTTTATGATGAGATAGATATTATTCAAGTTGAATAATTAATTGATGAAATAATTATTTTTGAATTTGATTTGTTGGATAAGGATAATTAATTGTAGAATTATTTATTTGATATTATTATGATTTTCAGATTGATCGAGATGGAACAATTAATTGAAGAATTAATTGGAGTGGTTGAAATAATAGGGATAGATTAATTCATTGATGAATTAATTTGTGTTATTGAATTATTTGAGATAAATTTAATTAATTGGAAAATTAATTAATAAGACTAATGGGATTATTTAATTATTTAATTAAATTAATAGAATAATCAGTTGATGAATTAATTAATGTGATTAATTAAAATATTTTACTGTGAGTTAAATAAAAGTGTTAATTAATTGACAAATTAATTAATGATACTGATGTGATTATTAAAAACTATTTTAAATAATAGGATTGATTAATTTAAGACTTAATTAATGCGAGAAATGTGATTATTTAATTATTTAACTAAATTAAGGGAATAAATAATTGTGAATTAATTAATTTAATATGAAATGAATAATTAATTGGAAAATTAATTAAAGGGGATTGATCAATCAATTAACTTGGGAATTAATTTAGGGGGATTAATTAATTGATGAATTAATTAATGCAAGTAATGATATTATTTAATTGTTGAATTAAAAATTGGGGATTAATTATTTGATGAAATTAATTAATATGTGTAAATATATTATTTAATTGTTGAATTGTATAAAAGAATTAATTAATTGTGAATTAATTATTAGAATGTGACATGGACAACAAATTAGTGAATTAAATGAATGTTTTTCATGTCAAAATTAATTTTTTATTTAATAAATTAGAATTATTTAACTAATTAAATAATTAATTTGATTAATTTGATTTTTTAATTATAAAATTAAATAACGGTGATTAATTAATTGATGAATTAATTAATGTGTATAAATATTTTATTTATTTTTTGAATTAAATAATGAGATTAATTAATTTTTACTTAATTAATGGAATGTGGTATGGATAAATTATTATTGAATTACATATAGGGTATTAATTAATAGATGAATTAATTAATGCATGTGAAGATATTATTTATTATTTGAAATATTTAATGAGATTAATTAATTGTGAATAATATAATGGAATGTGACATGGGAAAATAATAAGTGAATAAATTTAAGGGGTGAATTTGTTAATTAATGGGGGAATTGCGTAATGAGTTAGATTAATTAATTGGTAAATTAATTAATGTAGATTATTGTGCTAGAGAAACTAAATGAGGTAGAATAATTAATTGGTGAATTTAATAATAATTATTATTGTGTTGGAGTAATTGAATTAGTAAGACTAATTTATTGGGGTAATAATTAATGGGGATTGTTACTGTGGTGTAGTTGAGTGAATTAGATTAATGAATGTGTGAATAAATTTATATGGATTGTTGGGATATTCAAATGATAGAATTGGCCAATTCATTTTTGAATTAACTATGAGATATAGAGATTTGAAAATTGACACAATTAATTAGGTAATTAATTATGAACTACTATGATTTGGAATGAAATAATTAATTGTGGAATTAATTATGGGAATTTATTTTTGTGGGATGTGATTAATTAATTAATTAATGGGATAGATGTATCGAATTAAGTGGGGAATTAATTAATGGTATTTATATAAAAACTAATTTTTAAATTAGTAATCGAATTGTAAGATGATTAATTTTTAATTTAATTGTCAAATTGTTGATTTATAAATTTTGAATAATTAATTATTGAATTAATTATTAGATATAGAGTTGTTAAATTATTAATTAATTTTTTATTTAATTAATTGATTTTTTAGTTAATTAATAGTTTAATTATTTAACAGTGGTTAAGTGATCAATCAATTAATTAATTAATTTGAGGGACAATTATGATTTACCAATTGTCAATATTAATTAATGAAATTGAAAAGACTAATTAATAATTGGATAAATTAATGGAAATAGTTTATGATTAAATAAATGTTTAATTAACCAATGGACTAAATGTAGATATTTAATTTTTAAATTAACTGATAGAGTAGAAGTGACCAATTAATTAATGAACTAATTAAAGAGACTATTGTGGTTAATTATTTGTGGAAATTAATATATATAGATGACATGATTAATTAACCATTGGATTATTTATTTAAAATGTGTTATTATTAATTAATTTTTTAATTAATTAATGTAATGGATATAGTTAATTAATTATTGAATTAATTAATGGAGTTTAATTGATGAGTTAATTGATGATTTAATTGAAGGGAATTTTATGATTAATTTATTTATAAAAATAATAAATTAAATTGATCTTATTATTTAATCGTTGAGTTAATTAATGGAAATGGGTTTTGATTAATTAATAGTGAATTAATTAAAGGAATGGTTGGTGAAATTGGCAATGGTTGGGATAATGTTGGGATAAAGTATAACATGAAATAACTAGGGTCTGAGAAAGGGGTTAATTAGGTAGACTGAGAGAGTTTCCATTATTTCTTTAATGAAGGATCGCATAAGCCTTTAAAGAAGAAGACTATGTGAGTTTTTATTATATTTTTTGAAGGACCATTTGACCATTTAAGGGGAATGACCATGATATACTTCTCATTTTTTCCAATGAACAATTTATATTTTGTATTGTACTATTCAATATAGACACATAAGGTTAAATCCCATAGTTCACATTACTCATATAAGAATGATTCACATGTTTATTTATTAGATAAATGAAATATTAATTATGATAAAAAACAGATACACGTAAATTCACAATTTTGATATCCCTTAGTGATAGTTTAGTCTCTAGAATGAGATTAAGAGGATACTATGCTTTGGGTGCCCTCTAGAACCAGAGAATTTCTATATTAAATAATGGTTAATTGAATAAATTAAAATTTTTTAATGTATTATTTGTATTTTATTCTTCATACAACAACATGTACATTTATTAACTCTATTTTTTAGACACCATTGTTGGTGGCCTTCGGAGTTGTACTCAGACCGTACATAGTTTTCCCGATCAGTACCACAGTAGACTTTGTGTTTTCTATAAAGATAAAGGAACAATTCCCTATGTGAGATGCATGAATTGGGATGGAGAATGGATAAGGGGGCTATAAGTGGTTTGGGACCCACTTGGTATTTTTCAGCGTCATTAGATTTGGGTTTTCATTTGAAACTTGGAAGATACTTAGCATAACAGGTTTCCATTTTAGTTAAATATCATATTTCATATTTTTTTTATCTTTTGACTTTGTAATTATTCTAATTATATATTCTTCGGATATTGTTTATTTATATCTACTGTTGTATTAGTCTGATAATGAAAAAATGGTATAGTCTCCCCCTGATCGACTTACCGGACCCTCGCTACAAGTAGGCAGCCTTTGGAAAATGGGGAGGTGCACCTGAGGTCATGTGGTGGACAAGTTTAGAGCACTATTGTGTTCCATTGAGGTCTGGATGATAGAAATACATGAATTAAGAAAGTTTATAAATTTAGACCTATATTTATAAAATAAATGATGCAATTATTTTCATTTTTTTAAATTTGAAGTGATTAAATCCTTAATACACATAATAAAAATAATGAATATATTTTTTATATTAATTCACCACACATAGAACTTGGACACACAGACATGTAAGAATCGAAATAAAATTAATGAAAATTCAAAGTACATTACCCCAAGATATAGGAAATTGATTACAAGAAAAAAAGATATCCAGACTCTTAAAAACTATTATTTTCTATTCTCCATACATGTCCTTCAATATATTTCCTCTTTATTTCTCCTCCCATTCACACAAAACACCTAAATCAAATTATTTTTCTCTTGTCCCACAAATATCAATTTTCAATTGGGATTTTCCTCATGAAAATGTCCCCATAAGCTTAATAAATCCCATATTCTACTATTCATGTGATTTAAGGAAATACATTTATAATAAAGTATTTTTTATGTTTTTAGTGTTTTTTTGTTAGTAAATTTATATGTCAAAACATTTGTGGATGAATAAGGAGGGGTTATCCTTTTTATGAATTATTAAATGATCTAAATTTTCTCTCACACATGGTATCATATTTATACAAATTAATATCCTGTATGATACATCATCAAGAAAAATCAAGAAATTTCCCATTACTTAAAATTTCATTAAAAAATCGATCTTCCCATACATAATATTTCTTGGAGGTTCTATATTCAAAAACCTACTTTGACATTTAAAAGATCTAGAAAAGAACATATTTCAATAGAAAGATTTTTTTGAAGTAAACACCTATAATTAACATTTATATTCCACCCAAATTATCACTAAATGGGAAAAAAATTGCTTCCCCCCACATTAATGTTCAACTAGATAATGCATTTTATCTTCATGAATAGGTTGAATAGGTAAAATTGACTTGTAATGGTTCTACCCTAATAATATTATTATTTATTATAAAGGATACAGGGATTAAATGTGAATTTAATACCCAAATAAAAATTATTTTAATTAAAAGGGGTTTTTAACCCAAATAAGTTCCTCAATCTTGTAAATCACAAGTACCTCAAACCCTAATTTTTTTATTAAAATAAATCAAATTTAGGTCAATGAAATCACAATGTGGATCTCTCAATAAGTGATTTGAATATATAAATTATAAAAATTAAGGTTTTATAAGCCTCATGGAAATGTTATTTAAATGATAAATATGGTTTGATGTGGCATTGGATTCAAATATATGGGTACAATTCCTGAAATTTATAAAGATATTAACATCAAGAAAATTCACTTTCATCATTAATTCATGGTCAAATTCATTTTATAAATTGCATAAATAGTTGAAATGGATTTAAAAAATGATAATATATTTTCATTTTAGAACAAAGTTTCAAAAATGAAATAAAGATTGATAAAGAAACACACATATATTTGAAAACTACACATTTTATTTGGAAAACAGAAAAAAACTGGACAAACAAAAATAAAAAATGTCTCTCCCACACACTTAATTGATGAATTATACGTAATTAAATCAAATAAAAATAACATTTAAGAATAATTAACTTGAATCATAATAAAAACATATGTATAAAGGATAGGTATACTTGGCCTTATTCACATTGAAACATCAAGTCAATCTCTAAAGTGATTCTCTATAAAAAAAATACATGAAAAATAAAAAAATTAAATACAATTAATTAATTAAAATAAATTAAACCCAAGATAATATGAGAAAAAAATGATAAATGTTATTTTAATCCCTTAATTTGGCCCTTGGTTTTGACAGCCTCGAGATGTGAAATTCTAATTGTTTATCTATTGTCCCATAGTAAATAATGATTCTTTCAAATGAACCTCCAAATATGTTTCTTTATATATTTCATATATTACTTTTTGTAATGGAATTTAGGGATATAATACACCAAATCCGTCTCCTTATAAGTGAGAAACAACTTTCAGGGGGTAGGACAAAGAGTGAGTCCTCCAAATTCATGTATTCCACTTAGAAACTATCTTCTACATTCTTATTTTTGTTAAAGGTATTAATCATTAATTGAATATTAAAATTCAATGTTATATATTAATTCAATTTGAACAGAATAAAATCTTATTGTATCCATATGAAATTATCCCCTTCAACATAAAAATCATGTGTATATTTTTCCTCGAAAAAATACACCTGGATCACCCTAAGAACTCTATTAAATAAATGATCAATATGTTTAGGGAGATTTATATGATCCTCTAAAAAAGAATCTTATGTTTCATATTTTTTATCCTCCAAGGAAATGCATGTGTTGGAAGAGGCTGAAAATTTAAAACAACAAGACGAAATACACAATTTAGATTAAAAAAATAAATGCTAATGATTTGTAGAAAATAACATCTCCCTAAGTTTGTTTTTATTAAATTTATTCATTGGGGAATGTTCCTCTTTGCAATGAATTTTACGAAATAGGGATATGTATAATTTCTCCATCATCGTGTCTTCATATTCAATAAAATGGGTGGTATCATCTTCTGAAATGTGAGGGATAGGTATTATGGTGTCAATTCATCTTCCATGTAATGGATTAGAAGATCATTTTAAACCTCATATTAATTTTTAATGTCATCTAAATCTCAATTTTATCAAATACATACATCATAAAGGAAATATTATTCATCAATCTCTTCTAAAAATTGTTTATCTAAGACTAATGGATCTTATTTTAATTCCATGATGGTTTACCTAAGATCATAAAAATTTATGATAAGTATGGAAACCACATTCATCAATCATTCTAGGTGTGGTCCATGTTAAAACTCTAGATGGTACCCCTATGATGCACCTACATATTTGCATAACAACTCAATTGTCTCTCTATTTTTTCATTATTTAATTAATCTATTCCAATAAAGAATCATGATCCTTGTAAACAACTACAAGTTTATATTTTACTTGGGGGTCATCAATACTCACATAATAATATCTTTTTAAATAAATCACGGATAAATATATTTTTTAGTTGTTTTTGAAAGAATATTAAATACTATGAAAATATAAGAATTATATTGATAGAACTACCACCCCTCAAAAGTAACCATGATTTTCCATGTTCATGTCATGGGTTATAGGAAAAATTAATTTTCTATGTTAATATATTATAATATGGTTAAATTAGGTTTTATATTTGGAGGAGTGAATAATATTAATGTTTTCATCTTTAAATTTGATGGAAATGTTTTTTGTTTTTTAAATTTTTTTCTTTTGAAAAAATTTTAATGAAATGAATAAAAATAAAACAATTAATTAATTAATTGAGAATAAATTTGACATGACTATGATTGAGAATAGAGAATGATAATGATGGTCCGGTTGAGCCGGTTTTTTAATTGAAATGCTATCATAGTTACAATTTACTAAATCCTATTTTAATAATCCAATTAAAGTTGTATTCCATGATTTCTTCCTCCCACTCCATTGGTCGATGGTGTTGTTGAAAGTAATATTTTTCATTATTTTATCCCATCACAGTATCATCTATATGTCTGGGAGATTTTATCTTAATACCCTCAATTGACTTGTGAAATTCAAAATTGGGTCTTATTTATCCCATACCATCAAAAAACACTAATATGCATTCCCCACGTACTGAAGATCAATGAGTACATCACCAAAATGCTCTGGTCTATTCCATCATTTATAAAAAATAGTCTACTACATGAATAATAATGACCATTGACCAAAATTAATATAAATAATTTAACCCACAATGAAATATGACCATACTTGATAATAAAAACTGATAGTAAAAATTGGAACCGACATTGTTGAAGAGATAAAGGTTATTATTAAATTAAATCACATGAACTCAATAATTACAAAATAAACCTCCACATCACTAATAAATCAAAATATTACCACTCCATGTGATGGGTATCCATGAATAATGGGGAAGAAGATTTTATTAAAAAACTATGAATGTGATATTAGTGAAAAATATAAATATAAAACAACGGTCTTCTAGAATCATCTCTCAAGAAATTTTATTTTTTTCTGTCAACTATAATTCAAAAAATCAATAAGATCACTTTTGAATAGATTTTCAAACATTATTTGGATATATAAATTTACAATTTTAATACTTTTTGAAACATATAGAGAGTGTTATTCTATAATTACTCGATTATAATTTTTATGACCAATTAGACTATATGTCCTTTTCTACTTAGATGCATGAAAAGGTGGAATAAAGGAGAAAATTTTTCCATGGTATTTAATTTTTCCATGAAAAATTGAGTACCGTTTTAAAATAATCTATAATCACCGCATTTTGGGGGGCTATATGAGGATATATGCCTCATTTACTATGGTGGTTTCCATTCTTTCATCCTAAAAGAAATATGAACTAGAATTATTTTTTTGGACATGATTATGTTAGAATTTCCAATGGGTATAAAATAATAATTTTAATCTTGTGAACCATGAAATCCAGAAAAATTGTCACTCTAATTGGATATGAATTGTAAACATTATGCACAAAATTCTAAAGTGTTATAAATCTATTAAAATTATATATTTAAAAATTTTGTACATTTTCGAAAGAAGTTCATCAAATTTTGTAAAATGATTAAATTGTACTTAAATAGTGAAATTTTTAGTGATTAAATCACTAGAATACCCATTTTTAATAATTAAAATATTATTTATATCAATATCTATGGGCTACCACCACCACAATTCTATGATATTTTTTTGTCGTTAATATTACACTTGGGTGGTAATAAAAATGAATTTATGAATATATATATATATATATATGATATATATTTTATAATAGTCATTTGGATTGATTAATTATTATTTACATTTATTTTATTCCATCATTTAAAAAATATAATTTGTGTTCATGCGTACGTAGGACATATTGTCTCCATGAACGGTGTAATTAATTTTTCCACCACTACATTTTTTGAATAGTTATAAATATGTTTTTAATGAGTATATATTAAATTTATAACACTATTTATATTCTAAAATTTATATGAACACGACAAAATTATAAGTATTGGGATAGTTGAACTGATACATTCTTGGAAAACAAAGTAATTATCAACCAGAATAGTGATTTTAAAAACAAATTATTAATAAGCTAGTGATATATTGTTGTTAATAAATCATAAATGGTATGATATATGTGAATATTTTTACTAAATACATGTATATTAAATATATAGTTATTATATATTATTTTCAAATGTCATTAAAGAAAAGAGAAAATTGTAGTTAGAGTATATTTCCTATACTTATCATCAATAAAGATCATTTATGTTTAATTATTTGATGGGAAATAATCATCATTGTATAATCATTCCTAAAATTGTATTAAAATAGTGGTTTTTCTACTCTCATGAATATTTTGTAAAATAATTCTTACCCAAGTTTTACTTTTTATAATATAATTTGGAATGAATCATTTTATTGTTTTCAAACTAAAATACATCCTGACATTTCCAAAAATATGTAGAAGGACTATCTTTCTAACAATAACAACATGAGTATATTTTCATTTAATCATGAAAAATCAATTTTTTCATGATTCCTTTATAAGTTTAGAAATTTGTTTTCAATGCATTATTTCATTTATATGTATGAAACAATTTTAAAAGAGAAATGATTTTAAATTGAAATATATTTCTTTTCAATAATTAATAAAACTAATCATTTAAAATTATTTAAAAATAATATGACAACATTTTATATTAATTTTAAATTAATAGGTATACTATCCAAGGATACCATCCTTATTATTTCTCGAGTTTTTTTTGTCTTATTAAAATAATAAATAAATATAAAACACATTTATCTTCATGTGTTCTAATAAAAAAATGTTTTATGATCATGTAGAAAATATATGTATAGTTTTTTATGTGATTTTTGGTACCAATATATCCCTCGAATGCATCGAGTAATGTATAATATGTCATCAGAAAGTTAAGGTAAATAATTCTATGTGCCTAATCTTTTATGAGAAACAAGTCAATATTCCTAATTAGTTATGAAAAAAAAGACCATATGCTTGATTAACAAAGGGAAACAAGTGTTAATGCCTGATAAAATGGTATTAGAATATAAATGTGACATATGAAATGGGTTCTATAATAATTATAATTCCACAGACATTAATGACATGATCATATGTTTTATGACTGTGTTATGACGAATTTTCATTCTTATGATTCGCGTATTTTGAAATGCTAATATTTTATTACATAGCACATGTTTACTATTATTTTATGATTCAGTATGAGACTTCATTTTTATGGTCATGATAAAATGTCCTTATTATTATATTATCCAAATATATGAATTTTTTTTGATATCTCCCATGATTACCCTTACTATGTAGATAATCTCACAATTTTCATCTATTTCATTTCCCTTGGATGTGATGAAATATTTTTAGTAGGATATGAATGTGAAGATTACAATAGTGGATGATATTTATATAATATATTTATGATATTTCCCAAAAATAATACAGTATATATAATATCAGAAGACACTACAGCATTTTGGTTCTGGCATGAATTATGTTGATATGTATTGAATATTTTCAAATTATATGTAATAAATTTATATAAAAATATCTAGAGTATGAATTGGTATCAGGGTTGGATTTAGGAAACTATGTATATTAGTGTAAGAAATATTTTATGATAACCCTGGGTATCAATCTTTGAAAAGGATAAAATAATATATTTTTCAGAATAATCATGATTGTAATTGGTTAAACCTATGGATGAAAAAAACATTGGGTTGTGATTTAGACATTATATAAATTCTTTTGGTTAATTATTGGTTTTTCCACTATGATTATTTTTTTTACATAATGATTTTTGGTTTTAGTCAGTTACTATAATGTTATTGAATCATATTAATTCTTAATACGGTAAAAAAATCAAGGATTATCCCCCATTGAAAATTATTATATTTAGATCTGAAATGTTCTATATTGTAGTTATTCTCACACAACCATCTCATTATATGAATCATGAAGATTTTCAAGTTTATCAAACAAGGTAACAATGTAATATTAGTTATTTAATGATGAAAATCCACATTTTTGTGGATCTTCTGTTCCACTTATGTTTGAGTGATGGATCAAAACCATTGAGGGAAAAAAATTTCTTCAATTCTTGGGATATGAACAATTTGTCATATTTGTTTATAATATGGAACGATAAAAATACTAATGGTTGAATCTTACCAAGAATAAAAGGAATTATGAATAAATTTAATCCATTAAATGTGACAAGTTTAATGGAATATTCTCTAGTATTTAAATCCCCTATATTCTATATACAATGATGGAGAAGTAATTTATAGAGCTACTGAAAAGGGATAATGATTCCATTATATCCTATGAATAAAAATTTACAAGGCTTAAAATGTGTGTTAATTGTATAATTAACAACCTTGAAGGTAATATTGATTAATTATTTAGTGGCCTAAATCCATGCCTCTAGAAGGAATTATCTATATGGGACATCAATACCTAGGAAGAAATCATTAGATGTGCACTGAAAGTAGAAATAAAATTAGATATTACCACTTTACCATTAGTGATGGTAAAAAAAGAAAGATTCTTACACATAAAAATTCAAAATAATCACAATGCAAGAAGAAATTAAATCCATTAACGTTCCATAAATGCGGGTAGAAACATCAAGAATAGTGTTTGAATCGATATAGGAGGGTCATTTATTGTGGAATGGTGTGTCATAAATCACATAAACATAAAAATGTGAATAACATGCTGGTCAGTGAATTAGACAAAAATAAGATTCCAAATAATTCACCCCCCCATGGTCAAATACTTAAAATGAAATAAGTATAGGAACTATTCCAACTAGTTCAAAAGAATTTATTTTTATGATCACTATCAACAACCTATTAAGCCTGAATAAAATGCGAAATCTAATGCAATCATGAATTTCAATGTGGGATACTAGAATAACGTGGTGAAAGCTATAGTTATCATCTACTACAAAAAATATATTTTCTTATTCGATTATGGATCCCCTCTCCTTTATTTCTAAATAATATTGTTGTCGTGTCACCATATCACTTAATTAATTAGATGTCATGTTAGCATTGAAAACACCTAATGGAATAATGGTCACATATCTAGTTTAGGGTTTTTTCTTATTGATGTTTCTGGGTAAGTACTTGAAAATGTTATGATTATAAATTTAGTAGAATTCAACGTCATTATTTTTATAAATTTGATTCCTCTATTTGGATGTCATATCTTTTATCAATGAATGAAAGTAACATTTCCTATTCATAATAAATATTTGATACTTTATTAATAAAATGATTAATATAAACCTCCTATGGATATTCATTCAATCTTGTTGGTATAATTTCTTTTAAATTAATATTATTTAACTGATATGGTTGGGGAAAAAATAAAATTAATAATAAACCTATTAATCCTGAGTTTTCTGATTCCTTTCCAAAATAATTTATTATTTTTCCATTTAATTGTGATGTTGAGTATTCAATAGAACACATACCTAGTGTCCGAACTATTTTATAGACATATTATAAATGGGCCCAATTGAGATTAAATATTTGAAATAGAAACTCCATGAGAATATTTACAAGGGATTCATACACCATATTTTATCACCATGGGGTAAACTAATTTATATTTTCAATAAGAAAATTGGATCAATTCAACCCTGTACGGATTATCAAGAACATAAAAATATAAATATCTAGAACATGTATCATTCCATCAATATTTATGAATTATAATTTCATCTATGAAGAGCTAAATACTTTTCAATGATTGAAATTGTTTCATGATATCGTCAACTTAGGGTCAACAAAGAGGGTATTTCAAAAAAAATCATCTCGTATAAGGTTTAAACACTATAAATTTATATTCATGGGTTTTTTTTCTATTATTCATCCACTATAATCATGTACATAATGAATAAAGTCCTTAGATAATATCTTGATAATTATTGGTAGTATTTATGGGATATATTATTCTATGTTCAAGTTATATGGACGAACATGATTACCACTTGAGAATTGTGATAAGGACCCTAAATAAGGTGATTCATTGTGAAAATTTTACAATGTCTAAATTTTGGGTTATGAATGCTTCATTCTATTATCATATAATCTCATGTGAGGGTATATATTTAGATCCTTCCAAGTAAATAATTACTAGGAAATGGCCATGATCAAATATAGTTACTGAAATGAATATTTTTCATGATTATTGTGGATATTATTTATGTTTTCTAAAATAATTATCATGGTAATATAATCCACTCACCAAGTTGACACATAACGAAGTTATGTTCATATAAAAAAGGTTATGGGAAGAGAATTTCAAGGATATGAAAAGATGTTTTTTTAGTTCTCCTAGGCTAACACTACCCTATAGTGGGGAATGGATAGTAATCTATTTTAATTTATCATATAAGTCACTAAGAATTATTATCATGAAAAATCATATGGTGATATCTTATCCCTTATTCCAATAAATGATCTACAATAAAAATTACCAAATCCAAGACTTGGAGTTTATTGTGGTAATATTTTCATTAATTATATGGATTCATTATCTCTTTAGAAAAATATATGACATAAATATTGATAACAATAGATTACACTAATTTTTTACCCAAATAGTGCTGACCACACGCCAAAGAAATGGTTTTCGTCGATTAATGATAACGACTGATTGATACATTACCCCACTAAGAATGTGAAAAAGGTGGAATATTTTTTACCCAAGAGAAATACGCTAGATTATCTATGACGAGGATCACAAGACATCAAATATTTATGTATTTTACAAGTATGGACATAAAAATATTAATAGAAGGTGATAATCTTAATCTAGAAGAAATTAACGTTCAACCACATATCCAGTTATTTATTAATATGTTCGCAAAGGAATATGTAAATCTACTAATTATTGAGGGAAATTTTAATTAGTTTAACATAGATTATTATTGAATAATATAGTTCCATAACTATCTATGTGTCTAAACTATTCCATATATGAAAAAATAAATATTGGGTGAGGATTTTGTTTTAGGATTATATATTCATCCTTAATTGAAATTATTTTAGGTTCATAAAAGATTACTTATATTGGGTTGGCATAAAGAGAGATATTAAATATTGTATTTCTAGTTTCTTATTTTATTATCATTTTAATAATGAGTGACATAATTATAAGTGATTGTTACATCCAATAACACAACCGTAATGGAAATGGAAATTCATCACCACATATTTTGTCATCAGATTCCCAAAAAAAACTAAAGAACATCTATAGGGTTATTATTGGTCACCTTATGATGTTGGGGGACATCATTGAAATTAAATATTATTTATTTCCAAATACAATTATAGAATATATATCAAGGAAGATGTAAGATTTAATAGAGTACTCTATTCCATTGTATTTGATCGGGATCCTAGGTTTACCTCAATGTTTTAGAGAATCCTTCTGTAGGCTCTTAATATAGAGTTATGTTTCCTAATAAAATATCATCAAAATACATGAAGTTATTCTGGGAGGATAATTAAAACTCTATAATAAATTTTTAGTGCATAATTTTTTTAATTAAATCATGGTTGAGATAAACACATACCATTGGTAGATTTTTTGTACCAGTATAGCATTCACTTTAGTATTTAGAAGGATTATGAGGAAGCCCTATAATGTAATAGGTTCTTAACTCCAACATGTTAGAAGCTAGTTATAAAATAATCTTATTGGTGCATAATATAGATATAGAAATGAGATATATTTTTATATCTATTAAATATCACATAATCATAGCTCATATTCATTTACAAAATTTATTCTAAAATTTATCATAATGATTATGAGTTTCAAGTGGGGGAAATAAAATTCCCATGAATATATACCTAGAAAACAGTGATGTAATATTTGATGGAGGGAAAACTAAACACTGTCTATATCATAGCTTTAGAAATTATCAAATGTGTTAGGATGGTTTCTTATCATTTGTTTCTTCCACTAGACCTCTCTCAAGTTCACTATCTATTCCATATATGTCTCTTGAGGAAGTAAATACCTTATCATTTATATGTTCTATACTATGTGGTCAAAATTATGGAAAAAGATATTTTTAATGAAGAAAAATTAGTAGATATTACATATCATCGAGGTAATGTTCTATGCATCAGTACTAATACCTTGATTATGGTTTTTTAAGGAAACCACCATTTCGAGGAAGATGCATTAGAACCTATGGATGTGATGAGGTAGAAGTGTCATTAATGTTTTAACAAGATTGATAAATTTTAAGAGTAAAATTATTTTTAATGTGTGTATAATGTAACACCTCAAGATATCAATTAAATATTAATCATTAAATTATTTTCTTTCATTGAGATATTATGTTACACTAATCATTGAGTTTAATCAAATCCTATAACATTATTAAAATATTATATTCCTCTGATACCCTAGTCATTTAATGCACTGGTATGAATGGGAATAACAAAGTTCTCAAATATATAATGGTCTTACTCATTTATAATGTATTAATAATTTTTTTGTCCTTAATTAAATTATTTTTATTCAATCATATTTTTATTCAAAAATTAATACTCTTTAGAAATGCATTTATTGAATATTCTGAAAAAAAATAAATATATTTATCTTTTTCAAAAATGTATTTAACATAATGATAATAATTTTTTAAATATTCATGTGTAAATTATTTTTGGATGAATATTTTATATTTATCTGAAAAGATTTATTTTTCAAGAAATGGTTTAAAATATTGATTTTCATTAAAACAAATATTTCATTTTAATGTATTTACAATTAATTTTATTTGAATTACTTATTAAATTTAAAAATAATTTTTTTTTAAAACATTGTTTTTGAAATGTATTGTATACATGAATTTTTAACAAATACATTTTATATTTACAAAGTGCATTTTTTTTAAAAACATGCTCTTCATTTTGCATTTATGTTTTCATTTATATCAATATCAATAATTTAAATGTTTTTAATTTGGAAAATGGATTTCTTATTTAGAATGATGTGGTCTATATTTATTAATTTGGTATTCTTTTGGTCAATATGAATTGTAACATTAGTAACTTTTTTTACCAATGTAAAATAAAAATCATGTAATTAATGTTACAAATAAAATGAAAAGTATTATAAAATGATGATAACACATGAATTAATTTTATTTTATGATAAATGATCCTCCATATTAATACATGATTCTTTTATATGAAATTTTATAGAGATTTAGATGAGATCATGACCTTTATTACATTTTATTTTACAAAAATTCAAACAACTCACACACTTGTTCTTAATAATGATAATATTTTTAATATGGGGTTACCTAGAGGATATGGTCAACTACAAATTTTAGTTTTAAATTAAAAATATTATCTTACTGATGAAAAAATATTTTTAATTTTTTTTGATGATATAATTATATAAATTGCATATACAACGTTGATGTATAAATTATTCTATTAGTGGAAATATAAAATAAATTATGTTAAACATTTTCAATGTATTGTAATTTGAGATAATTATTTTTTTCCATGAATTTTAAAGATGAAAATGAAATTTTCTTGGATGTGTTTAAATAATTTATTTTAATTATTATTTTATCCTGATTTTATAAATGTCAATGTACTGTATAGTTTCTAAATTGTCCACGATAATATTTTAAGATAATAATTTTATATTAAATAATTTAAATTTCATGAAAATATTACCAATATTAAAATGAGAAAATATTTGGTCTAAAATATCATGAATTTTTAATTTTTGAGTCAATAGTAACATTATATTTAAAATTGTAACATTTTATGAATAACTAATATGTTACTTCGGTTAATGATAAAATAGGATAATTAAGGGGTTAAACCGAAATAATATTAAAAAATGCACATATATATGTCCAAATTTTATTATTTGATGATACATAAATAATATACTAACTTAGTTTCTAATTCATTCACATTTATAATTATTTGTGATAAAAATAGTGTCGTTATATTTTACTTTTTTATGAAATTCCAAAAGTACCACTCCCCTCACTTATAAAATGGAACAATGTCCCTTTCTTATTTTCATTAATTTTAACCTTTTACATCAACCATAAAATAATCATTTATTTTCTAATATTTATATTTCCAAATTCTAGATGTGTTTTATTCCCAAAAGAACAACCATAGGGCTATTAAAAAATGATTTAATGGAGTCCTTTTAAATAAGTTCTTGTCAACCTTACTGATCACATTCTTATTTATACTCCTCTTAACCTCCTAAAAATATTTTATATACTTAATAAAATAATATAATAAGTATATTAAATAAATTTATATGTTATTATGAATCTAAAAACACAATTATACACCATCTATCCCATAAAATAAGAAATGAATGTATCACTTGTGTGTACATCGAACTTACTATCTCCATGTATCAATACAATTTATTTTTATTCACTATACTTTATGGATTTGAATTATGATGAGGTTAATTTTTATATATGATATTAATAACATACTTATATTTTTTAATGATAATATCATGTATACCTATTTAATATCCCATCCCTGGGAAAATATATTGTCAGTCAGGTGTATGGGGGGACCACCACCACCACGATGCGATGAGATTTTTTTCATTTACATTTCAATTGGATAGTAATTAGGATGAATTTAAGGAATATACATGATATCTATATGTATTTTATATAATAAATTTTTTAATGGTTAATTATTATTTACCTTAATTTCATTCTATTTGTCAAAAAATGTAACATTGTTATTGTGTATGCATGGCATACCATCTCCATGAACTATGTAAAAAAATTTCTATCTATAATTTTTTGAATGATTATAAATATTTATATAATGAAAATATAATATTAAAATACAGTGATGAAAATTACTGAAGTTATGGGATAATGATCGAGGACATAGATTTAGATGGGCGACCTGAAACATGTTTGGAAAACGATGCTATTATCGCCCATAACATTGATATTAAAAATGAGTTATTACAAAATTAACAATAATATGTATAAATAACTCATAAATTAAAAATTTTATGTTATTATGGTAATGTAATAAATTTATAATAAACACATATTTATTATATATTATGTTTCAATATGAATGAATAATGGTGATACTTGAGGTAATGGTTCATTTAAAAATATCATCATTATTAGAGATTGTTTATATTCATGTCTCTAAAGGGAAATATTTCTCATCCATTTCTTATTTATCAAATAATGTTTAATATAGGATTTCAACTTTCTCATACCATTTTCTATAATAATTTTTACCCATTTTGGATTTTTTACTAAATGATTTAGAACAAATATTTTGGTCTTTTTTCAAATAAGGATCTTTGTTACATTTACAACAAAAATATTAAAGGGGTTTTTTATCATATAAGGAATGGGTATATTTTCATTCCATCCTAATGAATAAGTGATTGGAATCATCCTTTATAATATAACATGTTTATTTTCAATTAAAATTTTTTTATTTATAACTTCATGACTTTTATAAAAGAGTGTTTATTTTAATATGGAAATTTTATTTTCCTAAATAATTATTCCATGTGATATATCAAATTTATATTCCATCTATAATGACATAAATTTTTGTTACGTAAAAATAATTTGGGATATGATCTATGTATATAAATCTTAATATTTCTCTAGATATTTTATGGTTATTATGAAAAGATGGAATGTTTATAAAACCTATTTCATTTCAGGGGATCTAATATGGAGAATGTTTAATAATCTTGTGTAACACATATTTATGGTTTTTACCATGTGATAGGTGGGAACTATATCCCCCAAAAATGTATTAGGAAATGTTATATGTCACATAACATAGATATGGGATATTAGTTTATATGATTGACACACCATGGGAAATATGTGTTAATGGTTGATTTGATTGTCTTGGGAGATAACATTGACATATGTAATGGTTTCAACACATTAGATATCTCCACACACATATATGATATAAAATTATGATTAAATTTTGAGTGTGGAGAAATTTTTGTTCTTATGATTCACATACTTTTAAAATCTAATATTTTATTATCTAAAATATATTTATCATATATTTTAAATTGGGTATGAACTATCTTTGTTATAATCTATATCTCATATAGTTATGGTTATCATATGCTTACATAAAATAATCGATTGATATATCCATTTTCTACACTTACTGAGAATCTAAGATCATCATTTTCTTATATTAACATTTCATACGATATAAAATGATTTAGTAGGGTATTCCTATGAAGATTAAAATGTGGTAAGGTCATTATAGTAGATGTTTTATATCACTCTAAAAATAATAATATTGTATATCTAGTCAACAAATACTTTAAAACATTATAGTTACAGTGTGGGTCATATTTTCATGTGTTTAATTTTAATATTAATATATATAATATTTTTAGAAAAAAATACTAGATTTTTATTGAGGTAGATCCTAACTTTTCTTATATTTAGGATCATGTCTAGATTTATGACACCAGAGATGATATATTCAAGAATTCGACAAATCAATTGGAAAAATCTCATCGAAGAAATAACAAACCAGAAGATTAAATCTGGAATATTGAATATGTTATGGGTATGTAATATCTATAATTTTTCAATCATAGATATATACCCCCATATCATGGATGGAATTATTTATGGGGACATAATGTAATACATGAGACCCTATTGTAGTAGGTAAACACCATATCTTGAACCACTATTCAATATGTACTCTAATAAGTGTTTATTCAAGAATATATTTACATGTATAATTATTGAATGTTTAAATTCAAATAAACTAATTTAATTTTTTATTCATCATAAATATAACAACATAATATTATTTTTTCAAAATTTTCAAAACAATTATTTTTAGGGGAATAAGGTAATATACCAATTTTACTAATATAGTAACTTGAATTTCATTATTTGAATATTTATATGAAATTCATTTTTATAAAACTATTTTCATTAAAAAATAATCTTTATATAATTTAAATATTATATATTCTATTATTCTATTATTATTTATAAACCTATGATTCATATTTTAGAACTAAAGTAATAATTTTCTCAGAAAAATTATTTTAATATATTATAAATTTTTAATGTTATAATTTATTATTATTACTTGTAACACCCCAAGCATCAATAATACATTTCACTTTCATAATACAATAGCTTGATATGTAATCATCTTCGAGTTCTAGCACACCACGACCAATCAAACTATCCATTATGAATTGTAATTCCCACTTTTTGAGATTTTATTAATTTCATTTTTGAAAATGGACTTATTTTTGTATTTAGAATATTAAAATTAGCCTAAGGTAATTTTTTTGTATTCTTCTGAAAACATTCAATTTCTGATAAATAGTGAAAAACATTGCGTTATTGTTCAAAACCTACATTTTATTCAAATAATTATTTATTATATTTAAATTTTATTTAGGTAAAAATAGATTCAAAATACCAATATATGTTTAATGTAATTCATTGGTGTCATTTTATAATAAAATTAGAAGTATAATATTTTATTGAACATTTTAACATCTTTTACCCACTTTCTAGGAACATTTAAAAATTCTCATAAAACATTATTTTACCACTTCAGAGAATTCAATTTCAAAAATCAAAGAGACACCACTAACATCAGTATGTAAAATGTGGTTCAATAGAATGAAAATAATTTTTTTGGAATAGTAATTTTTTTATTTTATTTACCATGATTAAAAGTAAATAGGGTAATTAGAGGTAAAAATGATATTATAATCACCATAACACATGTCCTAATTCCATTGGATAAGTGTATTTTTACCAAAATCAACATTATGAATAAAATATGATTTTTTGGTTAAATTTTATTAGAATAGAACATTTTTTATTATTTTATCTAAAGAGGAGTTGAAAGTGTTTAATTCAATGTTTAATAACTAATTTTTTTTAATATAGGGTTATACATAAGATCAATTCGACTATAAACATTATTTACAAAGAAAAATATATTTCCTACATAATGGTATTTTATTTATAATTTATAGACATTAAATAATTAAATTTATTTGTGTCACAATGATGATGCTGTAATTACTTTATTATTGAAATATTAAAATAATTTATATTATAAATTTTAAAATAATTGTAAATTGAGACTTTTGATGTATTCCACTAATTTTCTAGGTTGATATGACTAGTTATTGTTGATTATATAGAATATTTGTTCGAAGTGATAAAGTTATTATGACTTACATAAAAAATAAATACTAAATAATGTCAAAATTGACATAAATGGGTATTTAAAACCAATTCTATATTATTAATTGATATAATATTTATAAAAAATGAGATTGTCCAAAAGACATAGATAAAGTTATATATATCAATAATGAACCACATTGGGTTTTATTGGCTTTCTACAGTAGGTTTATTAACCATATATTATAATAATACAAAAATACATGGTAAAAGTTAAACTATTTAACAAAGAGTTAAATCTAAATGATAAGGATAATATGGTAACCTAAACCTATCTAAAAATAATTTTTTAGAGGTTTTCGACCCATACTCACCTTATAATCGAAATAAATCCATTTAGATCCTTTATAAACTGAATATGATTGTATAATAAATTAATATTTCAAGAATTTCCTAAAGTGACCCTTACCTCTCTTATAAAAGGGTACTTACCCTTCTCTCTAAATCACACCCACAAAGCCATTTAGCTTTTCCAAACCCTACTCAAATATCCTCCCAACTACCCTCATTTCATCCTAGAGTCCTTACATTGATTAAAAATCCAACCTTTGGAGCCATTGTGATCAAATCAAAAGGAATCACCCGAAGAAGAGGTAATAATTTTATCACCTCTTTCAAAGTTTCTTTTCTTCTTCCACTTCCTCTTTCTTGGATGATTTCATACCAAAATAATAAATCCAGTACTGTATTTTTAATATGATTTTATTATAAATATTTTACAACCATATTCATTATTCAATCTATCCCATGAATGACAAAGTCATGATACGTGCGTACGTACGACTTACCGTCTCCACATCGTGGCGTAGTTTGTCATTCAGCACTTCATTATTTGGATGGGTAGAATAATGAGTATAATTGATGTTAATAATAAATTCAACATGTTAAAGATACTTTATATATTATATACCATCTAATTATATACTATTTTACAATCAATCGAATGATATTGTTGCTCGTGCGTATGTATGGATTACCATCTCCATTAACGCGATAAGATTCATTCCCCATTGTAACCATTCAAGTATAATCAAAATTTTATTTTTTAAAAATAATTATTAAGAACATAATATCATCCTAGACATGTATTAAATACATCCTATCCATAACAAACTTGACTTATGTAACAAAACATATAAAGGAAAATGAATCATTTAACACCTGAAACAATTATACTACTATAATATTATTAACAAAACAATATTATAAGATCATATATGATATAATATTTATGTATGTGGTTCTGGAATAATTTAATAAAAATTATGATACTATTATATAGGATTTTAACGTACCATCGATCAATGAAAAGTACAAGGTAATGGTTAAATTTACAATCTCTTTTATTTTTCAAGGATGTTTATACATTAGTATCTGTTGGGACTTCTTTATCATCCACATCTGTGTTTCTTAAAAATATATTTCCAAACATTTTTTCTATTTCCCAGACAATGGCTTAAAGTCATTTATACCCTTCTTTAAATTTTTATAAAATTTTTATAAATTAATTTTTACATCATTTTCCAAACAATGTCCTTTACATCCTTTTCGAAAAAATTAAGGAATGAATTTTTTTAACATACATGGTGAGTGCGACTATTTTCCACTGTTATAACACCTTATAAAAATCCCTTACATGCTTATTAGAATATATTTTCGAATAAATGTTTTCTTTTATAATTAAGTTACTTTTAAATGATTTCAATATAGAAAGAGATATTTATCTCAAATAGGTTTGATTTAATCTATGTCAACATCCATTAATGGATTTTACACTTGTTTGAACTTGATTTATTATTATAAAAACATCCATATTGTATTGAATGTTTTGTGATATTTTTGATTGTGGATGTGTTATTTATATATCATTCATGGTTTATTGTTAATGTATTAACTTATTTTATGCATGCTTTAATATGAATTTTTATGTTATGTTTCAACCTTTTCATTTGAGGAAGGCATACGACATAGTAAGTGATGGGTGGAGCCTACTATAGCTCCTTGATGCGTTGGTAGGTCTCATGAGACAAACTTATGTTTTGGGAAAAGGACTTGAAAAAATAATATTTTTAGTCTTGGAATGAGGCCTTGAAATTGTGGTTATGATGTTTTGAATTATGCATTCCATCATTATGAAATTGGCTACTGATATTACATGTAATTATTCAACCTGTAGAATATCCATGTGAATAAGTAAATGTAATTATTTTATTTATCATTACTATATTATACTATAGTTTATGTTTAAAAGTATTTTGTTTTTGTCTTATACAATGAATTAAGTGTCTATGCTTATTTATGATAGTTTCCTCTATATTGTTATCCTTACTGAGCATCTGAGATCCCCCCTCTCTATGTTTTATTTTTCCCATGATGCAAAGATGTATATTATTATATAACCTACATGAATAGGCTAAGGGATATGAGGGTGTTCAAAGGGGACATAATGTTGTTTTTTTCATTTCATGATGTAATGTAAAACATATGTTTGTATCAAGCTCATAGAAGGCTATTAAACTAATTAGTCATTCGAGACATGATCTCTTGTTATCATGAAAATATTGTGTAATAATGCACCAAATCTGGGTAACTAGTGTCAGGGAGTAACAATTGGTATCAGAGGAAGTTTAGTGCAAAACATATAAAATATATTTATAAAAACACTGATTAGAGAACATTACATAAAGATAGACTATGAGGATTAATATAGAAGAACATCCTATAATTTTGGCAATGTAATGATTTTGTGAGTTTTACATGAAATACTTCCCTTCTGGATACAAGTAGGTAGTGGTGACTCTAGAACATATATTCAAACGAGTGAAAACTCTGACAAAGAGTTTTGGGAATGACCCAAAGTATCCTAGTACACGACAACGGGCCTTGCTACACTATTGGTTATAAAACTCCTGTAGGATATTCTTAAGATAAATAAAATTTTCATTACAAGACACTATGAATGATTTATGAGTAAATAATTCTTCCAGGAAAACATATTTTATGAGTATATATTATATGCATAAACTGTTCAATTTATGTTAGGTATTTTACTAGTTTGGAATAATGTATTTTGATTCATAAACTAATATAGTGTATTCCATTGTTTATAAATGGAGCCTAGTAAAAGGAATGGAAACCGTATCAACACATGTAACATAGTTAGGGATTTCAACCCTACTCATGATAATTATAGGGGAGATAGTGATGTAACTAGTTCTAAACAACTTATAACAATACTAGGATAACTCACTCAGGTTTACAATAATAACATTATCCATATGGAGCACCCTGATCCATAACATGGAGGATCAATGATAGACCAATTCATGAGGTAACAAAAACCATCATTTAATGTGACTAAAAATCCATTTATATCTGAGCAATGGATATATTCCTTAGAGAAAATATTTCGTGCTTTTGAGAGTATTGAATGGGAAAAATTCTTCAGGACATTTTATCGCCTCACGAGAGATGCATATCAATTGTGGTCATTACGTAAAAATAGAAAGAAAGATGAAGAAGTATAAAATATGGAATGTATGGTGTTTATAGTACTTTTATTAGAAAAATACTTTCTTCGTGACCATCAAGCAGATATGGAAAGAGAATTTCTAAGTCTGAGGAAAAAGGAGGATTAGAATTTTGAAAAGTATGAGGCCAACAATACAAGGTTAACAAAGCATGCAACAAATTATATACGTAACCCAAGGAGTATGATTGATCAATTATTTAATGTTTTGAAACCATATATATGTCAAGCATTTGTATCAGTATACTTCTCATTATACGAATATATTGTCTCTTGTGCTATCAAGATAGAATAGTAATTCTTTAAGTCTTTTGAATTTGAAGTTATGAAAGAGAAGAAGAAATCTGATAAACACTCTAGAAATGGAAATAAGGGGACGAAGTGAAAAGTTGAATTTCCATCCTATAATAAATGTGGGAAGAAACACCACATTTGTTTCCAAAAGAGAATGGGTGTCTGTTAAAAGTGTGGTGAAAAATGCCACCAATCTCATGATTGAAAGGGAAAAAATATTTTTTCAATGATGATTGCTACAATTTTAGAGAAATTGGGAATTATGTAGATGAATTTCCTAAGATCCAGGGAAACATACCTCAGAAAATCCAAAGAGATCAAGGCCAAGCGTATGTGATCACTACTACTGAGGTTGATTCTCTGAATGACTTGGTGGTAGGTAATTTAATTGTTTCCTCAAATTTAACCAATGATTTATTTGATTCTGGATCATCGCATTGTTTCATATATTCCCAGAACTCTAAGAAAACCTGATATTTCAAATTTTATTTAACAAGGGAGTTGTCAGTTAAAACTCACAATGGAATTATCATTGCAATAATGATTTGTGAATCAGATCATATTAGGGAATATAAACGTTCTTTATCAGCTGATCTCATCATCATACCAATAATTGAATTTGATATATTCCTCATTATGTATTGAATTTCGAACCACAATGCAAAAATTTATTATAAGAAGAAGGAGGTTACTATTTTGGATGATGATAAGGAGTTCCTTATCTTTAGGGAAGAAAATTCACTGTCTGATTCTAGTCTACATCCACCCCTAGTAGCTCTACTAAATTAAATTGTTGGGGGAGTAAGAGAATTAAATAACTATTGTTTAGGATAGGAATGTTCAAATATATGATGTATCTATTGAGTAAAAATATGCTGATGTGTTTCCATAGGATTTTCCTACACATTCTTCTAAATGAGAAATTGAGTTTTTCCATTGATTTAATATCTGGTTCAAGGCCCTTTGAAGACCCCTTATAGAGTGGACACTATGGAATTAGTGGGACTAAGAAATCAACAAGAAAAATTTTGTAATAAAGGATTTATTCACCCTAGTCGTTATCCATGGGGAGACCGTATTATTTTTGTTAAGAAGAAAGATAGATCTATGAGTTGTGCATTGACTATAGGGAGATAAATGCTTTAACAATAAAAATTAAGTATCCACGACCTCTCATTGATGATTTATAATATCAACTTCAGGGAGCTCAATATTTTTTAAATATTGACCATCAATTAGGATATCATCAGTTGTGTGTGATTAAGGAAGACATTGTCAAGACAACATTTCTTACCAGGTATGGGCATTACACATTTATAGTGATGACTTTTAGAATGACTAATGCACCCTATGTATCATGGATCTAATGAATAGTGTTTTTAATAGATATCATGATACATTTTTAGTTGTATTTATTTATGATATTTTGGTTTACTCCAAAATTTATAAAGATCATTAAAATCACTTGTGGACTATTCTAAAGACTCTTAGAAGAAATGAATTATATGGTAAGTTTAGAGTGTCTGAATTCTGGCTTCTTGAGATTTCTTTTATTGGATTTATTGTCCCTAAGGATAGAATATTTGTTGATCCTTATAATATTAGAGTAATACGAGAATGGCCACCACCGATGAGTAAAACTGAGGTACACAGTTTTATTAGTTTAGTAGGTTATTATCGACATTTTGTCCAAGCTTTTTCTTAATTGGTTAACCCATTAACCAAGATCATTCTTAAAGGGGTTATATTTTCTTCAAAAAAAAAAGAGTGTGAATAATGTTTTGATGAACCTAATAGAATATTAGTCAATGATTCTATCTTGACTCTACCATTGGGGAATGATGGGTTTGTTATTTATAGTGACGCTTCAAAGAAAGGAATTGGTTGTGTCCTTATGAAGAATGATATGGTTATTGAATATGCATCATGATAGCTAAAAATTGATGAAGAAAACTATCCCACTCATGATATTCAGTTAGCAACTGTAATCATTGCATTGAATCTATGGTGACACTATCTCTATGGTATAAAATGTTAGATATATACTGATCACAAAAGTTTGAAGTATATTTTCTCACAGAAAGAACTCAACATGAGGCCAAAATGATGGATTGAACTACTCATGGATTATGATTTCCCTATACATTACCACATGGGTAAGGAAAATAAGGTTGCAGTTGCTTTGAGCAAAAAGATTCATAGAGTTGTTAACAAGATTAGAGTTGAAAGTGACCCTATGTTCATGGATCTAGTAAAGATAGATATGAGAATAATCATGGAAGGTGAAACATCAATAAATTTTCAAATGGTTGCCAAAACATATTTACAATAAAGGATAATGAAATTTCAGACTGATGATGAGAAGTTTCAAATGAAAAATGAAGTTGTGAATGATGGGAGATTGATTGACGTCGTATATGAAGATGGAGTTTTGAAATTTGGGAAGAGACATTGTGTTCATGACATACATGATATAAAAAAATAATTTTTGGAATATTTTTAAAGCTCCAATTTCTTTATAAACCCTAGTAGCACTAAGATATATAGAGATTTTAAGTAACACTTTTGGTGGGACAACATGAATAGGGATATTACTGATTATCTGTCAAGTTGTACGGTTTTTCAACATGTGATGGTTAGAAGAAAGCATCCTAGAGGAGTCAAGAATCCTATTCCCATACCTGAGTGGAAATGGGATGATCTTGAGATGGTATTTTTCATGGGGCTACCAATGTCTAATAAAAGGAATTATTCAAAATGGGTCATTATTGATCACCTTACCATGTCAACAAATTTTCAGGCTATAAGAAAAGATTTACCACTAGAACATTTAACAAGACTATATATTTATAAATTTGTAAGACATCAGTGAGTACCCCTATCGATTGTTTCTAATCTTGATCCCCATTTTATATCAAGATTCTAGAAAAATATTCCAATTTCAGTGAATACTAAACATCGTTTGGACACTAACTAAAACCCTCAAACTGTTGGAAAATAAGAACAGACTATTCAAACCTTAGACGACATGTTTAGATCTTTCTCACATGACTTTCAAGATATGTGGGATCAATATTTACCTATGGTAGAATTTTCATATAACAATAGCTTCCCTTCAAGTATTCAGATGGAACCACATGAAGCATTAAATGGAAAGAGATGTCACACACCAACATGATGGGATGATATTGGGGAAGGAAAATTTGTAGGCCCAGATCTTTTTTAGGAAACAATGGAAAAGTATAATATTATCCAAACCCACAAAAAATTAGCTGAAAGTAGGCAAAAGGTCTATCCCAATAAATGACGGAAGGATTTCTAATTTCTAGTAGGAGATCAGGTTTTCATGAATGTATCTTCATGGAATGGTGTTATATGTTTCTGTAAGAAGGGTAAATTATGTCCCAGGTATAATGGTATAGCATCCCGTCTTTTTATAACATAAAATTTCATTACATTACACAAAACTGAGGATCTTTAAGGTTTAGTGTCTTGGAAACCAGGAACATAATACACGAACACAACATAAAGCATTCTTCTTAAACACTTTAAAGGATTCTCCTTATGTTAATCCTAGGTTCATTTCTGCATCTCATAACCTGGGGACATACATCAAACGAAAGGGTGAGAAGAAGGCCCAGTAAGGGAAACAAGAGGAACATTTTACATGTGAACTTGATATACTTCAATAAGGACATGAAAAGAACATTAAGGCATGAGAAAGAAATCATGAGGCATTTCATAATAGAAATAACATTTTTCATAACATGACGATGTGGCTACAAAATTTAACATAGACAATCACGAACATATCACCAAGGTCCATCCCCAAGGTGTCATATGAAAATTACCAAGGTTATTCACCAAGGTATCGTGAAAATTGTAATCTCTAGTGGTTACATCATTACCCAATGCATTAGAGCGCTATCAGGGTGCACCCTTAAATTTGCCTTTATTATCATGTGATCCACATATATCATCATCAAACATTTCATAAATAACCCATATAGCATAAAATAAATGGGTTTCATTTCCTAATCATAACGTTTTAAAAACATCTTTAAATACATGATCTTTACGTCACTTTAAACCCAGGGAAAGGGAAAGAGGGTCTCATGTATGTAAATCCCGGAATTTAAAATAGAACATTTTGATATATATGTGAATACCCTTGTAGAAATAAGATCTTTGAGTATTCACTTTATAACATAAAATAATTTTGAGAAAAGAGAGACATTTTGAGACGAAAATTCTGCAGCATACCGGCTATGTTACAAGGTTTTAGAAAACATTGAAAAGAGAGGGGACATGGGTCACCCACTCATAAAAGATCCATAAAATAGTAGGGGGACAGAATATAAGGGATTTAAGAACATGGTAATGAAATTTGAAAGATATACCATATGAAATGAAAAACATGGAAGTGAGACAAAAATAAGATTTCTCTTATGAAAATTCGGCAGCCTAACGACGTCACTTAACTTCAATAAAAAAATTCCGTGACAAGATAAAATAGAGTCTCTCATCATATGATCATAAGTGATCATTATGATAGATATAGAGATCATACCCCAACATAATAAAAAGAAACTTGAAAGATTTGACATGAAAATCGAACTTGAAAAATGAGAAGGGTGAAAGAATCACTTAAAAATTCGGCAGCCTAACGGCGTCACTTAAACATTCATAAAACGAAATGGTGAGAGTAATAGGTGATATCTCATAATATAAACATGAAAAGGGAAGTAAGAGGAATATAAAATAACATCCTCCCACATAAGAACATGGAGCATAAAAGGAATGACATAAAAGAGATTACATGAAAAGAAAGAGAGAGGTCGGATCGCTTACCTTAAAACGTAACTCTCAAAACTCAAAGTCATGAACCTTGAGGGCTTGGGGGAACCTCGAAAGGACTCCTTGGGAGGTAAGGAGACCAGAACATCGTTGGGAGAGAGTTGGGAGTGAAAACTAATGGAGGAAAGGGTGGGTATTTATAGGGAAAGTGAGGGGAGAAGGCATTAATGGCCAAGGGACACCTCACAAGTGCTTTTCTCAAAACCATGTTCTCTCCCTTGGCATTTACCATGGAGTTAGGCCACATGGGGCCCCCAAAACAATAATTCATCAACTTTGTCCATCCAACCCTTAAAATATCTCATGAAATCATCATGACAAAGTTATGATGTCATTAAACATACTGAAACCCTAAAACTGCATTTTTACTATCACTGAAAAATTAATCTTACTCAGAAAAATCCCAAAATTTCACCTTAACCAAATATCAATGCTCTAAATACATTTATGAACTCCATTTTATAAAAATAATGTTCTAAATAATTTTAATTTAATTTTTAAATAAAAACACTATTCATCGAAAATTCGTTTTTTCAGAAAAATCCCCAAAAATTACCATAACATAATATCGATGCTCTGAGTTCAAAAATAAATTACATTTTATAAAAATAATATTATAATAATTTTTAATTAAATTTTTAATTAAAAAACTCTATTCACCCAAAAAAACTAATACTTGACTAATAATTTATGAAACCTTTATTTACCCATTTTATTGAATCACATTACTTAATCTAGGTGTCTAAATTATATTAAAACTTTCTTTGAGTGAAATTACTAATCCATTAAGTCACATTACTAATCCTAAGTGTAAAATCACTCTTCATAATTTAATATTCATCAAAATTTAAGTTGATCTTATTAGACTCCAAATTCCTTACTGAACACTTTTGTAGAAGACCATTTTTTGAAAATAATTACACATCATTAATTATTTAGGGTTTACATAAATATTTTAAAATATCCTTTTTTCAAAATTCATTAATAAATTACATCCAAAAATTATCCGAACATTTGAAGTTTCACAAACATCACTAAAGGAAGAAATCTTAATTTATTCATCCCAAAGGATTACACAAAGAAGATAGGGTCTCGTCACATAGCCCCTTATAACACTGACATATTATCTAAGTGTAAGGTGTGCTATGGTGAGAGAATCCGAGGGAGGCTCAGATAACATTTCCCTAGTAGTAATCTCTACTAACTTGAGCTTCTCCCGTAGGCGTTTCTGTTCAAGCTTGACACGCTGGAGTTCGGCTTGGCCTTGGTCCAAAGCGAAGCCCAAAGATGCCACATCCTTCCCAAGCTCTGATAAGTGGGCTTCATAAGGTTCAAGTCTACTGGTTGAAGCCATAGACTCCTCCTTCTGAATTAACAATTAACATCTTATTAAATCATTAAGAGTAAGTTAATATACTACTCAAAAATATTGGGTCGTTACATTCATCCCCCGTTTATAAATTTCGTCCAAGAAATTTATACTTGAGTCCTAGTCGAAAAGGTGAGGGTACTTTTGCTTCATTGTTTCCTCAGGATCCCAAGTCGCCTCTTCATATTTATGATTCCTCCACAACAATTTCACAAGGTGGGTAGTCTTGTTTCATAGAACCTTGTCTCTACAGTCTAAGATCTCCACTAGCTGCCCCTCATAAGAGAGGTCATGTTCCAGTTGTACAACCTCTGGGTTCAGTACATGTGAAGGGTCGGGTATGTACTTCCTCAAGAGAGATACATGGAAGACATCGTGAAATTGAGCTAGGTTTGGTGGAAGTGCTAGACGATAGGCCACTTCTCCTATGTGATCAAGGATTTCATAGGGGCCAATGTACCTAGGGCTGAGCTTCCCATTCTTCCCAAACCGCATGACTCTCTTCAATGGAGAAATTAGAAGGAAGACTTTGTCGCCAACACCAAACTCCAAGTCCCTTCGATGATTGTCACCATAGCTCTTCTACCGACTATGAGCAGCCTTTATGTGTTGTTGTATGGCATTGACCTGTTATGTCATCTCTTGCACAAGATCAGGCCGAATAAGCTTTCTCTCACCAGTTTCATCCCAAGAAGTAGGAGTCCTACATCGATTTCCATACAGAGCTTTATAGGGTGCCATCTGAATGCTCGAATGGAAGCTGTTGTTATCGGATAACTCAACTAATGGGAGGTGTTGATCCCATCCAACTTTAAATTCCGTTGATCATAATCTCAGCATGACTTCGTGTGTTTGAATAGTCCTTTCAGATTGGCCATCAGTTTGAGGATGTTAGGCCGTACTAAAATTCAATTCAGTACTCAGAGCATATTGAAGACTTCTCCAGAATTTTGATGTGAATCTTGGATCATGATTAGACACGATGGATAGTGGTACCCATGCAACCATTCCACTTCCTTCACGTATATCGTGGCAAGTTGATTCAGAGAGAAATATTCCCGAATAGAGATAAAATGGGCGGTCTTGGTGAGACGGTCCACAATAACCCATATCGCATTGTTTCCTTTGGATGTTTTTGGGAGACCAGTTACAAAGTCCATATTGATATTTTCCCACTTCCATACTGGTATGTGTAGAGGTTTTAATACCCCCTTAGGAAGTTGTCATTCTTCCTTTACTTACTGACACACCAAGCACCTTGTAGTGTAGTCAGCAATATCCCTCTTCATGTTATCCCACCAATAATGATCACAAAGGTCTCTATACATTTTAGTGCTTCCCGGATGTATAGAGAAAGTAGATCTATGAGCGTCATCCATCAGTTCATTCTTTATCTCCGGAATAGATGGAACACATAGTCTTGTACGAAATTTCAATACACCTTCTTGATCAATATTTAAATCAGGGAACTTCCCATCTTTTACAGCCTCCAACTTCTCCTACATCAAAGGATCTTATTTTTGATCCTTCTTGATCTTCTCTAGTAATGAAGGTTGAGAAATCATTTGGGATAAGGTTGATGATGTACCTTTCCTTATAATTCCCATGTCCAGTTTTACTAGATCTTTATTCAAGGGATCTCCTAGGATCCTTATTGTTGCCAGAACAACATGATCTTTCCTGCTTAATGCATCCACGACTTGATTTGCTCTTCCAGGGTGATAAGGAATTGAACAATAATTGTATTTAATAAGCTCCAACCATCTCCTTTGTCTCATGTTCAATTCATTCTGCATGATAATATACTTTAAACTTTGGTGTTCAGTGTATATATCACATTTCTCCCCATAAAAATAGTGCCTACATATCTTTAGAGAAAAAACAAATGCCGCTAACTCTAGATCATGCGTAGGATAATTCTTCTCATGAATATTCAACTATCAAGATGCTTAAGCAATTACCTTGTCATTTTTCATGAGGACGCACCTAAGCCCTTTCAGAGATGCATCGCTAAAAATAATGAATCCTTCTTTGATAGAGGGTAGTGTTAACACAGGTGTATTAACCAGTCTCTTCTTCAGCTCTTGGAAACATTCCTCGCACTCCTTTTTCTAGATGAACTTAACCCCTTTTCGAGTCAACATGGTTAGTGGATTAGAATGCCATGAAACGTTTTCACAAACCTCATATAATATCCCACTAAACCAAGGAAACTACAAATCTCAGTCACTGTTGTGGGTTGAGGCCACTCCTCCACAACCATTGTCTTTCTAGGGTCAACCGAGATTCCTTCATTGGTTACGATGTGCCCCAAGAAATCCACTTGTTGTACCAAAACTCACACTTGCTGATCTTTCCAAAGAGTCTCTCCTTCCGCAGAGTTTTCAAAATAACCCTCAGATGATCTTCATGCTCCTCACAAATTTTTGAATATATCAAAATATCAGCAATAAAAGCTACCATAAAGTTATCAAGGTAGTCCTTAAATACTCTATTCATCAAATCCATGAAAATAGCAGGAGCATTAGTCAAGCCGAAGGTAATAACAGTAAACTCATAATGCCCATATCTTGATCGGAAGGCAGTCTTTAGAATATATTCCTTCTTCACCCTCAGTTGATGATAACCAGATCGAAGTTCAATCTTAGAGAAGAATTGAGCCCCGTGAAGTTGGTCAAATAAATCATCAATTCTTGGAAGAGGATATCTGTTCTTCACTGTGATCCCATTCAGTTCTCTATAATCAATGCATATCTGCATTGATCCATCCTTCTTCTTCACAAAGAGAACTGGTTCTCCTTAAGGAGACGCACTTGGTTGGATAAACCCCTTCTCCAACAAGTCTTGGAGTTGTTTATTTAACTCTTCTAGATCCACATTTTCCATTCTATACGGAGTCATTGATATCGGTTGAGACCTAAGTACGAATTCAATGGAGATATCTACCTCTCTTTCTGGTGGAGGTCCAGGTAACTCCTCGGGAAATACATCCATGTATTCCTGAAAAATCAGATCATATTCTATTTGTATACCCCCTTTTCCTTATTCATCATCACTGATTAACTCCATAAAGTAAGCTATAGGAGGTGCTTTTAGATAGGGATCAGTTCAGGATATCTCTCCTTGGAAGATAACTGTAGGTCGTTCATTCAAGACTACTGAGATTTCCTTACTTCTGTATTTTATCTTAGCATTATACTATGAGAGCCAGACCATCCATAGTATAATGTCGAATTCCATCATGGGAATGACTACTAGATTTGCTATAAGATTGTGTCCACCAAAGTAAATACTAGAGTCTCAAAATACTGTTGATTCAAGGATAATCCCACTTGGAGTCTTGACTGACAACTCTACCTCTAGAAGTTAGGGGGTTGATTCTATATTCCTTGCAAACTTGGAGGAAATAAAGGAATGCGTAGAACCATAATCAAATAAAGTACTTGCTAGTTTTGAGAGGACGACAAGAGTACATGCTACCACATCGTTCAGAACATCAACTTCAGTTGTTGTGACTGTGAAAGCACGAACTTTCTCCCTTGGCCTCTGCTGAGGTTGATGGTGATTCCCCTCCACTGCCCTCATATTTGGACATTGATTAGCAAAGTGCCCAAGCTGTCCACAGTTGAAGCATGTGACTTTGGGTAGGGCCAGAACCATCTTTCCACTGTCTTTAGTGTTGGGAAGTTGAGGCTTCACATCACTACGACAATTCTGATAAATATGGCCTTGTTTTCCACACCTATAGAACTTACCACTTCCGATCAAGCAGTTCCCCGAATGCTTCTTCCCACATTTATTGTTTGTGGCATGTTTCATATGCTTTCCACCTCTTTCCAGATCAAAACTTCTTCGCAGGATTGTTTCTAGACTTCTCTTCTTCTCATTAGATTTGTGAGACCATTGTGTCTCCCCAAACTCTAGTTCAACTTTCATAGCACGTCGAACTATTTCTTCATAGCTCTCATAGTCCCTGTTGGCTAGATTCTTCCGTAGATGAGGTCCTAGTCTTCCAAAGAATATATCAACCTTCCTATTAGGGTCCATGAAAAAGCTTGAGGTATAATGGGAAAGCCTTGTGAAGTTCATCTCGTAGGTTCCAACTGATTCATTCTCCTTCTACTTCAGCTCGAGAAATTCTTTCTCCATTCTTGTTCTCATCGAATGAGGGAAATACTTATTAAAGAATATTCCCCGGAACTCTTCCCACTCCATAGCTTCCATCTCTCCTCGTGGCTTTGTGTTTTTGATAAGTGACCACCACTGATCAACTTCTCCCTCAAGGAGGTAAACAGCAATGGTGACTTTTTCTTGTTCCGAACAATGAAGTACAGAAAAGATCTTTTCAATGGATCTTATCCATTGTTCAGTAACCAATGGGTCAGTAGATCCACTGAATGTTGGTGGTCGTTGACGCATAAAGGAATCAACAGAAATTTGTTCCCTCTGTGGTGAGATCGGCCTCTCAGCTTGATTAAAGTTATTACTCATAACTTGAGTCAGTTGGTTCATCATTCTCATGAATCATTCCATTCCGTCTTCCATCGGAGGGCCGTCAGCACATGGTGCATTGCGGTCACCATCAGCACGGTTCATCCTATTTCCCGCCATTTTCTAAAAGAATAAAACCTTAGTGAGAAAATTATTTCATTTATGAATCTTTTAACTAAGACTTCATACTTAGACAATCACACTTCTATATAATTCCTTCATAATGATTCATAAAAAGCTTCTGATTAACCAAACATATCCCCCGGGAGTGTCGTAACCAAGAGTGCAGCAAGGCCCGTTATCGTGCACCAGTTCCCATTCGAGTCTAGCTCAAAGGGGTGTGTTCGGGTTTTACCACAATGTACATCTGTGCCAGAGCCGCCTCTACCTACTCCTATCCAGACAGGGATGTATTTGTTTGATAAACCACTTACTCAATACTTACCAAAATACCAGGGAGTTTTCCTATATTTAAACTTTTCTATAGGGTTCTTCCTAATGTTTTTATATCCTAATTTCCAAAAATAACTAAACCATCCTTTGATACCAACTATAGTATCCTGTCTTTTTATAACATAAACTTTCATTACATTACACAAAACTAAGGATCTTTAAGGTTTAGTGTCTTGGAAACCAGGAACATAATACTTGAACAGAACATAAAGCATTCTTCTTAAACACTTGAAAGGCTTCTCCTTAAGTTCATCCTAGGTTCATTACTGCATCTCATAACCTGGGGACATACATCAAAAGAAAGGGTGAGTAGAAGGCCCAGTAAGGGAAATAAGAGGAACATTTTACATGTGAACTTGATATACTTCAATAAGGAAATGAAAAGAACTTTAAGGCATGAGAAAGAAATCATGAGGCATTTCATAATAAAAATAACATTTTTCATAACATGAAGATGTGGCTACATCATTTAACATAGAATATCATGAACATATCACCAAGGTCCATCCCCAAGGTGTCATTTGAAAATTACCAAGGTTATTCACCAAGGTATCGTGAAAATTGTAATCTCTAGTGGTTACATCATTACCCAATGCATTGGAGCGCTATTAGGGATCACCATTAAATTTGACATTATTATCATGTGAGCTACATATATCATCATCAAACATTTCATAAATAACACATATATCATAAAATAAATGGGTTTCATTTCATAATCATAACTTTTTAAAAACTTCTTTAAAGACATGATCTTTACGTCACTTTAAACCCACGGAAAGGGAAAGCGGGTCTCATGTATGCAAATCCCAGAATTTAAAATAGAAAATTTTGATATATATGTGAATACCCTTGTAGAAATAAGAGATTTTAGTATTCACTTTATAACATAATATAATTTTGAGAAAAGAGAGAGGCATTTTGAGACGAAAATTCTGCAGCATAACGGCTATGTTACAAGGTTTTAAAAAACATTGAAAAGAGAGGGGACATGGTTCACCCACTCATAAATGATCCATAAAACAGTAGGGGGACAGAATATAAGGGATTTAAGATCATGGTAATGAAATTTGAAATATATACCATATGAAATGAAAAACATGGAAGTGAGACAAAAATAAGATTTCTCTTATGAAAATTCGGCAGCCTAACGGCGTCACTTAACTTCAATAAAAAAAGGCTTTGACAAGATCAAATAGGTTCTATCATAATATTATCATAAGAGATCAGTATGATAGATATAGAGATCATACCCTAACATAATAAGAAGGAACATGAAATATTTGACATGAAAATCGAACTTGAAAAATGAGAAGGGTGAAAGAATCACTTAAAAATTCGGCAGCCTAACGGTGTCACTTAAACTTTCATAAAACGAAATGATGAGAGTAAGAGGAGATCTCTCATCATATAAACATTAAAAGGGAAGTAATAGGAATATAAAATAACATCCTCTCACATAAGAACATGGATCATAAAAGGAATTACATAAAAGAGATTACATTAAAAGAAAGAGAGATCGGATCCCTTACCTTAAAACGTAACTCTTAAAACTCAAAGGTTTGGACCTTGAGGGATTGGGGGAACCTTGGGAGGACTCCTTGGGAGGTAAGGAGACCATAACTCTGTTGGGGGGAGAGTTGGGAGTGAAAAATAATGGAGGAAAGGGTGGTTATTTATAGGGAAAGTGAGGGGACAAGGCATTAATGGCCAAGGGACACCTCACAAGTTCTTTTCTCAAAACGATGTGCTCTACCTTGGCATTTACCATGGAGTTAGGCCACATGGGGCCCCCAAAACAATAATTCATCACCCTTGGCCTTCCACCCTTAAAATATCTCATGACGTCATCATGACATAGTTATGATGTCATTAAACATCCCAAAACCCTAAAACTGCATTTTTACTATTCACTGAAAAATTCATCTTACTCAGAAAAATCCCAAAATTTCACCTTAACCAAATATCTATTCTCTAAATAAATTTATGAACTCCATTTTATAAAAATAATTTTCTAAATAATTTTAATTTCATTTTTAAATAAAAACACTATTCGTCGAAAATTCGTTTTTTTCAGAAAAATCCCCAAAAATTACCATTACATAATATCGATTCTTTGAGTTCAAAAATAAAGTCCTTTTTATAAAAATAATTTTCTAATCATTTTTAATTAAATTTTTAATTAAAAATCATCATTCACCCGAAAAAACTAATACTTGACTAATAATTTATGAAACCTTTATTTACCCATTTTATTGAATCACATTACTTAATCTAGGTGTCTAAATTATATTAAAAATATCATTGAGTGAAATTACTAATCCATTCGGTCACATTACTAATCCTAAGTGTAAAATCACTATTCATAATTTACTATTCATCAAAAATTACGTTGATCTTATTAGACTCCAAATTCCTTACTGAACACTTTTGTAGAAGACCATTTTTTAAAAATCATTACACATCATTAATTATTTAAGGTTTACAAAAATATTTTAAAATATCCTTTTCTCAAAATTCATCAATAAAATATATCCTAAAATTATCCGGACATTTGAAGTTTCACAAACATCACTAAAGGAAGAAATCTTAATTCATTCATCCCAAAGGATTACACAAAGAAGCTAGGGTCTCATCACATAGCCCCTTATAACACCGGCATGTGACCTATGTTTAAGGTGTGCTATGGTGAGAGAATCCGAGGGAGGTTCAGATAACATTGCCCTAGTAGTAATCTCTACTAACATGAACATCTCTTGCAGTCATTTCTGTTCAAGCTTGAAACGCTGGAGTTTGGCTTGGGCTTGGTCCAAACCGAAGCCCAAATATGCCACCTCCGTCCCAAGCTCTTATAAGTGGGCTTCATAAGGTTCGAGTCTACTGGATGATGCCATCAACTCCTCTTTCTGCATTAACCATTAAAATCTTATTAAATCATTAAGAATAAGTTAATATACTACTCAAAAATATTGTGTCATTACAATTGGACCTTTCAAAATTCTAGAATGAATTGGAGTTGTTGCTTATCGTTTAGTAATGCATCCAATTCTCTCGAACTTTCAAGATGTGTTCTATGTATCTCTGTTGAGAAAATATATGCCAGATCCAACACATGTAATCAACTATGAAGAAATATAATTGGATCCCAATCTGCCTTATTATGAAGAGCAAGTCAAGATTCTCTATATCATAGAACAAGTGTTGAGAAACCGGACGACTCGTCCAATAAAAGTTCTATAGAGAAACCATAAGATGGAATAAGCAATGTGGGAACCCGAAGTACATATGATGAAGAACCACCTGAATCTTCTTATAAATTATAATTCTAGAAATTTAGAGGACGAAATAATTTGAAGGAGGGAAGAATATAACACTCCAAGCATCCACGGTATGTTTCACTTTGAATAATACAATAGCTTGCGATGTACGCAACTTCAACTCATAGCAAACCACGAACATTCAAACAAGCCATTATGAAAAGTAATATCCCCTTTTTGAAATTTTATAACTTTTATTATTAAAAATGGACATCATTTTTGGATTCATAATATCAAAATTAGCATAGGGTGAATTTTTTGTACTCTGTTGAAATCATTCAATTTTTGATGAATAGTGAAAACCACTACGTTATTGTTTAAAACATATTTTTTATTTAAATAATTATTTATTTTATTTATATTTATTTTAGGTCAAAATAGATGCATAATAACTATATAAGTTCAATGTAATTCATTGGAGTCATTTTATAAAAAAATTAGAAGTATACAATTTTATTGAACATTTTAACTTCTTTTACCCACCTTCAAGACACATTTACAAATTTGCATAAAATGTAATTTTACCACTTCTATGAAATGAAATAAGAAATTCTGAGATTCACTGTTGAAATAATTAAGTAAAATGTGGTTCAATAGGATGAAAATATTTTTTGGTGAATAGTAAGTTTTGACTATTTTTTACCACGGTTAAAAGTAAATAGGGTAATTAAAGGTAAAAATGATATTATAATTACCATAACACATGTCCTAATTCTATTTTATAAGCTTTTTTCAACCAAAAGTAACCTTAGGAATAAAATACGACCCTTTTGGTCTACTTGGAATGAATGGACATTTATTATTATTTTATTTAAAGAAAAGTTAAAAGTGTTAAATTTAAAGTTTAATAACTAACACATTTTTAATATAGGGTTATACAATAGATAAATTATACTATAAATATTCATTATAAAGATAATAATATTTCACACATAATGGTATTTTATTTATAATTTTTTGACAATAAATAATTAAATTTATTTATGACATAATGATGATGCATTAATTACCTTATTATTGAATGATTAAAATAAATGATATTATAAATATTAAAATAATTCAAAATTGAGACTTTGGATGTATTCCACGAAATTTATAGGTTAATATGACATTTTAGGGTTGATTAAATAAAATTTTTGTGTAGTGATAAAGTTTTTATGACTTTAACAAAAATCAAATACGAAATAGTGTCATAATTGACAAAAATGAGTTTGAAAAACAAATACTATATTATTAATTGATATAATATTCCTAAAAATCTGAGGTTAATCCAAAAGACACATATAACGTTAGATATATCAATAAGGAAATCCTTGGGGTTTTGTTGAATTTTTATAGTATGTTTATTTACCATTTATTATAATAATACAAGAATGCATGGTAAAAGTTAAACTATTTAACTAAGAGTTAAATCTAAAAGATAAGGTTAATATGGTTACCTAAACCTATCTAAAACCAATTTTTTGAGATGTTTTAGACCATACCCACATTATACTTGGAATAAATCCTTTTTGAGCCATTATAATTAAATATTATTGTATAATAAATTAATATTTCACGCTTTTCCTAAAGTGACCCTCATCGCTCTTATAAAAGGGTACTTCCCATTCTCTCAAAACCACACCTACAATGCCATTTGTCTCAGAAAACCCCTACTAAAAGAGCCTCCCAACTACCCTAAATTCAACATAGTGGGACTAAATTGATAATAATGTCATCCTACGGAGCCCTTTTTATCAAATCAAAAGGAAGCACATAAATAAGTGGTAATAATTTCATCACCTCTTTGAAAGTAATTTTCTTCATCCACATCCTCTTCATTTGTTTTTTCCATACCAAAATAATAACTCCATTACCTTATCATTATTGTGATGTTATTATAAATATGGTACAACCATATTCATTATTCTATTCATCCTACGAATGAAAAATTCACCATACATGCGTATGTACAGCTTACCGTCTCCATGTGGTGGTGTAGTTTGTTATTCTACGTTTCATTAATTGGATGGTTATAATAATGAGTATAATTTATATAAATAATAAATATAACATGCTAATTATTCTGTATATATGATATAACATCTAATTATATATGATTTTACCATCAATAGAATGATATTTTCGATCGTGCGTACGTAAGGATTACCGTCTCCACGAACATGATAATATTCATTCCCCATCATAACCATTGAAGAATAATTTTTATTTGATGATTTATATATAATGTTTAATAACATAATATCATTCTGGACATGAATCAAATACATCATATTCATAACAATCATGACTTTTTTAACAAAACATATTAATGAAAATGAATCAGTTAACACCTGAAACAATGATACTATTAGAATATTATGAACAAATAAATATTAGAAGATCATATATTATATCAAAATTATGTATGTGGCTCATGTATAATTTAATAAAAATTAATTCACTATTATACATGAGTTTAATGTACCCTTGATCAGGTAAAAGTACAATTTAAGGCTTAAATTTTCGATCACATTATTTTTCCAAGGTTGTTTATAATTAAGAATATATTGGGACTTCTTTATCATCCACATTTGTGTTTATTAAAAATGTTTTTAAAAATAGTTTCATTATTTCCTTGTTTATGGTTAAATTCATTTATACCCTTTTTTAATTTTTATAAATTTTTTATAAAGCAATATTTCTATCTCTTCCCAAACAATGTTCATTACGACCATTTAGACAAAATTATTGAAAGAATGTTTTTTAACTTATACAGCGAGTGTGGTAATTTTCCACCATTTTAATACTTTCTAAACTTTACATAAAATATTATAAGAATTTTTTCAGAATAAATGTTTTCTTTTATAATTACTTTACTTTTAAATTATTTCAAAATAGAAAGAGATATTTATCTCAAATAGTTTTGATTTTATCTATGTCAACATCCTTTGATGGATTTTACACTTGTTTGAAGTAGATTTATTATGATACAACCTTTCATATTTTATTGAAGGTTTTGTGATATGTTTCACTATGTATGTGTTAATTTTATACCATTTATGGTTTACGGTTAAACTATTTACATTTTGTATGCAAGTTTTAATACGAATTTTTATGTTATGTTTTAACCTTTTCATATGAGGAAGAAATTGGACTTAGTAAGTGACGGGTGGAGTCGGTTGTAGCTCTTCGATGCATCGGTTGGTCTCATGAGACAAACTAGTGTCTTGCCACATGTCCTTGAAAAAATCTTATATGTAGTTCTAGAACGAGGCCTTGGATATGTGGATATGATGTCTAGAATTATTTATTCCATCATTATGAAATTGGATATTGATATTACATGGAATTATTCAGCTAGTATAATATCCATGTGAATACGTAAATTAAACTATTTGATTTTTTTCATATTATGTTGAACTTTATGTTTAAAGGGATTGTGTTTAGTCTTATAAATTACATTAAATGTTAATGATTATTAATGATAGTTTCGACTATATTGGTATCCTTACTGAGCATCTAAGATAACCTTTTCTATGGTTTAGTTTTCCATGGATGTGAAGAAGTATATTGCAGTTATCCTGCATGAATAGGCTAAGGTGTATGCGTGTTTTCATAGGGGACACATTGTTTTTGTTTTTTTTTCATTTCATGATGTAATTTAAAACTTCTTAATGTATCTAAAACTTCCTAGGATACTAAACTAATCAGTATTTCGAGACTTAATCTCTTGTGATCATGCCAATGTTATGCAATAATTAACCAACTCTACCTAACTAGGGTTGGGGTGTTACAATAGTTATATAAATTAAATTAGAAAAATTTTATTTAAATTTTATAACCATTAAGAACTATTTTTTGAATACTAATATCTTATAAATACGAAAAATGATTATGTTACCTCATTTATAATATATTTATCACATTAGATGCAATAATGCTAAAAGTAATAATTTGATGGGTAAAGGGATCAAAATATGATAATATAATTCCTAAAATTAAAAATATAAGGTGTGTTTTAACATTATATATTCAATACGCGAATATTTCTGAATTTGGGATCCACATGATATGATTAGAATTATCTTCTTATAATTAAGGGATAAAATTTAAAAAATGTCATTCTAACAACTTATATTATGGGAATCTTACCACCGCTTCCAAGAAATATTAAAATATCTACATTCTCTTGAAATCCTATAAATTTTACTTTAATGATAATATTATCTCACTATCATAGGATTCTAGTTACAAGAGATCATTATATTCCATTCCTTTCCAAGGAATCATCCAATAGAAACCCAATTTTATCAGCATATGTTGAATCATTTTTCTGACATATTTTCCTTTCGTCATTCAATATAATTTTTTTCCTATGTCTTATATTATGAGTTATTTATTCATTAATTCATAATTTTATATATTTTATAGATAAAAACTAATTACTTTTAACCTTTAAAATAAAAACAAATAAATCTCCATCACTATGTTGTGTGGATTATAGCCTCCACAATGCAACATGTATTATTTACCATCATCAGATTACATGGATGGATCTATGAATTGAATTAAAGATTAAAAGGAATTTTGATGATCTCATTATGGTTGATATATTGAGAATTTTTTATATTAGTAATGATATATTCAATATATGATCATCATTAATTAAAGAGTTTAAATAATAATACTATAATATTAATCTTTATTCAAATTATGAAATTTTTACGTATATATTTTTTATTCATTTAATTCTTTAAAAGTTATGATATATAAACCTAATGTGCAATACATAATATCATTATGATTTTTTTATAATTATAAAGACATATTAATAATTCATTAAATTATGGTATGTTTATCTTTCGGTAGGTTCATCCACATACATGAAAAATATTATAAATTTAAATAATGAATGACTATGGCAAGATAATTATTTGTATAATATAATTTAAATCTGTAAATAATTATGTTTTTTATTTTTAAAAATTATATCATTATATTTTTATTTATTTATGAATACACTTTTATGTCATTAGTATAAAATGTAACATGCTTGATATCAAATTTATATCCAAGTATAAATACTAAAACACTCATAATTTTATTAAAAAAACATAAAAAATTATAAATCATCCCTAAAAAACAATTATTTCCTACTAATGATAAAATTTTTAATAATAATCTCAAGAGAGACCATAATTATGAAACTAGTACAAAAAATCAAAACTATAAACATTTGATGTAGAAAATATGTAAAATTCATATAAAGAATGCATATTTATCAAGAGTATAAATGAAAATTGATATGAATATTGTCTATTAATTATTATAATTTTCGTGGCTCAACATCCATTTTTAAATATCCCCACATAGTTTTTATCTCCAATTACTTACCTTTTACTATTTCATTCCCCTAATTCAATCGACGTGTCCTGAATCCCATAATTTTTTTCAATTTCTTCCACCCCTACTCATTCAGTCTAACAAATCTCCCCACATTTGTTCACTCCACCATTACATTTCATATTTTATTTCCTTCCCAGTTCCAATCTACACTGCCCAGAGACCCTATATAGAGCTTCAAAAATTTTCTTCTCCCACACATCTGGTCCAGTAATCTACCACCCAATTTCACACTATGGCTACAAATCGGGACCTTCTGCATCACCATTCTGCTAATGAACCACCGAAATCCAATTTCAAATATCCCTCTAGACCCTTCATATAATCCATTATCTAGCTCCCTGAAACACTAGCATGTTCCACTAATTTTCTTCTTCCATCATGCATCCAGTCTGATATTCCAAATCTCCATAGATAATGAAACTGCTATTCCTCTACCATATACATATGTTTTCTTCAATTTTTTGGTAATTTTTTATCATTAATGTGTTTTGATAGTCTAATCATTAACATTGACATCAGACTACTACTCCATATCAGCATGGTTATCATTAGTCCAAATCTCTACTTCACCTCTATTTGCATCCATCTTTAGACAGATAATATAATTGTTACCGTTATAAAAATAGGTATCTCGTATCATGTCGGTTTCTTCCCATAGTGCACATGCACAATTTTTTTTGACAGTTCATATTTTTAATTTTTTTGGGATCATCAAATTATCATTATTTTTTCAATTTTACTATAAAATAAGAATTTGGCATTGGTTTTTTTAGGATTATATCTACACCAGAGCATTATTTTATTTTCTTGAATAGGTTTTTAGAATCATTGAGTCTTACTGTTAAAAAGATGTTAATATTTCAGATTTTGAAACTTATATAATTTAATTCCCAATTTCATCTATCAATTTCCTCCATTTTTATGTTTTAATGTTTATTTTATTTTTTAAATTGACATCTTCGAGGATTATACATGGTTTATACAATTGATTATAGTGAATATGTATCCACTTTATACTATTTATGTTGTATGACATGTGTTAAATTACTTATGATGTTTCTCATACTTATTTCAGAAATCTTAATGTTCCACTGTTTAGTAAGTAAAATTCCGTATTGAATAAATGTAATATTTTTTAGTGAATACTACAACTTACTAAATGGAGTTATTTTTATTTTAATTTTTTATAAAACACCATCTAAATATAATTTACTTATGTTTTATGAAATTAATTACTTAGTATGATACTATTTTCTAATCATGTATAGTAATCAGAGAATAGAAATTAGAAATGACAGAGAATCAAGCTGCAATTTCCAAACAAGTGAGGCAACATCAAAAGATGATGATGAAACAAAAGAGTGTCATTATAGGGGGTTTTTCTTATCTATATTTGTAGTGATATTAATTTTTATCCTAGTAAATTCAAATGAATAAATTTTCTTTTTAATTTTTTGATATGAGGTATATTTTGTGTTATATGAATCTCTACTAGAAGATAATTCTCAAAATCTAAATATCCAATGCATATTTATAGTGAATGTAATGGAAATCCAGTATCAAACTTGACCAAAAATATTTGGTTGTAGTCCTATTTTAAAATTAATTATATAATTTATACAATAACCTATTATAGATATACTACTCTGTTGTGTTTGGTATAACATTTGGATTGTAAGATGTTTATCATTATTGGATGAATTGTTTTTCTATATATTATTTGATAAATACATAGGTGTTTGGATACTCATAAGGAAAAATGAGATTTATATCTATAAAATAATGTTATCAAAGAATATCTAAATGTGGTTCCATCAATGACTAATGGATTTGACATGGTGAAAATTCCTATTGCTAATATATTAGTTCCAATGATTTCCTGGAAATCCTTGGTCCATTGGATTTTAAATATTTAATGTTTGGGGTGTTCTATGAGGATATAGTAGATCATTTCAAAAGTTTTCCAAATTTCTAGATTTTTTCATCGATAGTTCTAGGAGTCGGTAGGTTATGGGAATCCGCAGGTCGAGGGAATCAGTAGGTCAGGCCTTAGTAGTTTGATCCATCTGTAGGTCGAGGAATCCCTAGGTTGAGGAATCCATAGGTTAATGCGTCCTTTATTCAGAGAATCAATGAGTCCTGGCATTGGTGAGTGAGGGCGTTAGTGAGTCTGGGCATCGTTTAGTCCGGGCATCGGTGATTCAAGGCGTCGATGAGTCAGGGCGTCAGTGAGTATGGGTGTTGGTGAGTTAGGGTGTCAGTGTTTTAGGACATTAGTGTGATAGAGACTCAATGAGTTATGAAATTGATGAGACAAGGTATCAGTGAGTCATGGCGTTGGTGAGTCAAGGGGTAGGTGAGTCTGGGATCATTGAGTCATGGTGTCAGTGAGTTAGCACATCACTGAGTAAGGTCATTGATGAGATAAGAATCTGAAGTTAGTGTCGGTGGATCACCTTTAATGATTAGTATTTTCTAAGAAGAGACATTATCTTCAAAATGTGTTTCCATTTTCTCTTGGTGTGACTTGATCCTTCTCTATATGTGGAGATGCATGTTTTTTCATAGGCATTGATCCAATTTCTTGGATTTTTTCTACTAATCACACACCCTCTATTTTGGCACATGGAGGAATCATTGGCGTCCTATTATTCTAAGTCAGTATTTCATTCATCTCTCTTTTAATTTTGTTTTATGTGGGGTGGGTATAATGACGCCTCCTTGTGATAAATTTAGATTCAAAATTTAATGATGATAATAAGAAGTAATAAATGTGGGGATTGGATGAAGATGATGATCACTTTTTTATATTTCATCATTGATCCATGTCATGAATCATGTAGGTTGTGTTCTTCTAAAAATCATCGTTATTGGTTGTCTTTTTTTCATAGCTTTATGATTTGTGAATCACTTCTCTATGAATTAGAATGTAGTTAATCATGTATGTTCGGTTAAATAAATTGATTCCCCATGAAAGTATATGTTCTGTAAAAACCTTTATTTTATCATGTGAAATTTAAGAACAAGTGATACTAAATCTAAATAATCATTTCCTTTTTGGTCTGGAGGTGTGTTATGCGTGGTTATGTTTGTTCGTGCATCAATGTTGGTAGTATAGTGATATTGATGGGGGTGTAATTGTGTGTGCGGGGAGGTACGAGTGGTGTGAAGGTAACTCAGGATGAGAGTTTTATTGATTGTGGAATGTATGGACTTGTTATATAGTGGGATCAAATTTGGGCAGTGGTTGGGCAGCGGGGCTACATGCTGGGTTGTGTCATGATTTCTTGTTTATGGGGGTTCTGGGTATGGTATTGTTGTGTAGTGGAGATGCATAATTTTTTTGTGAGATGATGAATTTTGTGGAATAACATAGAATAAGGTTGTGGGAGGTATATTTCATTATTTGACTTGGCTATTGGTATGGTTTATTCACCTTATAATGTTTGTATTGTTTTTTAGTATACCAGGTAGGTATGGAAATAAATAAATGAATGATTTTATAATTCAGAATGATTGTTGGATAAATGAATTTTATGGTGGTTTGTTTTTGATTTGGGGCTTTTAGTGAAGCGACATTCAAGGTATCGTCATTCATGGTGGTTTGTGCATGTAGGGGTACCAACAAAGGTGGATTTGAGTGGGATAGTTGTATGTTTTGAATCCAATATTATGAGATGCATGTTTGTTTCATATACATATATAAAATTTTAGTTCCTTATGTTTTCAATACGAACCCAACCGATGTTGAGAACTATTAGCCAAACACCCCATTATTGTGGGGGGGTGTTTTTATCAACATCTTGGTCGGAGGATGGATGGATTATTATTGACAATCCTTTATCCCTATTCCAGGAATTAATCTCCCAAGATACAATGGGAATGATGTAATGGATTGTGGTTCGATACCAGACTTGTGGTATTGGGTATGTGAGAGGTGGTTTTCTTCCCTAGTGTTTGTGGGAGAGACGTGTGATGGTTTTGGTCTAGGTGTCTATGGGAAGGATGTAATGTGGTGTGTGGATCAGGTGTGTGAGGATAGTTTGTGACAGCAGGGCTTATGGAAGAGCATAGTAGCATCAGGACAATCTCTCTTTGGGATAAGTATTTAACTAGTGAGAAATAGTGTGGTGCAACCAAATATTAATGTAATTAAAACATTACTTTACAAGAATTGTGCAATTTGGTGAGCATGCCTTTGTGATGCTGGGATAGATAGTATACCTTGTTAGGTAATTTTCAGTTTATGTTGTTTTCTCACATGCGAATTAGTACGATTATCCTATTTATGTTAGGGTGACGTTGGGTTTTCCCCATAGAGTATTCTTGTATTCCCACCCTACGTATATAAAATTATTTGTTTGCTTCTTGAGAGTTTATGCAGACCCTGTTAGACTATACTAGCTCAAACATTGGGGAAAGTTATTGTTCCATTACATAGTTTTCTTTTTGTTCTTACATTGGAGTTTCCATTGAATTTCTTGTAGTTTTTCATTAAACATTCATGTTGGATAGATTTTGGTATCTTTATAAGTATTTGTCTTGGAGTTGATTGTGGTTGATACATCTTATCTCTTGAACTTTGTTACTATAAAATGGGTAATATCACCCATTTTTGTGAGATTTTTACAACCTTGGTTCTGGTCGCCACTTTGGGGGCTATTGGAAGCTGGAATCGAGGGTCATTATCTCTTCTTCATTATGAATAAGGCAGGCCATGATTGAATGGTATCATAGGCGATGGTTGAGAGTTAAAATGGAGTTTGGAGTTAGTCATAATGTGGATTCCATGGGTTTGTAGGGAAATAATGTTAGGTTATCTTTGTGTGTGACATATTCTAGTGAAGAACTACTAAGAAATGGGATTTTATGGCCCCTGTGATCAAATGTAAGGAATATCAGATTACCAAAGGACAAGGTGTGGCTACACCATTTGCGGGGTAGAGACCCTAGAAAATGCACATGTATAATGAAAACATTGGATCTTGTTTTTTATGAAATTTATATAAATTAAAATAAAATATGAGTTAAAATGAATCCTAAATAATTTTGATTCTACTCGGGCTTAGGATTTCCTTGTTTTCCTTTCAGCTATGGCTCCCATACTTCCCCTTCTGTGGTACTAGTAGTGAACGATCCACAATCTAACCTGATTGATCGGCAGAGGGTCAATGTAGAGGAGGACAATTAGTGGTATACTATAATTCATACATTAAAACGACAGATGCTAGGAATGTATAAAAGTAGGTCCGTGGATATGTATATGGAGAGTTGGATTGAGGATCTCGTGAACAATTTCACCATGATGTAGGGTCACACAACATATTGGGTTCTTCTGGTGGTGAGCTAGATGCTGGGAAAATCATTTCGGTGGTGGAAACAATACCTCAAAGAGAGGAAAGAGAATGATGTTTCATGGAATGTATTTGAGAAGGAGTTCAAGGATAAATTCCATTCCTCAGTGATGAAAGCCAAGAAGAGGTAGTAGCTACTCTACCTCTACTATGGGAGTTTTTCTGTGAGTGAGTTATGGATCTTGATCAAGGATATCCTATGTTTTTCTCTGGATCTATTTCAAGATGAGGAGTTTCAGGAAATGATCTTAGAGGAGGCACTCTATCTTTATATTCGATATGCGGTTACTCCCATCACCATACTTATATACTTAGAGGTTTATAAGAATGATGAGGTAGTTTAAAGGATGCACTTACAAGGAGGTCTTCTGCATGAGGGAAGTCACATGAGCTCCTTAAATGGGAAAATTTTCCTTAGGAAGTCTTCATTGTTAGGCCATAAATGTTTCTTATAGTGGGGATTCCCCCCCAGTAGTTTCCATTCTGACCCTCCAATCCTCTCCCTTTTCTTACAATCCTTAGTTCGAGGTGTGTTTCTTATGGAGGCCTTGGGAACATCCCGAGACAGTTCCGGACTTGAGCTCAGTACAGTGGAGGTGCGTAGGGTCAATGCTCACCTCAATAGTTGTTGCTAGCTAGACCATTCCAGTAATAGGGGAAGCATTCCTTTTCTCCACCAAGGGAGGATGGCGTCAGAGGTGACCGGCATAAAGGTGATCCTTATGGGCCTCGACCAAGGTGTGGTCAGGGGGTGGCCAAAAGCTAAGGGGTAGAGGAGCTAGGTGTGGGTAGTTTCATACAGCAGAGGAATAAATTCTATCAGTGCCATAGAAATTTTTTGGTATGACCATTTTGTTTAGTATTATTGTTTGTTCCTTGTTTGATTCAGGATTTTAGCACACCTTTTTTCACCTAGTCTACTCTATGCTTTTTATTGGATATAGAGTAAATTTCCATGCCCCCAGTGTTGAGTACACAAGTTTGAGGTGAGAACATCTTGTATGATGATTTCCGGGATGTAGACTAATGTTGGTTCTCATCAATATAGCGGGGATATCTATCTACTATGGACGTATCCATACATTGTTATCCTTGTAATCTAATGGTTATACTCCATGCATGATGTTATCGAATACTTTAGGAGAAATGTAATATTTTCTGATATGAAAGACCAGCGTGTAGCTTTCGTTGCCGAACAAAGCTATGAGATGGGTAATCAGTGAGTGAAAGATCTTTTTTCCTTTTTAGACAAGCTGTTTGTGTGATCTATGGATGATGAGATGGTGGAGTTTCTGTGAGTTGTAAGAGTTTTTTTGGATTTTTTCCCAAGGAGGTTACAACTCTACCCCATCGACATGACATTGATTTCTAGATAGACATACAATCCGGTGCTCATCCGATCTGGATGAATCCTTATCAGATAGAACCTTATGAGTTACAAGATATGCATGTTAAAGTTAATGATCTAGTCAATTAGGGTATCATCTGACCTAGTCTGTCACCATTAAGTACTCCAGTCTTGTTGGAAAATAAGATAGATGATGGTATGAGGATATATTTAGACTAAGAGAGATGGAATTGGGCAATGATCAAGAACGGTTTCCCATTCCCAAGAATAGAATATCTTTTCATATAGATTAGGGTAGAAAGTTAGTTATATAAGATCGATCTATGGTCTGATAATATGTTGTTAAGGGAGACGAAGGGTGTTGTACTAAAGGCATCTTTTAGGATATTGTATGGGAACATCTTGTTCATGGTTATATCATTTGGTGTTATGAACACATCAGACTTGTTCATGGGGACCCTGAACTCAATCATTCATGATTTACTAGATCAGTTCATCATAATATTCATTGAAGATATCATAATATACTAAACTTCATTGGAGTGTCATAGCGAGCATCTTAGGATTATCCTATAAGTCATTTAGATCCACCAGCTCCATGACAAACAGTAAAGGTGCATGTTTTGGACATGAGAGGTCCACATCCTTGGACATGTTGTTTATCATTAGAGTGTAGCAGTGGAACCATAAAAGTTTTAGGTAGTATTTTCTTTGGATGAACACAAAAATGTGGCAGAGGTTTGTAGTGTTTTTGGTCTGACAAGCTACTACTAGTGATTCTAACCCGATTTCTATCGGGTATCAGTTTCATTGATGGGTATGACCAGAAAATGCCAAGAATTTGTATGGGATGGGCAGTGCTAGGAAGTTTTCATCTATCTGAAGGTAATGTTGTTCAGATCTCTAGTGCTCTGGCTGCCCAGAGGAAGGGGTCATGTTCAAGGTGATTTGTGATTCTTCTCATATAGGCTTTGGATGTGTGTTGATGCAGCAACGAGGAGTGTTCTCCCATGGGTCTAGGTAGTTACATCCCCATGAACATAACTATTACACCCATTATCTAGATTTAGTAGCCATCATGTTCAAACTAATGTTGTGGAGATTTTACCTTATTGGGGAAATCATTGTGGTCTTCATGGATCGTATGATCTTTAGGTACATTTTTTCCCAGCGATACCTAAACTTGTAGCAATGTAGGTGGACATAGTTTCCCTATGATTATAATTTTTGAGATATCGTACAACTTAGAAAGGGGGAATTCTTTGGCTGATGCTTTGAAAAGGAAGTTGCAGAAGGAAGTGGTTTGAGAATCTACAGACACCTGAAGACTGAAGGAGGATTCGACTTCATTGCACATAGATTTAGGAATGGATGACATATGATTTCATCTATTTAAGATAATGGTATAGTCATATCTAATGAATAAGTAATATGAGTCTCATTAGGGAGACTTAGAGGAGGAGGTGATGCATGATCACATTGGCTACAGTGATGCTTCAAAGGGATGGTCAGAGGATGCTTAGAATCAGATTTGTTTTCATGTGAATCTATTTGTTCTAGTGAAAGTGCATGAGGATGTTCATAGTGTGTTTCAAATGTATCCCATAATAGTACACCTAGTAGTTTCAAAGATGTACATAGACTTGAGGGAACAGTTATGTTGACCCGGTATGAAGTGGTCGATGGTAGAGTACGTGGAGAAGTGCTTAGTGAGCTAGCAAGTGAATGATGAGAACTATGTTCCTAGTTTTTTGTTGCACCCCCTAGATGTCCCTGTGTGTATGTGAGATAAAATATCAATTAATTCCATCATATTATTATTTGGGGATTAGGGAGGATGTGATTCTAGTTGGGTTTTAGTAGATATGTTGATGAAGTCAGCTCACTTATTAGCGATCAATGAGTCGAGAAAAGTGGATACCTTAGCACGGTTGTATGTAGATGAGGTGGTGAAGCTTCTAAATGATGTTCCAAGATCCATAATCTCAAATTAGGATACAATTTTTTTTTCATGAGTCCTGAGGGGATTACATAATTCTTTTGGCTCCCACTTATGCCTCCGAACTACGTTACACCCTCATATGGATGTACAAATAAAGGGGATGATTCAGAAAATGGAGGTCATGTTACAGTAACCTTTTTGGACATTAGTGGGGTTTGGGTTTGACATTTTTCCTTTGTAGTGATTTCTTACAATAATAGCTATCAATCATCCATTGGTATGAATTTATTTGAAGCGATATGCATGGGGTTATTTATTTCACCCTTGTGCTGGATGGAAGTTGGGGTGGCTTTTGTTCTTTGTCCAGACATGGTGCATCGTATGAAAGGGAAGGTGAAACTTGTCTGCGAGGAGATATAGGAATCATAGGACTGGATGAATTTGTATTTAAATCACAGGAGAAGGTATTTGGAGTTCATGGGTGGGGGCCATATATTCATTAAGGTTTCCCCTTGATGTTGGAATCAGAAGACTGGATGATGGAGTAATATTTATCCCATGTTCATCAAACCTTTCTATGTGTTAGGTGAGTTGGTGATGTGGCATATTAGCTGGCATTTCCACCACAGTTAGGGATATTCCATGAAATCATTCACATCTCCCATCTTTTTCGGTATCTTCAAGATGACTCTCATGCCATTGATTGGGAGAGAGTTAGATATCAAGGATGACAAAAAATTCGGCGAGTGACTAGTGGATATATAGGATCACTGAGTGAAGGTGTAAAATAGATGGACCATTACCTATGTTTATGTGTTTTGGTGGCATGGTGACCGGGATTAGATTACTTGGGAGAGAGAGATTCCAATGTGTTCCCATTACATAGAGTTTTTTTTTGAGTTTTGTTCATGTGTTTTTATTTTTGTTGTAATTCATCAACCTTTTTTCTATGATATAATATTTTTTCTTATTTAATGATGTACAATAATGTCCTTATGTATGAATAGGATATGACTTGATCCCTAATCAATACACATTAATGCAGATGTGATTAAACCATTTCGGGTGAGTGAGTTCTTCCCAAATAGGATAATATCATGACATGGGGGAAGGAATTCCTTGAATAATATGTCTGGGAAGTGTGACATTTAGGGATTTTGTGGGATGTCTTTTACTTTTTGGGTTTGAAAATCTCTAGTATGTGTTCTTCACTTTTTTGGTTTCACTCCAACGAGGCTGTTTATCTCTGAGAATTATCTTATTGGGTTTTTATTCATACCCCTCTTTCTTCTAGGTTTGGTTTTGAATTATTAAGAGAAAGAATAGTTTGTGTGGTATATAATTTAATGTCCCAAACCACTATGGTCCATTACATTGTCAAAATCCTGTATTTGGGGAGTCCTGGGAGGAAATGATAGCTAATTTCAAGAATTTTCCAAATTAACTATTTTTTCGTCAGTAAGTCTGGGCATCGGAAGGTTGAGCATGCCAGTAGGTCAAGGGAGTTGGTAGGTTAAGGAGTCAGTAGGTCAAGTTCTGGGTAGATCGAGGTGTCCCTGACTCAAGGAGTTGGTGCGTCAATGAGTCATACATTAGTTTTTCATGGGGTTAGTGAGTTAGGGTGTCAATGAGTCAGGGCATCGATGAGTCATGGAATAGGTGAGTCAGGTCGTATCTGAGTCATGGAATCTGTGAGTCAAGGAATCGGTGAGTCAGGGCGTCGGTGAATCAGGAATTGAAAGGTCATGATGGTGGATTAGTGTTGGTAGATCAGCGTCAATGACTAGCTGTCAATGGCTCATTGTCAGGGTCCTGCTATCAGTGACTCACCCATCGATGTCTCCTTCCCATTTTTCTAGGATTGTCTAGTTTTTCCCCTCTTATAGTTTATTTGACGTAAATCAAGTTTAATGCATTTTTTGGGCATTGCTAAAGAAAATTAGAAGGATATTAATTATATCATTAATATCATAATTATATACGGACATCGAAATAATCAAACCACATGGTCTTAACCATGATTCGACTTTAATAGCCCTTGAAAATATTTCATATTCTGTTGACATGTGATATCACTTTTCAAAGACAAGTCCTCCACTTCCCATGGCATTTTTGTTTTCATATGGTGTGCTGAGATCCTTCCCTTCCTGTGGATTCATGTGTTTTTTTGTTTCCATTGATCCAGTTTTCTTTGAAATTTCAAGCTACTCTCAAATACCCTGTTTTGGCTCAATGATGAATAATTGGTCACCTATTATTCCATGTAGATATTTCTTTCATCTCTCATTTAATTATGTATCATGTAGGGTGGGTATAATGAAGCCTCCTTGTGATAATCGATGAATAAAAATTTAAAAAATATAATAAGAAGTAATAAATGATGGTCTAGGAATATAATAATGATCACTTTGTTTTAATGTTATCCTTGATGCATGTCGTGAATCATGTGGGTCTTATTCTTATGAAAGTCATTGATATTGGTGGTCTCTATTTTCATACCAGTATGATTTATGAATCACTACTTGATGAATTAGAATCTGAATAATAATTTATATTTTGTTAAATAAATTGATTCCCCAGGATCAAATCTATTCTATGATCATGCATGTTTTAATAAGTGGAGTTGAGGAATGGGTGATGGTAAATTTGATTAATGTTTGTCTTGTTGGAGAAGATCTGTGTTGTTTTGAGTTATGTTTATCTTGACATCTATGTTGGTAGTGTTATGTTGTTGATGGGATTTGATTGTGTGTATGGGGTGGTTAAGTGTTGTGATTGTTTTTTTAGGTTGAGAGTTTGATTGATTGTGGAATGGATTGAATTTTTATATTGTGGGATTGAATTTGGGTTTTGGTTGAGTAGCAGGGATACAAGACTACATTGTGTCATGGTTTAATGTTAATGGGTGTGTTGGTTGTGGTGTTATTGATCAGTGGGACTACCAGGTTTGGTTGTGATAGGATTAATTTGGAGGTTTATCATTGAAGAGGGTTGTCATTGGTTTCTTTCACTATTTGACTTGGACGTGGTTGGTATGGTTTCATCACCTTATAATGTTTGTAGAGTTTTGTTGTTTCCTGGGTAGGTATGAAAATAAATAAATAAATTATTTGATAATGTAGAATGATAGTTGGTTAAATGGATTTTTTGGTGGTATGTTTCGAGTTGGTTCTTGTAGTGAAGTGGAGATCACTTGACTTTCATTCGTGGAGGTGTGTTCATGTAGGGGCAGCATGAAAGGTTGATTCGAGTGGGTTGGTTGTATATTTGGAATCCAATAGGATGGGATGAGTTTTTTTACATATATAGATATATACCTATAGTTTTTTATGTTATCTATATGAACCCCACCTGTGTTGAGCACTATGTTCTGAACACCCCCATTGTTATGGGGTGCGTGTCTTCTTAACATCCCAGTGGGAGGATGAATGGATGGATACTGACATTACCCTACACCCAATTCATGGAATTTATCACAAATAACTTTTTTGGGCAGGATATAATTTCTTGATGTTTAATTCTAGACACTTATTATTGGATTTTTGAGAGGTGGTTTGTTTCCCAAGTGTGGTTGGGTTGAGACCCAGGTGTTTTCAGGCGAGATCTGTGGTGGTTGTTTCACAGGTGTATGAGGGTAAGATGTGATGTGGTGTGTGGTAAATTGTATATGGGAATGACGTGATAGTGGGGATTTTTGAAGAGTATGGTAGCATCTGGATATTCACTGTTAGGGATGAGTAGTTAACTAGTGGGAATTGGTGTAGGGTACGAAATATAAATGTGCATACTACATTATATTAATTGACATTCATTATTTGTTGAGTGTTCCTTAGTGAGATTTGGGTGGATAGTATACACTATTAGTTTCTTTGGATTTTCTATTGTTTTCTCAATGGGTCATTAGTATGTTTCTCCTACTTTTGCATCAGGGACTTTATTTTCCCCCCTGTGAGTATACTAGTATTCTCACCCATAATATATAAAACTATATTTAAGTTTCCATGGAGATTACATGGACTATGATGGACCTCACTAGCTCAGACATTGGGGACGGTTGGCGTGTTGCTTCCTAGTTTTATTTTGGTACTTACTATTATGTATTTATGTATTTCAAGTATTTTTACTTTAAAAATGCAGGTGGGGGATTCGATTTTCATTATATATATCTATCATGGAGTTTTTTTAGTTGATACATATTATATCATAGTCATGGTTACTAACAAAAGGATAATGCATCCGATTTTTTTGATATTTCTATACCATTAGTTATGGTCTCCGCCCTGATGCCTATTGGAGGCCGGACTTAGGGGTCATTATCTCTCCTTAATCTTAAAGAAGGTGGGTCATGATAGTTTCTTCGTCAATTAGGTATGTTCTGAATAGTAAAATATTTCATGAAAAATTCTCAATTTAAAAAAAATTCACAAATATTATGATATTATTATAGGAACTATATTCGGTGAATTGTTATTTATAACAAAATGGATAGAAAAAATTCCAGTATCGTAGAAGATACCATCATTCAAAAATGAATACGTTGTACATTATATTCAATTAATTATAATAATGATGATCATATAATTCTAAAATAATACCAATATATCACTTATATGTTTTTTAAATACAATATATTAAATATAATTCACATTATTCATCCAGAAAGGCCTTAATGCTTAATTAGTGTAGCAAAATACAAGATCATCAAAAAAAATTAACATTATTTACTTGCACTCAGCCTATTTTTAAATCTATTGGTATCCGATTTGATTTATTTTTTCCTTTTTATTATACTAATGGTTTCGTACATACAGTTGAGTATAAATTTTCACAAACATAGAATAGAAAAAATCATTTTTTATTTAAAAATTATATGATAAGCTATTATATATACTAATTCACGTGGCTCCTCTTCCACGTGTCACCCTCCACACACTCCATATCCCACCAATTCCTCTATTATTGTGATTCCATTCTCATTCCAATCATATTTTTACACAAATCACGATGCACCCTCTATTTCATTTTCCTCCCCCTTGCTTATGTTTTGTGCTCTCCACATCTATCCAGTGCTACTACTTCTCACCCCCATCGGTCACTCCCCCGTGCTCTATCTCCCTCCAATTAATCCACTCCCATAATTGTATTTTCCTTCCAATATTTCCATTCCCAAAAACCCTATTCACAATCAAACCGTTATTCTTCCTCATCATTGTTGTTCATATTCTCTATATTTCTCCAGCTCTATGTCCCCCTGTATCATTATCTCTCCATATATACATCCTTCCATCTCATTGCCTCAATGACTCCCCATCTAACTACCTCACTACCTCACTAGATTTTTACCTCGTCATCTCTATGTCATTCTACCACATCTTGTACTCACAGTCCCCACCTACCATATCTGCTCCCTCCACTGCCTCATATCCCACCACATCTCTCCATCCCAATTATTATCACAATCATAAATCCCCCCTCTCTTCCACTCCCCCACTCCCAGTGTCCATTATCCTAATTACTATTATCCCTCAAAGATACCAACTCTAGAATATCCCTTGCCACTAATCACATCTAACTAACACCCATATAGCTACAATCTACTACTCTTTCTCCAGATTATCCATGAATCTTTCCACCACTGGTCTCTCCATGGTATTAAAACCCTGCCGCTTCTAAGTTCTTCTTTTCCATTCATCCCTTTGAGACCCACTTTCCCTCCTACAATTTAATGCTCAGAATACTAGAAACACACTACATAATCCTATTTATCATTTAGATCTTCTCCATATGGCTCTTAACTATGAAAAAACAACATGAATCATGTATTTTCTATCTTCCCTTCTGAGGTATGTTTCTTTTCATCTCTAAACATATTTTTTTACTCACTTCTTCAATAATTTTTCTTTTTTTAAATTTTGTAATTTCAAATTTTTATCAAGGTTTTTTATTAGAATAATTGATTTCATTGTAAAATTTATCAAGGTATTTTAATTGGATGGGATAGATGATAAAACATTATAGAACACACATTCATATTGAAATGTGATGCACAGTTCATTTGATGCTTGGATCATGATTTATTTAGAAATATATACTCATTCAATTTTCACTCATTTCATGAATATGATGTATTTTAAATTATTTTGTTTATCTTTTTACCTTTAGGGGTGTAATCTCTAGTTTAGATGATGTTTCATAGTCTTCCAACATCTATGGCATTGCAAGTGAGTAAATTGAAAAGTCATTTTATTTTCACGATTAAAATCAATATGTATAATTTTTTATTAATGAACCATTTGGTGTAGAAATAATTTTACTAATTTGATTTTTGTTCTTCAGAAAATCATCATTGGAAATATTATTCAAAATGATTTTGTATTGCACCATGAAATTAGCTTGGGTGGGGGGAATTGTATAATTGTTTTGATGTGTGGGTATTTTAAAATTTTCAATTAATATTTATTTTAATTTAAACATTAATTTATAACAATGTATTGGTTTTTTAATATCTATATTTGAATAAATTTTTTAAGTAATATATATCATAATCTAAAATATATCTGTTCATTTTTGTTTAAAATATTGGATAATTTTCTATATTGATTTATACTAATATCCATGACTTCAAATGCATAGGTTTAATTTTTTGTGTAACATATTTGTATCATATCTATAAGTATGAATCTTTTAACAGTAATTACTTCTAATATAAAGGTTTTTGAATATTTGGGTTTTTATATTCTATGTATCTTATATATACTAGGAAATAAAATGTAGCTATTCATATTTCTTACTAATTTTTGGTATTATTTTAACAGTAATTTATTCTATTATACATGACTATAAATGTACTCGATTGAAGATACTTAATACTCTAATTTTAACACTTAATCCATCTCAATGGACATATTATGAGGTAAAAATTTGATTAGTTCACAACCACAACATTTGTTACCATTTATTTTATTATTCATCATATTCTTGTTTTACGAAATGAGCTATATAATATATATATATAATGATATAAATATTCCCTTTAGTTTTTTATTTATGTTTTAGTAGTTTTATTACAATTTTGGTCATGTATATATATATTTTAATTGTGTATATTAGAGAATACATATATTATATTCTATAAATGTATAATAATTTCTAGGATTATTAAACAAACTACTATACTAAGAGGAAAATTAACTTTTAAGGGGATCATTTTGACACCAATTGACGAGCTTTCAATTTTTATGAATTTATCTTCTTCCATATTATTTTCTATATATTTTTAAACTCATTTCAATTAATAACTATCATAATATTAATACTTTAAAAACCATTTATGTTGTTCTTCTAGAATTCAAATTTGGTTAGGGAAGGGGTAACAACTTGAAATTTCATGCGACATATAGGTGATTCTTTTTATGTCATCTACTCGATGTTCTAAGAAATATTATTTCCAATATGGTATGATACACTTCATCATATGTTGATTTTTTACATGCTGGATGCCCATTGGTTTTAGTAATTCCTAATAACAGAATTATATCCCAATATAATGCATCAATCTTTCTCACTTTAGCATGTGTAATTCCAGTCCAACCTAAATATTGATGATATTAGGTAAATTATACAGATAGATTTTGGTATGAAGTGTATTACCAAATGGATTATGTTTACACTTTTAGTTTATAGGGAAATATATTTTTAACCTATCAGAAATTATTTTGAAATATGTTTTTTTTACAACACATGCATTGAAACAAATGTTCCGAGGGACTCAACCCCACGATGCATGTCCCAAACTCAAACCCCCCCACAGCACCCCAACCACCTGGGGGGGTTGTAACACCCCAAAATTTTATAAGATATATTCTTTTTAATTTCTTTCATATCATCTATTGTATGCTACACCAATATTATATTGCGCTATATGCAACACCATATTAGCTTGCAGTATACACACCACTAATCTTGGATCGTGTTACACACAATTTCAAGTTCATTTGATTGAAGTTATTTTACGCAACATTGAGTATATATATATATATATACAACGTACAAATGAAATATGGTTGGATTCTATTATACAGAATAACAGATGAATCTTGCACAACACACAACCCTGAATTGGCTTTCTTTACATGCAATCGCGACCTTCCACGCTAGCGTGTGTTGTACGCAATACTGAGTTTCACTAAACAACGATATGTTATTAAAATATTATATAAACTAGACGTTATGAATAGTAATACCCACTTTTGGAAATTTTATAAATTCTATCCCTCAAAATGGACTTCATTTTTGGATTCAAAATATCGAAATTAGCCTACGGTGAATTTTTGGTATTTTTTCTGTAAACTTTCAATTATTGATGATTAGTGAAAACACAGGGTTACTATTTAAAAACCGAATTTTTAATTAAATAATGATTTATTTTATATAAATTTATTTTAGTTCAAAATTGATACATAATACCTATATAAGTTCAATGTAATTAATTGGAGTCATTTTATAAAAATTTTAGATATATAAAAATGTTTATTGAACTTTTCACGGTCTTTTACCCACCTCCAAAAAGAAATTGAAAATTTACATAAGACATAATTTTACCGCTTATGTGAGTGGAATTTCGAAAATACGAGAGACGCAGTTAATATTAAAGAGTAAAATGTGGTTCAATAAGGTAAAAATAATTTTTGGTGAATATAATCTTTTTACTTTTATTTACCACGGTTAAAAGTAAATAGGGTAATTAATTGTAAAAATGATATTATTATTACCCTTAAACATGTCCAAATTCTATTGGATAAGTTTAATTAGACCAAAAACAACCTTAGGAATATAATATTGTCCTTTAGGTCCACTTGGACTAGATTAGTACATTTATTATTATTTAATTCAAAGAAGAGTTAAACGAGTTAAAATCAATGTTTAATAATTAAAACATTTTTCATATTGGGATACCCATAAGATAAATTCAACTATAAAAATTAATTAAAAAGATAAAAAGGTTTCCTACATAATGGTATTTTATTTATAATTTTTATAAATTAAAAAATTTCATTTATTTATGAAATAATGATGATGCAGTAATTATGTTATTATTAAAATATAAACATAATTGATGTTATAAATACCCAAATAAATGTGATTTGATACTTTTAATAAATTAAAATAATTTTGGAGCTTAATATGACATATTCTTATTTATTTAATTAACTTTTTCGATCTAATCATGCTCCTATGAATTTTACAAAATCAATTACCAAATAGTGTCAAAATTTACATAAAATAATTTTTTAAAACAATATTATATTATTAATTGTTATTATATTCTTAAAAATCTAATGTTCTGAAAAATGACTTAGATAAGGTTATATATATTTATATTTATCCAGTTGGTGTTCTTTTTTATTGTTATAGTAAGTTTATTAACCATATAGTGTAGGAAAACAAGAAGACATGGTAAAAGTTAAATTATTTAACTTAGAGTTAAATTTAAAAGATAAGGTTAAAATAGTATCCTAAACTTGTCTAAAATATATAGTTTGAGAGTATTTAGACCCATACTCACATTATATTCGAAATATGTTACATTGGAGCCGTTATAAACCGAATATGACTTTAAAATAAAATAATATATTAAGTTTTTCCTAAATTGCCCCTCTCCTCCCTTATAAAAGGGAACCTCCTCCCTCTTCTATTTACACAAAATTGAACCTTCATGATCGGCCAAACCCTATCAATTTCCCTTATCATCTTCACTAGAAACATTATAGAGGTTCTGGTCTCCTAAAAAGACCATCTCTTGTGCCTTAAGAGAAAGCTTAAAAGAGGTACTTCTAAGAAGAGGTAATCTCTTCTACCGATTCTTTCAAATTTCTTTCTTCTTCAACTTCTTCTTATTTAGTTGTTTCATTATAAAGTAATAACATAATTATCACTATTACACTGAAATGTTATTATAAATATGAAACAAACTCATTTCACCTTCTATCCATCCTACGTAAAATGAAATCACCACGCATGCGTAGGTACAGAATATCGTCTCCACGCAGTGCTGTAATATTTTTTTCCACCACCACCGTACTTGGTTAGGTATAGTGGTGTAAAAAATTACTATATAGGGATATTATAACATCATACTGATTATGAGATATTATATAATCCACTCCAATTCCATTCAATAATTATGGGAACGATATCATCGCTCGTGCGTACGTACGGATTACCGTCTCCACGACGTGATGAGATTCAATCTCTATTTTAACCATTAAAGAATGATTATAAAGTATATATAATGAGTAATAATGGTATATATAACATAATAATTCTACTGGATTTATTTATATGTTATTTACATACTTCCATTAAAGTCAATATGGAAAGGAAAACAACGTTTATGCGTACATACAGCCTACCGTCTCCATGAATGGTGTGTTTCATTTCATTTATCTATCTTTTATATATATATATATACTGAATATATATGATATATATGTCATGTTTTAAATTCAGGAAGTTAGTAAATCATGATATAAGTAATAATAATATCAAGAACAAGAAGTCCAAATACGTACGATAAATGAAACGATTTTTCAAAAAATGCTACTTTAACATGGAATTTACAAAAGAACGGGTAATATTAAGTCATAAGTGAACCATAAATGATATCATAACAATGAATTTGATTCTATAATAAGTCAATGACATTATTTAAATCATTATACAGAAGGTTCGGATACATACGAATCATATCGGACATAAGGTAATGGATAATTAATCCAATCTCGTTCTTATCCAAGATTGTTTATTCGTAAGTATTTAGGGGGTTATATTTTTCATCCATGTACATAAAAATGTTTTCAAAAAGTGTTTAATATTATTACATGTATGTTTAAAGTCATTTTACCCCCTCTTTGACTTTTAATTTTTGTTATGGAAGGAATCTTTCTTTTGTTTACCATGCGTGGAACTTTTTGACTTTTCCGTTAAACGTATGAGGAGAATGTTTTTTTAACTTATATGGCACGAACTGATTTATACTGTTTCATAACTCCTTATTTTCATGAATAATTCTCTAGAATATTTAATGACTATTTTTAACAAAATCATTTTCTTTTAAAATTTCCTGGCATTTTGTGAAAATAAAATGATTTTGAAGAAGAAAGGATATTTTCCTCAAGAATTCATTTCAAGTGTTTTATCAAAACCATTTTCCATATAAGATGGAATTATTTCATATGTGTATTTTTCAAGTATAAATTCTCTATGATTTACATGGTTTCACTTTTCTTATGATGAAATGATATCCATTTTTTTTGTATGGATTATGTTATGATGGGATGATGTTTATGAAACCCATTTTATACTTTGGGTAATGATGAATGATTTATGTTCATGTTGTGGTACAAGTAAGAATGATTTCACTATGAGATGGGCGGGACCTATATCTCCTTCCAAAGCATTGGGTAAAGATTTATATATCATGATATAGACATGGAGGGAATGTTAAGTTAATCTGGTTTAGTAATACAGGACTAGAACGAGTTGTGAACTCGATTCAGAAAGGGACTTTGTCCACTAAGATGGTCTTGGTAGTAATGCCTTTGGCTACTATAGAAATCATATCATGTTCTTAATGGTTTCCACAATTACTTTTTTTATTCCTATGCTATTTTATCATGATTTATGTATCTATGAATTATGTACTGCTATGTTTTATGTCATTTGTCAAGATTTTTATGTTTTAACTTTATGTTCATGTTTTTAAGTTCAAATGTATATGGTTTGTTTTATTCTCTCCATGCTTACCCTTAATGAGCATTTTATCTCACACTTTATATGTTTTATTTTCCCCAGGATATAAAGAAAATTTTTAGGTAAGAAAACCAAAGGGTAAAATATTTATGGGAGATGTTTAAGATCATTCACAATGATTAGATGATTTTGATCCGAGTTTCCAAAGACACTAAACTATTACGATCCTTGAGTGTTGGTTTTTGTTATATATTCCACAAAATTAATGTAATGTCCATGTATGTCATGATTTGGGTTTCTATAGTTGGTATTAGAGGTTCGGTTTAGTTAACCTTTGTAAACCAAGATGGGAGAACATTAGTGAGATCCCTAGAGTTATTTCTAAGATATGCATAGGGATGGCCCTAAGGTTAAGTATAAGTATGGGTTATAGTCATAGAATTACGGTAACAATATTATAATTAAACCTAAGATGTTATATATTGATGTTACTCCCACTTGATTATGATTTTTTCCTCTCACACTATTCTTTTTGGGTTTTAGAAAATGGCTGGAAACAAGAATATTCATGATAATGGAGGATATGATGGACAATGAAATGATATTCTTCATGATCAACCAAATAAAATTATATTTGGAAGTCAAAAGATCGTTATTATTCCTAATCAGAAATCTCATAATATGATCAATAATCTCAACTTTGGTATGTTTCACGACTCAACTAATAAGATAATGATGGAGTTTCATGATGATCACAGTGGAAAGAAAGTTTAATTTCTCTCATGTAAATCATGTGGGAAGAGGCATCAGGGAGAATGTTTCAAAGGAACTGGAAGATGCTTTGGGTGTGGAAAATAAGGACACAGAGCTAGTAACTCTGAAGGAAAAGGTTTAGTTATTACCATGGACATGGATAATGGTATTGCTAAGACATCTATAATGGTTATCTGTTTTAAATGTGGAATGTATGGGCATTATGAAAACCAATACCCTAAGGTAAAATATGATAAAGAGAATCAGCAAGGTCATATGGATAGTATTTATGTAGATGATGATGAAGAGACTACAAATGATATATGAGATGTATGAAATGATAAAGCTCAGTCAGTGGTTTAAGATGGTTGTGTAATGATTATATGTTTATCACGAATAATGTATGGTAATATGGAATAAAGAAAAATCTAGGGATTGATACACTGTTGCCTTCTCTTGAGTTTTGAAAGTATATGTTGAATCGTATCGGTAACCCTGAAAGGTTATTCAAATATTTTTTGAAAGCACCTAATATGCGTATAAATAAGGGATAATGAGATAATTAAATGTTTGATAGTATTAATGAGCTCATGACTAATATAAAGAAAACGTGATATCATGGTTTGAGTATAAATAATTTTGGGGATTTTGGTATATGGAAAGAGTTACCTAGTGACAAAATTCATGTTTTCACTATTGGTCAAGAGAATACATGATTAAGGTATTCACATGTTTGGAATGTGACCAACAAGATATATCGTATGATATATGGGGGATAAATGATGGTCTTCACATGCTCGGTAGATGACATTTCTATTAATTGTTTTCTTTATACAATGAGCTTGGACAGAAGTATTTTGGATAAGCCTAATGATTGGAATGAATTAAGTTAGACATAAGATATTATTTTTTAAGTCTAGAACATTTTTCTAGTTTATTACAGGAATGTTATTATAATGTAGTTTTAGAAAAAGGTACAACCTTCAGGACGGGCCAAAACTCGTCGCGTCGGACAAGGTTTGGGGAATCAAACCCAAAACCGATGTGCGACAAGCCTTTATTGCCTACCACTAGCCTATAGGAATTTCCTAGTTAGTAGAAACTAGTATTATTTTATTAACAAGTATGATAGATGAAGTATATGTCCATTGTTGGAATCATATTTTATTTATATCACCATAGATGGACTTATGTATTTTTAATAACTTATGCTAACCTTTTTATGATAAAATCAGATGGGATGACTATCATTCTATCGCATGATCTGCTAAAACTTCATGAATGAAAAATTAAACTTCATTTATTTAAATAGATATGAAGTGGAAATTGTTCATGGAATGACCAACAATGATATTACACTGAAATCATGAAAGTATTTCTACTCATGTAAAATATTATCAACATTAGGGAAATAATATTGAAAACCAAAAATGTTGTCCTAGTCCCCTCATATATGATGAATCAGACGGTACCTTAGATAATCACAAATTTATGGCTTTGTGATTGTTGGATTTTTCATAGCCATGTCCTCTACCACTCTCCATTAGAAAATGACAGTTAGATTTCTTTTAAATATCCATATTTTCACCTATGTTTTCCAATGTTGAAACCCAGGGATAAGTTAATTTGGGTAGTATTTACGTTTCATACATTAGTTTTTAAAATTAAGATTTGGTATTCCTTTTTACAATGTGGGTTTTTATTAAGGAATCTTTCAAGTAGTAAACGATTTATAACCTTGACGAATTTCGAGGGTGAAATTTATTTTTAAAGGGGTATAATGTAACATCCCGAGATTTTATAAGATATCTTCTTTTTAATTTCTTTCATATCATCTGTTTTATGCTCCACCATGATTATCTTACGCTATACACAGCACTAAATTTTCTTGCAGTATACACAACACTAATCTTGAATCGTGTTACACAAAATTTCATGTTCGTTTGATAGAAGTTATTTTACGCAACATTGAGTATATATATATATATTCAATGTAAAAATGAAATATGGTTGGATTCTATTATATGAAATAACAAATGAATCTTTCACTACACACAACGTTGACTTGGATTTCATTACACGCAATTGCGACCTTTCACAATAGCGTGTGTTGTACGCAATACCGAGTTTCACTAAACAATGATATGTTAATAAAAATATTATATAAACTAGATTTTATGAATAGTAATACCCACTTTTAAAATTTTATAAATTTTATCTTTCAATATGGACTTCATTTTTGGATTCGGAATATCGAAATTATCCTAGGGTGAATTTTTGGTATTTTTTCTGAAAACATTCAATTTTTGATGAATAGTGAAAACACTAGGTTACTATTTTAAATCAGACTTTTTATTTAAATAATTATTTATTTTATTTAAATTAATTTTATGTCAAAAATTAGACATAATACCTATATATGTTCAATGTATTTCATTGGAGTCATTTTATAATAATTTTAGATATATATAAATTTTTATTGAACTTTTCACCGTCTTTTACCCACCTCATGGGAGAATTTGCAAATTTATATAAAACATAATTTTACCGCTTCTGTGTGTGTAATTTCAAAATTCCGAGAGACATGTTTAATATCAATGAGTAAAATGTGGTTCAATAAGATAAAAATAATTTTTGGTGAATAGTAACTTTTTTACTTTTATTTACCACAGTTAAAAGTAAATAGGGTAATTAAGGGTAAAAATGATATTATTATTACCCTAAAACATGTCCTAATTCTATTAGATAAGTTTAATTCAAACAAAAACAACCTTAGGAATATAATATTATCATTTAGGTCTAATTGGATTAGATTAGGACATTTATTATTATTTAATTCAAAGAAGAGTTAAAAGAGTTAAAATCCAAGTTTAATAACTAAAAATTTTTAATATAGGGTAATACATAAGATAAATTCGACTATAAATTTTCATTATAAAGATAAAAATATTTCAAACAAAATGGTATTTTATTTATAAATTTTAGACATTAAATAATTCAATTTATTTATGATATAATGATGATGAAGTAATTACCTTATTAATGAAATATTAACATAATTGATGTTATAAATATGCAAATTAATGTAATTTGAGACTTTTAATAAATTAAATTAATTTTTGATGTTAATATGACCTATTATTATTTATTTAATTAACTTATTTAGAACAAATAATGATGTTATGATTTTTAAAAAAATCAATTACCAAATAGTCTCAAAATTGACATAAAATAGTTTTTAAAACAAATATTATATTATTTATTGTTATTATATTCCTAAAAATATATGGTTTGGACAAATGACTTATTTAAGGATATATATATTATTAATTATCCACTTGGGGTTCTTTTGGATTTTTATAGTATGTTTATTAACCATATAGTGTAAGTAAACAAGAAGACACGGTAAAAGTTAAATTATTTAACTTAGAGTTAAATTTAAAAGATAAGGTTAAAATAGTAAGCTAAACTTGTCTAAAACTAATTTTTTGAGAGGATTTAGACCCATACTCACATTAACTTCTAAATAAGTTAAATTGGATCCATTATAAACCGAATATTACTTTATTATAAAATACTATTTAAAGTTTTTTCTTAAAGTGCCCCTCTCCTCCCTTATAAAAGGGCACCTCATCCCTCTTCTCTTTACACAAAATTGAGACTTCATGATCAGACAACCCCTGACCATTTCAATTTTAAACTTCCTTAGAAACATTATAGAGGTTCTGGTCTCCTAAAAAAGACCAACTCTAGTTCCATAAGAGAATTCTTAAAAGAGGTGCATCAAAGAAGAGGTAATCTCTTCTACCGATTCTTTCAAGTTTCGTTCTTATTAAACTTCTTCTTATTTAGTTGTATCTTTATAAAGTAATAACATAAGTATCACTAATATACTGATATGTTATTATAAATATGAAACAAACCCATTTCACCTTCTATCCGTCCTACGGAAAATGAAATCACCACGCGTGCGTAGGTACGGAATACCGTCTCCACGCCGTGATCTATTCTGTTTTTACCCCACCACCTTACTTGGATGGGTATAATGGTGTAACGAATAACTATATATGGATATTATAACATCATACTGATTATGAGATATTATATCATCCACTTCAATTCCATTCAATAATTATGGGAACAATATCATCGCTTGTGTGTAGTACGGATTACCGTCTCCACGACGTGATAAGATTCAATCTCCATGTTAACCATTAAATAATGATTATAATGTGTATCTAATGAATAATAATGGTATATATAACATAATAATTATACTGGATTTATATATTTGTTATTTACTTACTTCTATTCAATTCAATAAGGAAAGGAAAACAACGTTCATGTGTACGTATGGCCTACCGTCTCCATCAACAATGTGTTTCATTTCATTTATCTATCTATTATATATATATATATATAATGAATATGTATGATATATAAGTCATGTTTTACATTATGTAAGTTAATAAATCATAGTATATGTAATAATAATATCAAGAACAACAAGTCCAAATACATACGATAATTGAAACGATTTTACCGAAAACGCTGCTTTAACATTGAATTTAAAAAAGAACGGGTAATATAATGTCATAAGTGTACCATATATGATGTCATAACAATGAATATGATTATGTAATTAGTCAATGACATTATTTAAATCAGTATACAATAGGTTCAGATATATACAAAGCATATCGTACATAAGGTAACAGATAAATATTCCAATCATGTTCTTATACAAGATTATTTATTCGTAAGTATTTACTAGGGTTATATTTTTCATCCATGTCAATAAAAATGTTTTCAAAAAGTGTTTAATATTATTCCATGTATGTTTAAAGTAATTTTATCCCTCTTTGACTTTTAATTTTTGTAATTAAAGGAAACCGTCTTTTGTTTACCATGCGTGGTACTTTTTGAATTTTCCGTTAAACGTAAGAGGAGAATTTTTTTTAACTTATAAAACATGAACAGATTTTTACAGTTTCATAACGCCTTATTTTCATGAAGCTTAGTCTACAAGATTTAATGACGGTTTTCAACAGAATCCTTTTCATTTAAAATTTCATGCCATTTGGTGAAAAGAAAATTATTTTTAAGCATATTGGATATTTTCCTCAAGAATTCATTTCAAGTGTTTTATCAAAACCATTTTCCATATAAGATGGAATTATTTCATAAGTGCATGTTTCAAGTATAATTTTTATATGATTTACAAGGTTATACTTTTCTTATGATTAAATGATATCCATTTTTTTATGGACTATGTTATGATGGAATGATGTTTTTGAAACCCATTTTATACTTTGGTTAATGATAAATGATTTATGTTCATGTTGTGGCACAAGATAGAATGATTTCATTGTGAGACGGGTGGGACATATATCTCCCTCCAATGCATTCTGTAAAAATTTATATCTCATGTTATAGACATGGATGTAACAGTAAGTTAATCCGGTTTAATAATATAGGACTGGAACGAGGAGTGAACTCGATTCAGAAAGGGACTTTGTCCACTAAGATGGTCTTGGTAGCAATGTCACGGGTACTATGTAAATCATATCGTGTTATTAATGGTTTCCACAATTACATGTTCTATTTCAATGATATTTTATCATGATTGATGTATCTATTCCTTATGTACTAATATTTTTTATGTCATTGCTCATGATTTTGATGTTTAAACATTACATTCATGTTTTTATGTTCAATTGTATATGGTTTGTTTTATTCTCTCCATGCTTACCCTTACTGAGCATTTGAGCTCACCCTTTATATGTTTTCTTTTCCCCATGATATAAAATTTTTTAGGTAATAAAACCAAAGGGGAAGATATTTATGGGATATGGTAATGATCTTTCAGAACAATTAAAAGATTTTGTTCCGAGTTTCCAAAGACCCTAAAATATTATGATCATTGAGTGTTGGTTTTTATAATGTATTCCGCAAAAGTAATTTAATGTCCATATATGTCAATCATTGGGTCTCTACAGGTATCTAAAATTATTTTAGGACACAATAAGACAGAATTTTGTTTTCTATTTTTGATGTAGACATGGTCTGAAATATTCTCTATGAAGATAATGTATTTATGTTCTTATACCATCCTCCAATTTATCATTTTTTTTCATTTTTCATGATATATGATTAATATGAAATGGATTTTTATTATGTACTAAATCCTAATGAATATTATATGAATTTTATTATGTTGGGAAATGTACCAAGGGAATTAAATGCAAGTTTTCACATCATCTGAATTTCTTGATGAATAGTAAAACGCGAGATATATACATTGATAAGAATGATGAAGGTGTTTTAAATACAATTATCATTAAATTAAATTGATTTTCACCAATTTTTATTTCCATTTTAAATTTAAATTTTATTATCATTTCCCTATTTTTTATTCCCATTTATGAAAACATGGATGATTGAGAAAGAGACTCTGTAGAAGTCGATATAGTATAAAAATAAAGAGCATGGATAGAAAAATACCACTGATATTGTATGTATAACTTTTTGTTATAGATAATGTAAATGAGTTGAAAGCTCATGATAATACTATATAGAAAAAATGTGGTATAGATTCAAATTTTATTAAAAAATGTTTCAATTTTCACTTTCGTTTCTTAAAATAATTTCAATGTTATAAAAATTAAATAGAAATATATAAATAAAAATATCACTTTATAATTTTTTTTCATTTCTCTTCATATAATATATATCTAAATTATGAAATTCAATAGACAATAGTGTCTTCTATTTCAATAAAGTCATATAGTCTGTTGATCATGTTAAATTATCAATAATCAGAAAAAAAACACTGCCATAAATTATTGATGTGTCTCCTTCTAGTGTTGTGGAATTAGTAAACATTTCTAATATCTATTAAAATTTAATGTTACAAAATATTCAATAACATAGGCATATATACTACGTATATTTTCATGAAAAAACATATATTATACATATATTTTATAGATACTTTCTATACTTATAATTTAAATTATATGTGAAGAAGAATTCTCTATATGAATTTGAATAATTTGGTCACCTCTAAAGATGATGCAATTTTAAAAATTCAGATTTCTCGATCTCAAAAAATTTTGAGCATAAATTTCCAATAGCATCATCTTGAATTAAAAATAAGATTAAATCTAAGATGATAGACTAGCTATGAGAGCGAGGTAATGAATCTTCATCAATCTATCATTATATTCAAATTCATATTAAAAAATATTTTATATTCCATATTGTTTATTAGAAATTTTAATACTTTCCCACTATTCTCTAGCAATTAGGTGACTCTATTTTCATTTTGACATACTGTTAATTTTAACGGATTTTTTATTATAATTATTGAAAAACATGCTGGGTAATTGAACTGGGCATATGTTCTTTTGATATACTATGCACTAGATTAATATTTTCCATATATTTGATGCCCACATTAGATAAAATAGATTGTATAATTTACTTCATATGAGTGTGTGTTTACTTTCTATATAAACATGGGTAGTTAGTTACTGAAACGTTGAGATTCATAAGATTTATATAAGGATATATATAATTTTCATTTTTAAAATTTACAGATTCATAATATTCTATTATAGATTGTATATAATTTTTAAATACATTAATTATGATATAGTAAAATTCAAAAAGTGTAATAAGCTATTACTGAATTGGTTAGATTATTACATCTGTTGGGATTCCATATATAGATAGAGATGAAATGTTCATATTATAATACATCTATCTGATATTGATGAATTTTTTTTTTAAATTTAAAATATATTTGACGTTTACATTCTTTTTTCTTTCTATTATAGTGTTTAAAAAAACTATATAAACTTGATTTTTTCAAATTTAATGGTTCTAAAATTTCAATTTTTTTAGTCCATCTATAATGTAGAGGATTGGTAGTCTTCATATATTTGTTTCATGTGATTATTATTCTTTCTTCTAGATTAATATTTATGTAGGTTTCATTTATACTAAAATCATTCTAAATGAGTTATATTTTTTTTGGTTTTATATGTCTTTATATTGATGAGTTATATATTGTATTATTATATTATCTTCTGTTTTATTTCATTAGACTATTGTCAGATCATGTTTTTTTCCATTCCATTCATAAAATATTTTCACTTATAATTTTTTTCTTATTTTTTGGTTGTGTAAATTAAGGTATTTAAATACGGATCTTGAAGATAATGTATTATATTAATCTTTAGTGGGGCCTGATATTGCAAAAAGGTACATTAGAAAGAGACCCACTATGGAGTTGATAGATAATAAATCTCTGGATCGTGGATCCTCTAGACACATTAGGATGTTGAAAAAAAAGTGAAGCTATTTTTTTTAAGATTTAATGATGCAAAATATCTAGATGAACAATATAACTAGAATTATTTACATTTCAGGCTATTGGATTGGTGAGAAAATCCAAATTCACTTATCTTTTTTTAACCATACAACATTATATATTTTACCACTAGAAGCAGTTCATTTTACATGATTCATAGACATATATTTTGTTTTTAAATTCATATTTATTTAAATTAATGCATGATTTGAGGCCATTAATAGGGGTAATAAAATTTTAAATGATCGAAGTTGAGATTTTTTAAATGCATCTATACAATTGAGAGAAAATTGGATGATTTATGGGAAAAATTTATCCATTTGATAATTTATTCTATTTTCCATTAAGAATAACCACTTGTATATATTTTTATTACTATCTTTTATATTATTATAAACCAATGAATATAGATGTAACCATGATACAATTTTGGATTGTAGTTAAAATTTAAATTTTGTACAATTTCATGGGGGAGAATAATAGTACATAATTAAGAGATTATGATATCTATGTTTGTAATAGATGAGCTTAAAATACATTCTTGGAACTCATCAATGGATATAAGGGTTTTCTATTTCAAATTGCTCTCTTTGAGACATGTTATATATTATACTCCTAATTTATACAAATTCATGTATATAATTCCTTTTTGAGATGTTATATCATTAAATGAATTGATCATGGTATTTATATGTAAATTTAACTCAATTTATTTCCAGATTTTTTGATTGATTTTTTGCACATTCCAATGTGGTGTTTTTTCATTAAAATTTACATTTATTATGAGTAATTTGGTATTTAAAACATATTTATTTTTATATGGTTGTCAAATTTCTATAAAAGGATTTACTATATTAATAATGTAATTTAATGTATTTAAAACTCTATATTTTTATCCCCCACCCCGATTATTCTGTTTCAGATGTTACTAAAACCCTTATAAAACTCATTATTTTACACAAAGTAAAAACATACAAATATTTGGTCAAGTGAACATGTATGTAGTTTCCATAAAAATAAATCTCTGTCTAGATATAAAAATGTCTATATGAATATGAAATACATAGAACTAAGGATAATCTCCATAAAGATTCTGGGTTATTCATTGAATCAAATTTCATAATATTTCAAGACGATTGGCCCCAAAACCACTAAACTAGAAAGAATGTCTTAATGAATGTGATTTAAAATATTCACATGCTGATTTAGATAAAAGAAGAATTAATTTTCGCCCAATTAGTTGGTCTCATATAGGTAAATCATATTCAACCTAATTAATATCTTCCATGGATAATCCAGCATGTTGAAATTACCAAAAAATATATTTCATTGATAATGGTATTTCAGGTTATATTTATGAATCCCATGAATTCTTTTTTGATAAAGGGATGTTCTCCAAGTCATTAAAAATATACTATTTAAAGGCAATTTATTTGATTTTTATATTTCACATTACATAGATTTCTATGTTTTTAATCAATAATGGATTCATTTAGGAATGTAATTAAGAGTCTTGACTACCCTTATGGTGAATGCATTATAAGCAATCAGGTGATGATTGGGACTTAAAATTATATATCCCCTTGACTCATCAACATGACTCATGATGAAAATCTTTTTGGTTATTAAATTATAACTCCTCCCATATTAGGATAGTTTATTGACGTAATTATTTGCCATCTTATTTTGATCTCAATAATTATGCATTCCATTAGTATGATATCAATTATTATTGGTATCCATGTTTTAATTTATTTTCATGTATATTTAATTATATCATATTTAGTTGATTAAAGCTTTATGTTGTTAATTTATTTTTTCATATCACTTATGATATGTTTATCATATTAAATATTCTATAATATTCTAATCTTTACGGATCATCTAAACTAACAAACTATTTTTTTTCATTACCCTAGAAACCTAGATGAGAACAATGCGTAATATTCAAGGATATGAAGGAATGGACAATTAAGTTCTCATATTATTCTCATAATATATGATATATTTTATAATGTTATGTATATATGTATATAGTCTTTAAATACTGCAACAATATTAGATCCATTGAACACACTTTTACTCATTTCCATTAATGTAATAAAAATAGTTGAACTTGGTTCCTACAGTCCGGGGTGTTACTATACTGTAATTTTATAACCTGCCACTTAATTAAGTAAATCCTAACAAATCATGAGATAAAGTTAAAGGGAATGGGTAGTGAAATGAAAACTCTAGAGACCATATACACTATGTAATGTGTTGGAATATAATTTTATGTCCTTAAAATGCAATGGGTAACGACTTATATCTCATTTTTTGACATGTTCGGGATTTGGAGTGAACCCAATCCATTATGGATATATATTATCTATGACATTTTTAGAATATATCATTAACTAATAAAATTATTTTTTATTATTATTTATATGTTGAAAAATTATTTCTTAATCATATGATATACTCTCATAGGCCATAATTTATTATTGATGACTCCGCGCTCTAATAACACATGTCATCTCTTATGAAAAATCTATATCCCATTACTCATTATTTTTTATCTTTGACTTGTTTAGTGTAGTTTCATAAGTTATTATAATGTTCTGGTACCCATATAATAATAATAATAACATATTTAATTTTGGTCATCTCTTGATAATTTTTATATTTTCCACTGTTATTAATTTTGATCACACCCTTCTTATGCTTCCATTTCTGTATGTTACAAAAATGATATTTTGTATCTTATTTATGGAAGGGTTTTATTTTATGGTCAATATTTGATTAGGTTAATTATTAAATAAATAATTCTTGGTATAATGGGAAAAAATCCCATTTGATGAGAAATAAAAGTGTTTTATATTTGTAAATAGTTTTTCATAATTATTTTAAATGTAAACCTAAAATGTCCTTTGTTTTGTTAGAGAAATAATATTTATTTTTGAATGTGTAATTGTAAATTATTAAAGTTTAGAAAATTATTTTTTATCAATGATAATATATAATGATTTATGTTTTTTAAAACTGTATCTGAGAGAATGGGATATGATGTATCTATACCAGCCCTTGGTTTTAATATTAGTGGATGTTGGGTTTGTGATAGAAGAAAAATTGAAATGAAATAGAGAGTAGATGGAGTAATAATTAATAATGTGGTGTTAAATTGAATAAATCTTCCAATAATTCACATTTAGATCACTGCGGAAGTGAAAAGGTAGCACCATGGGAGTATTCAGTAGGATAATCATATGACATAGAGGTGTTATGGTCAAAAAAAAGATTAAATGATCAAATATGTGTTCTAATTGACAATGTAAAAAGGGTAAATGAAAAGTATAAAGTCCCAAGATAAAATTAAAAAATATTATGATGATACTGTATTTTAATTATCACATGTCAGAAATAGTATCACATACTAATAACAAAAAGGATTAGTGTCTAGGAGTCTAGCTATGTAAATAATTTTTGATACACCATTTGGGAACATTTCCACATAATCTGGATCATCTAAAACCTATTCAAGACATTTGATATGAAATAATCATCTTCATAGCTGATGGAATTGTCAAATTTATAAAGGGGTGAGATTGAATGCTTGGTAATGGAAAATTATTTACTAGTCATAACAATTAGAAAATAAATATGAGGGTGAAAAATATTAAAGTATAAATGTACGTTAAATATATCATGGGATTATAATAAATTGCCATAAGACATTTTTTCACATTATATACCATGGTATAAAAACATAATACCAAATAATTTTCATTAAAAACATGGGATAATTCTTATAAAGAAAATCAAAAACTATATGAAATCATAACATAAGAAAATAGAATATCATTAGAAAATGGAATATTATAGTCATTTGGAATATCATGGAAATAATCATAATATATATAAAATATTTCATAAATGTAATTATAATTAATCATATTAGTGATGATCGAGAATCATCACATGATTCTTGTAACATAGAGTAGCAGGAAATAGTACATTGTTCTGATAGTGGAGCGAGAATTCCATACTCGATTCCCACCGTGTTCCAAGAATTCCTAACTCAATCCACATAGTTATAAAATGTGATATAAAACCTTTGGCAATGAATTTTAATGTGATATAATAAACTAACAATAATCATCCATATAAATGAGTTCCACATAACATGAAATCAAGAATCTTATATTAAATAACCCATTGAAATAAAATTGATATCACAATTTTTCCCAATAGTATCACATAAAAATGACTATTTAAAACTAACCACTTGATCCCCCAAAATGTTTATTAGACAAATATTATCTCTATTGGTATATAAAAGATTATGCATGTTCTAAATAATCTTCTGAAAATGGAAGATGAATCAAAAATATGATTTTTCTAAAAAATCGTTATTTAACCTGAACTAAAAAACAATATTTTCATGTTAATTTAAGAAACGTTTTTAGTTAAAGAGAAAACAACAGAAAGTACTATTTAAAAGCATTATAAAATGATATACCTTAATAATAAAGAAAAAATATTTAAAATTTTTAATTATATGGTAATACTATATGATCAAGTTAAGTGGAATCATTTAATGTATTTTAATACACCTTTATTGAAAACCCAATTCAATAAAAGGATAAGTAAACAACTGTTTCAAAGTGAATAAAGTGGAATAATAGGGTCATTTTAGATTATTTTTTTCATTTATACTATGGAAATGATTATATATATAGAAAGTAAAAATATTGATATGGATGAAAAATGAAATTACATGAAATCAAAAATACACTTAAGAAAAATGCATTTTAAAAGAAAAATATAACAATAAAGGATGAATAATTCAATTTAAAACATTCTTTATAAAGAAAATAATGTGTAAATAAAACATAATATCATCGTTGGATGAAATATATCAATTATGATATATAATATTGAAATATTGGGATTATGACTCCAATAAAACAATTTCTTTCACAAAAACACCTTACCTTTGTTCGAGCATGATCGAATGTGATATAACATCCTATAAAAAAATATAAATATAAATGTAGTTTATTTTGAAACCATATTTATATATAATTATCTATTATAAAAATCATTTGTTATTAATTATTATGAACGTATTAGTATGTTATCACTCATTTTTACCATCGGGTGTTAGTATCATTTTTTTCATACTTGATTTATGATGTCAATGTTGGTACCCATTAATTTAAATAAATTATATTATTCATAGGAAATATATGTTAGTATAATTTCTATTTCTGAGTTACTTTTCACATTTTAAAAACATTATATGAGATTCTTTCAGTGTTTTATTTAGAATAATTAGTGATGAATTAATTTCTTTTTATTTATTGATTTTGATGGATTATCTAATAACTATAGTTAGTTTTTTATACATAAAGAATCATATTAGGTATATTAATTAATTATATTTATAATATATACTAAAAAAATATAATTAATAATAATCCTTGATCATTATAGTGAAAAATTAAATTTAATATTCCTTGGATGAATTAGTCTGTTGGTATGCATAGATGATGATTTTATTTCTAATGGTTTGGGAGAATGGAAAATATAGTTTATTAACTTAAAAAGATAAAATATGTTTTATATAACATTATTTAATATTAAATTAAATTTTTATACCATTCTTTTGTGGTGGGAAATTAAAAAAATAATGTTATATCACAGATGTAGTACTCCACAAATTGGCATGATTGTTGTTTTTTATTTTCTTTTGGGGAAGAGGAGATGGGGTTAATATTTCTTCCCAAAATATTAGAAAAATTGTGTATAATACAAATATTTCAGAAAGTAAATATTTGTAATAATATAATTTGAAAATTTATTTGAAAAAATATTGAACCGAAGTAGAAAATATAGGGTTTGTCTTTAAGGATTCATTGAATGTGAAAGTGATTAGGCCAATATCATGTGGCCACGGTCAAATGATAGTGAAATAGTATTATAGGGTAAATAAACATGTAATTTTTTCTGGAGAAAACCTAATTTTAAAACTTTTATTGAAGGGGTGTTGAGAGACCACGTTTATTGGTGATGAGAAATAAATTTTAATAAATATTTAAACTCAATATAAATATATAAGATGAAAGAGATGTAATGTGGAATGAAAATGGACAATAATTGAGTTTCCCATGTGAAATGGTTCATAATATATCAAATACTCGATCTCAAATATTTTTGTAACATGTTTCAATAACATTATCCATTTAGTTATTACGTTTTCTATTTTAAATTTTTTTGGAGACAACAAGTTTTTACATATGGTAACGTAATATTTATGCATAAAACTAATGTGGTATTTTATAAATAATTGTTTCCATATGATTTTCAATTTTAATTAAATTTCTTCTTAATCAATTTTTAAAAGTGTTAAGAATTGAATTTATTTAAATAAATGTATAATGTATGAAATAATTTTTTGTTGAAAATATTGGATAGGTATTAAATTATTTAAAATAGGTTTATAAACTATTATAAATATTTTAAAATTTATAATTTTAATTAAAAAAATATATTTTTTATATAAATAGGATTAAAAATTCTACATCTAATACTTATATAAAAATAACGGAATAAAATTTATTGTTTTAGTATATTTCACTTTTCACCAAAAAATCCATTTTTCAAAAAATACAAAAAATCTATGGGAAGCTAATTTTGATATAATAAATCCAAAATATATGTATTTTTATCAAATAATTATTATATAAATTATGAATTAAATTTTATAAATAAAATAAAAACAATATAGAAAACTAAATTAATTGAATCAAATGTTTTAAAAATTCAGTATTCATCAATACTATTCAATAAAAATTTATAATTTAAAATATTTTAATATATTAGTTTATATATAATAATATTTTAAAAGTGTTTATTTAAAAAATTTTGGATTAAATATAAAATACATAATATAATGGTTTATATAAAAAAATACTATATAACCTTTACAAAATATAAGTAGAATTATTTATTCATATTCTAACTTTTTTATTTCACTACTCCATTAGTCTCTATTTGATATGTAACTAGTAAATTTAGAGTAATGGCAATTAATATTGTTTACCAGTAGAATTTTTCATGTTTTTATTATTAAATTCCTTTAAATAATTTATCGAATCCTAGTATCCTTCAACTACTAGTTTTGGAATACTCAATCACCTGAGTTTCATCATGGATAGAGTCCAGACCCCTCACTACAATCTTGAGAAATCGAATCACTACTACTTTGAATGTTTATGGTGGGATTTTGGATTTAGGGATGCATTATGTCATGGCTCCTTGATCTATTCATTATTGTCCAATATCCTATAAAAAATATATTTTATTTCTCAAAAACGATTCTCTAAAGTTCAAAAATGACTTCCAAGACCACTCCACTACTACCAATTTTTTTTATTGGACCTAACTATAATAATAAATCTCTTTAGGAAAAAAACACTCAACCATGGATGAAAATAAACTAAAAAAATCAGCAGTGTCAGTGTTCATGCAATCAAATTTATATAATGACCTAATATTTTTTGAGGGATTTTTATTTTAATATTAAAAAATTAATTCATTTTTAACATAACAAATTTTTTTCTATGAAATTAAACTCACAAAATATCCATTCTTATAAATATAAAACACTCACTACACATGTTTATTTTATATATGCACACTTTTTTATTAATATACTATTTTATTATGCATAAAAAATACACATTCATAATATAAAAAATCATACATGTGATGAAATTAATAAATAAGGAAATTACTATGAATTGTTATCCATTTTTCAGTCGAATGAGTGAATAATGGATTAACTGAGAACCTTGTTAAATTTAATAAATCAATACCTATCATAAATCATAGAATCTACAACTCTCATAAACATTACTTTTTTGGTTTATACTGAAAATAAATTCAAACCCCTTTTCCATAAACACCTCTAATATTTTGAATTTATATATGCACATCGGTAACAGTAACTCACAGTGAAAATTTCCATTTTGTTAATTAAATTTTAAACACATTCCCTTATAAGAAAAAAATGAAGTGATGATGTAATGACCATTAAATTTTCATAATTGTTAGTTGTTAACATAGAAATGAAAAAATTAATAAAATATATAATAAAAAATCCTAGATTGATCTTAGATAATGATTAGTTTCATGTAATTATATCATATATGAAAAATAAAATTTTGAAAAATTCAACTTTGGTATTTTTAACACTCTAACAAACATTAAATGTTTTTAATTAATCATTGAAAGGTCCCACATCACACAATTTTTTTATTAAAATATATCTCAATAAATGTAATATAAAAAAAATAACATATTATTTTTGGATCCATATAGATATAAATAATTATCCCAAATATTGATTTAGGCATTGTGATAGAGTTTATGGGTCAAGCAAGTAAGATTCAAAAAAACCCTATCATGACCATGTCTAATTAGGGCATCGATTTAGGGGAATATATATCCATCATGTATATATATATATATATATATTATCATATCTATTTCATATAATATATATTATAATATTTAATATAATATAATATATTTATTTATAATTTAATCAATAATCCTCCACATAAATAGGATTGACTAAGATGTGCACCCCCAATAATCAGGTATTGAATCAATTGTAATGTTAATTTGTTTGATTTACCTGTATGCTTCAATTTATATATATATGTATAATATTTTTTATTTTCATTCAATATTACACAGAAAACCATCAATTTAATGAAATACCCTAGAATGCATTTGGTATGTCTAGAGAAAACACATTATGATCGTATTGTACCCTAGTTAAAAAATATTCTCCTCTATATAAACTTATATGAAATAAAAATTTAACTTGAAAATTTCATCACAGTTTGAACAGAAAACTCATTGATCTCATATTATTCATATCTTGGTGATACAATCCTATAATGAAACATCATTATTTTAATTTAGACCATAACAAAACCATCCTTCCAAATAATTGTAAACTTAATATCCATTTGAACATTTTCAATATAAATAATTTCATGTTATCTACAATGCCATTTAATGGAACCCAAAGTTATGTGAACAGATTAATAAGATACAATTTAAAATTTTGGGTTAAAATAATTATAAAAAAATATATTTTAAAATCCCAATTGATATAAGTCTCAAAGGATCAATTGAAATTGAACTTAATAATGAAAAATCAAATTAAACAAAACCATAAATGATTCCTTTATCATTTCAAATATCCATTTTATCAGTCACCTTTAGTATGTTATGGATTAATGGTTCCGTGTTAGGAAACCTCTATATCATACACAAATGAACTCAAGCACTTGGATGTTCCATATCTGATACATGAGTTAAATCATTTGAAATCGGTGTATAAAGACCCGGCCTTAAAACAGTACATAATCATGAATTAAATGAACAATTCACATAGATTATATTTTCAGGTTTAGAGTTATAGAGAATTAGGATATAACTATTACATATCAGTAGATTACAAAGTAGACACTTCTACTAAGTTTACATAAAATAAACACTCTTAAAAAGAAACATGTCCAGTTCCATGTTTTAGAGAGCATGTCTTTCCTTGATCCCATCCGTGACCCTATTAATCTTTAAGTCATGTGGAAAACCTTTTAAAAAAACATTGGATGAGCATAAAAATCCCAGTAAAGGATACACAATGAAGGAAAACTGTTAGTTTTTCAAAAAAAACAGTAAACCATGAATAATTTATCAGAGTAATACTTTTCACCTTTATGAAGTAGTAAATACTCTTCACATTATAAAAGATCACCACTTATCCTTTGTAAGAAAAATATTTCCATAAACCCATATAAAGAACACATAACATATAAAGGTAACATAGGACATAAACATGCTTAAATGGAATAACCATGCGGTCAACTTCCACACATATCACTAAATGGAATTTCCATACGGAAGACTTCAATACACAACACGTTAGAGGTTATAACACAACCACCCATACTAGTATTCACAGCACCACCCATCATGTGGTTTATCACATAACCACCCGTCAAATGTCCAAGTACCATAACAATTATAAAGGAAAGAAAACATTTCCACATTTCAGTCAAAATATATCACTTAAATATATTGACATAAGAAATCTATTATCAAAACAATTTTCCATACCAAAATACATAAAAGTGTATATTGTATTTTTTTACTTTTAAAAACATTACGGATTGTTGAGAAAGCCAAAGATCAAATAATACTCGCGGTGGCGAAAAGGTCATTGTCACCGCATATGGTAAAAAGAAACATACTTTTTGTTATTTAGTAAAACTCTTTGTATAGAAAATATTACTTTTGAAAAAAATTAGAAGTCAAAGGGGTTTATACACCGTATAAAAGAATGTTCTGTATAAAACAAAATATTCCTCAATGAAAGGAGATTGAGACGATGTCCCATTCAAAGACGATATCCTTAGATTAAGGATAAATCAATTACTTAATTATGTGTGACAAATATAAATACTCCCAATATAAGTGGGTATTAAGTGTAAAAAAATAAGATTAATTCACACATATTCATATAATGACATATTCAAGGAGTACAATTTTAACCCAAAGAATTGTAATTGAGTTAATAAGTTCCCTTGAAAAAATTTGACAGCCTAACGAAATCATTTAAAAATTCAGAAAATGAGTTGATGAGAGAGAAAATGGTATCTAATCACTTGGACATAAAATTTAAATCAATAATGGATATATAATAACATATCCCATCAAAAAAAGATGTAAATTAAAAGACATAACATAAAGAAGTCTTTAAAAAGAGGAGGGTGAAAGGTTCCTTTACTGACTTGGGTAACATTCGAAACGTACACCCTATGAATGAAGGACTATAAAACATTGATGTAAATACTCATAAAAGAAATTATAATACACAAAGAGTATAATAATGGTCAGTATATACACCACTCAAAGGAAAATGGTGGAAAATGTGGCATAAATCTCACAAGAATAAAACTGAGATGAAATATCCCTTACGAAAACTCGGCAACCTAAAGGCGCCACATAAAACTTCCCAAAATGGATTTATGAGATCAAATAGAGTCTCTTATAATATGAACATAAAATTTTCAGAATGAGGAATATAAAATGACATACCCAAACATAATAAAGACGAGCTTAAAAGAAATGACATAAAAGAGAGTTCTTAAAAAGAATAGAGAGGTAAGGTCCCTTACCTCAAATCCGACTTTTCTTGTTCGTTTTTTTATTTTCCTGAATAATAAAATTAATCCAATTTATGATTAATTAAGGACCTACTTTAAAGTTTAGTATTCAATTCATGTCACATTTATAATTTTATAATAATTAGTTAATAATGTGAGTTCCTATCAGATGTTTTTGTCGATGTTCGGTACATGAGTAAAAAATTAACTAGTTTGAAAAGAATTTCCCATGTAGTTATAATTAACCAATCTACAGAATAGTATAAAAGATTTAAATATTATATAAATCCAGTACATATTAATTTTATACTATTCCATAACATTCGGAGTTAAGAAAATGAAATACACCGTTCATGGAGACGGTAGGCCATACGTATGCATGAACGCTACTTTCATTTATTAGTCACAGTAATGGAATTAAAACTAAATGAGATATATATATATATATATTATAATTAAATTATAATATATATGTTATACATGTCACATAAGTTCTTTAATTTCATTCTTTATACATTCCATGTATTGCATGAACGAGTCACATCACTTGAGGGTGCAGTAGTCCACACTTTCTCGTATGAAATTATCGCATTTTCACAACATGAAAAGCTTAAATGTATGTTTTAAATATAAAATAAATAAGAATATAGAAAACATAAATACCATATATATCATATATAAAATAAAATGACATCATAATGGCCATCATGAAAGGTGTTAATAGAGGATTGAACAATCATCGTTTCGTGAGGCACTAATTCGCCATCCACATAAACAGTATGTTCATTAACCATTATACAAAGGTGTGTGTATGTGTAGATCGAATCTTCCTCATAACGACACCCTAGTATATTTATGATACTGGTTTTGTTACTAATGAAAGTAATAAAAATAGTTTAGGGGGTTGGAGAAGCAATATAAAACAAATGAACATAAGAGAAGACATTAACATTAAATCGGGTAACTCCTCTTGGTTTGAAGAAAAAGGGTTTCTTGAAGAGATTTCTTCCTAAGGTAAGGATTCTAGGATGATAATAGGGATTTTTAGAGATAAAATTAGTAGATATTGGCCGATCCAATGGCTTTAGAGGTGTGGGTAAGGTGGTAGAGGTGGGGTCCTTTTATAAGAGGGAGGAGGGGCACTCTTGGAATGTTTTGAAAAGTGACATTATTAATAAATGATTTTCGGATATTAAAGGTCCCAAAATTATTTATTTCGAGGATAAGGTGATAAGAATTCGAAATACACCCATACAAAAGGTTTTTTACAAGATTATGTTTTAGATTTTACCTTATCTTCTCATTTTATTTAAATCGTTCATTAATGGGGAAATCACTGCATCATCGTGGTGTCATAAATAAATTAATTTATTTTATGTCTAAAAATTATAAAACACAATATTATGATGTAGGAAATATTTTTATATTTCCAATGAATATTGATAGGAAAAAATATGACTTGTATAACCCCATGTAAAAATTGGTTTAGTAAAACAATATATGTTTATGACATTTTTATTTTAACTTTAAATAATAAGTTATTAATGTCATTTTCTTACCCAAGTGGCTCCATGGGGTCCCCAATTTGACCAATGGACTATCTCGGTTGGCCATGATTCATACAATAAGGGTATGACAGGTGTCAATGTCATTTCATATTATTAAAACAATTATTTTTTCCTTAAATTACTCTAATTAATTCTAATCGCGATTAATAAAACTTAAAAGCTACTAGTCATCACAAAATTATTTTAATCCCATTGAAAAACATTTTACATAATAATGACAACCATGTATGTCAGATTTTATAATTTCAATTCACAAAATTGGTAAAGTTTCATTTAAACTAAAAATCAGTTTATTTAACTACCACTTAGTGGTTTCACTATTCATTAAAAATTGAAGTTTTTTCAGAAAAATACCAAAAATTCACCCAAAGCTATATTCGATATTCCGAATTCAATAATTATGTATATTTTACATAATTCAAAACATATAAGTTGCATTAATGAATTTAATAATTAATTCCAGCTGTCAAAAAAATATCGTGTTTTTAGGAAGCAATATCAATCAAAAGATTAACACTTGTTTAAGTCCAATTTAAAAGTGAAGTTTATTTCAGTGACCAACATTGTATTAAATGGTAAAAATATATTCTAAATTCACTTTAAATCCAATTCAAAAGATAATCTAATCATATAAATAAATTATATTAAAAAGAGGTTTTGAATTAAAATGCAACAGTTTTCACTATTCATTAAAAAACGAACTTTATCAAAAAAATATCAACAATTTACACAATGTAAATTTTGATGTCCCAATTAGAAAGAAGAATTTTATTTGGTCCAATAGAACATTTATAATTGTCAAAAAGTGTATTTAAAAAGGGTTTTCCACCAAAATGTGGTTAATAGACCTTTTAAAGAATATTAGAATATTTATACTTAAAATTGGATTCATTTGCATTTTAAGCCTCTAAAATTTATATGGATAAAACAAAAAATATTTTAAAAGCATATATAATCATTTGGTAGTTATTTCGTTTCATTCCTGCCATAATGATGGCTAGGCATTAGCAACCATTTAAAATAATATTAATATATTATTAGTGTGCAATGTAAGATTTCGAAGAAACTCATTTTTGCGTATTGGGTATGATATTGAACATAGAATTCACTATAAAGTAATATTAATATTTTATTCACAAATATTAATAAATATGAGAATTTCATATTCATTATTTACTTTGGATGTTACATCCTTCCCCCATTTTGAGAATTGCGTCCTCGCAATTTTAAAATTCGGCTGGAAACTTCATTGGAAGCCCCACATTGGAAAAAGAGCCAGCAAAACTATCACTTTAAAAGAAAGAATGAGAAGTACAAAGGTCACTAGAGTTAACGCATACTAGGATTCCATGTAGGAAAACATGGACATGAAAGAGAAAACAAAGGGTCATGTTCTGATGGAGAGTGATAGAAAACATGATTAGGGGAATGTTAACCATAAGAAAATCTCAAACTTGTGATGGGTTAAATGGTATTTGATTCCCTAGTAGGAAAAGTTAACATACATCATTTTTGTTTTAAGTTACTTTTCATTGAGGAATTTATTTATGAGCTTAACTAAATTGCAAGGAAACACACTTTCTTTTCATTTAGACTTTCATCTCTTACTAGATTTCTTACACACGCTCTTTTTTCCCTCCAAAAGACGAGTGTTTAGGATGACTTGTTCACATTAAGTTTGATATAATCAACATCTAGATAATCACCTAATCCACAAAATAGAACTATATATTTCCCATGTCTTTAGACATAAACCAAAACCAAAGTTGTTAGTACGAGATCTGATAATACCCAAAAAAGGATAATCCTTTATAAAAAGAAAATATATTCTTAATGTCCAAAATTTTTCCAACAAAACCCAAAGTTCTAAAAAGACCATTCGATAAAAAATTGTCCATAAAATTAATCAATGTAAACCAAACTAATATTGAAACCCAATTCTTTGACGGATTTAATCACATATCCTTCCAAGGAAAAAAAATTAACATTTATCTCCAAATAACATCAGTTTCTCTTAAAGTCTCATATTGAAAAGTAATTAACCTAATCATATATCATCCATGATAGGTCAATTGTTTCCGAGATGACCCAAAATCAAATTATTCTTGATTCCTAATATGATATAACTAAAAAGGATTTTTCATACTAACTAGGGACTTCATGTAGTCCAGTGGTAGGTGATAAATACCAGTCGCACTTTGGTTGTGGGTTTGATTCCCACAGCATTGTTCAACACGACAGGTTGCCTCACGGTCTGCGTGTTGTCCTTTTTCCAAAACTATATAATACTCAAAACATTCCCCAAAAGAGATAAAATCTTTAAAATGAACCATAACATAATTTAACCTCAATTTTATCTCATGCCATTCATTTTCCATCATAACATATAGTAACCCATAATTACCTCAAACGTAAGGATCATATAACCTTAAATGGTTCTTTATAACTATGTCCACAAAAAATATAACTATTCCTTGAATAAAATTTTCATATATCAAACATCAGGGTTACACATACTATAAAAATTCATCTAATATAACCCCATCATCAAAAGAGACATAATAATTTTAAGAATTTCACAATACTAAAATATACTATAACTCTTGAATCCCTTATATGTTGAATTCATACTCATTCAGCATTCTTCATGATCCATTAACCATTCCATTCCAACTTATTCGGATATACTTCTTTCCAACAAACAAAATCATGAATCATATCCTAAGATTCAAAAATTGGATAACATAAGTGAAGAAATAATTCATACCTTTGATTGGTCATTGTAAGTTTCTTCATCCTCAATTGGAATAGAATAAGGTATTGGTAAACGAGTGTTTGTACGATCTTGGTGATCCCATTCCCAAAACTTCTTCATAGGACATGTGTTTGAATAATGACCATGCAAACCACATTTAAAACATTCAATTGATCCATCCGAAATAACTTCATTCCCTTTCCTTGAGTCAACTAGATGCTTCCTTTTTCCATGGAAGGTTCTAACTTTATGAACTTCATTTCCATATATATAGCATATATCTGTCCCTTTGAAACATTTTCCTAGGTGTTTCTTTCCACATCTTTGACACATAGGTTTTTGAACACAAATACCTTTATGATTATTATCTGAACTTCCGTAGGGATTTTTTATAGCATATATGATGCCTTATAAAAATCACCAAGTTATAGGAGGTCAATCATGACTCCAGATAGTTGGTTGAGGATAAACACAAGAGCTCTCCTTGCAGCTCCCATATCATTTAGTTGCTCACTCAGAAAACTGTCACAATTTCCTTCACATCCACTGTTACTTTGGTGCCTTCTAGTTCCAGCCATTTACTAAAACCAAAAAGGTCAGTGTGAGGATATAAGTAAAATGATCATATAATAATGAGGAAGATAAACACTAAGATATATTTATCCAAGTTATCTCCAACTCATTCTAACTTTCAAAAAAAAAGACTTCATCTAATATACTACCCATTGTGGTTATACACAACTTGTCACTTATGCTTAAACAACACTCTAACCTCTAATGTTATCTAAAACGACCTTTAATACCAACTATAAGGAACTGGACATAAAACATTAAATAATCATGAATTAAATGAATAATTCACATGGAGGATCTTTGCAGGTTTAGTGTTTTAGAGAATTAGGACATAACTATTACATCTCAAAAGATTACAAAGTAAAAACTTCTACTAAGTTTCCATAAAATAAAAACTCTTAAAAAGAAACATGACTTGTTCCATGTTTTATATAGCATGTATTTCCTTGATCCCATCCTTGACCCTATTCATCTTTATTTATTATGGAAAACATTTCAAAAGAACTTGGGATGAGCATAAAAATCCCAGTAAAGGATACACAAAGAAGGAAAACTATTAGTTTTTCAAAACAAATAGTAAACCATGAATAATTTTTCAAAGTAATAATTTTTACCTTTATGAAGTAGTAAATACTCTTCTCATTATAAAAAATCAACACTTATCCATGGTAACCAAAAGTTTACCATAAACCCATATAAAGAACACATAACATATAAAGTTAACTTGGGACATAAACATACTTAAATGGAATAACCATACGGTTGACTTCCACACATATCACTAAATGGAATAGCCATACGGCCGACATCCATACCCAATGCATTGGAGGTTATAACATAACCACCCGTCCTGGTATTCACAGCACCACCCGTCATATGGTTTATCGCATAACCACCAGTCAAATGTCCAAGTACTATAACAATTATAAAGGAAGGAAAACATTTCCACATTTCAATCACAATATATCACTTAAATATATTTACATAACAAATTCATTGTCAATACCATTTAAAATACCAAAATACATAAATGTGTATATGGTATTTATTTACTTTTAAAAACATTACGGATTTCTGACGAATCCAAAGATCAACTAATACTCACGGCAGCGAAAAGGCCGTTGTCAACGCATATATTCAAAAGAAACATACTTTTTGTTGTTTAGTAAAAAAAATTCGTATATAAAAGATTCCTTTTGAATAAAAGTAGAAGTCAAAGGGGTTTATACACCGTATATAAGAATGTTGTGTATAAAATAAAATATACCTCAATGAAAGGGAATTGAGACGAATTCCCGTTCAAAGATGGTATCCTTAGATTAAGGATAAATAAATTACTTAATTATGTGTGAAAAATATAAATACACCCAATATAATTGAATATTAAGTGTAAAACAATCAGATTAATTCACACATATTCATAGAATTACATTTTCAAGGAGTACAATTTTATCTCAACGAATTGATATTTAGTTATGAAGATCCCTTGCCAAAATTCGACAGCCTAACGACATCACGTTAAAATTAAGAAAATGAGTTGATTAGAGAGAAAATAGTATCTCATCACTTGGACATAAAATTTACATCAATAAGGATATAGAATAATATATACCAACAAATGAAGATGTAAATTAAAAGACATAACATAAAGAAGTCTTTTTAAAAAGAGGAGGGTGAAAGGTTCCCTTACCGACTTGGATAACTTTCGAAACGTACACCCCGTGAAAGAAGGACTAAAAAACATTGATGTAAATACTCATAAACGAAATTATAAAAAAAAGAGTAGAATAATGGGAAGTACAAACACAAGTCAAAAGAAATGGTGGCAAATGAGGCATAAATCTCATGAGAATAAAACTGAGATGAAAAATCCCTTACGAAAACACGACAGTCTAACAGCGCCACATAAAACATCCAAAAATGGATTAATGAGATCAAATAGGGTCTCTCATAATATTAAAATAAAAAGTACATAAATATTAATATAAAAAAAACATTCCCAAAAATAATAAAGATGAGCTTATAATAAATGACAAAAAAGAGAGTACTTAAAATGAAGAGAGAGGTAGGATCCCTTACCTCAAATACGACTTGCCTTGTTCGTTTATTTATATTCTTTAATAATAAAATGTCGTCAATTTATGATTTATTAAGGAAATTATTTAATGTTTATTATTCAATTCATGACACATATTATAATGTTATAATAATTAGTTAATAATTTGAGTTCATATTAGTCGTTTTTGTCGATGTTCGGTACATGAGTCAAAAATGAACTTGTTTGAAAAGAATTGCCCATGTAGTTATAATTACCCCATCTAAATAATAGTATAAATTATTTAAATATCATATATATCCAGTATATATTCATTTTATACTATTCCATAATATTCTGAGATATGAAAATGAAATGCACTGTTCATGGAGACGGTAGGCCGTATGTACGCATGAACGCTACTTTCATTTCTTTGTAACATTAATGGAATTAAAACTCAACGAGATATATATATATGTGTGTGCATATTATAATTATAGTATAATATATATGTTATATAGGTCACATATGTTCATTAGTTTTATTATTTATACATTCTATGTATTGCATGAACGAGTCACATCAAATGAGGGGGCGGTAGTCCAGACTTCGTCATATGAAATTATCACATTTTCACAACATGAAAATCATAAAGGTATTTTTTAAATATAAAATATAGAATCATATAGAAAAAATAAATACCATATATATAATATATAAAATATAGTGAAATCATAATTTCTACCATGAAAGGTGTTAAGAGAAGATTGAACAATCATCGTTTCGTGAGGCAGTAATTCACCATCCACCGAAACTGTATCTTCTTTAACTATTAGATGAAGGTGTGTGTAAGTGTAGCTCGAATATTTCTCATAAAAAAATCAGGGTATAATTAATATACTTGTTTTTTTAGAAAATAAAGGAATAAAAATATTTTTGGGGGTTGGAGAAGCAAAATAAAACAAATGAACATAAGAGAAGACATTACCTATAAATCAGGTAACTCCTCTTGGTTTGAACCAAAAAGGTTTCTTGAAAAACTTTCTGCATAAGGTGAGGCTTCTAGGATGAGGAGAGGGATGTGAAGAGATAAAATGAGTAGAGATTTTCTAAGCCAATGGCTTGAGAGGAGTGGGTATGGTGGTAGAGGTGGGGACCTTTTATAAGAGGGAGGAGGGGAACTCTTGGAAAGTCTCAAAAAATATTCTTTGCTAATAAATGATTTTCGGATATTAAAGGTCCCACAATTTTATAGTTAGAGGGTAAAATGATAAGGGTTCAAAATCCACCCATACAATAGGTTTTTAGATGTTTAAGTCTTAGATTTGACCTTATCTTCTCATTTTATTTTAATCGTTCATTAATGAGGTAATCACAACATCATCGTGGTGTCATAAATAAATTAATTTATTTAATGTATAAAAATTATAAAAAAAATACTATGATGTAGGAAATCTTTTTATATTTCCAATGAATATTTATAGTAAAAAATATTACTTGTATAACCTCATGTAAAATATTTTTTAGTAGAACAATACATGTTTGTGTCATTTTTATTTTAACTTTAAATAAAATTTTATTAATGGAATTTTCTTACCCAAGTGGCTCCATGGGGTCCTCAAGATTACCCGTGGATTTTATTGGTCGGAAAAGATTCATCCAATAAGGTTAGTACATGTTTCACGGTCATTTCATATTATTAAAACATTATTTTTTCCTTAAATTACACTATTTACCTCTAATCGCGATTAATAAAACATAAAAGTTACTATCCACCGAAAAAATATTCTAATACCATTGAACCACATTTTACATCCTATTAAAAACCATGTATTTCATATTTTTAAAATTTAATTTACAAAAGTGGTAAAGTTTCATTTAAACGAAAAATCAGTTTTTTAACTACCACTTAGTGGTTTCACTATTCATCAAATATTGAAGTTTTTCAGAAAAATACCAAAAATTCACCTAAATATATATTCGATATTCAGAATTAAAAAATGATTTATATTTTAAAGAAATAATAACATATAAGTTGCATTAATTATTTTAATAATTAATTCCTTCTGTCAGAACAAATAGCGTGTTTTTAAGACGCAATATAAATCAAAATATTGACACTTGTTTAAGTCCAATTTCAATGTGAAGTTAATTCCAATGACCACCATTGGATTAAATGGTAAAAACTATATTTTAATTTCACTTTATAACCAATTAAAAATATAATTTAATCATATAAATAAATTATATTAAAAAGCGGTTTTGAATTAAAATAAAACATTTTTCACTATTCATTAAAAAATGAACTTTATCATAAAAATACCAAAACATTGCAGTAAGTAAATTTTGATGTCCCGATTATAAAGAAGAATTTTATTTGTTCCAATTTAACATGTAAAATTTTCAAAAAGTGGATTTAAAAAGGGCTCACCATCAAAAGGCGGATAATTGACCTTTTAAAGAATATTAGAATATTTACGGTTAAAATTGGATTCATTTGCATTTTAAGCCTCTAAAATTTTTTTGGATAAAAGAAAAAATATTTGATAAGCATATATAATAATTTTTTATTTAGTTCTACTCATTCCTTCCATAACAATGGCTATGTGTTTCTACCATTTAAAATAATATTATTATATTATTTGTGTGCAACGTACGATTTCCAAGAAACTCATTGTTGTGTATTGGGTACTCTATTGAACATAGAATTCCCTTTAAAGTAATATTAATATTTTATTCACAAATATTAAAAAATATGAGAATTTCATATTCTTTATTTACTTGGTATGTTACAAGTGTGTTTTAAAATATCCCCTTTTTCAAGTGCAGAATGCAGAGTCGGTCTAGAACAGGAGATCGATACAACCATATTATTTTTTAGAAATCTCAGTCTAATTGATTTATAGTGTAATATAAGATATTTAATCACTATATATTCATCATAATGGTGGATGTCACATTCCATAATCTATAATTATATTTTACATAATGCTTATACTTTCTAAAATTTTACTTTGGTCCTAGGAAAGTAATGACCATCATTTTTATACACTTTTTTACACCTATGGCTTAATTAAACCCATAATAAATTTCATTGAAATTTTATCCATCACAGTAAACAAATTACTATGTTTTATGATATAATATGATCCAATATCTCAACCCAAAATTTCCCCAAATAATTCCATAAACTCTGAATGTATAATTTTTTTCAAAACATTATATTTTGTCGAATTGACTTCTAAGATTCAATAAATTCTAAATTCCTTGGGAAATAAATTAAATTTTATTAGTTATTTAATAAATAATACTATTGAATTATTTTTACATGTGATTTATCATACACAAATGTTCCCTAACCCCTACACATGGGGCCTAACATGTTATAAAATCCTAATCATCTGAATATGTGAAACTTATTGATACACATATTGTGTCCTCCTCTATGTACTTATGTTTATAGTAGTGGGTAAAACCTAATGATACATGGATTTTTTATAAAATTATATCATGGATCCAATTTAAAGATGTAATTTCAGAGAAATTACATCATCATACGATCACATTTAGTGTCATATAATCTATTTGTGCCACAAAATTGAATAAAGGAATATATAAATTTTTTTGTCATTTTTTTATACTTTATATATATTATGACCATTTTGGATAGACATACCTTACTGTCACATTAAAATATATTTAATTAAGGTATTGATATCATGGGTGATCTTCGACAACAATATATATCTTCCTTAATTAATAACTGAAAAATTCCATCTTTATCATTAAACCAATGCCATATCACGAAAGATAATCCCAAAACAATTATACCACATTATGAATTAATTGTCATTATTTATTCCTTGTATAATTATACATAATTTTAATGCTCCAAATAAATTAAAAAAAGTCAAAATACCAATACACATGTTCATAGATGGTGGCAATTATGTGAATCCAAATATATAGTGTTTCTATTAGTGGATCATCCCTCAAGGAATCATATAGACGAGCTCAACAAATACAAGACTCATGAAAAGTTTTATTAATTATTATTATCCCTAAGAACCTGATAACCCAATATCATATGTTTCCCCTCAATATGTTTTATATATAATATAGAATATATAATTAAGATTACTTGAATAATATATCTAGGTTATCATTATACTAGGGAATTTCTATAACCATTTGATCTGAAAAGTAACATAAGGAAATTTCTATGTAATTAAGAGGATATAAAAGTATAAACACTATTATTGTAACAATATATTCATGCATATATAAAACTATATGTATGTCATTATAATAAATAAACATTAATGATATGGGTATAGCATACCCACTCAAAATTATTTAGTGGGACTTCTATTCTAGTAATTTATGAGAGGGGGATGAGCATTAGAGTAAATCTTAATTTAGATAGATAGTTCATAAAACATAAAAAGGAGTTGTTTTCTATGTATTTTTTATATAGTGGAGATGATCAATGGTTTAATATTATTAATAACATAATGAAATTTGAGGAACCTGACTCCATGGAATGAGAGGAGTTTAGAAAATATATTTTTCAATAAATACATTCCTTGATCTATATTCTCTATTAAGGAATGAGTATTTATATATCTAAAACAAAAGGTGTATGAATCCATTTGTACCTATACACATAACATTCAAGGTATGATACTTTTTTTTTACCATTGACCCTGATATAAATATCAACCATTTTATGTGGCTTGAATCCATTCCATGGAAAGGAATTCGATATAAAAGACTATAGTTTCATTGAAAATTATTTGGTTTTATCTCAAAGAAGAATTTTAAAATAGAGACTTCAATCATTATCTAATTTTTTAGTGTAAGAGGAGAAAAATAGAGATTCAAGGAAACACTAACAATAATAAATCATAAAGAAGTACGTATAATTTACTTTATGTGTGCTAAAAATGTGCAAAGAATAATGGGGGAACATCATCTTGGAAGAAATAATTATTTATCATGTGTGGAAGGAATTGATTTAAAAAACAAGAATATTGAGTGTGTATAAAAAAAACTAATGAAATGAATGAAAAAATTCACAGACTAATGAACCACCCACACTCTGATGCTAAAATATTATATTTATATACAGTATATGAACAAATTCATGAATAAAAGGGTTTATGATGAAAATAATCATTATCAACAACATATGATGATGGAAATAGATAAAGACCATGTAATCAAAATAGCTGTGGTCGGGTATGAGACTATTGTGGTTAAATTTATACATATCATCCAATCATTAACTTCTAATTTCTTATCTATTTCTTGTTCTAATCTCTCATTTTTATCTAGTGAATTTTGTATGGGTATCTCATCAACACTTCAATATTTCTATTATAAATTATAAATGATAATTATAATGGGTACAAATAGTGAATCCTTAGATTATAACACATATCTTATTGATCTTTGTGAGAATGTTCCATTTGGGAATAATATTATTCACTATCCTATATAATTCTATAATATTTTAGGAATTTATTATATTTATTAATATTTCATCCATATCAATTTTTAATATTGGTATGTCGCATTTCATATCTATAATGATATTATGAATGTATATCGATGTGAGTATGACTATGAAATACTAAAAGAAATTATATCGACTATATGTGTCAAAATACCTTATAATTTGGGGTACCAATATCAAATGTTTTGGGAGAAACTCAACATTGATTAATTTCCACTTCTGTTGGAGTATATTAATGTTTTGAAAAAAGGGTTGATGGTCTCCCCTGGAATTATGAAGTTGAGTTTTTATTAGAACTCATTCCATATACTACACATATTTCTAACTATCCTTATATAATGATTCTGATTGAGTTATTTGAATTAATGAAGAAACACTTGGAGAATGATAATATGTTATCTATATATCATAGTTTTTATCGGATGTTGTATTAGTTATTTATTAAACAAATTAATGGGTCAATGCATATCTATATTGACTTCCATGAGCTTAATTATTTCATGATATAGAAAACTTTTCTTCTATCCTATATTGATGACCTGGTAATTCAAATTATAATGACTCACTGCATTTTAGAGATTGATCACCGGTATAGATACCATTAATTAAGGGTAAATTGGTAGTATTTACCAAATACATCATTTTATGGTAGGTATAGATCCAATGAATTTATAGTGATGTAATTATAACTCACTTAAATCCCTACTATCTTCAAGGATGTAATAAATAGAGTCATCATAAATTACCTTGATCAATGTGTGGAATATTTTTAAATGATATTTTTATATATTATTGGATTATAAATGAGTGTGAAACTCATTTACAAATTCTGTTAAAGACCATATGGATGGAGAAACTATATTTTAAATTTAGAATTTTTGATTTCTAGATACAAAATGACTTATTCTTGAGTCATGTAGTCCTAATAAAGGGTATATTTATAGATCCTTCAATGTTATAAGTTAATGAATAATGGCCCATACAAAACACAATAATTTTGACATATAAATTTTTCTTATTGGTTGGATACAATTGATTAATTTTTATGAATATAAAATAGGTATCAAATATATTAACTAAGATAACAATCCAAATTCTTATGGTATATTTAATTTTAAAAAAATTATTCTTATAGACATACTGCAATACACACATCCATGATTTTAAATGAACTGTATGATAGTAAATCATTATTAATTAATTATTAAATTATATAGTATGAATAGTGCAAACCTAAATATAGAGTTTATATTTTTTACGCATGTATATAATACATTCATTGGTTATCAATCGATTATCAACAAAAAATAGTCATTTTAATTTAATAGAAGAAATTTTAGGATAAACTATTTTTAGGCAAATAATGTGTTTTTAGGGTAAATAAAATAAATTAAAAAGTATTATAGAATTATTTTAATTAAACTTATATATTATTTATTAAATAATTTTTTTATCAATATTAGAATATTTTTTCTATTAATTTTATATTAATAAATCTAGTTTTAGGCATAAAATGTGAATGTTTTCAAAAAAGCGGTTCTGTAACATTTTGAACACTTATGTTGAAAATAAGATTTATATTTTTTAGAAAATGTATTGGAAAAAATAAAATACATTTTTTAAAATTTCATTTATAAATTTATATATAGTGAATTTTTGAAAATTTTTGTGGAATTTTAAAATTTTTCGATGAGTGTTGAAAAATATTGATGTTTACTGAAAACAACAATTTAATTTAATGAATCTAAAAACATAATTCTCTGAAATTGTTTTTTCAAAAATAATATTAGTTAATTAATATTATTTTTAATCAAATTTATATCATTTTTATTATTATTTTGTTTCAATTTTATATAAAAAAGTTTCATTTACAAAAGAAGATATTTCCTTGGAAACTACATTTTCATCACTCTTGTGAGATTAATATTAAATTTAATTCATCCTCTTCTTTTATTTTTTTGTAAAATGGATTAAATATTTTTAAAAATAATAATTTATATTTTTTTATCATTTCGGTCTAATTTTTTTCATAATGAGTATTGAAAAAGATAAAAAAATGTATTACCTGTAGTAATATTAAAATGGAATTATCGGGGGTTTAACAAAAATATATTAGTATTTCTACCTATGAAAAATGTTTCAATAGACTTTAATGTCCATATTTTGACCTTATCATATACAAAAATATTATTTATGGGATTTTTTTATTGTTCTTTGGAATGAATTTATTGTTTTATATTTTATTAGGAAATTTCAAAGGTGTCTCTTCCCCCACATATAAAAGGAAACTACATATCATCTTTTCTTCATACACAAAAAGACTTCATTCAGTCATGAAATTCCAAAATACATAAACTACATCACCTACTATGGCCTATATTCCTTTTTTATATCATAAAACTGTCAATGTATTTGTTTAGTTTTAAACTAAAAGTGGTTCTCAAAAGGAGAGGTATAATTCTTAACCATGAATCTTTATTTTATTTCTTCTACGACCCCAACATACCTTCTTAACTATGATATATTAAAAACACCATTATCTAAAATAATATAATATATTATTATGTTAATATAATTACCTAGGTCCATCCCTTCATCAGTCAAATGGGAATCTAAGTCATTAATCCTTCCGACATCTTACTACTACCTCACGAACTGATGTAATTCATTTTCCATCACCATCTCTCATAGATGAATTTTGTGATGGAATTAATATATATATATATATATTATTTATAAATATATATGATATTTTTTACTTAATTATATTTATGGAATTAGAGTATCACATAAATAATCTTACCTTCCAATCCATTGCAAAACGATAATGTCACTCATGGGTATGTGTCGATTGCCACCTTCATGAGGTGATCCAATACATTTTTCATTTTATTTTGAAAAGGATGGAAATAAAGATATATTTGAGAAATATATTGACATATATGATATAAAAACATTTATTTTAAGGCTAATTATAATTTACCTAACATTCCTTCCATCTATAAAAAAATTGAAACAAAGATCATGTTTACGGACAACCTACCTGCTCCATAAAGAGTATAATTAATTATTATGTCTTTTATTAAGGATTATAAATATTCATAGAATAAATATATATGATATTTAAATAATCATTTAAATAAATATTATTTCTTAACCTACAATTATTACTATAAATTATAAGATTATTTATGTTTTCCAGTCATGATAAAAAAATCATAAAATATTATTTTGTTATAAAAATATTTCTCTATTTGGTCAAAACTCCGTTATAATACATTTCCACATTTTTTAAATAGAATAAATAATTCTGTTACTATTAAAAAAATATTTTTTTTTTCATTTTCACCCATGTTTTTTGTTTTACATAATGGTTTAATAGAATTTTTCTTTTCATTTTCTGAAAAATGTACATTTGAATTTTTATAAAAACTATGAAAGGTATTTTTTAAAATATACCTTGAATGAAAGGAATTTACCAACAATACGAAACTAAATTATTTAATTATTCATTGATAATTTTTTAATATTATTTTTAGAGAAAATCATTCTCATATTAATCTTGAAATTTTTAGTTATTAAATTTGATTTTATATTAAAAGGGAATTTTTCAATGTAAATAGTTAGGAATTTTTATGGAATTTCTATTCATCAAATACAACATTAATTATTAATTATTCTCCACTATAGATATATATTCATGATAATATACATATTATTTATAGGATGGTTTCTGATTCATTTAATAAAAGATAATCTATTTTTATGCCATTACCAGTTTTACACTATATATTTTGTGGTTATGATTATTAATATAAGAATATATTTAAACTTTCTATAATATTTTAATTTAAATTTTTTTTTTAAATTGGTCTTGTTTCACCACATTCATATGAGAAATTAATTTTAAATGATATTTTATGGAAATGACCCTCTTTAGAAACTTTATACATTGGTATTCTTCATGACACAATGTAAATTGGGTATTTAAAAAATTCCTTATATTTTCATGTAATTTATCATGAAGTGAGGAATTGATTGTTTTTTAGTTATTTATAGTACTATGGATTCACTTATTATGATATTAATTAATGATTTCCATGTTGTTAATATTATTTTTTTTATGGTTGGAAATAATTTTATATCATATTATTTTTATATGGAATTTGTTAACATTCATTTATTCCAGTAGTATTATTATTCATTCTCAAATTATTGATTAAATCTAATGTTTTTTTGGATTATTACCTTTCCATGTTGATTGTTATGGGTTTATTCATGATAGATACTATTTTATGAAAACCATTGTTGTACATCTCATCTCACTCCAATCTAATGCTTCCAATCCCTATAATTTGTGGAAATGTATAATGATTGATATGATAGGTTATGTCAAAGGAAATAATGGTGTTATTGAATAAAATTATATTTTCTACATTATATTTTCATATGTAATTTTTCATTCAATTATATATCTATTTCTCAAAGTCAACTAAACAATTGAACCCTTTGGAAGGTGATTTCATGTATCATATACCAATTTATTATTGATACCAGGGACTCTATTATACCGAGGATTAGGGTCATTATTGTTGATATCATATAAAATTAAGTAGGAACCTTGCTATCATGATTCATGAAAATATTGATTTTCAAACATTTAATTTTGAATGAAGATGATTATATTTATAGGATAACAACATAAATATTTGGTGTGGTAGAGGTTATTTTTATTTCATAGTAGTAGATCATTTCCATGATAATACATGTGGATGTGGATCTTCCTTAGTTGTATATAGTGAAAATTAATCTTAAAAGGGTGTATTGGGAATTTACTATAATATCACCTAGTACAAGATAGTGGCCCACAATGAATACCTGGTTTTACCCACTCGTTGAATATGTGTGGGTTAAATCACATTTTCAATACAAAATTTTATGAAATATTTGAAAATATTTTTAGGATTTGATAAGATTACAAAAAACTGTATTTATGATTTTGAGATTAGAAATTCAAAAACATTTCAACTTGTCTTATTTTTGAACCATATTTTAAAATATATGTATCTATTTAAAATTTTATGATTTTATATAGTTTATTATATAATTTAGTAATTTTTCATAGAATAGTTAAGGGGAATTATAACAATTCACATAATTTATATTTGGATTTTCCTCATGGAAAGACAATGAAGATGGAGTTACAACAACAGTTACTACATGAAAAATTACAAAAATATTGGCATATAAGACTCATGTTATGACCAATAACCTTATCTATATAGAGAATTTACAAATAAAAAATGTTGGGTAAAAATGTTATACCAATTTCTATGTCAGAAAACTCCATCATTTAATTATAATAGAAATCCATTTATAGTTTGTAAATTAATATGTACCTTAGAGATGATATTTCATAGTCTGGGAAGTAATGAAAGAAAGTGTTTTTTATTTTTTGTTTAGAAAATTTGAGGATATATAAATCAATTACGGTAATTCATTTAAAAAACTATGGATAGGAAAGAAACAACAAGAACAAAATTGAACGATTTTGAGGAACTATTCATGGAAGATAATTTTCCTCATGGATAAAGTTCTGATATGGAGAGACATTTATTTAATATGGGATAAAGGACCAGGAAATAATTTCTATGTTTGATTACAACATTACAAGGATAGCAAGGTATGTTGTAGAATATATACATAATTCCATGATAAATATTGACCAATTCATTGTGGAGCATATGAAAATACTAGGATGGGAAATAATATCCCAAAAAATATAATTATATGTGGATATAATATCATTTATTATCAAGATAGATAAAAAATTACCCATGACTTAAGAATTTTAAGTAATGCAATATAATAAGATTGATATTGGGAACTCTAGAAAATGAAATATGGAAAAATGGAAGAAGTGAAGTATATAATTTACAACATATAAATAATGTGGTAGGAAATACCATTGAATAATCATGATAAGAAAGTGATTTTTCTACAAGTGTAGATAGAAATTCCACCATTATAGTGATAGTAAAGGAAACAAATAAGCTTCCAAAGTGAAATGATTCAAATTTAAGGAGGTAGGGAACTATGAAAATGAAAATCCCATGATTCAAAAGAATTATCCCTAGAAAAATAAAAATAGAGAAACACAAAGATTATGAATTCAAAAAAATTGAGGATGATATTTATAAAGATATATAGGTAATAACACCAACAATATTATCAAATTAATTTAATGAATTATATAATTCTTGATATTTTCACACTTTTATATCATCTATGTATGGGGAAAATTAGATATACCCATAACACCATAATATAAGAGTTATCAGTCAAGAAACCTAGTTGAAGTCTCACCATAATAAGGTTTAGTAAATTAGTTCTTATCTTGAAAAATAAATGTGCCCTATTTCCTAACATAATTATTATTCCTATGTTTTATTTTTATATAATCCTTTATATATATTGTATTTCTAAATATGATGAAAAGTAATAATTAAACAGACATGTAAATTAATATTGGTGCTGAAGATGTGGAATTACATACTGTTATATGGATGACGTCAACATCTAACCCATCTTTACATCCATTATATGTATCCCCTCTCATAGATATTCATGTGGAAGAATATAAGATGAAATCTATTTATGGAAAATGTAATCATAAAGTTGACGATTTATGTATTTTATAGTAATAAATATTTATATTTTCTAAGAAATTACATGCTTATCCACTATAGTGTGAAGTTGATATTCCCCCTATTAAATCAATAATTCAAGACCAATATAAAAATCACCCATAGAATTGACAGTATGGAATTATTGTACATGAAAGAACATCTGGCACTATTTTTTAATATGGAATTTATACACCATTGTGTTTTTTCTTAGGGATACCATATTCATTTCATTAATAAGAAATATTTATCTATAAGGATTTTAATTTTTATATAGAAAATCAATGTTATTATTATACAGAAAAACAATTCTCTACCTCTAATTGATGTCTTATTTTATCATCTTCATGAACCCCTAAATTTTTATAATAATTACTTTTGTAATGGGTTTCATCTATTTCTTATAAATATGGATGATATTCTAAATACATTATTTTGTATGATGTGTATAAATTAATATTTTATATTAATGTCACTTGGTTTCACTAATTCACCGACTATATTTGGTATCAAAATAACTATTTATTAATGGAATTTCATGTTGATTTTATTTTAAAAATATTTGATGATATCTTAGTGTACACTAAGATCTATGTTGACTATGAGAATCACTTGCGGATCATTAGTTATACTCTTATAAGAAAATAGTCATTTGGGAAATTTACCATGTGTGAATTATGTCATCATAATGTTACATTTCATTGCTATATTGTATTTAATGATAAAATATCAATTGATCATATAAGGAAAATGGAATACCAAGAATAGAATACACCAATGGGAATAATTTTGGTGTGTGCCTTCATTGGGTTGGATTTCTAATACCAGTTATTTTTTAAAAATTTTCTAGGTTGGATAAAATGTTAACCGAGAATAATTTTAAAGAGATTATGGTCACATAAATAAAAAATCGTCATGATTTTTTAATTGAATAAGATATTGGTGAATCATTCAATTTTAACTCTAGTATAGTGAACTTATGTATTTTTGGTATATATTGATGCATCAAAGAAGGTAAATTATATTTTCCCTATTCATAATGATTGTGTTATTACCTATTCATCAATCCATTTAATGATTCTTAAATAAAACTATATATATAATGATTTTGAATTGGTAGCCATAATATTTTATTTGATGATAGGGATGTGTTATGTCTATGGGAAATGATATGTGATATAAATGGATCATAAGAGTCTAAAATATATCATTTTATAAAAAGATCCTAACATGATGAAACATAATTTTCTTATGCTACTCAATGATCATGATTTCTCAAAACACTACCACCCATGGAAGGAGAATAATGTAGAGGATGCATTGAGTTGGAAATATCATCTAGTTATAACAAAAATGAGGATTTAAATGAATTGAATGATCATGGAACTAAAATATATGGATATGGGAATTATGAAGGATGAAGACACCTTAATCATTTTTCAAATTAATTTCAATCAATATTTTTTAGATTATATATAACGTACCAAACTGGAAGATGTGAATTTTCAAAATAAAACTAAATCCATTTATGATGAAAAATAGGATGACATAATTTTTTAGGATGGAATACTGAATTTTGGAATGATATAATGTTTTTATTTAATACCTGATCTAAAGAAATAATTTTTGGATGAATCAAATTGCTCTAATTTCTCTATCTAACATGATAACACCAATATGTATAAATATATTAAAGAACACTTTTAGTGGTATCATATGAATTAATAAATTTATAGTTATGTGGCATGATTGAGTGTTAATTAATTGGTGAGGGATAAGATATAGTTTCCATTTAGAGTTATAATACTTTTTATTTTTCCCACATTGAAATGTGATGAAATTAGTTTGGATTTTGTCATTGGATTAAAAAATACTCATTGATAGAATTATGGAATATCAGTTCTTTTTAATTTTATTAACAAGTATCCACTTATCTTCTCTATAATATATTATTTTCCTATATTGCTCCTATCATGACCCCATATTAATAATGATTCATGATGTTATGGTGAAGATATATCAATTTTGTTTGGTCGTGACCGATGATTTACAAATATTTTTTGAAATTTATTCAGAAGGCTCTTGAAACTATGATTCATTTCAGCACTTCATATCAACCAAAATCCAATAGACCATATAAAAGTACTCTTCATATATTAGAAGACATATTGAGGTCATCCTCTATAAAATCTAACTATATGTATCATTAGTTTTTAATATTGATAGTGTTTTCCATAACATTATAATCTATTTAAGTATTCAAATGAAATTGTGCAAAGAATTATATTGAATGATATTTTTTACTCCAACTATATAGAATGAAGTTTTGAGTGAAATCATGTAGGCCTAGAAAATTTTGAGGAGAAACCAATAAATATAAGGACTATTAAAACTCATACTGAAGAAGGTTAATGTTGGAAAAATAACTATACCAATTACCAGATGAAGGATTTCTAATTTCAATGGGAGATGAAATTTTCGTGAAATCATATTTATGTAATGGTGTAATAATGTTAATAAATAAAGAAAAAAATGATACCAAGGAACAACCTACCTTTTTAAATCCTAGTATTAATTATAGAAGGTTCTTACTATTTTACAACAGCACAAAAATCCCTAATTTTCATGATGTGTTGCAAGTATCATTTTTAAATAAGTACAAAAAAAAACCAATAGAATTCACTCACATATAGGGAAATATAATTGGTCCATGAATGATCTTACTGTCAATGTCCTATCACGATTTTTGGTACTTGAGAATCTGACAACTCACCTGATAAAGAAACATTGGAAAAATCCTGAGATAAAATAGTCGTTCTAGGATCTTAATAAAAATATGATGAATAAAAACCAAAACATGTTCTTGTGGTGAAAGTTAGGATTTTATAGGAATATATTTGTTGAAGGAGGGATGAATGTAACACACCAAGATATTATGGTATATTTCTTTTTAAATAAATTCAATCATTCCCATATCATGTGATACATACAACCCCTAGATAAAGGCACATTAATATTGTTTACCATTATAATCTAGAAATTAAAATTTTAGATATCAATATAAACGACTATATTATAAAACTTATATTGTTTAAACATGTCTACGAATTGATTATTGATATTAATTGATTTGAAATGAAGTTAAAAAACATTTTTTTTATAAAATAAATGATATTCAAAAAAAAATTTATAAGTGAAATGCGATTTTATCTTACTAAATGAAATTAATCACTATTTATGAATAATTTTAATGAATTATAAATTTACTTTATCTATTTATTTTTATCTGTTATAGTTTTTTACTGATTGGATTAGAATATTGCAATTTGTTTCGTAAAAACTATAATTTTTCATAGAGATGTTATGTCACGTTTTGCGCACATATTTTAATTTTTTTTTACCATTTTTAGGAAAAAAAAATTATATAATTGAAATTATTTTTCATATAATACATTAAATTTTATCTAAGTGTAAATATTTTTTAAAATTTGCAAGATGTTTTATTTTTTCAAGGAATAGTGAATAATACTAATTTTTATTGAAAACCGCTTTTTCATTTATAGAACTAAAAAGTTAATTTTAAAAAAGTAAATTTAGTTATTTGAAATTATTATTAATATAATATATATTAATTTAATAATTTTTATTTTGAAATTTTATATTATATCTTTAAATACTTATGAAAACGTGTTATTGTAAAAAAATTCATCACACTTAATGCTTTATTTTTTATAAAAATTCTGAATATTCAGAGAATTTAATTTGGTAAAATCACATAATTTTATTGAATAATTTAAAATAACATATTTTATTAAGATAAAATTAATTTTTGGACATAATTAATAGTAAAAATGGTAAAAAAATTATTTACCATCATTAAGGATCAAATGGGTTTATAGTGTGTTAAACAGAAAGATATGGAAATTTTTTTCAATAAAACATTTTTGAATCTATTATTATAGAAGTAATTCATCCTTATTACATCCCATAATCCAATATACTTTCATTTTTGATTATTTTTTATAGAATGTTTTTATGTTTTTTTATCCTATTAAGATATTTCCAAGGGAGTCTATTCCCCCACTAATAAAAGGACTCCAAATATTCTCTCACATACACACATAAAAAACAGATTATTTTTTTACAATACTAGTTCGATTACATTCTATAAATCTATAAACGTGACCGAGAGTCCTTTTACTAATCAAAAATCAATCCTATAAAAGGTTTTAGAATAAATCTAAAGAAGTTATTTAATGAATGGGTATTGTTATTAACTGTGCATCTCCATTTTATTTGGTATTATATGCCCTCTAAATATTCTGTAACTATAATAAAAATGTATATTCAATATATTTATATGTTATAATTTTAAATTCATAACTTATATCCAACTGAGCTTCTGTCAAATGGAAAATAAAATTTTCGATCATGTGTACATCGAATTACAGCCTAGCAAACCGACTTAATTTTTTTCCATCGCTATATCACATGGATTGATATAAAGATGGGTTTAATGTAAATATATGATATTTGTGACAAAAGTTTATTTATATAAATATAATTTTACATCAATTATCTCACCTTCCAATCCATTGGAAATGGATAACGTCTGTTGTGTGTATATGTGGACTATCACCTCTATGAAGGGATGTGATAAGATATTAATTGTATATTGAAATTGATGTTAATAATGGAATATTTAATTACCATATAGGGTATATATTATATGAAATAATTCCTAATGGTTAATTATTTTTTAAATTTTTTTTCCAATCAAATAAAAAATCAAACAACGTTCAGGTGTTCATATAGTCCACCTTCTCCATGACTGATGAAATTCATTTATTTATCACAAAAGTGTATAGATGACTATAAATATTTATGTAATTAATATATATAATATTAAAATCACTATTAATATTATAGATATTATTTAACATTGATCATTGTACAGATATGTAAACTATGGGAACAAGACAGACATGAATAACGAAGCAGGTATTACCCAAAATAGATCTTTTAACAGTGAATTATTAAAAAATGTGTGATAATAGATTATACCTTAATCATATAAATAAGATATATAAAATTATGGTTATATAATATAATTTTAATAAATATTATTTTATTATAAAAGAGTTTTAGACAAAAAATAAGTCATTAATAACCATGTTTAGGGTTCATTTAACAATCCCATTAGTGTTTATGATTGTTTTTGTTAATGTCTATATTGGGGAAATTATTTAGTCATTATATATTAAGACTAATAAAATTATTCTAATAAAATTATTTAATAATATTACATGTTTTCATTTTATTTTCCTCTCTTTATATACTCAATTGTCCACAAGAATATTCTTCAAGATAAAATTACATTATTTATCCCTTTAGTCGAAAATCATTTCACTTCTATGTCTACATTTTCAGGAATTGTTTTAAAGAATGAATTTAATAATATATAATTATTTTAATAAAATTTTGACCCATGTTGGATATTTTAAAAAATGGATTAAAAGACATCTTCTTGTTGTTTTTCGAACAATGTACGTTAGTATTTTGGCTTAAATTCGGCAAGAAATCATTGTTTAAACATAATAAAATTAAAAGAATTTTACACAGTAAAATCAATTGAATTTTTTTATGTTTTTTTTAAACATTTACAATATTGTTTTAAAAGTAAATTACTGTATTTTAATTATATATTTTATTTTTAAAAAAAAGTTAATTTTAAAGGTAAAAGTGTATCTTCCTCAGAAATTCTGATATGAAATTTATATGTTATTTATTTTCATAAATAACCATAACCATTATTAAATTTATGATTCACTTGGTATGTGTAGTAATGACACCATGAATATTATTTTCTGTAATTTTTATTAACAGTTTCACTAGATATATTCTATTTTGATATCATTCTCTATAATAATATAGATGGTTTATGATTATATTTATTTATTGGGAAAAGAATTAAAATTTAATTAACCATATTTTAAATATGAATTTATATGGCGATTATAATTCACCCCTTTTATATGTGGAATTCATTGACATTAATAAGCAATGGGTAAGGCCTATTTTAACCCCTCAATAGATCGATATGCCGCATGGGAAAATATATCTTGGGTATTTGGTCAAGGAATTTCCCATTTATATAGGAGGTCATACAACCAGGACGTGAATGTATTTTTATGATTTTTGAAATTTCCAATTCAATCATTATGAAATTATTTATGGATTTCCATGTGAATATTTGATCAGTAGTGTTATCCTTTGAAAACTTTTATGCTCATGTTATTATATATATAGAGTTATTTGAAAATCATTTATTTCTTCTATATTATTCCTCATTGTAAATTTTTTGATTAAAATTAATTTGTTTATAGATATTTACCTTTTAACATTTATTACGCCTTCTATGTTCATGATATCTTCATTTGTATGCATACACTTACTGAGCATATAATATCTCCGCTTTATTATTTATCCTTTCCCTATGAAGCTAGGAAATATATTTTGATTGATATTTAGGTATATTACATATCTAATTGTGGTGTACTATAATAAAACAATATGTTGTATTTTATGTTTTGAAATGTACAGTGAAGTTCAAACATTATATCCATTTTTCATGTATAATAAATTATTTGTACCTTTTGGACATAGATTGTTCTATCTAGTACCATAGTAATAAAGTATAAACATACTCTTAGCTAATATGAATTAAGGTATTTAAATTTAATGATTTAAATTTATACATCGACTATGTTTTTTGGATGTCTTCTTAAGATATTTAAAATTGTGGAATAATATTACTCTAAAAAATTAATAGTTCATGAGAAAATATAAAAATTCATTATTTGGACAAATAGCTTGTTATTTTTCTCCTTAAATTTATTTAATGTTTATCATTATAGTGAAAAGTGTGATATATATATATACTAATTGAGAAAAATAATTTATAAATTTTTATAGAATAAGATAAATATATACTGAATGATATGGTTATAGTTGATTATGTATTACATCTTCTCAATACATTACCAATAAAAAAGGAAAATGTGGTGTTTGATTATATCAAGTAGAAATGATCATGTTACATTAACTATGATGAGGATTGAAAATGACCCAATAATCATGGATATTCAAATTATGGTCCATGAATTCATAATGAAATTGGATAAAACATATCTTCATCAACGAATTCTCAATCATCCATAAATGTAAAGATAAAAAGGCATAATAGGATGATTTAGTGGTGTAAAATAATGTATGGAATGATTTATAGTTCAACCATGAACATGATGGAATGATATGGTTAAAAAATATTATATGTGTTCCATTAATACCATAGTTGAAGAAGAATATATATAATAATGATAATATATCAATATTGTCTATCCATCATATAGGTTCAATTATGAAGAGAGATAGAATGAACCAATATTTTTGTATAATATGAAAAGTAATATTGAAAATTTGGTATCATGATGGTAGGTATGATATTAGGTTAAGGTATAACATTTGATTTATAAGGTAGTGATGAAACCATTTCATATATTAGTATGTAAATTGTCAAAATTCACTATAGATATTATCCAAGGACACATCCATACATTGAGAAATCAAAATTCAACACACTATAATATACATTAATAAATTTATAAGACTTAATAGAGTAGTGGTTTTAAATTTAATAAATGAATATCCAATATTTACATAGTTGTTCTGGATATTTCTTCATCATGAATTGAATATATAGGAAAGCATTAAATATACATATAATCCTAAAATAGGTGGTCTGTATTATTGTAATTTTCAAACCCTATAATGCATGTTGTGGTATTATAAAATAGATTTCAAATGTTTTTAAGATCAATTTCTTCCCTTGGTATAATTTTTTTATAAAAATATCATTCATTCTACCATTAAGATAGCCTAGTATGATGCTTTAGTTGGGAAGAAGTGAAAAACTCCCACATAATTGGATGATGTTATAGATAATTAGATGGTTTCACTGGATCCTACTTAATAGATATTATATATGATTCTAATAATTCAACAATGCATTAGAATTTTAAGAAGTAAACAAAAAACCTATATTGATAATCATTACTAAAATTTAGTGATTCAATTTATAGACAAGTTATTCCTTTAAATATATTTCTTGTAGAAGGCGGTGAGATTTATAAATAAGGGAAAATTGAGCCCTATAAACATTGTAACTTTTCATATAATTAATAATATAATAGTGGTAAATTATCATATTACACATCCACTAATCATATATATAGTCCATGTTTTGTTACATATATCACTATTGTTGAATAATATACTTGGACCTTCACATGTATTGAACTAAGAGGTTATACATCTTGGTCATGACCTTTTCTATAAGGATGAACCGATAGAAATACTTGACTATAGTGAAAATAAACTACAAAACAAGACCACTAACCATGTTAATGTTCTCTGGAAGAATGATATGTTTGGGATTGTTATATGAGAACCTAAGGATGTAACGATTCTAAGGTTCCATCATTATTCTTCATCAAGGTAGTAAAATTTCATGGTTTAAAATATTTTATGGCGGAATATTATAACACACTCTGATTTTTAATTTATTTTCCTTTGGATTAAAATCAAAATTAATGACAGATATTGTTGTACAGAATAATGAACTAAAATATATATTCTTTATGAAAAAAAATAAAACAAATTTATATATATTTAAAAAAGAAATAATTATAAAAATAAATGAAATTTTCTAAAATAAAATATTATAAATCACTTTTGATGTACAATTGATTTTAAATAAAAAGTTTTTATGTTATAAATTTTAATAAATTCACTACATTAGGGAAATTATATAAATTAATTGTATCGGTAAATTTTTTTTTATTTGAAAAAATTGTTAGTAAAATCTATGAATTAATTATGAAATTATAACAAGTACAACATTAATTAATCATTTATAAAAAATTATCAAAAAGATTATTTTTAATTCAAATTAAATATGTTTAATTTAAATGAGAGATATCTAAATTTAATAAATGTAAAGTTATAAAATTAACATTATTTTCAATTAAATATATTATAATTAACTTAAGGTAAATTTTAGTTTGTTTATGAAATCCTTGATTTTTACATGAATAATGTAAAATAGAATTTTCATGAATATGATATAATCTGTAACAAAATTAAAATATAAACAAGTCATAATATATTTAAAAAATTTAGAGAAAGAAAATAATTTTTATGGAGGAGAAGGTAAAATTTACAAATATTGTAATGAATTGTGAAAACGTTTTATCAATTTCCAGAAATTGTTTTATATTATATTATAATCATAAAATTCCTTCAATTTCATTACATGTAGTATTTACAATGACCTATTTTGTTTAGGATTTATTTTGAAATAAAAAAACACATTATTTATTAATTATTAACCAATATATGTAATTGCAATGAATACTACACATAAACATGGTGTAAATTATTTTTTATTCTTAAAAGTGGAAATACTATAAACAATATTTCTTGTGTTTTGTCTAAATATTTTAATATTATTTTTTCCACATCTAGAAGATTAATATTGAAAAAAAAATATATTTGGAATCATAATACTCAAAATATTTAATAAGTTCCACTTCATTTTTTTTTCAAAAATTTAAGTCACCATGGTAAACATTTTTAACCATGGTAAAAGGTTAAATGGTAACATAGAGGTTGAAATTAGTTATATTGATTAAAATATATAAAAAATAAAATAATTAATTATTTTACTTTATTATTATACTTATTTATCCTTTATTATAAATTTTTCTAATTTTAAACCATATTCCTTTAAAAACTACAGTTATATTATTTAATGTTATGACTATTTACCAAAGTGGATCCCATATAACTTATAAAAGTACATTTACTAATAAAACATAAAACTTCACCATTACATCCAATTTATGATTAATTAATTACAAAATTATATCCCCTAAAATACTCTCATTAATTTTTTACATCTAGTCTCATGAATATGTTTCAATCCCTTCTTTTCAAATAGTTTATTTAAAAAGTGATTTATCCCCAAACATAATTTAATGTATCATATTTTCCATTTATTATTTTTTGATATTATATGGAATATTTTGAATACCATTCACTCAGATGGAGTGCAATTTTTTGCCTTAGTGTTCCAGGAATAAATATTTGAAATATTAAAATATATTAAAATAAAATGCAGAAAAATTTCATAAAGTAGTGGAATAATATCAAATTGGGGACTCTGATTAGAAATCTAAGGGAATTTTTGAGAACATATCGGAAGGTTTACCCTATGAGTGACTTAACATTAGTGAGTGTGGGTCACTTGCAGAAAAGATATTGCGGGCATAGAAATGGATGAATTACTAATACGATATTTTATTTCATGTTTTTTGACACAATGATTATCATTATTTAAATTTATTGTTATGTAGGAAATATAGTGTTAGTTGTATAACTATAGAACTCTTAGTGATCTATTTGAAAGAGAGATTTGGAGAATTATATCAGGGGAATGATTACTAGATCATGGTTGAAAATCGACATACATAATTTTCGAAGGATCTTGCCAATGAATATGATGTAAATCTGTTATTAATCATTGATCGATCTAAATGGGGTTAGGAAATGTTCATTTAATTGATTCTGTCATGTTATTTCTTTCTATGAGGAATGTGAATCCATCAATGAACATATTGATCCATGATTTGATCAATATGTGGGATATGATTATTTTTTGGTGATATTATGGTAGAGTATCTTTGTGATTGGTGATTATCATATTGCCATTATAACAATAATAAATCAAGATTGACATGAATATCAATTGAGGTTTTTTACCCTTTTCTATTCTTGGGATCCCGCAGTTCTTCATTCACAGTGGGAATTCATTTTTTGGATGACAACTCAACATATCCCAATCAATCTATAATTTCTTACATATTTTGTGGTGCAATGAGATGAAATCATAGATAAAGGATCAGAACAACATGATGGAGGTATGGTAATGATGATAGGGTGATTAATTAAATGATGGATACCAAATTTTATTTTCTTCAATGTTCTTTGGAACATAACGAAGAATGATAATTTCATCCCTTTTATAAGAATATCTGATGATGGAATAATTTTTTTAATGACGGAGAGGCTTGGATGAGTTTGTATCTATAATCTAATGGAGAAAATATCACCATATCAAATTCTAGAGGGATATGATTGAATAAAGGATAAGATCTTGGATTCATAAAAATCAATAACAACGCGGCATATAAGTCAAATTTACACACCATGGAGAAACCCTAACCAAATTCTAAATCTTTTAGAGGATTATACATATCTCACGACATTTTACCCTTGTCACATGGTTTGTGGACTCTCTCGGCTGACTCAGTTTGTGCTTTTAGTGGTACATGGACATAGGGTATACTACACAAGTATAAAACATGGTGTGTAGTACTACACAAACATGGCTTGGTAACACCAGACATAGGACCTGAGGTCAAGGTACACAATTCTTGACCCCTATTACACACCTTGTACACTTTTATACATGGATTTGTGTGATTTTACTATGTATCTTGTACATGTTTATTTTGGTTACATTCCCCTTATCCTTTAACTAATGGGTTGTATAGAATTTTATCATACTCTTATGACTATGATCTCTTCAGAAAGACATATTGGATAGGTTCGTTGGAATCCCTCAGAGTGGTAAAAAGTGAGTTCCACTATTCAAATTCATTCCATTTTTGGAATTATTTATATAACAATGACCAACACTACCTGGGTTTCATTCCCATACTTAACAGGTTAATCCAAATTGATTTGTTTGTATCACCCCATGGTCTTGGTAGTGATCCTCATCTGTGTATCATATGCTCTTCAAAAAATTATTGTATTTCTCTCAAAATGAATCCTAATGAGCAGTACCTCTCAGCCACATGTCATTAGTTCTATAACTCAGGAGGGTGTTATCCCTGGTCATTAATTCATGGAATATTCACTCCAGAATCCTAGGTTAGTACACCATAGTTGTGACTTACCTTTAGACTAAGTGTATTTTTGGAGTATATCTAGATATTCTTGTTATATGTCATGGAGACATATACTTATATAGAGAGGACTATGTTTACATTATTTTGTTATTTTTAGTTTTAGGGTGTCCTGCCAAGTTTTTTTATACTCAACCATGCATTGCCCTTTCCAACACATGTTGTGTCTTCTGTAGATGATCAAACTTATGATAGAGTCCTAGGAAGTCTCAGGCCATATGGTGCATAGTGATATTGCGAAGTCTGAGGTGTGTTCTTGAGGCTTTACCACAATAGTCCCAGTTCAAACATTGAGGTTAGAAATGTAGTTTTACAAACATTATGATGGGCTAGTATTTGGCGCTTTTTTACTTTCCTTTACTTCTTTCCATACTACAGTTACAAAATATATATGTATTAACGTATGGATGTTTAGTTGTTTTCATATTTTAGATATTATTTTTTATTGGTTTGTATATGTGTTCTTGTGTACAAGTAAATTGGCGAAGGCCTCTCATGTCAATGGTTCGCCTTCACAACTCTAGTTTCCATCCCCTAGCCTATTGGTGGTGGGATTGAGGAGTTGTGGATTGGGCCCCAACTGGATGTGTCATGAAAGAATGGTATTCATAGTGTTGATTATAATTTTGGAAGTTGAGATTATGGTGTTGGTTTTGGGAAACGATGTTATGTGTATTGAGTTTACCTTTTAGGACAGGTACTCCAGTGTTGGTGCGATGGATAATGTATCCATACACCAGAACTCCAACCACATACTTTCTAACTCAGTGAATGATAACATCGGTTTTAGGTAAAACCATTTATACATGCATTATATATAATTGTTTTTTGGTTTCCATGTCCTTATTGAGTCAAATCTTTGGAAATATTCATTGATTGTGGTACATATTGTTTGCTTAATGATGAATTAGTGATGTATAAAAACTAGGATTCAGCACCATGATTTGAAGGAAGATACCCTTAGTGATGATGTCATGACAAATGTACATGTTCCTGATATGTTACCACCAGGTGGTGCACCATCCATACCACAACCTGTGGAGAAGCACATGGTACCTGCAATACTAGTGGATGCGGTGTGCAAGATGAGTGTGCTTTATGTTTTTCAAAAATAAAGACCCCTCAGGTTCTGAAGTAATCCCAACCCACAGGTGGTTGAGGAATGGCATAAGGTAGTGACCCATGTTTTTTTTCTAGTCATAACACCTACAGATAATATGGTGGTTCAGGAAATGAACCATATTAATGGCAATGTACGGTAAGGCAGGGATTTAGTTACCCAATATCATAGTGGGGAAACTCCTGTGATGACAGATTTTGAACACCTTTTCAGAGAGAATTTATCACCAACTATGCTGTGGGATATACCTATATAGGATCTCCTATAGATCCAGCAGATCAACATAAGAAGTATTTGAGTATTCATTGAGGTTCACCAACCTCTTAAGGTACGCTATGTATATGGTTCATGATTAATATTATAGGGATAATAAAATTGAGAGTGGCATGTGTAGATACATAAAGGACAACGTTATTTCTCTAGAAATTATTGTATATGATTGGGTTCTAAATAGAGAATCCGTGGTGGAAATTTTCTTCATTGAGAAGATACATTCAGTGGTTTTTATAACTCTTAAATTAGGAGTAGAGTCCATGGTAGGAAGGATCTGATGTTAATATCATGGATATATACATGGTATACATTTCAGAAGGTGGTCCTATGATAGAGAATATATGGTGTAGAGATACCAGTGATGGGACACCGATTCAGAGGTTACAAAATTAACATTATGTTTTTTATGATTTCAGTTTTGGCCGAAGAGTTGGGATATAATCATAAGGTTGATAATGTTTTTAATTTTCAACACCATTGTCCCTTGGTAGTCTATTTCGGTGTCAGGGAGCTAGAGGACAGGGGTGGGGACAAATACAGGCGGTCAAATCATTTTACCTAGAGGCTCGAGGAATGATTCTAGTTATAATATGTGTCTTTTCTAAATAAGTTTTAGTATTTATAGAAATAGGTACTAGTCATTCCAAAATATCCATATACCACGTATGAGACATAGAGTTTCCTACTCAACCTTTGCCTCCAAATATACACTTGGATACTTTTTCTAGAGAATACTCAACGATCATTAACATGTGCCAACAGTGTGACTTTACTCTTGGAGGTGAGAGTTTTGATTGTAATATCAAGATATTATCATCGAGGCCTTACAATGTTATTCATGTTATGGATTGGTTATCTAATATTCATTCCTAGATTAATTATTTTTAGTGAAGGGTATTGTGTGTCCATAGATAAAGAACTAGGTTCTCATCTGTTAGTGAAAACGTATACCATGTAGCATAGGATGGACTCATGCATAGGAGGGTGATGTTGATTACTCAACAGTTTCCAGGACTAACCATTATTATAGTGGATTTTGTGAGTTCTGAGTTTCCAATAGTGGTGTAGAGTATGTGGATATCTTCACTGAAGAATGTTTTTGGTTTACCTATCCACTGAGAGATAGAATTATGAATTTATATAAACCCCAATAAATCACTAATATCTATTCCAGTGTATCAAATATCTCTTGACGAACTTTTCAAGATGGGATGAATTTGGAAGTCTTATAGAGGATGGGATTTCATAGACCTACTATTTCACCTAGGGTAGCACCAATTTGGTTTTCCAAAAATGGAGACTAGATCTTGAGGTTGTGCGTGGACTACCAATGCTTGAAATATGTATTCGTGAAAAAAAAAATATCCACTTCTATGGATCGATATCCTCTTTGATAAGATGAGAGGGGAACAATTGTTATTGAATGTTGACCATAGAATAGGCTATCACTAGTTGTGAGTATGGGACGAGAATATACTGAAGAATAAATTTAAATTTCACTATAGTCACTATGAGAATAGGTGGTTCCCATAGGTGTGGATAACCCACCAATAGTGTTCATGGGACTCATAAACCAGCTCTATCAGCCTTATAATGGTTCCTGGTAATCTTAATAGATGATATCATCTTGTACTCATTGTCTAAGGTGGAATACGTGAGACACATGAGGATAGTTCTAGATGTACTCTGAGTGAACCAAAATTACATAAATCTCTTGAAGTGATTTTTTTTGTAATCCGTTGGTCCACATTATAGGACACATTATCTCCATAGATGTTGTGGATGTGACCCCAACCAAGTTTGATGTAGTGTTAGATTATGATCCAATTAAGAGGGCGATGGAGTTTAGGAGCTCCCTTGTCCTTTCAGGCTATTACTAGAGATTCAAGCATGATTTCACCATGATATTAGAACCCATAAAAGATTTTACTCTAAAGAGACAATATTTCATGTCGACAAAGAGGGGAATTTTTCTTTTTAGTAGTTAAGGTAGTGTTTCATGATCATATTATATTTATATTGTTAGAGGAGTGTGTCAATTAAGTTTTGTAATATAATGAAATAGGGACCATGCTTGGTTATTTTATGTTACAGAGGAATGCATTGATTACATATGGTTTATGGCAGTTGAGACCACATGAGATGAACTATGCGAATGGTTATCATTAAGTAGTAGTGGTAGCCTTCACCATGCAGATGTGGTGACACTACCTAAGGGGAGAGTTGTTTATCATCTACTCTGATCACTAGAGTTTGATGTATATCTTATCTCAGAATGATCTAAACATGATACAGAAGAGATTTATAGAGTTTTTCCAAGATTATGACTTCAAAATTTTCTATAATCCTTGCAAGGAAAACATGGTAGTAGATACACTCAGTATGAGATTTTCTTAATAGTTTCTAAACATGGATCCAGAGTAGGTGGACTTACTATAGTTATCATGTGTGGATGTATATGGAGAATCTCACCTCCAATTGATGATTGTTACCCCTGTGGTTTTACAGTGGTTCATGGTGGAACATCTTGGGTATTCCAACCACAAGTTCATAAAAATTTAGATATCTTCCAAACATGCCCGTAATAGATATTACAATGGTTGGGATAATATTGTTCATTTCAGACCTAACACGATGGTATCAATGATGCTAAAGGTTGAGGTTCTGAGAGAGTTTCTTATGCCTAAGTTTGAGGTACATAAAGGTGGGAAAAAATGTACAAAGACCTCAAAAAACAATTTTGGGGGCTACGGAAAATGAAACAAGTTAGATTGTTTATCGCTTCATGACATACTTATCAGAAAATGAAGATCGAGCACCAAGTTCCAATGAGTTTCTCTCAACACATTGAGTTCCAGAGTGTAAGTGGAATGGAGTATCTATGGAATTCATTATTGGAATACCACATACATACATGGGACATGATTTCCTCTTGGTGATCATAGACTGACTCACCATGTTGTCACACATCCATGCTATATGATTGAAGTGTTTAGCATGATTCTTGGGACACATATATGTTCATGAGATAGTTAGAATCCACATAGTTCCATCGATGATAATTTCTGATTACGATTCTCGCTTCACGTACCATATTTTGGAGGGATTACAGGAGCTATTTAAGACACAATTACATTTAAGCACATCGTTTCACCCCTAAACTAATTTCTAGACTGAGCGAACCATTCAGGATATGGATGATATGTTGTGGATTGCATGCTAAAAATTGAATTTAGTTGTAAGGATAACTTATCACTTTTGGATTTTGTTTGAAACAATATATACAATTAAAACATAATTATGGAACCACTCATGCACTATACAACATGACCCTTAAGGTAACTACATTGCAGGATTGACCGAGGATAGCGAGTAATCATAGACCTAGAGATGGTGAGAGCTAAAATAGAGAAGGTTCATATCATACAGGACTGGATGAAAACTATAATGCCCCAACCATAAACCCTACTTAATCATGAGTTAATACAAGATTACACATTGATGATCCTTTCAGGTTTAGAGTTTTAGAGAATTAGATCATAAACTTGCATTACATTCCACACTTAAACGAAGTGGTTACATAAAAGATAGTATTCAGTTTTTTTTCCATCAACAGATACCAATTTAAAATAAAACATGGATTCGTTCTTGACACTTCCTTGAAACTATCATCATATCATGTACCTTTCCCTTGACCTGTGAAAAACATTTCAAAAACATGGGATGAGCATAAAAAGCTCAGTAAGGGATATAAAATTATATGGAAAGGAAACATGAGTACATGTACACATAAGAATCACTGAAATCGTACTTTACTCATAAAACATAATCACTTTAACATACCTCATAAAATCATGAATAAATCATAGAAATCATAAGACATAAAGGTATCTTGAGGCATTCATATCATTCTTACGCATGGACTATCCCTCTTGGTTACGTTTGGAATACCCACCACAATATATTCCCTAATTCTCTTCAGAGAATCCTTAACGTTTCACTCCTTCACATTACCCAATGCATTGGAGAGCTATATCGGGCTCACCCTCCCTTAGTATATCACCGAACCACCCATCTTCATAACAATGCCCAAGAACCATAACATAATCTTATCACATAAAACATGCATAATGGAAACATAACATTTCCACCTTTCAATAACGAGATATCAATACATCACATTGATATAAAAACATTATTAAAACCATTCTCAATACCAAAACAAAATAATTGTAAAACATGGTATTTATTTTTCTTTTAAAAAGAAGGTATTGCTTGTAGAGGAAGACGAAACTCAAATAATGGTCACGGCGGTGGAGAAGTCGTTGTCGCCGCATACATACGACAAAATCATTCCCTTTTGTCGTTTAGTAAAATGATTCGTATAAAAAACATTCCTTTTGAATAAACGTAAAAGTAAAAGGGGTTTATACACCGTATAAAATAAAGTTGTGTATAAAACAAAATATGCCTCAATGAATGGAGATTGAGACGAAGTCCTATACAAGACGGTATCCTTGGTTTAAGGGTAAATGAATTACATAATTATGTGTGAGAAATGAATACACCAAATATAAGTGGATATTAAGTGTAAAATAATCAAAGGTCATTCACACATAATCAAAGGATGACATATTCAATAACTACATGTTGAACCCAAAGAAATCGAAATTGGGTTAAGAAGTTCCCTTGACAGCTTAAAGGCATCACATCAAAATGAGTTGATGAGAGATAAAAAAGGGTATCTCATCACTTGGACATAAAATTTAAATCAATAAAGATATATGAGAACATATACCAACATAACAATATTAAAATTAAATTACCCAACAAAATAAGTCTTTTAAAAAGAGGAGGGTGAAAGGTTCCCTTACCGACATGGGTATCTTTCGAAACATACACCCCTTGAATGAAGGACAATACAAAATTGATGTAAATACTCATAAATGAAATTATATTACCCAATGAGTAAAATAATGGGTAGTACATACACCACTCAATGGAAAATGTGGTAAATGTAGCATAAATCTCACAGGAATAAAAGTGAGATGATAAATCCCTTTAGAAAACCCGGCAGCCTAACGGCGCCACGTAAAACATAAAAAAATGGGTTGATGAGATCAAATAGGGTCTCAAATCATATTAACATAGAGTTTACAGAAAGAGGAATATAAAAGAACATCCCCCAACATAACAAATGGGAGCTTAAAAGAAGTGACATAATGAAAAGTACTTAAAAAGAAAGAGAGAGGTTAGATCTTTTATGAAAATTCGGCATCCTAACACTGCCACTAAAAACTTCCAAAATGGATTGATGAGAGAGAATAGGGTCACTTATCATATGAAAATAAAAATTACAGTAATATTAATATAAAATAACATCCCAATCACAAGAAATATGAGCTTAAAAGGAATGACATAAAAGAGTGTACTTAAAAAGAAACGGAGGAGTAGGATCCCTTACCTCAAGTCCAACTTGTCTTGTTCGTTTCGTTATATTCCTGAATAATAAACTTTGGTCAATTTATAATTGCTTAAGGACCTCCTATAAATATTATTATTCAGTTAATATCACATATTATAATGTTATAATAATTGTTTAATATTGTTAGTTCATATCAGACATTTTTGCTGATGTTTGGTACATGAGTCAAAAATGAACTTGTTTGAAAAATGATTGTCCATGTAGTTATAAATAAATAATTTCCAGAATAGTATTAATGATTAAAATATCATATATATCTACTAAATACTCATTTTATACTATTCCATATCATTTGGAGATAAAAAAACGAAAAGCACCGTTCATGGAGACGGTAGGCCGTACGTACGCATGAACGCTACTTTCATTTTTTCTTTTTCATATTAATGGAATTAAAAATAAATGATATATATATATATATATATTATAATTACAGAATAATATATATGTTATATAGGTCACATATGTTCATTAATTTCATTCTTTATACATTCCATGTATTGCATGTACGAGTCACATCACTTGAGGGGGCGGTAGTCCGCACTTCCTCATATGAAATTATCGCATTTACACACCATGAAAATAATAATGGTATGGTTTAAATATAAAATAAATAAGCATATATTAAACATAAATACCATATATATCATGTATAAAATAATGTGACATCATAATGGCCACCTTTAAAGGTGTTAAAAGAATTTTGAACAATCATCGTTTCGTGAGGCAGAAAATCGCCAACCACAGAAACAGTATGTTCTTTAACCATTCGATGAAGGTGTGTGTAAGTGTAGCTCGAATAATTATTATAACAAAATACTAGAATATTTAAGATACAGGAGTTGTTACAAAAGAGATGAATAAAAATATTTTAGGGGGTTGGAGAAGCAAAATAAAACAAAAGGACACATGTGAAGACATTACCTTAAAATCGGGTAACTCCCTTTGGTTTGAGCTCAAAGTCATCCTTGGGAAGACTTCCGCCCAAATTGATGCTTCAAGGAGTTATAGAGGTATGTGGAGAGACAAAATGGGCAGTGTTTGGAAGAACCAAAGGCTTTTCAAGTGTGGGTATGGAGGTAGAGGTGGGGGACTTTTATAAGAGGAGGGGAGGGGCACTCTTGGAAAGCAAAGAAATGTTACATTATTTTAGAATGATTTTCGGATTTTAATGGTCCCAAATTGATTTTTTTGGAGGATAAGGTGATAAGGGTTCTAAATACACCCATACGATAGGTTTTGGACATGTGTAGGTCTTATAATTTACATTATCATTCCATTTTATTTAAATTGTTAAATAATGAGGTCATCACTACATCATCATGATGTCATAAAAACATTAATTTATTTAATTCCTAAAAATTATAAAAAAAATCCTATGATGTAGGATATATTTTTATCTTTGCAATGACTATTTATAGTCAAATATATGACTTGTATAACCCCATTTAAAAATTGTTTTAGTTAAACATCTCATGTTGGTGTCATTTTTACTTTAACATTAAATAAAAAGATATTTATGTCATTTTCCACCTAAAGTGGCTCCATTAGGGTGCCCAAGTTGTCCCATGTATTTTCTTCATCATCCATTACACATAAAATGAGGGTAGGAAATGTTTCTAGGTCATTTCATTTTATTAAAACATTATTCTTACCTTAAACTACACTAATTACCTCTAATCGCGATTAATAACTTAATAAGTTACTATTCACCAAAAAAATTATTTTAATCCCATTGGACCACATTTTAATTCTTAATGACAACCATGTATGTCGGATTTTTGAAATTCAAAACACAAATATGGCAACATTTCATTTAAACGGAAAATCAGTTTTTATAAGTACCAGTTAGTGGTTTCACTATTCATCAAAAATTGATGTTCTTTAGAAAATTACAAAAATTTAACCTTAAGATATATTTGATATTCCGAATACAAAAATGATGTTTATTTTAAAAAATTCAAAACTTATAAGTTGAATTAATTAATTTAATAATTAATTCCCGTTGTCAAAACAAATAGTGTGTTTTTATGAAACAAAATGTATCAAAAGATTGACACTAGTTTAAGTCCGATTTCAAAGTGAAATTAATTCCAACGACCACTATTGGATTAAATGGTAAAAATATATTCTAATTTCACTTTAAAACTAATTCAAATGATAACATAATAATATAAATAAATTATATTAAATGAGTTTTTGAATTAAAATACAACATTTTTCACTATTCATTAAAAAATTAAACTTTTTCGGAAAAATACCAAAAATTTACACAAAGTAAATTTTCATGTCCCGATTCTAAAGATGAATTTTATTTTGTCAAATATAACACATAAAATTGTCAAAAAGTGGATTTAAAAGAGGTTCAGCATCAAAAGGTGATTAATCGACCTTTTAAAGAATATTAGAATGTTTACGCTTAAAATTGGATTCATTTTCATTTTTAATCCACTAACATTTATTTTAAAAAGTAAAAATATTTGACAAACATATATAATAATTTTGTGGTTAGTTCTGTTCATTCCCGTCATTACAATAGTTAGGCATTAACTACTATTTAAAATAACATTATTTTATTATTAGAGTGCCACATAAGATTCCCAAGAAACTCGTTGTTGTGTGTTGGGTACGCCAACGAGCATAGCATCCCCTTTAAAGTAATATAAATATTTTATTCACAAATATGGATAAATATAAAAATTTCATATTCTTTATTTACCTGTGGTGTTACATCTTTCCCCCCTTTTGGGAATTGTGTCCTCACAATTTTAAAATTGAGCCTGGAAACATCCTTGAAAGTCCCACATTGGAACTAGAGTCAGTAAAACAATCACTTTAAAATAAAGAACGATAAGTACAGTGGTCACCCGAGTTAACACATACTAGGATTCCATGTAGGAAAAAATGGACATGGAGGAGAAAACATAGGGTCATGTTCTGATGGAGAGTGATAGAAAACATGTTTCGGAGAAAGTTAACCACAAGAAAATCACAAACTTGTGATGGGTTAAACAGTATTCGATTCCCCAGTAGGAAAAGTTAATAGACAACATTTTGGTTTTATGTTAATATTTATTGAGTAATTTATTCATAAGGAAACATAATCACTTATCATGTTGACTTTCAACTTTTATTAGATTCCTTACAGAAACTCATATTTTCTCCAAAAGACGAGTATTTAGGAAGACTTTTTCACAATAAGAGTACTATAATCAACTTCTAGAGAATCACCTAATCCAAAAAAGAGAACTATACACTTCCAAAGTCTTTATACTTTAACCAAAACCAAAACACAAAAGGTTAGTACAAGATCAGATAATCCAGAAAAGGGTAACCCTTTATAAAAATAAAATCTATTCATAATCTCCAAAATATGTCCAACAAAACCCAAAGTTCAACGAAGACCATTTGATAAAAAATTGTCCATAAAATTCTTCAATGTAAACCAAACTATGATTGAAACCCAAATATTTGAAGGATTTAGTCACATATTCTTCTAAGTTAAATCATAACATTTATCTCAAAACAACATCAGTTTCTCTTAATATCTCTTATAGAAAATTAATTAACCTAATAACATATCATCCATGATAGGTTAATCATTTCCATAGATAACCCAACATAAACTTACTCTTAATTCATAAAATTATCTAACTAAAAAGAATCAGTCAAACTAACCAGGGACTTCACGTAGTCCAGTGGTAGGCGATAAATACCAGTCGCACTTTGGTTGTGGGTTCGATTCCCACAGCATGGTCCGACATGACGGGTTGTCACACGGTCTGTGTGCTGTCCTTTTTATGAAACTTCCAAAATAACCCTAACATGTTTTAACCTCAATAGTTTCCTTATACCTCTCATTTTCATCCAAATTCGTTATGATATCAAGATCTTAATTCTTGAAGTCTTATTTCACCACCATAAGAAAAAATAAAACGATTCCCAAAATGAATAACATCATACCATGATCATGGCATCCACTTGGATTCATCGTCATCTTGCTCAGGTAGGTATAAGTCACATGTATTGCAACAATGATTTAGAGATCCTTCAAAATCATTTGCTTCCTCCATCCAAATACACCTTGTACAACATGTGTCATATGGGTGTTCACAGAAAAACAGTTTTGGAAAATAATCATGTATGACATATAATTCCAAAACATCTGATAAAACATGATTTCTATAAAATAGTCGGACAGAATTTGAGTTGAAACATTCTATTATTGGTCCTTTTAATATACCATATGTATGTGATGAGAGACTATATTTTAAAAGCAAATATAAATAGGTTGCGCAAGGGTCTCCTTCCTCAGCACCATTTTTAAAATCATAATATGCCTCAAATTCTTGTGATAAGGTAAAATATTTCAAAATACCTTGATAATATTTACCTTTTTGAAAATATGAGAATATTGTGAAAATAGTATTTGTCTAAAAACAACCCATGATCCATGATGATAACGAGGTATAGTGGAGGTCTTTGATATCTCAAACAACTGCTTGCAAGTGAGTTGTATGCTAAAAAAGTTTCACAATCATCCGAACACGACTTTGCAATAATTATTGCAAGCATGTCATCAGGAAGAGATAGGAATATCGTTTGAGATCCTTCTCCTACCATTCGTAACTGACTTTAGTTGACCTGAAAAATGTTATAAAACAAGTATTTAATTGAAATAATAGATATACAGACTAATCTTGTGTCTAACAAAACTCATAATCCCTAAAGTTGTCTAAACCGACCTTTGATACCAACTATAAGGCCCCAGCCTTAAACCTTACTTAATCTTGAGTTAATATAAGATTACACATTGAGGATCTTTTCAGGTTTAGAGTATTAGAGAATTAGATCATAAACTTGCATTACATTCCACATTTAAACAAAGTGGATACATAACAGATAATATTCATTTTTTTTCCATCAACGGAAATATATTTAAAATAAAACATACATTCTTTCTTGACACTTCCTTGACACTATCATGATATCATTTATCTTTCCCTTGACCTGTGAAAAACGTTTCAAAAACATGGGATGAGCATAAACAGCTCAGTGAGGGATATAAAAATATATGGAAAGGTAACATGAGTACATGTACACATAAGAATAAATGAAATCATACTTTACTCATAAAACATAAGCACATTAACATACCTCCTCAAATCATGAATAAATCATAGATATCATAAGACTTAAAGGTATCTTGAGGAATTCATAACATTCTTACGTATGGAGTAACCCTCTTGGTTACGTTTGAAATACCCACCACAGTATATTCCATAAATCACTTCGGAGAAATATTAACATTTCACTCCTTCGTGTTACCCAATGCATTGGAGAGATATATCGGGCTCCCCCGCCCATAGTTTATCATGTAACCACCCATCTTCATAACAATGCCCAAAAACCATAACATAATCTTATCACATAAAACATGCATAAAGGAAACATAAAATTTCCACCTTTCAATAACCAGATATCAACAAAACACATTGATATAAATACATTATGAAAACCATTTTCAATACCAAAATAAAAGAAATGTAAAACATGGTATTTATTTTTCTTTTAAATAGAAGCTATGTCTTGTAGAGTAAGCCGAAACTCAAATAATGGTCACGGCGGTGGAGAAGTCGTTGTCGCCGCATACGTATGACAAACACATTCCCTTTTGTCGTTTAGTAAGATGCTTCGTATAAAAAATATTCCTTTTTAATAAACGTAAAAGTCAAAGGGGTTTATACACCTTATAAAATAAGGTTGTGTATAAAACAAAATATGCCTCAATGAATGGAGATTGAGACGAAGTCCCACACAAAGATGACATCCTTGGTTTAAGGATAAATCAATTACATAATTATGTGTGATAAACGAATACACCAAATATAAGTGGATATTAAGTGTAAAATAATCAAAGGTCATTCACACATATTCATAGGATAAAATATTCAATAACTACATGTTGAACCCAAAGAAATCGAAATTAGGTTAAGAAGTTCCCTTGACAGCCTAAAGGCGTCACATCAAAATGAGTTGATGAGAGATAAAAAAGGTTATCTCATCACTTGGACATAAAATTTACATCAATAAGGATATATGAGAACATATCCCAACATAAAAATATGTAAATTAAAAGACCCAACAAAATAAGTCTTTTAAAAAGAGGAGGGTGAATGGTTCCCTTACTGACAAGGGTATCTTTAGAAACATACACCCCATTAAAGAAGGAAAATACAACATTGATGTAAATACTCATAAATGAAAGTATATTACACAATGAGTAAAATAATGGGAAGTACATACACCCCTAAAAAAAATTGTGGCAAATGTAGCATAAATCTCACAGGAATAAAAGTGATATGATAAATCCCTTACGAAAACTCGGCAGCCTAACGGCGCCACTTAAAACATACAAAACTGGATTGATGAGATGAAATAGGGTCTATCATCATATTAACATAGAGTTTAAAGCACGAGTTATATTAAATAACATCACCCAACATAACAAATAGGAGCTTAAACGAAGTGACATAAAAGAGAGTACTTAAAAAGAAAGAGAGAGGTTAGATCTCTTACTAAAATTCGGCAGCCTAACGGCACCACTCAAAACTTCCAAAATTGATTGATGAGAGAGAATAGGGTCTCTCATCATATGAAAATAAAAAATTACAGTATCATTAATATAAAATAACATCCCAATCACATGAAATATGAGCTTAAAAGGAATGACATAAAAGAGTGTACTTAAAAAGAAAGAGAGGAGTAGGATCCCTTACCTCAAGTCCAACTTGTCTTGTTCATTTCTTTATATTCCTGAATAATAAACTTTGGTCAATTTATAATTTCATAAGGACCTCCTATAAAGATTATTATTCAGTTCATATTACATATTATAATGTTATAATAATTGTTTAATAAAGTTAGTTCATATCATACGTTTTTGCCGATGTTTGGTACATGAGTCAAAAATTATCTTGTTTGAAACATTATTGTCCATGTAGTTATAAGTAAATAATATCCAGAATAGTATTAATGATTAAAATATCATATATATCCAGTACATAATCATTTTATACTATTCCATATAATTTGGAGATAAAAACGAAAAGCACCGTTCATGGAGACGGTAGGCCGTACGTACGCATAAACGCTACTTTAATTTTTTATTTTTCATATTAATAGAATTAAAAATAAATGATATATATATATATATATATATATTATAATTCAGATATAATATATATGTTATATAGGTCACATATTTTCATTAATTTCATTCTTTATACATTCCATGTATTGAATGTACGAGTCACATCACTTGAGGGGGCGGTAGTCTGCACTTCCTCATATGAAATTATCGCATTTACACAATATGAAAAGAATAAAGTTATGGTTTAAATATAAAATACAGAAGCATATATTAAACATAAATACCATATATATCATATATAAATTACAGTGACATCATAATGTCCACCTTTAAAGGTGTTAAAAGAATATTGAACAATCATCGTTTCGTGAGGCAGAAAATTGCCAACCACAGAAATAGAATGTTCTTTAACCATTAGACGAAGGAGTGTGTAAGTGTACCTCGAATAATTATTATAAAAACATCATAGTATATTTAATATACTGTATTTTTTACAAAATATATGAATAAATAGAGTTTAGGGGGTTGGATAAGCAAAAGAAAACAAAAGGACACAAGTGGAGACATTACCTTATAATTGGGTAACTCCCTTTGATTTGAGCTCAAAGGATTACATGGGAATACTTATGCCCAATGTGAGGCTTCAAAGAGTTATAGAGGGATTTGAAGAGACAAAATGGGAAGGGTTTGGCCAAGCTAATGTCTTTGGAAGTGTTGGTAAGGAGGTAGAGGTGGGGGCCTTTTATAAGAGGAGGGGAGGGGCACTCCTGGAAAGCAGTGAAATGTTACTTTATTTTAGAATGAGTTTCGGATTTGAATGGTCCCACATTGATGTGTTTCGTGGATAAGGTGATAAGGGTTAAAAATACACCCATACAATTGGTTTTTGACAAGTGTAGGTCTTATATTTTACATTATCTTTCCATTTTATTTAAATCGTTAAATAATGAGGTCATCATTGCATCATCATGATGTCATAAATACTTTAATTTATTTAATGTCTAAAAATTATAAAAAAATTACTATGATGTAGGAAATATTTTTATCTTTCCAATGACTATTTATAGTCAAAACTCTGACTTGTATATCCCCATGTAAAAATTATTTTAGTTAAACATTTCATGTTTGTGTCATTTTTACTTTAACATTAAATGAAATGATATTTATGTCATTTTCCAACCAAAGTGGCTCCATGGGGTCCCCAAGTTGACCCATGGATTTTCCTGGTCGGCCATGAGACATCCAATGAGGGTAGGACATGTGTCTAGGTCATTTCATTTTATTAAAACATTATTCTTACCTTAAACTACACTAATTACCTCTAATCGCGATTAAAAACTTAATAAGTTACTATTCACCAAAAAATTATTTTAATCCCATTGAACCACATTTTACTTCTTAATGAACACCATGTATGTCGGATTTTTGAAATTTAAAATACAAATATGGAAAAATTTCATTTAAACGGAAAATCAGTTTTTATAAGTACCACTTAGTGGTTTCACTATTCATCAAAAATTGATGTTTTTCAGAATATTACCAAAAGATCACCCTAAGCTATATTTGATATTCCGAATTAAAAATGATGTCTATTTTAAAAAATTCAAAACATATAAGTTTCATTAAATAATTTACTAATTAATTCCCACTGTCAAAACAAATAGCGTGTTTTTATGAAACAAAATGTATCAAAAGATTGACACTAGTTTAAGTCTGATTTCAAAGTAAAATTAATTCCAATGAACACTATTGGATTAAATGGTAAAAATATATTCTAATTTCTCTTTAAAACCAATTAAAAAGACAATCTAGTCATATAAATAAATTAGATTAAAATAGGTTTTGAATTAAAATACAACACTTTTCACTATTCATTAAAAAATTGAACTTTTTCAGAAAAATACCAAAAATTTACACAAAGTAAATTTTGATTTCCTGATTATAAAGATGAATTTTATTTTGTCAAATATAACACATAAAATAGTCAAAAAGTGGATTTAAAAGAGGTTCGCCATCAAAAGGCGGTTAATCACCCTTTTAAGGAATATTAGAATGTTTACGCTTAAAATTAGATTTATTTTCATTTTTAATCCAATAACATTTATTGTAAAAAGTAAAAATATTTGACAAATATATATAATCATTTTGTGGTTATTTCTATTAATTCTTGCCATTACAATGGCTAGGTGTTAACTACTATTTAAAATAATATTATTTTATTATTAGAGTGCAACGTAAGATTCCCAAGAAACTCGTTGTTGTGTGTTGGGTACGCCATCGAGCATAGAAACCCCTTTAATGTAATATTAATATTTTATTCACAAATATGGATAAATAAAAAAATTTCATATTCTTTATTTACTTGGGGTGTTACAAAAACTACATAGAGCCATCAATTGTCTTATTCTAATAGGGAAAGAAGGCCTTTCGAGTTTGGGAGTAAGAGAATGTGTTCTTATGGGTTTTACCTTGATGTGTATTAAAGAGATTTGGATAGGAGAAAATCTATCTCTAAGGTTCATTTCCTCTTTCCAAATATTATTTTGAGTCAGTGAGGTGGCATAACACATAGCTATACCTCCAAATTTATCACGATTACATGAATTCTTCCACGTGTTTCATATAATGAGGTACATGCCTAACCCATCACATGCTATCGACTGTGGTGAGTCAAACAAAGATGATGGAGTGACCGTTGTAATGTACATGGTAGATAACAAGGATCAATAAAAGAATATCCATTGTGGGTAATCTATTCAATTTTTTTATGTCCAGTGGAATGATATGAATCTATATAAGAGAACATGGGAGTTTCAGCCTCATATACATGATCAGTACCGACATATTTTTTAGTATCCCTTATTATGGATTTTTAGGGATGTAAATCCTCAAGTTGAAGAGAATTTTATGTCTTTGATTTTTGTGAATGATTTTGAGAAATTAAATTTATTTTTTCAAGACTTTTTTATAATATTGTACGTAACCTCATGTACTGGTGTTCCTAGAATAAATTTTTGAAATATTATAAATAATTTAAATAGCATGTGCATGCAGTTTTCCTAAAAAAGTGGAATAACATCGAAAACATTTTCCCATATCTGAAATATAAGGGAATCATTGAGTTAAGAATGTGTGGTTTACCATAGTTGTGAAATTATATTAATTGTGGTGGGTCATTTGTAAAAAAATCGTCATTGGGACATAAATGAATAAAACAATTGAATTAAATATTTTATTTCATGTTAGTTGATGAAAAGATTTAAAATATTTACATGGATTGTTATATTGGAAATTCATGGTTAGTCACACAGCCCGCCACCCATTTGTGTGCCGTTGGAGAGAGAATCAATGAATTCTCTAAGGCAAATGATGAAAATATAATGGATCAATGATCAATGAAAATTAGATTTGGGGGATCTCACAGTTGAATGTGACATCCCTTCATTATTCATCAATGATCAATTCGAATCGAGATAGGGCATCTGATTTGATTTAATTAATTACCATTCATGAATTATAGAATGATTATGAATCAATAAATTAATATATTGATATATATATATAAATCAATAGGAGGGATTGGTTTATTTTTCAGGTATTTGATAGATAGATTTATTTTTCATTTTTTATTAACTAATTTTTAGTATAAGTGAAAAATTAAATTTTGACATAAACATCAATAAGGGTTAGTTCCTCTTATCTATTCATGTGCCCCCACATGTTCTTTGTATGTTGCAGATGTTCTTCATTTGGCCCAAAGCTTGTTTGATCTCAATAAATTGACCATTTTTCACATGTTTCATGATGCAATGTTCTAATTTTATAGATCGAGGATCACCACGACATGAATGATGTGATAATATTGATACATATAAATTCATATGATGGTGGATACCCAATATAGCATTCTTCAGCACACAAAAAATAATGACAATTTACTCTATTTTTTAGCAGATCTAATGATAGAATACATTTTTCAATGATGAAGTGGCTTGGATGAGTTGGAATATTTGATGTCATATATAAATGATCATAGGAGTGAATTTCAGAGGCACTGGATCAAATAAAGTTGTAGATATGGGATTCTTCAAAATCCCCGAAAACACAGCATATAACCCAAATCTACACGTCATGTGTGACCCATGAGCGGCGGATAGAGTATTTTGGAGGAAGTTAAATATAACACAACATGTGACCTTAATCACACTATGTGTGGACTCTCCAAGATGACTCAGTTTATAATTTGTGAAGTACCCATACACGAGGTAGAAAACACACGTAGAAATCCACTACAAAAAACATTAGATTATTAGTGGGTTTTTATAAAGATTAATGCAAAACCCACTCAAAATTCATTATAGAGGGGGTTTTGCACAACCTCCTCTATTGATTTTTCATATTCGCTTTTTAATATTCAGCTGGATTTTATAGGGAGTTATATCAAACAACTACAAATTTAACAATTTGTGGATCTATATGTTCTGTTTAATTTTACAGGTGTTCTGTTTATATTTATATATATTTTTAATATGGATATATATTAGAGGCTAAAAATATAACACGGAAATTTTATTAATGAAAATTGTGGGGGTTCACAACCCCATCAAATATCTTAAATTGAGGGGGTTCATGAATTGTCGTTATTTCCTTAGATTAGAGGGGGTTCGAACCCTTTCTAATTTTACAAAAATTTAAGCGGGGTTGTAAACCCCCTTTAATATAATATAATTATGGGGGGGTTGAACCCCCTCAAAATTATGAAATTAGAGGGGGTTCACGAGATTCTGCTAATCCATTTGTTTAGAGGAGTTTTTCACCCCCCTCTTAATTTAAATTTTTTTAAAAATAAATCTCATAAAAATTTAAATTTTATAAAATATATATGTGTGTGTGTGTGTGGATTCACATGTGTGTGTGTGCACACAAACAAAAACACACACACACATATATATATTACATAAAAACAATATATAACGAATTTAAATCCATTTTAAACATATATTTATATAGGGATTATATAAATACTTTACATGAATACTTTTACATATAAACAAATATGTTAACATTTATAAATATTGGAATACATAATATAAATGTAATTATAAATATATTTATTCAAATATAACAAATTTATGTGTGGTTTTATAAATACCATACATTTATCAAATGATTAATATTATAAATATATAATATATAATATATTTTTATTGTACATTAATTTATTAATACATATATATTATATTATGTATACAAATAAATTTAACATATACAAAATTAAATATATATATATATATATATATTTTAAATATTTTATTATATATAAATTTATATATATAATAATATAATATAATTTATATTTTATGATATTATGTTTATTAGAAATTTATTTAGTAGATATACATATATATATCATTTAATTATACAATACATTTTAAATTATAAGATTGTATTGAATTCTATTTAATTCTGTTTATATGTATCAATAAATATAATTTTATAATTTCCTATAAATTTATATATATTCATTTTTATATATTGTTTTTCATATAATATTAATTATATATTACATAAAATCATAAACATATTATATATATATATATAAATAATTATAATGCATTCATAAAAATTAATCATATAAAAACTCAATCTTGTAGTTTTTATAATTTAAATTAGAATAATAATAAATATATTTTTAAAAAATATGTTTGTGATTTTATATTATATATTATTAATATTTTACACTATAAATTTTATACAAATAAATATATTTTAATGTAAACAATATTATACAATTATAATTATTGAAATACATATATCTAAATGTACATAACATTATAGAATTATATTTACCAAAATACAATATATTAATGGCATAATAATAAATATATGTATTGAAATACATTATATAAATATTTGTATAAATTTTATATAATATAATTTTAATTATATATTTTTTTAAATTTAATTTCATCTAATATTATATAAATATTTTCATAAATTTTATTTCATGTAATATTAATTATATATAATTTAATTTAATTTATAAAAATAAATATATATTAATTTACATAATAATAAATATTTGTTCTAAAATATAATATATAAATATATTAAGTAAATACTTATATATGTATCTTATATAAATAGACATATACATAATATATAAATATGTATTTAATTATATAAACAATTTACAAAAATTTGTTTATAAATATATTAATATATGTGTATATACATAACATGAATCGAATTATAAAATATATACTAAAAGGTATGTAAATACACATATACAATATATTGTTTATATAAATTTATAAATTTAACATAATATAAATAAATTTATTTATAATATAAAAATGTATATAATAATTTAAATAAATATATTGGTATTTAAATATTTATTAAATAGATATTTATTTTAATTAGTTTCCTAATATATACACTACTAGAATACTGGTCTTTAGCGACCCCCAAAAGCGGTCGCTAAAGGTCTCTAGCGGCCACCTTGCGACCGCTTTTGGAGGTCACAGTTGCTCTGTTGGTAAAGACTAACAGTGACCGCCTAAGGCGGCCCCTAAAACTCCACTACGAAAACACCCATTTTCGGGTGGTATTTGGTGTTGTCGACACAACGAGCCACGAAGGGGTGTTGGGGGAGGGAACCCAAACCTTCACCGCCGTCCATAGAGGATATACAGCGGCCGAGGGAATCAATTACACTAGTAAACATCGATGTGTGGCTGAGGAATGTCATGAGAATGACAGAGGACCACTCAGACTTGTTTGGGGTGTCTGGTAGTGTTCGGTGGGTGTGCGGGGTGAGCGTGGGTGTCATGGCAGTGGCGTTGGAGCTGTAGGTGCGGCGCGGCTACTGTTGCAGCGGAGTTTTAGGGAAGAAGATGATGGAGGAAGAAAAAAACATGCGCTAATTATTTTCAGCATTAGAGACCACTTTTGGCGGTCGCTATTGATGGCCTTAGCGACCACTAATGGAGGTCGCCTGTTCCGCACAGCATAGAAGCTCATAATTCTTGTAGTGATATAAATAAAATTATGTGTAAATAGATTAGAAAAATGTGATTTTAATAGTTGTATAGGAACTGTGAGTGTGTTATAGAGGTTTGGGCTTCGAATCCCAACTTAGTTAAATTTTAAATCCTTGTGGAGGGGTGTGGGATTAACGGTGAATGAGACAGATGGGAGGGATTGGCTGCACAAGTGAGATGTTATTAGAATCGGAGGGGGTCACACATGTGATTGTGAACTATAAAACTAGTAGGGAGTAGGGTGGTGTCGTGAATAAGAGGGAAGTAAAATAGTGAACTAGAGGGGATGGGATGGGTGACACGTGTGGATGGGAGGGGAGTGAGGGTTGGGGTAATTAATATGGAGAACAATAGGGTGTTCCACGTGAACTGCAGTGGAGGGAATGGTGGGTCATGAAATTTTAAAAACATGAAAATATATTATATAGATGTGGTTCTATGAACTTCATATAATATGGTTCATTTATATGGGGTTTTAATCCCCACCCCCATAATTATTTATTAAATATAGTCAGTTCTTATAACAGCCTATAATATGGCTCGTGCAACTCAAATAGTACCAGTTTCCAACTACCTTTAGTTTGATCTATAATTTTTTGGGGGTTAAAACCCCCACTAACTAGAGATTCTATAGTGAAATTGGATGATTTTTTAACGTCTTCTAAATAAACTGATGTGAAATTTTACATTAGATTACCAGTGGTTCCTAAAAAACACTTATAAAAAGATCAGGCAATCACATTAGCGGAAATTCCTCATAACCACCACTAATGTGCTTAGAAGGGGTTATAATGACTTCAAAACTAAACAAACCCCTTTAATTGGATATTTTTATCATAGTGAACGCATCTTGTAGTACTACAGAGACATAGATTGATGACATGAGCCGTTTACACATGAAGGACCTGGGGTCAAGGGATATATCATGTGACACAACTACACAGTGTGTACACTATGATACACAGATTAGAGTTTCAGTAATTCATATTATTGAAAAGTGTTGTTAGGGTTTGTTTCCATTATAAATTTCTTGAAGTCTAGAAGGGAATCATCTCCTACTCCTAAGAGTATGATCCCTTCTGTCAGACTTCTTGGATTGAGACATTTTAATCCCTCTAAGGGGTCTGATGTCAGATCATCTAGTAAATATTGTACCATTGGTGGATTTCTTGTTTTCATCCAAAAAAACACTATGAATTTTTTTATCCTCTACATAATGTGTTAATAAATAATGAGTTTATGGTATCACCCCCATCGACTTTGTAGTGATCCTCATATGTGTATCATATTTTTTTGGTCAATCAGTATGTTATTTCCCATGAAGTGACCTAATGAGAAGAAACATATAGAATTAATTGATAAGTGCTATCACATAAGATTGTGGAATTTTGGGCCACATATTTGGTACTTGGTTTCTTTAAGGCATTTAGACCACCCATGGCCTTGGGTCCCATAAGGAATTTGGGTCGCCTCAAGGCCTTCATGCCACTTTGAGGCCTTTGGGCCACCTCAAGGTTTCCAGGACACTAATAATTGTCCTTAATGGAAAATGAAGACTCTAAAATAACCAAAATCCATATGAGGATTCTATGAATAATTATTCACTAGATCATAAGCTAATAAATGTCTCAGAAAGAGAGTGTATGGTGTTTCCATTGGGATGCGCATGTGCTTTTCTAGGAATCCTAGCTGAATATACATGAAAATGTGGAGAGCTGATATCATGATGTAGAAGCTAGGTGGAGCAGTTCTATATAGTTATATTTTGGATATTTCAACTAATACCTACAGGTCATGTAATCTAAAAACCTACGAGTAGTATAACTGTCCCCCCTCATCCCACGAAAGGGGGGTTATCAAAAATCAATAAAAAATAAGGCCTTTATTCCAATTGATCTACGTAGATTGGTTTGAGGGTTTAATAATAATTATTATTATATGAACACATGCACATTTATTTTCCCACACATACCATTCCATATGATGATGATTGACCTTTTGAAAAATTCTTATGTGGACTAGGACCAGACACTACTTTGTGGAATCAGATAGCTCGAGGTGTGTTGATATAGCTTTCTAACTGAAGTCCAAGTACTTAACTATAGGTTGTACATGTACATTTATATAATTTTTAGTGGTCTTTTATTTTTCACTATTTAATTTCCCTTAATTATTGACATACTCTAGTTATGGGATTTAGAGATATGCATGCATGGTTTTTCAGTTATTTTTACATTTCCACATTTAATGGTCTTTGAGACTTGTGTGTATCTTCAGGTATATAGTCTAAGGTATCCCTTGTCAATGACATTCCACTAGAGTGTTAATCGCCTCCCCCTTTCCAATTTCAGGAGGTCTTGGTGATTTGTGGAAAAAGACCTGTTAGGATGGGTGGTGGAATATAAGTTGAATTTTCTTATTTATTTTTCTTTTATATATTTATTATCAACATCTTCTTAAATTTAATATCTCATTGCTATGATTTTTTTAAAACATTATCCTTTTTTAAAATTGACTGTATCATTATTAAATTGCATGATCTCCATAATTCATTAATTATAACACAACTATTTTAAAAACAATTTCCCTATTTACTTGAAATATATTAAAATGTTTATGTGATTAATATGTAATGAACTGATCCTAGTTTCCGTCAAACCTGACACATGACTCGATCCATCATATACCTGATGGGATTTCCTGATCAGCACGGGCTAGCAACAAGCACTCGATAATCGAACGACAAAATAGAGGGAATTATTTTTCCGAACCTAAACAAAAACATAGAATATATATATATAAATAAAATGAAATCCTGGAAGGCTAAAATATAAATATTTAATAACAGTAGAAGAAATAGTTTAAAATGAATGACTATCAAAGAAGATAATGTTCTAGAAGACAAGTCCTATTGCAAAGGACTACAATTAATGTCTAGTCCAAGTAATTGTTTGGAAAAATCCTCACCATCTTACCACTAGACACCCTTCCATACTGAAATGAACATCACTACCTCACAATAAAGTATTCCCTTCCATTGAACTAGAAGATAGAAAATGGTTTAAGGACCCCTGAAGTGGTTTTCAGGGTGTGATCTAATAGGCTCAGTGGTATCCCACCCAAGTGTTCCATAATAAGACTATGTATAAAAAATCATGTAGTTTCATTTAAAAAAATATGGAACGATGAGTTGTAAAGTAGTTTTCTACAAAACGCGGTAAAGATTTTCCTTTTCCATAGTTCTAAACAAAAAATGGTATATTAGTTTCAAAACATATTTCCCATATAATTTTTCACACACATAACCATGCATATTAAGGATAACTCAAAAAGTTAGGAAGCACAAAACAGAAGCCTTGTTTTCACAAATCCCAAGAATACTACAGTTCTAGGTGGCATACTACTCATACCACAAGATTAAAGTGCACAAAAATTGATCCAAGAACATAGGTCTAGGAAGCAAGGCATACAACATGGGTAACCCCCCCCCACACACACACAAATATCAATATCAGACCACTTGACAAATAGGAATAGGAAAAAAAGTAAATCCCCAAGAAAAACATCCTTGATAATAAAAAAATGGATAATGGCATCATGATAAACCTATTTCCTATGTACCCAGGATTACCCATGTGATAAATTTTACAAACCAATTTCAATGCCTTGAAAATCATTCAAACCCTTTTTAACTCCATTTATAAAAAAACTAGGGAAATGAATTTCACTTTAAAAAAACTTATTCATCACACAAAAACAATCATGATGATTTAATAAATCAGTTCATAAAGAAAAAAATAGGTTTAATATCATAGACTAGAGATGGAAGTGACTACAACAAAGCATGGGTCACACATGCCCACAACGGGATCCAAAATCCATGAAACACAACACCATTAAAGAATGACCTAAAATAAAATCCTAGTATATTAGTATTGATCCAAATATAAACAAAAGAGGTCAATGGAAGAGAGGAAACCCACATACCTCGACGACGAATTCTTGTTGCACCGTGAACAAAGATGGAAAATTCCACTGTAATAAGATCTCACAACAAGTCTAGAAGAAACCAAGAAGAAGCATCCAACATAGATCATTTGATCTAGTACACAAAAGCTATGTGCTATCATGATCAAACACAATGAAGAATAATAAATAAAACTTACCCAAAGAGATACACCATATATGCAATGAATATCAGGATCCCATTAGATCAATCTATAAGGAAAGGTTCCTCAAAAAAACACCTAGAATGATTTATGATCTGAGGGCCAAGAGATTTGGGAACTAATAACCAAGAGAAACTGATGAACTCATGATTTAAACCTGGATGCAGGATTTGTGTTGTCATGTAACCATTAATCACATCGTGAAGTCCACCATGTATAAGTATGATGAAAGCCCCATCACCTGAAATTAAAAATATGATATTTAAACCCTATATGATGTGTACGCACCATTCACGGCGTCTACCGATTCACAGTGTAATATGCCCTTTCCTGACATGTATCCAGAAACTTTTACATGATGTGTACCACATGTACATGGCACATACATACTCAACACCTTAAAAAAATCCATAAAACCATCTATAAGGGATTTTAACCACAATAGAAATTATAGGGATGGAAAAACATACATGATCATGGTAATGTGATGTTTCATACGCCCCACCATAAATACATTCCATCCATAATAAGTCATGTGGAAGATATAAATACATTATAAAGATGATCCCTGAATCCCTCATCAATGAATCATATTCCCAAGTCTCATGAGAACACGATCCTTGTTGTTATAAAACTCTGAACAATAGAATCGATTTTCTAAACATGTGTTTCATCTGAGAGTTAATGATCTCAACTGGTTTCTCTAAAACAGAATCATATGGTTTTAGGTCAATTCCCTCCCAATGAAGAACGTTACCCTGATCTGGGTGATATTTTATGTGCTGCAATACGTGGAAAACATGCTTAATGTTAGTCATTATAATTAGGAATGTTAACTAATAAAGAAACCTTTCTGAGCCCTTCAGTGATCTCAAACTGTCCCACATATTTCAGAGCTAACATCACCTTTTTTATAAGTCAACAATGACCCATATGAGGAGAATATTTTTAAAAATCACAGTCACCTATGGAAAACTCTAATGAATGCCACCGTCGATATACATAAAAATTTTGTCGACTCGGGGATGTAAGCAGACGTCATTGCACATCCTGAATCTTTGTAGATGTCTCCTAAACAATTCTTGGTCGAACCAAAGCTACTTCACCCACCTCTTCCCAACAATGAGTTGATCTGCATGGGTGACTATACAAATATTCAAAGGGAGTCATTTCTGATTGAAGAATGATGGCTATTTTTATAAACATACTCAACCAGTCGTAGATGACTATACCACGATCCACTAAAATCAACAATATAATTTCAATGAATATTATCCACGATCTGTATTACACACTCTATCTAACCATCTAATTTTTGATGGTTAGATTTTATTAACCTGATATGAGTTCCAATTGCCTCTCGAAGACTCCTCCAGAACCATGAAGTAAATCTAAGATCTATTTCTAAAACAATTGTAGAAGGACTCCCATGTAACCTCACAGTCTCCAGTACATATTTCTTACCCATACATTTGACAATATTGGTGTTTTTGATTGGAATGAAATAATAATTCTTCATCAACCAATCAAAAACCTCCCAAATAGTATGTTTTCATTAGGTCTTCAATGGAATCCCAACAACAAAATCCATGGATACCTCATCCCATTTTCAAAACAGCATTGGTAGAGGATGAAGCATACCATAAGGTTTCAAGTACTCTACCTTTATCCATTGTCAGGTGTAATGTAGGGATAGATAATCTTTAATATCACACTTCACACCTTACCACTAGAATCTTCTTCTCATTTCATAATATTTCATTATAGATATTGCATGAACGAACCATGATGTGTTATGAAAATAAAACATGACTAAAAATACCACATGTTATGGGATGACAATTTCTTTATTGATGTGAAGTATGATATATGAAGAAAGAGACCAATCAAAAATTCTCTTCCCACCATAATGGATTTCGTGAACTTTACTAAACTCATCCTCCTACTATTGAGTTCACAAAATAGAATCCAGGAGAAATGATGATACTTAAACTCTTGTCAAGACCATACCTGAAACATCCTCTTGAGATTCCATGTAAAACATAGAATAATGCGTATAAGATTCCACTCCTCCATAAATTCCAAAAGGTCATATGATTTTACATTCATACTAAGAGAATCTGGGACAACATTCCATTTCCCTAGGGTGTTGGTGATGTTGAAGTCAAATTCTGAATGTATTCCATCCATCATAATTGTATGAAATTCAATTCTTTTTGAGAGAAGATATAGCTCAAACTCTTATGACCAGAGAGAACCATGAAGTTCTCCCCAAAGTGATAGCACCACCAACATTTATGCACATTTATAACTATAGCAAGCTCTAAATCATTGTTAGTGTTTTTATCGCATGAGGTCAGAGCTAATGTGATCTGTAAGCCACAACATGGTAATCCTGCATCAGTACACATCCAAAAACAGTATTAGATGGATAAAAAATACATTATGTACCCATGATTGAGCTTAGGTAATATTAGAATGAATCTGATGATCAAAGTCATTTAAGTTCATCAAAAGAATAATCAAACTTTTCATCCTATGTGAAATTCACCATTTATTAATAAGAGTAATAAATGAAAATTCCAACATAGATTAATACCTAATGAAACCTCAGTATTACCTATAATGAAAAGGGATTATTTGAATATCAAAGACATTATGTGGTTCCTTCCAAGACATAACTACATTCACATTCTCTATATCAAATGATAATCCATGCTTAGAAATTATGTTCCCCATGAACTTAACCTCTCGAATATAAAAACTAAATTTTGAATTCTTTCTACAAGGTAATTATTTCTCATAATTTTCATATCCAAACACCGATGGTGCTCGTGCTCATGCTTAGATTTTTAATAAACTATAATATCATCAACAAACACTACCAAAAATTTTGAATGATATTGGTGGTATATTTGACTCATCAAGGACATAAAAACTACATGATAGTTAGTCAGACCAAAAGGCATCACAATAGATTCATAATTCCCATACCTACTCTTGAATGGAATCTTCATTATATCAGACTCTCAGACACTAAGCTATTGATTAACTGAAAAAAGATCACTCTTCGAGAACCACTTTTTACACTTCAAATGATTAAAAAAAATTATCCACTTGAGAAAAATATATGTGTTCTTAAATATTACTGAGTTCAAATTCCAATAGTCTACACCTAACAGAAGTGAACCATCCATATTATTGGAGAAGTTCATATGGGATACCCCTAGAGAGACTCTAGGGAAAATGAAACTTTTTTCTGTCAGGTCATCTAACTGAATCATTAGTTCATTCAAATCTGATGGTTCAATGTGATAATAAGGCACCAATATCAGTTGCATACCTAACACCAGGTCAATAATATAATCTACCAATCTATTTGGATAAAGACCATGGAAATAATCTGGGAAAAATTTCAGGGAAATAAAAAAAGGAATTTCTTCAATAGAAGAAATATAATCAGGATCAAATGAAATAGCAATAAATAATCTCCTGAGGTATATGCGGGAAGGTCTTGTTCAACCAGACCTCGAGTCAAACTCTCTCTGAAACACATGATATCTTTTATCGAAAGAAATAAATGAAACATACTGATGAAAAGAATCAAAGTCATCTCAATGAGATATAAGCCCATCCATACAGATGATGATGTCAAATAGATCCATATCAAGAATGAGAAAATTGTAGACTTACTCTTTATCGGCTACAGTAAATGAACAAGAAGGAAAACGAAACTCTTTCTCATTCATCATTCCATGTGGTGTTACTAACTAAATTGTAAAGGGAATACAATTCATTGGATTTTTAAGAAAAGAAACAAAGCATGAAGATATAAATGAGTGTGATGCCCCAATATCAAACAAATGAATTACTACTAAATATGAAATAAGAAGAGTACCACTCACTTTTGACAGACCTCCATCAATATCCCTTAGACACTAATCTACTACATGTAAATGATTCACTCTTGAGGCCAATGGATATATTCCTATAGTCATTGAATCTTTTGACTATAATAATGTAACCTTTGGAGCTAATGAGCCTTGATCCAAAAAAGGTGTAACAATATCCAGACAGAAACATTGCAGATGACCAACCCATCCACAAATATTTCATGTCTTCATGGGTGTAACAACACGAGATTTTATGAGAATTATTCATTCTAATTTCATTGATGTCTTGTGTTATACGCTACACCAAGATCTTCTTGTGCTATACGCAACACCGTATTAGCTTCTAGTATAGGCAACACTATTCTTGGCTCGTGTTACACACAATTTCATGTTCGTTTTGTGGGAATTACTCAATGCAACATTAAGTATAGATTTTTTAATGTATAAATGAAAAATATTTTGATTATTTTATACGCAACACCAAACGGAGCATTCACTACACAAAGCCCTGACATGGCTTGCATTGCACACAATCATGACCTTCTTTGATAGTTTCTGTAGTACGCAATACCGAGTTTCAATAAACGATATATTATTATAATATTATTACGAACTAGCTGTTATAAATAGTAATACCCACTTTTTAAAATTTAATAAATTTTATTTTTTAAAATGGACAACATTTTTGGATTCAGAATATTGAACATATCCTAGGGTGAATTTTTCGTATTTTTCTGAAAACATTCAATTTTTAATTAATAGTGAAAACACTAGGTTACTATTTAAAAAATGAATTTGTATATTAATAATTATTTATTTTATTTATATTTATTTTAGGTCAAAATTGATACATAATACCTATATAAGTTCAATGTAAATCATTGGATTCATTTTATAAAAATTTTAGACATATAAAAATTTTATTGAACTTCTCACCGTCTTTTACCCACCTCCTAGGATAGTTTGAAAATTTATATAATAATTAATTTTACCTCTTCTGTGAGTGGAATTTCAAAAATCTGAGTGACACGGTTAATATCAAGGAGTAAAATGTGGTTTAATAAGATACAAATAATATTTGGTGAATAGTAACTTTTAACTTTTATTTACCACGGTTAAAAGTAAATAGGGTAATTAAGGGTAAACATGATATTACTATTACCCTAAAACATGTCCTAATTCTATTGGATAAGTGTAATTCAACCAAAAAGAACCTTAGTAATAAAATATTACATTTTAGGTCCATTTGGTTTAGATTAGGAGAACTATTTTTATTTTATTTAAAGAAGAGATAAAATGTTTAAAATCAACGTTTAATAACTAAAACATTATTAATATACAGTTATTCATAAGCTAAATTCGACTATAAATATTCATTTGAAAGATAAAAATCTTTTCTACCTAATGGTATTTTGTTTATAATTTTTAGACATTAAATTATTTAATTTATTTCTGACACAATGGTGATGCAGTAATTACCTAAATAATGAAATAATAAAATAATTGATATTATAAATACAAAAATAAATGTTATTTTAGACTTTTTATGAATTCAACTAATTTTATAGGTTAATATGACATGTTATTATATATTTAAGTAACTTTTTTAGAACTAATAATTCTTTAATGATTTTTTTTAAAAAAATCAATTTCCAAATAGTGTCAAAATTGACATAAAATTGTTTTTAAAATAAATATTATATTATTAATTGTTATTATATTCCTAAAAATATAAGGTTCGTCCAAATGACTTAGATAAGGTTTTATATATTAATAATGAACCTCTTGGGGTTATTTTATCTTGTTATAGTATGTTTATTAACCATATAATGTAGAAAACAATAAGACGTGGTAAAGGTTAAATTATTTAACTTAGAGTTAAATCTAAATGATAAGGTTAAAATAGTAACCTAAAAATGTCTACATCCTATTTGTTGAAAGGATTTATACCCATACCCACTTTAACTTCTCAATAAATAAATTTGGAGCTATTATAAACCGAATATGACTTTATTATAAAATAATATTTTCAGTTTTTCCAGAAGTGCCCCTCTCCTCCCTTATAAAAAGTGAACCCCTTCCCTCTTCTCTTCACACACTTTTGTGCCTTGAAGATCGGCCAAACCCTTCCAATATCCCTTGTAATATTCCATAGAAACATTATATAGGTTTTTTTCTCCTCAAAAGACCAACCCCTAGTGCCTAAAGAGGAAGTTAAGAAGAGGTGCATCAAAGAAGAGGTACTATCCTTTACTGATTCTTTCCAATTTATTTCTTCTTATACTTCATCTTATTTATTTTTTTCATAATAAATTAATAAAATAAGTGTCAATAATATACTGATATATTATGATAAATATGAAACAACCCAATTTCATCTTCTATCTATCCTATGGAAATGAAATCACCACGCGTGCGTAGATACAGAATACTGTCTCCACGCCGTGGTGTAATCTTTTTTCCACCACAACCTTACTTGGATGGGTATAATGGTGTAAATAAATAACTAAATATGATTATTTTAAATTTATATTGATTATAAAATATTATACATACACTTCAATACAATTCCACAATCATGGGAATGATATCATCGCTCGTGCGTACGTACGGACTACCGTCTCCACGAACGCGATGAGATTCATTTTCCTTAATTAACCATTAATGTATGATTACAAAGTATATATAATAAATAATCATGAAATATATTACATAAAAATGATACTGGATTTATGTACATAAGTTTTTAATATACTTAATTCCATTTAATTCAATAAGGAAACAAAAACAGCGTTCATGCGTACGTACGACCTACCATCTCCATGAACGGTGTATTTCATTTAATTTATATATATATATATATATATTTAATATATATATGATATATAAATTATGATTTACATTCTATAAGAAATTAAATCAAGATATAAGTAATAACAATATCAAGAACAAGAAGTCCAAACATGTACGATAAATAAACCGATTTTACCCAAAACCCTACTTTAACATGGATCTTACAAAGGAATGGGCAATATAAATTCATAAGTGAACCATATATGATATCATAACAATTAATATGAATCTGTAATAAGTAAATGACATTATTTAAATAATTATACAGGAGGTTCGGATACGTACGAAGCATATCGGACCAAAGGAAAGAGATAACTATTCAAACATCATTTTTATCCGAGATTGTTTATTCATAATTATTTACTGGGGTTATTGTTATCATACATGTCCATGTTTTCAAAAAAAAACTCATGTATGTTTAAACTACTTTTTACCCATTTTTTAATTTTACCACATGTTATGAAAGGAATCTTACTTTTTTTTACCACACGAGGAACTTTAGGATTTTTCCGAAAAAAATATGAGGAGAATGTTTTTTTAACTTATACGGCATGATCTGATTTTTAAATTTTTAAAACGACTTATTTTATAGAATCTTACTCTACGATATTTCATGATTATTTTCATCAAAATCCTTTTCTTTTAAAATTTCATGTCATTTTGTGAAAAGAAAATGATTTTGAAGAAGAAAGGATATTTTCATCAAAAATTCATTTCAAGTTTTTTATCAAAACATTTTTTCATCTAAGATGACATTATTTCATATATTTTTGTTTCAAATATAATGTCTATATGATTTTCATTGTTTCAATTTCCTTATGATGAAATGATATCAATTTTTTTATATAGATTATGTTATGATGGAATGATTTTTATGAAACCCATTTAATTCATTGGGTTATGATGAATGATTTATGTTTATGTTATGTATCATGTAAGAATGATTTCATTATGAGATGGGTGAGACATATATCTACCCACAATGAATTGTATAATGATTTATATCTCATGAGATAGACATGGATGTAACAGTATGTTAATCCGGTTCAGTAATACAGGACTGGAACTAGGAGTGAACTCGATTCAGAAAGGGACTTTGTCCACTAAGATGGTCTTGGCAGCAATGCCTTGGCTAATATGGAAATCATATCATGGGATTAATGGTTTCCACAAGTACATGTTTTATTCCCATGATATTTTATCATGATTGATGTATCTATTCCTTATGTAATGCTATGGTTTATGTCATTGCTCAAGATTTTGAAGTTTAAACATTATGTTCATGTTTTTAAGTTCAAATGTATGTGGTTTGTTTTATTCTCTACATGATTTCCCTTATTGAGAATTTGAGATCACCTTTTATATGTTTTCATTTTCTTAGGATATAAAGAAAAGTTTTAGGTAAGAAACCCAAAGGGTAAGACCTTTATGGGAGATGTTGATGATCTTTCACAACGATTATAAGATTTTGTTCCGAGTTTCCAAAGACACTAAACTATTACGTTCTTTGAGTGTTGGTTCTTGTTATGTATTAATTATTCCTCAAAAGTAATGTCATGTCCATGTATGTCAATCCTGGGTCTCTATAGTTGGTATCATAGGTTTGGTTTAGTCAACCTTTGGAAACTAGGTTGCGAGAACTTTAGTGAGGTCCCTAGAGATATTTCTAAGGTATGTATAGGGATGTCTCTAAGGTTAAGTATAAGTATATGTTATAGTCTTATAATTATGGTAACGATATAATAATTAAACCTAAGATGTTTGATATTGATGTTACCCCCTCTTTATTATGATTTTGGCCTCTCACACAATTCTTTTTTGGGTTTTAGATAATGGTTGGAAACATGATGATTCATGATAATAGAGGATATGATGGACAATGGGATGATATTCATCATGAGAAACCAAATGAAATTGGATCTGGAAGTCCACATGTCATTACTCTGCCTAATCAGAAATATCATAATATGATCAATAATCTCAAATTTGGTAAGTTTCACGACTCAGCTAAAAAGAGAAAGATGGAGTTTCATGATGATCATAGAGGAAAGAAAGTTCAATTTCCCTCATGTAAATCATGTGGGAAGAGGCATCAGGGAGAATGTTTCACAGGAACTGGAAGATGCTTTGGGTGTGGAAAAGAAGGACAAAAAGTAAGTAAATGTAAAGGAAAAGGTTTAGTTAACACCATGGACAAGGATTATGGTATTTCTAAGACATCGACAACGGTTAAGTGTTTTATATGTGGAGTGTACGAGCATTTTGCAAACATATTCCCTAAGGAAAAATATCATAAAGGGAATTATAATGGTCATATGAGTAGTATTTATGTGGATGATGATGAAGAGACTAAAAATGATATATGAGATGGAAGAAATGATGAAGCTCAGTCAGTGGTTTAAGAAGGCAGTGTAATGATTGTATGTTTATCACGAATAAAGTATGGTACTATGGAATAAAGAAAAATCTAAGGATTGTTACACTGTTTCCCTTGCTTGAGTTTTGAAAGTATATGTTGAATGGTTATGGTAAACATTAAATTTCATTTAGATATTTTTAGAAACCACAAAATATGCATATAAATATGGGATAAGGAAGAAATTAAATGTTTGATAGTATTAATGAGCTCCTGACTAATATAAGGAAAAGTGATATCATGGTTTGTGTATATAGAATTTTTGGGATTTTTGTATATGGAAAAAGTTACCCTGTGATAACATTCATGTTTTCACTATAGTTCAAGGGAATACATGAATAAGGTATTCACATGTTTGGAATGTGACAAACAAGATATATCGTATAATATATGGGGGATAAATGATGGTATTTACATGCTCGGTAGATGACAATTCTAGTAATTGTTTTCTTTATACTATGAGCTTGGACATAAGTAGTTTGGATAATCGTAAAGATTGGAATGAATTATGTTAGACATAAAATAGTATTGTTTAAGGATAGAACTTTTTTCTATTTTATTTCAAGAATGTTATTATAATGTTGTTTTAGAAAAATGGGACAACCTGCAGGACGGGCGGCAACCCGTCACGTTGGACAAGGCTGTGGGAATTAAACCCACAACTGAAGTGCGACATGTCTTTATTTCCTACCACTGTCCTACAAGAAGTCCCTGGTTAATAGAGACTACTTTTATTAAGTAGTATGATAGATGTTGTATAAGTCCATTTTTGGAATCATATACGATTAACCTCACCATAGATGGACTTATGTAAATTTGATAACTTTTGCTAACCTTTTTCTGAGACATACGGAATGACCCATAATTCTATCACATGATCTTCTAACACTTAAAGAATAAAAAATTCAACTTCATTTCATTAAGAGATGGAGTGGAAAATTGTTCAAGGAACGAACATCAGCGAGATTATACCCAAATAAAGTAAGTATTTCTTCTAATTCAAATTCTTTAACTTTAAGGAAATCATCTTGAAAACCAAAAATGATGTCCTAGTTCCCTTATATCTGATGAATCAGATGGTACCTTAGATCATCACAAATTTATGACTTTGTGATTGTTGTCTTTTTCATAGCCATGTTCTCTACCACTCTCCATCAGAACTTGATGGTTAGATTTGTCTTACATGTCCATACTTTCACCTATGTTGTCCTATGTTGAAACCCAGTGTTGAGTTACTTTGGGTGATCATTATGATTCTAACATCCCATTTTAAAATGATTTTTTAGTATTCCTTTTAATGGTGTGGGTTTCTATGAAAGAAACCTTCAAGTAGTAAACCATTTAGAACCCCAACGAATTTCATGGGCGAAATTCATTTTAAGGGGAGTAGAATGTAACAACCTGAGATTTTATGAGAATTTTTTTTATATTCTTTGATGTATTGTGTTTTACGCTACACCTAGATTATATTTCACTATACTCAACAATGTATTAGCTTGCATTATATGCAACACTATTCTTGGATCGTGTTACACATAATTTCAAGTTCGTTTTGTGGGAATTATTCTATGCAACATTAAGTTTAAATTTTGTTTTAATGTATAAATGAAATATGTTTTGATTATAATATATGAAACACCAATCGGAGCTTTCAATACATGCATCCCTGACATAGCTTGCATTACACGCAATCAAGTCCTTCTTCGATAGCGTGTGTAGTACGCAATACTGAGTTTCACTAAATGATATATTATTATAATAATTTTATGAACTATCCATTTTGAATAGTAATACCCACTTTTTGAAATTTAATAAATTTTATTTTTTAAAATTGAAATCATTTTTGGATTCGGAATATCGAAATTAGCATAGGGTGAATTTTTGGTATTTTTCTGAAAACTTTCAATATTTGATGAATAGTGAAAACACTAGGTTACTATTTAAAAACCGAATTTTTATATTAATAATTATTTATTTTATTTAAATATATTTTAGGTAAAAATTGATACATAATACCTATATAAGTTAAATTTAATTCATTGGAGTCATTTTATAATAATTTTAGAAATAAAAAAATATTATTGAACTTTTTACCGTCTTTTACCCACCTCCTATGAGAGTTTGAAAATTTACATAAAACATAATTTTACAGCATTTGTGAGTGGAATATTGATAATTCGAGAGAAATGGTTAATATGAAGTTGTAAAATGTTGTCCAATAAGATAAAAATAATTTTTTGTGAATAGTAACATTTAACTTTTATTTACCATGGTTAAAAGTAAATAGGGTAATTAAGGGTAAAAATTATATTACTATTACCCTAACACATATAGTAATTCTATTGGATAAGTGTAATTCGACCAAAAATAACCATAGGAATAAAATATTACCCTTTAGGTCCACTTTGATTGGATTAGGACATTTATTATAATCTTATTTAAAGAAGATTTAAAATACTTAAAATCAATGTTTAATAACTAGAACATTTTTAATATTGGGTTATACATAAGATAAATTCGACTAAAAATATTAATTAGAAATATAAAAATATTTCATAACTAAGGTTATTTTATTTATAATTTTTAGACATTAAATAATTAAATTTATTTATGACACAATGGTGATGCAGTAATTACCTAAATAATGAAATATTAAAATAATTGATATTATGAATACCCAAATAAATGTAATTTGAGACTTTTAATGAATTAAACTAATTTCATAGGATAATATGAGATGTTAGTATTTATTTAATTAACTTTTTTTGAACTAAAAATTCTGTTATGATTTTTACAAAAATCAATTACCAAATAGGGTCAAAATTGACATAAAATAGTTTTTAAAACAAATATTATATTATTAGTTGTTATTATATTCCTAAAAATATAAGTTTCGGCCAAATGACATGGATAAGGTTATATATATTAATAATGAACCACTTGGGGTTTTTATGTATTGTTATAGAATATTTATTAAGCATATAATGTAGAAAACAAGAAGACATGGTAAAGGATAAATTAGTTATCTTAGAGTTATATCTAAACGATAAGGTTAAAATAGAAACTTAACATTTATAAATCCTATTGGCTGAGAGGATTTCGACCCATACCCACATTATCTTCGAAATAAATCAATGGTAGGCTATTATAAACCGAATATGTCTTTATTATAAAATAATATTTTAAGTTTATCCGAAAGTGCCTCTCTCCTCCCTTATAAAAAGGGCACCCCTTCCCTCTTATATTCACACACTTTTTAGCATTTAATCACATCCAACCCCTGACCATTTCCCTTAACATATTAACTAGAAACATTATAGAGGTTTTGGTTCCCTCAAAAGGCCATCCCTAGCGCCTTAAGAGGAGGTTAAGGAGAGGCGCATCAAAGACGAGGTAATATCCTTTATCGATTCATTCCAATTTATTTTTTCTAATACTTCTTCTTATTTATTTGTATCATAATAAATTAATATCATTAGTATCAATCATATACTGATATGTTATTATAAATATGAAACAACCCAATTTCATCTTCTATCCATCCCATGGAAACGAAATCACCGTGCGTGCGTACATACGGAATACCGTCTCCATGTCGTGGTGTAATCTGTTTTCTACCACCACATTACTTGGATGGGTATAATGGTGTAAATACATAAATATATATGATTATTTTAAAGTTATATTGATTCTGAAATATTATACATGCACTTAAATACAATTCCACGATTATGTGAATGATATCATCGCTCGTGCGTACATACGGACTATTGTCTCCACGAACGTGATGAGATTCATTTTCCATGATTAACCATTAAAGTATTATTATAAAGTATATATAATAAATAATCATGAATGATATTACATAATAATGATACAGGATTTATTTACATATATTTTTCGTTTACTTAATTCCATTTAATTCAATAAGGAAATGAAAACAACGTTCATGCGTACATACGACCTACCGTCTCCATGAATGGTGTATTTCATTTCATTTATATATCTATTATATATATATATACTGAATATATATATGATATATAATTAGTGATTTAAATCCTGTAAGTAATTAAATCAAGATATAAAAAATAATAATATTAAGAACAACCAGTCCAAACATGTAAGATAAATAAAACGGTTTTACCCAAAACGCTGCTTTAACATGGAACATACAAAAGAACAGGTAATATAATGTTATAAGTGAACCATATATGATATCATAACAATGAATGTGATTATGTAATAAGTCAATGAAATAATTTAAATCATTATATAGGAGGATTGGGTACATACGAAGCATATTAGACCTATGGTAAGGGATAACTATTCCAATCTCGGTTTTTTCGGAAATTGTTCATTCATATGTATTTACTAGGGTTATTGTTATCATCTATGTCCAAGTTTTCTAAAAAAAATTCATGTATGTTTAAATACCTTTTTACCCATTTTTAATTTTACCACATTTTATTAAAGGAATCTTACTTTTGTTTACCACACAAGGAAATTTTTGACTTTTCTGACAAAAGTACAAGGAGAATGTATTTTTAACTTATATGGCATGAACATATTTTTACAGTTTTATGACGCCTTATTTTCATAAATATTACTCTACAATATTTCTTGATTATTTTCAACATAATCATTTTATTTTATATTTTCTTGGCATTTTGGGAAAAGAATATGATTTTGAAGATGAAAGGAAATTATCATCAAGAATTCATTTCATGTGTTTTATCAAAACCATTTTCCATCTAAGATGACGTTACTTCATTTGTGTATGTTTCAAGTATAATGTCTCTATGATTTACATGGTTTCACTTTTCTTATGATGAAATGATATCCATTTGTTTTATATATATTATGTTATGATGGAATTATTTTTATGAAACCCATTTTATTCTTTGGGTTATGATGAATTATTTATGTTTATGATGTGGAACACGTATGAATGATTTCATTATGAGATGGGTGGGACCTATATCTCCCTCCAATGGATTTGGTAATGATTTATATCTCATGAGATAGACATGGATGGAATGGTAAGTTAATCTTGTTCAGTAATACTGGAATGGAACGAGGAGTGAACTCGATTCAGAAATGGACTTTGTCCACTATGATGGTCTTGGCAGCAATGCCTTGGATACTATGGAAATCATATCATCTTCTTAATGGTTTCCACAATTACATGATTTATTCCCATGATATTTTTTCATGATTGATGTATTTATGCCTTATTTACTGCTATGTTTTATGTCATTGCTCAAGATTATGATGTTTAAACATTATGTTCATGTTTTTAAGTTCAAATGTATATGGTTTGTTTTATTCTCCTAATGCTTACCCTTACTGAGAATTTGAGCTCACCCTTTATATGTTTTATTTTCCCCATGATATAAAGAAAAGTTTTAGGTAAGAAAAAAAATGGGGAAGATCATTATGGGAGATGTTGAAGATCTTTCACAATGATTAGAAGATTTTGTTCCTAGTTTTCAATGAAACTAAACTATTACAGTCCTTGAGTGTTGGTTCTTGTTATGTATTAATTTTTCTACAAAATTAATGTAATGTACATGTACGTCATGCTTGGGTGTCTACAATGTTAATATGTCAAGAATGACTAGAGTTCCCCCACCTTTTAGAAATGATATCAATTCAGTGGCACACTTACAACTACAATGGATAGTTCTTAGGAGGCTCATTTCTGAGACCCACCTTCACCTCATCTAAAATGGTCATGCCACTTCCTCTTCTTCTCATTTAATCCATAGAAGTAGGCACTAGTTAGAAGAAAATAGGTGGTAATGATGACCTTTCCTTCCATGTTCATCTCTTCTATCATATACATATATAATAAATCCGAAAATATAGCAATATTTAACATGAAAATTTATGATCTTATATCCAGTTTTAAACCCTATAGGAATTTGTGTGCCTTCAGTAGGTCATTCAATACAATTTCAAGATAAAAATAGAAAATTTCATCATAATAGCTGGTGCATGCCAACACAAAAATATCTTCCTACTATAACAACTGGAACTCGAGAGGCATTACCAACAATAGAGATTCTGGGAAAAAGTGTTGAAAATGAGGGTTATGAATCCTTTCCAATCCAATCATACATTTCTTTATACCTAGACCATAGAATCCCTCCATCTCTTACTGGATCCCTCAAGCATAAACATTACACATTTCACCCAAGGATTTTCATGTTTCTCTAGGAAGTCAAAGATTTGATCGACCCTGTCCATCTAATCCTCCACATCAGAAGGATTTATAATTCCTTAAAAAGATGGTTGCTTCTCACACAAGAACTCATATGATAGATCTTTCTCTCCTCCAACTCCTAGTTTTAATTCATAAACCTTTTTTGATCATGTGTCACATCATGATCGATATCATGGAATGGTCGTATGATTATTTCGATGAGATTATGATCCATTGGTGGATTTTCTTTAGGGTAATGAACTATAACTTCTTGAGGAATATGTCAAATAAATCTTGTAGGAATAATAAAACACACTGAAGAAAAATAATGATCAGACAACAGAACACATCTCTACTTAAACTAGAAATCCCATAATCAGATCCTGATATTTTTAAAACACCAATGATAGAGAAATGCATCCCATAATCTCTTGGAAACATGAGATTCATTAATACATGATCTGTACATGTACCTATCGCATTGTACTTATCTAGTCCCAAAATTCTCATCTCCACTCAACCGATGTCCCAATACAAGGAGTCGTGAGGAATGAACCCCTATAATGTTGAACTTTAATGAACTAACTTGGGTTTCCCTCACACCTAGATCCTTAATTGAATTTTCACATACCTAAATGGTGTTCATAATCTCTAGAGGCTGGCATCAAACACCGGATCATCCCATGACAAACCCAAGTGTACAATTTCTCAAAACCTAGAAAACCACATTGCATATATATTTTGAAAGAATGAATCTGAGGAAGACAAAAAAAATTTATATTCCATAACTATAAAGAGAACAATGGAAATATAACCACTTTAATAGTAGAAAAAACTACAAAATTCAAGTCCAGCTACAAAGTACTACAACCAAAAGACACTCTAAGTGATGGAATGGAAAAACCACCACCATCTGACCACTAAATACCCATCCCAGCTAACATGTACTTCGTGGTCTCATTACAACACCTTTTCTTTACAAGAAACTGGAATAAAAAAATTTCTCTATGAACCACCAAAGAGGTGTGTTGGGTGTGTGCTAGCAGGCTTGGTGGGATCCCGCCTAGGTGTTCTATAATCAGTCTCAGTATAAAATTTCATGTTTGCTCATTTTAAAATAAAACATGGCATGATATGAAGTAAAGAAGTTTTACAGAAAACATGGAAAACATTTCCCTTTTCCATAATGATAAAAAAAATTTAGGTATATTAATTTCAAAAAATATTTTCCATATCATTTTTTTACAAGCACTAAAATGAATATCAATTCAATCACATAATGATAATCAGTAAAAAAATAGAAGCACAAGTATCAAAACCCCAAGGAATATTATAGGTATTGGTTGTAGACTACTCCTACCATAAGAATCATGTCATCAAAAATTGGTCCTATAAACATTTCTAGGAATCAGAGGAATACCCCTTGACTAAACACCAAAAAATTACAAAATATGTCGCCTAGAAAAAAAGGCTGAGAGATCAGGGTAATTCCCCTTTGGAAACCTCCTTTGATAATCACAAAACAATGGATGATGCTCTCATGATAATCCTTTTACATAGGTACCCAAGGAAACCCATGTGATCAATTTCACAAACTAATTTCAATGCATTGAAAACCATTGAATACCATTTCCCAATCCATTTATCAAAAACCAATGAAAAACTATTTCTATTTTAAAATCACTTTTCATCCAAAAAAACAGTCATACCGATTTAACGAATCAGTTTATAAATAAAAGGATTGGGTTTATTATCATAGGCTAGAGAAGGAACCACCTACCTCAAATATTGGGTCCCAAATTCCTGCAACAGAATCCAAAAGAAACGAAACCCAACACTATCAATGAATACCCTTCAAAGAAATCCTTTGATCATAGGATTGATCCAAATCTAAACAAAAGAGGTTAGAGGAAGAGAGGGAACATATATACAATAAGGAAAAATGCCCACCGCACCACGTCCAGGGAAGAAAAAGGACTCTGATAAAAGATCTCAAAATATGTCTAGATGAAACCAACAAGTAACATCAAAAATATTTCAATGGATCCAGTACCTAATATAAAGGTTGTTATTGTGATCAAATGCAAATAATAACTATAAATAACACGTACTTGAATAGACGTACAACAAATGAAATGAAGATCTAAAGCATATTGGATCAACCCAAAAGGAATTTAACCTCTAAAAATAGCGTAATAATAGTTTTGGTTTGAGACTCATGGGCTTTAGAAAGTAACGACTGAGAAAAATATTAAAACATATGATTTAAACCTGGAAACGGGCTAGGTCACGACGTCTAACCCCTGGTCACGCCGTAAAGGACATGTTGGAAAAGTTTTCTGGAAAACATATCACACGAGATTAAAAACCCAATATTTAAACCCTACACGATATGTACTCATAATTCACGATGTGTACGTGTTCACAGTGTGATCAAAGCTATCAAGACATGTATCAAAAAACTAGTACATGGTGTGTACCCACAGTATAGGCTACAAAAAGTCCAGAAAACCGCAGTTAATAGATTTGAACCAAAAGGGGACATAGAGAGAGGGAAAACATACCAGATCTAGGTAATAAGATGTTAAATGAATGATTAAGGAAATACTGATATTGGTAATATTATATAGAATTACTTATTTTAATATGAATTAATTATTATATAATGGTTATATACATATTCATATTTCGTAAAAAACTATTTCTTTTATGTAATTTTAATTTCTATAAAATGAAATTTCTATTCATTCCATAAAATTTTTCATAGTATGTAAAATAAAATAAATATAGTAATTCCTAACAATGTTAAAAAAGTATTCAGAAAATATTTATTAAAACATTATATATAATGAAACCGTCACCATTATGCAAGGATTATACCCACTGAATCAAAACATTCAAGAAAAAATGAATACTTAACAATGAAACACTCAATTGTAAACAAAAATATTATTATTATATAGGAAAAAATTATATGTAAATATTATATGGTGATATTTACAATAATATAGTAATTATATAGATTAATAATAATTACAAATAAATTAGAAAAGATTTTATAGTATTTATTTCTAGGTGGATGTCTAAGGTAATGGGTTTCATATCATGTTTCATTCCTCAAGAAATATTTAATATTATGTACTTATGTTCTACAATATAGTATATATACATCCTATTTTACATCATATATACTGAATATGTTTAAAATATTGTATTTTTAGTTCCTTCTCAATTTGTTTCTATTAATTTTTTTGGTTTTAATACTCTTAAGGGGTTCAATATAAGCATTTCATTACATGTTTTAATGTCCTCTACCAAACTCATTCCCTTCTATATTTGTATTTAATATACATTTTCAGAAATATTAATCTCTATATTTTCAGTTTTTGTAGATGTAATCATCAAATATATATTGTTTTATTTACAACTCCATTAAAATTAATTTTATTAAAATTTTAAATATGATTCTCATTTGAAATTCATAAAAAATTATAGAAAAAATGTTCTTAAATGATTACTGCATGACCACAATATCATGATGTCCAGAGATTCATTCATCATTAATTTTCATTTATATTTTTATTACATTCAAAAAAATTCATATTTCTAATAATATTTTAATTTTTTTTAAAATATCCCAAATGAAGAAGATATTTATTCTTTTCTTTAAAGAACATTTTCAATTATTTTACACAAGTATTATTGTTTATAATGATATACGTTAATGATTATTATTCTTTACCAAGGACATGATCTAATGAAACCATCTACATTCTTTCTCTATATAGATTGTTATGTTGTTTTATAGAAATTATCACTAAGAACATTTATTTTCTAAAAGTTAATTCAGATTTAAAGGGATAGTGAATTATTTTATGTTTATATGGAATAAATTTGAATAACTTATAACTATATTATGGGTGTGTCCATTGAATGTATCCAATGAATTGATTAATTTTTTATATCTCAAGATAAAAATGATACATTAGAATTTGAACCAAACTCAATAGGTAAACTGGTTGTTATTACAATCCCAAGAGGGTACATAAGTATTTGTACCAAGCCAAAATTGATAAAAATTTCTCTATAAATAGCCTATGTATATACAGAGGTTATTATCCTAATATAACTATGTGATTATTTTCTTGGTGGTAGAATTGGAATATGATATAGTTGTTTATATAAATTTCATGTTCAAAATCTTATGACATGATCTTATGGATCATGAAAACTGACTTATGATTTATATAGCATGATTTATTAATTATGATCTATGTTGAAATGGGTTTTCTATTATAAACTTATGTCAATAATTTTGAATAAATTTTCATATCCACATCAATATCGTATACATAATTATGATCATCAATAGATATCTCCCATATTTTTCCCTTATTGAGTATATAAAATCATCATTTTCAACATTTTGAGTTCCCTATTTCATGATGAAATATATTTCTTATTATAAATTTGAAAGGGAGTCTTGTGTAAAGATTACATATTGAAAATATTGATGACATTGATATTTTAGTTAATTGTTCACCAATCCCTAAATACACTAATCCTTTTAGTTATTATGTGTTTATTATTTTGATATGTATTTAATATTCATATAATATGATAAAAAATGCATATATATTTTTCTTGGGTCATATTAGTTAATGATTCAAAAAATAAAAAATTATTTATGTGTTTAGAATGATTGTTTATATTATCAAATGACTAATGTACATTATTATTAATATGTAAATGATTTCCAAAAAATTTTATGAACTAATAAGTTTGAGGGAAATGGGTGTTCTATCATTTTTTTGGTGTGTAGACTAAAAATTAAATGATATAAGTTTTAATTGTCAGAAATGTTGGACTGCTATTGTGGTTTCTGGATATCTAGACACATTATGTTTTTATAGTGTCAAATAATAACTCATATAATATCAATGAGTCTATTTTTGAGTGTTTTCATTATGTTTTGTCATGATATTTTGTGTTTTTGTAGTTAAATTCATTATGTTTCAAATTCTTAGTAGGAATGCCAAAAAAATACACCCTATTAATAAATAATAAATAAAATTTACATTTATTTATAATTTAAACCAAATTATTTGATATATGTTTTAGTTAAAATAATATAAAAATTGGGGTTCCAAAAACCATTAATAAAATTTCCTTGTTTGTATTAAATTAAAGTTCTCAATTAGAAAACATTTACATGGTTTACACCATATTTTTGTTCCCATTTAAAAAGAAAATTTAGAATCATTTCATAAATTATTTATAAAATATAACAAATTAAACATGAAAAAAATGAAAAATATAGAATGTCATTATGTCATAGATACATCAATGGAATTAGAATATGTCAATATTATGTGTTGATCATAAAAAGTAAATAATGGAATCTATAAGAGCTACAAGATGCCCCAATTTTTTGATTCTAATAATTAAAATAATGGAATCAGTTGTAAACTGAGGTCACTAAGGCTAGGTTCCCTAGATTAATATCATTAATTACAGTTGTTCCCTTAATTGAGCGAATATACTATCACATCACTAGCTAGGGGAAATAGTATCACATTAACTTTACTTGGAGTATCTAGTTGAAAGGGAACCCATCCCGACTATGTTAGACTTCTCTAATATAAAACCTAAACCTCTCATACATAAATTAAACATCTTAACATATGAATATTTATTTCATTACATAATAATCTTTGTTATATTCATTTTGTTTTAGTACCTTTGGAAACATTGAAACATAATCAACATGTTCAAAAGAGTGTCACATCTCAACCGACATAGTTCTTTTTAAATTGATTCATTTATGGAAATAAATTACATAAAACATTTCTTTAGCCCTAGGTAATGGAAAAATAAAAATGGGAGGGCTCAAATAATCAGAAAGGATAAATAATAGACATATATATATAACATTAATATAAGGTTATGATAACATGAGAATAATATTTGGAGACCATACCTTATATATATTAGATCACAAACCTGGGTCCTAGAATAAATATTGGAAGTTAAAAATTCATAGATCATAAAGGAATCAGAGAACATATATCATAAAAGCATAACATTGGTATGAGATATGGAATTATAGTATAAATTATTGAAAATAAAAGAATTTATTTATCCCTTGAGGATTCACTAGTATGTATATCATAGTGTATTGGGATCACTCTTAAAAAACATCATAGTATTCATGGTCCACTTCTATAATTATTATAGTTCATAGGGTCCCTTTCTAAACTAGGTTCACACCCTATTCATTTCCAATTTATCATAGGGATATCAATCCATACATAATCCATTATTGTGTGATATTTCTCTATTCATCACATAATGAAAATCATACATATGTGTCCGCCAATATTATAAAACATTCATCATGTCAGATACAATTAAGATAAATTGGTATTGTAAATATTTCATCATAGATTAACTTATGGAATAGAAATATGTTTCATCGATATTTCATCTTTTCAACAAAACATACCCCATGGATAATGAAACATGTTTCTTGTACAACTTATCTTCATAAACATAAACCATTAAGATAAATAATAATAATGGTAACCTCAATTCATATAATCATTAAAGAATTAGTGTCATTATTGGTTGTCATATTAGATGTAATTTTATTTTAAAAATGTCTCTTGAAACATTTATTAAGGAAAAATAATTTTCAAATTTAAAATGTATTTTTTAAAACTTAAAACATTTTTAAAATAATTTTCATTGAAAATAACCCTGGAATCTTATAAAAGTATATATAAATATTATTTTAAACATTTCTGAATGAAAATAACTATTTGAGTTTGAAAATATATTTTTAATACATAAAATAATTTCAAGATCCTTTTCTTTGAAAATAATAATAGAATCATATAAAAAAATTTATATAATGCATAAAAAAATTATACAGTAAAATAACATTTTAACATTGATAATAAATATTAAAAACATAAAAAAATTCAAAACCATTTTCTTTGAAAATAACAACTAAAACATATAAAGTATTTTTTTTATTATTTAAAACATTTATTGATGAAAATAATCTTTTCATTTTAAAAAATTACTTTTCAAAGATACAAAAAAACACAATGGTATGTATTTTCTCTTAAAATAACATATAAAAATTATAAAAGAAGATTTGAAAAATTTGTTATCCACGATAATGGGAAACTAAATTATTGTCATATGTGTTTAAATAATATTCTATTCATGTTTTTGTTAAAAATGAAAAATTAATGAATTTAGAAATTAAAAAAACTTCTCTTTAAAACAATTTTTATAAAGTAACGATGTAAAAAAAATGAATATATAAAACATATAAAAAATTAAAAATAAATAAATAAGATATTTTTAGATAAAATTTATATGGAATGAAAAATGGTTTTTGCTGAAGAGATACAAAAGGGAATTTTTTTCTTAAATAAGAATTTTGGAATCTTTATAACATAAAGAGAGGAAATAAAAAAGAAAATATATATTCTAAATAAATAAAAAACTATAATACAATTAATTTTTTTCTTGAATGGTCGAAAAAAAAATCAGATCATTTAATGACTAATCTTAAAAACCATGATAAACAAAGAGATTTCAACATCAAATCCTTTCCACATAGATAACACTTAAATTATTAGTCCCATTTTAGAGTAAAATAAAATAAATTATTGAATTTCATAAGAATAAATAAATTCATGATATAAAATGTTTGATGTGAATTATATAAACATAATAAATGACGATTGGTGAATAACATAACATTTTTTCAAAAGATTATAGTTTTACATGTAATTCAACTAACGCATTGAAAACCTTTGAATCGTAAGACCCATAATATAAAAACATCAAATAAATATTTATATATCATAAAAAATTAAATTAAAAATATATAATTTCAATTCGGTAGTATAAACATCACACAAAATAAATGTGTGGGGATTGGGAAATATGGCTCCGAGACATAAAAGAGAGACTATGAGTCCCTTACCTTAAGTCCCGACATCATTCAAAAATCTTTGAATCGCCTATATAAAAATTACAGGTTTATTATTCATATATTAAAGAAACGTGATCATAATTATCATACCATATATGATCTACATATGACGTTTTGTTTTCCATCTATTAACAACTCCATATTAAAATCTCATTTTTGGTGATAAATACTTAATTTTTCATCAATGTTTTGGATTTTTATTCTCCATATTTTTACTTTGATCATAGTTACATAATATAATTAATGTTAATATTTATATAAATATTTTTAATATTAATTATTAATTTATTTATCATAATCCATTAATGGTATCGATAGTAAATTAATTACACCGTTCATGGAGATGGTAGGTGGTTCATATAGATGAAATTTCTTTTTGTTTTATCGATCCATGAAATTAAAGAATTTTAAAATATATATTAACATTGAACAATACATTTTATTTAATATATATCAAATATTATCATTAAAAATATAGTTTTAAATTTCAACTTATACCATATGTGATGAACGAATTACATCACTTTGTGTGGTAGAAGTCCTCTGTACAGGTGAACGACACTCCGATTATATCAATGAATGAAAATTAAAATGGAATATGTGATATTATAATTATATAAGTATAATAACGAAAAATAATATTATATTAATATTTTAAAACCATCATTATATAAAGCCATGAGATGTAGTGAAGGAAAACTAATTACATCGGTTCACGAGACTGTAGTGTATCAAACAAACAATTGATGGTTTCATTTTCTAATTGATAGAAGAGGTGATGTATATAGGTTATTCCACAAAAATAATAACATATTGTTATATATTATAAAATTTTGTAATTATATTATAATTAATATAAAATTAATGATGAAGTTAATGGATTACTTAAAAAGAAAGAGTATGGTGAAGATAAATTACCTCACTTAGATCATCCCCCACATGATATCTTATTGAGGACCTTATGGTTTGAATATTGGGATGACCTTATGATCTATAAAATTTATAAGGATTTTGGGGATGTATTTTTTCATGTCTGGTTTAAACAAATTCTAAGAGGGTTTGAATAAATGATGGTATGTGGTGGCCTTTTATAATAGTAGATGATTGGATATTTGTAAATACAAAAAACTAATCAATAATTGGAAGACACGGTCACCCAATACCCTTAATTAGTTGATATAAAATTATTTTTTTGGGATCATTTTATTGAGCAACACCTCTACCAAAAAAACACATGTTTCAAACATGTTATTCCATATCTATTTTGTTTAATTAATTTTATAATTTAATTATTCACTGTGATAACTTGTATCATTTTATATACCCATGTAACATATCCATAAAAACTAATTTTAAAAATAAACTTCTTAAATAATTTATACCAATAGATTATAATTATTAGATAAAATATGTTAAATAAAAATCCAATGTGTGTGTAAAATTAATTTCCCCAAAAGTGCATGTATGATTAGAAACTATAGTTTAACATTAATCGTGTAAATTAATTCCATATTGATTTTTTTGATATTTGGGAAAAAAATAAATTTTCACATATTATTTAATATATATAATTATTATTCAAAATATTAAATCAATTTTATCAAATTCATGTAACATATGTGGATGAATTTAATTTACAATTAATTATTTACACACAACAAATATACAGTTTTCAGAATAGAAAATCGTTAAAAGTGTAAAATGTTCTAATATTATAATTAAATAAGAAATTTATTCCAATGAACTATATTGGATTAATTATAATATAATAAATCTAATATTACCTTTTAAAAAAAATTATAAATTATGGAACCATATAAATTTAGTATAAAAAAGGAATATTTTAATGAAAAATAATATTTTTCAATATTAATCAAAAAATTAATATTCTCAAAAAATAATTCAAAAAAATTACCATAAGATAATTTTGAAAATTTTATTACGAAAATTAAATTATATTTGTAAAATAAATTATTTTTTAAAATTAAATTATCTATAGTAGAAAAAATTTATTATAAAAATAATTTTCTAAAACAGGATAAAAGTGTTTTTTAGAAAAAATATTGTTTTAGGTATACAATATGATTTATTATTCCATAATGAATATAAAATATATAATTGGAATTTTAATACATTTTATTGAAATATTATATATATATTTCATTAAAATCATTGAAAATAATTTATTTATTTAATATATTTAGATGAAACATTTTTAGGTGCATAAAATTGTTTTTTCAATACATGATTACCTTTATTTTGAAATGTTTTTAAATTTTCATTATAGATAATTGGTAATTGAAGATTTAAATTTATATATTTGTTTAAACCATATACTTTCATATTTTATTTGACCCTACACATACCCACCATTCCAATATATAAGATATAATTATCATATTAAATAAGGTTGTTTTAGTATTATTTTGTGTTTATTTTTAATGTAGTATTTCTTGAAATTAATGATAAACTCATTTTCTTGTTCAACACAATCTATCAAAAAAATTAATTTATTTGAATAAAAAATTATAGAAAATATCGACGTGTTACATTATAGTCCTCTAAAAATAAATTTCTCCATCAAAATTAGGTCACTCTGATACAAACAAATAAGGATAAATCATTGTCATCATATACTTAGGTTTATATATAGATTTATAAAGGTGTTGGATTCCCTAAAACTTTTACCGTTTGAGTAGTAATGTTTTTACAATATTCAATCAATGACATAGAATATCCCCAAGTTTCTTCTCATAAGAAATATCATGCTTCAGGGGTGTGACTTGAGAGTTTAGTACTTGAGATAGATCAGGATAGTACCTCTTTATGATAGATATAGGGAACATATCATAAACTAGATAGATGATTGGTCAAATCCCCAAATGATAATATTTTATCCTGATAAGATCAATAATTTCATAGGGACTAATATACCTAGGTATTTATTTACACTTTTCCTAAATAACATTACATTATTCCATGGGGAAATTCATAACATCACCGTCTCACAAACCTTAAATTATAGATCACATCAATGACTATAAACATTACTCTTAAATCCACTTTGTGTCACCCTTTTGTGTTGTTTAATACTTCAAAAATTCTCTACCATGTCTTCAACAGACTACGGTTTTAATATATTTATTTCTCCAACATGATCCCATTACATTAGAGTTTTATAGTTATTTCCATAGATTTATTCATAAGGAGCCATATGAATTCGTTAGTGAAATAAATTTTGTTAATAAACGTAATCTAAAAGAAGGTGTTGATCCCAAAAATCATTGAAATTTATAAAAAAAAAGATCTCATGATTTACTATAGGGTTGTTGTTGTTCATTTAAACCAACCATATTTTGGAGGATTACATGATATGTTAAAACTCAATCCAATGTTAAGGTCTTGCTGAAGACATCACTATAAAATCATAGTAAGACTCATATCCTATTAACATATAATGAAATGTTGTACCCCATGAAACCATATGTCTTACATAATTTATATCCTAGAAATATGATCCATATTCATATTTTATCTGAAAGTAATGAAGTGTTATGACTTTGTATGTAAAATTATTAAAACCTATATATCTTTGTGACCTTTAGGTTTTTTGTTGGGTCTAATGAAAAAATCCATGGTGATGTTATCCCGTTTTCATTTTGGATGGGTAATATTTATAAAATCTCTTTAGACTTCGGTCTATCATCCGTAACATGTTTGAATACCAAAAACATAGATACAATATCTGTTATATCCCTCTTAATTTTCACCAACATGAAATATTATTTCATGAGGGAAAATTTTAGTGGCCTGAGCACTGACTAATTAAGGATTTTTCCAAAAAATCGGTTCCATAAAACAATTCCACTGAAATTGTTGTACCTGTCAGGGTGGCACCGTAACGATGGCACCAGTCATCGTTGCGCCCCAAAATGGTGGAAGTGCATATGGTTTCCACTTAACTGGTGGCACTGGGATGTTGGAACTATAGAAGTCTCACTATCATGGTGGCAGACCGAAATAGTGGGACTGCTTGCGGTGGAACTGTGATTGTGGCGCCACTTACGGTGTCTGACCAAATGGTGACCCACCTTTGTTTTTTCAGTTCCACTCTTGTAATGTTTCTTTTTATGTAGAAGTGTTTTAATATACCATCTCAAATAGTTTTAAAGCCCATAAATGATATCTAAAATCCCCCAAGATCTGGGAAACCCTTTACTTACCAAAACATGTGGCTTTTTCCTCAGTGCCACACCATTTTTCTATACTTCTATTTCCACCGTGTTACACTTTTTTCTATGTTTAAAGGAAACCCACTAACTCATATCCTTTATGGACACCTCTCTAATGAGAACTATTAAATGAAAATTAATTCCATCATGTGTAACCACCCAACCATGTGGAGAAGCCACGATCTGCCTTTAATTTTGTCCAAGATTTCACATCCCGTAACTCTAGGATCTCACCTTTTTATCGCACAGAAATTACTCATTCATTAATTATTTTTTCGTATTGTCTAGTCTTCTTTAATTTACTTGGTGTGTGGGAATCCCCATTCTCGACTCTAGTGGTGTGCATGTGCTGGAGCCTTTCGTTCTCATTCTTGGAGTCCTCAATGTTATTCCCCTGCAAGTTGTGAATCCCCAGTTCTTCGCGTGTGGGAAAAAACATCGATCGTTGATCCACCAGGTAGGGTTCTTCCTTCATCTCTCTTTAATGTGTATCATTGAGGGAGGGAATGCTGATATTATTACATGGATGGATGAAACCAATCATTAACAAAGATAATAAATCATTTTTAAAGAATAAAGGGGTTTGTTTGATGATGTTGTTATACTCTTTTATCCTCGCTTATATATTGTGAATTTTGTGGGCTTATTTCCACTAAAAATCATGTCCATTGGTTTTCCTTTCTTGCAAACTAATGAACCTATGTTTTCTGGATAATTCTATTACTAAATGGCTATATCAAGGAAACTGGTTAATCATGTAATCTCAGTTCATTAAATGTATTCCCAATGAATAATAATCCTTGTGTGGTCACCCTGGTTATCCAAATGGAATTACGGAACTAAAGGAATGGTGTGGTTAAAAATAAAAACTTGTTTGCTCTCTTCTGGTGATGTGTGTTGTTGTTCTGCTTGATTCCTGTGAGGTTACAAGGATGAGGAGGGGATCCCCAATTGTGGTGTAGTGGTTGGATTGTGGATCTGGGTTCGTGTGAGGCCATATATTGGAGATTGGATTGGTTTTAGTAATTTGAGGGATCTCACAGATCCCTCTTGATGTTGTAACATTACAAGGGAACCGAGTGTGAATGATTAATTTGATACTTGGCTATTTTTTCTTCCTTGGATTGTGGCAATGACTATTAGTTGTTGGGACGTGAAGAATTATTTAAATGGAATCACTTGAGTGTAATAACAACAATGGGTCTAATGGGGAATTTTTTTCCAAGAATGATTTGGGATGTGGTTGCGGCTACTTTGCTTTTGTATTAATGAATAATAACAAGGGTGTTTGTGTATGGGATTGTTTTGGAACCCCTAGGCTGGGATGAGTTCTTGTTTAGCTATAGGTATTATTTAGTACTTCTCTTTCTTATTCACGCTCCACTCATGGCGAGCACATCGTGCCAAACACCCCCATTCCATGGGGAGGGTGTTTTTTCCCATACACCTATGAGTGGCTGGTTATTAGCTTATTTTATTCTCCGTTTTCCAAGTATCAAATGACACTTCAGGCATGTTGTGATAGCCTAAGGTCCATTATAGATCATGATTCTCCGGGTAGGGTAGTCTTGGTGGCTTTCCTAGGTGTGTGCGGGCATGTTGTTTACAAAGTTTCCTCAGGATGAGGCCCATGTGTCTTCGGGTGAGGAAATAGTGGTTCTGGCCCAACTGTATTTGGGTGGGGAAATAGTTGTTCTATCCCAGTTTTCTGTGGGTGAGGTTACATATGGTGGTTGTGGCCCTGGTGTTTCCCGTCAGGATGTGTGGTTGTGGTATCCCGGGTTTGTGCGGGTGGGGTATGGCAAAGGGACAACAATGAGAATGGCAGGGATTTCTGACAAATATTATTTCTTCAATAACCATTTGTAAAGTGGTGTGGGGTACCCAAACATTGATTTGTTATTACTATTATTTTTTTGACTTGCATTATTATGAGAGTGTTCCTTGGTGAGGTTTGGGTGCATAGTTTCTTTGCTAGGTGATTTGGTTTTCTCCTTTTTTGAAGGGAATTAAGATGCCTCCCCAATTACACATGAGAGCTTTTTTATATCTCTAATGAGTTACCGGTTTACTCACCCTACGTATTTAAAACACTTTTTAGTTTCTAGGAGGACTTCTTGGACCATGCAGGACTGTAATAGTTTAGACGTTGGGGCAGTTGTTGCTGCTGATTTTATTTTATTTTGGTAAATCCTTTTGGAGTTTTCATGTACTTTTAGCACTTATTACTGGAGCATGCATATTGGAATAGATTGTTTTGGATTTAATTTTACATCCAGATTTGGTGTTTTTTTGGATTTATTATCTTATATCCTGATCCAACTAAATGAAAAGGGTAATACCATCCATAATACATGTTATTCTATACCCATGGTGCTAGTTTCCACTATAGGGCCTATTGAGGGTGGGACTGGGGGGGGTCACTGTCTCACATTCAATTTAATGAAGGAAGGGTATGGCAATTTGATGTCTCTTCCCCCATCATGGTGAAGGAAGATCATGGTAGAATTTTATTGTAGGAGGTTGAGAGATAGGATGGAATCTGGCATTAGGCACAATGAGGATTGTATGGGATGGTAGGGAAACCATGTCATGAAATCTTGTTACATGAAATAGGTCAGGGAAGACCATCTGTGACATGTGATTTTCGGGTCCCCCATGATCTGATGCAATGACTCTGGACCTATTGAACGACCAAGTGAGGCTACACTAATTACTTGGTATAGACCCTAGAAAAGGTTCGTGCATCATAATGACTTGTTTTCATGTGTGTCATGGGTATTTTGGAGATATTAAATAAATAAAAAAATCTATGAAAAAATTAAAATAAATCTTCTACAATACTCGGGCTTAAGAATTCCTTGTTTACCTTGAAGCTATGGCACTCGGACGGTGACCATGAGTGGTGAAGGAAATCAAGGACCAAGAGGCTATTTGTCTGATCAGTAAAGGACTGAAAGAGAGGAGGACGACTAGTGGAAATGTATACTTCACATCATTTAGTGAAAGATCCTCAGAATGTACGAGGGAAGCGTCTCATACATTGAGAAAGTGAGATGGCTCGAGGAGATGGTGATAGATTTCAGCTTGATCTTGGCACTGATGTAGTACTATGTTCTTCTAGATTTAATCCATATATGGGGAGGGGCACATAGTGGTGGAAACTATATATTTGGGAGAAGAGGGAGGATGAGTATTCGTGGACTGACTTCAGGAGGGAGTTTCAGACGGAATTCCTCTCTTCCTCGATGAATGCGGAGAAGATGGAGGAGCTAGTCTCCCTTTAGAAGGGGAGAATGTCAGTGGGGGAGTTGGAGATCATGGTCAAGGGTATCCTTCTCTTTTCTCTAGACCATTTTATGGATGATGAGTCTCGTGTAAAACATTTATATGAGAAACATCCTCATTTACATTAGTATGTCGTTACTCTATTAACTCTACCAATATACAAGGAGGTCCAGAAGAATGTTGAAGTGGTGGTAAGGATGCATAAAATGGGAGGTGTACCATGAGAGGAGATCCACTTGGGCCTGTCAAAGAGGAAGATCTTTAGCAGCAGGCCTCCAACGTCAATGCTTTTTAGGTTTTGGTCAATGGGGAGTAGGCCCCAATAGTTTTAATTTCGATCTCCTGGTCCTATCCCCATCCTTGTAGGGCCAGAACTAGGTTTCTTCATCCGTGGTAGTTGTGGGAACCATCAGAATCAGTGCCCAGACAAAGTACAAAACAATGGGGGTGGGCAGGTTCAGCATCCACCTCTGTACTAGTAGTTTATAGCCATGCTTTTTCAGCAGCAGCAACAGGGACATCGTACTCATGATCCTTCAAGAGCAGATGTTGCGGGAGGATGCCGACCTCATGGAACTCCTCAGGGACCATGATAAAGGAGAGTTCGGGGTGGCAGATGATAGATTAAGGAAATAAGAGCTGGGCGTGGGCAGTTGTATTCCATAGAGGTAGTAGTTCTAGTTGGGCAAAAAGTAATTCCAGGTACGATCATCTTATTTAGCACTCTTGATTGTGCCTTGTTTTATTTCAGAGCATCACACTCCTTTGTTACACTAGATCTATCCCATTCCTTGGGCCTAGACATTGAGAGTCTCTCCATTCCCTTTGGGATGAGTACACCAGTTGGGGGTCATGCCAGCCTATTTTATGTCTGTCGAGGATGAATACTGATGTTGGGGCCGCATTAGTCTATTGGGGATCATCTTTTGCTGCAAATGTAGCCATATGATGTTATCATAGGTATCGACTAACTTTTTTCTATTCATGATGTTTTCAACTACTTATGGAGAAGAGTCATGTTCTCTGATGAGGATGGCCAGTGTGTGGATTTTCTTGGCGAACAGATTTGTTAGGTGGGGGGGAAATGTGGAGACTCTTTTTTTTATGTTTTTCATGCTTTCATAAAAATAGGTGGATTCTAAGATGATGGGTTCTCTTGGAGTTATCAGAGATTTCATGGATGTTTTTCTCACGGAGGTTATGGCACTACCACCTCAAAATGACTTTGAGATCGATATCGACTTATAGCCTGGGGCCTTTCAAATTTCAATGGATCCCTATTGAATGGTGCCTCCTGAGTTGTGGGAGTTACAGATTCAGATTCATGATCTGATAAATAATGGTTCTGTCTGATCAAGCGCGTCACCATGGGGTGCTCCAGTCTTGTTCGCGATGAAGTCAAATGGTGGTCTCATACTATGCATATACTACTAGAGACTAAATCTGGTAAATTTCAAGAACAGTTACGCTCTCTGGATGATAAATGATATCTTTGACTAGATGAGGAGAGTAGTTTGGTTCTCTAAGATTGATCTTCAGCTAGAGTATCTCCAGTTAAGGGTGATGGATAGTGATATCCTAGAGACAGCATTCAGGTGCAGGTATGGGCACGTTGAGTTCGTAGTCATGCTGTTCGGTGTTACGAATGCACCTACTATGTTCATGGGGCTCATGAAATATATTTTCCTTGAGTTTCTAGTCTGGTTCATCATTGTGTTCATCAATGACATTTGGATCTACTCATGTTTGAAGGAGGAACATACTAAACACCTTAGGATGGTCTTGGATATCCTTCGATATCACCAGAACTATGATAAGTTGTCCAAGTGCATGTTCTTCACACAATAATTGCATTTTCATATACAAATAGTGTCTTAGAAAGGGGTCTCATTTGATCTGTGAAAGTGTGACATGATTGTTTCCTGGGTAGAACCCAAGAATGTGATGGAGTTTCATTATTTTTTGGGTCTTCCAGGCTATTATCAGAGGATTTTACCCCACTTATTTGGAGTTGCAACTCCTTTGACATCTTTGACAAGAAAGGACTAGGACTTTGTGTGGAGTGATCTATGTCAAGAAACAATCTGCTATATGAAAGAAAGGTTTGTCAGCTCTCTAGTGCTCATGTTTATAGAGGAAGGCGTATTGTTTGAGGTGTTTTTTGATTCTTCTGAACATGGTCTGGGGGTGTGTGATGATGCAACAACGGGGAGTGAACGCTTACAGATCTAGGATGTTACTTCCTTAAGAATGTAACTATTCAATAAATGACCTAGAGCTTGTAGTAGTAGTGATCGCATTGATTTTGTAGAGACATCAATGATGGTGGGTGGAGATTCTTCAGGACTGAAACCTCATCATCTATTACACTGATGGTATGGGGAACATTGGAGTTGATGCTTTGAGTAGGAAGTCCCAGAGGGAAGCTGTTCAAGAATTTGTTGATTCTGGGAAGGCAATAGAGGAGTTGGCTTCCCTACACCTAGATGCAAGGGTGGATGCTGGTAGAAATTGTCTAATTTAGATGACCATGAAGTCTTCTATGTGGTGGTAGGTGGAGGAGTCTCAGTGGGGAGACATAGAGAGTGAAGTGATTTTTGATTGGGTTAACCAAGGAAATTCTTTGGAAGGGTGGTCAGAGGATGGTCAAAATCAGATGCTTTTCCGAGGGACGTTTTTTGTCCAAAAGAAAATGTGTGTGGAAGTTCTCCGTTAGTACCATAACTCACTCATAGTGGTACACCCAGGAGTTTCCAAGATGTTTTGATGCCTGAGGGAAGCTTTTTTGGTGTCCTGTGGTGAAATGAGTAGTGGTGGAGTTTGTGGTAAGGTTCTTGGTGTGTCCGTAGGTGAAAGCTAAACAATGAATCTCAGGAGGTTTGAAGCAACCATTTTATTTCCCCTAGTCGAAGTGGGATGATATCTCAATGTAATTTTTCACAGTACTTCCCAGGTTTAAAGGAGGATGTGTAATTCCCCGACCCTAGATTCCCAGAGTCAGTGTGTTATTTTAATACATTGTCATGAATACAAATAATCATGTCCTGAAAGACCAATTAGCTTAGTTGTCTTGGAAAAAAGATTACATACATGAACGTTAAAATACACATTCTAACATACAAAAAAATCATTTGATAATTCGATTGTTCGCAGAGAATAACCTTGCATCTCAAACATAAAACACTTCTTGGGATCCTAGGAAAATCAAACATAATAAAGGGGTGAGCTCAGATGCTCAGTAAGGGTAAATAATTTAGCAGAAGCAATAAACATTTAAGGAAATATTTGTAATAAAAAAATAGAATTTTAAACATAAACATGAAGATAATATGGAAAAAATAAATCAAACATTAAATTTAAACATGCACATGGATATTCTAATAGTATAATAATCACATGTAATATCTAATTTCATAATGAGGGAATGCATAATGCCGGACATTCTGAAACATTTTGTCAATGCCTCAGAAAAGATGTCTAGAAATGCTTTTGGACTCGGCCAAAACCATATATCAAATTGGGAAATGACTTGGCCAATTCCACATCTAGTTGTATCGTTTGACCAATCGATGCATTGAGGAGCTATAGTGGGTTCCACCCGTCACTTACTAAGTCCAATGCATTCCACATATGAAAAGGTTTAAACATAACATAAACATTCATATTAAAACTAGCATATGAAATGTCAATACTTTATCCATAAACCATTAATGGTATAAAAATATCACACACATAGTCAAACATATCACAAAAACATTAATAAAATATGGTATATTCGTATCATAATTAATCCACTTCAACATGTTTAAAATTCCATCAAAGGATTTGGACATAGATGAAAAAAATTTGTAAAACTATTTGAAGGGAATTATCCATTTTTCATGAAAAAAATTAAAAGTCACACAATTTAAAAAAGAATACATTTAAAGACATTTTTTAATGAAAGTGTCTCATACAACTTTTAATCTATTTAATGGAATTAACATTTTAAAAACATTAATTTCCATATAAAGAAATCCTTAACATACATTTTGAAAACATTGACATTAATGAGAATGATTTATAAGAGTAAATATTTAAAACATTTAAAATGATGTTTTAATAAAATACTCCCTTAATAGAATCCCAGTGAAAACTATTTTATGAAACATGGACATGGATAACAAATATTTCACAGTAAAAAATTACCCATAAACAATCTCGAATAATAATGAGATTGAGGAATTAGCCCTTACCTCATCGTAATCAATCGAGTCGTATGTACAATAGACAATAAAAAAAATGAATCACAACATATCATGAATATAAAAAATAATCATGCTAATATATATCAAATTGAATTACACAATACACCATAAGAAATAAATAAGTGGTGAACAATGGAAATATCACAGAATTAAAAGTGAGATAAGATACCACTTACTTTTTACAATCCTTTAGTCGAGGGTACATTTAACCTCTTGTATAAAGACCATATTATGTTATTAAATTATTCCAGAACAATATAAATATTTATGATTTCATAAATTATTCATTTATTACTTTATACTACCCAATTAATAATAATTTCCATGTTAAATTAACATTTCGGGTAATAATCGCTTTCATTATCGTACATGTTTTAACTTGTTTTTCTTGATTGTATAACTTAGATAAAGATTTAAATACTTACAGAATATAAAACATCATATATATATATAGAATATAAATATGTATAATAGACATATATATGAAATGGAAAACACCATTTGTGGAGACGATAGACCATATGTACGCGTAAACACTGTTTCTGTTTTCATATCGTATTGAACAGAACTAAGTGAATAAGATATATTGAAGTACACACACACACACATATATATATAATCATATCTCCAGTATCATTATTATGTAATATATTAAATACTTATTAATGATATATATATATATATATATATATTATAATCATTGTTGAATGGTGAATGTGGAAATGAATCTCATCGTGTCGTGGAGACAGTAATCCGTACGTACGCACGAGCGACAATATCATTATATTGATGGAAAATTTGTATGTAATTAGATGATATATCATATATAAAGAATAATTAACATTAAATATTTATTATTTACATCAGTTATAATCATTATTATACCCATCCAAATAATGATGTGTTTAAATAACAAACTACTCCTCGATGTGGAGACAATAATCTGTACGTACGCACGTATGGTGACATTTTCATTTATAGGATGGATTGAATAATGAATATGGTAGTACTATTTTTATAATAACATAAAAATATATAGAAGATACTGGAGTTACTATTTTATAATGGAAACAACAAATAAATAGTAAGTGGATGAATAATAGAACTTGAAAGAGGTGATGAAATATTTACCTCTTCTTCAGGTTCTTCCTTTTTATTTGATCAAAAGGGCATTATTGGTTGGATTAATGATCAATGGAAGGACTATAGTATTGAGGGAGGAGAGTGAGGAGAATATTTGGTCAGGGTTGGATGATCCAAATGGCTTTGGAGGTGTGAATATGAGTGAATGGGATGTGCCCTTTTATAAGAGGGCTGAGGGGAACCTTATGAAAAAACTAGAAATATTATTTTATAACAAAATAATTTTAGGTTTATAATGGATCAAAAAGGAATTATTTTAAGGATAAGGTGAGTATTGTTAGAAAAACACACATCCAATAAGATTTAGACAGGTTTGGGTCACTATATTAACCTTATCTTTTACATTTAACTCTTAGTTAAATAGTTTGACATTTACCATGTCTTTTTGTATTTTCATATTATATGGTTAATAAACATACTATAAAAATCAACTATAACCCCAAGTGGAACATTAATGATACAAATATCATTATATAAGGCTTTTTACCGAACCTTATATTTTTAGGAATAGAATATAAATTTATAATATAATTTTTGTTTTAAAAACTCTTTGTGTCAGTTTTGACACTATTTGGTATTTTGTTTTTTATAAATTTATAAGAGAATTATTACTTCAAAAAATATTCATATAACCGACCATAACATGTCATATTAACCTATAAATATTTCTAAATTCATTAAAATTTTCAAATTAAACTTATTTTAATATTTATAATATCAATTAATTGTATCTATCATTAATATGGTAATTACTGCATCATCATTGTGTCATAAATAAATTTAATTATTAAATAAAAAAAATTATAAATAAAATACCATTATATAAGAATGTTTTTTATATTTCTAATGACTATTTATAGTCAAATTTGTCTCATGTATAACCCTTTATTAAAAATGTTTTAGTTATTAAACATTGAATTTAACACTTTTAACTCTTCTTAAATTAAATAATAATAAATGTACAAATGTAATAAAAGTTGACCTAAAGGATCATATTTTATTCCTGATGTTTTTTGGTCGAATTATATTTATCCAATAGAATTAGGACTTTTGTATTTGTAATAATAATATCTTTTTTACCCTTAATTATCCTATTTTCTTTTAACCGTGGTAAATAAGAGTAAAAAGTTACAATTCACCAAAAAGTATTTTCATCTTGTTGAACCAAATTTTTCTTACTGATATCAACCTTGTAACTAAAATTTTTGAAATTAATCCCATAGAAGCGGTAAGATTAATTTTTATGTAAATTTTCAAATGCTCTTAGGAGGTGGGTAAAAGACAGCAAAAAGTTTGATAAACTTTTTATACATCTAAAATTATTATAAACCAACATAAATGAATTACATTGAATATATATTGGTATTATGTATATATTTATACCATAAATAAATTTTAATAATAAAAATAATTATTTAAATAAAAAGTCGATTTTAATTAATAAAACATTGTTTTTCACTACTCATCAAAAATTGAATGTTTTCAGAAAAAATCAAAAAATTTACCCTAAGATAATTTTGATATTATGAATTAAAAAATGATGTCAATTTTAAAAAATTCAAAACATAAAAGTTTAATTTTATAATTTAAAATTTTTTCCCATTTTCAAAACAAAAAATGTGTATTTTTAAGAAATAATAACTATCAAAAGATTAACACTTGTTTATGACAAATTCAAAAGTGAAATTACTTAAAATAACAAGAATTGGATTAAATTTTAAAACAATAATCTATTTATACTTCCAAACCATTAAAATTTATAATTTAACACTGTAAATTATTTTGATTAAAAATGTTGTTTTCAGTTAAAATATAGTATTTTTCACTATTCACCAAAATATGAAAGTTATCATAAAAACACCAAAAATTTATTACAACTAAATTATTATATCCCAATTCTAAAGAAGAAGTTTATTTTATCAAATTAAATATATAAAAGTTTCAAATATTGGATTTAAAGAGGGTTCCCCATTAAAAGGTTGCAAAATTGCATTTTTTTTGAAAAATACTTCTTTTATCTGGAAAAAATGAATTTTTTTTTATATTTTGTCTATGAAACCCAAAATATGGATTGGAAATGTATAAGGATTAAAAAAAATTCAAAATTCAGTTAATACTGTTCATAACCGCTTTTGAACAGCTAGATTGGTTAGTCATGGTGCATTAGAACTCGATGTTTCTTGTATTGCAAGTTATTGAATTAATTTGAAGAAATAACATACTATGAAATCTTGGGGTGTTACATTCTTCCCTCATTAAATAAATTGTGTCCTCACAATTTGAATTTTTTTCGAAAATAAAAGGATTAAAATAGAAAATACCTTTGTGGGAAAACCCACATCAGAAATTGGGTTAATAAAATTTCGACTTAATAAGTGGAAAAGGGGAATGAAAAAGTCACCAAAAAATTATGATCTCAATTAGAAGAAAATTTGTGGAAATTAAAGACACATAATTTGTGGGAAAATATAAATATTTATAGGGAGTGATTGAAGTCATCAATCACAAACAATTGTAGAATTGCAGGCTTCAAATCCATCAATCTATGATGATTTAAAATTTCATAGGTTCAACAAAAAATAAGCTATTAGGATAACACATTTTTAGTTTTAATATCCCTCACCTAATTGTTAAGAATTAATTTCTTCATAGAAGAATATAAGAAAGAAAAAAATATACTTAACAAATAGAGATCAATCCTTTAACTAATCTCTACCACAAACTCATCATTCACTCTTAATGATAATTGAACATTTAAAAAATATTATATTTATCCTGTTCATATTGGGTTCCAAGAAATTAATTTATAATTCATCTACCAGAACATTTAAAAAATACTACATTATTCAATCTTGGACATCACATAGGTCAGTGGTAGGTGATGCACCCTTATCGCCCTTCAGTTGCGGGTTCATGTATCACAGCCTTGCCGGACGAGACTGGTTGTCTCTCGACCTCTGGGTTGTCCTTTTTATGACAATCCAAAAATAACCTTAAAAAATATATCCAATTTCAAACATAATCCATTATAACCTTTAGACATATCCCAAATACTTCTATCCAATCTAATAGTCCAAAATTATAATAAATTTTAACACAATGATGATCCTTTTTCCACTTAATAACATGTGAACGCCTTAATCATGTATTCTTTAAAACACTAAAACATCATGAATTACCATAAAACCATATTGATTACAATCATGCTCCCTTATTCTTTATATAATACTGGATATAATTTTTTATCCAGAAATGTTGTAAACTCCAACAATTATGGAATATATTAATCATTAATTAGTTTCAAGGTTGTCAAGAATATCTAATATAATTTATCCAAATAAACCATCCCTAATTCCAAAATCACTACGTCATTATCAGGACCATATTTAGGATTACATTTCCCTCAACGATGTATTTTCCAAAAAGTCTATCTTACTATTATGTCACTTTTCATAGAACCATATAATCTCAAATCCTCAATAAAATAGTACTGCAGTACAATACTTATTTATCTCCATAATTCATATAAACAGTATGTTGTTGATATGACACTCAAATGAAATAATTATATAATAATATCATAATAACACTAGTCATTCCTCTTCATGTGAGGTAGTATCATAACTTGATTATTATCCAATATCATCATTTACTATATATTCTAAAGACTAGGAAATTGATTCGTGTAGTGTCCCAATGCCTTGTAGATAAAGCATTTTACATTTGAAAACTGTTTTTCCATTGAAATCATGTACTTGGTGTACTTTTTCTCCACACTTATAAAAAACTCCAATTCACTTCAAGAAATTACCAAGGTGACTCATTACATAATTATATCATATTGGAAAATCCTTCTTTTCCCTCTTTTCATTATCCATATTTCTCTCTTCCATCCTTTTTTTCTCTTGCTTCCCTTCAAAACCATAGGACTCAACAAATTATTTACTTATCTTATTAACACATGATACTATTTCTTCATATGTTTAGATACATGGGAGACTATTTCCCTTATAAAGTTTGGCTTAATACCTGAAATATTTGATCCTTCATACTCTTTGGATCATACATACTACTGGAGTTCGCATTCCTTCTACAGGGCGACATTTCTATACAATGGCATATACTAGGTCAGTTTATGAATTGCAATGAATATTTCCAAACTTGTAAAATACATAATGTAAATTGAATAATTTATGGATATAATCCATAATCATTAAAATATTTTCTTTGAGGAGGTATATACTCATAAATCCTTCATAATGAATTGTAAATTGAATGAGAATTATCCAAAGCATATCCCCTAAGAGTGTCGTAACCAAGAGTGAAGCAATGCCCATTGTCTAGAACCAGTTCCTGTTCAAGTATAGATCAATGCGATGTTTTTAGGTTTTACCCCTAGGTACATCTGTTCCAGATCCGCCTCTACCTACTCGTATCCAGACAGGGATGTATTTTCTTGGGAAACATACAAAATCCCTACAATACCAAAATTCTAGGATGTTCTATAATAATCCTCAATTTCTACCATATGTAATGTGCTCTAATTAGAGTTTATCTAAATCTAGTTTCCATGGTTTGTACTAAATTTCCTATAATACCAACTGTAACGGCCCAACCCTATATTTCAAGAGTTGGTATATTATTTTAATACATTGGCATGATTAAAAGGAATCAGGTCCCGAATGACCGATCATTTTAGAGGACATGGAAAATATATTACATACATGAACATTACATTACACTTTATAAAATACAACAAAAAAATAATCCTTTGAGAACTCTATTGTTCCCTTAGCATAACCCTATATCTCAAACAAAAAACCCTTATTGGGATCCTAGGAAAACAAAATATAAGAAAGGGGTGAGCTCAGATGCTCAATAAGGGTAAATAATTTAGCAGAAGCTATAAATATTTAAGCAATGATTTTTAATAAAAACAATAGCTTTTTAAACATAAACTTGAACATAATATTGAAAAAATAAATCAAACATTACCATATAAACATGCACATATATATTTTATTAGTCAAATAATCACATGTAATAACTAATTTCATAATGAGGGAATTCATAATGCAAGACATTATGAAACATTTAGTCAAGGCCTCGGCCAAGACTTTTAAAAAATGATTTAGGCCTCAGCCAAAACCATATATCAAGTTGGGAAAGGCCTCATCTCTATGTGTAGTTGTCTCATTAGACCTACTGATGCATCGAGGAGCTATAGCGGGCTCAACCTGTCACTTGCTATGTCTAATGCATTCATCATATGAAAAGGTTTAAACATAACATAAACATTCATATTAAAACTAGCATATGAATTTTCAATACCTTATCTATAAACAATGAATAGTATAAAAATAATACATCCACAGTCAAATTTATCGCAAAAACTTCAATACAATATGGAAGATTTGTATCATAATAAATCAACATCATCAAGTTTAAAATTCCATCAAAGGATGTTGACATTGATGAAAATGATTTGTAAAACACTTTGAGAGAAATATCTTTTTTTCATGAAAATATTTTAAAGTCGCACTATTTAGAATGGAATACATTTAAATAATTTTTAATTCAAAGCATCCAATAATACTTTGAAACTTTTGAATTTAATCAACATTTTAAAAACAATCATGTCCATATAAATAAATCCTTAAAAACAATTTGATCACATATACATTAATGAGAATTATTTAGAAGAATAAATATTTAGAACATTTAAAACGATGTTTTAATAAACGATTACCTTAAAATTATCCCAGTGAAAAATCTTTTATGAAACATGTACATGGATAATAAATATGTCCCAGTAAAAACGTACCCATAAACAACCTCGAATAATAATGAGATTGAAGAATTAACCCTTACCTCATTGTAATCAATTGAGTTGTATGAACAATAGTCAATATCAACAAAATGAATCACATAATTTCATGAATATAATGATAATAATTTTAATATATTTCAAATGGAAGTACACAATACACCACAAGCAATAAATAAGTGGTGAACACTGGAAATCTCATGGAATTAAAAGATTGATAAGAAACCCCTTACTTTGTACTTTCCTTTAGTCAAGGGTACATTTAACCTCCAGTATAAAGATTGTATTTTGAAATTAAATTATTCCAGAACTATATCAATATTTATGATATCATACATGATTCATTTATGACTTTATACTACCCAATTAATAATAATTTCCATGTTAATTTAACATTTCGGGTAAAAATCACTTTTTTTATCGTACATGTTTTAACTTGTTTTTCTTGATTGTATCATGTAGATAATGATTTAAATACATCCATAATATAAAAAATCATATTTATTTAGAATATAAATAAGTATAACAGATATAAATATGAAATAGAAAACACCATTTATGGAGATGGTAGACCGTACGTACGCACAAACATTGTTTCTGTTTTCATATCGTATTGAACGAAACTAAGTAAATAAAATATATTTAAGTACAATATATATATATATGTATATTCATATATATAGTAGCATTATTATGTAATATATTACATACTTATTAATGATATATATATTTTATAATCATGTTGAATGGTGAACGTGGAAATGAATCTCTTTGTGTCGTAGAGACTGTAATCCATATGTACACACGGGCGACACTATCATTCTATTGATGGTTAAATCATATGTAATTTTATGGTATATCATATATAAATAATTATTAACATTTTATATTTATTATTTATATTATTTATACAAATTATTATACCAATCTATACAATGAAGTGTTGGAATAACAAACTATAGCACGACGTAGAGACGTTAATCCGTACGTACGCACATATGGTGACTTTTTCATTTATTGGATGGATAGAATAATGAATATCTTTTTAACAATTTTATAATAACATCACATTATATATAATATACTTATGTTATTATTTTAGAATGGAAACAACAATGAAAAATGGAGTGGAAATAGAAAAGAACATGAAAGAGGTGATGAAATATTTACCTCTTCTTCAGGTTCTTCTTTTTCATTTGATCAAAAGGGATCCATAGGTTCTCCTTATGATCAAATTAAGGCCTCTAGGATTAATTTAGGAATGTTCGGAGGATATTTGGGTAGGTTTTGGTGGATCCAAATGGCTTTGGAGGTGTGAATTTGTGAGAAGTGGAATTGCCCTTTTATTAGGGGGGTGAGGGGCACATAAGGAAAAGCTAGAAATATTATTTTATATTAAAATATGTTTCGTTTTTTAATGGCTCCAAAATGAATTATTTAAATTATAAGATGGGTATGGGTTGAAAAAAACTCAAACAATATGTTTTAGATAGGGTTGGTTCAATATATTAACTTTATCTTTCAGATTTAACTCTTAGTTAAATATTTTGACATTTACCATGTCTCTTTGTATTTTTATATTATATGGTAAATAAACTTACTATAAATATCCAAGAGAACCCCAAGTGCTTCATTAATTGTACCCCTATAATTATGTAAGTATTTTGGTCAAACGTTAGATTTTTAGGAATAGAATATCAATTAATAATATAATATTTGTTTTAAAAACTCTATTATGTCAATTTTGACACTATTTTGTATTTTGTTTATTAAAAATTTATATGAGAATTATTACATAGAAAAAAAATTATATAACCAACCATAAAATGTCATATTAACCTATAAAATTATTTTAATTAATATAAAGTATCAAATTACACTTATTTGGATATTTATAATATCAATTATTTTAATCATTCATCAATACGGTAATTACTACATCATCATTGTGTCATAAATAAATTTAATTATATAAAGTTAAAAAATTATAAATAAAATACTATTATGTAAGAAATCTTTTAACATTTATACTGAATATTTATAGTTGAATTTATCTCATGTATAACCCTGTATTCAAAATGTTTTTGTTATTAAAATTTGAATTTAACACTTTAACTCTTTATTGAATTAAATAACAATAAATGTCATAATCTAATCCAAGAAGACCTAAAGGATCATATTTTATTCACAAGGATGTTTTTGGTCTAATTATACTTATCCAATAGAATTATAACATGTGTTATGGTAATAATAATAACATTTTTACCCTTAATTAAAATATTTACTTTTAACCGTGGTTAATAAAAGTAAAAAGTGACTATTCAAAAAAAATATTTTAATCATATTGAACCACCGTTTACATACTAATATTAACCGTGTCTCTCTAATTTTTTAAATTCAACTCACAGAAGTGGAAATATTATGTTTTATGTAATTTTTCAAAGGCACATATGAGGTGGGTAAAAGACTTTAAAAAGTTTGAAAAAAATTCATATATCTAAAATTACTATAAACCGAATCCAATGAATTACATTGAATTTATATAGGTATTATGTATCTATATTGACCTAAAATAAATTTAAATAAAATAAATAATTATTTAAATAAAAATTTGGTTTTAAATAATAACACAATGTTTTTCACTATTCATCAAAAATTGAATGTTTTCATAAAAATACCAAAATTTTACCATAATCTAATTTTGATATTATGAATTCAAAAATTAATTCCATTTTACAAAATTAAAAAATTATAAGCTGAATTTCTTAATTTTAAATTAATTCCCATTGTCCAAACCAAAAATGCATATTTTTATGAAATTATAACTATCAAAAGATTGACACTTTTTTATGTCCAATTTCAAGGTGAAATTACATACAATTACTAGAATTGGATAAAATGGTAAAAATATAATCTATTTATTCTTCCCAACCATTAAAATTTATAATTTAACACTATAAATTATTTTTATTAAAAAAGTTTTTTTCAATTAAAATATAATATTTTTCACTATTCACCCAAATATGAAAGTTATCAGAAAACACAAAAAAATGTAGAGACCCGAAGCTTGACGTACATGGACATTAAATTACTTATTAGGAATACTTATTACATAACAAAAACACACACACAAGGATCATAATAGTTTAATGCCTTTGGAAACTCGGAATATAATTTTCTAATCGTGGTGAAAGATCATCAACATCTCCCATAAATATCATCCTTTTTTTACCTAAAACCTTTCTTTATATCCTGGGGAAAAGAAAAAATAAAAGGGTGAGCTCAAATTCTCAGTAAGGGTAAACAAAATAAATATCAATCACATCATTTTCATAGGAACATAACTTTTCTAAAATCTTAGCCTCCAAAAGAGATCATAATTTCATAACATGGGATAAATCATAGTAGTGAAATGAAATCCCAATAATCATAACTTAAAACATGAATATTTGTGGCATACACACATAATCATAGAGAATCATATCTTATTAGTCAAGACTCATTGCCAAGACTATCTTAGTGGACAAAGTCCATTTCTAAACCGAGTCACCCTCGTTTCAGTCCTGTTTCACTGAACCGGTATAACCTACCTTTCCAGCCATGTCTATCTCATGAGATATAAAATTATTACACAATGAATTGGAGGGATATATAGGTCCCACCCATCTCATAATGATACCATTATTATGTGTGCCACAAAATATTAAATCATACATCATTGCATAACCCATGTAATAAAAATGGGAATCTTAAACATCGTGACATCATAATAAAATTCATCTAAGAAAAAGGAATTCATAAAAATAATTCCATCACAACATAATCAAATCAATTTAAAAATATGGATAGAAACAAAACCCTTTATTATCTTAGATTGAAAATAATTTTGATAAAACACTTGAACTCCATTCATGAGGAAAATATCCTTTCTACTTCAAAAACATTTTCCTTTCTTAACATTTCATACAATCTTAAACTAAAGATGTTGATTAAAAATAAAAATGAAAACTTTTAATGTAATATTCTTGGAAATAATGTTTTAAAAATCCATTCATTCCGTATAAGTTAAAAAAACATTCATTGTACTTTTGTCGGAAAAGTCAAAAAGTACCTCGTATGAAAAACGACAAAAGATTCCTTTCATATTTTTTACTATAAACTCACCGAAGGGTAAAAGTGAATTTAAAAAATTTTAGGTGGATGGAAATAATATTACATATTGAGGAAACATGGACGTGGATGATAAAATACACCCCAGTAAATACCAAAGTATAAACAATCTCGGATAAAAATGAGATTGTGATATTTCCCTTAACTTTGGTCCGATATGCTTTGTACGTGTCTGAACCTCCTGTATAATGATTTAAATAATGTTATTGACTTATTACAGAATCATACATATTTTTATGATATCATATATGGTCATATCCTTAGCTTATTATTAGTAATATTTCATTAATACTTGTTATTCGGGTGTTTATTACTTTTTGTTCTTATGCGTGTTTTGTCAAATAAATTCTTATTATTCTCTTTAGGTTATAGATACCACTTTTCTAGAATGGTAATATTGTAATATATATCATATTCATTCATTCAATTCATTTATATAATCCTTATGAAATTAAGATCATGTAGAACAAGTCGCATCACATTGTGGAGACGGTATTCCGTACGTATGCACGAGTGTTGATATCTTTCCTATGATCGTGGAATTGTATTAGAGTGTATGTATACTATTTCAGAATCAATATAAAATTATAATAGTCATATATAGTCATTATTTACACCATTATAGCCATCCAAGTAAGGTGGTGGTGGAAAATAGATTACACCACGGCGTGGAGACGGTATTCCGTACGTACGCACGCGTGGTGATTTCTTTTTCCGTAGGATGGATAGATGGTGAAATAGGGTAGTTTCATATTTATAAGAACATATCAGTATATGAGTGATACAGATGTTATTACTTCATAATGAAACAACTAAAGAAGAAGAAGTGGAAGAAGAAATAAAGAAGAAAGAATCGGTAACAGACATTACCTCTTCTTTGAAGTGATTCGTTGAGACATCCTTTTAGGGCACTAAAATATGTCTTTGAAGAATACCATAACCTCTAGGATGATTTTAGGGAAGTGGAGAGAAGAAATTGGCAGGGTTTGGCCGAGCTTGAAGGCTCAATGTGGTGTGAGGAAGAGGGGGAGGTGGTGCCCTTTTATAAGGGAGGAGAGGGGCACCTTTGAAATAACTAAAAATATTATTTTATTATAAGGTCAAGTTCTGTTTTAAATAGCTCTAAATTGAGTTATTTCGAGGATAATGTGGGTATGGGTCGCAATCCTCTCATCCAATATAATTTAGACAAGTTTAGGTCATTATATTAACCTTATCTTTTAGTTTTAACTCTTAGTTAATTAGATTGACATTTACCATGTCACTTGGTATTTTATATTATATAGTTAATAAACATACCATATACATCCAAGAGCCCCCCCCCCCCCAAGTGTTCCATTAATGATGAAATAATCATGATATAAGTCTCTTGGCCGAACATTATATTTTTAGGAATAAAATAACAATTAATAATATAATATTTGTTTTAAAAACTATTTTATGTCAATTTTGACCCTATTCAATAGTTTATTTTTTTGAAACTTATAAAAGAATTATTACTTCGACCAAAGTTAATTAAATAAATGATAACATGTCATATTGACCTATAAAATTAGTTTAGTTCATAAAAAGTGTAAAATTATATTTATTTTGGATTTATAACATCAATTATGTCAATATTTCATTAATAAGATAATTACTACATCATCGTTGTGTCATAAATAAATTAAATTATATAATGTATAAAAATTATAAATAAAATACCATTATGTAGTAAATATTTTTAGCTTTCTAATGAATATTTATAGTCGAATTTATCTTATGTATAACCACATATTAAAAATGATTTAATTATTAAACTTTGATTTTAACTATTTTAACCCTTCTTTAAATAAATTAATAATAAATGTCCTAATCTAATCCAAGTGGGCCTAAATGGTCATATTTTATTCCTAAGGTTGTTTTTGGTCGAATTACACTTGTCCAATAGAATTAGGACATTTTTAGGGTAATAATAATATCATTTTTACCCTTAATTACCCTATTTACTTTTAACTGTGGTAAAAAAGTAAAAAGTTACTATTCACCAAAAATTAATTCCATCTCATTGAACCACATTTTAGTCCTTGATATTAACTGTGTCTCTTGGATTTTCTAAATTCACTCACAAAAGTGGTAAAATTTTGTTTTATGAAAAATTCAGTTTTTTAACTACCACTTAGTGGTTTCACTATTCATCAAAAAATGAAAGATTCTAGAAAAAAACCAAAAATTAGATCTAAGCTATATTTGATATTATGAATTAAAAAATTATTTCTATTTTATCAAATTCGAAACATATCAGTTTCATTAATTAATTTAAAAATTAATTCATGTCGTCAAAACAAATAGAGTGTTCTTCAGAGATAATAACTATCAAAAGATTGACACTTGTTTATGACTGGTTTAAATGTGAAATTACATCCAATGACCAAAATTGTATTAAATTGTAAAAATATATTCTAAATATACTTTAAAACCACTCAAATTAATAATTTATCACTATTAATTATTTCAACTCAAAAAGTTGTTTTTAATTATAATTTAGTAATTTTCACTATTCATCATTATATGAAAGTTATCCGAAAATTACCAAAATTTCACCTTTGGCTAAATTTGATAATCCAAATCCAAAAATTTAGTCCATTTTGAGAGCTAAAATTTCTAAAATTTTAAAAGGTGGTTATTACTATTCATAACGGCTAGTTTTAATAATATTTTAATAGCATATTGTTGTTTAGTGAAACATGGTATTGTGTACTACACACGCTATCGAGGAAGGTCGTGATTGCGTGTATTGCAAGGAAAGTCAAGGATGCATGTTGAGAAATCTCCTTTTGGTGTACCGTACAACACAACACATTAATGAAATTAAAAAGAATATTTTCATAAAATCTCAGGCTGTTACATTCTACCCCCTTAAAATGAATTTCTCCCTCGAAATTCATCAGGGTTATAAATGGTTTACTATTCGAAAGTTTCTTCAAAATAAACCCACATTGTAAATAGGAATACCAAAACCAATCATTAAAAACAAAAGTATGAAACGTAACGGTTACCCAAATAAACTAATCACAAGGTTTCCACATAGCTGAAAATATGGATGTGGAAGAGAAATATAACCATTATGTTCTGATGGAGAGTGGTAGAGAACATGGCTATGGAAAAGCTAGTAATCACAAAGCCATAAATTTGTGACGATCTAAGGTACCATCTGATTAATCAGATATAAGAGCACTAGGACAACATTTTTGGTTTTCAAGATCATTTCCCTAAAGTTGATGAAATTAGAAGAAATACTTTTGTGATTTTGGTATAGTCTCACCGTTTGTCATTCATTGGACAATTTCCACTTCATTTCATAAATAAATGATGTTTAATTTTTCATTAATGATTTGTTAGCAGATCATGTGATAGAATGAGGGGTCATTCCATCTGTCTCAAACAAAAGGTTAGAAAAGTTATCAAAAAACAATAAGTCCATCTATAGTGATATTAATCATATATGGTTCCTAAAATAAACTTATACATCATATATCATACCGCTTAATAAAATAAAACTAGTTTCTACTAACCATGGACTTCCTGTATTCCAGTGGTAGGCGATAAAGGCCAGTCACACTTCGGTTGTGGGTTCGATTCCTACGAACTTGTCCGACGTGATGGGTTGTCGCCTGTCCTACAGGTTGTCCTTTTTCTAAAACTATATTACTATAACATCCCATCAATAATATCAAAAAAAACATCTATCCTTAAATAATACTAATTTATGTTCAACATAATCCATTCTAGTCTTTAGGCTTATCCATAATACTGCAGTCCATTCTCATAATATAGTGAAAACAATTACCAGAGATTTAATACCATCGTTGATCCCCATATATCATAAGATATGTCTTGTTGGTCACATTCCAAACATTCAAAGGCCTTAATCATGTATTCTCTTGAATACCCATTTAACCTTAGTGAAAACTTGAATTTAGATAAAATTTAACACTTTATACATACCAAAATCCTCAAAATTCTATATACTCAAACCATGATATCACTTAGTCCTTATATCAATAATGAGCTCATGAATATAATAAAACATCTCAATATCTTCTTATCCCTTCATTATGCGTGTATCATCTTCTTTCCAAAATATTTGAATCACTTTTAATGGTTACCGGTACCATAAAATTATTGAAAACGACAATAAACTAATAAAAAAAATATTCTAATACACCATAAAAGTACCTCAACGACATTATTCTTGAATACCATTACAGAAACACTTCAATCCATCTTCTTTATTGATTTTCCTATAATAAGTCCTTCCTTGATTTAGAAGTATCTTTTTAGGTCAGGGCATTGAGTTGGGTAATGCCCATGTTCTCCACAAATACGACATTGAACTCCATAACAGTCTGTCACTATATGACCCTTTTATCCACACAGATAACATTGGTCCCTCCATTTGAGGTATTCATCAAGGTTCTTCTTCCCTTATTTAGAAATATCAATCTTCATTTCTTTATGCTCCTCAACATGTGAACATGCATAATAGTTTATCTTCCTCTTCTTTGATGAATTAGGCATACCACTAAATTTCACCATGATAATCATATATCACGATGACTGATTTGGCATAATCAAAAGATCTTTCTCTCTAGGAATTACACAATTTTGTTGCTCATAGTCACCAATTTGTCCATTGGATTCAATGTTAACTGAATTCCTTCTGGTTCCCTCCATTAACTAAAACACAAAAAGAATCTTGTGAGAGGAAAAAATCATGCTAGGGAAAACGACATAGTAAAGGGGGAGTACCCTCAATATCAAACATATTAGGTTAAATTCTATTATCTTTACCGTAGTTCTAGGACTGTATCCTATACGTATACTTGTCCTTAGGGACATCCCTAGACATACCTTAGAAATATCTCTAGGGATCTCACTAACGTTTTCCCATCCTATTTTCCAATGTTTGACTAAACCTTTCCTATGATACCAACTGTAGAGACCCGAAGCTTGACATACATGGACATTACATTACTTTTTTGGAATACTTAGTACATAACAAATACACACACAGAAGGATCGTAATAGTTTAGTGTCTTTGGAAACTCGGAATATAATCTTCTAATTGTGGTGAAAGATCTTCAACATCTCTCATAAAGATCTTCTTTTTTTTACCTAAAACCTTTCTTTATATCCTGGGGAAATGAAAACATAAAAAGGTGAGCTCAAATGCTCAGTAAGGGTAAACAAAAGAAATATCAATCTCATCATTTTCATAAGAACATAACATTTTGGAAATCTTAACCTGCAAAAGAGAGCATAATTTCATAACATGGGATAAATCATAGTAGTGAAATGAAATCCCAATAATCATAACTAAAAACATGAAACTTTGTGGCATACACACATAATCATAGAGAATCATATCTTATTAGTCAAGACTCATTGCCAAGACTATCTTAGTGGACAAAGTCCATTTCTGAACCGAGTCACCCTCATTTCAGTCCTGTTTCACTGAACCGGTATAACCTACCGTTCCAGCCATGTCTATCTCATGAGATATAAAATCTTTACCCAATGCATTGGAGGGAGATATAGGTCCCACCCATCTCATAATGATACCATTCTTATGTGTGCCACAAAATATTAATTCATACATCATTGCATAACCCATGTAATAAAAATGGGAATATTAGACATCGTGACATCATAAAACTATTCATATAAGATAAAGGAATTCATAAAAATAATTCAATCACAACATAATCAAATCAATGTAAAAATAGGGATAGAAACAGAACCCTTTATTATCTTAGATGGAAAATAATTTTGATAAAACACTTGAACTCCATTCACGAGGAAAATGACCTTTCTACTTCGAAAACATTTTCCTTTCTTAACATGTCATACAATTTTAAACTAAATAATTTGATTAAAAATAAACTTGAAAACTTTTAAAGTAAGCTTCTTGGAAATAATGTTTTAAAAATCCATTCATGCCGTATATGTTAAAAAAACATTCTTCATACTTTTTTCGGAAAAGTCAAAAAGTACCTCGTACGAAAAACGACAAAAGATTCCTTTCATATCTTTTACTAAAAACTCACCGAAGGGTAAAATTGGATTTAAACAATTGTAGGTGGATGGAAATAATATTACATATTGTGGAAACATGGATGTGTATGATAAAATACACCCCAGTAAATACCAAAGTATAAACGATCTCGGATAAAAATGAGATTGTGATATTTCCCTTACCTTTGGTCCGATATGCTTTGTACATGTCTGAACCTCCTGTATAATGATTTAAATAATATTATTGACTTATTAAAGAATCATACTTATTTTTATGATATCATATATGGTCATATTTTAGCTTATTATTAGTAATATTTCATTACTACTTGTTATTCGGGTGTTTATTACTTTTTGTTCTTATGCGTGTTTTGTCGAATAAATTATTATTCTTCTATTTAGGTTATAGATACCTCATTTACAGAATGGTATTAGTGTAATATATATAATATTCATTCATTAAATTCATTTATATAATCATTATGAAATGAAGATCATGTAGAACGAGTCACATCACATCGTGGAGACAGTATTCCGTACGTACACATGAGTGATGATATCGTTCCTATGATCGTGGAATTTTATTGGAGTGTATGTATACTATTTCAGAATCAATATCACTTTATAATAGTCATATATATTCATTATTTACTCCATTATACCCTTCCATGTATGGTGGTGGTGGAAAATAGATTACACCACGGCGTAGAGACGGTATTTCGTACATACGCACGTGCGATGATTTCTTTTTCCGTAGGATGGATAGATGGTGAAATAGGGTTGTTTCATACTTATAATAACATATCGGTATATGAGTGATACTGATGTTATTACCTCATAATGAAACAACTAAAGAAGAAGAAGTGGAAGAAGAAATAAAGATGAAAGAATCGGTAACTGATATTACCTCTTCTTTGAAGTGCTTCTTTGAGGCCTCCTTTTAGGGTACTAAAATAGGTCTTTGAAGAATACCAGAACCTCTATGATGTTTCTAGGGAAGTGGAGAGAAGAAATTTTCAGGGGTTGGCCGATCGTGAAGGCTCAATGTGGTGTGAGAAAGAGGGGGAGGAGGTGCCTTTTTATAAGGGAGGAGAGGGGCACCTTTGGAATAACTAAAAATATTATTTTATTATAAAGTCATGTTCAGTTTTAAATAGCTCCAAAATTGAGTTATTTCGACTATAAGGTGGGTATGGGTCCAAATACTCTCATCCAATAGAATTTAGTAAATTTTAGGTCATTATATTAACCTTATCTTTTAGTTTTAACTCTTAGTTAATTAGATTGACATTTACCATGTCACTTTGTATTTTATATTATATAGTTAATAGACTTACCATATACATCGAAGAGACCCCCATGTTGTAAATTAATAATGAACCTATCATGATATAAGTCTCTTGGCCGAATCTCAGATTTTTAGGAATAAAATAACAATTAATAATATAATATTTGTTTTAAAAACTATTTTATGTCAATTTTGAAACTATTCAATAGTTGATTTTTTTTAAACTCATAACAGAATTATTACTTCGACCAAAGTGAATTAAATCAATAATAACATATCATATTAACCTAGAAAATTAGTTTAGTTCACAAAAAGTCTCAAATTATATTTATTTGGGTATTTATAACCTCAATTATGTCAATATTTCATTAATAAGATAATTACACCATCATCGTTGTGTCTTAAATAAATTAAATTATTTAATGTCTAAAAATTAAAAATAAAATACCATCATGTAGGAAATCTTTTTATATTTCTACTGAAGATTTATAGTCTAATTTATCTTATTTATAACCCCATATTAAAAATTATTTACTTATTAAACATTGATTTTAACTATTTTAACCCTTCTTTAAATAAATTAATAATAAATGTCCTAATCTAATCCAAGTGGGCCTAAATGGTCATATTTTATTCCTAAGGTTGTTTTTGGTCGAATTACACTTGTCCAATAGAATTAGGACATGTTTTAGGGTAATAATAATATCATTTTTACCCTTAATTACCCTACATACATTTAACCGTGGTAAAAAAAGTAAAAAGTTACTATTCAGCAAAAATTAATTCCATCTCATTGAACCAAATTTTAGTCCTAGATATTAACTTTGTTTCTTGGAGTTTCAAAATTCCACCCACAGAAGCAGTAAAAATATGTTTTATGAAAAATTTTGTTTTTTAACTACCACTTAGTGGTTTCACTATTCATCAAAAAATGAATATTTCCAAAAAAATACCAAAAATTAGATCTAAGCTATATTTTATATTATGAATTCAAAAATGATGTCTATTTTATCAAATTCAAAAAATATCAGTTGCATTAATTAATTTAAAAATTAATTCCTGTCGTCAAAACAAATAGCGTGTTTTTAGGAGATAATAACTATCAAAAGATTGACACTTGTTTATGACTGGTTTAAATGTGAAATTACATCCAATTATCAACATTGTATTAAATTGTAAAAATCTATTTTAAATATACTTTAAAACCACTCAAATTAATAATTTACCACTATTAATTATATCTATTAAAAAAGTTGTTTTTAATTATAATTTAGTAATTTTCACTATTCATCAGAATATGAATGTTATCCGAAACGTACCAAAATGTCATCTTAGGCTAAATTCAATACTCCAAATCCAAAAATGAAGTCCATTTTGAGTGCTAAAATTTCTAAAATTTTAAAAGGTGGTTATTACTATTCATAGAGGTTAGTTTTAATAATATTTTAATAGCATATCGTTGTTTAGTGAAACTCGGTATTGCGTACTACACACGCTATCGAGGAAGGTTGTGATTGCGTGTAATTCAAGGCAAGTCAAGGATGCGTGTTGAGCAAGATCCTTTTGGTGTATCATACAACACAAGACATTAATGAAATTAAAAAAAATATTTTTCATAAAATCTCAGGCTGTTACAAAAAATATATTGAAACTAAATTATTATGTCCCAATTATAAAGAAGAAGTTTATTTTGTAAAATTTAATATATAAATGTTTCAAATATTGGATTTAAATTGGGTTCTCCATTAAAAGGTGGTAAAATTGTAATTTTTTTTGAAAAATACTTCTTTTATCTGAAAAAATGAATTTGTTCTTACATTATATTTAAGCAACTCAAAATATGGATTCCAAAATTATAAGGATTATATAAAATTCAAAATTCAGTTAATACTTTTCATAACAACTTTTTAATGGCTAGTTTGGTATGTCATGGTATGCTAGAACTTGGTGTTGCATGTAGTGAAAGTTGTTGAATTACTTTGAATAAATAACGTACTATGAAATCTTGGGATGTTACAGGCTGTGATACTATCTTGGTATTGGTAGACCGGTTGATGAAATCATCTCACTTCATAGCGATCAAGGAGTAGAGTGTGGTGGATGACTTTGTGTAGAGATACATGGATGATGTCGTTCGGTTGCATGGTGTTCCAAGGTCCATAGTTTCAGATAGGAGGGAACAGTTTACCTCATGAGTCTAGAGGGGGCTGTAGCATTCTTTTGGCAACCAGCTAGTTTTTATCAATGCTTTCCACCCCCAAAAAGATGGGTAGATAGAGTGAACCATCCACACATTGGAGGATATACTATGGACTTGTGTTTTGGTCTTCGGGAGATCATGAGAATGAAATTTTACCTTAGTAAAATTTTCCTACAGTAATATTTATCACTCAACCATTGGCATGGAACCATTTTTAGCCTTGTACAGGAGGATTTATTGCTCACCCATGTGCTGGACAGAGGTCAGGGATATAGGTGTTATTGGCATAGAGGTGGATCATAGCACGACAGTGAAGTATTAGCTTATACAGGAGAGGATATAGATAGCTAAAGGCTTGTTGAAGTCATATTTCAATCATAGGAGGAGACCATTGGAGTTCAAGGATAGGGACCATGGGTTCTTGAAGGTCTCCACTAATAGTGGGTAATGGATTTTCTATAGGGGGAGTAAGATTCCTCCCAGATTCGTCAGAGCCATCGAGGTATTACGAAGGGTTGGCAAAGTGGCTTATCGAGATAGCGCTACCACCACCGCTATTGAGGGTTCACAACTTATTCCATCTATCTTGGCTCTATTTATATTTACACGATGATGCACACATCTGCGACTATAGGGAGCTAGATATCATGGATGATGTGATGTTTGTAGAGAGATCATTGAGGATCGAGGATCATGAGGAGAAGGTGCTTTGTGGATGAACCATTCCCTTGGTTTGTGTGTTATGAAGGCATGGTGTCCTTGAGGAGAGTACCTAGGAATGGGTGGTATATATTTTCACCCAGTACCTAGAGCTGTTTTGTGTTTTTTTGTTTTGTTATGTACTTATCTATGATAAAGTACTTGAACTTGTTAACTATGAGATTTTATGTTTTCCTTATTCTTTTCATGTGTGTGAATTGTATTAACTGTTGGTAGGGGAGGACTTGATCCCAAATTGAGATGCATTTTGGTGAATGTGATTAAACTCATGCAGGCGAGTCAGTGCCACCCAATACGGATAATATCTCAACATTGGGAAAATGGATTCCCTGATCCATATGTCTGGGAAGTGAAAACCTTATATATTTTTGTCGTTACATGAGGGAGAGGTGTTCCTAGATTTCAAGGAGGTTTTCTCCAGAGAAGTACCATTTGAGTTGGTTTTTAGGACCCCTCTTTTTTCTTCAAGTCTAGTTTCAATTATCTATAGAAATAATAGTTTGAGAGGTATCTGATATAATGGCTAGATAGTGAATCATTAAAGAGTTTGGAAAAAAATTGGTTCCATCAAACGGTTCCACTGAAATGGTGGTACTGGTCATGAAGACATCGTAAGAGTGTAACTGGTCGTGGTCGCCCACCGAAATGGTGGCAGCCATTACGGTGTTCCACCGAATAGGTGGCACCATGAAGGTGAAATCATTACGGTCGCACTGTCATCATCATACACCGAAATAGTTTCACCATAATGGTGGAACCGTAACTATCACACTGTCACAGTCGCACACTGAAATTGTGGCACCACTTACGATGGTACTGTGACGGGGGCACTGTGATTGTGGAACCACTAATGGTGTCTCAGCAAACGGTGACCCACTTTTGTTTATTTTACCAGTTCCTATCCTGCAATGTATATGTTGACCTAGAAGTGTTTTAATACCCCCTTTCAAAGCCTTTTAAATCCCATAAACGATATCTAAAATCTTCCAAGATCCAGGAAACCCTTGACTTAACGAAACATGTAGCATTTTCCTCGGTGCCACAATGTTTATTTGTACATCCTGTTCAACCCCTATTACATGTTTTAATCTATTAAAAGAAAACCCTTTACTCACACCCGTTATGTCCACCTCTCTGATGATAATTATTAAATGATAACTAATTCCATCTTGTGACAGCACCCATCCCCATGGAGAAACCGGGATTAACCTTCAATGATGTTCAAGATTTTATATCACGTAACTGTAGGATCTTGAATTTTTATCACAAGGAAATTCATCTTTATTTGATTCTTTGTTCTTTTTGGAAAGTTTCCCTACTATTCCTTGGTGAGTGGGACTCCCCCTTCCCGACGCTAGTGGTGAGCCTGTTCTAGAGCCTTTCTTGCTCATTCATGGACTCCTCAAAGTTCTTCCCCTATAAGTGAGGCATCCCATGTTCTTGGCGCAGGGAGAAAAAAATCGATCATTGAGCATCTAGGTAGGTTTATTCCTTAGTTTCACATTATGGTGTATCAGGCAGGGTGGGGATGATGATTTTATTTTGGAGACAGATGAAACCAAACCTTAATGAAGATAATAAATGGGTTTTATGGAATGAATTGGTGTGTTTTATGGGGTTGTTGTACACTTTTTTCCTTTCTTATATGTTGTAAATTGTATGAGCTTATGTCCACAAAAAATTGTGGCCATTGGTGGTCCTTTCATGCACACTAATGAACCTATATTTTCTAGATAATTCTATGATTTAATGTGTAACACCCTAAGATTTCATAGTATGTTATTTCTTCAAAGTAATTCAGTAACTTTCACTACACGCAACACTGAGTTCAAGCACACCACGACTTACCAAACTACCTGTTCAAAAGCGGTTATGAATAGCATTAACTGAATTTTGAACATTATATATTCATTAAAATTTTGGAATCCATATTATGAGTTTCTTAGACATAATGTAAGAACAAATTCATTTTTTCAGATATAAGAATTATTTTTCAAAAAATTCAATTTTACCGCCTTTCAATGGAGAACCCTTTTTAAATCCAATATTTGAAACATTTACAATATAAACTTCTTCATTAGAATCAGGACATAGGAATTTAGTTTCAATAAATTTATGATGTTTTTCTGATAACTTTCATACTTGGGTGAATAGTAACAAATACTATATTTTAACTAAAAAAACATTTTTATTCAAAATAATTTATAGTGTTGAATTAAACATTTTAACAGTTTTAATGATTAATTAGATTATATTTTTACCATTAAATCCAATGATGGTCTTTGTAAGTAATTTCACTTCAAAATTGGTCATAAACAAGTGTCAATCTTTTGATATTTATTATTTCATAAAAATACGCCTTTTGTTTTGACAGTAGGAATTAATATTAAATTAATTAATGAAAATTCAATGTTTTAAAATAGGTAAAATAGAATTCATTTTTTAATTCATAATATCAAAATTTCTATAGGGTGAATTTTAGGTATTTTTTTGAAAACTTTCATTTTTTTATGAATAGTGAAAAAAACTAAGTTGTTGTTTCAAACTGACTTTTTATTTACATAATAATTTATTTTATTTAAATTTATTTTAGGTAAAAAAATATATATAATACTTATATAAATTCAATATAATTCATTGGAGTCAGTTTATAATAATTTTATATATATTAAAATTTTATGGATATTTTTACCGTCTTTTACCCACCTCCTAGGAGCATTTGAAAATTTACATAAAACGTAATTATAATACTTCTATGAGTTGAATTTCATAATTCTGAGAGACACCATTGATATCAATATATAAAATGTGGTTCAATAAAATGAAAATAAGTTTCGGTAAATAATAATTTTTACTTTTATTTACCATAGTTAAAAGTAAATAGGGTAATTAAGGGTACAAATGATATTATTATTACCCTGACACATGTCCTAATTCTATTAGATAAGTATAATTCGACGAAAAAAAACCTTAGGAATAAAAATATACCTCTTTGGTCAACTTGGATTAGATTAGGATGTTTATTTTTACTTAATTTAAAGAAGATTTAAATGTTTTAAATTCAATGTTTAATAACTAAAACATTTTTAATATAGGGTTATACAAAAGAAAAATTCGACTATAATTTTTCATTAGAAGGCTAAAACGATTTACTACATAATGGTATTTTATTTATAATTTTTAGACATTAAATATTTAAATGTATTTATGACCCGATGATGATGATGTAATTACCATATTAATTAATGATTAAAATAATTGACATTATAAATATCCAAATAAATGTAATTTGATATTTTTTATGAATTCCACTAATTTTCTAGGTTAATAAGATATGTTAGGGTTGTTTCTATTAATATTTATTAAAATTAATAATTTTTTTATGAGTTTAGAGAAAACAAAATACCAAATAGTATCAAAATTGACATAAAGAGTGTTTGAAACAAATATTATATTATTAATTGATATTCTATTCCTAAAAATCTAAAGTTTGGACAAAATACTGATATAATGATAGTTGTATCTTTAACGAACCACATGGGGTTCTCTTAAAAGTTTATAGTATGTTTATTAACTACATAATATAAAAATAAAAAAATACATGAAAACTGTCAAACTATTTAACTAAGAGTTAAATCAAAATGATAAAGTTAATATATTGACCCAAACCTGTCTAAAACCTGGTGGTTGAGTGGTTTTAGACCAATCCCCACCTTATCATTTAAATAATTTATTTTTGAGCTATTAGAAACCGGAAATTATTTTATTATAAAATAATATTTTTATCTTTTTCTAAGGTTTCCTCACCCCTCTTATAAAAGGGCACTCCCCCTTCTCTCTTTTTCACTCCCTCAAAGCCATTTGTCTCAGCCTTCCACAACCCAAATACCCTCTCAACTGTCCTCCCTTATTCCTAGAGTCCTTCCTTTATTCAGAAATCCACCCTAAATAGACCTTTTGATCAAATCAAAAGGCAAAACCAGAAATAAAAGGTAAATATTTCATCACCTCTTTCATGTTCCTTTCTTCTTCCACTAACACTTTCTTTGTTGTTTCAATTCTAAAATAGTAAATCTAGTGTCTTCTTTATACTGTTATATTATTATAAATATTGTACAACCATATTCATTATTATATCCATCCATTTAATGACATGTCACCATACGTGTGTACGTATGGCTTACAGTCTCCACATTGTGGTGTAATTATTATTCGATAAATTATTATTTGGATGGGTATAATAATGATGTGTAATTTATTTCAATAACAAATATAGCATGATAATTATTATTTATATATGATATACCATTCATTTATATATTATTTTAATATCAAAATAATGATATTTTTGCCTGTGTGTATGTATGGATTACCGTCTCCACAAACACGATGAGACTCATTCCCCATCGTATCCATTCAAGAAAAAGTTTCATTAGATGATTAAAAATAATTTTTAAATACTTAATATCATTCCGAATATGAATAAGATACATCTTATCCAAAACAATCTTTACTTATGTAACAAAACATATAAAGGAAAACGAATCAGATAACACTCGAAACAACGATAATACTAAAATATTATTTACAATGCAATATCAAAATATCATATATGATATCATATTAATTTATATGATTCATGTATAATTTAATAAAAATTATTTCACCATTATACCAGAGGTTAACCTAACCTCAGCGAAGGAAAATTACAATGTAAGGGTTAATTTCACAATCTCTTTATTATCCGACGTCGTTTTTATGTAAGTATCAACTAAGACATCTTTATCATTCACATCCATGTTTCTAAAAAATGAATTTCAAAACATTTTTACTATTACTAGACAATGGATTAAAGTCATTTATACACTTATTTGAAATTTTATGTTTTGAAACGAATCTTTTAGTCGTTTTCCAAACAAGATACTTTACGAACTTTTTGACAAAATTAAAGTAAGAATGTATTTTTTAACTTATATGGTGGTTGTGGTGATTCTCTGCCATTATAACATCATCCATGATTCCCATACAATATTATAAGAATATTTTCAAATATAAATGTTTTCTTTTATGATTTCATGAATTTTAAATTATTTCAAAATAGAAGGAGATATTTCTCTAAAAAGGTTTTGATTTCATCTATGTCAACATCCTTTGATGGATTTTATGTTTTCTTGATGTTGATTTATTATGATAAAAAATACCTATTGTACTGAAGGATTTATCATATTTTTGACTGTGGATGTGTTCTTTCATATCATTCATGGTTTATTGATAAAGTATTTGCATTTTTATGCCAGTTTTAATACAATGTTTATGTTATGTTAAAACATTTTCATATGGGGAATGCATTGGACATAGTAAGTGACGGGTGGAGCCTGCTATAGCTTCTAGATGCATCAGTCGGTCTCATGAGACAAACTAGGGTTTTGGAACAAGGCTTTGACAAAATCTTATTTGTATTCTTGTTACAAGGAGTTGACTATATGGTTATGAATGTCTGGCATTATTCATTCCATCATTATGAAAGTGGCTATTGAAATTGCATGTGATTGTTCGACTAATAGAATATTCATTTGAGTAAGTAAATGGCATAATTTTGAATTATATTTTCAATATTATGATGAAGTTTATGTTAAAAAGGATTTTGATTTAGTTCTATACATTTCCTTAAATGTTTATGCTTATTTGTGAATGTTTTCGCAGTATTTTTATCCCTACTGAGCATCTATGCTCACCCCTTTCATTGTTTTATTTTTCCCAAGATGCGAAAAAGTATATTATGACTGAACTCCAGGGACAGTCTATTGGATATTAGTGTTTTCAATGGATTCAATGTTCTTTTATTTTTCCATTTTATGATGTAATGTAAACATTGTGAAAGTATATATTACTTACAAGGCTACTAAACTAATCAGTCATTCAAGAATTGATTTTTTTTTTGATCAAGCCAATGATATGTAATAATGCACCGACTCTGGATTTTTGGGGGTGGGGTGTTACAGTTGGTATCAAAGGATGTTTCATAAAAAACATTAAAACTAGATTTAGATAATCTCTGATTAGAGCTCATAGCCCTACGATAGACATTGAGGATTATTATAGAACTTCCTAGAATTTTGGTATTCTAGTGATTTTGTGAGTTTTCCAGGCAATACATCCCTGTATGGATACGAGCTGGTAGAGGTGGCTCTAGCATAGATGTACGTAGTGGTAAAACTTGAAAACACATCTTTGAGATAGACTAAAACGGGAAGACGTGCACGACAACGGTCATTGCTGCACTATTGGTTACGACACTTCTAGGGGATATGCTTAGAATAATTATCATTTTATATACAAATCATTATGAATGATTTATGAGTATATACCTCCTAAAAGAATAAATTTTTATTATTATGGATTATATCCATCAACTGTTCAATTTACATTAGGGATTTTACAAGATTGGAATTATTCATTGAAATTCATAAAATAACCTAGTGTATGTCATTCTATAGAAATGAAACCTAGTATAAGGAATTTGAACTCCAACAATACGTCTGATCCAAAGAGTAAGAAAGATCATATCTTTTAGGGTATTAAGACAACATCTAGAAGGGAAATATTCTCCAATGTATTCTCAACATATAAAGAAATAGTATCACATGTTAATAAGATAACTAAAGAATTCTATGAGTCATGTGTCTTTTATGGGAAGTAAGAGAAGAAAACGATGGAAGAGGGAAAGATGGATAAAGGGAAGATGGAAAAGAAGGATTTTACAATATGTGATAACTATGGAAAGAATCATCTTGGTAAATTAATTAAGTGAATGAGAGATTTTTATAAGTATGGAGAAATAGGAAACCAAATACGTGATTTCAAGGGTAAGAAAAAAGTTTCAAATGTACAATGCTTCATCTTGAAGGAGTTGGGACACTATTCGAATCAATGTCCACATCATCATAGTATACCACAAATGCTGCTATTGGATAATAATAAAGTTATGATACTACTGAAGATTAAGAGGAATGATTAGATTTCTTATTTTGTTATTAATGTTTTCTGTCATTTGAGTTTTGTGTTAGTGTTGAACATGTTAAAATAATTATAGAGTATATAAGGATTGTACTGCAGAACTATTTCATTAAGGACATGAGATTGTGTGGAACCATGAAAAGTGACTCAATAAGAGGTTAAATTTATGGAAAATATATCATTGAGAGAATGATAAACCATAATATTTTTCTGATATCGAGGTAATCAATTTTTGGAATAATACATGATTTATTTGGATAAATTATATTGGATATTCGTGACTACCATGAAAATGATTAATGATTTTTATATTCCATCATTGTTGGAGTTTAAATATTTTTTGGATAGAAGGAGTATATCCAGTATTCTATACAGAATAATGGAGCCTGAATGTAATCAATAAGGTTTTATGGTAATTCAAGATTTTTCACTGTGTTAAGCGAATACACGATGAAGGTGGTCACTTGTAATTACGTGGAAAAAAGGATCATCATTGTGTTTATATTCCTTATAACTTTTGTAATGTGAGTTTGGAAAGAAGTATTTTATATAATTCTAGTTTGATATTCTTTTTGGATTTTCATGAAAAAGGACACCTCGGAGGTCAGGTGGCAACCCTTCACGTCCAGCAAGGCTGCGAGACTTGAACCCAGAACCAATGAGCGACAAGGGTGTATCACCTACCACAGGCCCAAGTGATTTCCTGGAAAGAATAATGCTATTTTTTTAAAAGTTATGGAAGATGAATTATGGATTCATTTTTTTGGAACCCTATACAAATAGGAATAATAAAATATATTTTTATGTTCTATTATCTTTTAGAGTCACAGATGAGTTTGTGGTAGAAATTAGTTAAAGGATAGAATTCTACATTTCATGTATATATTTCTTTTCTTCCCTTATTTTATGAAGAAATTAATTATTAAACTTTAGGTAAGGGATCTTAAAACTAAAAATTTGATATCGTAATACCTTAGGTTATGTTGGACTGATGATATTTTAAATCGTCATAGATTGATGGCTTTGATGCCCTCAATTATACAATTGTTTGTCACTGATAACCTCAATAAATTCCTATAAATATTTACATTTTTCCTCCAATTATGTGTCCCAAATTTCCACCAATGTTCTCCTAATCGAGATCATAATTTGGTGGTGACTTTTTCATTCCCCTTTTCCTCTTATTAAGACTAAATTTTATTAACCCAATTTCTCATATGGGTTTTCCCACAATGCTATTTTTTATTTTCAACCATTTATTTTCGAAGAAGAATTTTAAATTGCGAGGATGCAATTTATTGATTCATTGAAGAATGTAACACCCCATGATTTCATAGTAAGCTATTTCTTCAACGTAATTCAGTAACATTCACTACACACAACACCAAGTCCATGTGAACAATGACTTACAAAAATGGGCGTTCAAAAGTGGTTATAAATAGTATTTAATAAATTTTTATCATTATATAATCTTTATAATTTTGGAATCCATATTATGAGTTTCTTAGACATAATTTTAGAACAAATTTATTTTTTTAAATAATTGAATTATTTTTTAAAAAATGCACTTTTACCGGCTTTTAATGGCGAACTCTTTTTAAATCCAATATTTGAAATATTTATAAAATAATTTTTTTTAGAATCGGGACATATGAATTTAGTTTCAATTCTTTTTTGGTGTTTTTATGATAACTTACATATTTGGGTGATTAGTGAAAAATACTATATTTTAACTGAAAAAAACTTTTTTAATCAAAATAATTTATAGTGTTGAATAATAAATTTTAATGGTTTGTAATTATAATTAGATTATATTTTTACCATTTAATCCAATGATGGTCATTGTAAGTAATTTAACATTGAAATGTACATAAACAAGTGTCAATCTTTTGATATTTATTATTTCTTAAAAATATACTTTTTGGTGTTAACAACGGGAATTAATTTTAAATAAATTAATCAAAATTCTATGTTTTTAAATTAGTAAAATAGAATTAATTTTTGAATTCATAATATAAAAATTTTTATAGTCTGATTTTTTGGACTTTTTCTAAAAACATTCAATCTTGGATGAATAGTGAAAAACACTCGGTTATTGTTTAAAACCTACTTTTTATTTAAATAATTATTTATTTATATTATTATTATATATAGGTAAAAATATATACATAATATCTATATAAATTCAATGTAATTTATTGGAGTCAGTTTATATTAATTTTAGATATATAAAACTTTTATTGAAGATTTTACCGTCTTTTACCCACTTCTTAAGAGCATTTGAAAATTTACATAAAACACAATTTTTCTACATCTATGAGTTGAATTTAAAAAATTCTAGAGACACGATATATATCATTATTTAAAATGTGGTTCAATAAAATAAAAATAATGTTGGTGAATAGTAACTTATTACTTTTATTTACCACGGTTAAAAGTAAATAGGGTAATTAAGCGTAAAAATGAAATTATTATTACAATAACACATGTAATAATTCAATTGGAAAAGTATAATTCGGCCAAAAAACCTTATAAATAAAATATTTACCATTTTGTTTTACTTGGATTAGATTAGGACATTTATTATTAATGAATTCAAAGAAGAGTTAAAAGTGAAAAATTCAAATTTTAATAACTAAAACATTTTTAATATAAGGTTATACATAAGATAAATTCAACTATGAATATTCATTAGAAAGATAAAAAATTTCCTACATAATTGTATTTTATTTTTCAATTTTTAGACATAAAATAATTAAATATATTTATGACCCAATGATGATGCTCTAATTACAGTATTAATAAAAGACTAAAATAATTGACATTATAAATATCCATATAAATGTAATTTGAGGCTTTTTAGGAATTAAAATAATTTTCTAGGTTAATAAAACATTATAGGGTTTCTTAGATTAATTTTTTACGAAGTAATAATGCTATTAAGAATTTTGAAAAAAACAAAATACCAAATAGTGTCAAAATTGACATAAAAGTTTTTTTAAACAAAAATTATACTATTAATTGATATTCTATTCCTAAAAAATATAACATTTTGAAAAATAATTATATAATGATATTTGTATCATTAATGAACCACTTGGAGTTCTCTTATAAGTTTATAGTATGCTTATTAAATATATAATATAAAAATACAAAGAGACATGGTATTTGTCAAAATATTTAACTAAGAGATAAATCAAAACGTTATTGTTAATATAGTGACCCAAACCTATCTAAAACATATTGGTTGAGTGGTTTTAAACCCATACTCACCTTATACTTCAAACAATTTATTTTGGAGCCATTCTAAATTGAAAATTATTTTATAATAAAATCATATTTCAGGCTTTTCCTATGGTGCCCTCACCCCTCTTATAAATGGGCACTCCCCCTTATCTCTAATTCACACATTCAATGCCATTTTTATTGGCAAGACCCTACCCAAATACCCTATACACTGTCCTATATTCATCCTAGACTCCTTAATTTAGTCAGAAAGCCATCCTAAGGATCCCTTTGGATCAAATCAAAAGGAAGAACCCGAAGAAGAGGTAAATATTTCATCAACTCTTTCACGTTTCATTCTTCCTCCACTTCATCTTTATTTGTTGTTTCCATTATAAAATAACAAATCCAGTGCCTTATATATAATAATAGGTTATTATAAATACTCTACAACCATATTCATTATTCTATCCATCCTTTGAATGACATGTCACCATACGTGCGTGCGTACGGCTTACCGTCTCCACCTCATGGTGCGATTGTTATTCAATACATTATTATTTGGATGAGTATAATAATGATGTGTAATTGATTTAATGAGAAATATAAAATGATAATTATTCTGTATATATTATATAATATCATATTATATATAATTTTAATATCAAAAGAATGATATTGTCGCTCGTGCGTACGTACGAATTACCGTCTCCACGAACACGATGAGATTCATTCCACATCGTATCCATTCACAACTAATTTTCATTAGATGATTAAAAATAATTTTTAAAGAATTTATATAATTCTGAATATGAATAAGATACAAATTATCCATAACAATTATTACTTACATAAAGAAACATATAAAGGAAAACGAATCAGTGAACACCCAAAATGACGATAATACTAAAATATTATTAACAAAGCCATTTTAAAAGATCATATATTATTTCATATTAATGTAAATTATTCTTCTATAATATTATAGAATTTATTTCACCATTATACAGGAGGATAACTTACCCTTTACCAAGGAAAAGTACAAGGTAAGGGATAATTTTACAATCTCATTATTATCCGAGGTTGTTTTTAGGTAAGTATCTACTAGGGCCTCTTTATCATCCACATCCATGTTTCTTAAAAATATATTTCAAAACATTTTGAATATTTACTAGACAGTGTGTTAAAGTCATTTATTCCTTTATTTGAACTTTTACGTTTTGAGAGAAATCTTTTAGTCGTTTTCAAACAAGGTACTTTACGACCTTTTCGACCAAATTAAGGTAGGAATGAATTTTTTTAACTTATACAGAGGGTGCATTTATTTTACACTATTATAACATCATCCAAGCTTCCCATACAAGATTATAAGAATATTTTCAAATATAAATGTTTTCATTTATAATTACGTGACTTTTAAATGATTTAAAAATATAAAGAGATATTTCTCTAAAAAGGGTTTGATTTCATCTATGTCAACATCTTTGATAGATTTTATGTTTTTTGAAGTTGACTTATTATTATACAAAACATCTATATTGTATTGAAGTTTTTGTGATATGTTTGAATATGGATGTGTTATTCGATGCCATTCAGGGTTTATGGATAATGTATTGACATTTTTTATGCCAGTTTTAATATGAATATTTATGTTATGTTTAATCCTTTTAATATGGGGAATGTATTGGACTTAGTAAGTGATAGGTGGATCTCACTATAGGTCATCGATGCATCGGTAGGTCTCATTAGAGAAACCAGTGTCTGGGAACACGACCTAGACAAAATCTTATATGTAGTCGTGGTAAAATACCTTGACTAGGTGGTTATGAATGTCTGAAATTATGCATTCCATCATTATGAAAGTGGCTATTGATATTGTATGTGATTATTCAACTAGTATAATATCCATGTGAGTAAGTAGATGGCATTATTTTGATTTATATTTTCTATATTATGAAAAAGTTTATGTTCAAAATAATTTTTTAGTTCTATAAATTTCCTTAAATGTTTATAATTATTTATAAAAGATTACGCTATATTGTTATCCTTACTGATCATCTGAGCTCACCCCTTTCTATGTTTTATTTTTCTCAAGATGCGAAGAAGTATATTATCACTGACTTGTATGGACTATCTATGGGAACTCAGTGTTGTCTATGGAATCAATGTTGTTGTATTTTTACATTTTATAATGTAATGTAAACATTATGAAGGTATTTAGCACTTCCAAGGCTACTAAAATAATTGGTCTTTAGAGACTTGATCTTTTGTGATCATTCCAATGATACGTAATAATGCACCGACTCTGGGTTTCTAGAGTCGGGGTGTTACGGTTTGTATCAGGGGAATTTTAGTTCAAACCATAGAAACTTGTTTTAGATAATCTGTGATTAGATCACATAGCCTTAAGATAGACATTGAGGATTAGTATAGAAGAACTTCTTAAAATTTTGGTATTGTATAGATTTTGTGTGTTTTCCATGCAATACATCCCTATTTGGATTTGAGCAGGTAGGGGAGGATCTAGCACAAATTTACCTTGTGTTAAAACCTAAAAACACTACTTTGAGATAGAATCGAACAGGAACTAGTACAGGTCAATGGGACTTGCTGAACTCTTGGTTATGACACTTCTGGGGGAGATGCTAAGAATAATTTTGATTTTCATTACAAATCATTATGAAGGATTGAAGAGTATATACCTCCAAAAGAAAATATTTTTATGATTATGCATTATAACTATTAATTGTTCAATTTATGTTAGGTATTTTTCAAGTTTGGAATTGTTCATTGGAATTCATAAACTTACTTAGTGTATGCCATTGTATAGAAATGGCACACGGTAGAAGGGATGTGAACTCCAACAATATATATGATCCAAATAATAAGAAGGATCATATCTTTTGCCGTATTAAGCCAACATTTAAAATGGAAACAGTCTCCCATTTATTCTCAACATATGAAGAAATAGTATCATGTGTTAATAAGATAAGTAATGAATTGTCTAAGTCCTATGGATTTTAAAGGAAGCAAGAGAATAAAATGATGGAAGAGAGAAAGATAGATAAAGAGAAGTTGAAAAGAAGGATTTTCCCACATGTGATAACTATGGATAGAATCACCTTGGTAAATGGTTGAAGGTAATGGGAATTTGTTATAAGTGTGGAGAAAAAGGACACCATGTACGTGATTGCAAGGGTAAGAATTGAATTTCAAATGTACAATGCTTTTTCTGCAAAGAGTTGGGACACTACACGAATCAATGTCCAAATCATTAGATTATATCCCAAATGATGCTATTGGATTATAATAATGTTATGATACAACCGAAGATGAAGAGGAATGATTATATTTCTTACATTGTTATTAATGCATTGTGCCATTTTAGTATTGTATTAATGATGTATTTGTTATAAGAATTATAGAGTATATAAGGATTGTATTGCAGTATTATTTCATTAAGAACTTGAGATTGTGTGGAACCAAGAAATGTGACTCAATAGCAGGTTAAATTTTTATAAAATATATGTTTGAGAGAAGGATAAACCATAATATGGTTCTGATACCAAGGTAGTCATTTTTTGGAATAATACATGATTGATTTGGATAAATTATATTGGATATTTTTGACTACCTTGAAACTGATTAATGATTTGTATATTACATAATTGTTGGAGTGTACTACATTTTTGGAAAAAAGAGTATATCCAGTATTCTATAAAAAATAAGGGATCATGAATGTTATCAATAATGTTTTATGGAAAATTAGGTTGTTGTAGTGTTTTAAAAAATACACGATGAACGTGTTCCCATATAATTATGTGGAAAAAAGGATCTTCATTGTGTTTAACTTCTTTAGAAATTTGGGACTGTGATTTTGGACAGAAGTATTTTGGAAAATTCTAGTTTGAGATTATTTATGAATTTTCATAAAAAGTACAACATAGAGGTCGGGCGACAACCCCTCAGATTCGACAAGGCCGCGAGACTTGAACCCGTAACCGAAGGGCGACAAGGGTGTATCACCTACCACTGGACCACATGATGTCCTGGATTGAATAATTTATTTTTTTAATGGTCTGGTAGATGATTTATAAATTTATTTTTTGGAACCCTATACGAATAGGATAAATAAAATATTTTCCTAATTTCTATTATCTTTTAGAGTGAAAGATGAATTTGTGGTAGAAATTAATTAAAGGATGGATCTCTAATTATCAGTTATATATTTTTGTCTTCTCTTATTCTATGCTGAAATTAATTCTCAAACATTAGGTAAGGGATCTTAAAACTAAAAATGTGTTATCCTAATACCTGATGTTTTTTTGAACCAATGATATTTTAAATCATCATATATTGATGACTTTGAGGCCCTCAATTATACAAGTGTTTGTGATTGATGACCTCAATCTATCCCTATAAATAATTATGTTTTTCCTCTAAATATGCATCCCTAATTACCACCAATGTTCTCCTAATAAAGATCATAATTTGGTCTTGACTTTTTCAATCCCCCTTTCTTCTTATTAAGACTAAATTTTATTAACTCAATTTGCGATGTGGGTTTTCCCACAATGGTATTTTCTTTTTTAAACCTTTTATTTTCGAAGAACAATTTCAAATTGCGAGGATGCAATTTACTGATGGATGGAAGAACGTAACACCCCAATATTTCATAGTAAGTTATTTCTTCAAAATAATTCAGTAACTTGCACTACACGCAACACTGTGTTCAATCCCACCACGACGTACCAGACTAGCCGTTCAAAAGCTGTTTTGAATAGTACTAACTGAATTTTGTACGTTATATAATCCTTATAATTTTAGAATTCATATTATGAGTTTCTTATACATAATGTAAGAACAAATTCATGTTTTCATATAAAAGAATTTTTTTTCAAAAAATTCAATTTTACCACCTTTTAATGGAGAACCCTTTTTTAAATTTAATATTTGAAACATTTTCAAAATTAACTTCTTCTTTATAATCGGTACATAATAATTTAGTTACAATAATTTTATCATGTTTTTCTGATAACTTTCATATTTGGGTGAATAGTGAAAAATACTACATTTTAACTGAAAACAACTTTTTAAATCAGAATAATTTATAGTGTTGAATTATACATTTTAATGATTTGGAAGTATTATTAGATTATATTTTTACCATTTAATCAAATGATGGTCATTTTTAGTAATTTCAAATTGAAATTGACCATAAACAAGTGTCAATATTTTGATATTTATTATTTCTTAAAAATACGCTTTTTGGTTTTGACAATGGGAATTAATTTTAAATTAACTAATGAAATTTCTATTTTTATAAATTGGTAAAATAGTATTCATTTTTGATTTTGGGATATCAAAATTATCTTGGGGTGAATTTTCTGTATTTTTCTTAAAACTTTCAATTTTGATGAATAGTGAAAAACACTGAGTTATTTTTTAAAACCAACTTTTTATTTAAATAATTATTTATTTTATTTAAATTTATTTTGTGTCAAAATATATATATAATACATATATAAATTCAATTTAATTCATTGGAGTCATTTTATAATAATTTTAGATATATAAAAATTTTATCGAACATTTTACCGTTTTTTACCCTTCTCCTTGGAGCATTTGCAGATTTACATAAAACAAAATTTTACCGCTTCTGTGAGTTGAATTTCAAAAATCCGAGCAACATAGTTTACATCAAAATGTGAAATGTCATTCAATGAAATGGAAATAATTTTTTTTTGAATAGTAACTTTTTACTTTTATTTACCACTGTTAAAAGTATATATTGTAATTAAGGGTATAAATGATATTATAGTTACCCTAACATATGTCCAAATTCTATTGGATAATTATAATTCAACCAAAATAAACCTGATGAATAAAATATGAACCTCTTAGGTAAAATTTGATTAGATTAAGACATTAATTATTAATAAATTCAAAGAAGAGTAAAAAGTGTTAAATTCAATGTTTAATAACAACAACATTTTTAATATAGGGTTATACATAAGATAAATTTGACTATAAATATTCATTAGAAGGATAAAAGTATTTCCTAAATAGTAGTATTTTATTTATAATTTTTATACATTATATAATTAAATGTATTTATGACCCAATGATGATGCTGTAATTACCGTATTAATGAATGATTAAAATAATTGACATTATAAATATAAAAATAAATGTAATTTGAGACTTTTTATGAATTACACTAATTTTAAATGATTATAAGACATGTTATGTTTGGTTATATGAATTTTTTTAGAAGTAATAATGCGATTATGAATTTAGAAAAAATGAAATACCAAATAGTATCAATATTGACATAAAAGAGTTTTTAAAACAAATATTATATTACTAATTGATATTCTATTCCTAGAAATCCGAGGTTCGGCCAAAAGACTTATATAATGGTAGGTGTATCATTAATGAACTACTTGGTGTTCTTAAAGAAGTTTATTGTTTGTTTATTAACTATATAATATAAAAATACAAAGAGACATGGTAAATGTCAAACTATTTAATTAAGAGTTAAATCTACAAGATAAAGTTAATATAGTGTCCCAAATCTGGCTAAAACCTATTGGTTGAGTGGTTTTCGACCCATCCCTACCATATCATATATATAATTTATTTTTTAGCCCTTAGGAACCGAAATTATTTTTATTATAAAATAATATTTTTATCTTTTCCTAAGGTCCCCTCTCCCCTCTTATAAAAGGGAACTCCTCCTTCTCTCAAATTCACACCATAAAATCCATTTAGGTTGCCCAAACCTTGCCCAAATACCCTCTAAACTATCCTACCTTTATCATAGAGGCATTAATTTAGTCATAAATCCAACCTAAGGAGAACTTTTGATCAAATCAAAAGGAAGAACCCGAAGAAGAGGAAAATATTTCATCACCTCTTTCAGGGTCCTTTCTTCGTCCACTTCCTAATTTTTGGTTGTTTCCATTCTAAAATAATAAATATAGTGTATCTTATATACTGTGATGTTATTATAAATATGGTAAAACCATATTCATTATTCTATCCAAATTTTGAATGACTTGTCACCATACGTGCATACGCACGTCTTACCGTCTCCACATCGTGGTGTAATTGTTATTCAATACATTATTATTTGGATGGGTATAAGAATGATGTGTAATTGAATTAAATAATAAATATAACAGGATAATTATTCTTTATATATGATATACCATCCAATTATATATTATTTTAATATAATAAAATGATATTGTCGCTCGTGTGTATGTACGGATTACCGTCTCCACGAACACGTTGAGATTCATTCCCCATAGTATCCATTCAAGACTAATTTTCAATACATGATTATTAATAATGTTTAATGACTTTATATCACTCATAATATTAATAAGATACATCTTATCCATAACAAACATTACTTATGTAACAAAACATATAAAGTAAAATGAATCATTTAACACCAGAAATGACAAATATAATAATATTTTATTAACAAAGCAATATTAAAAGGTCCTATATGATATCATATTAATGTATATGATTATTTTAAAATTTAATAAAAATTATTTCACTATTATATAGGAGTTTAACCTACATTCAACCAAGGAAAAGTACAAAGTAAGTTTTAATTTTACAATCTCTTTATTATACGAGGTTCTTTTTACGTAAGTATCTACTGGGACCTCTTTATCATCCACATACATGTTTCTTAAAAATATATTTCGAATTTTTTTTACTATTTACTACATAGTGGGTTAAATACATTTATACCATTATTTGAACATTTTTGTTTTGAAAGGAATCTTTCAGTTGGTTTCCAAACAATGTACTTTACAACCTTTTATACAAAATTAAGGTATGAATATATTTTTTAACTTATACAGCAAGTGCTATTATTTTCTATCATTATATCATGGTCCAAGATTCCCTTGAAATATAATAAAAATATTTTCAAATATAAAAGTTCTGTTTTATAATTTCATGACATTTAAATGACTTCAAAATAAAAGAGATATTTCTCTAAAAAGGTTTTGATTTCATCTATGTCAACAACCTTTGATGGAATTTAAGTTTGATTGAAGTTGTTTTATTATGATACAAAAAATTCATATTTTATTGAAGTTTTAGTGATATGTTTGATTGTGGATGTGTTATTTCATACCATTCATGGTTTATGGATAAAGTAATGGCATTTTTATTCCTGTTTTAATACAAAAGTTTATGTTATGTTTAAACATTTTCATAGGGGGAATGCATTGATCTTAGTAAGTGACAGGTGGAGCTTACTATAGCTTCTCAATGCATCGGTAGGTCTCATGAGACAAAATAGTTTCTTGGAACAAGGCCTTGACAAAATATTATTTGTATCATTTTCCCAAGGACATGACTATGTGGTTATTAAAGTCTAGAATTATGCATTCCATCATTAAGAATGTGGCTATTGATATTGCATTTGATTATTTGACTAGTATAATATCCATATCAGTAAGTATATGACATTATTTTGATTTATATTTCCCATATTATGATGATGTTTATGCTGAAAATGATTTTGTTTTAGTTCTATACATTTCTTTAAATGTTTATGCCTATTTATGAAAGTTTCTGTTATATTGTTATCCTTATAGAGCATCTGAGATCACCCCTTTCTATGATGTATTTTTCCCAGGATGCGAAAAAGTAAATTATGACAGACCTGCAGGGATAGTCTATGGGATCTTAGTCTTGTATATGGAATCATTGTTGTTTTAGTTTTCTATTTTATGATATAATGTAAACATTATGAATGTATCTAGTATTTTCAAAGATACTAAACTAATCAGTCTTTTGAGAAATGATCTTTTGTGACCATGGAAATGATGCGTAATAATGCATCGACTCTGGGTTTCTGGGGTCGGGGCATTATAGTTGGTATAGAGGAACTTTAGTATGAACTTTGGAAACTAGATATAGATAATCTTTGATTAGAGCACATTACCCTAAGATAGACTTTTAGGATTAGTATAGAAGAACATCCTAGAATTTTAGTATTGTAGAGATTTTGTGAGTTTTCCCAGCAATACATCCCTGTCTAGATACGAGAAGGTAGAGGAGGATCTGGGAAATATGTACCTAGGGGTAAAATAAAAAAACACTACTTTGAGATAGACTCGAACGGGAACTGGTGCACGGAAACGGGTCCTACTTTACTCTTGGTTACGACACTTCCGAGGGACATTCTAAGGAAAATTCTCATTTTCATTACAAATCATTATAAAGGATTTATGAGAATATACCTCCTCAAAGAAAATATTTTTATCATTATGGATTATATCCATAAAATATTTAATTTATGTTAGGTATTTTACAAGACATTAATTATTCATTGTAATCCATAAACTGACCTACTGTATTCCATTGTATAGAAATGGCAGCCAGTAGAAGGAATGTAAACTCCTGCAATACGTATGATCCAAAGAGTAAGAAGGACCATATATTTCACGGTATTTAGCCAAAATTTATAAAGGAAATAGTCTCCCATGTATTCTCAACATATGAAGAAATAGTATCATGTTTTAATAAGATAAGTAAAGAATTATAGGAGACCTATGGCTTTTAAGGGAAGCAAGAGAATAAAAGCATAGTAGAGAGAAAGATGGATAAAGGGGAGAGGGAAAAGAAGGATTTTCGCACATGTGATAACTGTTGAAAGAATCACCTTGGTAAATGCATGAAGGGAATGAGATTTTTTTATAAGTGTTGAGAAAAAGGACACCAAGTACGTGATTGCTAGGGTAATAAAAAGGTTTCAAATGCACAATGCTCTATCTGAAAGGAGTTGGGACACTACGTGAATCAATGTCTAAATCATCAGAGTATACCCCAGATGCTGCTATAGGATAATAATAAAGTTATGTTACTACCGAAGATGAAGAGGAATGATTATATTTCTTACATTTTTATTAAATTATTGTGTCATTTGAGTATCATATTAATTATGTACATGTAATATGAATTATTGAGTATATAATGATTTTACAACAGTACTATTTCATTAAAGACTTGAGATTGTGTGGAACCAAGAAAAGTCACTCAATAGTAAGTTAAATTTTTGGAAAATATATGGTTGAGAGAATGATAAACCATAATATGGTTTTGATACCGAGGTAGTCATTTTTCTGGAATAATACATGATTCATTTGGATAAATTATATTGGATATTCTTGACTACCTTGAAACTGATTAATGATTTGTATATTCCATCATTGTCGGAGATTACAATATTTTTTGATAGAAGGAGTATATCAAGTATTCTATAAGGAATAAGGGATCATGAATGTAATCAATATGGTTTTATGGTAATTCAGGATGTTGTAGTGTTTTAAAAGAATACATGATGAAGGTGTTCACATCTTATTACGTTGAAAAAGGATCTTCATTGTGTTTACATTCTTTTTAAATTTGTACTATGAGTTTGGACAGAAGTATTTTGGATTATTCTAGTTTGAGATTATTTTTGGATTTTCATAAAAAGGAAACCCAGGGGTCGGGCGTCAACCCATCACATCCGTCAAGGCCATGAGACATGAACCCGCAACTAAAGGGAGATGATGGTGTATCATCTACCACTTGCCAACGTGATGTCCTAGATTGGATAATGTAGTTTTTCTAAAATATTTGATAGATTAATTAAAAATAATTTTTTTTGGAACCCAATACGACTAAGGTTAATAATTTTTTTTTAAGTTTAATTATATTTTAAAGTGAATGAGGAGTTTGTGGTAGTAATTAGTTAAAGGATGGATCTCAAATTGTCAAATATATAATTTTTTTCTTCACTTATTCTACGAAGAAATTAATTCTTAAACATTTGGTAAGGGATCTTAAAAATAAATATGTGTTATCCTAATACCTTATGTTTTGTTGAACCGATGATATTTTAAATCATAATAGATTGATGGATTTGAGGCTCTCAATTCTATAATTGTTTGTGACTGACGACCTTAATCACTCCCTATAAATATATATGTTTTTCCTCCTATTATGTGTCCCTAATTACCACCAATATTCTCCTAATCGAGATCATAATTTGGTGGTGACTTTTTAATTCTCATTTTTTCTCTTATTAAGACTAAATTATATTAACCCAATTTCCTATGTGGGGTTTCCCACAAAGGTATTTTCTATTGTTAAGATTTTATTTTCAAAGTAAAATTTAAAATTTCAAGGATGAAATTTATTTATGGAGGGAAGAATGTAACTCTCCAAGATTTCATAGTACATTATTTCTTCAAAGTAATTAAGTAACATGTGATACACGCAACAATGAGTTCAAGCGCACCACAACATACCAAACATGCTGTTCAAAAGTAGTTATGAATAATATTAACTGAATATTGAACTTTATATAATCCTTATAATTTTATAATCTATATTATGAGTTTCATAGACATAATGTAAGAACAAATTCAATTTTTTTAGAATAAAGAAGTATTTTTAAAAAAATGCAATTTTACCGCCTTTTAATGGTGAACCCTTTTTAAATATAATATATGAAACTTTTACAAAATAAAATTATTCTTTAGAATCAGGACATAAGAATTTATTTTAAATATATTTTTGGTGTTTTTCTGATAACTTTCAAATTTGGGTGAATAGTGAAAAATACTATATTTTAACTAAAAACATCATTTTTAGTCAAAATAATTTTTCATCTTGATTTATAAATTTTATTGATTTAGAAGTATAATTAGATTATATTTTTACCATTTAATCCAATGACTGTCATTTTATGTAATTTCACTTTGAAATTGGACTTAAACAAGTGTTAATGTTTTTATATTTATTATTTCTTAAAAATACGCTTTTTGGTTTTGACAACCGGAATTAATTATAAATTATTTAATTAAACTAATATGTTTTTAAATTGGTTACATTGAATTCATTATTTAATTCAGAATCTCAAAATTATCATAGGGTGAAATTTTGGTATTTTTTAGAAAACATTCAAGTTTTGGTGAATAGTGAAAAACCCTGAGTTGTTGTTTAAAACAGACTTTTTATTTAAATAATTATTTATTTTATTTAAATTTATTTTATGTAAAAATATATACATAATTACTATATAAAATTAATGTATCTCATTGGAGTCATTTATTATAATTTTAGATATATAATGATTTAATCAAACATTTTAACGTCTTTTACCCACCTGCTAGGAGCTTTTACAAATTAACATAATTTTTTTTACTGCTCTTATGAGTAGAATTTTAAAAATTCAAGAGACACGGTTGATATCATTATGTAAAATGCTGTTCAATATAATGAAAATAATTTTTGGCGAATAGTAACTTTTTTACTTATATTTAGCACGACTAAAATTAAATAAGGTAATTAAGGGTAAAAATGATATTATTATTATCCTAACACATGTCATATTTCTATTTGATAAGTATAATTAGACCAAAAACAACCTTAGGAATAAAATATGAACCTCTTTGGTCAACTTGGATTAGACTATGACATTTATTATTAAGTAATTCAAAGAAGAGTTAAAAGTTTTAAATTCAATGTTTAATAACTAAATCATTTTTAATATAAGGTTATACATAAGATATATTATACTATAGAAATTCATTAGAAAGATAAAATTATTTCCTACATAATGGTATTTTATTTATAATTTTTATACATTAAATAATTAAATGTATTTATAACCAAATGATGATTTTGTAATTACCGAATTAATGAAAGATTAAAATAATTGACATTACAAATATCCAAATAAATGTAATTTGAGACTTTTTAAGAATTAAACTAATTTCATATGTTAATAGTATATGTTTTGGTTGGTTATATGAATTTTATTTCGAAGTAATAATTTTGTTATGAATTTAGAAAAAACAAAATACCAAATAGTATCAAAATTGACATAAAAGAGTTTTTAAAACAAAAATTATATTATTAATTTATATTCTATTACTAAAAATTTAAAATTAATCAAAAAGAATTATATAATTATATGTGTATTATTAATTAACCACTTGGGGTGATTTTATAAGTTCATAGTATATTTATTATCTATATAATATAAAAATACAAAGAGACATGGTAAATGTCAAACTATTTATCTAAGAATTAAATCTATACGATAAAGTTAATATGTCACCCCAACCTGTCTAAAACCTATTGGTTGAGTGGTTTTAGACCCATCCCCACCTAATCTTTTATATAATTTGTTATGAACCCTTTTGAAACCGAAAATGATTTTATTATAAAATAACATTTCTATCTTTTCCTAAGGTGCCCTCACCCCTCTTATAAAAAGGAACTCACCCTTCTCTCTAATTCACACCTTCAAATCCATTTGGATCGGCCAAAACCTGCCCAAATACCCTCTCAAATGTTCTCTCTTTATCCTAGAGTCCTTAATTTAGTCAGAAATTCTACCTAAAGAGCATTTTTGATCAAATCAAAAGGAAGAACCCGAAGAAGACGAAAATATTTGATCACCTCTTTCAAGTTACTTTCTTTTTCAACTTCTTATTTCTTTGTTGTTTCCATTCTAAAACAATAAATCCAGTGTATTCTATATACTATGATGTTATTATAATTATGGTACAACCATATTCATTATTCTATCCATCATTTGAATGACATGTCACCATATGTGCGTACGTATGGCTTGTCGTCTCCACGTCGTGGTGTAATTGTTATTCAATACATTATTATTTGGATGTGTATAATAATGATGTGTAATTGATGAAAATAATAAATATAACATGATAATGACTCTTTATATATGATATAATATCCAATTATATATTATTTTAATATCAAAAGAATGATATTGTCACTCGTGCGTACGTACAAATTACCGTCTCCAAGAACACAATGAGATTCATTCCCCATCGTATCCATTCAAGACTAATTTTCATTAGATTATTGAAAATATTGTTTAAAGACTTAATATCAATCTGAATATGAATAATATACAACTCATACATAACAAACATTACTTTTGTAACAAAACAAATAATGGGAAACGAATCATTTAACACCGGAAACAACGGTAATACTAAAATATTATTAACAAATGAATATTAAAAATCATATATGATATCATATTATTGTATATGATTCTTTAATTATTTAATAAAAATTATTTTACAATTATACATGACTTTAACATTCCCTCATCCAAGAAAGTGTACATGGTAAGAGTTAATTTCACAATCTCTTTATTATCTGAGGTTGTTTTTACGTAAATATCTACTGGGACATCTTTATCTTCCACATCCATGTTTCTTAAAAATTTATTTCAAAACATTTTCTCTATTTACTAAAAAATCGGTTAAAGTCATTTATGCTATTATTTGAACTTTTATGTTTTTAAATGAATCATTATGTCAGTTTCCAAACAAGTTACTTTACGTCCTTTTCGAAAAAATTAAGGGAAGAATGTCTTTTTTAACTTATATGGTGGGTGTGGTTATTTTCCACCATTATAACTTCGTCCAAGATTTACATACAAGATTATTAGAATATTTTTAAATATAAATTTTATCTTTTATAATTATGTGACTTTTAAATGATTTGAAAATAGAAAGAGATATTTCTCTAAAAATGTTTTTATTTCATCTATGTCAACATCCTATTTTGATTTTGTGTTTGTTTGAAGTTGATTTATTATAATACAAAACATTATTATTGTATTGAATGTTTTGTGATAGGTTTGATTATGGATGTGTTATTTCATACCATTCAGGGTTTATGGATAAATTATTGACATTTTGTATTCCAGTTTTAATATGAAAGTTTATATTTTGTTTAAACCTTTTCACATAGGGAATGAATTAGACTTATTAAGTGACGGGTGGAGCCCTCTATAGCTCCTCAATGAATCGGTAAGTCTAATGAGACAAACTAGTGTATTGGCACAAATCGTTGAAAAAATCTTATTTGTAGTCTCAGAAAAATGCCTTCACTACGTGGTGATAAAATCCAGGCAAGATGCATTCCATCATTATGAAAGTGACTATTGATATTGCATGTGATTATTAGACTAGTAGAATATCCATGTGAGTAAGTAAATGGAATTATTTTGATTTATATTTGACATATTATGATGAATATTAAGTTGAAAAGGGTTTTTTAGTCATATACATTGCCTTAAATGTTTATGCTTATTTTTGAAAGTTCTATCTATATTGTTATCCTTACTGAGCATCTGATCTCCCCACTTTTTATGTTTTATCTTTCCTTGTATACAAAGAAGTATGTTATGACTAACCTGCAGGGATAGTATATGGGATATCAGTGTTGTCTATAGAATCAATGTTGTTGCAGTTTTACATTTTATGATGCAATGTAAACATTATTAATGTATCTAGTGCTTCTAAAGCTACTAAACTAATCGGTCTTTCGACACTTGATCTTTTGTGACCATGCCAATGATACGTAATAATTCACTGACTCTGGGTTTCTTAAGTCTGGGCATTACTGTTGGTATCATTGAATGTTTAGTTCAATCCTTGGAAAGTAGATTTAGATAATGCCTAATTAGATCACATGACCCTATGATTGACTTTGAGGATTATTATAGAAGAACTTCCTAGAATTTTGGTATTGTAGAGATTTTGTGAGTTTTCTAAGAAATACATCCTTGTTTGGATACCGGAAGGTTTGGCTGGATATGGCACAGATGTACCTAGGGTTAAAACCTGAAAACACTGCTTTGAGCTAGACTCGAATGAGAATTGGTGCATGACAACGGGCCTTGCTGCACACTTGGTTATGACACTTCTGGGGGATATGCTTAGGATAATTCTTATTTTCTGTACAAATCATTATGATTTATTTACGAGTATATACCTTCCTCAAAAAAAATATTGTTATGGTTATGGATTAAATCCATAAACAATTCAATTTACGTTAGGTATTTTACAAGTTTGTAATTATTCATTGAAATTAATAAACTAACCTAGTGTATGACATTGTATAGAAATGGCATCCAGTTGAAGGAATGTGAACTCTAGCAATACATATGATCCAAAGGGTAATAAAGATCATATATTTCATGGTATTAATCCAAAATTTAGAAATGAAATATTCTCCAATTTATTCTCAACATATGAAGAAACAATATCATGTGTTAATAAGATAAGTAAAGAGTTCTCTTAGTCCTATGAATTTTAATGGAAGCAAGAGAAGAAAAGGATGGAAGTGAGAAAGATGGACAAAGGGAAGAGGGAAAAGAAGGATTTTCTCATATGTGATAACTGTGGAAAGAATCACCTTGGTAAATGCTTGAAGGGAATGAAAGTTTATTATTAGTGTGGAGAAAAGGACACCAAGTATGTGATTGCAAGTGTAATAAAAAAGTTTCAATTTTACAATGCTTCATCTGCAAGGATTTGGGACACTATGTGAATCAATGTCCAAATGATCAGAGTATACCCCAAATGCCTCTATTGGATAATAACAATGTTATGATACTACACAAGATGAAGAGGAATGATTAGATTTCTTACACTGTAATTAATGTATTGTGTCATTTGCGTATTTTATTAATGATATACAAGTTTTAGGAATTATTGAGTATATAAGGATTGTACTGTAGTACTATTTAATTACAGATTTGTGATTGTGTGGAACCAACAAAAGTGACTCAATTGCAGGTTAAATTTTTGGAAAATAAATGGTTGAGAGAAAGATAAACCATAATATGGTTCTGATACCATGTTTGTTATTTTTTGGAATAATACATGGTTGATTTGGATAAATTATATTGGATATTCTTGACTACATTGAAACTGATTAATGAATTGTATATTCCATCAATGTTAGAGTTTACATCATTTTTGGATAGAAGGAGTATATCCAGTATTCTATAAGGAATAAGTGAGTATGAATGTAATCAATAAGGTTTTATGGTAATTTAGGATGTTGTAGTGTTTTAAAAGAATACATGAAGAAGTTGGTCACATGTTATTACATGGAAAAAATGATTGTCATTGTGTTTAAATTCCTTAGAAATTTTGGACTGTGAGTTTGGAGAAAAGTATTTTTGATAATTCTAGTTTGACATTATTTTTTGATATTCATAAAAAGGAAAACCTGGAGGTCGGGCGGTAACCTGTCGCGTCTGGAAAGGCCGCAAGACTTGAACCCGCAACCGAAGGGCGACACGGGTGTATCACCTACCACTATCCCATGTGAAGTCCTGGATTCAATAATGTTTTTTTAAAAGGCCTGGTGGATGAATTATATATTCATTTTTTGGTACCCTATACGAATAGGATAAATAAAATATTTTTTAAGTTCTATTATCTTTTAGAGTGGACGATGAGTTTGTGGTAGAAATTTGTTAAAGGATGGAACTCTACTTGTCATATATATATTTTTTTCTTCTCTTATTCTATGAAAAAATTAATTCTTAAATTTAGGTAAGGGATCTTAAAATTAAAAATAAGCTTTCCTAATACCTTATGTTTTGTTTAACCGATGATATTTTAAATCATCATAGATAGATGGCTTTGAGGACCTCAATTCTACAATTATTTGTGACTAATTACCTCAATAACTCCATATAAATATTAATGTTTTTCCACCAATTATGTGCCCCTAATTTCCACCAATGTTCTCTTAATCGTGATCATAATTTGGTGGTGACTATTTCCTTCCCCTTTTCTTCTTATTAGGACTAAATTTTGTTAACCCAATATCTGATGTGGGTTTTCCCACAAAGGTATTTTATATTTTCAACCTTTTATTTTTTAAGAACAATTTCAAATTGCAAGGACACAATTCATTAAAGGAGGGAAGAATGAAACACCCAATGATTTCATAGTACTTTAATTTTAAAAGTCATTTAGTAACTTGTACTACACGCAACACGGAGTTCAAGCTCACCACGACTTACCAAACTAGCCGTTCAAAAGTAGTTATGAATAGTATTAACTGAATTTTGAAATTCATATAATCCTTATAATTTTAGAATCTATATTATGATTTTTTTAGATATAATGTATGAATAAATTAATTTTTTTTCAAATAAATGATGTATTTAAAAAAATGGAATTTTACCACATTTTAATGGTGAACTATTTTTAAATCCAATATTTTAAACTTTTAAAAAAAGAACTTCTTCATTAGAATTGGGACATAAGACTTTAGTTTTAATAAATTTTTGGTGTTTTTCTGATACCTTTCATATTTGGGTGAATAGTGAAAAATACAATATTTTAACTGAAAACAACATTTTAAACAAAAATTATTTATAGTGTTAAATTATACATTTTAATGGTTTGAAAGTACAATTATAATATATTTTAACCATTTAATCCAATGATGGTCATTATACGAAATTTAATTTTGAAATTGGACATAAACATGTGGTAATCTTTTGATATTTATTATTTCTTAAAAATACACTTTTTCGTATTGACAACGGGAATTAATTTTAAAAAAATTAATGAAAATTTTATGTTTTGAAATTGGTAAAATAGAAATCATTTTTGAATTCGTAATATCAAAATTAGCTTAGGGTGAATTTTTTGTATTTTTTGAAAACATTCAATTTTGGATGAATAGTGAAAAACATTGAGTTCTTGTTTAAAACCAAATTTTTATTTAAATAATTATTTATTTTGTTTAAATTCATTTCATGTAAAAAAATATATATAATACTCATATAAATTCAAAGTAATTCATTGGATTTAATTTATAATAATTTTAGATGTATAAAAATTTTATCAAACTTTCTACCGTCTTTTACCCACCTCCTAGTAGAATTTGAAAATTTATATAAAATATTATTTTACTGCTTTCATGAGTTGAATTTCAAAATTCTGAGAGACACGGTTGATATCATTAAGTAAAATTTGGTTCAATAAAATGAAAAAAATTTGGTGAATAGTAACTTGTTTACTTTTATTTACCACGGTTAAAAGTAAATAGTGTAATTAGGGTTAAAAATGATATTATTATTATACTAAGACATGTCTTAATTCTATTGGATATGTAAAATTAGACCAATAAAACATTTGGAATAAAATATGAACCTCTTTGGTCAACTTGGATTAGATTAGGACATTTATTATTAATTAATTCATAGAAGAGTTAAAAGTGTTAAATTCAATTTTTAATGATTAAAACATTTCTAATATTGGATTATACATAAGATAAATTCGATTATAAGTATTAATTATAAATTTAAAAATATTTCGTACATAATGGAATTTTATTTATAATTTTTAGACATTAAATAATTAAATTTATTTAGGACCCAATGATGATGTTGTAATTACCATATTAATAAAAGATTAAAATAATTGACATTATAAATATCCAAATAAATGTAATTTGAGACTTTTTATGAATTTACCTAATTTTTTAGATTAATAATTCATGTTTGGGTTGGTCAGATGATTTTTTTTCGAAATGGTAATGCTGTTATGATTTTAGAAATAACAAAATACTAAATAGTATCAAAATTGACATAAAATAGTTTTTGAAACAAATATTATACTATTAATTGATATTGTATTCCTAATAATATAAAGTTCAGCCAAAAGAATTATATAATGATATTTTTATCATTAATGAACCACTTGATGTTCTCTTAGAAGTTTAGAGTATTTTTATTAGCTATATAATATAGAAATACAAAGAGACATTGTAAATGTTAAACTATTTAACTATGAGTTAAATCTAAAAGATAATGTTAATATAGGGACCCAAACCTGTCTAAAACCTGTTGGTTGAGTTGTTTTATACCCATACCTACCTATCCTTTAAATAATTCATTTTGGAGCAATTAGAAACTGAAAATAATTTTAATATAAAATAATATTTGTAGCTTATCCTAAGGTGCCCTCACCCCTCTTATAAAAGGGAACTCACCCTTTTCTATAATTAACACCTTCAAAGACATTTGGATTGGTCAAACCATGCCCAAAAACCCTCTAAACATTCCTCCCTTTATTCTAGAGGCCTTCATTTAGTCATAAAGTCAACCTATGAAGCCCTTTTGATAAAATCAATAGGAAGAACCTGAAGAAGAGGTAAATATTTAATCACCTCATTCAAGTTCATTTCTTCTTCCACTTCCTATTTATTTTTTGTTTCCATTCTAAAATAATAACTCTAGTGTCTTATATATAATGTTATGTTATTATAAATATGGTACAAACATATTCATTATTCTATCTATCCTTTGAATGACATGTCACCATACGTGCGTACGTAAGGCATACCGTCTCCACATAGTGGTGTAATTGTTATTCAATACATTATTTTTTGGATGGGTATAATAATGATGTGTAATTGATGTAAATAAAAAATATAAAATGATATTGATTCTTTATATATGATATACCATGCAATTATATATTATTTTAATAACAAAAGTATGATATTGTTGCTCATGCATACGTACGAATTTCCATCTCCACGAACACGATGAGATTCATTCCCCAACATATCAATTCAAGACTAATTTTCATTAGATGATTAAAAATACTTTTTAAATACATAATATAATTTTGAATATGAATAAGATACATCTCATCCATAATAAACATTACTTACGTAACAAAAAATATAAATAAAAACGAATCAGTTAACACTTGAAACAATGAGAATACTAAAATATTATTAATAATCAATATTAAAATGTCATATATGATATCATATTAATGTATATTATTTTTATATAATTTATTGAAAATTAATTCACCATTATACAGGAGGTTAACCTACCCTCAACCATTGAAAAGTACAAGGTAATGAATAATTTCACAATCTCTTTATTATCCGAGGTTGTTTTTACGTACGTATATAATGAGAACTCTTTTTCATCCACATCCATGTTTCGTAAAAAGGTATTTCAAAAAATCTTTATTATTTACTAGACAATGGTTTTAAGTCATTTATACCCTTATTTGAACTTTTTTGTTTTGAATGAAATCTAACAGTCTGTTTCCAAACAAGGTACTTTACACCCTTTTCGAAAAAATGAAGGTAAGAATGTATGTTTTAACTTATGCAGCGGGTGCAGTTATTTTCCAATTTTATAACATCATCCATGATTCCCTTACAATATTATAAGAATACATTCAAATATAAATGTTTTATTCTATAATTACATGACATTTAAATGATTTCAAAATTGAAAGATATATTTCTATAAAAAGGTTTTGATTTCATCTATGTCAACATACTTTGATGGATTTTAGGATTTTTTTATGTTGATTTAGTATGATGCAATACATTCATATTGTATTGAAGGTTATGGGGTATGTTTGACTATGGATTTTTTATTTCCTACCATTCATGGTTTATGGATAATGTATTGACATTTTGTATGCCAGTTTTAATATGAATGTTTATGTTATGTTTAAACCTTTTCATATGGGGAATACATTAGACTTAGTAAGTGACGGGTGAAGCCCACTATAGATCCTAGATGCATCAGTATGTATAATGAGATGAACTAGTGTCTTGGCACAAATGTTTGACAATATATTATTTGTAGTCTTGGTATAAGGCCTTGACTATGTGGTTATGAATGTCTGGCATTATGCATTCCATCAATATGAAAGTGACTATTGATATTGCAAGTGATTATTAGACTAGAATAACATCAATGAGAATAAGTAAATGACATTATTTTGATTTATATTTTCCTCATTATGATGAATTTTATGTTGAAATTGATTTTGGTTTAGTTCTATACATTGAATTAAATGTTTATTCTTATTTAGGAAAGTTTCCGCTATATTGTTATCCTCACTCAGCATCTAAGCTCACCCATTTCTATGATTTGTTTTTTCTAGTATGCGAAGAAGTATATTTTTACTAACATGCTAGGATAGACTATAGGATATCAGTGTTTTATATGGAATCTATCTTGTTGTAGTTTTCTATTTTATGATGTAATGTTAACATTATGAATGAATCTAGTACGTCAAAGGCACTAAACAAATCGGTCTTTCGATACATGATCTTTTGTGAACATGCCAATGATATGTAATAATGACCAGACTCTAGGTTTCTGGGTTTGGGGCGTTACTGTTGGTATCAGATGATGTTTTCTAAAAACCTTAGAAACATGATTTAGATAAACTATGATAAGAGCACATAGACCTAAGATATACTTTTAGGACTAGTATAGAAGAACTTCCGAGAACTTTATTATTATAGATATTTTGTGAGTTTTTCAAGTAATACATCCCTGTTTGGATACAAGAAGGTAGAGGCGGCTCTGGCACATATGTACCGAGTGGATAAACCAGAAAACACCACTTTGAGCTAAACTCGAATGAGAACTAGTGCACGACAACGGGCCTTGTGGCACTTTTTGTTACGACACTTCTGAGGGATATGCTTTTGATAATACTCATTTTCATTACAAATAATTATGAAGGATTTATGAGTATATACTGCCTCTAAGAAAATATTTTTGTGATTATGGATTATATCCATTAACTGTTCAATTTACGTTAGGTATTTTACAAGTTTGTAATTATTCATTACAATTCATAAACTGACCTGGGGTATTCCATTTTATAGAAATGGAACCCAGTAGAAGGAATGTGAACTCCAGCAATACGTATGATCCAAATAGTAAAAAAGATCATATCTTTCAGTGTATTAAGATAACATTTAGCAAGGAAATAGTCTCCCATGTATTCTCATCATATGAAGAAATAGTATCATTTGTTAATAAGATAAGTAAAGAATTCTCTGGGTCCTATGGCATTTAAGGGTAAAAAGAAAAAAAAAAGATGGAAGAGAGAAAGATAGACAGAGGGAAGAGGGAAAAGTAGGATTTTCCTATATGGGATAACTATGGAAAGAACAACCTTGGTAAATGCTTGAAGGAAATGGGAGTTTTTTAAAAGTGTGGAGAAAAAGGACACCAAGTACGTGATTGCAAGGGTAAGAAAAAATTTTCAAATGTACAATGCTTCATCTGCATGGAGTTGAGACACTAAGTGAATCAATGACCCAATCATCAGAGTATACCCAAAATTCTACTATTGGATAATAATAAAGTTATGATACTATTGAAGATAAAGAGGAATGATTAGCTTTCTTACGTTGTTATTAACTTATTGGGTTATTTGAGTATTGTATTAATGATTTACATGTTATAATAATTATAGAGTATATAAGGATTGTACATAAGTACTATTTCATTAAGGTCTTGAGATTTGTGGAACCAAGAAAAGTGACTCAATAGCAGGTTAATTTTTTTGAAAATATATGGATGAGAGAAAGATAAACCATAATATGGCTATGATACTGTGGTAGTCATTTTTTGGAATAATACTTGTTTGATTTGGATAAATTATATTAAATATTCTTGACTAACTTGAAACTGATTATTGATTTGTATATTCCATCATTGTTGGAGTTTACAACATTTTTGGATATAAAGAGTATATCCAGTATTCTATAAGGAATAATAGAGAATGAATGTAATCAATACGGTTTTATGGTAATTCAGGATGTTGCAGTGTTTTAAAAGAATACATGATAATGGTGTTCACATGTTATTACGTTGAAAAAGGATCTTCATTGTGATTAAATTCCGTAGAAATTTTTTACTGTGAGTTTGTACAGAAGTATTTTGGATAATTCTAGTTTGAGAATATTTTTGGATTCTCATAAAAAGGACAACCTGGAGGTCGGGCATCAACCAGTCGTGTCCGTTAAGGCCGTGAGACTTGAACCCGCAACCGAAGGGAGATAAGGGTGTCTTATCTACCACTGGCCAATGTGATGTTCTGGATTGAATAATGTAGTTTTTTAAATGGTCTGGTAGATTAATTATAATTTCATTTTTTTGGAACCCTATATGAATAGGATAAATAAAATATATTTTATGTTATATTATCTTTTAGAGTAAAAGATGAGTTTTTGGTAGATATTAGTTAAAGGGAGAAACTCTACATGTCAAGTATATATTTTTTTCTTCTCTTACACTATGAATAAATTAATTCTTAAACATTCAGTTAGGGATCTTAAAACTAAAAATGTGTTATCATAATACCTTATGTTTTGTTGAACCGATGATATTTCAAATCATTATAGATTGATCTATTTGTGGCCCTCAATTCAATAATTGTTTGTTACTGATGTCCTTAATCACTCCCTATAAATATTTATTTTTTCCCTCTAATTATGTGTCCCCAATTTCCACCAATGTTCTTCTAATCGAGATCAGAATTTGGTGGTGACTTTCTCATTCCCCTTTTCCTATTATTAAGACTAAATTTTATTAACCCAATTTTCGATGTGGGTTTTCCCACAAAGTTATTTTAAATTTTTAACCTTCTATTTTCCAAGAACAATTTCAATTTTCGTGGATGCAATTTATTTAGGTATGGAAGAATGTAACACCACAAGATTTCATAGTACATTATTTCTTCAATGTAATTCAGTAAGTTTCACTACAAACTGAGTTCAAGCGCACCACGACATACCAAAATAGCTATTCAAAAGCAGTTATGAACAGTACTAACTGAATTTTGAACTTTATATAATCCTTATAATTTTAGATTCAATATTATGAGTTTCTTAGACACAATTAAGAACAAATTTATTATTTTTTTCAAATAAAAAAATCATTTTTCAAAAAATGAAATTTTACCACCTTTTAATGGCAACCCATTTTTAAATAGAATATTTGAAACTTTTACAAAATAATCTTCTTATTCAGAATCGGGAGATAAGAATTTAGTTTCAATAAATTTTTTGTGTTTTTCGGATAACTTTTTTATTTGAGTGAATAGTGAAAAATAGAATATTTTAACTGAAAAAAAAAATTTTAATCAAAATAATTTATAGTGATTTTTTTTATTTTTATAAAAAAACTTAAATTTTGATGAATAGTGAAAAAACACTGAGTTATTGTTTAAAACCAACATTTTATTTAAATAATTATGTATTTTATTTAAATATATTTTAGGTAAAAATATATACATAATACCTATATAAATTCAATATAATTCATTGGAGTCAGTTTATAATAATTTTAGATAGATAAAAATTTTATCAAACTTTTTACCGTCTTTTACCCACCGCCTAGGGGCATTTGCAAATTTTCATAAAACATAATTTTACCGATTATGTGAGTTGAATTCCAAAAATATATTAGACAAGGTTGATATCTGTAAGTAAACTGTGGTTCAATAAAATGAAAATAATTTTTGGTGAAAAACATCTTTTTACTTTTATTTACCACTTTTAAAATTAAATAGAGTAATTAAGGGTAATAATGATTTTATTATTACCCTAACACATAACCTAATTCTATTGGATAAGTATAATTAGACCAAAATAACCTTTGGAATAAAATATGAACCTCTTTGGTCTTGTTAAATTATATTAGGACATTTATTATTACTTAATTCAAAGAAGAGTTAAACATGTAAAATTCAATGTTTAATAACTAAAACATTTTTAGTATAGGGTTATAAATAAGATAAATTTGACTATAAATATTAATTATAAATATAAAAAGATTTCCTACATAATTTTAATTTATTTGAAATTTTTAGACCATAAATAATTAAATGTATTTATGACCCAATGGTGATGCTGTAATTACCGTATTAATAAACGATTACAATAATTGACATTATAAATATCCAAATAAATGTAATTTGAGACTTTTTATGAATTAAAATAATTTTTTAGGTTAATAAGTCAATTTAGGATTGGTTATATGAATTGTTTTTCGACGTAATAATGCTGTTATGAATTTAGAAAATACTAAATACTAAATAGTTTCAAAATTGCAACAAAAGAGTTTTTAAAACAAATATTATATTATTAATTGATATTCAATTCCTAGAAAACTAACGTTAAAAAAAAAGAATTATATAATGATAGGTGTATCATTAATGATCCGCTTGGGGTTTTCTTAGATGTTTATATTATGTTTATTAACTATATAATATAAAAATAAAAAGAGACATGGTAAATGTCAAACTATTAAACTAAGAGTTAAATCTAAAAGACAAAGTTAATATAGTGACCCAAACCTATATAAAACCTGTTAGTTGAGTGGTATTAGACCCATCACAACCTTATACTTTTAATAATTCATTTTGGATCCATTATACTCAGAAAATTATTTTATTATAAAATATTATTTCTAGCTTCTCCTAACGTTCCCTCACCCCTCTTATAAAAGGGAACTCCCACTTCTCTCTAATCCACACCTTCAAAGCCATTTGAATCAGTCTAACCCTACCCAAATACCCTATAAACATTCCTAAATTCATCATATAGGACTTAATTTAGTCATAAATATGACCTATGGAGCCTTTTTTTATCAAATCAAAAGGAAGAACCCGAAGAAGAGGTAAATATTTCATCACCTCTTTCAAGTACCTTTCTTCTTCCAGTTCAGCTTTTTTTGTTATTTCCATTTTAAAATAATAAATATGGTGTCTTATATATACATTAATATTATTATAAATATTGTACAACCATATTCACTCTTATATCCATCCTTTGAATGACATGTCACCATACTTTCGTACGTACAGCTTACCGTCTCCACGTCGTGGTGTAATTATTATTCAATACATTATTATTTGTATGGGTATAATAATGATGTGTAATTGATTTAAATAATAAATATAACATGATAATTATTCTTTATATATTATATAACATCCAATTATATATTATTTTAATATCAAAATAATGATATTGTTGCTTGTGCGTACGTATGGATTACCATCTCCACGAACATGATGCGATTCGTTACCCATCATATCCATTCAAGAATAAAGTTCATTAGTTGATTAAAAATAATTTTTAAATACTTAATATCATTATGAATTTCAATAATATACATCTTATCCTTAACAAACATTACTAACCTAACATAACATATAAAGGAAAACGAATCAGTTAACACCCAAAATGACGATAATTCTAAAATATTATTATCAAAGCAATATTAAAATATCATACATGATATCATATTAATCTATATGATTCTTGTATAATTTAATAACAATTATTTCACAATTTTACTGGAATTTAACCAACACTCGACTAAGGAAAAGTAAAACTTAAGGGTTAATTTCACAATCTCTTAATTATCCGAGGTTGTATTTACGTTAGTATCTACTGGGACCTCTTTATCACCAACATCCATGTTTCTTAAAAATGTATTTCAAAACATTTTTACTATTTACTAGACAATGGATTAAATTAATTTATAAACATATTTGAACTTGTATGCTTTGAAAGGAATCTTTTAGTCGTTTTCCAAATAAGGTACTTTATGACCTTTTCGACAAAATTAAGGTAAGAATGTCTTTTTTAACTTATACGGTGGGTGTAGTTATTTTTTGCCGTTAAAACATCTTCCAAGCTTCACTTACAAGATTATAATAATATTTTCAAATATAAATGTTTTCTTTTATAATTACGTGACTTTTAAATGATTTCAAAATAGAAAGAGATATTTCTCAAAAAATGTTTTGATTTTATCTATGCAAACATTCTTTGATGGAATTTAGGTTTGTTTGATGTTGATTTATTATGAAAAAAAACATCCATATTGTATTGAAGGTTTTGTGATATTTTTTACTGTGGATGTGTAATTTCATACCATTCCGTATTTATGGATAAAGTATTGACATTCTGTATGCAAGTTTTAATACAAATGTTTATGTTATGTTTAAACCTTTTCATATGGGGAATTCATTGGACTTAGTAAGTGATGGGTGGATCCCGCTATAGCTCTTCGATGTATGGGCTGGTCTCATGAGACAAGGTAGTGTCTAGGCACAAGTCCTTGACAAAATATTATTCGTATTCTTGTAATAAGGCCTTGAGTATCTGGTTATGAAAGACTGGCATTATGCATTCCATCATTATGAAAGTGGATATTGATATTTCATGTGATTATTTGACAAGTAGAGTATCCATGTGAGTAAGAAAGTGGAATTATTTTGAATTATATTTTTTTATGATGAATTTGTAGTTGAAAAGGATTTTTTTTAGTTCCATACATTGCCTTAAATGTTTATGATTATTTATGAAAGTTTCTGCTATATTTTTATCCTTACTGAGCATCTGAGATCACCCTTTTCTAGGTTTTATTTTTCCCAGGATGTGAAGAAGTATATTATGATTGACCTGTAGGGATAGTCTATGGGATCTCAGTGTTGCCTATAACATCAATTTTGTTTTAGATTTCTATTTTATGATGTAATGTAAACATTATGAATGTATCTATTATATCCAAGGATACTAAACAAATCAGTCTTTTGAGACTTGATATTTTGTGATCATGCCAATGATACGTAATAATTCACTGACTTTGGGTTTCTAGGTTTGGGGAATTACATTATAGATGTAACATGGAGACGGGTTAATCATGTAAACTCATTTGATTATATGGTTTCTTAATGAATAATAATTTTTGAGTGGTCACCCCGGTTAACCAAATGGAAATACGGAACTAAAAGAATGGTGTGGTTGATTTTGAAAACCTCTTTTCTTTGTTCTGGTGAAGTGTATGTTTGTTCTACTTGATGACTTTGGGGTGACGAAGATGGGTATGGGATCCCCTATAGTGGTGCAGTTGTTGGTTTGTGGATTTGAGGCCATGTAGGGCTATATGTTAGGGCTTGGTTTAGTTATAGTACATCAAGGGATATCAATGATCCATCTTGTTGTTGTAACTTTATAAGAGAACCATGTGTGAATTTTTAATTTGATGCTTGGATTATTTTCCTTCCTCGAGTTATGGCTATGCCTATTAGTTTCCCACTAGCAAAGAATTATTTAAATGGAATCACATCAGTGTAATATCAATATTGGGTCCAATGTGGAATTGTTTTCTAGGAATGATTTGTGCATTGGGTGTGGTTGTTTTGCATTTTTATGAATTAATAGTAACGACTGTGTTTGTGTATGTAATGGTTTTGGAACCCTTATGTGGGGATGAGTTCTTGTTTACCAATATATGATTTATTTTTTATGATTCTTATTCTCGCCCCACCGAATTTGAGAAATTCGTGCGAAAAACGTTTCCCAACACTCCTATGAGTGGCTAGTTATTAGCTCCATTTCTGCTTCCCCGAGTAGCCCAAGGCTCTTTGGGAAGGCTATGAGGTCATGTGGTCTATTATAGCCCAAGATTCCTTAGGCAGAGTAGTCATGGTGGTTTTCCAAAGTCTGTGTGAGTATGTTGTTTCCCAAGTGTCTTTTGGATGAGGCCTAGGTGCCTTCGGTGTGGGAATAATTGTTCTGGCCCATGTGTCTTCGTGTGTGGCAGTAGTTGTTCTATCCAAGGTTTCTGTAGGCATGTTTACGTATGGTTGTTATAGCCCATATTTTTGTGGGAAATATGTGTGGTTGTGTTAGCCTAGGTGTGTGCATGCAAGGTATTGTAGTGGGACTACAGTGAGAATGGCAGGGGACGTCTAATGGGTAGGATGTCTTCAATAACTAGGGGGAAAGTGTTTTGTGGTACCCAAACATTGGGGTGTTGTTACTATTATTTTACATGACTTGCATTATTTGGGGGTTTTTCTTGGTGAGGTTTGGGTGGATAATTTCTTTACTAGGTTATTTGGTTATCTCCCTTTTCATAAGTCATTAGGATGGCTCTCCACTTGTACTCAAGAGCTTTTGGTTTTCCCTACTGAGTATACCTGCATTCTCACCCTACGTATATAAAACATTTTTTCAGGTTTCCCAGAGGACTTCATGGACTACGCTAGACCGTACTAGTTTGGATGTTGGGGAAGTGGCAGCTGTTTGTTTTTTTGGTACTTCCCTTTGGAGTTTTTCATGTACTTGTAGCACTTATTATTAGAGCATGCCTATGGGAATGGATTGTTTTGGCTTTACTTTTACTTCCAGTTTTGGTGTTGTCTGGTATTTACTATCTTATCTCTGGATCCTACACAATTATAATGGTAATTACTTCTATATTATGTGTGATTCTATACCCTTAGTGATAGTTTCCACTCCAGGGCCTTTTGAAGGCGAGAGTCAAGGTGTCACTGTCTCTCCTTAAACATGAATAATGAAGGTTCTCACAGTTTTCTATCCCTTCCCTCATCATGGTGAAGGCATTCATGACAAATATGGTAATCAATACACCTTTATCGTACTTTGGTTTTGGTTTTATACCATATGGCCTTTCTCAATGCAATAGAATGTCGCCAAACATGTGTGTTATATTTTTTCAAAATCTATATTAATTTAATTACTATTACATCACCAAATTAAAATAACTAATAATTACCACAACATTAGTGATACGATAATCCCAAAATGTATTGATACCTTTAATGTAATGTCAATAAATGTTAGTGAATTCATCATCAAATAACATTTTCATCAAAACTTATATAATACCAAAGGGTTATAAATCATAAATGTCTCCCAAACACCCTTTGATATTGATTAACACTCATGACATAATTCCTCAAAACGGGATTCTATGAATTTGAACCTATGATAATACTTAAACTCATAAACCCATGATGGTATCCATGACTCGTAATCTAATCACACATGAAGACATATATGAAATAAAAATTAATATAATACTTATATTTTTCATTTAATAAATATCTAAAAATATATTACTGATATTCATCTACCACATAATTTATAAAAACAAATATATACAAACTTTAATCCCTTCACTTAATTTTTTATAATAGCATAGTTATTTCTAGGTTATAGGGGATAACCAGTAGTTTTGGGCATTGAATTGGATAATTCAAATGTTATCACATATAATTAAATAAATTTCTTAAAAACTAGTTTCCCTATGAATTTATTCCAACAATGAAAACCCCTTCCCCTAAATTTGATATATTTATATAAGTTCTTCTTCACTCCTTCATTCCATGTATGATGTCGACCTTATATCCATAGTGTGGGTTACAACATGAACATCCATAAAAGTAGATTTTAATCTTTTTTAATGAATTATAATTCTCACCAGGCTTCACATTTTTTATCATATATCATTATATTTGATTAGTCATAATCAAAATATCTTTCTATATAGTCATCACTTAATATGGCTTATTGCAATTATTAAATATTCTACAACATTCAGCATTACATCCTAAGATTCTAAAAGAGGAATATCGTGTAAAATAATGTGTGGAAAATAACACACCAACATTAGAATAGAATTAAACACCTTAATAATTTAATGAATATTTTTTAATAAATTCAATATACTTGATAGCTTGTGATTCAGAAAACACTGAAAATAAGAAAAACAAAATAATCTATTAAAATATTATTAAAAAACATCGAAATTATATCATAACTATTAAGTTAGAGGGTATGAGTATTGATAAAAAAATATTTAATATATATTCATTACACATATTCAAAAAGTTAACTGGTAATTTATAAATTGTAAATAAAATAAGATTCATTTTAATGGAGAAATGTGAATTCTGAAAAAACTATATTTTTCTAAAAGGTTATCCCATAATGCTATGGAAATGTAAATTAATATTAATTTTCAGAAATTTAAGAAAAGTTATCTTATAAAATTAAATAAAATTTTTAGATATATTTATCAAAATTATCTTATGGGGAATTTTTTATATATTTCAAAAATATTTCATTATTCGATGAATTGTGAAAACTGTTGATTTTTAATAAAAACTAAATTTCTTTCCAATTAATTAACAAAGTTGAATTATAAATTAATTTTTTTTAAAAATAAGTTTATTTCAATAATCTTAAAATATAAAAAAATTAAAAAATTTGAATAATTTTTATATAGAATTTTTATTTTAAAATAGTTATGTATAGAAGGATTATCTTTTTACCAAACCTTATTTTCATTACATCTGCTGGTATAAATTGAAATTATATTTTTTTACTTATTTTATTTGAATTTTAAACACATATTTTATATTTTTAATTAATATAATTTAAATTATCTAAATTTTGCTTTATTTTTAACCATTATAAATAGTTAAAGTGTAAATATAATTTTCCATGGTTAAGGTAACAACTAATTTACCGAGGGTTAAACAAAAACAATAATGGTTAAAATGACATAAAAACTTCTTAAAACCAAATTCTATGGATGTATGTTGATATTATAACATATAATGGTATATAATGTCCCAATAAGAGTATTTTCAATGATAGCATTGGGGGTGTAAATGAATAATTTGAAAAATTTCCATTTATGTCCTCTTCACCACTTAAGAAAGGCCACCCCTTTCCTCCACTCTATACATTTCCATAGTATACTGGCTAAAAAATACCTATAAAAGTATGTTATTTTATCCCCTCACAATATCCAAAATTCTAATATTTATTATAAATACATCCTAGGATGTTTTTTTTGTGTATGCCTAAGGAAATTGACAGAAAAATGTGGTTATGTTCTTAAATAAGAATTATTATTTTGTTTATTATTCAACCACTGTAAATGTTATTAAAAATTTCATGTAGAATAACCTAAATAAATTGAATATACTTATATTTTATTATGTTATTGTACTTACCAAAAAAATCTCTACTTCCATCAAATGGGAAATGAAACTGTCAATCATGTTTACGGGGAACTAACACCTCACGAATCGATATAATTCGTTTTCTGTCACCTCCATTAAAGGATGGATAAAATGAGGTATTTAATAAATTTATATGATATTTAAGATATTTTTATATTTATATAATTGTAATATCACATATAAATTATTACTTTTTTGGTAGTTTAATATACTATAATGGATCTCATGTGTGTGGAGGATTGCTGCTTCATGAAGAGATGTGATTTGTTTTCAGTTTCACTTTACAAGGATAATAATAAAAGATAAATTTAATTAATATATATGATATTTATGAAATGATATTTATTCTATTACATTATTAAATTACCTTGTTTTTTACTCTTTCACTGATTAGTTGAATGATATCGTCGCTTATTATACATATAACCTATATACTTGATGACCCGATTCCGTTGATATTCCATTCTCAAAATTTATTAATTATGATAAAAAATTATATAATGATTCAATATGATGTTTATAAAGTTAAATTATCTTTTTATACAATTTATATGTATAATATACTAATGAAGCAAAACATTCACAATAAAACATGCATGGGAAAGCATTGCAATTAACACCCATAATAATGAAAATAATGAAATAATATTAATATATGGGTGATATAATGTTTTAAGAGGATCCTATATGATATAATAAATAATAATATAGATCAAATATATATTAGTATCATTATTAAAACCATTATACTAGAAATTAAATCACATTAAATCTGATAGATGAATCAGGTAAGGTACTTCATCTCAATTTCCCTTTATTGAGGCATATTGTAATGTTGTTCACATGATTTCATTAATATAGAGTATATACATCCCCTTTAACATGTAATATCATTAATAATTAATAATTAATGGTATTTTATATTTAAATAACAATTAATTGATAAAAGGATATTTAAATTAAATGTTAGGAAGTGAGGTAGAATTACGTAACTAAATTTATTTTTCATTGGATTATATTAATTTTTAACTATTTATGACTCTCTATGGTTATGTGTGTAATTTATTTTGAATATATTATGTTTTATTTTTATTTATTTTATGTTGATATAAATTTTAGACCCATAATGTATTCATCGATTATTTTTCAATTCAATGTTATTATCTTCGTGTGGCTTTAATTTATAATCTCATTTTAATTGGGATGGTTTATGGTTGAATTTAATTTGTAGGATATTATTGGATAACTATCTAAAAATCCCCTTTAATTGTACTATTTCGTATCTAATCCTGAATTTTTCAATTAATTGATCCATTTTTCACACTTTGGTTGTTAAAATTATTGATGTTTTTTTAATAAACTCTAAAATCATATCTCTCTTCAGTCGAAAATCTTTTTTCATCCAAAGCCATTCTTTCGAAAAAAATGATCTCAAAAAAAATTTAAAATATGATTTCAACATTTTAAAATTAATATATTAAATATATTATTATGAATTTTGACATTTTAAAATAAATTAAAGGAATCTTCATGTTATTTTCCAAAAAAATCCCATTAGGGATTTTACAAAATATGTGAAGGAAATATTTTTTCTTACATGTACTACATATAACGGGTTCCCCACCATTGAGAGAACACTTTTTTTATAATACAGTATATGATGATGATTTTATTTTCAAATAAAAGACCTTTAAAATTTTTAAGAACTATTAGATTTAAAGATAGTTTCAAAATTAAATCGATTTTTTCCTAAAGAATATTTTTAATATCTTTTTATGGAATCTATATTTTTAAATAATCACAAACCATTATTTTAAATATACTCTACTAGGGATATTTCGTATTAACCACAACCTTATTATTTAAATGGATGGTTTATGATCTTTTTTAACAATTAATATAATGAAATTCTCTTTATATTGATTCATTTTATTAGTCAATATCATTCCCTTAAAGTATTATCTTTTCTATGATCCTAGGAAAATAATTTTATTCTTAATTTTTATAGTATTTTTCATCTATAATCATTTTTATTAAATTTTATTTCATTTCTATATGTGGTTTTTTATAATGGAATTCATTTTACTGACTATATAATAATTGATACAACAATTTCATTTACTCAATAAGTATAAATAATGATAATGAATATTGATTCATGAATTAAATTGATTAATCAATATAATAATAATGGATAGTCCATGAATATATGGGTGGGCCTGATTATTGATATTTAATTGATGAATATGTATTATCATGAGGTGAATTTTTAATCTAGTATTAAATGGGTTTTTTACCAATACTACTAAATTATTTTGTAAAAGTACTTGAAAGGATAGTTATCACGATTCAGGTCATCAGGACGTCTAATAATTAACCACTTCCATTATTTAGAATCTAGTTGTTATCATCCATGATATTTTCATAGTGATCTTATCTACAAGTTCATTTCATTTTTTATAATTTATTAAATGGTATATGTGTTAAATTATTTACATTTCCATGTTGATTAAGCCTTGTTGATTGATGATAGTCACATCATTGATCAAATGGAATGTGTGTCCAGTTATTTATGTTTTCATGAAGATTATTAATTTTATATTAATGATAATCAAGTAACTTATTAAATTTAATTCTATTTCATTTATTTATATGTAAATTTTATTTACTGTAATACCTAATGTACTATAGAATAATTTTTTAATAAAGAATTATCTATTCATATTAATTATAAATATATAATGAAATAAATGAAATTTATAGAAATTAGTTAATCGATACTTATTGAAAATTAAACACACCGATTAGAGTATAAATAAAAATTATATTTCTTATAAGTGGTTATATAATATATTTATATAATAGAGTAATTAAATTTTTTTATAAAATTAAAAATTAAGTATTGATAATTTTTTCATTCATAAATATTTAATTAAAATTTTAAAATTAATATTATGATTTTAAAAAATATATTACTATAAAATAGATTCATAAATTATTATTTTGTTCTCTATTTTTTATATGATTATTTTATTTTACCGTAATTAATCGTTCAAAGTGTTATAAAAGTAGTTATAGTTTTAAAATACGTATTTCTGAGTAAATGATGATATAACTTATAAATTAAATTAATCATATTTATAAAATAATTTTCAAATGATGGATTTAATTATTTAATTTTACATGTCATAAACAGTTTAGGGAGAATTTTGTAGGAATTTAATAAAATAAATGACTTTTAAAACTACAAAACATGGTTATTTAGTATATAAGCTAAAAACACTATTTATTGAGTCATATATGATGTATGGATGATGTAATCCCATAATACCAAAACATCCATTATTATTTCGAAATATTTATTGATAATTTTTAAAATTTTCATAGTCTTGAGCCAAAATAATAATCTAATAAATAAAATAATCAAAAAACACCCATCTCCTCCGCTATAAATACCACCCATCACAACATCTTCTCCTAAAAAATATAAACCATTTATCATGTTTATTTTATACCCAATTCCAACCCCCTGACACTTACCATTTTCCAAGGCCTACCAGTCTCACCAAAAGTCCAAAACAACCTTTTTTAGGAGGCTTTAAAGAAAGATAATTCATAAGGTATAATCCACTTTATTTTTCTTTTATATTCATTTCATCTTTTTATTTTATTATTATCTCCCCAATTTACACTATAAAAGTAGTATGCGAACTATATTATCATATATATAATATAATTTTATAATTTTTATTTAAACTTCAATAATCAAACTCGTTCTCCTCTCAATTTAATTCTACAAATAAAAACATCGTTAGTGATATATTGATTTATCGACATTATGGGTGATGTGTTTTATTTTTCATTTACCATCATAAAAGATTGTCATAAACCACTATTTTGGTTAAATAATAATTTACTATACATATTTTATGTTATATATTTTTCTAAAAATATTATTTATACATAATATAAATTAATAAAACAAAATTAGTTCTTAATGATCAAAATTCACAAAAATAATCTAAGGTTCATCATTGACGTTTTATCTAATAATTCAACCTCAATCTAAATTAAAATTGATATATAAGAATATAAAATATTCTATAAGATCATTAATAAAATATAATCTCAATTTTGGCCAATTATTCTCAATTTACATGATTTTCCATACATGTGTAAAACTCAACTGATCCTGAAAACCAAGGAAATACACATTCCTGAACAATAAAACTGTATCATATATGTCATAAAATTGGAATAAATTGACATAATAAAAAATTAATAATTAAAATAAATATAAAAAAAGGTAATTAGTTAATTAATTGATTTGTTTTACATTATTTTATATTATTTTATGTTCAACTGCATAACACTTTCAGACATTGATTGTGGGATTCTACCAAAACCACTCCTGTTTTTCCTTCACGTTACTCTTTCTCCCTCTTACCCAAATGTAGTTTTTCATTATTTGAATATAATTATATATATCCTTTCATATTTTTCAATAATAAATATATAGATAAGATAATATCTCTATGATGGGGAAATACATGTTTTAAGAAGGCTCCCTTCTCGATTCTTCCCGATAAGTAAGCCTGCTCTAATGGAACTTCCGAATTTCATACCCTTTTTCATGTTCCCTCTTTAATATTTTATCTTCCTAAAATAACTATTTTTATAATAGAAAATATATTTGTTACATTTTGGTGTTTTCATTCCATTCTTAATGAATATCTATAATGATTTGACCATGAATAAAATGAAAAGAACACAAACAGAATAAACGTAATAATAACAAAATATTAATAAAAGGGTGGAATATTGTTTTAAACTATTATATAAGATATTATATATAAAATTATAGTTATATAATATGTGAATAAAACTCTATAAACCATTATATAATAGTTTTATCATGTTTTATGTAATATAAAATTTAGGTAAAGGAATTTTCATAAATATCCTTCTTTTCTATTTTTACAAAATTCAAATGGAATTTTTTTATGAAAGTATTCTTATTCTATGATTATGTAATGGTTATTATTAATTATTTGTGATGAATAGTGGAACATATACCTCCCTACAATGTATTGGGTATGTTTATGTTGGAATATTAATATAATGGTTATTCTATTGCAACTATGATGGTTACATCATAATATGGCCATGAGGGTTACATTGTAAAATAGTCACGAGGGTTAAAAATCATATTGTAGTAATGATGGTTAAAATATTATGTAAGTAATTCCCAAAAATACATATATAGATTCATTTATGTTTTCTATATTTTATGGAATATCATATTATAATAATGTAATCATATGATACTCAAAGGGTAACAAGTATATGTTTTGAAAATGATTTCCTGTGTGTATAATTATTTGTGGACTATTGTTCTCATCACATATTTTTATATCTCTTACTTATATTTTTTTTCTAATACATGTTTTTAATATTTTACCCATATCTTTTAAATAATGGTAATAGAAAATAATAATTTAAGATTAACTTTGTGAGTTCTTCATGTTTTATTAAAATTTCTGTATTATGGAAGAAATTTACATTGTTTTAGTCTTATCCTTTTTGTTTTTATTCTAGGATTTTCGTGTATGGTTGATGAAATAATTATCTAAAAAAGTAAAATTATATTTTGGAATTTAATAAGTTATCTATTTTCCAATTAAAGAGATTATAAAATGTTTTATGGTCGGATCCTTATATTTAATCGTCATAAATCCTTGATAGTATTATTTAACTAGAATGTGAATTTAGTTATTTAAATTTACATTTTTATTATTATTATTGACTCATAGTAGTCTTCATTGTACATAACACTTATTTTGAATTTTATCTCCCCTTACTTTGGTTCAATCCCCATAAATCATTGAAGCAAACTAAATATGATACGTAGGGATATTTTTAATTGAATAATGAAATTCAAAAATTATTATGTAGTAATTTTTGAATTAAAATATATCGAATGACTCAAAAATGTATCTATTTTACTATACTAAAAAACTATTTTATCCTTTGGGATGTGATTCCTTGAATCATATTCTAATATAATAAAGTAGAAAATAGATCTGTGTTACAAAGGTTAAGGTTTTTATAGTTGTTATCAGAGGAAGTTTTTTTATAATCCTTGGGAACTAGGAATAGGAATACATAGATTAGGTTTTATTACCCTATGATAGGAATTGGGTATCTATATATAAGAAATATTAATTTCATTATAAGTTACATATTATTTTTTTATAATAAATATATCCCTTATATGATACTACATGTTGGTGTCATTCAAGTATAGATGTACGTTGGCGTAATAACTCTAAATATTTACATTCATCTTGAACATGAAAATTAACTAGTATACATCAATAAGACTTACTATACAACTATTTTTACACTCTCAGGATATATTGTTTGATAAAACACATTTTATTTACAAAAACAATTGTGATGTAATTGAATAAATAAAGGAAGTAAATAACCTAGTATTATTATATGGTTTATTATATTAAAAAGAATATTTCATGATTTAGATATCTTATAAATGATTATATGGTTTTCCCACTAATATTATTGTTTATCACATATATATATTTATATTCAATCAACACTTATAACCCAATGTAATCATGTTAAATTTTAATATAAAAGAATATTTGGTGAATGTGACCAACTAAATTTGATTATGATTGGATTGAAAGATATCTTGAATATCCCTGCCCAGTTTTCTAGAAATATGATTGGGAAGCTATAACTTAACAAACATTAGACTCAACATAATAATTACTGATAGATCTAGTTAAGATATCGACTAGTGGATACCATGGAGAAAAGAAGGATCAATTTTATTCATATCAAAAATGTGGAATGAGACACTCAGAAAAGTGTCCTAAAAATGAGAATGTATATTACTTGAAGAAAATTAGGTCTTAAATTAAATAATTTTCAAGAAAAAATAAACTGTTTGATGGAAGGAAATAAAGTTCATCTTAAGGATCCATTAATATATCAATGTAATGAATGTGTTTAACCAAGTTATTTTCCAATTCCATTCCATATTTTAAAGGCTAAATCCTAGGCCATTGAATTACCTATATTGAATAAAATGGTTGGATTATTTATTTGGATTTAAGAATTATATTGTAGAAATATTTTTAAAAATGTTATTTTGGTTATAGGAATCATTAAACATCTATGTATTATGTTACCTTTGAATGTATATATTATATTTATTAAATTATGAGTTATGAATACTATAATGTGTTTTTGAGTTTAATATTTATCATAGGTTTAAATACAAAACAACCATTTTATTGATTTTTTGTAGTTTTTGTCTTCTAAGATAAAATATTTTTTTTGAATAAAATTATGGAAATTCAACACATTAGAATATTATATTTTTTAATAAAAAAATTATCTTAATGAATAATTTTATAACCATTTTGAGAGAATGTTTATAGATATTGGTAATAATTAATTTTTATATTCTCTATGATGTTGAAGAAATTATGCTTTATTACACTTTTATGGACACTTATAGGTATTATATTAATATGGTTTTATAAAAATGACAACCTTCATAGTAGGAGAAAACTTGAAGAATCTGGAAATTCCACGGTGAATGAACCCATTGTTATAGACAATAATTGTTTAGCGTATACTGATATCCTATGTGATGTTTTGTTTAATATGTCATTGTTTTAACTTATCAAATTTTATGGTTATACATTATTGATGAACCAGTGGTGTTAATATTGATTTTTAGAGATTATATTTTATGCAATCATATTAGATTTAGAAAATATTTAGAAATCATAAGACTTATCTTCCACTCATTTATGGATCATACAATTTATTAGAAGATAATTTTTTTCCCTTCAGGCATAACAAATAATTTTCGGATATTCATTTCATATAGAGAGAGGTGAATTGGAAATTATAGGAATCAAATGAAAAAGATTAAATTAATTTTATGAAATTTAAAAATACCATGTAAGTAAATTTCATCATGTTCATAGTCAATATGGTAAATCAATTCCTCATAATTTGGAAAAAATTTCTTCAAACAAAAAATTTATCCCATTATCTTCATATTCAGTGAATCAAATTATCTTTTTAATTATCTAATATTTTTTAGGGCCTTAAATTTGCATTGATCATTCAATTTATATTGATCAATGATATCTATCGGTATCTATAATTATTTACACTTTTAATTAATGTTTAAATAACCCCATCCCATTTATATTACCCTATATGGAATCATAGTTACGGGTTATTCTGTATAACCATATGATTCCCTTTATTTAAAATTAAATAAATTATTTAATCAATCATTTATTATTTTTATTTTTCAATAATGTAATTTCCAAATGTAAAACTGTTGATTATTATGATCATGTTTAAATTTCATGGTCAAAATTTGATGAAGGTGTGGAGAATGTGACACCATAAGATTTTAATAGAAGAAAATCATGTTTGATAATCTTTGTAAAATGAAAAAATCATATAAGATAATTTAGTATTATAATTTAATAAATATTTATTTTAAAATACATTCAAACTATTTGATATATTGTGATGTATGTAAGAATGGGATAAACAAAAATACAATACTCTATTTAATTATTATTAATTTAAATGTGACCATTATAACCTAATTTTTTAGTGAGAGGGTATGAATAATGTGAGCCAAATTATGAAGTTAAAATTTTCAAACATATATAAATTAATTAATTTCTTATATATTTATTATATGTAAAATATGAAATATTTGTAAAAAATGTTTCATAATAACATTATATTTATAAAATATAGTTTACTTATGATTTGAACTCATAATTTAAAATTATTTTTTATGAGTGTAAGAAAATTTATTTGATAAAATTAAATAAATATTTTATATAAACAAATAAAAACCAGATTTGTTATAATTTTTTGGATTTTTCTAAAATGTATCAATTTTTTATAAATACTGAATTTATTTCATTTGAAAACTACAATTTCATTGAAATAATTTACATGGATTAATTATAATTAAATTTTTTTTTAATGTAATCATAGTTCAATATTATTTAATTTTATTGAATACATAAAATTTTACTGAATTATATATTGAATTTTTACATTTAAACAATCGATACATATAATAATTTTCTCTTTGGAACCCTACTTTTCTTTTGTCTCAGCATGTATAATTTCAAATTATATTATATTACATCTATTAATTTAATTACAAAATATAAAACCCATATTTATAAAAATAAAAATTAATATTATTTAATAATTTTAACATAATTTTTTCCTAATAAATAGTAAAATAAATAAAAATTATTTAGTGTAGTTAACATAAAAACTGATTTACTAGGGGTTAAACTCAAATATGTTGTGTTAAAATGTCCTAAAATATTTCCAAAATAAAATTTTATGGCTTTATTTTGAAATTATAAACTATATACTTTTATAGTTAATTATTTTTTTATTTTTTATGATAAAAACTTGGTTTTAATTTAATACCTTTTTAAGAATATATATGTATGTCAACTCAAACAATTAAAAAAGGCTGCCCCATGTATTCTCCTCTAGATAAATTAAAATTCATTTGTTTCAAAGGAAAATGAAATATTAGATAATTTAATTACTCTACTACCAATATCCAAGATCTATTATTTTATTAATAATAAAATGTCGGAATAATTTTTTTGCAAACTGAAAGATGTTTTCTGAAAAAAAAGTTACATTCTTAAATGAGCGTTTTTTTATTCTTCTTCTTCCTAAATATAATATTTTTAATCAAAGAACATATAATAACCAAAATAAATTAAATATAATTATATTATTTTATTTAATGTTCATGGAATATATCCATCTCCTCTTCCGTCAAACGATAAATGAATTGTCGATCATGTGTATATCATACAACTGCCTCGTGGACCAATTTAATTTGTTTTCCATAGCCACCTTTCAAGGATAGTTTTAATGACGGGATCAAATTTTTTTATTAAATTTATATTATTTCTATAATAATTTAATTTTTATATCAAATTTAAATTCTTCATTCTTTTTTGTTTAAAATTAATTAACATATCTCTTATATAACGGACTAACACCTTGTGAAGCGATGTGGTTCATTTTTTCACATACTCTTTATAACGAATGTAATGAGGATACATCTAAATTATATATTAGATATATGTGAAATTTTAATGATTATATAAAATTAATATTTCGCACAATACCTTACCATTTCTATGATTGATTTAATGATATCATTTCTCATACGTATATAGGGTTTACCGTGTCCATGATGCGATGTGATTCATTTTCCATATCCAACCTTTAAGAATGATTATAAGTATTTACATAATGAAAAAATATAATATTTATAACTCTAATATTATTATGGACATTGTGTATTAATATTCTATACCCATGAACCTTAACATTCAGGGAACAACATGCATGAGAAGATGAAGAAATTAACACCCAAAACAATGAAGAAAATGATATATCTTTAACAAATGTGTAAAAACATGTAATAAAGAAATCTTATATGATAATAAAAGTATGAATATATTTATTTCATAAATTAGTAAAATTAATAAAAAATTATTTACAGGATATTAATGTGTGTTCGACCAAAGGGAAATGTGATTAAGGGACTTTGTCAAAATTTTCCATCATTGTGGCATATTGTAATGTTATGCCCTTAATATAATTTATAAGGTGTATATATAGACAGTTTTGAATGTAACTTCATGATTCCTTAATAATTCATTGTATTTTATGTCACAATATGAATTATTTTATCTAATGTGATTTTAATTAAATGGAACCCTGTTTTATGGAATCTCATCCTACTATTAATGTTTATTGGTTTATATTACTTCTTCACTATCGTTGATATTCAATGATTATGTTTTGAAAAATTTTAATCTTCTTGTACTGAATTTAAACATTTTATGTGCAAATAAATGTTATACACATAATGAATTCATTGGAAATTTCTTATTTTAATGTTATGATATTTATAATGGTTTATATCACAAACTTATTTAAATCAGGATTCACTATTCCCGAATTTAAATTGAAGGAAATTACCCAATAATTTTATAACAAAACTATTTAGATTTATACTCATCTTCTTATTATGGAATTTTTAATTTAATATTATATATATTTTACATACTATTACCTAATATTATTTTGATATTTTTTTAAAAAAAAATCTGACATAATCTCCCATTTCTGTTGAAAATCATCTTTCTTCGAAAACCATATTTTCAAGAAATATTTTTAACTTTTTTTAACATTATATAAATAATGTATTGTTTATATTTTAACCATTTTTAATATTTTCCAATAAATAATGAATGGACATTTTATTTCCCACACAAGGCCTATTTGGATTTTACCGATAATGTGAAAGTTGACTTTATTTTCACATGTATAACACTAGAGAATTTCAAATATTTATGACAATTGATTATTTTAAAAATTAATTTATAACTTTCAATGTTTATTTTTAAATAGAAATATTCTAAAAATATTTTATGACCTCTTAGTTGTAAACATTATTTCATCTTTAAAATGATATTTTTCTCAGGATTGTCTTTTGAGATATTTTATGGTATTTATATTCATCAATGACATTAGCAAATTATTTTAATTAATCTCCACTGAGGATATTTTTTTCCATAACATGAAAATTATTTATATGTATGGTTTAGTGTTATTTTGACTAGGTAAATTATTGAAATTTACTTTCAGGATTAATTTTGGTAGTCCTAAACATTCCCTTTATGTATTCACTTTTCGTGATCATTTGGAATTAAATTTCTCCAAAATATAAATTTTATTTATCATAAATATTATTATTTCAAAAATTATATTTCATTTCTACATACGGTGATTTTTATATATTTTTATTTGACTAACTGGGTAAATATTTATAATTCTGTATACATTACTCGATATTGATAATTGATAATACGGGATATTGATCATGAATAAAACCAGTTATTTTATATATGATGAATTCTTTAGACATGTGGATACCTATGGGACTATGTTATAAATAAATTGTTAATGCATCATTATTCACATGAGGTGAACCAATAAGCTAGCATTAAAGAGGTTTTAGACATGCTTTAATATTTTCTACTAAAATGTGTTGAACATAGTGGTATCATGATGCATATGATCATGAAATAAAATAATTTATAATGTTCTTAAAAAATAATTAAATTATAATTATCCACTATATATTCATAATGATATAATCTCTAGATGCATTTCATTATTATTTTTCAATTAAATGGAATGATAATTAAGATATTTACCTTTCTAGGTTGATAATGACTTATCTATTAAAGACATTCAATTTATTCTTTAAAGGGAATGTGTGTTTAGATTTTTACATTTCTTTATCTATTATTCTTTATATATCTTGATAGTCACATTATTGATTAAATGGAATGTGTATAATGTTTTTTTACATTTCCATTGTAATTATTTTTCATCTAATCATTATATTAAAATTATTTAAATGGAATGTTTTTTCATTTATTTACCTTTCAATGTTGATTATGATTATTAATTTTTTATATATTCCATTATGAATAATCTATATAGGGAACTGGAGATCACACTTATTTTATTTCTTTTCCTAAGAATCCAAGAAAAAAACTAAGAATGATATGCGGGAAAATGGTAATAAGAATATTAATATTCTCTAAACAATATTTTGTAATTTTTTTATTCATATTTAATGAAATATTTATGATGTATCTAGTTTACCAAGATTATTAAACTATTTAGTCATTTGGGATGATATTCGTTGAATAATAATCCTATTTAATAAATTTGACACTGACTTTGGGTTATTGGTTTTAGGGTGGTTACATTTGGTGTAAACATGGTTCCTCATGATTCAATCGAATATCTAAAACCATAATTAATTGTATGAAACATGATAATAATAGTGGGAAACCATAAATTCTTGAAAAATAAATTATACAATGTCTAAATAATGAGACAAACATTTCAATATATGAAACCTTGGGTTTAATATACCTCATTCATGGTCATTAATTCTATTATTTCATATTGGTATGTAAAGAGTTTGAAAATTTATATAGCATATACCAAGGGAGTGTTAAGACACAGTTATAGAGAGGACCATTTCAAAATACATATGTCATATATAGATAGTGCATGGAAACCACACTCTATATCCTTCTCTAACATTTCTGGGAATTTTATTATACCATGACATATCACTAGATTTATCCCTAGTCATATCCCTAGAAATCTAACTAATTTTCTCTCATACAAGCTTCAAAATGATCAATAATAATTTATTTTATATAATCTACAATGAACCAAACATCTTGTATATAAATATTACATCTTAATCGAAAAATATTCATTACATTTTATAACTATCCATGTTTGAATTCATTAGGCCTACTACCTTTGGTAACATAGAATTATAAATAACTGGTTCAAAAGGGTTCAATTTGTTCTTCAAATTATTTCATCAAAACTATCACCATTATATTAAGTATCATTAAAAAACAATTTATTAGCCCCTAGGGAAAGGAAACATAATAAGGGGTGATCTCATATGATTAATAAGGGTAAAAAGGGGAGATATGAACACAACCATGGATAATGGTATATGAATATGAGAATAACATGTGGAAACCACTCCATTTATATCATATAACATAAAATTGATTTATGGAATAAATATAAAATTTCATAAGACATGAATCATAAAAGAATCAGATAGCATAATCCATGAATGTGTAACATTGTTATAAGTCATGTAATTGTGGAATACATATAATAATATTAAATCATTTATTTAGTAGTAAAGGATTAACTTAGTTTACAATAATACAATATTTTTCTCACTCCCGAAACCGTTTTAGTCATCATGATTTACTCACATGCTATTATTTTTGATAGAGTCCCATACTAAACTAGATTCACTCCCCTTTACGGTCATGTTTATATAATGAGTAATAAATCATTTCCCAATGCATTAAAAGGGAGATAAATGACCCACCGATTTCATAATGAAAATCATACATATGTGGGACTTAAAATTATACAACATTCAGCATAAAGGAAACCATTATGTGAAGTGGGATTCATAAAAATTTCATTATAACATAACATGTGGAAATAAATAGGTTTCATAAACATTTCATCATTTAATCATAAAATAACCCATATAGAAATTAATGGGTTTTATAGGAATATTTTCTTCATAAACCTAATACATTTATATAAATAATAATAATAGAATCGTTGGATCATATCCCCGTATATAATGAGTAACATCAAGTGATTTCATCTTAGTAGGAAAATGATTTTCAGATATATCATGGAACATTTTGGGAAGAAACAAATAGTTTTACTATGAAAACAACTTTTTAAAACATATATTTTTTTTAAAATACTTTAATTTTTAAGTAAATTTGGAATAATATAAAGTAATATTTAATTATTATTTAAAACACTTATAATAAAAAGACCTATTTCACTGGGAATATTTCATTCAATCCAATAAAAATTTTCAAAATCCCTTTCCTTCCAAATAACCATAGAAACATGTGAATAAATCATTAAAGATTATTTCAAAAAATTATTGTGGAAAATAACTTCTTTACATTATATATATATTCTTATATGTTAATTTTTTTGCAAAAAAAAATACATTAAAATAAACATTGTATCAAATAAGGAAATATTTATATATTAGTTAAGAAATTTATTCATCAAAATAATATATTCGTATTAAAAATCATTATTTATAAATAAAACATCAAAAAAATAAAATTAAACATAATTTTAATTGAAATTAACTTTTGAAACATAAAATAGAAGATTTAATATAATTATTGGTTATGATGGTGGGAAATTAATTTCCGACTAAACAACTTAAAATAATGATTCCATTCATTTTTTTTGTAAAAATTAATAATTAGTTCATTATAAAATGACAAAAATATTATTCTTAAATACATTTATTAAAAATTAAAACATTTTTCAAAATTAATATAATAATTATTTTTTAATTGTAAAATACTATATTAAAATATATTTTTCAAGCCTGAAAATAGAAGAAAAATCTTCTTTTTGTTCAAAGAGAGAAAAAAATTTGATTTTTATTAACTATATTATTTTTAAATATTTTGAATATAGATAGATAAGAAATATAATGGAATAATTTATTCTTATTAAATAACATTAGGATAAAAATTCATGTTTTTGTTTAGTTATAGATAATATTATTTCTTCATTGGAAGCTTTACCATAAACAACCTCTATAAAAATTAAGATTGTAGCATCAAACCCTTATAACATTGGGGATTTTTTAATCCTAATACCTATTTAAGAATAACATCAAATTAAACATTAAATAATATTATAATAAATTAATTCATGTTATAACATGACAATGGGGTTGTATAGAAATATTCTAAAAAAATAATCATCCATAGAATATGTCTCCAAGAAGACATTTTTAGATGAAATTCATTTACCATATTAGAATCATTTGAATCATAACCCCAATTAAAGAAGAAAATCTATTTAATGATTAAATATCATAATAATAATGATACTCATTTCATTAAATTTAAAGGTGACAGAATATAGACCACTAGAAATAATATAATGTTGATTAAGGAATATTTCTCTGAGAAATAAAAGAGATACTAAGAATCACCTACCTTAACTATTGACATATTCCATAAATGATAACACATTATATATAATAAATATAGTATTTTTATAAATATATTAAAACCCATAATAATATGTATCATATAATATATTATTTAATTATGATCTTCTATTACCTGTTAATAAAGTGTGAATTGTTAAAATAACTTTTTAAGTAATAACTGTTTGTTCTTGTATTTATTGGTTTTTAATTATTGGTCCTTTTACATTTCTCATGGTTTTATAATATGCCTAATTATACAAATTATATATATATAATATATATTTATTATATATATAATTTTGGTAATCCATTAATTTTAGTGATAGAAATTGAATTATAATGTTCATGGAGATGGTAGACTGTAAATAAGCATCAACGTTGTTTCCTATTTCTCAATGGTTGAAGAAAAGAATTGTCAATAATATATTAAGATGATGGTATAATCTCTATTTTATATATATCAAATATTTTCATTAAACACAACCTTATTATTTCCAATCTAATGCTTAAGTGAAGAACGATTCATGCCGTTTTATGAGGTAGTAGTTCATCGTACAGACATGCGGCATTATCATATTCTAAAAGAAAGAAATGTAAGAAATTATATGAGATATTTTAATTAAATAATGTTATTTCTTTCATAAAAATAATATTAATATGTTAAATCCACCTTAATATCCATCCATGAGAGGTGGTGATTTAAAATGAATTATATCGGTTCGTGAGACAGTAGTCTATAGTAAACAGGATCAATGGTTTTGTTTTCAACTAACAGGAATTGTATATGGATATTGGTTATTACATGAACATAATAACATCTAATTATATACTATATATATATATATATATGTGTTTTTAATTTTTAAATAATAGAATATTTATGAATATCGTAATAGATGAATTGAAAACAAAATGGTTAGTGGAGCCAAATACATTCACTTACAAGAACCCCCTTTGGATCTCTTAATAAGAACCATTGTATTTGCATTTTGTTATGAACAATAGATCTAGGAAATTTATAAGTATTTTTTGGAGTGATCTTTTCAGGGTTTTTTTTCAAATCACATAATATGTTTGAATATGTGAGGATAAGACCTCTCCTTTTATAAGTGGGAAGGATTTTTATTTTTATAAATAACCAAAAACATTCAGTAGTGGTCAGTCACTCTCACTCCGTGTATCAAAATAACTTGTAAATTAAATATTATTAGAATCATATTATCAAACCAATCATTAAATATTAAAAACTAAAGGTTTTAAACAACTTATTCTTAACATTCATGCTTATATAATTTTACCTTTTTGGTTTTCACCACGATAACTTGTATTATTTTATTTACCAAGGTAATTTATCTATTAAGAATAAAATTAAAATGATTATTATTGAATAAATTTTACCTAATTATTCTAAATATAATCCCCAATTTACTAAATAGTCATAATGTGTGTGTGAAAAATTAATTTTAACACGATCACATTTAAGGAACAAAACACTATTTTAACCATAATTATTGTAACTAATTTTTTTACATACTAATATCTATGAAAAAAATTATTTTTAAATTATTATATAATATAAAATATTTTAATTAGAAATACTTATAACATTTTATAAACATTCAAACTAAAAAAATGAAAATTCTTAATTTAATACAAATCCCACAAAAACAACAAAAAATGGGTTTCGAATGATTGAAATTTCATAACATTAAATAGTTTGTATATATAAAATTAATATTAAAATTATTAATATTTATAATATTTGATTAATTATATTATAATTGATCTAATTTTACTTTTGGAACAATTTTTAATAAAAAATTACACATATAAAATCTTGAAACAAAAAAGAAAACATTAAATAGAAACTAATATTTTTCGTTATTCTATAGATAATTAGATTTAAAAAAACACAAAAATTTTATCTAAGATAATCATAAAATTTTGGTTTAAAAATAGCTAAAATTTTATTTTTTATTTTCTAAAAGTGGAAAATTTAATTTAAAAAATAGTGTGAAAATTGTGATAAAAATAATTTTTTAGAAAAAAATATAGTTTTAAGAATAAACTTTTATTTATTCTTATCTCAATCCTATAAAACACATAATATGAATATTAATACTTATGATTTAACATATAATATATAAATAACAGTAATATAATTCCAAAAAAGGGATTTATTTAATTTAAAAAAATAATAAATGTTTTGCATATAAAAATTGTTTTATCTCAAATGATGTCCTTAATTTTGAAATGCTTTTTATTTTCCATTATAATTAGTTTATCACAAAATAATATATTTAATATGTTGTTTAAAACGATATATTTTCATAATTTATTTAATCATATTTATATATATCATTCGAAAAGCATAGAGATATAAATAATTTTAAATAATATTATTTCAATATTATGGTATATTTGTTTTATACTCAATGATATGTTTAATGCATACTAAAAATTTTGTTATGGGTAACTCAATATATCATGAAAATTAATTTTATTTTGTACAAAAAAATATTTTTTACAAATTCACAAAGAGTAATACCTAGAACACGGGTTCAAAGGACAAAAATAAATAAAGTATAAGAAAACAATAAATGCATATGCAGCAGGTTAAATAAGCCACCACCACTCCAAAAACACATTTAGAAAATAACCATGAATACATAATCATCACAGGTTATAAAATAAAAATCACACCATGAGGGCGATAATCCACGTCAATCAAGTCAAATAGAGTTAAAGAGGAGCTCGATAAGTTTGACACCTTTATAATTTTATTAAAACATATAAATATGCCATTTATATATTTTTAATAATCCAACACATGAAATCCTTTTAAATAGTTGTTCTTATATACATATATATATACGTATATATATATATATATCCTATTTCAAAAATTCTTATAGCTATATGAGAATTTGGGCATAGAAACATATATATACTTATATATATATACCAGTATATATATATAACATGAAACTATATATATTTATTTTTTTGTGTCGGTATATATATACATGTATATCAATGGACATTTTTTAAAAGTATATTGTTTATGAAAAAAATGAATATTTTCAAAACATGAAGATACATTTTTTAAAAAAACAATTAAAATAAAATTCCAAATATATATTAAAAAAATTAAAAAAATGACTATTTGAAAACCAATTTGATGAATTCAATATATATTTCACATAAAATCATGCAAATATGTCAAAATTAGGACTATAAATTTGTTTTCCAAAATAAACGAGGTAATAAAATTTTGATGCATCTCAATTTTATAGAAATAATTATTTCAATAGTGTTAAAATACTCATGATTTCATGTCTAAATTGAAATTACATTTATATTGATTATAAGAAATGATAAAGTCCATGAATATTTTTAATATTAAATTTAACATTCCCATATGAGTATAATTAATTTAAAAACCATTTGAGACACCATGTAATAAAGAGTTCTAAAATTCAAAGTCTAAACATGTTGAAGGAAACCTCAAATAAAGTAGAACCATCCACAATAAGAAAAAACATGCCACCATCAATGTTGGACACCCAAATATGGTAATATAGTTCTCCATAACCCAAAATCACTAAATAAAACACAAATAATAGTTAAATCCATAGACATAGGGTTTGACCAAACCATCTAAATGATTAAGAAAAAGGATAACATGAGAAATGGGAATGATGAAATAGAAATGTCTCTTATATTGATAATTATACAAAAGAAAATGAAAAACCCCTATAGATATCATGGAGGGGGAAGTATATTGGATGAAAAGAGTACATGGTATCGGGTTTAGCTCGGGCGTGTCATGCATCATTATGTGAGAGGCTGTAAAAAGGGGAGCTTGGACAAGAGGTGGACTATCTGGGGGTAGCAACTAGTAGGTGGCCTGTGATGAGAGGGTTCTCATGATAAATTCGATAAGTAGAGTGGGATCCATGTGGGAGATATCCATGAGAGGTTGGGGTAGAATTTAAAGGATATAAAATAAAGGGAAAAAATTAAAAATATACTATAAAACAAATTTTTTGAAGCACCTGGGTGAGACATAAGGTTATGGGGAATTGATTAAATACCCCTGAATAAACTGCGTGATTGAAATAGGACACTTAAAATCCTTATTCATGGTATTTACTATGTGCATGTATAGTTTAACAATTTGTATACAATTCAGGGAAAAGTACTATGTCTCGAGACATAACCAAATGCATGGTTATCATATTTTTTTTCAAACCATAATAGTTAACTGTATGTCCTAGTTAAAATTCAATTTTTTTAAAAATCCACCCCCAAATTCAATGAAGCTTTTTATGAATCAAAAAAATATTATATTATAATTAATTAATTAATTTTTTTGTGATGGGAACATTTTTTCCACCATAGTGCTATATGTATCTAGAAATAAATTATATAGGATATAAAAAGATAAAAAATAAAATGATACATATTTTTAGTAAATAAATATTATATCTATGTATAATAAAATTCCATAAAAACATAAAAAACCATTCCAGATCTGTATAGGTTTATTTTCTTTGGAAACATGGAATCAATAATAACTGATTAATAAAATAGGTATATCGTCTCTCGATTATTCCACAATAACAAGAACCATTTTTGACAAATATTATTTAATAGGATTCATCATATTCCGGGGAGAAGAATAATAAGAAATGGGTGAGATCATATGATGAGTAAGTATTATCATTAATGATAATATAAATATAAAGAAATAAAAACATGATAATAATATTTTATAAGTATATCAGGAATATCAATGATCATGATATTAATTTTAATTAAATATTATAGAAGTTCATAAGACATGAATTATAAATTACATAATTCTATATATTATAACATCAGTCATGTAATTTGGGAATACCCAAAATCATTGACAATAATTTTCATTTTAGTTATGACTGACTTCAAAGACCATCATAGCATAAAAAGTCCCTTACTAAGGTCAGTTCACTCCTCGTTCCATCACATTATTTATGAGCCAAATTTACTTCACATTCCAATAGTATCGTTAACATGATATATAAATATTTACACATTACATTGGAGGGATATATAGTACCACCCATCACAAAATGAAAACCATATATATGTTTTCCCTAGGAACATAATTCATTCCTCATATTAGATCCCATAAAAATGGCATTCAGAAACCCTTCATCAAAACATTATATATGAAAAATAAATATAATTCATAAACATCAGTACATCATAAAAATAAAAAATTCATTCAAATAATAAGAATGTTACCATTGGGGGATATCCCCATTAAAAACATATGTAACATCAAAATAGTTTAATCTTATATCGAAAATAATTTTGAGCGATCAATTAAAATAATTCTAGATGAAAATATCATTTTAGTATTGAAATTAATAATTTGATAAGTGAAATTCCCAAGAAATATATTTTATTTGAAAATACTATGTATTCTTTTAAAAAATGAATCATGACATCAAGGAATTATGATTTTGGAAAAATTAGTTCATTCCACATAATTTGAATAAAATAATTGTATCATACATGTTCTTGAAAAGTCACAAAGAACCTCAATTTGATAATGAAAAAATATTACGTTCTATCTATTTAGTAAAAATTAAAATAGGTGAAAAAATTTCATTAAAAAAATGTTTAAGAATAGAAAAAATATTTTTGAAAACATTTTTAATAATCTTGGACAATGAATATAAATAATTCCTATGGGATAAATATAAATAACCCCAAATATTAAAAAGACTATATAATTAACACTTATATATGTCTAATTTACATTGTAGGAATTTTGAATACCAGCATAATGATTAAAATAATTTTATTAATTAATTCTAGAATCATAATTATAATTATGATGTCATATATGACCCTCTTATATATTATTATCTCTCATTCAATAATAATATTTCATTATTACCCTTCTTGGATGTTTTATATGCTTCATTTCCATATGCATGTTTTAACACATATGTATATGTTATAGTACATATGATATAGTTAAATAATTTAAAGAATTATATTAATGTAATATATGTCATTTTATTTTTATATATATTTATATAATCATTATTTAATTGTGAACATGTAAAATTAACCATATGGTGTCATAATGATGTAAGGTCATACATACGAACAATTGATGGAATCATTCTCTTAAAGGAAAAAGGGTACAGAAGTGGATATTATATTAGAATAATTTTTTAATTATATTATATATATATATATATACATATTATATATAATTATAATCATCATGTATTGTAATGATGAAAAAATTGATTATACCACGACATGGAGACAGTAAGTCGTACACATGCACACATGATACATTTATTAGTTAAAAAATGTATAAAATGTCAAATATGTTTGTTCAATAGAAATTTTAATATATGAAAATTTAAATCATTATGGATTGATTTCTTTATTATGGAAATAGCACTTGAAGTGGTCGTAGAAGAATAAATTGATTTTAATTAGTCGGTAAAGATGAGTACCTCTTCATTAGGGAAATTCCTTTAGATCACCTCTTAGGAACACTAGGGTTGGTCTTATGAAAATAATAGAACCTCTGTAATGTTTATAGAAATATTATGAAGAGAAATTTGTAGGGTATGGTCAATCATTAATTCTTCTTGTGATGTAATGATGTTATAGAGGAGTGTCCCTTTTGTAATTATTGTAAGGGGGCCTAATTCTCAAACTCTTAAGGTGTTTAAAGAGATTAAATAATATTTTACCTTATTTATAATGAAGTTTAAATGGATTCCATGATTGATAATTTGTGTAGGATGATAGTAGGACTCTTTATGATTTCATACTTCTATACTTGGTGCTTATGCTTCCAATCATGTTGCTCTTCACAAACATGAGTCTTATGGGGCAGATATTCTTGCATCAATGACTCAAATACATTTCTGATGTATTGTTAAATCCCTATAAACAATGGGTTGATCTATTCTAGAATTACCATGATTCATTATTAACTAGAAAATTTTATATCAATTTTTTCACATTTCAAAAAATCTAAGTTTGAATAAGACGAAGATTGTTCATCTTTTGATAGATGTTCTTATTGTTGTTGTGGGATTTATTTTATTTTGGTTGTGAAATTATAGACATATTTACTATAAATAATTTTTAAACCTTGGGGTCCACCACATATTTAGTTCACTCATTCAAAAACTATTGAGGTAATTAAAGAGAGACAATAATTATTTATCTTATCTATAATGATGGTTAAAAGGATTCCATGATTGTGAACTGGGGTGAGTTGATAATAAGACTCTTTAATATGTCATACTTCTAGACCAGGGGCTTATAAATCTAATCACATTTTTCTCCCTCACAGGTGTCTTGTGGGTCATGTCTTCTTACATTAATGAATCATTTACATTTCTAAACGCATGGTAAATCCTTACCAACCATGTGTAGATCTATACCAACATTCCATTGTTTCAATAATGACCATACAATTGACTATCTATGACTCAACATTCTATAATAAATATGTTTGAATAAGATCTAGATTATTAATCTTGAGATAGATTTTCTTATTGATAATGTGGTATTTCATTTCTCTTGTTTGTAAATGTATATATAGATTTATCAGTAATGATGATTGAACATTATGGTCCACCATAATTATATCACATATGGCCTCCGTCTCCTCGTTGTCCCATTCCCTAATTTTTTAGTTATAATATCTGTTTATAAATGAATTCCTTATATAAAAATTGGGTTCTCATGGGAATAAAAATCATAGAGATATATTGTTAGTTCTAATTTTATAATAATATTTTTCTATTGGTGTTATTCCGATACTTCTAATAATGGGGTTTAAATTTTTGTGGGTGTATAGACCAATTTGGGTACTAGAAAGTAATCTTCTTCTTGAAACGTATTTCTTTAATAAATGTTACATTAAATATTACAAGCTGGCGATGATTCAGATTCCACTTAAGGTAATTATATAGGAAATTTGGTTAGGAATTATTGATTCTATTTTTCCATGATTATTCATTATTCCAATATGAATAATTATTTATTTATATACTGTCCATACTTATGTATGGGCCCCTTAAAAATCTATTTTTAATCTTTTTCTCCTTCAATTTGAGTGGAAGAGACATCAGTCACCTACATTTGGGGATTACCATGATTGAAATGTTTGATCCCAGCCCTTTTATGTAGTATATCAATAATGATGAATTATTAATGAATGTTGTTCCCTAATATTTTGTGTAAGGGGAAATAATTAGTATCATCATGCATCCCAAAACCATTTAACCTTATAATATTATGAAAAAATATATTTACTTTTCTAAATATGAAATGAAAACCCATAATTTTTTTTAGAAATAATAAATTTCACAACCCTCCACCACGGTAAACCAATTTAGATCCTATAGTGAATATAAGAGTGACTAAAATGGATGAAACAACAAACAATTTTGTGAAAAAAATTCCAATTAATTTAATCATATAGATATTTTACATTTTACACAACACTCAGTTTACCATTTGTTATGTAGAAGAACTATTTTTTGATTTAGTTATACACAAAAAAAGATAATCATGAACTACAAATAACACCTATATATTATTATAGTACACACAAAACTATGTTTGGATTTTTTTTACACACAACATCGAGCCCCTTTGATAGCTTTTGTTATGTGCAAGGCTGGGTTTTACTGAACCACAATACACTGCTTCAATTTTTTTAAGTATTATAATAGTTACCCCCTTTCAATATGAATGGAAGTTATTAATAATATTATCAATATATTGAAATTTTATATAGACATAAATATCAATTGAATCTTTTGGTTATCAAATATAAAATAAATTATTAACTATATGAAAACGAATAAATTACTTTTCTAGTTAAACAATTTCTCAATGTATAGGACAATTTCATATTAATATATTAAACAAACCCATTTTAATGAATTAAATTCAATAAAAGTTATATAGTTTATATTCATTCAAATTTTTTAATAGTCATTCAATAGATTTGATAGGTATCATAGAATAATGAATTCAATTTTATGAATAAAAATATGTATTTTTCAAATAGGTAATTTTACTACCATTAATGGATGGTCCCGTTTTAAATATAATCATTGAAACATTAATAATTTTTACTTAACAAATAAACTGCATTCAAGAATGTGTAATATCACCATATACAATTGGTGAATTTTTGGTATTTTTTTGAGAAGGTTCATTTTTTATAAACAATGATTTTTTTGAATTTTACTTTAAAAGTACATTTTTGTCTAATTTTTTATATAGAAAAATAATATATTAACTTTTTTAATTATAATTAAGAATTTATTCATAAATTAATCTAATTTAAGTAATTGGAACCTTTTTTTGGTTGAAATTGCATTTACAAACATTTTAATGTTTTGGGGATTTTTACTTTAATACCCCACTTTCACAACACCTATGTGGGATTAATTTTAAATTAATTTATACCACTTTTTTGGTTATAATATGGAAAATGGATTAAATATTTGAAATCTAGATAATATATGATATGTAATAATTTATAAATCTATTTTTAACCAAATAATTAGTGAATGTAATTATAATTAACTATAGTGATTAAGGTAAAAAAGAAGTCTTCTTAGTGGATAAATATTAACATTAAGGGCCAATGTGACATCCTAGTTCTGGAAGTAGCTGAGAGGCACCACGTACTCGATTGGTCAGATGGCCTCAAACACATTTCCTCGAATTCTAGTGGCTACCAAATTGTAGCGAGGGCCTTGGGTGTGATAGTAGGGAAACTATACCCTCATTGGTAGAGTAACACATCAGAATTAAAATAGATATACAATAGTAGAAGCAATAAAATAATGATATAAGTAAACAATAGAAGACTGAAGAAATAATCTACTGTAGGACAGGTAGACAGACAGACACACACACACATATATATGATGCATGATAAATATGACTAGGAAAGCAACAAAACAAGTCACAATGTTATAATACCATATTGCTATAATAAAATATTATAATAAAGTCCAAAAGAAAAATAAATAAACTGCTCTACAGCATCGCAACCTCAGCTTGCTCGCTTGATCCCAAGCTCCATAGAAATCAAGAACCTGAAGTAGAATGTCACTTTCCCTTATCTATACCTGAAACAATAAAATCTTTTTGGACCCAAAATGATGAACCAATTGGGGTGTGAGACTTATCCCGGTTGGAAACAACCCAAATTTTTGTTCCTAGTAGTCAGTGAATATATATATGGCAGGAAATAATCAAAATTAAGCAGTAAACAAGAAAATACACATTGCAACAATCCTACAAATTCAATTTCATTCATTTTCTTATATCAAGTAAGTTGCTAAAAAAGCAGGTAACCCCCTTGGAAGTACTCACAACCTAACCCATCTGGTTTAACATAACCAACCCATGCGACCCGTTGAGAAGTACAGACAGTCTAACCCCACTGGTTCAGCTTTAGAACAGACTCTCTGAGGAAGCATGCACCATCTGTTCCCCATGTGGTCTCATATCGGTAACTAATATGAACTCTTAGGAACCACTCAACATTTAATTCCACCTATGGCCCGTATCGAGGAAACTAAAGACACTTTGAGGGAACACCATGTCTATCCCCCCATGGTCTCATAACGTAACAGTAAATAGACACTCTGGAGAAGCCCTCAACATCCATTCTCCCTATGGTCTACTACAAAAGGTTTTCATGGCCCTGTGAAAGATTATAGTGAAAAAAAATACGTGACAGCCATTGTAAACCCCCTGAACTTCTTGTCTAAACAATATACCACATATCATATCATCTAAGATAATAATCACTCCATCCTAACAAGATTTTTCATGTAAAGAAGAGTAGCAGCCTAACTAGAAAGGCTAATCCAAACGTTCAAAACAAGCAAACATGGGCTAAACATCCATATCATGGAAAAGTTAACCCTATTCAAAATAGTTATCCTCTATCCAAACAAACATGTAATAGAGGGTAATAACATGGCTAAAACCATAAACACGCAATACCCAGAATGAGGGCTTGAGAACTTTTTCATATAAACTTCAATGACTATCTATAGAAAGGCACAAAACACCTACCTCAGCATCATGAGATCCATATACATGATCTTTGGTCCTTGAATCAAACTAGAATGATTTATATCTACCAAACGTTAAAAATGTTCAACTAAGGATAACTCAGGAGAGAGGTGAAATCAAGACATGATCATCATGAAGAATGAAGAACTCACCTATGCGGTTCCAACACAATCAATGACAATCAAATCGGATAACGGATGACGTGTCGGGGGCTCGGAGAAGATCCGCGGCCATAGATATGTTCCTAGACATGATAGGTCGAGAAGAGGGGTGTTCTGTGTATTTGATGGGACACCAGTCTGTTTAATGAAAAAATAGAAACAACACATTGAGTTTTTTAAAAGTACACAATGTGTACTTTCTTTTTCCAGCCTCCGGTTTGGGTGGTCCCCAGGTCACCACACACGACCATGTTCTCGGCTGCTAATCGCCAATACATGGTCACCTGTGGAAACCGAGTACAAGGAGTGTACATGGTGCACATGGCGTGTACACCTGAAATTTCTAGAAAATCATATTTTTCAAAAAAAACTACCAGAAAAGAATGACATACCAGAAAAAGAAGATATGAGTTCTTACAAACATCCCCCCGAAAGTAAATTTTATCCTTGAATTTCCCTTGTATGGAGGCATAGAAGAATATTCCTTGAATAGCTCCATCCAGTGTGATCAGGCATCAGACTCCCACCCCTAGGTCTCATCCTGCACTCACCCATGTTTCCATAGCACTCATACCATAGGAATAGATCGGCCACAGAGAACTGTCACACTTTGATCAACAATATAGATAGGATGATCTATGAATGATGCGTCCACCTAAATCTCATCCTCCTCGGGTTATTAAACATAAGTTGAGTCTAAGAAGTAATGTTGAAGATGAGAATCGTGGAAGACATCATGCATAGCCCGATACCTATGAATTAACTGCAACTGCTAGGCAACTGAACCAACACTCTCCAACACCTCCAAAGGTCCGACGTCACTCGGTGAAATCTTACCATGTATCCTAATCCTCATGTGTCCCATCCTCAGTGTGACATGTAAGAAAACCTGATATCTAACCTAAAACTCTATAGTTCGTCTCTGTCGATTAGCATAAAACTTCTTTCATGACTGTTCATTAACCATCCTCTTCCGAATCAACAATATCGACTCTGTGTCTCCTGGACAAGATGAGGTCCCATCACAGCTTCCCTCCCTACCTCTAGCCAACATAAGGGTGATCGGCATGACCAACCATACAAAGCCTTAGAAGGTTCCATCTGAATAGTTTCATGAAACCTAATACTGTAGGAAAACTTCCCAAGAGGTATGTGCTTCTCCAAGAAACTTCCAAAATCCAAGACACATGCTTGAACCATGTCTTTGAGCACATGAATCATACGCTCAGACTGACCATCTGTTTGAGGATTGTAAATTGTACTCAGAAGTACCCGTGGTCCCAAATCCCTCTGAAGTCCCTAAAAGATCTAAGAAGTAAAATGAGTGTTTGTGTCTGAAACAATGGATTACAGATCTCCATGTAAACGTACAATGTCTCAGATGTACAGCCTACACAACTCATCAACACTAAAGGTATCCTTAATCAACAAGAAGTGAGAATCCATCATGAGTCAATCAATGACAATCCAAACTACATCATTCCTTTGAGGAGGCCTCAGAAAACATGTCATGAAATCCATCGTGGAATCATTCTATTTCCACATGGGAATGGGTAACTCCTATAAAATCCATGCTGGTCGATGATGCTCCACCTTCACCTGCTAATTGGTGGAACACCTCATGGAAAAACCAGCAACATCTCCCTATATACCTGGCCACCAATATTGATGGTCTTGATCTCGATACATCTTGGTGACTCTAGGATTAACTGCACAATCTGAGGAATGAAAGTCTCACATCTCCTCCTCGCATATGTCTACTAGCACCCACAAGTATCCATAAAAATGCATGATCTCATCCTCACCTACTATCCATCTAGGAATAGGTTCCTCTCACGACACAATCTTCTGTAGGAGTAGGACTTTTGAATATTATAGCTTCCTCATTCTCACTCCATAAAGAAGAGTAGAGGTAACAACTAATGAAGAAAGAAAAATCTACCCCTAACTGTCATGCACCTTCAAATGCATCTTAGAGAACATAGAATAAGATGCCACACACTGCTGGGCTTCTAAATTGTCTATATCTACGATCTCCTACTCAACACATCAGCCACTGTGTTTCCCTTCCCAGGAATGTAGGCATTCTCAATGTCAAAATATTGAAGGTACTCAAACCACCTTCATTGTCTCAAATTCAGGTCATGTTGAGGTAATATATACATGAGACTTTTGTGGTCGGTGAAAACCCAAAAATGATCTCCCAAAATGTAGTGTCTCCAACAACGTAAAGCATGAAAAACAAGAGGAAACTCGAGATCGTACGTTGTGTAAACAATCTACAACATATCATAACATGTCAAATAATAATCACTCCATCCAAACAATACTAGGCATGGAAAGCAGAGTATAATCATAATGGTCAAGGCTTGACCCAACAGTCAAAACAAGAAAAAATGTTCAATATTTCCATAGCATGGAAAAGTTTACCCTATTCACATTAATTGGCCTCTATCCAAACAAACAAGGAATAATAGGTAATAACAGGGCTAAAACCATAATCACGCAATACCCCAAATGAGGGTATTGGTAAAATTTTCACATAAAATTCAATGTCTATCTACGGAAAGGCATGAACCACCTACCTAAGCATCAGGAGATCAATATACGTGAACCTCAGGCCTTGAATCGATTAGAACGTTGTAGATCTACAAAACGTTAAAAATGTTCAACCGAGGATAACTCGTGAGAGAGGAGAAATCAAGAGATTATGCTTAAGAAAAAATTAGATCTCACCTATCTGATTCCAACACAATCAAAGATGGTCGATTCAAATAACAGATGGTGAGTCCAGGTCTTAGAGAAGATTTGTCGTCGTATAGACACTCCATGACGAGATTGGTTGAGAAGGGGTGTGTTATGTCTGTCTGACGTGACCCCAATCCATTTAATTAAAACATAAAGTACACGGCATGTTCATAAAAAGAAAACAACATGTACATGTGTTTTCCTTTCTCCATATTAGGTGGTCTCTTGGTAACCACACATTACCATGTACTCAGCCGCTAGCCAGCCAGTACAGGGTCACCCACCCTTAACATTGTCGTCAGGTCCTAGCCCAATAGGTACCACCAGTTTCCCCACAGACACGTGGTCCCCACGCTAGGGCCCACCCACGTGCCTGAATGGGTCATCTGAGTAATGATTATACCCACAGTGAAACAAATTTCATTTCAAGTGTTATTTTACCAACTCACACACCCCCTAGTGAACATCCTAGAAGGTTACCCATCCTGACAACTACCTCATACCAAGCATGTATAACTATGGAATTATAATCATGTTGGCTCCTGAAAAGAAAGGTGTACCATTTTAACATGAGTCGTATAATTTTTTCATTTGACCCTTTATCATTTTGTGGTGTTACATTCACCGCCACCCCCTTAGAGAACAATGTCCTTATTGTGGGCCCTATATCTCATCCCAGGAAGTGTACCACTTATAAGGCTGGGTACCACCTCTGATATCAAATTGTAATGTCCCGGTTCTGGAAGACACCCAGAGGCGCCTGTACCTGGTTGGTCATAGGGCCTCAAGCGCATTTCCCCGAACTCCAGAGGCTATCGAGTAATAGCAAGGGCCATGAGTTTGATAGTGGGGAAACTATTCCCTCACTGGCATAGTAACACAACAGAACTAAAACTAATATAAAATAGAGGATGTAGTAAAAACATGCAATTAGTAAACAATGTACGTTTGAAGAAATAAACAAATAGAGCACACACACAGACACATATACGATGCATGATATATATGTCTAGTAATATAGTCAAACAAGTCACAATGATAGAATTCAACACTAAACCAAAGTGAAAGAAAAATAAATAAACTAATCCACAACATCGCAAGCCCTTTCTTGGTTCTATGCTACCAAACTCCACAACAATCATGTAACTCAAGGAGAAGGGCGCTTTCCTTTATCTATACCTACAGAAATATAATCTATTTGGGCTCAAAATCATGACCCAAACATGGTGTGTCACTAATATAAGTAGGAAACCACCCAATGATCTATGATTAACAGTCCATGAAAATATATATGGTAGGAAAGAAACAAAATGAAGTAGTAAACAAGGAAATACACATAGTAACAATCCTTCAAATTCAATTGCATCCCTTTTCATATAACAAGTAAGTAGCTAAAAAAAGCAGGTAACCCTGTGGAAAGTACTCACAACGTAACCCATCTGGTTCAACCAAAAAACACAAGCAACCCTCTAGGATGTACACACAATCTAACCCCTCTGGTTCAGCTTTAGCACATACTATCTGAGGAAGCATTCACCATCAAATCCCCATGTGGTTCGGTATCTATAACTAATAGGAACTCTGAGAAAGCACTCAATGTACAATTCCCCATGTGACCCATATCGAGGAAACTATATACACTATGAGGGAGAACAATGTCCACCACCACTATTTTCTCACAATGTAACAGTAATCAGACACACTGGAGAAGCCCTCAACATCCATTCTCCCTATGGTCTACTACACCAGGTTCTCATGGCCCTGTGTATGTTAGCCATGAAAAAAATTATGTGGAAGCCAACATAATCTTCTAGAAGTACATGGGAAAACAATCTAAATTATATCATAGCATGTCATATAACAATCACTCCATCCTAACAATCCTTGGCAAGGAAATAAGAGAAACAAATCAACATGCATGATTTGACCAAATAGTCAAAACAAGAAAACATTGGAAAAATATCCACAGCATGGAAAAGTTAACCTTATTCACAACAATTAACCTCTATCAAAAAAACAAGGCATATCAGGTAATAACAGGGCTAAAACCATAATCACACAACACCGTAAACAAGTGTATTAGGAACATTTGCACATAAAATTTAATGACTATCTATGGAAAGGCACAAATAACATTCCTTGGTGTCATGAGATTGATAAACGTGAAACTCATGAAATGAATTGACCTAGAACAACATATATCTATAAAACATTAAAAAAATTCAACTGAGGATATGTCGCGAGAGAGGAGGAATAAAGATATTATTATCAAGTAGAAAAGAGAACTCACCGATGTGATCCCAATGCAATTGACAGTGGTCGATTACGAGAACAGATGACAAGTTGGGGGCTCGGAAAAGATCTGCAGCCATACGAATGCTCCTTGGTGAGATAGGTTGAGAAGTTGTGTGTTTTTTCCATCAGACGTGACCTCAATCCATTTAGTGAAAAATATAATGTTCATGGCGTGGTCTTTTAAAATTACGTGACGTGTACTTGCCTTTTCTAGCCTCTACATTAGGGAATCTCCAGGTCACCACACACAGCCATGTACTCAGACTCCACTTGGCCAGTACACAGTCACTCGTGGTAACCTTGTACTTGGCGTGTACATAGAGTACAAGACCTGTTCTCCTAAATTTTTTAGAAAATCCACTTTTTCTCAAAAACAACCAAAAAAGAAATTCATACCAGAAAACTAATATCCCAGTTCTTACAACCAAACATCCTAGAAACTTGTTAAAATTAAATTTTATTTAAATATTTGGAACACATCCCTCCATTTATATAATGATGAGAATTATTTCAGTCACATAATGTAAGGGAGACCTCTCGATAGTGTTTATATTTTTATAATTATAAGAAAGCCACTCCACCTCCACTATTAAAAGTCACTCACAACCCCCACATACTCACACCTATCAAGAGACATTTCCTAATCCAAAAACTAACAAAATATGATTCCAAAATCAATTATCTTAATATAGAATCCTTAATTTGGTTATAAAGAATACAATGTTAGTAATTTTCTACAAAAAAATGAATTACCCAAAGAAGATGTAATATCTTTCTATAATATCTTTTGTTTTATTTTAATTCTCCAACCAATAAAGTATTTTTCTCGCATGTTTATATAATAACCATAGTGTCCTAAATATTCTTATATGTTGTTATTTTAAGGGTATTTCCTACACCTAAAAACACTTCCATCAAATGGGAATCGATCTTATCATTTGTGTGTCTGATGGATGACCACCTCACGAAATGATGTTGTTCATTTTTCCATTCCCATCTCTCATTGTTTGGAATTATAATGGAAATATTGTTCTTATATTATATATATGGTATTTATGATTTCATTATTCTTATTCAATTATTATATAAAACACACCTTCAGGATTTTTATTTTTGTAAATATGATATCTTTTTTTTGGATGTGTGTACTACCAACTCCTCCAAGCGATGTCATTATTTTATAATTTTCAAGGAATGTATTAGATATAGTTTTAGTAAAAGTAAATTTTATATGTGAAATAATACTTATAATTTAATAATATATATCAGTGGGGGGGTTTGTGTGTTTGTGTGTTAGTGTGTTCGTGGGTGTCATTTACTTTTATTCATTTAATATTATAATAACACGGAAACAACATTCATCTGTACATATGACCTACCATTTATATAAACATTGTATTCCATTTAATATTTATATATTGTATATATTATTATAAATATTTAAATACTAAATAAATATGATATTTTCCTATGTTTTAAAATATGTAAATATGTAAATAATGATATAATTAATAGCATCAAAGGTAATAATTCAAAACATATTCGAAAAAAGAGGATATTACATGGAAGATAACATTAACTTGAAATTATTAATAAAATGATATTATAATGTCCTAATAACGTCATCTATGCTGTCATTTATGAAAATAGTTTTATTTGGATGATTTTATATAAAATTATTCTTATTATACATGAGGATTGAACATGTATGAATAATTTCTAACTTAACATAGAGGTTCTCTCATATCACTTTTTTATGTGATGTTTATGCCTTATTCACCACTAATTTCTTATTGTATGTGTATATATATCCTATGAATATACTGTACAATTTTCATCCTTAGATATAGGTTTATTTGTATATCTAGTTGATGATATCTCTTTTATTGGGTTTATGGTTCAAAATTTATGAAAAAGGTAATGCAATTTTTTCTCAATTTGTCTTTTTTAGGATACATTCCATTATATGAACATATATTCTTCTATGAGGTACATAAACATTACTAAGAAATGATATATCATGAATATAGTTATTTTATTGATATTTTAAGGTTCATGTAATTTCATTATCTTACATTGGGAGTATAATTCAAATTTACCATGTGGAAGGAGTTTATTGCACCAATATCATCATTTATTGAGATTATTTGTGATTATAATTTCATCCATGAAAGGTTGTGATCCATATTTCAATAACAGTAATTACTATTATTACCATCTGGTTAGTCATGATATCATCATGTGTTACTACTATTCTTCTTGTCTTTGGTACTTAAGATAATTATGAAAATTATTTTAATAAAATATATCATCATTTCCCCCTTTGGTAGGAAATATGTTTTATTCAAAAACCATGTTTTAATTTTTTTTTAAAAAAAAGTGGTTCTAAAATTGTAATTTATGTTCATTTTAGAATATGAAAGTTATATAATTTTTAGTGGTTTTCAACCTTGAATTATAATTATTTATATCTATTATCAAAGTAAAATGTTGTAAAAATGCTTTATGTTTGATGAGGTGTTATTGAAAGAGGAAAATATTTTTTCCTCAAGAAATGTTTTTAGTGAAATTAAAAAAAACTTTATTTATTAATAATTGATTTTTGAAATGGTTTGATGAAATTAATTTTTAACGAAATAATATTTTCCAAAATAAATGTTCCATGTTTTCTATAATAATCCTTATTCATTAAATATATAATACTTTTATATAGTTTATGCTTGGTATATTATCCATGGAATCCATTTTAATTATATCCCTAAATTATTTATGTTTAAGATGAATTTTTTTATGAAACATTTATATATTTTTTTATTCTTATGCATATGGAATTTGATTCATTTCACAGGTGTAATATGATAAAAGGATTATGAAACTTGACTCTTTTCAATATGTTTTCAAATGATTACATTTTTATGATATCCATTTATTTTAAAGAGTTATGATATGATATTTATAAAACAATTCTCTTTTAATCAGTCACGATATGAAAAATATTTTTTTATCTAGTGGCACATGTATATACTATTTCATTATGTGATTTATGGGACCTTTATCAGCATCTAATTCATTGGATAATGATTGATATATCATGAGATAAAGATGGGAAACTAGTAAATGGCCTTGTTATACAAGGGGAAACAAGTTTGTTCAAATCCAAAAATCAGATATAGGTGTGTCCTGATCCATAATGGGAAACAAGTGTGCCTTTATCCAAAATGGGAAACAAGTGTGTCTTGATCCAATATGTGAAATATGAATTTCATGATCCACTAGGGGAAATACCTATGTCTTTATCCCAAAAGGGGAAATAGGTTTGTCCTATCTGAGTATTTTAATGGTTGCATAAGTTAACCTTATCACATTAGATTTTATCTATAAATAAACTGGTGATACACTTACATGACATGTTTTTATGTTTCATGATTGATTTATGGGGATTTATCACCTATATTTATATTATCTTATGAACTTCTTATATTTATTCCATTCCTCGTGATTAAGATCATTGATATGTGGTGTATCATTTTCAAATTTTATTCTTATGTTATCATAATATTATTCTCTTGTAATTCTTTTGTATTATCATTATTTACCCTTATTGTGTATTTTATCTCACCAATTTCTTATGTTTCCTATCCACAAATAATGAAAAAATAGTATATGTAAGAATACTAAAGGGGGAGATCTTAAATAAATATGTTGTTGGTCTTTCACCAAACTAGATAAATGTGTCCAAAATTTTAGAATACAAAAAACTATTATGTTCCATGGTCATGTGCATTTTTAATATGTTAAATATTTTTCTGAAATTAATCAATACCCACATATATTAAGCCTAGGTTTTTATAGTTTGTATCAATAAAATGGTTTAGTCATTATTTCGGTACTCGGATGGGAAAACATTACATAAATCCCTATGGATATTTCTTATAATATTTACTAGGATTTATATAAGAATATGACTATGGTTTTTTAGATTTAAAAGTGGGTGTCATGATTTTAGCATCTAGTGTGTGCTTTTTTAGGATTATGTGGTTTTATTTTATGATTATTCTTTATCATCCTTTTCCTTATGTTTTTAGATACAAGATGGAATTGTTATAATCTTAGTTATCAAAAAATCATTCAGATGTAGAATCTATGTGAATTATGAAAATTTGTTTTATAAGTTGAAATATCATGTATAGGATCTAGAAGGTGGTATGGGTATAGGTTATACTGCCAAAGAAAAAGGCACATCAAACTACATCTGAATGATATGGTATGTTATAAAAGAAATGTTTACATAAAACATAATACACAATATTATATTGTTGTTGAGGAAACATAATACATTATGCATATTCCATATTATAGCATAGGGGTATTAAGAAATAATATAATGATGCCTGAGTAATGGTTTAATAATATAGTAGTATTATTGATGTGTATATACTTGGGAATTTAATGATTATGTTATATAAATCGTTATATATATAATTATTCTTAATATATATTTTTCATTATGGATTAAAAATTATTTTTTGAATTGGTATAAAGACATAAAAAAATTTATTTAATGGCCGGCATATTTTTATTGGAAACACATGATTAAGGAAATGATAAAACATATTTTATTAATTATACTAAGATAATGATTATGGGGTAATGATGTGTGGGATATGAATAATTTAATTGGATGAAACTGGTCACTTTTTAACTATTTAAGAATCTATTAAAAAGTGGGTTATTTAATATTTTATGATGTTTATCAAATTTTTTGATTTAATGAATTTAAGGAAGGAAAATTTGAATAAGGAAACATTTATGTTTTCAATAACGATTTATGATATTTTCAAATAGTACCATGTTTTAAGATGATACATGATAAAGGTACTAACATGTTTGTTATTAGAAAAACATGTATGATATGTTGGCATCAATTCTTTGAAATTTTAATGAAATTTAGTAAACAAATTTCTAATTTTTTAGACATCCATATTTCTAAAGGGTAATAAGGTTAACCATTTATGGAATGGATGATGTATGATACTAGATGAGGTTTAAGAGATACAAGATTTATCTCACCATATGTGGATTTATTAATATTAGATATCATGTACTAAACAGTTTTATAACTATATACATATGGAATCACCTATCATTCTATTCATGGATCTCATTTTATGCTAATGCCTCAGTAAAGAAAAAATAACCATTCTTTCATAGAATAAGTGATGAGGTGGAAACTGATCGAGGAATAACAATGGGTGATATTGTCTCAAAATTATTTAAGTATATCTTATCACAAAAATTATTCATCGTTATGAAAATGAATAGAATTGAAATAATTTTTTTGTAGTATCATAATATTTTTATGATATCAATTACCTATTTTATGCTTCTTCAATTTTTTGGTTTTGGGATTATTATCATTCTCTAGATCACCGATTTTCCTGTTATTAGTTCCCTTTATCAATTTCTATGAATATTTATGATTCTATTCAATGTTGACGTTTTAAATTTCTATCCTTGTTCTCTTATCTAAGAAAATAGGTCAGAGATACATTGAGTTATCATTATGTTTCTAAAATTCATTTAATAATGTAATATTTTTTATTCATTTTTCTGATGTGGGTCCCTATGAAAGAAAATTTCAAGAATTACACTATTTATAACCTAAATGAATTTCAGTGGAGAAAATAATTTTAATTGGTGTAGAATGTAACACCACAAGATTTTGTGGAACATTTTTGAATTAGTTTAATATTCTCGATATTTATCATTTAACAAGACGCATAATATAGATTTTTTAAATTGAAAGAATGATGTTTTGAGGAGATTATACACAACACCATATTAACCATTCACTACATGCAACATATAGTTTATCATTCAACACAAGGGATCATATTTGTGTCTTTTGTTACACAAAATACTGAGTCCCTTCAATAGCTTGTGTTACATGCAATACGGAGATCTACCAAACTACAAAATAATATTAATAATATCATTAAAATATTTCTATAGTTACATCATAGCTATTGGATTGGATGTTATAAATAATATTAACTCAATTGTGGAAATATTATTTAAAAATTAATATAAAATGAATCATTTTTTTCAATTAGGTATAAATTAATGTAAGAACTATTTGAAAATAAAGTAATCACTTTTATAAGAATTTATTTTTCTTCTTACAAACACAATTCTATCTAAATAAAGTAAACCAACCACTTTTGATTAATTGTTTCAGAAAAATATATATATTTTATATTCAATTCAAGAATTTCCTCATCTAATAGTTTTTATAGGTATTAGATAATTACAAATCATAATTTATGAAAGAAAGTTGTATTTTCCTAAAATATAATTTTACTACATTTTCATTGAGAACCCATTATAATTATAAATATTGAAAGTAATTTAATATTTACTTATACATATAAAATTCATTTTTTGAAATTGAAATATAAAAATTTAATTTGGGTGAATATTTGGTATTTTTTGAGATGTTTTATTTTCTGATCAACAATGAAAAAAAAATAAATTTTAATTTAAAACTATATTTCCTTCTAATTTTATTTATATTTGAAATTATATATTTCTTAATTAAATTATTATAAGATAAAAAACATAATTTATATAAATTTTCTCATTTTAACCAATTTCACATCAAAAATTGGATATAAAAACTTTTCAAACTATTGGACTTTTTCTCTTTAAAAACACGATTACCCGACTCGTATTCGGAATATTTTTTAAATAAAATCATTATACTTACAGAGTTTTAATTTTTAAATATGGTTTAAATAATTTTAATAATAATAATTTATCATATCTATTATGCTAAAATTATTTTTTATCACATATATTAGTGAATGTAAATATAATTTATTATACTGATTAAAATAAAAATGAGTTTACATTCTGGTTCAAATTCAATGTAATGGACCCAACACCATATAAACAAGTTAAAAATAAAAAATATGTTCATATTTAGAACATATAATATATTTTAAATAACATATAAAATTAATTTTAGTCACATTATGTGCGTTATACCTCTCCATAGTGTTTAGTTTTTTATATTGTGAAGAATACTAATCCTCATTCACAATAGAAGGGAACTCACCATCCTCACCTACTCACACCTCTCATGAAAATTTGAATCATAAAAACAATGTAACAATAATCTCACTACTTAGATCTTATATACATATAATCCTCATTTTTAATATAAATCCATCCACATTAGTCCATTGGTGCAATCCAAAAATAATTATGCAAAGAAAAGGTAACGCCCTTCCAAAAGCTCTTTTATTTTATTTTCATTCTTATCCCCCATCAATTATTAATATTATTTGATTATATAAAAACATTATTATCTTAAATATACTAATATTTTTTTTATAATGGTCAATCCATAACCTACACAAAATTCCATTAAATGGGTTACAAATATACCATTCGTATGTAAAACAAACTACCACCTCATGAACAGATGTCATTCGGTTTTTGTTTTCCACCTCTCATGGTTGTGAAAGATAGTGAAGAAACATTATTTATATCAAATATATGAGATTTATTATGCATATTTGTTTGATTTATTACATCATAGATACCTTCAGGCATTCTAGTTAGTGTAAATATGATAACTTCATTTGAGGATGTGAGGACTACCGCTTCCTCAAAGCGATACGGTTCATTCAATATTTACATGAAATATATTAAGGTTGAGATTAGTAAAATTATATGATATATATGATATAATAATTCTAATATAATTACAATATAAATATATTTTTGTTTTTTTAGTAATCACTATAATAAAATAGAAATTTCATTCATGCGTACATACGACATATCATCTCATGGACAGTATATTCCATTTCATATTTATATAATTTATAAAATATAACAATTATTTATATACTGGATATTTTTTTATTTAAATCAAGTTTTACATTATATAAATATGCAAATAATTAAATAATTATGGAGATCTAGAGTAACAAGTAAAAAAACATAAAAAACAAAGATGATATTACCCAAAGCATATTATTAACATGAAACTTATAATAAAAGCTTAATATAATGTCATAATAAAATCTTATACGGTATGATATATGAAAATATTGTTATTTTTTGATATATAACAAGAAAATATTTATTATATAGTGGTTTTGAATGTGTATGAAATAAATCAATGATTAACTTAAGGGTTTTCTCATCTCACTTTTATTTCAATGAAATTTATAACTTATTCAGCACTCACATATTTTTTTGGTGAATATAATTCCTATGAATATATTATATTAATTTTTTCATTAAATTTATTTATCTTTACATATCATTTTTATGATCTCTATTTCATGGGATTTATGTTTTCGAAGTTACTGTATTAAAAAATAAATTTTGTCTTTATTTTCTATTATTAAGAAAAATACCATGTCATTCAAATATATTCACATACAAGGTTATACACTTCAATTTTACATATTATATAATGAATACACCACTTTAAATTTTTTTTTAATCATTAAGTAATGTCATTTTATTGCATTTGGGTGTATTATTTAAAGATACCAAGTTATATGAGTTTATTTGAATAGTCTCATCATTTATGAAGATTTTTAGTGTTATTATTTAATTGATGAAATATTATGATCTTTATTTTTAGAAAAATAATGATATTTATTTCCCTACTTTTTTCATGTTATCTTCACTTATTATTATAATTTATCCACTCATCGGTACTTAAAATAATTAAAGAAAACAATAATAATAAAATATAACCTAATACATGTCTTCAATCACAACCCTATAATATTAAAAAACAATAGTTTTAAAAAAATAATGTTTGTAAAATGGTCTCTTACAATATTTTTCCAGGGAAAAATTATTTTTTGAAGAAAATATTTTTATAATCTTCTTTTATATGTTTTCAAATCAATTTTCAAGGAAAATAGTTTTCAAAATTCTATATGTTTTAAAAGGTCTTTTTAATATCTTAAAATATATTTTCATTAAGAATTTTTTTAAATTAAATTAAAAATATTTATTTATAATATGGTTTTTTTTAAAGGGATTTATGAAATGAATTTTATAATAAAGCATTTTTTTTTATGAAATGATCAATTTATCTTTAAAAAATCATTTTCCATATAAGATGACATCCATTTAAATTGTTTATGATTTACAAGATAAAAGATCTTGGGAAACCATTATTATTATTACATTGGATGGTTTATTTGTAAGATGTCCTATTTTTTAGGAAACATGTTTCTCTTCTATGGGTTATTTTATTATGAAATTCCATTCTTTACATAGTTTATGTTTTGATGAAATTATTGTAAAAAACTATCTTGTTTCAAAAAGTTATAATATTGGTACATGTTTATTTTACACATTCCATTTAATCGGTTATGTTATGATGTTGATAACACCCATCACTTTTTATGGGTCATTATATGATGATTGTTTTGTTACCGTGTTGAAAATATATGTATTATTTGTTTATGTGATGTATTGGACCTATATCTATCTCCAATGAAATTGTTTGTGTTGGATAACTCATGTTATAATTATAGAAAACAAGTAAGTGGGATTGATCCGTAAGGGGAGACACATTTATCCTGATCCAAAAGGGGAAACCTTTGCGTTCTAATACAAAATAGAAAATAGGAATGTCCTTGTATAAAATTGGAAATTGGTGTGTCCTAATACAAAATTTAAAATAATTGTTTTTAGATATACTATGGTAAATTGGTGTGTATCAATCCAAAAGGGGAAACTTGTGTGTCTTAGTCCACTATGTTTATGGTCTAGGTAGTTAAAATTCACACATGAAATGGTTTTGTATATTAATAATGGTGGAACACTTTTGTGACATGAGATTATTGTTCAAAATTGTTATATAATGATTTATGACCCATAAGATTTCTGTATTATAAATTTACAATATTTATTCATGTCTCATGATTATGATACTTGGCTTATAGGGTATGATCTTAAACATTTATATTCACGTTTTCATACCTTTATGTCCATGTCATACATATGCATCTCCATCATTTCTCCTTAATAATAATTTAATACTGTCCTTATGTGATGTTTACTTTTCCAAGGATATGAAAAAAGGTTTTATGTAGTTTTTATAAAGGGTTTATCTTTAAGGGATATGTTAAAGATCATTCACCAAACAATGAGACCGTGTTCCATTATTTCAAATAAACTAATCTATTATGGTTTTGAGGGTTATACTTTTTCAATGTCATCAATATTAATCTAAATTTTTATAATATTAGTGTATGTTAATCCAAGGTATCTATAAAGTCCCACTTAGTGGTTCCGAGGTTTGTAACAAGAAACAAGGTCTTGAACTATTAAATTGGGAGGCATTACCATATATGTCCCTTTAATTCATAAATAACACATGAAATAAATACAATGATATAAAAAATCCATCATGCACTATTATCTTATAATGAATGAATGTTAGAAAAATATAATTATCTAAATGAAAATACATAAAAAATACTCTAAGGGAGTGACTCCAATAGAATTTATCAAATCCCAGATATTTATATATAGATTTATCATCAAACTCACCCTTGGAAACATGATAAGTAGTTGATAAGTATTTATATTTATCCATTAGATTTTTAGGTATACTTATTTGGATCCTACTAAATACATTTCATGTAAATTTTGAAGAATCATAATTTGTTAGTAGTGGGAAAACAAAAAAACCAAGAAGCAGTTATTAGGTTATTATCCACCCCACATCACCACAACCCTCTCAGAAAATCATGCTTTCAATATTCTAAAATTTTATCATTAAAAATAATCAATGGTTCCTAACAAGTAATTCCCTACGAATTCTCTTCACTTATTCCAAAAACCTAAATTTCATTATATTTAATCTCCTCTATAATATATATATTAGGTGGTTCATGTCATCACCCAACTTACCCCATCCTATTGTGGGGCCTAGCATCGCATGTTTACCTCAGTAAATAACCACCCCACCACATCCATATCCAGACCACATATCCACACCCACATCCACAGATCCACTGCCCGTACACACATATTTGACAAAAAAATTAATGCTTTATTCATTTGAATTATATCAACCACATAAACTCATTATACCTTGAATGAACCCAAATATAAAATTACCACCATGTACTATGATCAAAGTGATAGTAGTGAAGATGGTGTAGCCAATCATCTATCCTCACAAAATAAGATGTTAAAGAAAACACCTGGATCCCTAGAATTTTGGTTGTCAATAAGGTTATGTGAATTTGGTGAGTGTATAAACAAATCATAAGAAACCACATCATATATATATATCCACACAAAGAAACCCAACCTAAATGGGTTCATATAAAACCTTACCACCATAGTCTACAACAAGCACTATACAAATATCAAAACAGTCTCATACTAATATCAACTATAAAACTACATCCATCTCACTCCCCCTCACCTAATAAAACTAAAATCATTCAAAAGTTCTCATTTAGTATTTCCACTAAACTATTCCATATTTAACATTTACCAACCATTTTTCATTAATTTAACCTTTCAATTAAAATATATAATGACATAAAATTATATCCAATTTTTATTAACCCATTTATTTATTAAAATATTATTTAAAACAAATGGTTTATTTAATTACTAACCTAACCCATTAAAAATATTAACATTTCCAATAATATTATGTTGCTGTTGAGAAACCAAAAAAACTAGTCTCACTTTAACAAATAGCCACCTCATTTGTCCCCATAGAATCAAATCAAATCCTTGATACCAACACATTCCCACCAATGCATCAAAACCATGTCATTGTAATAAAAAAACTACCCATGTAATGCCCCGACCCTAGTTACCCAGAGTCGGTGAATTAATACATAACATTGGCATGATCACAAGAAAGATAAAATCTCTAAAGACCGATTGGTTTAGTAGCCTTGGAAACACTAGATATATTCATAAGTTTTACATTACATCATAAAATGAAAAACTACTACAACAACATAATGTCTCCACAGTCCACACTATTATCCCCTAATAATATCCCTACAGGTCATTCATAACTTACTTCTTAACATCCTGGAAAAAATAAAACATAGAAAAGGCGTGAGCTCAAATGCCCAGTAAGGATAACAATATAGGGGAACATTCAAAATAAGCATAAGCATTTAAGGCAGTGCATTACTAAAACAAAATCATTTTAAACTTTAACTTCAACATAGTATGGAAAAACTAAAATGAGATAATTCAATTTACTTGTTCACATGGATATTCTACTAATCGAATAATCACATGCAATATCAATAACCACTTTCATAATGTTGGAATGCATAATGCTAGACTATCATAACCACATATCCAAGGCGTCATTCCAAGACTATAAATATGATTTTTCCAAGGCCTTGTTCCAAGTCACTAGTTTGTCTCATGTGACCTACCGATGCATCGAGGAGCTATAGCAGGCTCCACCCGTCGCATATTAAGTCCAATGCATTCCCATATGAAAAGGTTTAAACATAACATAAACATTCGTATTAAAACTAGCATATGAAATGTCAATAATTTCACCATAATCTATGAATGGTATAAAAATAGCACATCCACAGTCAAACGTATCACAAAACCTTCAATAAAATATAGAAGTTTTGTATCATAATAAATCAACTTCAAATAAGCGTAAAATCCATCAAAGGATGTTGACATAGATGAAGTCAAAACACTTTTTAGAGAAATATCTCTTTCTATTTTTGAAATCATTTAAGAGCCATATAAAATAAAACATTTTCTTCAAAACTATTCTTATAATCTTGTAAGGAAAGATTTGAAGATTTTATAATGGCGGAAAATAACCGCACCCGCCGTATAAGTTAAAAAAACATTCTTACCTTAATTCTGTCGAAAATGTTAAAAAGGACCTTGTTTTGAATACGACATAAAGATTCCTCTTATAAAAAGTCAAACAAGGGTATAAATGGCTTTAACCCATATTCTTGTAAATAATAAAAATGTTTTGAAATACATTTTTAAGAAAACATGGATGTGGATGATAAAGATATCCCAGTAGATTATTACATACAAACAACCTCGAATAATGAAGAGATTGTGAAATAACCCTTACCTTGTACTTTTCCTTGGTTGGGGTAGGTTAACCTCCTGTATAATGGTGAAATAATTGTTATTAAATTATACAAGAATCATATACATTAATATGATATCATATATGATCTTTTAATATTTATTTGATAATAATATCTTAGTATTATCGTTGTTTCGGGTGTTAAATTACTTGTTTTCTTTTATATGTTTTGTTACGTCAGACATGTTTGTAAAGGATAGGTTGTATATTATTCATATCCAGAATGATATCAAGTCCTTAAACATAATTTTTTTAAATCATCAAATGATTATTATACTTGAATGGATATGATGGAGAATGAATCTCATCGCGTTCGTGGAGACGGTAGTCCGTACGTATGCAGGAGCGACAATATCATTCTTTTGATATTAAAATAATATATAAATGGATGGTATATCATATATACAGAATCATTAACATGTTATATTTATTATTTACATGAGTTACACATCATTCTTATACCCATACAAATAATATTATATTGAATAACAATTACACCACGACGTGGGGACGGTAAGCCGTACGTACGCACGTATGGTGACATGTTATTCAAAGGGTGGATAGAATACTGAATATGGTTGTACCATATTTATAATAACATCACAGTATATATATGATACTGGAGTTATTATTTTATAATGGTAACAACAAAGGAAGAAGAAGTGGAAGAGGAAAGGAACTTGGAAAAGGGTGGTGAAATCATTACCTCTTCTTTGGTTTATTCCTTTTGATTTGATCAAAAGGGCTCCTTAGGTTGGCTTTCTGATCAAACTAAGGCCTCTAGGTTGTAGTGAGGGAAGTTGGGAGAGTATTTGGGCAGATTTTGGCAGAACCAAAAGGCTTTGATGGTGTGAAGAAATGAGAAGGAAGAGTTCCCTTTTATAAGAGGGGTGAGGGGTACCTTTGGAAAAGCTAGAGATATTAGTTTATAATAAATTCATATTCGGTTTCCAATGGCTCCAAAGTGGATTATTCAGAGATTAAGGTGGGGATGGGTCTAAACCAACTCAACCAATATAATTTAGACTGGTTTGGGTACTTATATTAACCTTATCTTTAAGAATTAACTCTAAGTTAATTAGTTTCACTTTTACAATGTCTCATTGTATTTTTATATAATATGGTTAATATACAGACTATATACATCCAAGAGACCCCCAAGTGGTCCATTAATGATGAACCAATCATGATATAAGTCTTTTGGCCGAACCTTAGATTTTTATAAATTTTATATCAATTAATAATATAATATTTGTTTTAAGAACTCTTTTATGTCAATTTTGACATTATTTAATAGTTGATTTTTGTGAAACTCATAATAGATTTATTAGTTCTAGAAAGTCAATTAAATCAATCTTAATATATCATATTATCCTATAAATTTAGTTTAATTCATTAAAAGTTTCATATTATATTTATTTGGGTATTTATAATATCAATTATTTTAATTTTTCACTATTATAGTAATTAATTCATCAACCAATAAGGCTAGGATACGTTTTAGGGTAATTTAGTATTATTATAATATTATTTTTTAACCCTTATTTACCGGACTTACCCTTAACCATGGTAAATAAAATATTAACCGCAGTAATTATTCAAAATGTCTAAAAATAAAAGTTACCTATTTACACAATTTGGAAATACTGATTCCAAATATGGAATCCATTTTTCTAAATTCAAAACACAAAAGTGGCAGAAATTAATTTAAAATTAATTCCCGCTGTCAAAACAAAAAGCGTGTTTTTAAGAGATAATAACTATTTAAAGATTGACACTTGTTTATGTTCGGTTTAATTGTAAAATTATGTCCATTGACCAACATTGTATTAATTGGTGAAAATATATTCTAAATATACTTTAAAATCACTCAAATTCATAATGTATCACTATTAATTATTTTGATTAAAAAAGTTGTTTTTAATTAAAATTTAGTAATTTTCACTATTCATCAAAATATGAAAGTTATCCGAAAAGTACAGAAATTTCATCTTAGGCTAAATTCAATATTCCGAATCCAAAAATGAGGTCGATTTTGAAATATAATATATATATAATTTCAAAAATTAGGTATTACTATTCATAACGGCTAGTTTGATTGGTTATGGTGTGTTAGAACTCGGTGTTGCGTACAACACACGCTATCACATTATTCAAAGAGAAGCATACCGTAGAATCTTGGGGTGTTACAACCCATGCGTCAACTGCCCAATAATTTCCAAAATAATTATAAATTTATAGAAAATACAGTAGTAGATTTTATATAAAACACTATTCACTAATTCTTATTCAAAACATGTTTTTTATCAATTATAGTTTACCACCCAACCATATCATTGCTCTTGTTATGTTTTTTTTACTATAATGAGTGGTGAATCAACAAAAATATCATAGAATCAACACATAAGGATAAATAATTGTCATAATTTTTGACAAAATCATCAAACTTGCATTAATATCATCTGAAATATCAACATGACAAGTAATGATATGTGATTCACCCAATTAAATGCCATTTCTATTAGGTATTTGTTATTATCATTGTTATGAGAATCCATACCATCCACACAATAAAAAAATTCTAATTCCAAAAAATATAAAAAACAAATGATATTAATTTTATCCCATCTAGAAATCATGCATTCATAATCACTGTACATGAATTAGAAATATAAAAGACAGTCATGAGATCAAGTTCATTCCAAGGGAAACCCCATAAACCTAAAGAACAAGATTTATCATCAATGTCTCGCTTCATCATCACAAAATCCAACCATATACTATAGTAACAACCTTATAAAGATGATAAATGAAGATAAATATAAGAAAAAAATGTGAAGGAATAACCTTGGACCATCAATAAAAAATCTCGCAATGTTGAGGATCAATGATGGTAAGAGGGACTGAAAGGTCACCAAATGCAACCTTAAATTATTATATTATTCAATTGAATGAGTGGAAATATAATTTTCCTTAGGTAAACTCCCAAATTTTCACATAGTCTATTAATATAAGATCCTATAATGCAACACCAATACCATGATTTAATACCGTGGTTTTTTAACAATGATAATGATGCATCCTGACTCGTAGTGTTGCAATTAGATAGGTAAAAACCACCTACCATAAAAATATCATAGATATAATAAGACCAGGAGGAAACCATTCAAAAAGGGTTTCTAATATGGTGCATCATTCCAACCCAAAAATTGTAATGTGAAAATTCAAGTTCTTATGGAACATGGGTACTTAAAATTTTAAAATGACTTAACCAAACTCTCTATAATTAATTATATATCCATGATGACAATGACTCAATTATAAATACGTCCTTACTTCTCTGCACACAAATGTTAAAACTAGAAAAATAACATAATTACTAATCTATAGGGTCCCATGAAATAGAAAAGACCATAATTCAACCTCCACATGATCCATTCCCAACTGGAAAACCATATCGTAAACCCATTTTTAATCTAAAATTTCATCTCAAAATAATACATTAAATTATAAAAAAACATATGATAAAATCTAACACCAATAACAAACAATGTAATTGTTTATGATGGTATTTTACAATACATTAACATACTCTAAATAATTTATTATTTTCAATAATCACTACACGGTTGAATATGAATAAACCATATAATCTACAAACTAGGAATTCCACATGGGGTACATTTTATACAGGATAATGATATATAAAATATCATAAAAAGAGGAATAATTAAATCTAATTATATGAAAAACAATTAATGTATTACATCACTAAAATAATCAACAATCAAGAAACATGAGAAAATGAGATTGTATATATGACCCACTCTCCCATGTACACACTTTTATACCTTTATATGTCTATAGATTTCAATCCAATAGAATAGCTCACTCATATAGATCTATGTATAGAAGATCATAGATCTCAATAGAATTATCAAAAAATATTGAATCACCTTTAATATCCAACTCTCCCTAATCAATGACATGATGGGTATCAGGAAGATCTCATCGGATCCATGACTTGAATGGACTAATGAAGTAGGGATACAACATACTACCTTAGTCAAAACTCAACTACCAATGATGAGGGTAAATTTTAAAGAAAAGAAATGATTACCAACCATGAACACTTAATTCCTCCTCCATTAGATTAAATATGAGTTTTTTTCCCTTATGATACATTTATCCACTCCCAAATCATCTCATTATTCTCTAATTTCCATTATACCAGAACATGTATAATGACTTCCAACTAGCTAAATTATTTCTAAGGTAATGGGGAATCATAAGTCCTCCAATAAAATTCCTCAGAATAAACCATTTCAATGAAATGATAGAAGTTTCATTTATATAAAAACTCAACCATAGGAAAATGACTCATCTATGATCCAAAAAAACATGATATAAGTTTTCAATATATCCTCAAATGTATTTATGGTCATTGTGGTCTACCAAACTGTCCGATGATATAATGAAGTGATAAGATGAATCGATGATCTAGAGGCATAATAAAATATTCTTTATACTAACAATTTAAAATGATGATCAATATTAGAAATTATTGTCCATGTTACTCTGGGAAGATGTAGAACTTCATCCAGATACCTTCTTGAGAGAATATATACAACACCTATATCCTTAATCATTAACAAGTGAGGTGAAATAATAAACTAATCCACAATCACCCAAATAGTATCATAGCCTCCCAAACCTCATTGTACACTATTGATTAAATACTTTAATATTCCCTCACACATTCACTTGATGAAAACCATTGGCTGTAAAAAGACTCTGAAAACATGATTCTTTTATTTTAACAACTAATTTCCCTTGAGCATTGATATGAATACTTATACTAACCATTTTGTTATGTTCTACAAATAATTTCCTTAATTTCAAGATAAAAATAAGATATTCCAGGATACACTACCACTATTGAATAAATAAACTCTCAGATAACATATTTTCCCAAAAAAATTAATTAGAAATATCCCTCAAAACACTACCTATTGTCGATCATCCTACAAAAATCACTCTATAGCATAATAATATATGATATGATGTCTCACTTCCTGATCATTTAACTCTGCTAACTCAATATCTCCATCCCACTACACTATGGATGACTACACTATTATTTTAAATTGGAAACCTCTCTACAATCCTCTTTTACATTGACATGCATCCTTTGAATCTCCTTCATTAACCACCACTCATCTAAAGACACATAAAAAATATACTTATGAATTTATATTCAATTAAAAAGAAATTAATTCCAATTTCAATGTGTGTGGGATACCAAGATGACATAATCCGAAAGAAACTCCTTCCACCACTATAATTATAGATTCAAATCACATTAGGAGAAAAAATAATTCATGTTACTGTTATTTTTAAGGAAAAAACTGACCAATATTGATGAAATGAAAAATTTGTTTAAAAAAATTCTTTTATCACCAACTCAATATCATGGGTGACATATTTAATCTTGTGGTCACATAATTTCCGTGAACCATGATTGATCAATGGGCATAGGGGTATCCTAAAACAATCATACATGAGGCAAGAACTAATATGTTTGATTTGTAATTATATTTTGAGACCAATTCATCATATTATATATATATATTCTGATATTATTTTGTGATATTTGGTTCAATTTTGAAGTAAATAAAATAATGAAGGGAGAATATATGGTTTTGTTTCTGATGAGATAATTACATACCTTTCACAACATTCAAATGTGATTGAAGTTTTATATTTTTGGTTTCATAATGTAGACACTAGTGAAAGTAGATGTCAATCACTTATGTAATGTTTAACCTACCCATATAAGGGTATGGTGGTGGATATGGAGTAGAATAATGGTAACTAATGGCATTTTTATGTTTATTTGAGCCTACAGAAGAGTATTTTGGTGGAGAATATAGATCCATGTAAGGATTCAAATATATTATGTAAAAGTACTCAACTGATCTCTTGTAAGCGTAACCAGTGTCACATAAAGTTATGCCAATGAATCATGCATTACCCAATCCCTGAAACCCATTTAATTCATAGACATCCTAGATAATGAAAATTCATTACATTGTTGGATTTGGTAGCCTATAACCAACTAATTTGTACAATATTCATTAATAAATATCTTATCATATCTTGATTGTTATTCTACGTGACAATGTATGAGATAATGTCCTAAGGGTAGCTGTTGGATTAAAGGGTCATAGCGGATCCCTGCTATGATGAAAACCTGGAAGTGCCATAACAATGTTCTTGAATATATATTCTATGTCTGGATGAGCTTATTTAAGGGATATAAATAATACAGGCCATTAGGGGTAAGGACTCATAAAACATTGAGGCATCGTCCCATGGTTCACTCCCTTGGTAATATCCAAGAGGATATTATGAGAACGAGAATCGCCAGTAGGAAATCAACATTTCATAGTGTCATTGGATGTTTCTATCTGCGGACGTTTGTTTTGGTCCTTATACTTTGAAATTATTATTAATGGGTATTACAACTCGCGCATATAGATGTATTGACAAAACCTATGTCGATACACTATTCACAACAATGTAAGATACGTTGGGTGTGTCGCGAGTGATAGCATTAATAGATAATGCAAGAAAGGATATGTCCCTTCTGTTCCATAACAGTAATAGATATCTTAGGCCCTTTGAATGAATTGATATAGTCTAAATAAATCCAGGTTCATGGTAAGGTATTGGTGAGTTCAATTTAGGGATTTCAAAGAAAGAATAATCGAGCACATTGGTTGATGGAACTAGCATGCAACCTGCTTGATTAGAGATATCGAGACAAAGGGATTAAATTAAATGGTAAGAATTCATATGAGGTGACATGTCAATATGGTGTCAACTTCTTTCTCTTGGGTGCCTTGACCCAATCTTGGACATTAGGCAAGCCTTCCAAATGACAACGAGAAAGAGGCTTAGAGGGTCCCAGACTAAGTGTATCCAAGTATCTAAAGTAGAATAATGATTATTCTAGTTTTTGGTTTAATAATTATTCAAGGAAGCCTAAATCATTTTACTATTGGAGGAAGAAAAAAAATGAAAAACACGATATACATGTCGTGTACATTTAATGTACACGCCGTGTAGTTTTTATTTTGGAATGGAAATGAAAAAAAACTACACGTAGTGTATTAATGATTACATGCCATCTAGTTTTTCTATTCGGGTTTCTGGGGAAATAATATTATATTATTAAATGATATTTATTATAATCAGTGTGGGAGAATGTCAAGGAATTAATGATTCAACATGGGGGTTTTCAATAAGAGTAAATGAAATTAAAAAAACACGTAACACTTTTATTAATTCTCATAACTAAATAACCTCAAAACTGATTATAAATATCCTTACAACCCCATCACTTGTCCATGAATCCTTGTGCACAAAAATTCTCAAAAACTCTCTCAAGGTCGAGAGAACTCCTTCCTCCAAGAATACTCTCAAGACTGAGGGAGATCCTCCTCCATCAGATCAATGAGATCTAAGGCGGACCATGTAAGCAAAGGACCCTCCATGAAATCGACCGAAGATTCCTTTGGCAACGTCCAGATATACGCGGTGCATGTTTGGATCACCGCTAGAGTAAGTATACACTTGGCATCTGTGACGCAACGACCAATCACATCGAAACATGATTGGAAAACATGAACGAATAAAGAATTCCATCAAGATAATTCTTTTCAATTAATTAAATTAATTATAACCAATATGTGATGATCCTATCTGTGGTCACATGACCCTTCTCTTTCTTTTCGTTCCTCATTCAATTCCGAAGATATGACATTTTATTATCATGAATGTTCTTGGATTGAATGTTGTTCAACGCTAAAATTAATGTTGAGAAAACCCACCAATGCGCTTTCCTTGTGCACATAACCTACAAGTTATATCAGAGGGGGCATATCGTTGATAATAATTATTTATTTTTTCATTGGTTATTTATGAAGTTAATAATTTAGTTGTTTCAATTCAAGTTAATCATTCTTTAAATCTGAATCCCGAGATCTGTTACTCCTCTCTCATTTCTCATTCACCTTAAAGAAACGAATTTTTCATTTAAATTTGATTAAAATATAATATAGGATCTCATCCGTAGGTTCCAAATGTTCCTGGTCATACAACACAAGAATACACGGCGTGTATTCTGAAGTACACACCGTGTAGTCTAGGTTCAATTCATCGGACCTGTCTGCCAAATCTGGCCATGTATTGAAGTATACCTAAGTCATAAATGACACTTCGTGTTGACCAGGAATAAGTGGAAAACGATTTCCAGATTACACACCGTGTGGTCTACTGAACAAGGCATGTAGTCCCTTCGGGTTACGGTTGGACCGTGTACCACGTACATGACTTGCCTTGCTAGAAATTGTGCAACGAGGATACTACACGATTTGTGTGCCACTAAAAACACTGTGTACTCTAAAAATTTCCCAAGTACATCTACACGCCATGTCCCCGAGAATGTACTTTAGATGGATGGTGAAAAAAAGTATATATCATTTAGTCGGAACTACACAACGTGTACTCATCGAAATTATGCAGATTTATTAAAATTTATCATTATATTATACAAACCTTTGAGACGTGTACCATAGTGCAGACATAAAGCTAAGGAACAACATGTGATAGGTGTTATATATATATGTTTAATTTAACATCTTCGTAATGAACCGGAATTCACCGGGTTGCCTCCAAGGTACAAGTTAAGAAAAAAGATAATTTTAAATGAATTTATTTGTTTAAAGTTATGATGAATGAGAATCTCAAGGAAATTCAGAAAAAGGTTTCAGATAAAAAGAATTATTAATTAAAGATAATTAATTGATTCGAGCATGATTTATCTTATGCAAGAACAATTAAATAATTGAATGATATTTTTATTTATGTGTAAATATCGTGAAAGGTATGGATGATCATGTTCTAGATAAATTATTTTATATATGAATGGTTTCTTTTAATTTATTTATTTAAATTAAATTTGTTGTTTGGCGATCCTTATCCTTATTAATATGTAGAGCCTGCATGACCAATAAATATTTTTTGTAAAAACCTTTTTTACCCCTCACCTGCATGTGAGATAAATGCATATGTAATTGATGGATCTGCAAATCTAGTTGAGGCGGATAAAGTTAGGAGCCAAGGTGAAACCAATCCAGGGAGATACACAGGTCGACAGGTGGAAAGATGTAAACATGAACCAGAAAGGTTCATAGTGTTTCTCCCCTAGGTCATGGGTTTGTTTATCAACCACTAGATAAAATAACCAATAGAACAAGCTCATGATCAGACTATATATTATATTTCTGTAAGTTGCATGGTTTATTTATTGTGGGTGTGTTGTCACGATCACACAATTAATGAATTAAACGATAATGCAGGATGAAACTAAAATAAGACCGGCTTAAGTGTAAATATTATCTTAGACATGGTTAATCACATAAGTCTATCCCACTTAATATTAAAAAGCATGTAATCAAATATAATAAAATATAAATTTATGTATAAGGATAAAATCCCTCAAGGAAATATTATGTTGGTATAGCCTTCCATAATCTTCGTTAGAATCAAACCATAGATCAAAGTGCTTGACCAACACAAGATGGGGTGATTTCAATTATCGGGGGATTAAAATTCATGTTTTTGGGTTGACTTTATTTGGTTCACATAAAGGTTTCACTTCCACAGTTGGAATTGGTGTGAACAAGAGGCAATGGTTGAGGAAATCCAAAATAAAAGGATTTCAGGATTGGGGAGTCCACATAGTGGATCAAGGGGTTGTGAGTTAAAGAAGTTGGCGTTTGAAATGCCTATCTAAAACCCTTCAAGTTTCTTGACCAACCATAGTTGGGGTAATGCGAAGCGAAATATGGATCCCTGACACTCGAATATTAAGGCAATATAATATTCCGTAGTCAATGGTGAGGGATTTAAGATTTTGATAAAATTGTGGGAGACTAATAAGTGTGAATTTATTTATTTTTCTTAGTCTTATAAAGTACTAAAACCTTTGATCATATTAATTCGTAGAAACAAAAGAAATTAATTCAAACATATCATTGCAATCAATACTCGAGAAGGAAGACCTTCTCACCGACACTAATTTCCATGAGGGGCGTAGGTGTTTACGCATCATCCTTCGCCACGAGAGTAAATTGTATGTGCTAGAAGAGCCTATTCCAATTGCACATGGGAAAGAGGCCAGTGATGAAGAAATATCTCTCTCTATGCAACCCATATAGATGATGTGACAAATGTCCAGGGATTCATGCTATCGTCCATGTGTAATGAGCTCTTGAAGCACATGAAAACATGGATGCATATATCATGATGTCTCACCTTAAGGATCTATAACAAGAGAAGGTGAGACAAGAGAGATATGAGATCTCCAATTCATTTTTTACAACTATGCATGGAGATTTTGACCCAACATGGCCTCAAGTAGTCATGCTTATTAGCTACATTTAACATTTGGACATCTTAGGAATTAATTTACCCTATGAGTTGCAAACAGATCTCATCCTATCATCACTGCCCAATTCCTTCTCTAGCATCATTGTCAATTATAACATGAGAAACAATGAGATTATTCTATTGGAACTTATGACCTTAATATTCCATGTAGATAAGGACATGGGGCGTGACAAACCCACATTCCTTATGATGAATAAGAAAAAGAAGGACAAGGCAAAGGTGCCAAAGACTTATAAACTGTCTAAAGCCCCCAGGTGACATCCATGAAAGAAGGGGAAGATCCAGAGGTCGGGCATGGAATGAGAGGCAATATGTTTTTCATGTGGGAAGCAAGGCCACTGGAAAAGGAACTTCACTCAGAATAATGGGGATGCTAAAGTTGAGTTCATTATCGAGTGTAATCATTCCATTTCTAGACATTTTGTATTAGATACATCTTGTGAGGCTCAGATCATTATTCAAATGAAGGAACCGAGTTGATTTAGAAAGATTGCCAAAGGAGAGGTGGATCATTGAGCTACCAATGGCGCAAGGCTGGCCACGTTGGATATTGGAAATTTCCACCTCTTATTTCCAAATGGGATGATTTTGGTTTTATATAACTTTTATTATGCACCTAGTGTTACCAAGATCATAATATATGTATCTTGTTTGGATATGGATGGATTTATTTTCATGTTTGGAAATAAGGGATGTCTATATGTAAGAACAACATATGTTATGGTATGGAAGATTTAAATAAAGGTTTATATGTATTAAATTATGAATACCAAGTGTCAGAAATCTATAATGAATCAACCTCACATGACTCATACATCACCCAGTTGTGGAATCACCTTCTCGGTCATGTAAACGAGAAGCGCTTGACAAAGCTATGCCAAGAGGGTTATTTGGAATCTACTTAGATAAAACCACCTGATACATGTCACACTTGTTTACAAGGAAAAATGACCAAGCCTCCCTTCAGTGGACAAAGTGAAAGGGCCATATAGCTTCTTGGATTGGTCCATAGGGATGTTTGTAGACCATTTCTAGTAGAAGCTAGAGGTGGATATTCTTACTTCATTACATTTTCTGATGAATTGAGTAGATATGGACATGTCTACTTAATGATGTATAAGTCAGAATCCTTAGAGAAATTTAAGGAATTGAAGAATGAAATTTAGAATCAGCATTGTAAGAAGATAAAGAAACTTCAATTGGATCGAGTTGGAGAATATCTGAACAAAGAATTCATCGATATTCTACTGGAGTTTGGAATTATATCTCAGCTCACTCTTCCTTATACACCACAGGGGAATGATTTTAGTAAAAGGAGGAACCACACCTTGTTGGATATGGTGAGGTCGATAATGAGTCATGCAGATCTTCCATTATTCTTTTGGGGATATGCATTACGAACTGCAGTATACACATTAAACCGAGTACCAACTAAGGCAGCAAATGGAATTTTCTCCGAGTTATGGAATGGAGATAAACCCATTTTGTCGCATACATGTGTATAGGAAAGCGAGGTATTTTCTAAGGCCTTATCAAGTAAGAAACTAGCTCCCTGGGGCACGAGGAGTATCTTTATAGTTTATCCAAGGAAATAAAAGGATATTACCTATATAACCCTCAAGAAAAGTATATGATTATCACTAGACAAGCCGTCTTTCTTGAGAGGGAGCACATCCTCAAAAGGGATATTGGGAGAAATCTTGACTTTGACGAAGTTGATGCTCAAGATACACAAGAGTTGGTACTGGAAAAAGATCAACAGGTCCCGATTGAAGAAGTTACAGAAAAACAAGTACTGTGTAGTAGTTCAAGAGAGGCAGCCGAACTAGAGATATTTGGTTTCATACTCACCGAGGATGGTGAATCATTATTGTTGGAAAATGATGAACCTCTATCTTACAAGGAAGCAGTATGAGGATAAAAAGATACAAGATGGGTACAAGCTATGAATTATGAGATGGATTCCATGTATCAGAACCAAGTATAGGTTTTTGTCGATGAGCAAGTTGATGTAAAGACTGTTTGATGTAAATAAGAATTCAATAGAAAACTAGACATGGAAGGTCATGTTAGCACCAATAAAGCAAGGGTAGTGGATAAAGGATAGAGACAGCGTCAAGGAATTGACTGTGGTGAATCCTTATCTCTAGTTTCCATGTTTAAATCCATAGGAATCATTCTTGCCATAGCAGATTACAATGACTACGAGATTTGTAAAATAGATGTCAAAACAACATTCCTTAATGGGAACCATCAGGAAGATGTCTATATGAGACAACCAGAAGGGTTTGTGACACCAGGTGAAGCCAAACTGGTCTGTAAGTTGGAGAAATCCATTTACGGATTAAAGAAAGCATCCAGGTCATGGAACATTTGATTTGATGAACCCATAAAGGAATTTGGTTTCATTAAGAAAAGATGTGATCAATGTGTTCGTAATCGGTTTAATGGGAATGAGATCATTATCTTAGTAGTATATGTTGACGAAATATTGCTTATTTGAAACGATGTACAAGTATAACAGTCAGATAAGGACTGGTTGATCAAGTGTTTCTCCATGATAGACATGGGTGAACCAACCTAAATTCTAGGGATAAGGATCATCCGTGATATATTCCAGAGGCTGCTTGGTCTATGTCTGAGTACATACACTGACCAGATACCTGAGAGATTTAGTATGGAAAAATACAAGAGGAGATTGATTCTAGTGTCACATGGCATATATCTTTCTAAGAAAATGTGTCCTAAGACATAGAAATAGAAATATATAATGAGTAAGATCCCATAAAATTCATCTATAGGATCCATCATGTATGCCATGTTATTTACTAGGCTTGATGTTGCCTATGCACTGAGCATGGTAGGCAGTTTTCGAGAAGATCCAGGAGAACTAAATTGGACTGTTGTTAAGAATATCCTTAATTATTTGAGAATAACTAAGGATATGTTCTTGGTGTATATAGGAGACGAAGAACATGCCATCAGAGGTTATGCTGATGCGGGTTTTCAGACAGATCAGAACGATATGATGTCGCAATCTGGATATGTTTTCTATCTCAATGGAGGAGCTGAGAGCTGGAAGAGTTCAAACTAGCTAGTTATCACCGATTTTGTAGTGGAGTCCGAATATATAGCGTCTTATGATGTAGCCAAATAAGCCCACTGGAATCTAATATTTGTCTAGGAGCATTATGTGGTGCCTAGCAGTAAAGATCATATCACGTTGTATTGTGATAATACTGCAATAGTGGCTCTTGCAAAAGAACCAATGTCACATCAACAGACAAAGAACATACTCCATAAGTATCACCTATTGAGGTATTTCTATCAAAGTGGTGATGTTTCAGTGAGAAGAGTTTCCACAAAATAGAAATTGGTGGACCCCATGACAAAATTCCTATTTCAGCAGAAGCATAAATATCATGTAATATCTAGCATGTTAAAGGTTATTAGTAGTTGGCTCTAGTCCAAGTGTGATTCTATTGGATTTGGTGTCCTAGAACCAACTACTTTGTTCTTTATTCATTAATAAATACCTTATCACATCATAATTGTTCTTTTGCATGAAAATGCATGTGATAAAGTCCTAAGGATAGCTATTCCATTATTGGGTCATAACGGATCCCAACTGTGATGAGAACCAGGAAGAGCCATAACACTGTTCTTGAATATATATTGTATGGATGGATAATGTTATTTCATTGACACATATAATAAGGTCTATTAGGGGTGAGGACTCATAAAATGTTGAGGCACCTTATCATGGTGTGCTCCCTTGGTAATATCCAAGAGGATATTATGAGGACATGCCCTGCCCATAAGAAATCCACATTTCAGAGTGTCATTGGATGTTCCTATCTGTGGACGTGTGTATTGGTCCGTAGACTTTAGGATTGTCATTAATTGGTATTAAAACTCGCACACTTATATGTATTGATGAAAACTTTGATGACACACAGTTCGCAGTGAGGTTGAATACGTTGGGTGTGTCACGAGTGATACGGCATTAATAGAAAATGCGTGAAACGATTTTTCCCTTCTGTTACATAATAGAAGTAGATATCACAGACCCATTGATAGAATTGATATAGCCTAAATATATCCATGTCCATGGTAAGGTTTTTCCAAGTTCAATTCCAAGAATTCAAACAAAGAATAATCGAGCACATGGGTTGATGGAACTAGCATAAAACCATCATGATTAGAGATATCGAGACAAATGGATTAAATTACATGGTAAGAATTCGTATGAGGTGACACATCAATGCGGAATCAACTTCTTTCTATTGTTTCCCATGACCCGTTCCGAGACAGTATCTTGGACTTTAGGCAAGCCCGCCTAATTCCAACGAGAAAGAGGCCTAGAGGGTCACACATTAAGTGTATCCATGTATCTCAAGTAGAATAATTATTATTCCCGTATGTGGTATAATAATTATTCAAGGAAGCCTAAATAGGGTTAATGTTGGAGGAAGAATAAAATGAAAAACAAGATATAAACGTTATGTACATTGAATATACATGCCGTGTAGTTTTCATTTTTGAATGGAAATGAAAAACTAGTACACACTATGTATTAATGATTACATGCAGTGTAGTTGTGTCAGTCGGGTTTATGAGGAAATAATATTGTATTATTAAATGATATTTATTATAATCAGCATGGGAGTTTTTCAAGGAATTAATGATTTGACCTGGGGGTTTTCAATAAGAGTTAATGAAATAAATAAAACTCGCAACACGTTTATTTATTGTCAAAAACTCTATAACCTCAAACTGGATTATAAATATCCTCACAACCCCAATAGTTTTCCATGAATCATTGTGCACAAAAATTTTGGAATATTCTCTCATGGTCGAGAGAAATCTTTCCTCCAATAACACTCTCAAGACCAGGAGAGATCCTCCACCATCGGATCAAGGAAATCTAATATAGACAACGTAATCAAAGGATTCTCCAGGCTAGCACCTGGTGATTCCATTGGTGATGTCCAGTGATACGTGGTACATGTGGGGATCGCCACTAGAGGAAATCTACACATGGCTTCTGCGATGCTACGATGAATCACATAAAAATGGGAGCAAAAAACATCAACGGATAAAGAATTCCATTAAGGAAATTCTTTCCAATTAATTAAATTAATTAGAACCAGCATATAATGATCATATCAATGCTTCCAGGACCCTTCTCTTTATTTTCATTATTTGTTCTATTCCGACGATCCGGTGTTTTATTATCGTGATGGATCTCGTATTGAATATTGTCCAACACTAAAATTAAATTTGAGAAAACCCACCAACGCGCTTCTTCTCCCTCCGAAACCTACAGACATGAATTCCAACAACCATGTGAGTTGCTTGGTATCTTCCTTCGATCAGACTTCTTCATGTCACCAATGATTCAATGAATGAAATAAATGTCAATATTCACTGGAAAACCAAACCAATGATGGGTTCGAATCATTAATTTATAATGTTAAATAATAATTAATTATTTAAATACCTATAAAATTAATTCCAAAAAAATCCATTTCTACTCATAAAGATAATTCTATTTATTTTATAAGTAATTTTTCCCAAATTAATTCCATGTTCCATATCATTTTATAGATAGAATCTCTTCCATTTTCCCATATTTATCATTAAATTATCTAATTTTCTCCAAAAATATAATGTTTCTATCTATATTTTTTAATTCATAATTTGTTTTGTATTTCAATTTCAATTTTCCTGGGGTGTTCTTCTTCTTCTTCAAATTAAGATTGTCATTTTCAATTATCCATATTTTGGTTTATTTCAACTACAATATTATTTCATAATGATAATTTCCACAATTTCTGTAAATTGATTATCCAAATAGTGTTATGGATCAATATTATTGGTATCAAAACATTAAATAATATTCAATTAAAATATAGGTATTTGGATGGGTTAGGAATTAGATTAAAAAAATACTTTTTATCATCCTTTCTTCATGATCCTAATATGATAGAATGTAATGGATCCCACTTATCTAATTGAAAAAAAAATTTAAGACCTATAGATTTAGATTATTTTCCTCTATAGGAGGTGTTCCATGTTCTCCTAAATCTATTACTATTTTTAGACTTGAAATTGTTTATTAGTCTAGGAGATCCAAATTTTTAAAAAAATCAATCATTAAAAACTGAAAATCTCTATGGCCTTTTTTATAAAATAGACCCTTATTAGATTTAAGGATATAATCTACACAAGAACCATGAAATTGATAATGAACCCTAACTCATTTCATTGTAATAAAAATCAATTGATCAGAATATTACAACTCAACCAATTTTTCATGAGGATTTCACCATTAGATACTAATATTTATGTCTGATCATCTACCACCATTTCCCTAGAGACTCAACCATGTACTCATATTATTCAATGAATTAATATAGTAGTATTTTTTTTGTAATTATTAAAATCTAATTTGGTCACCCTATATGTAACTAATGATACCACACAACTATATAAAATTTTGGCATCACTCTCTGGTAATTCCATAGGAATAAGGACCTCCAAAAGAGACATTGGATTTCCAGATTTATTTTTTCATTGTATTTTTTTAGTAATTTTGTGCCTGTATTAGCTTCATTATCCCGGTTTAGTCACTGGTGCATGATCAATTCCCCCTAACTCGTTAACAGATCGTAGATATAATGAATCTTTCACTTATGGATAAAAAAGTGAAAGATATTTTCACACAAAACAATACTTAAGAGTGGATGAGTGCAACAATATTGATTCTTCTAATCTAAAAAATGTTCAATATGTTTCACCTGAATGGTAGAGAATGGGACCAGTGCCACATGATTTCAACATTATTGAATATGGATTTCAATTCAATAACTAAACTAATTATATCATTTTCTTCCCTCCCATCCTAAAACATTCTTTTCAAATAAACCATATATATATAATTATATGACCCAAAATATGGGATACTTCAATAGTCATCAGATTTATGATCCACATGATCAAGAATGAATTTTACATAAAGTCCTTGGAAACTATAAAAACCAATTTTTATCTACATATGTCATAATTCTAATATTTTTCGCATTATTATTAAGATAAATATCCAAGGATTAGTTAAAATTCCATGCTACATAATCCATTAAAACCATGGATGACATTAATAATAAATTCCTAGAGAATATTTTTTCCAATATATTGTTCTAAATATTGTACAATGACGTCAATAATATTCTACATGTTTGGGGTAAAAATATTGGGATGCATAGGAGAGATTTAATGTGTTAATAAGAAAGTACCCACACCATGGGTTAGATGTCAAGCTCCAATTAAGAAAAATTACCTTGTCTTGTAGCCTATTTCTTGAAACATGGTGAATGCTGCTAATGAGTTCAAAATTATGATAAAAATAGAAAATGGATGGTAGATTTATTCTCTATGAAATTCACATAACACATCCCTATAGAAAATAGATCAAGGAACCATAAGGCACAGGATGCTTCATATTGAGGAAAACAACATCCTTGTGGGCTCGGTTATAGCTCCTACAAAAAATTTACAAAATTTTCAGTTATATTAATGAAAATCACCAACAACTACACCTATTTTTTATGTTCATTCATGTGAGATTAGTGTACTCCCACACCCCAAAAAATAAATTCGAATGGGGTTGGATGAAAAAAAAAATCTCACTATTTTACCTATGTGAGTTACAACTAACACCAATGTAATACCAACAACCCCACAACTAGAAAAGTATAGTGTAATAAAAAAACACAACAAATAAAGGATATTACTAACAATGATGTTGGACAGATTAACCTTGAACTTATTGAACACTATGTTATATACATCAGTAACATGACCCTCTACCACAACAACCATTTCCACACTAACCATATCCACCACAAGACCCCATTGGTTCCAATCACAAAAAAAATTTAGAATCTTTCTCTGTTAGTACAACCAAAGGTATCACAACCTCAATAATAATATAATTAATTTTATCGCTCTATTAATTAAAAAAATGAATGAACGTATAAACATGTATGAAAATTAAATGTAGAATAAAAAAATTTCCATATATAACCATGAACATCAACCCGAAAATTTTCTATAAGTATCATAAATTGACTAACTATGTGTACAACCTAGTAATATCAAGACCCACTAATGAGAGTTGTTCAATGTGAAAAGCAGAAGAAGCATATTATAGCTATGTGAAAAAAGAAATGTATGTACAATGAAAAATGTAATGTTGAACATTACTAAAATGATATATTAGTCAAAAATGAGAATATTAAAGACATATATATATCTATAAAAACACACCCCAATCCATGAATCATATGTATGTGAATAAATGGATTACTCATCGTGATAACATGTCATATATTATTTAATGTATAAAGCATATGTACTATAATGATCACATCTTTTTTGGAGAGGATGAAAAATGGAATATGTAGGGCCATTATAATAATTTTTTTAAAAATAAATTTACATTTTAATTACCTTAACTGAGTCCATTTCTATTTGTTTTAGGATGTACCCTTTAGGGTTTTCACAATCATGAACAATTAAAACATTTAATTTTTGGAAAGAATAATGGGATATCCATGAATTCACCAATCTTAATCTCCCTAGAATAATTAAATGTTTTCTATATGAAAAATATAATGAAAAAATAGTGTCACAAATTCTTGATGGTAGATCCATCATGTATCCTCACATAGTTCTTAAGGATGTGTTAGTTAAGGTCGGTAGTTTTATTTTCCTTATTGACTATCTAATCATATATATAATTGAAGAAGGTGATGTCCCCATAATATTAGGGAATCCATTTCTTGCGACTGTTAAGGTATTAATTGTTTTCAAAAAAGGTATAATTATGTTCAAAGTCAGTAATGAGAAAATTATTTTTTATTTGTTAAAATTATCTGTGAATGGTAAATATTCTATTAAATTCCACTCTATTGTTTAGGAGAAATAATAATTTGACATAATGGATCTGGAGAAAAGGAAGGTATCTATGAAGGATAACAATTCCCATTATAAAGAGTATGGTGGGGACTATTATAGTAAAACATGGTTAAATAACATGGGATGAGGATACATTAGGGTATGATAGATTAAAATAAATATCCTTTCAGATCTTGTTCCATTATTAAACAAAATGCCCGTATCCACCTTTCTAGTAGAAATTTATTTATAGAAATCAAATAATTCATAAGATAGAGTATTTTAAATGGCTCACTCAAACTACGATCCATATATATTGAATTCAATTGTAATGTGACTATATACTAAATACACTAAATAAAACAGCTATTATAAAGATTGGAGCAGACCCACAATCCCTCTTTGTTTACAACCAATAAAAATGTGAATGATCAATTCTCTCCCAACTAAAGAGGTCACACTACTATGTTAGAAGTTTATTATTAGAATCACTTGAATCAATATATTTTACACCCCATATAGTGCATCATTATGTTTTTATTTCATCAACTTTATTAATAACACATTTCAACAGATTTTCTTTCTGAAATCCCTTAGTATTCTTTTAATATTTAATATCAAAAACACCATTTTTCAAATTTTAAAAAAAAATCAAAATTCTTATAAGGGAATAATTTTTTTAAAAATAACCATAACATTATAGAAACAAACCATTTTCATGAAACTCACAAATTTTTTGAATCATCCACTATTTAATATGATTGTGCTTTTATAATAACCACAACATTTTTGAAAATAATTACTTTTGTTAAACTAACAAATATGGGGAAATATCTTTTCTTCATGAAATTTATGATCTTATGAAACCCTTTATAAAAGAATTTTTTTGGGAATCACCATGATGAGTTCAGATAACTTGGATTTAAATTAAGGCTTCCTCCATGAAAATGTGTGGGTAGATGCTGATTTATATGAGTTTCCTCCCCTTAAAAATGTCAACTTCCCAACCACCTTTTTGTGAAACTCGTAATTCTTATTTGTGACACTCAATTTTCGCAGAAAAATAATGATTATTTTCCAATACATGAAACTTCTTGTAACCAAATAACATAACATATTTCCTTCAAAACTCATCCATCATTCTTGAAACCTAATTTTATGGAAATCCTTACATGCACAAATCAGCAAACATTTTTATAACTCCAACCTTTCCTAGATTCCATTAAATTAACATATTTTCATAAGAAAGTCCTAGAAATACTTCTTTTGTGAAACATCTTCCATTCTCCTTATTTTGGTCCCCAAATATTTGAAAAAACACTAATAAACTATTCCACCTTGTACACATGGGTAATTATTCTACTTCTATAGAATACATACCTATGTCTTGATTATTTACCAAAATAAGTGGTCAAAAACCACACAGGTACCCAAAAAAGAATTCTACAAACATTATTTGTCATCAAACACAATCAATCCAATGAAATTTCATAGTTTCCTTGATGGATTTTCCCAACAATCTCCCCAATTGATTTTCTTGAAAACTCATCACCCTTTTATACCTCTTTAACTATTCTTCCATCTTCCAAAAAAATTTGATGGTATGATTCCATGTTGCGATCAAATATTTACCCAACACACTCTTTAATCCAACATGATCCATTCTCGATTTGAGTGATAATATTAGCATGAAATGTTCAATAATAAATCACTTCACTCCACAAACAGTTCACTTATTTCATCAAGAACCCCATATTCTATAATATATAACCTTTGATCGATCATATTTTTATTTTCATATTTAAAAATACCCCGATATTGATGCTTACCCTATCCGATTATCCCATATTAAATCAAGATATTGTCTACCCATTTTTCAATAAAACACAATTTCATTCCTTAGTTTCTGCAATATTATTACGAACCCATATCAACACAGCTAGGAAAGACAAAGAAGACCATAGAGAAAGGGGGTTCGACATTAATACTTTTTTTACATTTGGGGAGTCGAATGAACTCCAAGTTCCAATTGATTCAATTCGAACTCTATTTTGGGAAAGATATTCTTCAAAATAGCTTCAACATGTAGTTATTTTGGCATATACACTAAATTCACTATACCTTTCTTCACCTTGTCCATGATAAAATAATACTTGATTTTAATTTTCCTTGTCTATGGATGGTATAATATATTTTTATATGTATTACAAATCTCAGATTATTTTAAGGGATTATGATCAGATACATAACATAAATTCCCATATCATGAAGTTTTTTGATCCACAATTACAATATGAAAATTGAGTAAAAGCAATATATATTTAGCATTTTTTGGTTCTCAACTAAATGAAATATTTTTTCTTACATAGCCAGTAAATATAAAATATTCCACCATAGAATGCACCACCTAAAATTAATTTTATATCATCTACTAAACAACACCATCATAAAACATTATTTCTCAATATCTAATACTTAGATTTTTCATTGTATGAATGACCAAAACCCACCAATCACATTATATAATGAATAATTATTTTTTTTACTTCAGGTAAATGGATTACAATGTAATTTATTTGGTACTAAAATTCTTGGAATATAATAAAACCATATTCGGTTGTGTATCAATAAAATACTAAAGACTATCAATGATATTCCCATATTCTATGATATTAACAGCTTTAACTTCATCATCTCAAACCAGTTTCATCTGGTCAGCCACAATAGTTATCATATCCTCTTAATTATCTATTAAAAAAAATCTCAGAGACTCCTTGCAATATTTGGGTTGAGAAATAAATGTGTCATTACTTCCTTTTATTTCGCAAAAAAAAAATAATAAGGTCATCTCACTTATCATTATCATTGCAAACTCACATTTTTGGAATTTTTTAAAAGTATTTACACTACGCTCTATCTGATTCACCAAAGATTATTTCATCATCAAACACCAACATCATCTTCATTAGATTAATTTAATTTTTGGAATAGATATTTTAATAAAATCATCCATGCTAAAACTGATATTCATAAAAATACTACTCATGTATTGAATCTTCTGCTCTAGGTGATTGCTTAAACCCATATAACACCTTCCTCAGCCAAATCATTCTCTTTTTATCCTCATGAATGATAAAAACTTAAATCTAATTGATATACACAGAATCTTCTAGAAAAACATTTTGAAACACTTACTTGACATCCATAAATAAAACATTGAACATTTTTTTCATTACTATGACTTAGAATAGGTGAATAGCCTCAAACCTTACAATAGATGAAAATGTATCTTCATCATCAATTCCCTCGATCTGGTAGTATACCTATCACACTAAACTTGATGTTTTTGAGTGACCAATCCATATTTATTTAGTTTTTTTGGGAGTCACATTATTATCAATGAAATTATTATTTTCCAGTCTCAAAAAAATATCCCACACCTAGTTCTAACCAATTTGGTAAAGCTCATCATTAATATCCCACACCCAGTTATGATATCCATTTACATCATTAAGAAATTCATGTTCTAATTGTGATATTAATAATTCCTACTATAAATAATTCATTCTCTATTTTTTGAATAATGGATGCCTTCTTTTCAATGATGTCTTTCATAACAACTCAGCTTAACTCTTTGGATTCTATAAAGATGAATATTTGAATTCCTCTTATTCATCATTTTATCTTCTTCAAAATCATCATTTTGCACTTATAATCTCCCAATTTTTCTTATCCCCTCATCACTACCATCAGGGAACTGTTCAATATTATGTTGAAGATTATATTCATTCTCTACTATAGTGAAATAATTTATTTTAACTACATTACTTACCTCTTGTAATATAATTTATAAATATTTACCTTTCCAAAATATCTAGGGAATATTCTCTCATCTCCATGATATTAAAATTTCTAGTGTTTCTCTATATTATCTTTAAAACACTTTTTTATAAATATTAAAAATTATTACAATGTTCTCTTGTTTCCATAACACAGAAAATATAGAGTATTTTCTTTATTCAAACACCAAAAATAATTTATTAGATATATATATATTGATGGGAAGTTCAATAATTTTTTTAGTAGGTCCTTTTCAAAAATCATATTTATGGCTATGTTGTTTATAATCTAATTTATCCTCTCATAAACAACATTTTATCATGGAGTTATCTCTGTCACCACATTAATCCTTATCTAGTGATTCTAAATATAATATTCTACTTGGTTTTTTGTGAATTCCATAAAATTATCAGTTTGATTCATTTGAATATTTTTTTTCCAACCTTTTATCTTTCGTTTGATAATGTTTGATGACACTGAACATGTCAAACCTTTAGGAAATTTAAAATATCACATCTATCATAATTAAATCATTAATAAAAATGTAATTATACCTATTTAGGTCAATATCCCCTGGTGAGATAGGTCCATGAGCATATGTATCCACCAATTTTAGCATTGTTTTTCTTTTTTTTCTATTCCCTTGTATGTCTTTCTGATTATCATCCCTTTATATAAGCATCACACGTGTTAGTATAATCATGTCATAGCTTAGGGATACCTCAAGATGCATCACATTTAAAAATATATTCTAGTGATTGTTGACATAGATACCCGAGCTATTATTACACAACATTTTTTCTTCCTCTTTGGATATAAAGAACATATCATCTTCTCCACTCATAAGGAATAAATTTCCATTCATGTTCCTTCCCTATAAAAAACTATACCATCATTTTACATGATGACGCAAAAAATCTTTATAAAGAATATAGCATGACCCAAGTCACAAAATTGTCTAACACATATAAATTTGTGACTAGGTCCTTTAAAAACCAAACCATCATCATGTCTCATAACATTAACTCTAAAATTATATTTTATAGATCTAATAATATTCATTCCTTCTTAATTTCACTATTTGACAACACCATCTTTTCCATATTTAATTATTTTAACAAGATACACATTTTCAATAATTTGGTATGTGCATTCACAATCAAATATCCATACACCAACAAGGACTTATGCGTGAAGGGAAATATCTACAACCACTACATGTTCTACTAATTTCTTTTTGATCTGCATAATTAACTTCATACCTTTTGTGGAATGATATAATTTACCTTCTATAAATAATGATAGAACAAGATCATCTTGCATATATAAAAAATTTATTTTTATCTAATTTTATGAATCTATTACTTCTTTAATACAACCACATTGGGGTTGTATCGATACATTACAATGAATAGTTGATGAGAATAAAATTCCCATTTTTTTAAATCCACCAAAATAGAAATAGTGCATCCAAATAATTCTTGTAATATTGAACTCAATGTGGTTTTCAATGCATCTCTTATTCTACTTGGTTCATTTTAGGCGTGGAACATTTAATTTTGTAACATTCCATCTTTCAATGGTAATAACATAAAATATGCGGTGAATTCCAGTGATTAATTATTTTAGGTCTATTTGTTTATTTGATTCTATGATCCTTATAATTCAATTTTACACCCAAATTATCTTTCAAATTTGTATATGGTGCCTGTGGTCTGACATTAATCATTAGATATAAATTTTTTTATCAATCAACATACGAAGACTTTCATTTGAATATGGATTTTGCTTATGATTTATTGTACTTTTGTCCATCAGATCCATATTTTATTTTTCCAGAGTGACTGGGAATCATGATGTCATACCAAGAGTTAAGAACCTCTACTAAACTTCTAATATTCTTCACATGTCAACAACATACACTTATTTTTATTTGATACATTTGATTTATTTTATTTTCTTACTTGTCACATAGCCTGATGATTTATTCATGGGAAATTAGAAACCATTTTAATCATAATACTGAAACGACAAAGGGAACATTCCTGTGAGATATCAAACCATTCCACATTTAAATAATGTGTCTTGAAGTTTCCTTATGGTCATTAATTTTCCACTTTGTAGATTTGATGAATGGAATGACAATATATCATCAATTTCTTTTTCTTGTTGACCATATTCAATACTGAGCTTCTTCATTCCCTTCAATGACACCTCTTTGTACTTCCCTTTATCTACATACACATTTTCATCATTTCTAATCTTATAAATGATAATACCACTATAAAAACTATACAATTTTATGTATATTGGATATTTTGTCCCTTGTACAGTGACTTTCATGTTGAAATGAGGAGTAAGAATTATAGATATGTAATTAATGATATTCAAATCATCAAGAATTTATTTCACACCACACATGTATTCTACAACAATATTAACCTCATCATAGAATTCCACTATATAATCATTGTAGGTCATTCCCAATACCACATATTTTTTAATAGATAATATTATTTGTATTCTATATATTATGAATACCATTAATATATATTCAAATCTATCCACACGTATAATATTTTAACTATCATGACATCAAATTTTTATAGATCTAATAGGTAAAATATCCCATAAATCAACGATTTTTATTTCATTAGCATCCAATTATATTCAGTTATCATCTAGTAAAGAACAACTATCCACACTGACATAAATAACATGCATCATTTATTTAAATACATCCATACCTAATGATAATATGTATTACATCATTTGATTCTTCCAAAATTGAAAAATTCTTCCTTCAATGACCAGAAACTCTTTACCATAGAGATCCTCTATTGAAACCCCTATGAAATAAATACTAAAATTAACCTTTCCATATGATACTAATTTTTATTATAGATAGGTCAATTTCCATAAGAGGGGTGAATCATGGAATGATAGATTAAAATTATATCCTACCATATATTGTTTCATTCATTAACAAAACCCTCTTCTCTCCTATTCCTATAGGAGTTCATGAACCGAAATGAAAGCATTAAAAAGGCACATAAAATGTAGTGGGTTCACCCACATTAGGATACATTAAATGGGAACACATTGTAAAGTATCTTATCTACCAAATCAACCAATGTTCACTAATTTTATGAATTTATTATTAGAATCACTATCCCTCTTGGTTTACATTCAATCACAATTTGATATCGCAATTATCTATCAATTTTAGTGTGATCGCTACTTCGTTATAATATTCTTTATTTCATAACATGAATAAATATGTTTTACAACCCATTTGGTTCATCATTAAGTTATATTTTCATCTAAATGTTGAAAAATACTTCACTAATGATTTATTAGGAAATCCATTCGGGTTCTCATAGGTTATACATTTTGGAAACCCTTTTTCCGGCATTCAAAAAATGTCAAAAAACGTCAAAAACGTTCTAATTTCACAAAAACAACAAATTTCATAAAATTCACACATTTCATGAAACTCAAAAATATCCTAAAACATACCTTAATCACAAAAAAACCCAACATTTCCAAAAACCACAACATTCGAAAAACTCACTGCTTTTGAGAGAGTCACAAAATTCATGAAACTTACATTCTTAAAAAACAAATTATCTTATGGAAACTGTTATAAAATAAATTCATTTAGAAAAACCCACAAAAATTTCAAGGGGTTTTTATTTTCCTAAATTCTACCTATATTCAAATGAGGTGGAGGGGTGGATACCAATTTATAAGAGTTACCACCCATTCAAAAAACATTAAATATCACAAACACCTTTTCGAATACCACTTATTTCTTTTTGAGTCCATTTAAAAAATATTCTTAGAAATTTTACTTTATCTAAACTTATTATAATTTTGTTATATAATGAATTTCCACTTCTAATCATCCATATTTGTTGAATCATATTTTATGAAACAATATAAACTTTTGAATCTAAATATATTCATGGAATACAATTCATTCTAAAATTCTATTCCTTTTCCATATTTTCATGAGGTTACCTCAAGAATCCATCTTTAAAAAATCTTGACCCATCCCCTAGTTTTATACTCGATTTTTTAAAAACAATGCCAACATGTACTCATGATTTTATATACCACTTTATAAGATACTATACCTCTATCTTGAATATTTCTCAATGTAATTGGATAAAAATTATTTTGTAACTCCACAACTAACCTTTCAAACATGATTTTTCAACTAACACAATCAACCAAAAGACATATCACAGTTACCTTGTGGGATTTATACCCAACAAACTATGAAGAGTTTTCACACATCAATCCTTTTATAAGAGAGTATTTCCCTATATTTATACACTCAACCATAAATTCCCCATCATAGAAGATAAAACTGACAACATACCACCTATGTATTCAATTTTAGACAATAATTATATTGTATGATTCCTAAAAATCTTTTATCAATGTAAATAATAAGAGGAAGAATTGGTTATTTTCCAAAATTGGTGAAAATGGTATCTTGGAGTGATTTCGATATCAAGGTAATCATCCCAACAATTATCACTAATAACATTTTAATCTAACAATAATCTATGCTAAAATTTCAACCTCGAATGTGTCATAAACAACCCATGGAATATGTATTTGAAAATGATTTTTTGAAGATACATCATAGTGGAATTCTTTTTTCCGTATCAGATATAGAGTGGGTGATCCTGCATCGTGATATTCTGGAAAAGGGAGGCCTAATAGAGGCCGATAATAATTATGAAAAATTGATACCAACATGAACAATTGTTGGGTGGAGATCTTGTTATGATTATTTAAAACTTATTACAACCAAATGAAAGGATCATTTCCCCTGATAGTTTATGGATTGTATGTTAAAGATATTATACAATCATAAATATCCTTATTTCATGGATGCATACACATGTTATAATATAATCCCTATAATCATATTAGTCAAATCAAAAATTATTATTTACATTTCTGTTTGGTTCCTTCACCAACCATTGAATGACTCTAAGAATGTCTAATATGATTGAAAAATCCCAAAACCTCATGGAGCATATTTTTTACCACATTATAGAGGCGTTCTTGTAAATATTCATTGATGACTTCTCTGTGTATGGCTGATATTTAGATGTATATTTTAATAACTTCGGCCTCATTTTAAGGGTTTGTCAAAATATGTCTCTTATATTGTACTATAATGTATTCCACTTTATGGTTCAGTGAGGTATATTTTTCAAGCATAATATTTTAAATCATGAAACATTGTTGATTCAAAAAATATCATGATCATTAATGAATTTATAGAACCTACTACTATGTAGGTAACTTGGACATTTTGTATCCTTATATAATTTTATTAGTGATTTATGGAATAATTTTCCTAGATCACTTGTCAGTTGACACAAATATTGGTGAAATGTCTTACATTTGGATTTAGTGAATAATATTAATAATCTATCATATCCTATAATTAAAACAAGGAATCATACTCTATTATTGTCTCTCTAGAGTGGGAAAAATATTTCTTTCTGATGTGTGATACACGTGAAATTAATATTGGAACTATCATATAAAATTTGGTTCGACATAATTTATGATCCATATAATATTCCAATAACACTATCAATAAATCCAAATTTAATTAAACATTTATAGAAAAATAGATACTTTTTGTTGTATTATTATATAATAAATTATGACTACACATTGTCCCCTCAAAATTCAATTTGTATAATTATCATGCAGTGGTAAAATACATAATAATAAAAAATGATTACAACCAAATTTTAATAAAATGGATTCTATTAATTAAATAATTTCATATTTTAATAAAATAAAAAATGGTGAATGAAAATTTTATTTTTGATCATTATTCCAAACTCATGTTTCCTAATTTAATTGAAGATAAAGATCTGAAAATTTTGGATTGCCTCTTTAATGAAACACAATTTGATTTGGATTTACAAGATTGACAATGGTTTTATAAAATAATAAAAAAATTTGAAACTGAGATCATTTATCCTAATTCCTCATATCTTTATGAAAATAAATTTTAAATGGTTCTTCACAGAACAAAGAGGATTGGACCCTACTTTTCAATGAATTTTGTAATGGCCTAATGTGGGGCTACACACCAGAATATGATGTTCATAATGTATCAAAATTTTATCATGCATCACCAAAAAAATAAATATTGTTCCCAATAATAAAATTTCTATGATTCTATAGAGTGAATTATTGTTTATAATCACTTTTAGGATGTTATAGAATTTATCCAAATCATTGATTTCTTCTAAATAATTGGTACCGAATGAATGTTTAATAAAATACCATGAAATATAATTATTAATGATAAATTATTTAATTTAAGGGGATGAATTTCATAGGTCCTTTTATAATTTATTTACAAAATATATATATATTGTCCTGAATGAATTGTGTATTCAAGTGGTTAGTGGGTGAAGGTACAATAATTAATATACACCAAGTTCTGATGAATTTCTTAAATAATAATTTTTTATCAAGTTGTGAATGCCTGAAAATCAATATTGGTTAGGTAAGACACTTCTATAACAATTTAACTAAAGGTATTTTTTAAAAATATGGTTTTCTCTTCAACACTGATACCCCTTACAAAAAAATGTGTTAGCCTTATCATCTAATTAATTTTCTAGTTATGGATGATGGAGGTGTTCTCGGGGAGGTTTTAAGAGAATTCAGGTGTTTTTTTGATTAGGTTGGAGATACAGTAGAGCTTCTACAAGAAATTTTCATCATGTAAGTAGAATGTGAGATGTTTAGTGGTGTTTCACATACTAGGTAGCATGTCTATTCACGACTTATAAATCAGTACAAGGGAAACCCATGATATCAATTACATGTTGTTTATGTGGAATTCAAAATTTGTATTATATAATTAATGAGGAAAATATTTTTAAATGAATATTATATATTATGAATTCCAATGTAATTCACATCGTTCATATATATTACATGATATTACATAGGGATTTTCTATACATTTTAAGTAATTTGTTAGTGTACTATCTTCATTTGTTCAAAAAATCCTCTATCGTTTTTTGGAAAGAACATGAAAATTATGATAAATTTTTTAACACTCCATCCATTTTTATATTCTATTAATTCTAATTGAGTCTAACTGGGAATGTGTGGTATATTTTTCTCCCCTTATAGGGGTTACTCGTGTTCTTATTTTTGGAACCTTCTATTGTTGTGTAGTTTATATTTTTTATGTAATTTGGGATGTACATCGATAATCTTTTTTTTGTGATATAGAGTGATCAATGTGGTTTTTTGTGTATTTATTGTTTACACGTGTTTCTTCTTCACCCTGTGGTGCGCAGGGAGTAATATTTATATATTTTAGGTTGGGAATCCTTTATTTCTCTTTATTATATATCATATAGGAGGGGTTACCTCGTGTTTATCTACTATATTTTCCTATTCTAGGTTAATTAAAAATAAATAATTGGATAATTAGAAATGTATATGTAAAAGGTAAAGTATTCACATAATTTTATGGCATTGATATTATTTTCATATTATTATTGTATCAGCTTAATGAATTAAATAAAAATGTTTTTGTTTCAAGATTTGTTTTTTAGTTATTTGACAAATGTTGTGAAACTCATGTTGTGTAATGGTTATAAAAAAACCTAGAAATAAATTGACTACCAACTTATATTTTCTTAATGAAATGGTTTCCCCCTAATTATGTCTTGTGTGATAACACCTTAAAAAATAATGTGAAATATGATAGAATGGACTTTGATAAATAATTAAAATTATCCATGATGTGTAATGATATTTTTTCATACTTGTGGGGATGAAATGTTTGTTTTTAATGTAATTATGGAATGATTAGTGAGATTTGGTTGAGGTTTTTGTATATGATGGAGGTAGATGTTTTATCATAATTTTAGGGTGGTGATGTGATGGTTGTTTCTTCATTCCATTGGGTCAGTGAGTTGGGATTTATTTTTTAATTTTTTTGGGATGGTGGGTGAGGGTCTTTTGGCTATGCTTTTGGGTGTCTAGGAGGTGGTTTATTGGTCATTCTTTGGGGCAGTGAGGTCGTTGTTATTTGGTCTTGATTTTGCTATTGTGAGGTGGTTGTTGTTTAGTCCTGATTTTTGGATAGTGGTGTGTTTGATTTTTGTCCTAGATTTTGGGTCATTGAGGTTGTGGATGTTTGTACATGATTTTGGGTGGGGATGTCATTCTACAATTAGGATAGTGAGCTTCTTCAGTGTAGAGTATTGTTGTTATATTTACTTTGATAGTGGTGGAGTAATTATTGAATAATGATGGAAATGGATGGGATTTGGATTTGTTTATAGAATAGAATTGATTAATAAACAATACATAAAGGTATTTTTAGATAAATGTGGATAATTCATAATTATGAGATGATTTTTTCAGCAATTGTTTTCGTTGGGGTGTGATGTGGCTTGGGGTATTCATCGTGTTATGTATATAGAGGTGATAGTGAAAGTGGAGATTTTTTTTCAGTTGGTTAATTTTTGGTTGAGAACCCATACATTGGTCTTGTTTGTGGATATATATATATATTAATATTATTTGTGCCTTCTATACACTACCAACCCATTTTGAGAACCATGTTATGACATTCAAATTTATATTAGGGGTGTTCTTCTAAACATATGATAAAGTGGGTTGGATGTGTGGGTTGCCGCTAATTCCCACTATATCATATTGTTGATATAGGTATTTTATATGCTTGGATATCTATATGTTTTATAGTTCACTAGATCATTGTTTTTATTTCCCATGTTTCGCTAGGCGAAAATTGATGTGTTCATCATTGTGGGGCGGAGTGCATAGGAGCTTTCATGCAATATGTGATATAGCCCATGTATCTGTGAATGGGATAAAATGGGATGAAGTGGAGTATAGTAGGGGTTATTTATGTTACGAGGATGGTACATGGTTAATGTCCTTCTTGTTCACGATAACTCATTGTGTTTGTAATGGTTGTGTATGTTTTGTGGATGGGGTGACTTGAGGAGAGATGTAATGTGTTCATTTGTGCGGTAAAATGCCTATATAACTTTGGGAGAGATATGTTGTGACCATTCTTGTGGGGTGGCGTGGTATTCTGAAGATATTAAAGCACCAAGACATAAGATGTTGGGGTATTAGAATAGAATACTAGAAGTATACCATTGAGGGATACCCTATATCTATGTGAAACATGTTATTTTATATTACAATGCATGTGTCATTTAGTGAGTGTGAATTAGCGAGGTTTGTGATGGATATTTCACTTATTTAGGTGTTGTTGGTTATACTATTTTATCGTAGTTTCATTAGTATGATTCATTCACATGTGCATGAGTGACATTGTTTTCCTATTCAGTACACATGTATTCTCACCCTATGTATATAAAATAATTTTCATGGTTCAAATAAGACTATTTGGGATGTTATAAATATTACTATATCCTATCATTGGATAGTTGCTGTATCTATGATTGATATTTTCTTTTGTGGATTTAAGTTGGAGAAATTTATTTTCATATATTATTTATTCTTGCATGTGAGATTGTTTTGATCTCATTGAGTGTTATTTTGTAAATTTTTTTTGATGATTGATCTTATCTTCAATTATTATATAATTATAGAGTTTAATGCCACAAATATCATTATATTTGTATATCTTCAATGCTAGTTTCAAAACAATGGGCTATTGTAGGGGGAGTCGAGTTTCATTATCTATCAACCCAAATTGAAATATAACTAACAAGAAGAGGTCATTATAGAGTGTTATTAGATGGGGTGGTTGAGATGGAGGATGGTGTTTTGAGTTTGGTAGATGAATTATTTGATGGGATTGTATAACAATATTTCCACCTGACCATAGTGTGTAAAATAAGGCATGGAGACCAGCTTTAACAACATATTTTATGGCTTCCCATGATCCAATGCACGAAGTCAACGCTTATTGAGTGACCAATTTAGGTAGACATGTTTCAATAGCACTACCCTAAGAAAGACACATGCATCCTCGTGACTTATTTTATTTTAATTGGGTTTCTTTGGAAATTTTAAATTGTATTAGTTAAATCAAAATGAATATAAATAAATTTCTATACAAATTGGTATTATGAAATATTTGTTTTCATATTTCATCTATGGATGTTTTCACCATCCCAATGTGTCTTAGGTAGTTGTGGTTTAACAAGATAATCGTGTTGATCATAGAAGTGTTGACCTTTTTGACTAGGATGATCTATTGAATAATAAACTATGTTCTTTCCAGTGGTATACTTTGGTGATGTATCATTGTAGTGTTTCATATGTGAATACATATAGTTGGAGAGAGGATGTAGATATTTATTTAATTTCTATTTTTCCCCCAAAGGGATATTGAGGCACTTTGGTAGTCTTCTAGATTTATGGAGTTATGCATCATTGGTTTTTGTTATGTCTAGGAGATCTTAAGGAGGCGTATGTTTCGTGGGTCAACATTTTGAAATTTTTCTGCGAAGAATTCCTATCATAGATCATTATGGAAATAATGTGGAAGGAACATAATAATATTTTTAAGGGATTTTGGAAGTGGAATATTTGGTGTTCAAGTTCACGGACTATCTATGATATTCCTCGGATCATTATCCGGATAAGGAGTCTCATGTGATATGTCTTTAGGAGGAGATCTATATTTCTATCCAGTATAAATTTACTCCTTTTATATTCCAAATGAATATAGTGGTACGGAAGAATTAAGAGGTGGTTGAGATTATGTAATTGTGAGGAGGATTAGCATGAGAGGGAAACCGTTATGGTTTCTTGAGGTAGCAGTGTTGTTGGTGTTTGGTCTCATGAAATAGGATGATCATGGTTTCAACAACTATAGAGTTGACCTCATCACCATCCTATTTATCCATAGAGTGAAAATGGGTTTTTATCTTATTTGAGAATTTACATTTCTATGATTAGTTTATGGTTTTCATTCCCATCATAAGATCTAGTTCTCATTGTTCCTTTTACCTCAGTATGACATAAGAATATATGTTCAGCACAAACATCAATAATAGTTTCAAGTGAGTTCATTTCTATAGTAGGGGTACAAGGATTTTTCTCTAATAAGGCGAGATGTAGTGGGTAGAGTTTGACATCATGATGTTCCTTGGGTTAAAGTAAACCAACCGAAGTATGGTCAAGGATATGGACATTAGTAGAGGGTTAGATGGTCTGGGTTATGTTAGTTACACATGATAGAGGTGTTATTTTCATAGGGGATAGATATCTATAGAGGTAAACAGGGTTTATTTAGAACTTTTTTTAGTGTTTTTATATATGTTTTTTTCTTTATTTATCCCTCTCTAGTTTGTGATCTAATACTATAAAGGGATATACTTTTTTTCTACGTAGTGTATATTATTACTATCAGAGATAAGACTGTCATTTTTTATGAGTGCTAGCTATGAAGGATAATGGTGGGGCCACTTAATCCCACATGGATGTATTCTTACTATATAAGCAACCATAAAATTTCATCCCAGTCAGCTATTGGTTTTATTAATTATCATTCTAATTTACTTCATCCCGAAAATAGTCATTTTCTCATAATTGTTTGCACATCATGTAGTTTTCATTGATATGTGGTGGTTTTTAGTGGAAATTTTATGGGTGGAGCCCTTTCATTCATTATTGTATAATTTTTTATTGGAATTAGTGAACACTATGAAATTGGGGGTTTCCAAGGTTTTTCTTGATTTTGTATATTTTTTTCTAGATGTTGTAATGATTCTACATTATTGATGTGAGGTTCAGTTTTGGATAGGCTTGTATCCTAGGTCTTCTTAGATTTTTATGGCTTACTATTATATGGAACTTTCTGGGTTGTAGGAGTTGATGAGTAAAATAGATGATTAGAGTCTAAATGTTTTTATCCAAAAATAATAATTTTTCATGGGGTGCTCTTATGTTCTTTTCCAAGAATTCAGAGGGTAGTCTATGGTTTAATATAGACTAATGGATAATGAATTAGTTTAATGTAAATATATTTTACCCTCTTCCAAGGATAGATGTTTTTTTGACGAGTTAATAGAGTTTATTTCCTAATATAAAATTGATCATTATTCTTGATATCACCAGTTGAGGGTAAAATATGGTTCTATCCCAATGAATTCCATTAGATGCATGTATGGGAATGTCGAGTTCATATTCAGTTCATTATGTTTAATTAACACAACATATATGTTAATGGGTCTTTGAAACTCCATTTTCCATGTGGTTTAATACCATTTTGTTATCATGCTCATCAATGATATCGTGGTCCCCTTAAGGATAGTGGTGTATCATGTTTATCATCTCAGAGTTGTGTATTGGTCCTTCAACACCCCCATATTTAGGGTAATTTCATCAAGTGTTAATTATGAATGTGATATATGAATTTACATGAAAATGTGGTGTCTCCGTAGGGTATGGTATTATAACTATCGATGGTTGAATTAGTTCATTCATGGATAGGATAGAAAAACACTGTAGAGGTTTTCATATTTCATTATCTTGAAGGCTATTATTGGAGTTCTTTTCCAGATGTGTCTCTAATTTCATTCTCTTTTTTGACATTGAAATTGAGGGATCGAATTTTTTGGATGATTAGTTCAAGGTAGTGTTTGGTTACCTGATGTGGAAGTTTGTTACTGATTTAATTACAAAAGTAGTGTGTGATATTTTAGGTGTTTTGTGATGATTCACATATGGGATTATAATTTATGTTGATGCATTAGAGGGAAGTGATCTGTTATGTTTCTAGGATGTTAATACCCAAAGATAATAACTATTATACCCAAGCGTTGGTCCTAGTAGTTCATTTTTTTCACTAAATTTGTGGTTGTTTTGCCTCATTGGGTGATCTTTGTGGTCTTTATGAATCATAATAGTCTGAGGTTTATATTTTCTAATCATGATTTACATTTTCAAAAAATTATATTAATATAGTTTATCTGAGATTATGGTTTTGATATCTATAAAACCTCTGGAAAAGGGAATTTTTTGGCCAATTATTTGAATATAATGTTAGGGAAGGATGTTGTTTGGGGGTCTGGGGACACTTAGAGTGAAATATATGATTCTTCAGCTATACACGTAGATGTAATTGGGGGATGATGGTAGAAGATATTTATCTCAAATAAAAATGTTGTTTTATAAGGTGTGGTAGGTGGAGGATTACTAGTGAGGAGAATTATATAAAGTGGTGATGTGTGACCATGTTTTCCATAGTGATGCTCTGGAGGTATGGTTGGAGGATTTTCAAAACTAGATGTCATTTTGTGGGAGGTTTTGTGTTCTGGTTGTGATATACGATGGATTCCCTCATGAGTTTCATAGTCCAACATTTGTGGTTTAACCAGGATTATACAAAATGTAATGTGATTTGAGTGTAGAATTTTAATGTCCTGTAGGAGTGTAATTGGGAGTGAGATACATAGATATGTTCCCAATACCCATAGTTTTTTTTGAGTGTATCATTTATCTCATTTTCTTTCTCATTTGATATTTAGATACTTACTTTTTTATATGAGCTATTTTCCTTGGTTGATGATGTATAATGTGTGATAAAATATGAAATGTGAAAATTGTATAAACTTATTCAAAATCAGGATTCATTATACTACGATTCAATGAAACCCATGCAGGTGAGTGAGTGTCTCCTAGAGGGGATAGAAACATGACATAGAGGGTTGAATTCTTAGATTCATGTGTTCTGTGGGGATTGGGTTTCTGGATTCCATGGTAGTTTTTTGTGCTTCATATATATTTTATGGTTTTGGTGACACCATTTTATGTTGATGAGTGTGAATGATGTTTTTTGGCCTTTCTATGGAATGTTTGGTTAGTTCATGCTTTTGATGTATGACAAGATCCTTTAAATCTATCTGGCAGATCAATTGTTCGAACCATTTTCATTATGGTCATGGTTTTGAATTCATTGGGGATATAATTATTTGTGAGGTATCTAATATAATGTAATGTGCCATCATAGTCAATTATATTTCTTATTTTAGGTGTTGATGGTGTTCTATTGGGAGATTTAGGAGTTTTTTAGAGTTTTTATGGGATGCTAGATCCGTAATAGAGATGGTGTATAATGTTAATTCCATGTAAGTGGAATTCATGAAATGTAATGGTGGATCATGGATTGTGTAACTAGTTGGTTCATAACATGTATATCAATATAATAGGAAACAATGAGATGGATTATAAATTGTGTAAGTGTATTTCAAGATGTGTATTAAATAAAGGCCAAATAGGATCTTGATTATGAGAATGTTTTATTTTGGTAATTATCATGGAAGTCACATCATGTATATATATATAAATATGTAAAACTAGTGGGTTTACATATTTTTTAGTTCGTTAATAAATTTACTATCATTATTTAGCTAAAAACCCTCCCTCTTATTCTATGGGATTCCCTAGTCAATTTTAAGGGATCATTCCACCATCATTCCCTTACGTCGATTTATTGATTTTAGTAGATTTTCATTGGAAATTTGTGGTAAGTGTATCTAATTTATTAGTGGGTTTATCTTGTTATTCTTTAGGGAACCAATTATAATGGAGGGGTTTTGTTTTGGGCTATGAGTTGTGCTATTTTTTTTAATACATGGGTTTTGTTTAAGATGATCCATTGGTTTTGTGTTCAGTTGGGTTTTTGGTGAATTTCTTCATCATCCTGTGGTGCAAAAGGAGTCATAAAAGATTATTTTATATACCTAATTCTCAATTTAACTTTATTTTATACCATGTAAGAGGATTTTTCTCATTTTTAGCTATGTGATATTATTTTGATATCTTAACCAAAGATAAATAATCGGACAATTGAAATTTAAGGATAAAATATAATGTTTCCCTTGTTTTTAAATATTAGATATTATTGTGACATTACGACTGCACATTCTTGGTTCCCCATAGATAATTGTCGTAATTATGTAAATTGTTTTCACTATTTAACATATGTTGTAAAATCCCTACTATGATTTTTTCATGATGTTACCCTAAAATGGAAATTTACTAGCCAATTATATTTAGTTAATTATATTTTTCCCAAATATTTTGGTTTCATGGATTATAGGCCTAAAATAAATTAAAATATGATAATTGTCATTAATTTAAATCTATAAAATGATCCCTGATTTGAGGTGATGTGTTTACATGCTTATAAGTTGTTTTTTGTATTTGTGATGTTATTTGGGATGTTGAGAAAAATGTTTCTATGATTTTGGAATGTCAGGGTTATGATTATTTGGCCATTCTTTTGGAGTAGTGAGGTGATAGTTGTTTGGTCATTATTTGGGGGTTGTGAGGTGGTAGTTTGGTTGTTCTTCTGGGAAAATTAGATGATGTTTTTTTGTATATTCTTTTGAGGTTTCATTGATGTGGTTGGTTCACTATTCATTTGGGGAAATTATGATGTGGTTGTTTGTCTGTGCTTTTAGGGTATAGACGTGGTAGTTTTCTAGCCATGCTTGTGGGGTGGTGACGTTTTTATACTCATTTTATAGTAGTGTGGAAATGGTATTAGGGGTATTTTTATATTTTGGGATGTATGTTTCTAATCTTATAGTTTCCCAAGTTTTTATGGAATAATTATTTAATAATTTTTAAAATTGATTGGATTTGGTTTGGTTAATAAGACTAAAATGATTAATGAGAAAATAATTTAGGGGATTTTGGTTTAAATGTTGAGGATGAATAATAATGAGATTAATGAAGAGATAATGGATTTGATTAGTTTTGTTATGTGGCTTGTGTTTTTTTGATGTTATACATTTATTAGTGGCTTTGAATGTGGTAAATTTGTCAGTTAGATAGTGTTTGGTTTTGACCCATAGGTTTGGTTTTTATATAGCTATATCTGTACACATTTGTATTATTTATTATTTTTCAATGCACCCCACCCACCTCAAGAACCAACATCCTAAACTCATTTTTATGAGGAGACATTTTTGCTGAAATATGGTTAGAAGTATGGATGGTTGGGTACACACTCTTTTATGACCAATGTTTTGGGAGAGGTTAGTATATCATAGGTTATAATGTCCAGTGGTTTGGTAGAGCCCGATATGGTGGTATTGATAGTCTGGGAACCATTAGGTGAGATTATATTTATCCATTCATTTGGTTTAGGGATCCCATTTATGTTCAGAATAGAAGTTACATAGACTATGTTTCTATGGATGTGATGATATGGGATGCGGTTCCTTATAGTGTGGGTCAGGGATGGTTCAAAGATGGAATGAGGTTTATGTACTTCATTACCAACACACCCAACTAATTTGGTAAGGATTTTGGATGTGTTATTTAATAGGTTTCTTCATGTGAGACCTGATGTATCCAAACATGTGGGGCAGTGATCCTAGATGTCTTTGAGAATGAGATTTTGTGACCATTAATGTGCGGTGGTGTGGAATCTCGGAGAGATGGAAACACCAGGACACATAACGTTGTGGTGCGATGTTAGAATAAAAGTAGGAATGAAATGAAGTGTAACTTTATCAGTTTTAATTGTGTTATATAATATTACGTGGCATTTTTTATTTTTAAAGTGGTCCATGGTCAGGTTTGGGATGGACAATTAAGCTCTTTAAGTGTTGTTGGTTTCATTGCTTTTTCACGGGTGAATTAGCATTCTTCTTTCACATGTTAATGACATAATATGTTTTTTCTACCGAGTTTACATGTACACTAAACCTACATATATGAATATATTTTTTCTGGCTTCCAATAATAATATATTGACCATGAAATAAATTAATAGCTCATATCATTGGATATTTTTTGTGTCACTCCATTATCATTTCTTTTGGTTTCTTACATTAAAGATGTTTATCTCCGTCAGTTTTATTTATAAATATATATGGGATGGTTTTTTATGATGTACTATAGTTTTTTGGGGTTGAGTATTCTTTTATCCTAGTCATATATAATTATATAGTTTAATTTCTCTCATTTCATAAGAATTTTTAACCCCCTGTTATAGTCGCTAACCCGGATCCTACAGGATCCATAAATATTGGGTCACTATCTATCACCCCTCATTGCAGTATCATTAGCGTGAGGGGGTCAGGTAATTACCTCACCTAAAACTAGTATGAAATTTTATCATTTCAATTGTTAAATTGTAACAATTTTGTAGAATATATTAATTATATTTCAAGATAATTGTACTGTGAAACCCAACAATTCACTTTTGGAATTTCACACTTCTTATAAAACATAGACTAACACAACTCCCTTATGAATTATCATAGAAAAATTATCAAATTTTAGTGGAATTAGAATATAACTCATTATGTGTTATAAAAATGATCAATGAGGATACATATAGTGATATAAAGAAAATATTTTACAATTGGATGAGTTGTAGGAAATTCAACGATAAGATTATGAGATTCCAATATTTATGAGGAGAAAACCAAATAGTTGAATGACCAATACATTTCTCAAAGAAAATTTACAAATGAACACAAGTTATGCTTTTTTAAAACAATTTTACAATTATTTCATCGAAAACTGATGTCTTGATAGTCGGTAAAATTTAATGTGATCAACTTATTCCCCTATTGTTCAGTGTAATTACATAGTGTAATGGAATTACTATTCAATGTCAATGAAAAATGAATAAAAATATAATAGGAAAATTTTCAAGGGGGTCCATCCTCTCAATAAAATTCAATTGACCATATATAAAATAAATTTCTATCTCTATTCATTAAATGATGAAATTAATTGAAGGAAACCCATGATTGTTTTCTTAGGTTACATTAGGTCAATATAAATTTTGTAGATTTGATATTGATCACTATTAGATTAAAATTTATCATAAGATAACGTTTTTCCTATCATATTAATTTCAAGAATTTAATATTCATGTATAAATATTTATGGGGTGTTTAAACAATTCCAATATTATGATTCACATCATAAGTTACCAATTCTCATCATGAATCATGCACCACCCTTAAACCTTTCTTATGAACCCGTCTATTACAACAATGATTCTCCTTCCCAATTCTTGTCCACTATATTCCTTCCCCCTATTACCTCCAATCATCTCTTCTCCTAGACGATGATATATATTTTTCCCACAATTCCTCCCAATTTATCAATCATTTTCTACCATTCTACAAACATTCATTCTCTCCCAATACACAACTATTGCTCTTGTTATGGGTGAAAAAAATTGATCAAGCAAGTGCACATCCAACTAAAAAGTTCATCATAATATGAAACATAGTTCAAATTCATCCTTATATAAACACAAATAACTTTCCTAACATCCCTCATTATCCTTCTACATCTCTCATTCACCACTTTAATTATAGGAGGGGGCTCTATAGCACCATTTCCCTCACTACATGGGTTTTTTACCTGAATCGCTGATTAGAGATTTCTGATTTGAAATCTAACCCCATGAAGAGTATTATCACACTCATCATGTATGAACTGAGGATGATTCTGGTAGATTATATAATTCTACACATTTTGCATAGGATTCACCTTACCAATGTCACATAGGTTAAGGAAAAATCACTTCAAGAGTTCTTTCTAGAGTTCCTGGAATCTTTGGAGTTGGATATCATTTATGTATCATTTCAACTAGGATGTAAATTATGTGGACATATACATGGTGAGTCTAGAGACATCCATATGATATTCTATATATTTCACCCACCCTCTCACTTATTATTCAATTAAATTTATCCTAATAAGGGTGATAATATCCATAGTTGGGAAATCATTTCATGGGACTCCATAGTATTTATTATCCAAGAATATCCCAGAACACTTAACTCGGGATCATTACATCGTTGATTGTTGAAAGAGCTTTCATCAATCCTTGGAAGTATAAAGGAAACTCACATAGAGATGTGATTCATCTTTAGGGGCACATTTTCAAATCAGAAAAAAGATATCAGGAATGAACATCTCTCTAATGAACACATTATACTATGATAGGTTGTTCTGGAAATTAGGTGGGACTCTTATGGGATGTATTTTTTATGCATCTTACTATGAATAAGGGGGTTTCAATACAACTTCCTCTATCCTCCCTATGAATGAATCAATTAATCAATCAGTTATTACTATAAAAGATATTTGTTCTAATTAAAATCATTAATAAATTTTATTGAACACATCAATATGGAGGAATGGATGAGAAATCATATAAGGCTTATAATATTGGGGATAAATGTTGAGATCATGCTACTACCACGTCCACTTCTTCTGTAACGACCCGGATTTCTATCTATAAAATTTAGTTACTTATAATTATGTAACATTTTCTAAATTACATAAAATCACATAGAGAATACGTTAAAAATATTATAAATTAACAATGAATTAAATAAGTGATATTTATAGAAATTAAGGAACCTTAACCAATGGAATCATAACAAGACATTTGAATAGTAATATGACCCTTAAGAATAATAAACCGACCAATATAACTGTAACCTCACCCATGTAAGTATAAATATAATTTAGGAATCCAATAAAATAAATATGATATAATTATATCATAGTATAATAATATCAATGTTTCAAAAATGGTAAATTTATTTTAGGTATTTTTTTGAAAAAAAAAATGATTATTTAGAATTTTAGAATTTATATAATAATTTAAATGAGAATTTTTTATAAGAAAAGTAGATTAATAAATTAATATTTTTTTTCTTATGATTATAAGATAATTTTATGATACCTTATTTAATATTTCAAATTGTTATAAAGTTAGTAATAATTTTATATTTAGAAATTTTTTAATAAATAATGACTTCAATTTAAAATTAAATTTCTCTTATTTATAAATTTATTTTCTTAAAATGGAGTTAATTTTTGAATTCTATACATAAAAATGGTTATGATTAATTTTATGGATTTTTCTGAAATGGGGAACTTTTGGGTGAATAGTGAAATACTGTTGTCATCATCATTTATGTATTTATAAGTAACATAGTGAAATATAGTAATTTAAAATATTTTACATTATAAGTAATTAGATGAATTGATGAGTCATGGTTGACTTATGAATGATGAATCCAGAAATTATCTCAAACTCACATTCTATCTTTACATTTATTGCTTAGATGAATCTATGATATTCATTTTAATGGGCCAAAATAATAAACAACTGAGTAAAATAATAAAAAATTCCCCCCTCTACAACTCTTTAAATACCACCCTTCACCACCTCTTTTTCAAAATCCTATTAAGCCTTGAAGATTTATTAATCTATCTCTAATTCTACCCAAAATTCTATTCCCTACATCCAACAGTTTGTTTACCATAAAAATACTAAAACAATTTTCTATAAGGAGGTTCTCATGGAGAATAATTTAAGAGGTAAAATTCTCATGAATTTTCTTTATTTTCTATTCAATTTATTTTGTTTTCTTATACACTCCTCACATCCTATATCAAAATATTATGGATATCTCCATAATATTATATATACAATATTTTTATTAGGATTATGTAACATCCAACATCAATTATCTTCTCTTCTTCCTTTTATTTGAAATATAAAAATATCATCTCTGAGGTGTTGATTTGTCACTTTCAAGGATGACATGTTTTCATTTTCCATTACCAACATTAATTTATGGGTATAAAATCATTATAATTGTTGGTAAGGATTTTAAATTATTTTTAACAACCATATTTATGTTCTGAATATATCATTTATACATAATAATCAGTAAAGAAATAAAACCTATTTTTGATGATCAAAAAACTTCCAAAATAATCTAAATAATCTCCACTGACATCTAATATATTGATTCATCCTCACATAAACTAAAAAAATTAATTTAATATCTATTTATAATTATGGATGTTAATTAATAACATATATATTAAATTCTTTTTATATATTTCCATTTTAAAAGATCCTTGATACATTTATTCAAGTGAACCAATAATGAAAATCCAGGAAACAAACACTCCTGAATAATAAAATTGTATCTTTTCACACATCAAAAAAGCCATATATGAAATTCATAAAATTATAATAAATAAAATACCTGCAGAAAATTTAATTATGTTGTTAAATAATTAATTCATTTTATTATCCAAAATATTACGTTGTAGTGCAGAACACATTCCAATATAATGTAAATGATTCTTTTTGAACCTTCATTTTTTTTATCAGGTTTCCCTTTCTCTCACATTACCTGAATGTTTTATGCTTTATTTTAATATAACTGTTATAAATTTTTTTATAAGATCAAAACTTATATATTTATATAATTACATCCTTCATTTATGGGGAAATACATGTTTAAAAAGGATCCCTTCTCCTATTTTCTCAATAAGCAAGCCTGATTAAAAGGAACTTCCCAGTTTCATACCCATTTTCATGTGAACACGTAATCTGGTTTATTATACCATTATTCTTATAAACTCACTCATACTATCTTGAAATAAAACCATTTTCCATTTCGTATTTTATATAAACAATTATTATTTTTTGTTTTATTTACTCTTTAATGTTATCCCTTAAAATGCACAAAAGTGGAACATTTCTAAACTCTCTTAAACACTACTTTTAAATATTTTTAAATCATATATACATAATTATCTATTCCAATTTTCATTAATTAATTTCCCTTTATGATTTAAACCCATTTTTTAATGAACTCTTTTATGATATTCCCTTTGGTTATGCCTTATGACATGTTTATGATACCCAATTCTTTCATTGGGTAACTCTTATGTTTGTACCTAGTGATTGATTATTCATGTGAAAATCAAATGAATGAAAAAAATAATGATAGGTGTTCCAATATATTCCTCTATATCATTGCGTAATTGTTAGTCTCATGAGACATCATTTTTTGACAGGGAGTGAAACTGTTTCTATTATTGGAATTAATCCCCCATCTTCCATGGTTTTGTAGTTATCATTTAATCATGTTTATTTCTTGATTTTTGTTGTTTTCACATTCCGTTGGTGCCATGATTACATGACCCCATGCTCCTAATGTTATTATTCCTTATTTTTATTCATGTTCGGTTCCTTTTTATGTCATTGTGACATGCCTTCAAAAATATCTATTTTTTATTAAATCTACGTTTGTTCCCTTACTTTTCATTTTAGCACATCCCTTTTGTTCATGTATTCCCTCGGTTACCCTATATAGATATAGGTTCTAAATGGAAAATAATACCTCTTTTTATATTATTAAAATAATTTTTTTTATATTAAAATTTTTTCATTTTTTATACAGAATAATGCAATGACACTAGACAATATGATCATTGTATTGTAATTTGATGGTTAATTATGCATAAAATCATGTAATATTATGTGTAAAATGTTAGGGGCTATATAATTTGTAACATAACAAGGTGTAGTTATTTTTTTCAGATTAGTACTATATCACTTTTCTAAAAACTGTATGGATAATTCTATCACCAAGGATAACCTATATTTAATCACAATGTATCAGAAGTAAGGATTTAATTCTCATTTTTTGGTTTATAATTATATGTTAAATTTTTTCTTGTTACAATCATATGAGATAATTATTCAATCCCTTTTATTGTACATTTTTATTATTATTTATCAGATAGAAATATAATAATCCATTACAACAATAATTTTGATAGGAAATGTGATGATTTCCCAAATGATATGTCAAATATAATTGGAACAAGTTATTTGAAATTCATGCCAATACTTTGTCAAATTGATCAAGTTATAGATAATAACATTAACCTTGTAGATCTTCCTCCATCTCGTAAAACAAATCAAGATGTGGTTGAATCCTTCATAATAAAAAGGCTTCCGATATTTATTGGATCCTCTGAACCCATCGTCATGGAAAAATGTGTTATCTCTATTCAGAAGATATTCTCTATCATACAATTCATAAAACAAGAGAAATATCTTTTTGAAATATATAATGTTATGGGGAAACTATTCATTGGTGGACACTAGTAATGAAAAAATTTCCATGTATGAACTTTAATCCAGGATTGGGTTGATTTCAAGAAAAAAATTAAATATTTCCCCAAAACATCAGTATTAAGAACGAATGGGACATTCATGGACTAAAGAAAAAGGAATACGAGACTGTTAAGGTATTATAAGGAAATATTAAAAAGACTTCCATGATATGACTCTATCTTTGTCATTAACACTAAAAGAATGTCGGATTTCATCATTAAGAGACTAATGATGATTCTATAAATATTTTTAGTGATTCATTATTTCGATACTATTGAGGATATATTCAGTTATTACCTTAATGATGAAATATAGTTAGGAGAATATCAGTGGCCATGTGGGCATGGTGAAAAAAGAGCGAAAAATAGTGTTTAATATGTTTAGATCAAGAGATAAATTATATGATGGAAAGAAGACCCAACATCCCAGATGTCAAAATTTAGTGAACAAAAATCCTCAAAAATGATTAAACAATGAAAATATATGCATCAAATGGGGAAGAGATGAGAAAATGGATAAAAAATGTTGAATGGATATAATGAATCCCACCAATGTGGAAGATGAATGAAATAATCATATCAACACCCATATTTTTTAACGATTCTCCTTTATAGAACATTGGAATTATGAAAAAAATTTCCCTAATACAATGGTTTTTCGAGGAAATAAACTATAACCACCTCCATGGAAAAAAATAAGGGTATATTATATCCCTACTACTATGGTGGAGCCTGACAATGATGAGGTGAAAAGATCACTAGATATTCATTTAATAATAGCGAATTCAATATTGGATACAAGTTCTATAAAATCAATCATATCATGTTGGTTTAGAAGAACTATTCAAAAACCACCTCAAACTATTGATGTTTTTTTATCTTTGAGAACAGAAAATGGAGAAATTAATCCATCGAATGTATATACCTCCTCCTTGGTTAAATTCTTTGAACATAACCTCCCAAAAAATATTGACTTACATTCATTGGTGTAGTTCATTTCTATATTGGTCATGGATTGGCAATATTTAGAAAATCAAAACCCTAACTGCTAGGAAATTGAGATCACTCTTGACATCTCATGGAATCCTCAAATTCTGTACATGTGTAAAGAGGATGATGAATCTCCTCATGAATCATCATCTAAATTTTGGATATTACTTACTTATGTGAAAAAAATCTATATAAATGGATTAATATAATTGAGAGAGTCATGCTTTAAGACCTTCCCATATTGATAGACTACACCAATGCATTCCCCAAATAATTCATGTTTCTTCCTCATAATAGAGCGATCGAGTTCTCGATTGAACTTATTCTTTGATCTATACCTATAACAAAGACACCATATAGAATTCACAAAATCGTGTTGGAGAAATTGAATAACTATTTATAGGATAAAGTGGGAATGGTTTTTATATTCTCGAGTGCTTCACCATGGGGTGAACCAGTCCAATTTTCAAAGAAGATGGATGAATCAATTATATTTTTTATTTATTATGGTGAGGTAAAAAAAATAAAGATTAAGAAAAAGTGTCCCCTTCAAGGGGTAAATAATTTTTTTAATTATCTACATAGAGTCATGAATTTCTTTATGGTGGAACTTCAGTCAGTATATCACTAATTAATGGTGAGGAAGGAAGGTATTACCAACACTGCCTTTAAAACAAGTTATGGAAACTATTCGTTCATAGTGATTCCATTTGGATCCACTAATGCTCCATAAATTATCATAGATTTAATTAATAGTGTTTTTAGAGAATACAAAAAAAAATTATGGTAGTCACCATAGATTAAATTATGATATACTTCCAAAAAAAGAAATATAAGGATATTTTGAATACTATGTTGAAGACATTATGAAGGATGAGTTTTTTTATAAAGTAAAATAAATGTGAGTTAAAGAAGGAGGAAGTATCATTTTTGGTGCAAGTTATCACCACGAAAGGAATATAAATGGGCCATTATAACACAAATTTATGCAAAGAGTGTCCCATGATAACATCTATCTCAGAGATATATAGTTTCATTGGTCTATTTAGGTTTTATTAGTGATTTGTACTGAAAATATAAGGATTTTAAATCCCACTAACCAAACTAACTCAAAATGAAGAATTTTTTTTCTAGATTAGTGAATGTGAATAATTCTTCAAGGATTTGAAAAACAAGATTATCACTGCACTGGTACACACACTTACAAAAATAGAGGAACTATTTATTGTTTAATATTTTTCTTCAAATAATTTCTTAGGCTATATACTAAAGAAAAATGATTAATGATAGATAATATATAAAATAAGTAAACAAAATCAGGATAAAAACAATACCACGCATGATCTGGTGTTGGTAGTTATGATCTTTTCCTTGAAAATCTAGAATCATTATATCTACGGTGTAGAAGTTTAAAATATGTACTAAACATAAAATCATCATCTATATATTCATAGATATTGAGATAAATATACAACAGTGATGATGGATAGAGGTTATAAATTATTATGACTTCTCGATCCACTACCATGCTAGTAAAAAAAATTACTGGATGATCTATGTAGGAAAGATCCTATATTGTTATCAATGATGATAATTGAGAGGGATACAACCCTATATGATTTTCATAGGATATAAATGGGAATAATTAATGTTATAAAATCCTAAATCTTTCATCAAATGATTGATCAACCATCCTTTATAGATAAAATAATGGATACTTAAATAAATTATGATGAAATTAATAAAAAGGGAGAAGGTTTAATAAATGGGAACTCTTCAGAGATTAAAATGGATGAGGAATAATTCATGATATTTTCTTCATAAATATGTGTACAATCAAATCCATAGACAATTAAAGGTCTTATGAATGACACACATAAATCAACCTTCTCTATTCACCTGTGTAGCACAAAGATATATTGAGATTTCTAAGAGAACTCTTAGTGATAAAATATGAATAAATAGACCACAAAGTATAAATCAATATTCCTGGTATGTCACTAAGTGATGGTTGAAATGAAAAGGCATAAAGGTATAATGCAACCATTACCCATACCATCATTATAATGGGAAGGAACCATCAGGGACTTAGTCATAGGGATTCTGAATAAATCCAGACAAAACAATTCTATATGTGTTTCTGTAGATCTTCTTACAAAGATTGATCACTTTTATAGAATTAGATAGGTCATCTCATGGTATAAACATTCATGGATATAAAAAATAGTAGTGGTAATACTTCATGGTGTACCACTATCGATTGTATCTGATCAAGATTCTAGATTCACCTACATGTTTTGGAATAGTGTATAACATACTCTAAATACTATGTTGAGATTTAGTAAAACTTATCACCCTAAAAATAGTTCTTAATTCTAATAGACTATTCTAAAATTGGAATTCATTTTTTTGAGAGTGATATTTGGACTAAAAAAGTGTATGGTACCTACCTTAACCTCTATTTGAGTTCACTTATAATAATATTTCAACTTGATCATCCAAATGGATCCGAATAAATATATTTTTGGGAAAATATCTAGAAAATTTTCATGTTGGGATGAATTCATTAAACATAAGTTTTTGGGATCTAAATTGGTCAATGAAATGGTTGACAAGGTGAATAACATTTATAATCACATCAAGGTAGCACATATTTGATAGAAAAGTTTTGTATACAAACATCAATGGGGCCTATATTTTATTTTTGGAGACATGGTATTCCCCTAAATTTCATCCTTGAATATTATCATTAGATTTTTTAATATCGGAATGATATATCCCAGGCACATCATCCCCTAAAATATTAATTATCATATCAGAGTTGTGTCCTATTGAATATAACATCCACCTACCATGAATAGAGTACACAATGTATTCCTTATATCCCTCTAGATAATGTACGTACTTAATCTTTATATATATTGAATTTAGTGGTGGTGTAGTTGAAAAATGATCACACATGTGAGGATTAGTCAGTGAAGATCATAGTCTATAGAGATAAAGTCCTAAACAATAAATATTACTCACCTGGTCAAATTATTATCAAGGAAGAATAATTATAAATAGGAAATAAGGGAATTGGAAGAAGAAATGAATAGGAATTATACTCTCCTATTTTCCCCTTAGTTTGTAAAATAAAATTTTGGGGGATAAATTTAATACATGGGGATGAATGTAACCCCCCATAGTTCTATAAATAAAATTTTACTTTATTATAATTATTATATATTGTAAAAATCACATAAAGAACACAATAAACTATTTATAAATGAATAATTTATGAAATATGTGGTATTTATAGAAATGAAAGAACGTGTACCATTGGAATGGTAACATGAGCATTGGAATAGTAATATGGACCTTATGAATTGTAATTCATCCATTATAATAATTACCTCACCCATGAATGTATAAATATAATGTAGGCTTTTTATAATTGAATATATGATCTTATTATATCATAGTATAAGTAAATAAATGATTCTAAAATGTGAAATTATATTTTGGTATTTTTGTGAAACATAAATGTTTATTTAGAATTATATTATTAATATAATAATTTAAAATAAAATTTCACTTCGTACAATATATTCAAAAATTAATATCATTTTTAACTTATTTTTATAATATAATTTCCTGATACCATATAAAAAATTTCAAAATGTTATAAAGTCATTTATAATTTAAAAATGGTAATTTTTTAATAAATGATGAAATTTATTATAGATTATATTCATCTTGTTTATAAAATTATTTTCATTAAATATATATCATTTTTTAATTCAATTCTGAAAAAAATGGTTTCAATGAATTCTCATGGTTCTTCTAAAATGGTAGAATTTTTAGTGAATTGTAAAATACTCTCATTTACGGAATTTATCATTATATGTAAATAAATGAATTTATAACTAATTCTTGAATCTTGGATGATTTAAGTGGTCATTATCTAGAACTAAGATAAACTTGTTATTATATTTTGTAATAAAAATATAAACCATTTATAGTCTTTATTCAAAATACAAAAATGAATAAAATCATCAAAAAAACACCCCTCTCCTCCCATATTAATACCATCCCTCACCACCTATCCTTCTTAGACATATTAAGACATGAATATTTTAAAATTTCTTCCCAATTACCTTCTTAATACTCTTCTCCATGTCCAATATTTTGCGGTCTCATAAAAATAAAAAAACCAATTTCCCTAAGGAGGTTCTCAAGGAGAAGAATTCTAGTGGAAAAATCATCTTTCCCTTTCTTTACTTTCTATCACATTTTCTAAATTTCATTTAATATAATCAATATCTCTAACCAAACATGAAAGATAAATCCATTTTATTTTATATACAAGAATTTTATTACTTTAATAGAAAACCCACTACAAAATCTCTTATCCCCTTCCTTTAATTCATGAAATAAAAATGTCATCTACAATGTGTAGATTTATCTCCAATGAGGATTGAATGTTTTTAATTTCCTTTATCACCTAAAAATATTTAAATAAAAACATTATAATTATTAGTAAGTATTTTAAAATGTATTTTATAACCATTTTTTATTTTTTGTAAACAAACATTTATATATAATATTGAATGATGTAAAAAAACTAGTTCAGGGTGATGAAAAAAATCACCGAAATAATCAAAACAATTTTCATAAACATATGATCTAATAATTAGTAATCGTTCTAAGATGACCCCTTATTTATATAAACATTTAATATTAATTATGTTTATTATTAACATATAACATTACTTGATCTTTCATTCATGCATACATGTAAACCGATCATGAAAGGCAAAGAAACGAACTCTCATAGATGATAACATTGTAACTTATAACTCCTAAGAATGGCCATAAATTAACTTAATAAAATGAAAAAAAAATCATGAAAATTTATAAACTTTTATTTATTAATTAATTAATATATTTAATTTAATTATCCATAACATCATGGTCATGTGTATCACACATTTTGACATAAAGAAAGGGATTCCTTCCGAACCACCATTTTTCCTCCAGGTTGCAATATCATTATATTTACCTCAATTTAGATCTTCATTATTTCTATATAATTATTCTAAATTCTGTTTACATGTTCCAAAGTCATGTATCCAGATTATTAAATAATTCTTTGATGGTGAAATACCTATTTTAAATATGTTCCCTTATCAATTATTTCCAAAAACCAAACCTAGTTAAAATAAATTCTTCAATTTGTTATATATTTTTAAAGTGAAATGCATAATACGTTTTAACTCAAAACTAATTTTACAAAATAAATCATATTATCATTAAATACAATCTTGGTACATTTCTTGATTTATAAAAATAGTTATGATTTTCCGTTTTAATGACACTTTAATGTTTTCCATTAAAATGCACTAAAGATTCACATTTATAAATATTCCTTAACAATAATTTTAAATGTTTTTACATCATATGTACAACATTATCTCAGAATATTTTCATTTATTAATGTCCATTTATTATTTGAAATCATTATTTCATGAAATGCTTTATGATACGCCCTTTGGTTATGCCTTATAACATTTTTCTGATACCAAATTCATTCCTTTGGTAACCCTTATGTTTGTACATAATATTTAATTCTTCTTGGGGAATTCATATGAATTAACATGTTATGATGGAACCACCAATATATTTCTTGAATGCATTTGGTAATTTTTAGTCTCATGATACATCATTTTGGGTGAGGGAGTGAACCTCGTCTCATTATAGGACTTTATCCACCATGTGGAATAGATATGTCAGTTATATTTAGCTAATTATTAATTCATATTGTGTGTTTTTCCCCATTCCTTTGATTCCATGATTACAAGACCTCATACACTACATGTTGTTATTTATTATGATTTTTTTTTCCATTCCTTTTTTTTCATCATGATATTCCTTCTATCATAATGCATTTACTTTTTTCCTATGTTCATACCATTGTTGAGATTTTTAACACTTACCTTATAATCATGTATTCCTTAGGTTATCCTTTTTAGATTTAAGAGATCAATGTAAAACAACTCCTCCATATGGATGAGTAAAATAAAATTTTTTTTTATTTCACTCTTTTCCATTTTCTATACATAATCTTTCTAATGCAGAAGACTTTATGATAATTCCCTTATAATTTGATGGCTAATAATGAATAAAATCATGTAATAATATTTTTAAAAAGGATAGGTTTCTTATATCAGAACCCTTCAACTCTGTAATACACACAACATCTTACTAATAACATATCATCTATGTTTAATGTATATTTAGATTCTAGTCTCAAGCCACGCCAGATACCACTAGTACCTTATAGAGAAAAAAAGGTGAATCATATAGAACATTTGTATTCTATTCTTCATGACCCTTACAACCACCTCAACCTACCAGTCATTACTCCATCTATTTCTCAAACCCCTTGTATAGTTATTCTATATTCAAGCTACATACTAGTTCCCTGGACACTCTCACCACTAGCTTCCCTCGGCAATTCTTCCCTCATGAAATATACCTTATATTAATACTCCATAATAGATTCTTTATATTGATACTTCTTCTAATGATATATCATCATTTATGTTCTTCAATTCCCCACTTCTAGCCAAAATGTTTACTAATGCATAGATCGTCAGACCTACTGCCAGATTAATGATCACTGGTTAAGTGGTCGATTCCCTAGATCCTTCATCTTTTACATCTATAAACATGGTAGGGAAGTTATAGACACTAAAGCATGGCGAGGGTACCACATAAAATACTATTGGGGGTTCTTCTCTCCCTCCATCATTTTTCTCCCTAGTTAACACCCTTTACTTTTATTTGGGTCTATATTTATTCAATTTACTGTCATACCCCTTATTTGGTATGCATCTACAACATAATGAAATGGATATACAATTTTTATAGAAATTATTCTTCCTGATTACTCTATATTCATTGTGTGTTTTTTGTTTATGTTATGTCTTTATCCATCACTTTCTATACAATAAATATGAACCATCACAGATGTTATTCATACTCCCCCATGAGATCCTTCCTCAATATTTGTTTATTTTAGTACACCCTTAGTACATCCATCTGAGTTTATAAAGGAAACTAATAATACCACATTAATGGTTTGTCTACACTATTACAAAAAAAAATTAATCCATTGATGGGATTTTTAGAGCTAAAAGATACATTTATGAGTTCTAGTAAGATACCACAAACGGCTGGGTTAATAGACTACGTCATTTTATCTTTTTCCATCTATCTAGAAAAAAGTGTCACAAATTTTAATTTTTAAAAATAAAACCAGTATTAGGTTTGTCCTTTGTGTCTCATTCATTATTATATAGGTCCTCTCCATTCTGCACATGTCTTTTTCTAGGTATCTTTTTAGGTACATAATTATATTTTCCTCTTGTACATATATATAAGATATGATGTTTTTTACTCATGTTTCCACATCCCGCAATTATTCTTTTTTGTCATTGATATATATTTTGGACTCAAAATTTTTCTATGTTGAGGTTCTTTTTTTACTTCTAACCATTTTTCATATAGTCCAAAAATCACCTCATTATTCATATATTTATCAATGGCATTACATTCATCTCAAAAATATCTTCATTCCTTGAACCTTTCTATTTTTCTATTAAACTTATTTATTTCTTAATTGTAATATATCCTACTTCAATTTATAAATTTTATGAAAACTATGTTATTTTAATTTTGGGGGGGATATCCATGAGTTATAAATGGATTATCACTATAATATTCTCTTATTTTCATTATTCAAAAACATATTTTTCATTAAAACCATGCTTAAAAATGGGAAATCATTGCCCCCGTGTAAATGAAACATAAATTTTTTATGTAATGTTTTAAAATCAATTTTTTATTCCTTTTTAAAATTTATAATGGTTTTTCTGTTTATAATTATAATTGGGATTTTGAATTTGATAACTTGTTCTTTAATTGTCCTTTGAAATTGTAACCATGACCTGAGGGATTTCCATTTTTATTTTTTTCACTATACTATTTGAATTTTTGACCTAATTTGTCCATTAATTTTATATGAATATTTCTTGGGAGACACTTTGGTCCTGTAAACCTATCAGAAAATTCATTTTCATCATATCGATTCTCTAACCCATCAGTTTTTTTAAATGATTGAGGAATTTCAATTATGGATCCACGGTTCATTTAGACCTGCATATGCATCAACCCTACATAGACTATAGCCTTGGTGAAATACCTTTTTATGATTAATCCACATTACATCTTCATTTTATGCTTTCAAGCCCTAATTTTTGTTTTTTAATGGTTTTAAATATAATAAAATTAGGGGAATAGTTGTTTCTTCTTGAAATGGGATGATTTATAATGAGGAAATGTGTGGTGGTATTTCCACCGAATCTACATGAATTGGTTCATGATTACATATAATATACGTTTTTAATTACCTTGTTCACTTTCTAATAAAGTATTGTGTATTTGAAGGATCAAAAAAAAGATTTCCCAAACCAATGATTCTCATGAATGATCATATGAGATTAGGTTGTACATTTGAGATCTTTCCTTAAAATTATTTAAGTAAAAATTAAAAAATAGAAAAAAAGAAATATGGTACATTCAATATTCATTCACGATAAAATTATGTACCTAGTTTGATCATTGGGATGTTTGGAGACATTAATATATAAATTATATTCCTCATTAAACTATTTATGATCTACATGAATGATAATTTAGAGTTTTATATCCTTTTATATCATTATTTTATTCATCTACACACCAAACATCAACCTCAGAGTAATATGATCCTTATTGTAAATTCATCAGAATTAATTATGCCATTTGTCCTTATAGATTAGAGATTTAAGATCCTATGACAACCTCTGATTGGGAACATGTATTCATGGTATGATCAAAACTCTAGTTTTATATTTTCCTTTATTAGTGAGGGAAAATTCATATGATATATATCAGAAAATGGGTATGGTCATTAGGGGAATAGTTGAATATATTTACTCAAATAGAGTACGAATTTAAATAATATAATTTAATATGATGTATTAAAAATTTTATCTACAGGGAAATTTAGTTAGTCTTAACACCATTATAAGAAAACATGTTTTTATTTTTTTAATAACGATTATTTCATATTAATAATTTTTTCCTTTCAGATTCTTAGAGTGATTTTGTTGGGACAAGTATTTGTTCAAGTGTGGAAGGATTTGATCTGTTGAAATTATATTTACATTATTATCAAAACTCATCAGATTTGGTACATATTTTATATTCTAATATCAGCATGATCATTTTATTTTACAGGCCACTAAATACTGAAGAGTGTGGAGAAAGTGCTGTGAATAATGATTAAATTATAGATATTTCAAGGCATGAATATCAGATTCACATTGTGTATTTTCTAGGATAGGAAGTAGAAACCCAAGAATGATTAATTTTATCACCTACTAAAGGGTACATAGCACTGTGTAGAAGAATGAATCATGATATGTGGTATCATAAATGTAACTGATGGGCTATATTATTTTATAATGAGCCCGTTTAAGTGTATTTAATGGAGGATATAGATTTTCATAATGGAAAATGGTTATTAAATATAGGTATTAAGTTTCACTTGTGTAAGGGTAGTCTGTGTCAGAAGTTTAATTCATTAAATCATGAAAAACCATATCTATAATTCCTATTTAGGTTATTATATTCTAGTATAAATAAAACACTAATGTGAATTCCATTCACTAGGGTGACATGCTCTCTATCCTCTTCTTTTTACCCAACATGATGACCCTAAATATCCAAATATAAAATACATTCTATGAATCATGGGAGATCAAAGATATTATTGACTAAAACTATTTCATATGAATCATGATACTCCATTTCTAGAAATAAATCTATATAAAAAACTCCTGTTGAAAGAATCCCATGTCTAATATTTTTGTGAATTCCATTTAATATGTAATCTATTTTCTCTCATTTAACTCAAGGCACCAGAAACATTTTTATACAATAAATATCTATAAATATTCTACATTTATCCATTATTCTATCATACATAGAAACATTCCACTCTCTTTTTTAATTCAAAACCATTTTATCTTGTATTTTCAATTTTCACTGTGTATGATTCTTATTCTTTCATGAAATACTTTTATTTTCATTTATCTCTATGAAAATTTTCCTTTGTATGATATTTATTTCAACTTTATCTTAATTTCAAATTATATTTTTTATCTTTCCATGCATAAATAGTCCTATTTTTGTTATGTAATGATATAATGTTTGACATTTTGTAGTGATTATTTAATGAAAAATTGGGTAATTTGGTTTTCTAAGAATTAGATTAAGCAAATAATTATTTTTTATAATCTTTTATGCATCATCCTGATATATGGAATTGAAAATTTTGACCCCAATTTAGTCAAATTCAATAATTTTATGACCAATATCAATAACATATTTTCTTCTCTAACATTTCTACATAATACACCAATATCATTGACTACCTATATAATAAATAGTTTTTATCATTCATGGAATATCAAATTATTTTTTAAAATATCAATCAGAGCACCCTAAAAAGAATTTCATCTAATGCTATCATATCCTCCAATGTTATATTTAATGATATATTCAGAATATAATCCAAAAAGTTGATCACAAATCCTTACACATTCTATTTTAATTTAATTCAATTTCTTAGAATGACCAAACTCTATGAATTTTATGTGAGGAATCCACTGCTATGTTCTAATCCAAAATTATGACCTGCTATTATCATCTCCCTATTTAATTGACATATACTCATACTATTTTATTAATACTCATAGTATAATTTGTTGGGAAAAATCATAAATTCAATTTTTCCCCCTGTGTGTGGAAGTAACAACACATCATGTACACATTAAGAAGCATAAACGGACACCAAAAATTACACTCCCACTTCTAGAATTTGAAGAATAGGAGAACATATTGCCTCTCTTCTAGGTATCTTAAAGCTAAATGAAATGAATAAATCTACATGAACTCAATGGAATTCATATTAAATAGTATCATTGGTTTCATGACCCAAGATAATTAAGGAATGAATATGTATTAATAGAATATGAGTTCAATAAAACTATATAACTATCCAATGATCTTCGGTTGTTCCCAAAAAATAAAAACCATATTCATCAATGGATCTACATCCACTCCCAATTTAGTCAACACATGTCTTTGTAAATTAACCTTCTATTTATGAAACAGAAAATTAGACATATTACCATAAAGATAATGGTGTCGAAGGGCATAATGAATAACTTTAATGTTCTTATAATTATTCTCCTCCACACATGACTACACAAGAATTATCCCTATGAATTATACAATAATATGATTCATGAAATCATAAAACACGTCATTTATGAGTCCTGTTATTATAGATGAGTCATTCATAACACCAAAATACATGACCATTAATATGAAGTTCCCTTGGTCAAACATAAAAGTAGTCTTCGGGATATACTCTTTCTTTACACATATATACTGATATACATACCATAAAATGATCATCAAAAATCAATGGCCCCCTTCAACATGTTGAATAAATCATCAATATTTTAAATTGGGTAATATTACTTAACTATCGCCTAGTTTAACGATCGGTAGTGTATAAACATACACATACCACTATTTACCTTCATGAAGGATAGTAGGGGAGATACACATTATGACATGCTAGGCTAGATGAAAGTCTTATGAATAGATAATCAACCATAATTCCATGATCATATGGCTCAGAGGGTTCCATATAATAAATATTTAATTATATTATTAAAACACCTAACTACAACACTACCCTATAATTATATATTACATCGAGGGTAAAAAATTATATCCTCCTATAGAGAAACATCAGGAAACTCCTCCAAAATAATAGATAAATCCACCACATTTACCTTCATTGAATCCAACAACAGTTATACTAATATATAAATCTATTCATTAATTAAAAATCCATTTAATGATCATGGTTTCAAGAACACACCATATGTATGACCATTTCATAGAAGAACACAACTCACCCTTAAAAATCAATAACTATGTTAACATGGTTTAACCAATTGATATCAATATTGAATCATAAGAATATATGATGAAGTATAAAGGAATACCCATATGTTTTATGATTCCTAATCATCATATCCTAAACCCAATGCGCATCATGAAGACTCACCTAACCTCTAACTAGCATAGTTAACAATAGGGGTATAATAATCCACATCACTTGCGACTTTAAATGTCATAGAAATGTTAGCCAAATGAAGGATTTTGACACTCTAGTATCAAAAAAATCTTTTGTAGGTGGGGATAAAATGATTCATAGAATGATAGTTTTCCCTTCTATTTTTGGATCATCCATAACATAAATCTATTAATGTCTGACTCCTCTTAATAACCCTTCAACAGTATCTCCATTGACATTCATATCCTTATGTTATTGATGGAATGGAACATCATAATGATGTGAGCAACTCTATATCCTATCATTATAATGATTTTGTACTTCCTATACCACTGATATAGACATTGTTAAAATTATTGTAGTTTGGTATGATGAAAAAACTATCCTACCCCACTAAGATGAGGATCAAGAGTAGTTTGTAGTGATATTGTCGAAATCCATGAACTCTAAAACCAATAGAAATTGACTTAGTGACCTAAGTTGAGGTATGAGAAGGTCAACCCCTAGAGAAATTAGTGGTGATCTAGTGGGATCCACATCTTTCCACTTGAAACCGCAATAGTAGAGATACTTTTTTCATCTACAAATTACTCTTCTCCATAGGAGACACTCATTACCCCTCTCAAGATGAACATGACTATCATTGAATTATCTTAATGACATCTTCCTACTTCTATACCACCATGTAAATAGGAAACATAAATGGGGTGACCATGAAATGAAATATTTTGTAAAATACTTTCTCTAAACAATTATGTAATTAATACATGTTCGGGGATAAATCACGAGAGAAAGAAATAAGGTCAATAAATATAATCATAAGAATCTATACACATATGATCCATTTCTTAGTAAATATAATATATGTTCTATTCACCATCCTTATCAAAAAAAATAATGCAAATAAACTCAATATTAATTGTATAATTAATCCCATGAAACAGTCACTTTGTTATACTGCTTAATATACAATATCCATCTTAGTCATTCTAATCCCCACTCTATGTATGTAATGTCATGTTCTGTCACTAACCCCACCCATAAAACTAGAAAAATAAAATAATTATACTGTGGAGATCAATAACTATGTATAACCTGGTTATACCAAATACCATTCTTCAAAATGTTATAGAAGATTACTAACTGATCTGTGAACAAACAACATAACTAACCAGAATTTGTCAAGCCATCTAAGAACCATCATCACCAACAATCACTGTCCTAATGAGGTATCTAATAAATTTTCCCCATAAACACTTCACCACTAATTTACCCCTCTCATACCCTATCATCAAATATCATTTCATTCAATCCCTTATATAAATTAGATATGATGAGGGTTGATTTATAACCCAACCTAACATAACCTCTTGTAATTACCACATATATTTTTTCCCATTGTCAACAGCCATATAACCACATACATATCCAACAACACATATACACATCTATATATCAACATTACATCCATGCATCACTGACTATCATAGTAAGGTATCATGAACATAAAATACATCAAATTCATTCCTTCATCATAATTTGTGCAACCATCCTATTTTCCATTTAAAAATTACACTGTGTAGTACATTTGAAGGGATAGTGGGAATGAGGGGGCGGCTATCCATCTGTCCAAATCATCTTATATATTGGTTAAAACAATCATAACCAAAAAAATTTGGGAATAATTATGGTTATATAACTATGTGGGGGTGCATAAATAAATAAAAATAATGATATTATATATATATATACCTATCCCATACAAAATCCCATCCTAAATGAATTCGCATCAATATAGGAACATCATATCCTACAAAAATTACCACACTAGAATCCCATTAATCTGATACTACTACCATCTATAAAACATCAACCATCCCATGTTCCCATGAAAACATCCATAATGAAAAAAAATTACATGTCTACTATAAACACTAAAAAAAATTATTTACCAATTACAAATAATAAACTCTATTAATTTAAAAATTCAGTTAAATTTTTTATTTTAAAAAATTTAATCTATTTTACATATAACTATTCATTCATTATCATTTAAGTCACAAAATTCATTATTTAATTATAGCACATACCCATTAAAATGTTTACCATTGCTGATTAAATTCTTTTACTTATGAGAAACCATAAAATTTTCCTCACATTCACTATGACCAACAACAATCTCAACCATCACATCAGGTTCAAATCATATCATCACAACTAACCCATTCCAACCTACACATTTCAATCCATCAATATCAATCACCTTTAAACAAACCCCGCATCAACCAACAATCATAGACAAACTTCAAGGTAATTCAATAGCACAAAAATCATATTTCTATATTAAATAATTTTCATTATACTTTATTAAAAATATTCTTTTCATTTTAACTATGATTTACCAGAAAAAATATTTCATTGTTATCCTTATGTATTTATTTATTTTGTATAAGTGAATAAAAACAATTGAAACAGAAATACAAATGGGTAAACAATAATTCTAATTTAAATCAACACCATCAATAAGAAAAAATATCATGAAAAATATCAAGGAAACAAAAATACATGTATAATTTATCACATTACCTACAATATCCATTAGGTCTAGTTATTTATATTACTTAATAAAATTCATAGTATACAACCAATGTTTCTGGAAAAAACTTTATACCCACAATTTACACATAATAAATGAGATTTATTTATTTCCCTACCCTAATCTATGATTCATAATTGTTATGAAAGAACCATATGAGAAAGAGATGATCCCCATATCAAGTTCACATCAAGGGAATCACCATTAACATTGACAAATATATTCATTTCAAAAAATTAATCTAAACATAAAAAATAAAAACATATTCCCTTTCAACAACATTTTCTAAATGATTAATATTTGGTAACCAACAAATATTTGGGGAATGACTCACTTTAGATTATTAGTAATAAACCTCCCACTGACGAGGATTAAAGTAAATAATGAGTTGTTTCTAAGTATTTTAAAAGATATATATTTTTTCCAAAGAGCCCAAGGAATGGGAATAAATCTAGTGCAATATGGGGGAGCAAAAAAATTTATATTAATTATTGAAAATTAAATTAACCCAAGAAAACCCCACCACAACACTAAAATACCTATGTTTTTCTCCAAGGATATAGTTCAAACTATATCTAAACACTATATTGGTATTGAGAGGAAATACCCTATTAAAACATGTCATAGATACAATAAATATGTTTGAATCCATAGAGTAAGGGGTACTAGCATTTTAAAACATCGAAATCATCAAACCATTCATTCTATAATCCAAGAGGCTAAAACATTTGGGCACCCAAAATGGTAAAACAACCAAAAAACTCTCTCAATATGCAACACTATGTCTATAAATACAATGAATAAAATATAAAAACTTCTTATTATACCTACACCCTAAATAAAAACTACATATAAAGAAAAAGTACCAAGCCTCAATGTCACCCACAATAGATAATCAAACAATTCGATCACCCCAATCATGGCACTCCATCTAGATATCAAAAAAACATATATAGTAATTCCATCAAAAAATCCTCAATTAATTCCTCAAACCTCATATAGGAACTTATAACTATAAAAAACAAATTAATGGTTTAATAAGTTCTATATTGTTAAAATAAACTAGATTCAGTCAATATTATAACAATATGAATATATAGTAATTTTCCCTTCATATAAGGGAAATTTTGTAATCACTATTTTTTAAGAGGAGGAACCAGATGATATTGAGAAATATTGGGAGTTGGTGTAGTCATCGATTCTGTTTTGAACATGATATTTTCAATATCTAATTTTCTATGTTTTATCCCTAGTGGTGGTGGTGTTAAATGATACATAGAGTTGGTAATTTAGAAAACATTTTCCAATAATTGTTCCATGGATATTAAATTCCTAAATTTACTATGTTACATTAATTTAATAGGGGGATTCTATAAATATTTTATATAAATCCCTCTAAGATCTTTACATATTGAAGAGTAATGATTAGTGATTTTCGAGAAAGTTACCTATATTGATGAAGCCTGAAACACTCTCCATCTATCATTTTTTTCAATTTTAGAGGTCTAAAACATTCAACATCCATAATGTGGAGTTAAAATGGTTTAGAAAATATCACAAAAGATCTTACTAATTAGTTATATAGATAATTGGTATATTTTTATTATAGATTAATTTTTTCAGACATTTTTATGAAAAAATAACTGAAGGGTGATTTGATCAAATTGTTTAGTTATTTCCATATGGGGGAACATTAAGATGAAAAGTATATAAAGTGATACTATGGATATCTCATGTTTTTGAATACTAATAATGTAGAACTTAATATTTTTTGTGGTGGAGAATTTAATTCAAACCTTTCAGTACATAGTTTCATCTATAATAGTACTAGGCTGAGTCACCCCACTAAAAATTCCATTTAGGTGGAAGGAGACTCAAAATATTTAATGAGTTTTAATGGGAATATTTTCTATTTTTTTACCCATGTGGAAAAATATTGAATTTATAATAAGTTTGGCTCAGCTATTCCTTCCATTAGTATCCAAAATGTGTTCGTTTGGGATTACTCACATAAAAAATAAGTTGTTGTTACCATGTAGAACGAAATCCCTTATAGTCCTAGGATATCAAGGTTATATAAACTAGTTTAATTGGTCAAAGGTAAATCATATTAATTAGTGTTTTTATTTATGTTTAATAATCCAACTATGATTGATATTGGTCCACTATAGTATAGTTATTGACCTTGAAATATAAGTTACACTATGTGGGGATGTTACCTCTAAGAAAATATTAATTTATTCACATTAGTATGTCTAACTAAATTTCATATTTTTCATTATTATCCTCAATGGGTAGAGGATGATATTAATTAGGTTGTGGGATTGATATATCAACAAAAAATCATTTCTCTTTGGTAAAAAATAGTTCTGTGTGTGGTAGCCTAATTTTTGGAGGATCTCCCAAGACATTAATAAACCTTTGATACCTGCAACAACACTATCTTAATTATTTTTTTTGAAGACCATGTTTCTAATGTATTCCTTATCATTTTAATATTATATGTTAGAAAATTTATTTATATTACATAAGAATTTTATTTTATCAACATTCTCCTATGAGACATGCCTGGTATAGATCATATCATTCTTCAAATTTTAATTGTAATTGAAATAATGACCCTATTAATATAAATCAATGGATGTATCATAATAATTAATGATATATTATTTCTTGGAATTCCTCTTCAAAATATAGACCATTTGAAATATTCTATATACTAGTTGATGATCAACCAAATGTTTTTATTTAAAGGTGATCCTAAGAAATACTTGGATGAATTTCATCCATAAGGATCATAATAAATGTGGTGTATTTATAAATTGAGAAAATGTAAAGGTAATTAAAATTTTGATGATACAGTTATAGAAAATATTGAATTCCTTGTAGTTGTATTTTTTAATAATTCCTTCATCCTAGGTTGAAGGATTCCATTTACCTCTACTACCATGCTATATTTCTTATGCTGAAGAATTGATTATTATAAAGGAATCCATGGTGGTAAAAAATTCTAATCCTAATGGGTTGGGTTAGATTATATAATGTATATAATGGAGTTAATATCATTGGGTTTTGGGAATCTATTTTTTCCGATCTTGATGTAACAACTTTTTAATGTGAGAAGTACTCATAAATGTTGATTTCTTTATGGTCGTAGGGTTAACATTCCACTAAAGGGAAATTTTTCATATTCTTGGAATAATTCTGCATTTTACTAAAATTGGATCTATCACACATAGTATTACATTTATGGAATCTTGAAATGGAAATAATTTTTTGGACAATACAACATGAATATGCATATTTCGGGCAAAAAAACATTTCTGAAGTTATTCTAGTAATCTCTGATCCGCCAACTAAACGCTCTTATCCAATGGTAAAGGTAAAAATATTTAGATAATTATTTATTATTCCCTCTAATAAGAATATTTAGTGAGGGTTCAATGACTCTCTAGTAGAGTTAATTTATATAGCTGAGTTAGGAATAAAGAATACCCTCATGTTATTTATCATCCTATTGGATTTAATCTACAAAAAGGTTGTCAAGTCAAAATGGTTTCATAGCTCATTTATTTCCATCACATGGTTAGTGTAATCCTGATATGATAGGTTTCTAGTTTTCTGTCGATGTAGTGTTTCCCATAAGTTATGAGGAATTTATTTTAAGTACTCCTCATTCAATTCTTATGAAATTCCACAATATGGAGTAGAAATTTTCTTGAATATAAATGATATTATATCATTAGTTACATTTTTTCATAGAACCATTAAATTCTCCTAATACCCTATAATTATTTCTTCAATTATATCCTACAATAAATTTAAATATCCTAATTATTTTTATAAGTGTATGATCAAATAGATTTTTGTCAATTGCTTCCAAGGGTAATAGAATTATAATAGGTGGACATTATGATTATTTTTATATTTTTCATTTTAAAATAGAAATAATATTTCTCGTTTTCGATATGGAACTTAGTAAAGTTGACCACTGGTTCTTATCTGCCTCTCAACATGGGAGAAAACTGAGATTGGATTTCAGTCGTTGTGGACCATCATATTATGGAGACGAATAATCGTGAATAGTTCCATTAAAAATAATCCTTATGATGACCTATATGGTTTATTATTTTAAATTCTATATCATAGAGAGGAACTATAATTTTGTTGTTTTAGATTATTTTTCAACAAGATGACATCTATTTTTATTTTTTTCTTTATCACAAATAGGACCTTTACAATGTATACCTAGGGTAAATCCAATTATCTTGGCTTGGTTTTTAGGGGGAGGGATCTATTGTTACCAATTTTTGATTAGTTTTTATAGTGATAACATGATTTGTAGTTGATCATGATAATGTAGCTAGGGACTTTATATCCTACAATATAAAAAATGAATATAGTGGTTTAACATTATATTACCCTTAGGATGAAATCCATTGTTAATATATTCTACATCATTGGGAGGACCTACAATGTTAAATTTCATATAACAACATAGTGGCACACCCTGGACATGGATGACTTCCCCTATTTATTACGAGATTGATGATTCTCAAGAAAATATTAGAATATATTTATTTTCCTCATTGTATTCAATGTTATTGAGGATATGATGATTCTCTGAGATTATATATTGACCATAGTGAGTCCACAATTTTAACATTTTTTAAAAGATAACTATGGTCCAAACATCAATCATAATTGAAATAATGTTTATTGGGAAATGAAATTTATGAAATGGATACCCCATAGATGGATCGTAAATTACTATTGGAATATATTGGTTTTATTATTATGTGGCAGTTATAATGTTCCAGATATTGCTTCCACCCAAAGTTTCCCCATACCCAGTTGGCTATAAGGCCTCATTCGCATTTCCCCAAATTCCATAGGCTATAAACTAGCTGTGGTGTCCTAGGATGTGATAGTGTGGAAACTATTCCACATTGGCATAATAAACATAGTATAAAATAGATAGTAATAATAGAAAAAGATGTAATACCATATAATAGAAGTTAATAGAAGAAGTATAAAATTACTAGAGTATATATATATATATATGATTCATGAAATATGTATCTAATAAAATAGGAAAACAACTCACAATTATGGAAAGAAATATAAGAACCATGATAAAAAAGAGATAGTAAACTCTAGAATCATTTCGGGCTTTAGCATGGTCACATGCTCTCTAGCTCCAACAACAACAAAGTACTTAATAAGGATGGGTGCCTTCCCTTATCTATACCTTCAGCTATATAATCGTTTTGGGTCCAAAAGAACCACCCAAATAGGGTGTGAGATGAATCCTAGTAGGATACCACCAAAAGATCTATGCCTAAGTGTCATTTCATATATATAGAATGTAATATGAAATATTGAAGTAATAACCTATGATGTACTCAAATGTAAACAATCATATTGTTTTCAATTGCATTCATTTATAATTATTAATCATCAATTGAATCATGTTCTCTCATGATCAATCCTATGTTCTATATCACCATCTGTAAATTTAATAAAACAGATGTCTTAGAAGACCATCTAAACAATCATGTAAGACCCAATCCAATCTCATGCTTTGTCTTGGAAGACTCGTCAAAAATAATGCAATCATTCATAAACAACCCTACGGGAAGTCTCTCACGTTCTAACCCCATTGGCCTAACATATAACCAATTAATTAATCAATGACCCTCTAAGAAGCCCTCATGTTCTAACCCCTTTTGTTCCACATAGTATGGATCAATTACAACCCACCACCTCAGAATCTCTCATAGTCAATACCCCTGGGTCAACATAGAATCAATAAATTAAAAACAAGAACCTAGTAATCTCTCGTGGTCAATACCACTTGGTCAACATAACATCAATAAATTATAAAAAAACACATAGGAATTTATTATGCTCTAACTCCTTTGGGATTCTCTCATAGTCCAATCCCCTTGGTCAACATTCACAATTCATATAACAAGCATTTCATATAATCAGTAACATAGTCATAACAAAACAAGGCATGGAAAACAAGGAAATCCAAATTGTAATTATAGACCAAACATCTATAAATAATCAATCAATGGAAACACAACCATGGGGTGTCCCACAAATAAGGTATCCAACTATACACATAAGAAACCACCAATTATCAATCAACCAAACCATATCAGGTAATAAACATGGGTAAATTTCAAATCAATCAATACCAAAATATAGGTATGTGGCACGTTTTTCATATATAATCTAAATACTAAAAATGTAAGGCACACAACACATAACTTAATATCATAGGATTGATACACTTGACCATAGTCCCTTGAATCGATCTAAAATGGCATCGATCTACAAATTGTAAAAAAACCTCAACCTAGAATAACACATAATTGAGGAAGAATTAGAAAGAAAGGCCCTAAGGGATTCGATAACTCATCGGAGGGATTCCAACTCACCTGACACTATCTCAATCAGATCTCGGATGTGGATTTGGGAGTTTTATCTTCGTTCGTCCTTCCCGATCACTCCTATACAAAAAACAGGAAGAATAAGTCATTTATGAACATGAGACGGACCCTGATCTAATATATAAAATAAAAATAAAATTACATGGTGTGTACATTAGAACTACATTCAATGTAGTGGACCTAACCAGACCATGACTTATGTTGTATGCTAGGTCACCATACGTCCATGAATTAGGCTGTTTCATGGATGAAACGTGGTGGTATGTGGAAAGCTAGGTACACAGTGTGTACTCATAGGTATAAAACTTGTACATAGGAAATATTATTTTCTTCCTCTATCCTTGAAAAAAACCTAAATAAAAGATCAATACCTAAAATTAAGATTCATGTTCTTAAAAACTTCTCCCCTTAAAGAAATTCATCCCCGATTTTCTATTCCATGGGTGGTGAAGAAGAATATGCAAACAACACTGGCCACTACGATCATAGATCGGCCTCCCTCTCACATGTCTTGTCTTGTACTCACACATTCTACCGTAGTTCATGTAACATAAGAATATACCATCCATGGAGAACCTTTGTGCTGCAATCCAAAATATGAATAGGGTGCTCCTTTGAGGATGCATCCACCACCAACTGAACCTCCTCTGGTTGAAAAACATGAGACAAGTATGAAAACTAACTCTATAGATTAGAATATTGAATGAAGTTCTGTAAAGCACGATACCTCTGAGGTAACTGAAACTGATAGAAAACCTTTCCGACTCTCTCCAAAACCTGAAATGGCCTAAAGAATCTCAGTGAATGCTTCCCCTATCTTATAATCCTCATGTTTGTCAACCTTAGTGTGACACGTAAACCTGATATCTGACCTTGAACACCAGAGTCCATCACTACAACAAAACTGACCCCAAGCGGTGGTTTTTTTTCATATGGCGGCGGATTAAACCGCCGCTATAGGGTTTGGCAGTGGTTTACAAAAACGGCCGCGAAATTGGGCGTCGGCAATCTATTAGGGGCGGTTTTTACTATTTCGCGGCGGTTTAAGAAAAGTGTCGTAGATGCCTCTTTTTGCGACGGTTTTTGACCATTTAGCGGCGGTTTTATGCGTAGATGATACTTTTTTTTGCGGCGGTTTAAACCGCCGCAATATTCTGGCCTTTGATGTGCCTATGTCGCGGCAGTGAAAATCGCCACTAAATTTAAACATAATACATTTAGCATCAGTTATAACCGCTGCTAAATACTAACCAATAAGGCATTAGCGGCGGTTATAACTGCCGCTAAATGCTGACCAGTAAGGCATTAGCCGCGGTTAAAACCGCCGCGAAATGTTGACCTGGAAAAAAAAATTAATTCTGCTCCTACCACACCACTGCCCTGAAAAACAAATCAAACCAGAATATTGAACAGGAGACACCATACAAACAAATAACATGGTAGTATTCATTTAAAAATAGGATATGAGCAAATGTTTCATGATATGGAGTCCAACCTAATGAAAGGTATGTATCCCAATTTGGTGAGTAACCAATCCATGTGACCCCCAAGATGTATATGTTTTTTTAGCTTCTTTAATTTCTTATTTGTTTTAAGAAGGGTTGATTTATATTATATGGATACTAATACTCTATATAATAAATGGTTATGAATTTTGATACAATTTATGTGATCATGCTAACCATGGTGATGTGTAATTATATGTAATTGGTTATGCTCTAAGTTGGCTGATATAACATTCACGGGTGGATTGTGATATGGGTTGAGTTTTTTTAACAATGGATTTGTTTTATGGGATTGAACAAATTATGTTTATATGGGTATAGAATTTGTTCCAAAGATGGATGTTTGGGTAGTTATAGAATGTATGTTATGGTATGGTTTTTTTGTGTGTTTTGGGTTGGTTGTTAATGCTTACTATAGAAAATGGGTAACTTGTGAATTGGCGTGTGTTTTAGGTTGGACAACACGCTAACCGTGCATGGTTCTTGAGAGAGTATGGTTTATTATCTTGTATGTTATACATGATTCCTATTGAGGATTTGAGTTATTTCATTGGATATGAGATAAGAGTTTCATGTATACATCCCAAGATGGTCATCATGTTGCACGTTGGATGGGATGCATCATGATATAGTTGTTATTGACTTCGTTAAAGAATATAGGTTTTAGTTTTTTAAAATTTCAACAACTTATCTAATGTTTTCCTAAATACCTTATTGGTAGAATTATACTTAACCAAACCAAATTATATTGATTTTTCACAATAGTTATTATCATAAGATAATGTCATTAATATATATGTGCATGTATGTGATCTTTATCGTTCAGGGGAAGTATGGTGTGTCGATTTCTAGTTAGGATTAGTAACCTAGATTTCATAGTTGGATTGGGTATGGGATTTGTGATATGCTTGAGAACCCTCGAGTGGGTATATTGGCCTATGATTTTCCTTGTGATATTTGATATGGGTTCATAGATGCTTCTCCATGAGTTGTATCCTATATAGGATGTGACATGTGAACTAGGGTTGAGGGAGACTAGTAATATTGAGATGTATCTTGGGATATTGGTGATTGGAGTGTTCTAATCAAGTGAAATAGCAATTCTCATTTCCACCTGATGAGGGTTTTCTTCTATGTATGTAATCCAAGAGAGGACTTATCCTAGGTCTATGAGTTCATTAAAAAAATGAAAGTAAGTTTAGACACTTTGTTCTATAGTTATGGTATATAGGTGGATTGTGGTTTGGTATTCAATTAGTAATATCATTGTATTTGGTATTGTGAATGTAAAAGCATGGGTAGTGCTTGTGTTTTGTTATGTCTAACATGAATAATTGACATGGTTATTTGGGGGATAAGTTAAGTTAATCTATGATTATTTGGATGTTATAGTAATGATGTATATTAGGTGTTCTAATAGAGTGTATACATGCTTAGATTCATGTTATACTGATAACGGTTAAATTTAGGTATTGTGGGAGGCTTGCAAGATACAATCTTTCCATGTCAGTAAGAGCATGAGTTCTTTATCATCATAATTGGTATGTTGGTTGTATAGTCTAAGATTAGCCTTTCAGGTGGGAATTTCTTCATGCCTGTGTAATGTGTTGTGGCTCATTGGGCCTTGATAGTGATGGTATGAATTGGGCTTACACAGCTAGGATACCTAGGTGCTGCTATGGAGCAAAAATGATATGAATGGGACTTACACAGTTGGACTGCCTAGGTACTTCTATGAATCAGTTATGGTATGAATCGAGCTTACACAATGGGGCTACCCGAATGCTGCTATATAGTAGAAATGGTATGAATATGGGTTAAATATATGGTATTCTCAATGGATGTGGTACCAATTCAAACACATGCCTAAATGGAATGATGTATACCACACTCGTGAAATCAAGACATAAAATAAAACATCATAAATAAATAAAATGCATAGAAGTAAACATGAGAAATCAAAAAAATGTTAGGACATGGAAATGTTTGGTGGAAACTATGTGCCATATACATGTTACATGTACAAACCAACCGTTCTCATACTTGTTCAACACATCAACAACACTACTACTCATCATCTGATGCTGCATCGTCACCCTCTCCACCTTTATCTCCACTACCTGCTGCCACCTATAAGAATATTATATTGAAAATTAAATTTTGTTGCATATTTATAATTAAACTTAAAACCAATAAAAGTGTGAAAACTAAATGATTTTGATTTTTTTGTGATTTACCTGCTCACCACTAGCCGATGCACTACCACCGGGGGAATATCTGCTCATGTGCTGACGTATTTCAAGAAACTCTTTCTGCAAAGCAGATATCTGATCCCCCTGCTGGTGAACTATGTTTCGTAGAGAAGACATCTCCCTCTGAGTATCTTCAGGTATGAAATGACCAGAACCAGGAGTAGATGTAGCTGAAATCCCTGATGGCCTGCCAAATACCTCAGATGGCAGGGGACCAAAACCCATCCCGCGCACTCTACCAGGATGCTCCTTCCCAAGGACTTTACCAACCAGGTCATCCTGGGAGACTGAGTAGGATTGCTCAGGATTGGCATCCCATATTTCGTTAATTTTTACCTATAAATCAAATATCAATATATATTAACACAGTAAAAACTGATAATAAGTTATTATAGTAAATAATTGACTTCATACCCCAACTTCTCTGGCAGGTTCATTAACAAAACATCCATCTGTTTTTTATGAACATCCAGCCACAGTTCTGTTCGGGATGCTTCATGCCCTAAACTCTGTGACTGCATTAAACAAAGATAAATCAACAATTAAATATGTTAAGTAGATAATATTGCCTTATAAATATTTAAACTAATTAAAATATTACCAATGACATTCGGCTTCTAGAAAAGCTTTTTGAGCCCGTAGTGTGCGGGATGACTTGTTTTGCCCGGTTTGATGCATTCTGTCTTGAGAGATCCTGAAATAAATAAAATTCAATTTAACAGTAATGTATTCAATTTCTATCTCCTCTTCATGTACATGTATAAATGTAAAATGAGGATAATATAATAATATATTTTTCAATACCATCCGCTTCTCATCACGATGGATATCGACAAAAACTTTCCACTGTTCATTCGGTACCCCACTGGGTAGCTTCTCATACATCTGCTGCACGGTCAACGAATTATCATTGGCATCACACAACAACCTCCATTTGAAATCTTTCCATTTTTTTCCAAGAATTTTCAATGTCCACTTCTGTGCTATCACATCAGCAACGGTAAAGTGGAAGAACATCTGTATACAGAAATTCATTTTGAATATATTAGTAACATGACATTAAATTAAACCATAAAGTAATAAAATTACCTTTATCTGAGAATCCAAAACTTCATTTTTCTAGTTTGGAGGCATATTCCTCCAATCATCATAGGAAATAGGCAGGGAAATGGGCTCTGCTGCCAGCTGACCTATAATCTGACCAAGTAAACCTGCGGCGTCATCCGTCGGGACCCCATAAGAATCAAATGGCACCACTATCTTCTTTCCATTCATGTTCCAATCATCAGAACTTTTTAAGTGTTTTTCCACGGTTGAATTTTTTTCATCTGCAATTAGAAAACAATTACTATAAACAAAATGCAATAAATTAATTAAATTAAAATTTGTACCTATGACTGTGACCCTCCAGAATGTCCGTGATGAACTGGAAGGGGCGTGTCGCTGCCCTGCTACTGAGGCTCTTGTAGGGGTAGGCGATGACTCATCCTCTAATGAGACATCCACTGACGGTGTCAGAGATGGTGCAGGGGGGTGATGCAGGGATGTAGGCAGCTGCTGCCTTAGATGCCGTGGGGACAGACGGATCGTCATCTGTCGTAGAAGTAGATGAAATGGTGTACCGCTTCTTCCTTGGAATTCCTGTCATTTAATCAAATAAAATTAATTTCATAATATATATTTCAAAAAATTCATGCAGAAAAAAATTTAAAAATGATAATATATGCCCAGTACTAACAAACAAAATATATATAACAATGATAATGAATGACTACAGAAATGAAACAAGTGGTTGCTGAATGAATACACAATTTTACATACAATCATTTTCCCCTTCAATCATGTCGGTTTCCTGCTCCATTTCTTCATCCACTTCCTTCATCCTTACTAGACTAATATTTTCAATATCATGATGGACAAATAATTCTGCTTCCTGTTGTTGATGAAATTCAATTGCAGAGGTCAAATCTTCCACTTCATCACCCATATCATACAAATCTCTTTGTATTACGTGAGTAACTACACTCCACCCTTCATCCACAACGTCATTCACATAATATACCATTTTTTCCTACGATTCTAAGATATATGGATCATGAAGTTCACGATCACCAACATCCATCAAGCGAGAGAAGTTTATAGAAGTAAATTGCAAGGAATCTCTTTTAACACCTCTGATAATATGGACCCATTTTCATTTGAATAAAAAAACAGAAAAATGCCCGTGGTAGTTTAATTCAATAATATCATGCGACTTTCCATAGTATTCCACTTCAGCAAATGTAAATATACCACTATTCTGTGTTTTCAAACCCATTTCTCGATCGATTGTACGAAATCTAAAACCATTCACATTATAAGCATCGAACTTTATAACTTGTTTTATAGGACCTCTAGCAAGAAACATCAAATCTTCTGACAAGTCTGCTCGAGTATCAGTATTCGTGATCTGAAGAATAAAAATATAATTTAATAGATTTGCAAATTGTATGTGTCAAACTAATATTCGTATTTATTGCAATATTTATAAACTTACACGTCGTGCAAACCATTCTACCAGCTCTTTTTTCACAGCTTTCGTTATATCTTTTTCATTTCGTGTTCGAACTCTCATTCGTCTGTTTGTTTGTATCCTCAACTCTTCAATAAATGGATCTGCAATTTCACTATTCAGTATCACATATCTATGTGCCTGTAATAACTCCAATTCTGTCAGTGTCGCATGTGAGGTCCTCCCAACTGATCGGCCAATAGCAGGAAATATTTTTGATTTCTGATGCATTTGAGATTGAGTTGATGTGTCTTCAACACGTCCAACTCGATTAAATCATGTCTCAATATCATCCAAATATCTGGAACAAAAGTTGAGACACTCCTCGGCCAAATAGCCTTCAGCAATAGAGCCTTGTTGTTGAGCTTTATTTCTCATGTATGCTTTCAAATGCCCAAGATATCTGTGAAAAATAATAATATTATTATGCATTTATTTAAATTCCAAATATTGTTTACTTAACTGGAAACATATAAATAAAATACCTCTCAATTATATACATCCATCGATAATTAACGGGGCCTCCTAATTTTGCTTCGTCAACCAAATGCACAGTTAAATACATCATGACAGTAAAAAACGATGGAGGAAAGATCATCTCCATTGCACAAAGGGTCAATACAAACCTCTCCTGTAGGTTGTCAAGCTCTAAAGGATATAGAGTTTTCTCACATAATTGCATGAAAAATGTGCAGAATTGCAGTACAACAGCAGTAACTTTTTCATGTAATAATGTACGCAATGCCAATGGTAGTAACTGTTGTAACAAAACATGTGAATCATGAATTTTCAATCCATATAACTTACGATTATTCAAATCAACACACCTCGAGATGTCACTCGAATACCCATTAGATACTTTCACATTCTTTAAAATTTGAAGGAACGCATCATTATCCCTATTTTTCATTGAAAAAATGGCAGGAGCATACTTTTCATTCTCATCTGGCCAGAGATCACGTTTTATGTTCATTACTTGTAAGTCTTTGTGACCATTGAGATGATCCTTCGACTTTCCATGCTCATTAAGTAATGTGAAAATCAAATTATCACATACATTCTTCTCAATATGAATCACATCAAGATTGTGGCGCAAAGAATTAAATTCCCAATAAGGAAGTTTGAAGAATATACTTTTTTTTCTTCCATTTTTGCATTCTGATTTCACTTGACGATGCACATCGCACTTGTTTTCCGCTATCAGTCAAATGATGAACCTTACCAAATTCTGTTTTAACATTTTCAAGCTGTGTCAATATTTTAGAACCGTTTAACAACTTTGGAGGTGGTCTACGATCAATGGAACCATTAAATTTTGATTTGTTCAGCCGAAATCTATGAGATGCATCAAGAAATCTTTGATGACACAAGAAGCACCATTTTCTACTGTGAGGTAGCCGTTTGGGCTCGAAATCAATGTTACAAATAGGAAAATCCAAACTCGTATAAGTGTTCCAACCAGATAAATTCCCAAGCCCAGGGAAGTCACTAATGGTCCACATTAAAGCAGCATGCATTTTGAACATTGTTTTAGAAGAAACATCAAATGTCTCAACACTGTTGCTCCATAACTCCTGCAATTCTTCAATCAAAGGCTGCAGGTATACATCAATATCATTTCCAGGCATTTGTTTTCCAGGAATAATCATCGAAATGATAAAATATGTTTTTTGCATACACATCCACGGAGGTAGATTATAAGGGATCAAAACAACTAGCCAAATGTTATAACTCGTACTCAAAGTCCCAAATGGGTTGAATCCATCGGCAGCCAATCCCAATCGAACATTCCTAGGATCAGCTGAGAAATATGGATGTAATGAATCAAATGTATTCCATGATTGGGAATCTCGTGGATGTCTCATTAACCCATCATTGTTATTATCTACAGAATGCCACTTCATGTGTTCGGCGGTTTTTGATGACCTGAATAATCTTTGCAATCGAGGCTTCAAAGGAAAGTAATTAAAAACTTTTGCAGGTGTGTTCCTTTTCTTCTTCTCCATGAAATTATGTTTAGTCATACTTCCAACATCACCTTTTGACTGCCATCTAGAAGAAGAACATTTCTTACAATTCTGTCTACTTGAATCCTCTCCCCAGTAAAGCATACAATCATTGGGACACGCATGTATTTTTGTATAATTCAGACCAAGCTTGTTTACAACTTTTTTCATCTCATAAAATGATTCTGGGATTTATTCTTCAGGAAATGCATCACGAATCAATTCCAATAACATGGACATTGCCTTATTTCTAATTCCACATAGACATTTGATATGGTACAACTTCAGCAGAAATGAAAGCTTTGAATATTTCAAAAACCCACTATACAACTCTTGATTTCCAACGTCAAATAAATCATGAAACACATTTTCCTCACTGAAGTTTTCCCTTACATTTGGCTCCACAGAATCAAGAGGAGGATCCAATGATATGTTACAATATTGATCTACTTGTGTTACAGTCTCAAAAACATCACTTGTCACGTTGTAATTTGTACCACCCTCTTCTGGTTGTTCTGATATGTTTTGATGCTCATAGTGGTGTCTTGCAGTGCCGAATGAATCATTTATGAGGGTTTTCATTTCATTTTCCATTGGCGAAAAACTTGGGACCTCATTCTGTGGATTAACATCAGTCCTCAATCTTTCTGTATTGTTTGATTATCCATGACAAATCCAACACAAATATTGATCAGGGAATTTCTTCAGTATTAAATGTTCATAAACTTCATCTCTCTTCAACCATGTTCTAAATTTACATTTAGGACATGGACATCTTATTCTCCCTTCAACAGATCGATTAGAAATTGCAAAATCGAAAAACTCATTCAAACCCTTAACATATTGAGGTGTGTTCCTCGGTAATGTGTTCCAGCTTTTATCCATGTATATCACAATGTGCCTACACAAAATATACGATAGTGTTAGATTATAGAAACATAATATAATAAAGATGAACCATTGATCATAAAGTATGAATAATATAATAAATATGGTTCATTGATCACATTTACCACCTCAGACCAACCAAACAAGTCTGGTCCATAAGAGACAGTGTCAACACCTCATTGAGGAGAAAAAAGAATATCGGGTTACACACTTATCATAACACTATCTACCCAACTATTTTTTATGGTCTCCAATGGGATATGTTTACAGAACATGAAGCACCTAATTAATTCATTATCCATGATAAGACATGTCGTTATGGACCAAATTTACAAGGGAGAGAAGTCACATGGATTTTTGTAAAATAAACCATTGTAATTGAAATTGGTCTACAAGATGGGATTTAATATATTGAACATATCTATATTCTTGGAAAGAGTTGAGGTGTAAATAATATTATGTGATATCCCAAAGGAACCAACTGCTCAATATAAATTCCATGAAATTACTCAAATTGTGGATGAATATTCTAACTTTTAGTAATGAATACATGAATAAATGTTGGAGAAATATATAAACCACAAAAATAAATAATCCACAATTACTATGCATGAATTATCCGTCGTTTATGAGAAGAAATCAAAGAATCAAGGAAGAACTAAATATTACCAAAGTCGAAAGGGGTCGCGGGGGCGCCGGGGGGGTGCGGGGGTCGCCGGAGGCCACGGGGGGCGTGGTGGGTGTCGGGGTCAATAAAAAAATGTTCATTTTAAGGTTTATGTTTCATGTAATGCTTTGAATTATTTTAAAGTCTTTGTTAGGTTTTAATAAAAATTAGACATTCATGTTTGGGTTTAAAAAGGATTTTCATGTAGTTTTCCTTACAAGAAAGTTCTTATTGACATATAATATGTGGTTTTTTCCATCATTACTTATTTAAAAAGAAAATGGAAGGCCTTAATTTCTATTGTATTTCAAACTAACATTTATGAATTATTTAATTAAAGGAATAGTATAAAATTCTTAGTGCGATCCTAATGGGACTGTTTTTTCACACCATACATACACACTCTTGTGTATGTATACAGATCTCATGTTTTATATAAGTTCTAGTTTTCAAATCATGTTAGTTGTTATTTCCATTAGGTCGATGTGTGAATTGGGATGTGAAGAGAAAACATATGTTTCATGGAAGATCAGGTAGCTTTGTTCTGATATTGTTTTTATTTTGGTATGTTGATTTATCATCCAAAATGGTGTCTCTTTTTATACACATTTTGTTTCTATTTCACATACCTTTTAGTTTATTTATTTTTGGATGATGTTTCTGGATGGTATAAATGAGACAAAATAGTTTTATTTATTATGAATCATTTGGTTTATATATTTTTTTGGTTCTTCTATTTACTATTTCATGGATGTATAATGTATGAATAATCCATGTGAGATTATTGGAAAATTATATATTGTTTGTTTACTCTAATTTGGGGGTGAAATCGTTTTCAAGGTGTTTTCCTTAATGAACAGGAAACATGTAACCATACAAGGTCAACTATAATGATCTACATGAAGGTCCCTTTTAAAATACTAGGAATTCAAAAATCATACATGGTTAAATCTGGTAGACATTATAATGGCTCATTGAAATAAAATTAATACTCCAAGGCTAACCAGTTGTCTTGTTAGAGGTAGTACAACTCCATCTCCTTTTCCACTCTCATGAACTCAGATAAGTATTTCTAGATTAATTAAGGCTTAAAACTCTTCTATATAAGGTTCAAATATTGTTTCTCCAAATAATATACTTCCCCAACCTCTAACTTGGACCCTTAAGCATTAAGGTATCAAACATGATCTTTAGAGACCCAGGAATCTCAAGAAGGCCAAAGACCCTCTTGATTATTCATAACCACTCTTCCACTTCACAAGTATCTCGATAATTATAAAATAGGGAAGGGTTCAACTTATAGAGCTCTAAAAGGATATCTATAGATATATCAACTAAAATAATTTTCACAATTCTAAATACCAATTTCATTTTAATTTATCTAAGAAAACCTCTCTTAAAATCTCAAAAAGTTAAAATTTAGCCTATAAATCCCAATTTATACAATAAATACCCATCAGGGAATTTAAATTTTGAATCTTTTATAAAACTAGTATTCATAGTTCCAAGTTCCAAATCCATTTTACTACATTTTTAATGGTTTTATTTATTAATTTCAAAACTAACCCTCAACATTTAGAAATATAACTATTCTTCAGAAAATTATAAAACCAAATGAAAATAAATCAACACACCACATAGTATAAAAATTACTTAATAGGAACCAATGTCCAAGAATTTCCTAACAATATGGTTTGGGGACCTTGATTTGGTCATGTTAGTTTCATTAAGTGTTATGTTGAACCATACACTCAACCACCACATAGTTTTACAAGACCTATGAGCCCACTGTGTACCATTAGTTAAACTCCCACTATTATATATGAAATCATAGAATTATTTTACATAATACATATATTATCATTTTTTTAAATCATAAATATAGAACACAACATGATATAAATAAATGAAGGATCCTAAAAATAAATACTCATGACCCAACATCCCCTGGTAACTCGAGGATCTGAATGAGAAAGATCTCATGGGGATCCCCGAACACCTTCCTATCATTTTATTACATCTATATATATAATCTATAATTACTATAAAAATATCAAATGGGATCTTGGTACATAATATCTCTTAATTACCTAGGCTGTAATACTATTTTTTTTCTTGAACCAACTTTGGGTCACCAATGACTTGGGCACTAGAGTTGGCCCATGACATACTCAAGGCGCACTCTTAATATCATTAGTCTAGATACTAGTTCTATGGAATCATATAGGAACTCATGGGAATTGGTTTTCAAAATAAATAAAATTAAGACTTATGACTTCCACACAAAAATATAAAATAACCACTCAATAAATCAGAGGTCCATGTTTCCGTGGAATGAGACAAAAAAAACCAAATATGAAGTACCTAATTAAGCATGATGAATATATAGGGAAACTAGATCAATGGTTAAGAATTAAACTAAAAACAATAATTTATATTCGAGGGGTCACCGGTGGTCGAGGGGGGCACTGGGGGCGCAGGGGGCGTGGGGGTCCCCGGTGGTCGAGGGGGGCGCAGGGGGGTGCGGGTTTCGCCGGAGGGCGCAGGGGGTGCGGGGGGTGCGGGGGTCGCCGGAGGGTGTGGGGGGTACCGTGGTCCCCGAGGCCGGGGGGGGGGGGGGTCGGGTAGGGTTTGGGGAACGCGGTCGGGGAGGGGGAGAGGGTCGTGGAGTTTCTAAAAAAATTTGGGTTTCGCGGCGGTTTATTAAAAACCACCGCGAAACCTTCACTGAAAATGTTTAGGGGCGGTTTTGTGAACCGCCGCCACAAAACCGCCGCTAAACCCAGTTTTTTTGTAGTGCAAATATGTCAACCATCATAATATTTATGGTGAGATTTGGTAGTATACATTCTCTTCCAAATCAACTCTACCTACTCATTCATCTCCTAGACAAGATGAGGTCCCAACAAAGCTATCTCTCCTACCTCAATCCAACATAGATATGATTCACATGACCTACCATACAAAGACTCATATGGTTCCATATGAATCATTACCTAAAAACATTTATTGTAAGAAAAATACACTAGGGGTATGTGTCTCTCTAATGAGCCCCAAAAATGTAGGACACATTCTTGAATCATGTCCCCCAAAACACAAATTGTGCACTTAGACAAGCCATATTTCTTAGGATGGTAAGCTATAATCAGAAGTACCAGTGTACCCAATTCCCAATGTAGTACCAACAAGACAAGTGATGTAAATGGGAAATCCATATCTAAAATGATAGAGTGTGGAACTACATGAAAATATAATATATCTTTGATGTAAACTGGTGGTTTTATTGATCAGAAGGAAATGTGAAACCTTCGTGAATCTTTCCACAACAACCCATACATCATCATTTCCTCGAAGAAACCTTGGTAACCCATAACTAAATCAATCGTGAAATCACTCTACTTCCAGTCGGGATTGAGTAACTATTGTAATAGACATGTAAGTCGCTGATTCTCTGCCATCACCTACTGATAGATGGAACATATCATAAGAAAACTAGCTACATACCTCTTAATTAATGACCACTAATAGTAACGATGTAGATCTCAATACATCTTGGTGACACCAAGATGAACTACCCAGACATAGGCATGAATATCTCACAATAGATCTTTGTTTAAGTCTTCTAATACACATAAGTTCCCATTAAAACACAAAATATCATCCTTTCCAATCATCCACCTAGGAGTAGAGACCTCACCAAATACTCTCTATCATGGGACTAGGCCTTTAGAATATGATAGTTGTCTCATTCGAACTCGATCCAGTAGAGTAGAAATAACAACTATATAAGAAGGAAATGTATACACTTTTTTTTCATTCACCTCAAAAAGAATATAATAGAACATAGTAATAAACATCCACTCACTAATAGACATCTGATCTACAAGTATATGAGTACTCCAACAAATGCATAATCCACTGCATTGCCTTTCCCAGCCATGTAGGCTAAATCATTGTCAAAATACTGAAGCTACTCAATCAAAAATAACTATTTCAAATTAAGAGCTCGTTGAGTAAAGATATATTTGGGGATTTTGTGGTTAGTGAATAACACAAATTTCTCTCCCAAAGGATAATATCTCCAACAACTTGAAAGACATGCACAACAATATCCAACATGATATCATGAATCGGGTAATTCCTCTCATGTTGCCTCAACTATCGAGACCCATATGCAGTGACTCATTCCCCCTTCATAAGCATTTCTTCCATCCCAATACCTGATGCATCATAGTATATGGTGTAACACTTCCCTATCTTAAGAAATATCAGTATCGATACTGAATTCAAATGCCATTTTAGCTTATCAAGGCTATCTCACAAGAATCTAACCATAAAAATATCACACACTTTTCATCCTAGCCCATCAACAGCATTAGAAAGCGTGAGAATTCTTTTATAATACTCTTGTATTAACCAGATAACCCCAAGAAACTTCACACATAAAAAAATTTCTTTAGATTATCCCATGTTATGAATAGTCTCTCCTTTTCTAAGTCCACTGATACTTCTATCACTGAGATGATGTGACTGATCAAGTAAATTTTATCTGTCTAGAGGTTTCATTTTTCAATCATAGCTTATAATTGATGCTCTCTCAATGTTTTCAAAATGATCTTATGGTGTTTGGAATTGTCATTTCAATGGTTCAAATACACCAAGATATCATCCAGGAAAACCACCAAAAAAGAATATTGGTATGAATGGAACACTCTATTCATCCACACAATGAAAACTATAGGTGCATTTCTATGGACAAACGACATAACCAGGTACTCATTTAGACCATAACTTCTATGAAAGGTTGTATGAGGTATGTCTGTAGGTTGAATACATACCTCTTGTTATTTAGACCTTATTTTAATTTTTGAGAACACTAAATCTCCTCTAAGATGATCAAAAATGTTATCTATCTATGGCAAGGGATATCAGTTTTTAACCATAAACTATTTCAGTTTCTGATAGTCCATTAATATCCAAAGGGAATAGTCTGCCTTTTTGGCAAAAAGGACTAGTGAACCCCAAGGAGAGGTACCGGTTCAAATAAAACCCTTAGATTTTAAATATTTCAACTACCTCTAATGTTCTTGAGACTCTGTCATAGCCATACTATATAGAGGAATGGATACTAATGCATCTCCTAGCACTAGCTCAATAGTGAACTCCACCTCTATCATCGGAGGTAAAAAAAATATTCGTCTAGAAAGAAATATCTGAAACAATCCACATCTAGTGGAATATCCTTATGTAAAGTCCCCTGGTCATCCAGATATAAAAATGAAATCTGGGTTGTTATTCATCCCAACCCATGATGCTCGGGTCTTGCTATGCTCGCATGGAAATCCCATTCATCATTGTGTATAAAAGATATACTCACTGGTGATGTGAAACTCACCATACGATGGTAGCATTAATCAAATGCGTAAAATGAGACCAATCACTCCATTATGATAATAACCTCAAATCCTATCATCTCTATGACATATATTTACTACATGAAGTTACACCCACCAACCACTATAGGGAACTCCTTGAACAATCACACACTATACTTCATAATCCCCACCTGAGTGTCTAAAATAATAACTTCATCATAAGTAATGATACAGAGTCTGGAGGTCTTTGAAATGGAAACATATATAAAACTATGGGAAGACCCCATTTCAAAAAGTGAAAAAGCCAAAACTGAGGAAACATGAATCGTACCTCTAACTGTAGAGGATTCATGATCCTTCCCCTGTTGGGTCTCTTCTATGAAAATTAATTCATGTACCAAAAAACTTCCACCATGCCTCGCTACCCTAAGCTAACCCACCAAACTATCACTAAAAAATTTCATCTGGCTACTGGAGCCACCACCAAATCCTCAACTTGAATGGCCTGATGAGTTTCAGTTCCCAGACTGATGAGAAACTGGTTTCCCTAATCCTAGATGTGGAGTCATAAAAGATCCCATCTCACTCCCTACTAGTGAGAACATCCTACAAAACGTGGAATATGACCCATCTTGTTGCAAGATCAGTAATCATCTTGGTCTCTTAGGAACAATGGTCTCTTGAACCCACTCATTCCGCACTGGTAGCACATCACTCATCTATATGAAGAAACATCGCGTAGAAGATCCATGTAGTTCTTCCTAATATTGATCGAATGATTATAATCCTTAGATGTTCAACCTCTCTGGATTACAGCACTAAACTCCCTCTGATTGTGCCTGATAATTAGCACCCGGATTTCTATAGTAGTCCCCAATGTCAACCTGAAAACATTCACCAGTGGCCATATTTCTAACTCGACTCCAACCTCAAATTTCCTCTCCATAGATAACTCATCACCTCCCAAACCATATGCAGAGAACTGAAGATCTGTAAAGTGAGATGAATATTCCATTAATGAAAGAGATCCCTTCTCCAAATTCATGAACTACTAGGTCAGTCAACCCTCATTTTCTCAGGGTATAATTAATCATAGAAGGTCCTCTAAAAATCTTACCAAACCATATCTTGGTTAGTTCTTTCATGTGAGATAAAATTCCTCCATTTCATGGCAGAAGCACATTAAATGTAAGTCATCAGATTCACCCTCCCCTCAATATGTGTCTCTAAATGTTCGAAGGCATAAAGAATGGCCTCCAACCATGACTACATAAATATTTGCCCCATATTCCCAAAAAAAGTTAGAGGATGATGCTTATGCAACACTCGCTTCAACTCTCCCATAGTTAGGGAAGGATGTGACCGACTGAAAACTAACATTTCTATTGATTTCGAAAATCCACCATACAGAGGAAACCAAAAGAAACATCATGGTGGTCTAATGTAATGTAAACCCAAAGCATTATTTTCCACAAATTCTATCCCCTCTTTGGGAAAATAATCCAAACAAAAAGAAATAATGCAAGATTTGATTTTTGGAAGCCGTATATGCCAAAAAATCTGCCACCATGTTTCCATCCATCATGTGTGGGATACCTCCATATGATTACCTATGAGTAAATTGCATTTTATAATAGTGTATGTGATGTTCCAATGAAAATTTCCCTTGCCTAACAACGCATCATACATTATCAAGGAGTCTGTGTCTAGAATCTTAAGATTAATATGCATTTGGTTGCATATCTCTAGCCTGGTAGACAAGGCCAAAGCCTACACCTGTAATACATCACCTCTTCCATAGAAGGCTGCGAATTCTGCAATTATGGAGCCCCTATTATCTCTAAAAACCCCACACCCATGCATATTCTCACTGTGTAGGGATCTATCTGTATTAAGGGTTAGCCCCTGGCTAGGAGGACACCAACCGACCCAACATCCCCTCCCGAAATTTCCAGCCCGATTCTCACGTGAGAGTTTTGGGATAATTGAGATCACATATGGTGCATATTTACAATTAAGGCACAACCGAACCAGATCCAGTATATTAATTATCATGTTGAAGATTATACTTGCCTGAGATCCCGAACCATTTTTCTGGTGAGCAGCGTTCTTGGCCAACCATATGGTCTGGCAACCTGTAATAAGAATGACAGTCTTGGACTTTCTCTCGGCCTCTTGAGTCCCAGATCATCTAATCCATGAGCTGATAAAATCATCATGCACCCCATCAGACGCAGCCCAGCCGAAGAAAGCCTCGAAGATCATCCATACCCCTCTGGCCCATTCACAATCATAAAACAAATATCCCACTGTTTCTTGGATATAGGACCTACATCACTAGCACCTGGAAGCCATCATCACACCCATACATTGTACATTCTCATCAGTAGGCAAGGCTTTGTTCCACACATGCCACAATAAGAAATTAAATTTGGCTGGAAGCTCTTATAACCACAATGTCACCCCACCGATCCTCATTCAAAATGTCCCTTGTCAGATGTAAAAAATCATTGATGGAAAAAATACCCAACATCAAGCCTATGAAGATGAGTTTATCAGGATCATCATTAGTAGCAATATTTTAAAAAATAGGAAGTTGATTCGCATCAAGAATGAAATAGAGGAATCTGGGGTAACCAGTAGCCTCTCTAAAAGACATGTCTGGGATGGGGCATCCCAAGAAATAAATCACCACCCCCAATCATGTTGCTATAAATTTATTCTCCCTGTTCCCACTAACCACCACGAGTGATGTTGTTGAATTTCCGTGTAAGGGTGAATCAGGTTCCATATCCTAGATTGAAGTGTTCCTTTATCACACATGTTCTGACTGTAAATGTCTTTCAATGTCTATCCACAAAGGGACCTACCATCCAGAGCCTACCACACATTATTTGCATGAATCCCATGCTTGGTTGATGAAACACTCCCCATGTTAATGCCTCCATTAGAGAGAGGTCTTGTAAGGCATTTCCCTGATGCCCAATGATGTCTGCCTTCTATCTGCCCATCCCATATTAAAGAGACCATAATCCTATCCAGATTGGAAATCACACTCTTGGGAACTAGTAGGGTGGAGAGAATGTGCTTGGTAATGGAAACCATGACACTTTTCACTAATGTTATGTAGGCTCCAAAGGACATGAATCTACTTTTCCCCTAGTAGATGCATCCAGAAATTTTTATTATGAGTTTATCAAAATGATGTACCCTATGAGAGGAAGGACTAATCGGATCCCCTAGGTACTCCATGGAAAATAACCCCTCTCCATACTCATGCTATCCCCCACATCCCACTCCATACTCTCATAGATATTCTTGGTTATGTAAAAAATACGTTTTTCTTTGTTCCCCACCAACCCACTCCACTTGTAGTATTACCCAAGAAGCACATTCAACCCATGCACTGACCATCTAATGCCATTGATAAATACAACAGTATCATCTGTGAAATTCAAGTGAGAGAAACCCTTTGTAGAGGACATATTATAGTAAGGGATAACATTACCTATGTTGAGGATTTGAGTAATATAGAAACTGAGAGCATTTTGGGAGATAATGAAAAGAGTGGGGGACAAAGGATCCCCTTGCCAGAGGCCATGAAAAGCCTTGAAAACCCAAAATTGCTTACCCATAAACAAATTTGATGTCCACACTGATCTGAAGCAGCGGGAAAGAAGGCCAGTAGCCCAATTTGAGAACCCCATGCATGACAAGACTTTGAGAACAAATCCCCATTCCACCATATCATAGGCCTTTATCATGTCTTAATTTACCCCCAAATTGACTCCAAAAGACCGGTTTTTTATTCCAATTTACATATCTTGGACCACTCGTATTGCATCCTGAATTTACCTCCCTTTAATAAAACCATGTTGCACTGAGGCGATCCAAGAATCTAGGTGAATAGCTAGTCTTTTGTTGAGAATACCCACCAGAATTTTGAATGGTACATTACACATACTTATGGGTCGATATTGATCAATGGACTCAGGATTAAAAACATTACGAATAAGAACCATCTAGGTTTCACAAGCTATAATCAGTAGATCCCCACCCTAAAAAAATATTGGACAGCTCTCACAACATCCCCTTTAACAAAATCCCACTTCGCCCTGTAAAAAGACCCATAAGAAGCCATCAGGACCTTTTGCACTATCTAGGTTCAAAGACCAAATCACATATTGATCTTCACTCTCATCTGGAGTCCCCCTAAAGCCCCCATAAATTTCCTATGAAACACATCTTGGAATGCCCTCAAAGAGATCAGTAACACCTCTTGGATACCCCCCTCCATACATGGGTTGGGATCAGCCAAAAGAGATTTGACAGTCCCATTAACCGTGACACCTACCTCATCACGGTCACTGTAGTAGGATCCATCGTCTCTGTGAATATTAGGCCGCTGAAGACGTCTATGTTCTTTAATGAATCCGTGAATATAACCAAAATTCTTAGCCCCCTCACGAAGTCATCTGACTCTTCTCCCTCTCTTGGTAGCCAATCTTGTCACAGAAGTGTATCAGTGATATGTTAATTTTTACCTCTACATTCATTAAAAAGTTAGGCATCCCATTCTTGTTCCAGAAAATTATCCCAGAGCTCCACCTATTTACATATCTCGATCAAAGTCCTGATTGCAAGTGAGAATCTTCTTTCTCCCGGTGCGAAGGAGGTTCTTGAGTCGTCTCAGCTTATTGTGAAGTGTGATTCACTGATCCCCCTGGGATAGAGATCCCAAGATTCCCTAACCACATAAAAGAAACCTGGTTCCTCCATCCTAATTTAGGAAAACAAGACATAATCCTCTAATGACAACCATGCAGCTAGAGAAATGCGGAGTAGAGAATGACCAGAAATACACCAAACCAGATGAACAACATTAGAACCTGAGAAACATGGTTATAGTAGCCTCATTCATTAGGCACCGATCAAGTCAAAAGTAGGTGTGTCGTCCTGCACGTTGGTTATTTCACTAGGTAAAGCTGATTCCCTCATAGCCCGCATCCACATGTCCTTTCCTGACCTTGAATGAAACAAAAGCATGAATAGAATTCCTAGGAAAATCACCTCCCCCTTTCTTCTCTTCTGGACATCCGATAATATTAAAATCACCCCCAACAATCCACGGGGCATCATTAGGGTTAAAAAATTCGAACTCACTCCACAAAGACTCTATGTCCTAGGCATTGCACATTGCATAGATGAAAGAGAAGAGAAACAATTGATTCCCAACTATAATTTAAGTGGTCAGGGACTAGTCTGACGCACTAAGAAGATCAACAATATCATGGTCCTTCCAAAACAGCCATATATGTGAATTGGGAGGATCCCTGTGCATAATGTAGTGAATCTCAAGACTTTGAGAATACTCATTAATCTTTCTAGGGACATATTTCAGTTCCAAAATAGATATTATAGAAACATGATTGTTACTAACCACATTGACGATGAAGTCTGACATTGCCCTGGCCCCAACACCACAGGCGTTCTATATTAATACATTAGAAATTGCACTAAGCTCATCTAGCTATGGACCCAGACTCCTGAACCATTTCATGATGAGACAATATTTCACAAACCAGCAAATCTGATTTAGATTGAGATCGATTTTGAATACCAACATGCCCTTATGAGGTTTCCCCTAGAGAAACCACACCAATATAAAGAGACTTGTGAGTAACTCCTTGAATTGTCTTCATAAACCTCATAAATCCTACATGGAGCTATTCATCTACACCTGCATCTAGTATAACAGCTAGTTTCATGACTGGAATGTAATCAAGATCCATTGTTAGCCCATGGCCTACCACCTCTGGGGTATGATCAACGCCACATTCCTGGTGTATAGCTGGAGTCCATTGTGGTGGCATGACACTACATGGTCATGAAAATGTCTCAGTTTCATCTCATTATCATGGTTTCCATTCAATATTTCTAAACCATAATATGATAAGAACCTCATAATTTTTCCGAAAAAAGGGACTATAGGTCCAGCAAAAATCAAAAACGCCTTTTAACTTTATGTATCTACATGCATGTGTAGTCTCACCATCCCAGGCATGTATTAACCCCAAGAACGCAGTGTCATAAATGTGAACACAACATACACACAAGTCTCCCTCGTTTCCATGTACTCCCAAAAAACTGGATTCACATGGGTACTTCTTGAGTGATCCAACACAACGTGTAACAAATGTGCACGATCTTGTACTTGCAAAACCTATCATCCCATGTCCTGTCTCACATGGCCAGAAATATAGTTAGCTACAACATAGAGTGTACATATTGTACATGGAATGTATGTATTAAAACATGTAAAACCATCTTACTCAAATAATAATAACAAATGACATGTTATGATAAACTGCACCCCATGTAGACTAGGTTTTTCAGGATCGAAACTGATGATTTCCCAAAAAACATATGTTCTATAGAAAAACCAACCATTGGTATGCCAATTTCTATTATGTGGGGGCCCATACTCCCCACGAATCAATGTTTGGAATCCATATATAGAACATAACTACACAATATTTATCAAATGGCCAAATCATGATCCATAAAATTCCAATCCAAGAGTGCTCATACACCTTAGGGATAAAAGATTGGATTTCATCCCAATCCAACAATACCAGGTACTAATACAATTATCACAATAGCAGGCTTAGATATCAAGGTACTATCACAACAAAATGCATATAAATAATGCTATATAAATGGCATGGAAAATATTCATGTGATACGATTTATATCAAGTCTCTATTTGATGCATGAGATTGAATACCCTCATCAAATTAGGTTGAAACAAAATAGAACCATAATAGTATCAATAATAACAACAAAAATGAATTGTGTCACCCAATGGTGAAATTAAGTCCATTTTAATAGCTAAAAATACTAAAGCACAATTTAATTAAATTAAATTTCGATTTTTTATGTAGACAAGGTAACTACTCCCAGGAACAACTAATTAAAAAATTATTTATCCTTTATATCATATCTAACTAGTAAATAAAACTAGAAAAGAAACAGTATCAGACAACACTGTGTAACATCTTGGGTCCATATTCTATAAAAGGTGCCCCATACTAAATTGGACACATAGCCACAAGTGCATTTCCTAAAGAACATGGCAGCACAACTAAGTACAAGATGATACTTGGAAGAAGGAGGTTGATGTATGTGCATAGTGTCTATAGTTATTATCAAATATTTCTTCTCCACCCATGGATGTGAAATTTGGGGAATAATTTCTTTAATTGGGGAATTTTGTAAGAACATGGTTCTTACTTGGATGTAGGGGATTCTTTTCTTATCTTTCCATTTAATTGTTTTTCATAAAATTATGGAAAACTAGACAAGTACTATAATCTTATAGTCAGAAGACCTAAGATATGTTTACGTTTCATGTAATCTAAAGAACACTTCATGTAGTTTTTTCCAGGTTTGATGGCAATACATAATGTCTGGGCATGTTGGAATAAATGAGTGGAAAGCCAACTACACCCAGTGTACTTATTAGTACAAATCATGTAGTCATGTCGGCATGTCCGATATAGTATGTCAGTGAAATTCACGCACCATATGAGCAATTAAATGATATGCATATCGTGTATTTGGACGTACAAACTGTTGATTTTGTTTTTTTTTAACTTAAAATGGATAGAAACATCATTTTTTGTTATTTTTATAGAGGGTTCACTTGGTGGACAAACCAGTAGCAATGAGATTATTTCCTTCTCATATTTCATCATTCAGAAGATAATTCGAGGACCACCAAATCAATTGGAATCCTCACAGGGAGTGATCGATTTATCATGGGATTTTCTTTCTGATTTTTTCTCCTGAATTATTTTTTATGGTTGATAGAGTATTCTTGTTTTATTGATATACACCATTTTACCAAGAATTGGAAGTCGAGGTTGGATGCGGAGAGTTATTCTATGATGACGTAGGTGGTTTTATGCCTCTCGTAAATTTTCAAGATGATTATATGTGTCGTTGTGCCACAAACCCATGTTCAGGGTGTCGTCTATAAAGGAAATTTATCATTACTATTAACTAATGTTATGATGGTAATAAATTCAATGAAGTAAAGCATGTTTGTCTTTGTTATTTGATTAAGGGCCACCCCATTAGTGTGTTTCCCTCAGATAATTATTCTTTTTCAAATTTTGTGTAGGATGTATATGGGCATGCCTTCATTTTCCTTGTAGGGTTTTCTAAAATGTTCTTCGTTATTATATTTAAGTTCAATTATGATATAATTTTATGTGTTTTGATTATGAATTTGGGATTGTTTTTTCCCTTATGCTCATGCAGTGGGTTTTATTGTTTTTGTAGGTTAGAATGATGTTTTGAATTTTAATGATTAAATGGTAAAACGAATATGGTGACACATGGATTCTTCTTAGAAAACCATGAATAGACTCGCATGACAATTTTAGATTTAACCTTGGATGACACATGGGATCAGCTTAGAATGCCATGGACAAACTCTAGTAGCTTAAGAGTTATATGTCATTAGTGACACCGGGGCTCCCTAGTAGGATCGATGAGGATGTACTGAATTTACATGATCTTATACTACACCTAGAGTGACACTTTTTAACTCCCTTGTAGAACCGTTGAGGATGGAATCACATGAACTTATACCAACATCTAGTGTGACACTAGCGGGGTCCAATATAGGACTTCTGAGAACGGAAATTCATGATGTCTAATGAATTTCACTTGAAGTAATACATGAATTCCAACATTAGAATCTTGAAAATGGACTCAGGTTATAAATATATAATGCAATGGAATGAGTTTTGAAATTACTTCTAAGAAAACACACACGCTTTGATTCAGACATTACTTACATGTTTAGAAGGTCCTTTGGGACTTCTGTTGTTCTCACATTGTTGTGCAGAATGTCATTCATAGGAATAATTATCATACTAAAATATCTTAGGTAATTGATTTTCTAATTAACATAAATTACTTTATAAATTAAGTCTAGTAATATTAAGATTTTATACTTTTGAGTCCCTCTTAGTTTACTACATTTCATTATTATAAGATACTAATGAATATACTCATTTATAGATTATCACACACCGTAGGTGGTTTCTTATGGGGATTTATCTCACACACTGTATTTAGGTCATGTTTTTGGGCCCAAACACACTATATTGTTGAATGTTCCGATAAGGGAAAGGTCCCTTTTCAGGTACTTGATTGCTGCTTAGGAGATAAATATCATGGGACCAAGCAACGACTTGCGATGTTGCTATTTTTTATTTTCTACTATTGTACATGGGTATTGTATTGTACTGATTGTAGTGTATATTCTTTTCACAATATTCATTGAAAATGTGACATAACACATCGTATTCATATGATATGACTTCTGGTTATCTTTTTGATTCACTACTCCATTGTTTACTTCATTTGCATTTTTTACGACTTCCATTATCGTTATTATTTGTTCCGTGCTTTTACACTTTTCCATTGAGTAAATTGTTTCCTCGCTGTCACAATTTTGCCCCTCACTGCTAGTCGGTAGCCTATAGAACATGGGGAAATTTGCTCGAGGCTATGTGGACAATTAGATATAGAGACCCTCTTCCGGGCCCTAGACGTTATAGCAGTGAGAATGAGGTCTTTCTCCTTACATTCTAATAGTATATATCATAGAGATTTATTGATAAATATAGGATTGTTAGATAAATATCTGATTACCATTGAGATATACCAATAAGATTCATATGTGAGTGTAGGGATATTAGCTTTCTATATGGGCACTATTAGGATAAATTGGTTGTATTAATGAGTAAGATTATAGATGTAAGCATGATTCACAGTAAACATCATGATATGCTGGTGGGATTCATGAGTCGGATTTAGAATAAGGATATAATCATGATCTATATTTCCATTTGGATATTCTTATAGGAACAATAGAATAAATTAGAACACATATATAATTCCTCTCTTCTGTTATAGTGATATTTATGCCTCTTCAATACCTACAACATGGATCCTTGGTTTGGACACCAATAGATGATATCTATTATGTGTCAACCATAGAATATACATTGGAGATCATGTTTTTATGGAATTGGTAATTAATTATAATTGAATGATATCTCTTATTAATATCCAATGTATCCATGTTGATGTATTGATTATCATTTTCAATGTCAATAATTTAAGGTGGACATGTGTTGATGGGGTTTGGGGACATGAACCCAAAAAGGATGGATATCTCCAAAGGGGGAACATTCTTATCAATGATATTTCACTGATTAGATTTCTATTGGGGATTCATCTCTAAAATTCAATCACATTACTCCTATATAGTTATAATGGAACTAAGACATCCAAAGATAATCATTATTATATTTAATACCAATCCACATTACAATTAAATTTATCTCATAATATATCACACTCTAAAACCTAGAGGTTTAGTATCATTCTAGACTAGATACATAAACAATTTAATTTAAAATATTGTTAACATTTCCCCATAACATTAGCACAATAGTCACCATTCTATAAATCTCATTTTTTATACTCAACTTCATGACCAAGAGAACCGAAAACATAAGAATACTTGATCTCAATCATTTTTTATGGGGAAAATAGCAATATGAAATCAGGATTTACATAATTAACCTAAAAAATTAACATGGGAGGAATATTTAATTAAATCATACATGAAAAAATATTGGTTTTAAATGTAATCTCAACTAATAAACCTCATTCCATGGCATAAAAGTGTGAAATAAAATTATAATATTTACATGCCATAATTTAAACCAATGGAATACACCATGGACCTGTTTTATAGAATAATAATATGAAATCATAATATGGTGAAAATAGATAACCATATGCGGTCTATATTAAATATTTGGAACATATCTAACCACATCATGTCAATGATTATTTTTTTGAATATGACTAATAACAACATGTTCACTCTAAATCTTCTGTACATAGCTAATTTGGTTATGTATAAATTAAATGTCATTATCTTAAGATATTTTATGACCATAACCAGTACATTGGAAGACTATGTAGAACCCCACATGTAAATTAAATTATAATATATTCACATGTAATATTAAAAGAAAAAGAATATTTAATTCCATGATGAACTCTTTGAAGTAATATAACATTCATAACATTTCCATGTGAAATCATGTATAATAACCCCATGTGTTAAATCAACTAATTACAAAAATGTATTCAACCAAATGAATTACATCACATGGAAATTTAGATAGTAAATTATTTTAAATAACTTCATATGATATAAGTCTATTTGTTTAATCAAGAAAATATAAGCATAATATTAAAATATTTCATTTAAAACATTTCTTATCATTTTTTGTAAAATGTGGTTATACGTGACACTTTCAAAGATACCGTTTTAAAATAAGGTATCATGAAAACATTTTCAAAATAAAAATTTAGAAATATATTATTGTATCCTCTAAAATATATAATTATTATGATAAATTTTACAATATATATTAATATATTTATTCTTAAATGTAATGAACATTTTAATATTATAAAATACTTTTATTGATTCCCACGTCATTTAAAATAGTAATAATTATTAATTTAAAAAACAACTAAAGGGTAATTTGATGATAAAAAAATAATACATATATTTATTTATTATTAATAGAGGAAAAAAAGGGTGATAAGAAAACATATGTATATGTAACAGAAAGGGATTATTGTAACCCCCGACCCTAGTTGCCTAGAGTCGGTGCATTATTACATAACATTGGCATGATCACAAGAAAGATCAAATCTCGAAAGACCGATTGGTTTAGTAGCCTTGGAAACACTAGATATATTCATAAGTTTTACATTACATCATAAAATGAAAAACTACTACAACAACATAATGTTTCCACAATCCACACTATAATCCCCTCATAATATCCCTGCAGGTCATTCATAACTTACATCTTCACATCCTGGGAAAAATAAAACATAGAAAAGGGGTGAGCTCAAATGCCCAGTAAGTATAACAATATAGCGGAACATTCAAAAATAAGCATAAACATTTAAGGCAATGAATTACTAAAACAAAAGCCTTTTAAACTTGAACTTCAACATAGTATGGCAAAAGTAAAAAGAAATAATGTCATTTACTTGTTCACATGGATATTCTACTAATCGAATAATCACATGAAAAATCAATAACCACTTTCATAATGTTGGAATGCATAATGCCAGACTATCATAACCACATAGCCAAGGCCTCATTCCAAGACTACAAATAAGATTTTTTCCAAGGCCTTGTGCCAAGACACTAGTTTGTCTCATGAGACCTACCGATGCATCGAGGAGCTATAGCGGGCTCCACCCGTCACTTATTAAGTCCAATGCATTCCCATATGAAAAGGTTTAAACATAACTAGCATACGAAATGTCAATAATTTCACCATAAACTATGAATGGTATAAAAATAGCACATCCATAGTCAAACATATCACAAAACCTTCAATACAATATAGAAGTTTTGTATCATAATAAATCAACTTCCAATAATCTTAAAATCCATCAACGGATGTTGACATAGATGAAATCAAAATTCTTTTTAAAGAAATATCTCTTTTTATTTTGAAATCATTTAAGATCCATATAAAATAAAACATTTTCTTTGACAATATTCTTATAAGCTTGTAAGGGAAGCTTTGAAGATTTTATAATGGCGGAAAATAGCCGCACCCGCCGTATAAGTAAAAAAACATTCTTACCTTAATTCTGTCGAAAAGGTTAAAAAGGACCTTGTTTTGAAAACGACCGAAAGATTCCTTTATAAACCACTTATATAAGTCAAAAAGGGTATAAATGACTTTAACTCATATTCTAGTAAATAGTAAAAATGTTTTGAAATACATTTTTAAGAAACATGGATGTGGATGATAAAGAGATCCCAGTAGATTATTACGTATAAACAACCTTGGATAATGAAGAGGTTGTAAAGTAAACCCTTACCTTGTACTTTTCCTTGGTTGGGGTAAGTTAACATCCTGTATAATGGTGAAATAGTTGTTATTAAATTATACAAGAATCATATACATTAATATGATATCATATATGATCTTTTAATATTGATTTGATAATAATATCTTAGTATTATTGTTGTTTCGGGTGATAACCGATTCGTTCTTCTTAATTGTTTGGTTACGTAAGACATGTTTGTAATGGATAGTTTATATCTTATTAATAATCAGAATGATATTAACATTATTTTTAACCCTAAAATGAGAATAAGTCTTGAATGGATACGATGGAGAATGAATCTTATCACGTTCGTGGAGACGGTAGTCCGTACGTACGCACGAACGCTACTTCCATTTAATTTTTATCTTAAAAGAATCAAATCCAAATGATACATAGGTATATTACTATTCTAGTATAATATAATATTTTATATATGTTACTTATGTTCATTAACATCATCCTTTATACGTTTCATGTGTGGTATGAACGAGTCATATCACTTTAAGGGGGCGGTAGTCCGCACTTCCTCAAATGAAATTATCGTATGTATATACAACATGAAACGAATAATGGTATGAAATAAAATGGAATTTCAGAAGCTTATATATAAAATATATATCATTAATATCATATTTAATTACAGTGCCATCATAATGGCCACCATGAGAGGTGGTAAGATGTATTTGAACAATCATCGTTTCGTGAGGCGTTAGTTTTCCATCCACAGAAACATTATGTTCATCATCCATTAGATGGAGTTGTGTGTATGTGTAGTTTGAATCCTTCTTATAACAACATCCTAGAATATTGTGGATACTGGTGTTGTTACAAAATAAAGGAAATAAAAAGAGTTTGGGGGTTGGAGAAGCAAAATAAATGAAAATAATTTAAGAGAAATCGTTATCTTTAATTTAGGTAACTCACTTTGGTTGGAACCAAAGGACTTCTTGAAATGCTTTCTGCCTAAGGGGAAGCATCAAGGCGGAGTAGAGGGATGTGGGGAGCTTAGTTGGGCAGAGTTTGGACGAGCCAAGTGGCTTGAGAGGTGTGAGGAATGAGTAGAAGTGGTCTCCCTTTATAAGGGAGAAGAGGGGCTCTTTAGGAAAGAGTGAAAGTATTACTTTATAATATAATTATTTTCGGTTTATAATGGTCCAAAAATCATTGAGGTCAAAGATAAGATGACTCATATTCTAAATAACATCAACCAATAAGAATTGGACAGGTTTTAGATAATATTTTAATCATTATAATCTTATTTATTTAAATGATTTATTAATGAGGTAAACATTGCATCATTATTGTGTCATTAATAATTTCAATTAGTTGATGTCTAAAAATTATAAATAAAATATCATTATGTAGGAAATCTTTTTAGCTTTCTAATTAATATTTATAATAGAAAATCCAACATGTATAACCCTATGTAAAAATTGTTCTTCTAAAAGATGTAAGCTTATGCCATTTTTATTTTTATTTTAGCTTTATTAATATAAAGTGTCTCTACCACATACAAGTGGCTCCAAGGGGTCCCCAAATTGACCCAAGGATGCTCATGGTCGGGTATGTGTCCACCAATAAGGTTAGGACACGTTTTAGGGTAATTTTGTATTATTATAATATTATTTTTTAACCCTTATTTACCAGATTTACCCTTTAACCATGGTAAATAAAATATTTACCGCAGTAATTATTCAAAATGTGTAAAAATAAAAGTTACCTATTTACATAATTTGGACATCCTGATTCCAAATATGGAATCCATTTTTATAAATTCAAAACACATAAGTGGCAGAAATTAATTTAAAATTAATTCCCGCTGTCAAAACAAAAAGCGTGTTTTTAAGAGATAATAACTATCAAAAGATTGACACTTGTTTATGTTCGGTTTAATTGTAAAATTATGTCCAATGACCAACATTATATTAAATGGTAAAAATATATTCTAAATATACTTTAAAACCACTCAAATTCATAATTTATCACTATTAATTATTTTGGTTAAAAAAGTTGTTTTTAATTAAAATTTAGTAATTTTCACTATTCATCAAAATATGAAAGTTATCCGAAAAGTACCAAAATTTCACCTTAGGCTAAATTCGATATTCCGAATCCAAAAATGAAGTCCATTTCAAAATATAAAATATATATAATTTCAAAATTTAGGTATTACTATTCATAACAGCTAGTTTGATCGGTTATGGTGTGTGTTAAAACTCGACGTTGCGTACAACACACGCTAATGTTTTATTCAAAGGAAAGTGTGCTGTGGAAGCTTGGGATGTTTCATTTTAAATTTTTTGATGTCTCCATTTAGTCAAAAAAGTTTAAAATATTGTATTTAAAAAGGTTTCACTATCAAAAGTTGATAAAAGTGCAATACTGAAAATGAATCTGTTCTTGCATTATGACTAAGAAACTCATAATTTGGATTCTAAAATTATAAGGATTATATAAAGTTAAAAATGTAGTTAATGCTATTCATGACCTCTTTTAATGGCTTTTTTTTTTGGTAAGTCATGGTGAAATTGAACTCGGTGTTGCGTGTAGTGCAAGTTATTGAATTATTTTAAAGAAATAACACACTATGCAATCTTGGGGTGTTACATTCTCCCCTCCTTCAATAAATTGCGTCCTCGCAATTTGAAATTGTTCTTCGAAAATAAAAGGTTGAAAATAGATAATATATTTTTGGGAAAACCCACATCGGAAATTGGGTTACTAAAATTTAGTCTTAATATGAGGAAAAGAGAAATGAAAGGGTCACCACCAAATTATGATCTTGATTAGGAGAACATTGGTGGAAATTAGAGACATATAATCGGAGGAAAAACGTAAATATTTATAGGTAGTGATTGAGGTCATCAATCACAAACAAGTGCATAATTGAGGTCCTTAAACTAATCAATCTATGATGATTTGAAGTACCATCGGTTCAACAAAATATAGGGTATTGGGATAACACATTTTTGACGTTTCAAAATATCTTAGTTGAAATCCCACATCGAAAAATGAATTAACGAGGCCTCTATTTAAAATAAAGAGTCGAAAGTATGAAGATTACCAAAAATAACACATACTAGGGTTCCATGTAGGAAAATATGGATATGGAAGAAAAATCTAACCATCAATTATCTGATGGAGAGTGGTAGAGAACATGGCTATGAAAAGGCCAACAATCCCAAAGCCATAAATTAGTGATGATTTAAGTTACCATCTAGGAAAACATTTTTGTTCTAAGTTTCTTTTATTAATGATGAGGAATTTATTTATGAGATTGGCTAAGATCATAAGGAGATATACTTACTTTATAATTAGAGTTTTATCCATTAATAAGTTTCTACCACAAACTCATCTTTCACTCTAAAAGATAATAGAATGTAATTTTTTTTATTTATATTATTCGTACAGGGTTCCAAAATAAATGAATTTATAATTCATCTACCAGATCTTTAAAAAAACTACATTATTTAATCCAGGACATCTCATGGGCTAGTGGTAGGTGATACACCCTTGTCGCCCTTCGGTTGCGGGTTCAAGTCTCGCAGCCTTGCCGAACGTGACGGGTTGCCGCCCGACCTCCGGGTTGTCCTTTTATGGTAATCCAAAATAATCCAAACTAGAACTATCCAAAATACTTCTGTCTAAACTCACATTCCAACATTTATAAGTAAGGTAAACATAATGTAGAACCTTTTTACCCCGTAATAGCATATGAATACCTTCATCATGTATTCTTTTAATACACTGAAACATCCTGAATTACCATATTCCTTATTGATTACATACATGCTCCCTTATTCCATATAGAAATCTGGATATACTTCATTAATCCAAAAAAAAATTTAAACCCCAAAAATGATGGAATATACAAATCATTAATCAGTTCGAAGGTAGTTAAGAATATCCAATATAATTTATCCAAAACAATCATGTATTATTCAAAAATCACTACTTCGGTATCAGAACTATATTATGGTTTATCATTCTCTCAACCATATATTTTCCAAAAATTTATCCTGCTATTGAGCCACTTTTCTTTGTTCCACATAATCTCAAGTCCTTAATGAAATAGTACTGCAGTACAATCCTTATATACTCCATAATTATTATAACAAGTACATTATTGATACAACACTCAATTGACATAATCAACATAAGAACTCTAATCAATCCTCTTCATCTGTGGTAGTATCATAACTTGATTATTATCCAATAGCATCATTTGCGGCATAGTCTGATGACTGGGACATAGGTTCGCGTAATGTCCAAACTCCTTGCAAATGAAGCATTGTACATTTGAAACAATTTTCTTACCCTTGCAGTCACGTAATTTGTGCCCTTTTCCTCCACACTTATAAAAAACTCTCATTCCTTTCAGGAAAGTTCCAGGGTGTTTCTTTCCACAGTTACCACATATGGGAAAATTATTCTTTTCCCTCTTCCCTTTATCCATCTTTCTCTCTTCCATCCTTTTCTTCTCTTGCTTCCCTTCAAAGCCATAGGACTCAGTAAACTCTTTACTTATCTTATCAACACATGATATTATTTCTTCATATGATGATAATACATGGGAGACTATTTCTCTTATAAATTCTAGCTTAAGACCATGAAAGATATGATCCTTCCTTATCTTTGAATCATGTGTATTTCTGGAGTTCTCATTCCTTCTACTGGGCGCCATTTCTAAACAATGGCATAAACTAGATCTGTTTATGAATCAAAATACATAATCCCATACTTATAAAACACTTAACATAAATTGAACTATTTATGGATATAATCCATAATCATAAAAATGTTTTCATTGAGGAAGTATATACTCATAAACCCTTCATAATGATTTGTAAAGAAAATGAGAGTTATCCAAAGCATATCCCCCGGGAGTGTCGTAACCAAGAGTGCAGCAAGGCCCGTTGTCGTGCACCAGTTCCCGTTCGAGTCTAGCTCAAAGCGGTGTTTTCGGGTTTTACCCCTAGGTACATATCTGCCAGAGCCACCTCTACCTGCTCGTATCCAGACAGGGATGTATTGTTCGGAAAACTCACAAAATCTCTACAATACCAAAATTCTAGGAAGTTCTTCTATACTAATCCTCAAAGTTCATCTTAGGTCTACGTGCTCTAATAAGAGTTTATCTAAATCTAGCTTCCAAGGTTTGTACTAAACTTCCTCTGATACCAACTGTAACGCCCCGACCCTAGTTGCCTAGAGTCGGTGCATTATTACATAACATTGGCATGATCACAAGAAAGATCAAATCTCGAAAGACCGATTGGTTTAGTAGCATTGGAAACACTAGATATATTCATAAGTTTTACATTACATCATAAAATGAAAAACTACTACAACAACATAATGTTTCCACATTCCACACTATAATCCCCTCATAATATCCCTGCAGGTCATTCATAACTTACATCTTCACATCCTGGGAAAAATAAAACATAGAAAAGGGGTGAGCTCAAATGCCCAGTATGGATAACAATATAGCGGAACATTCAAAAATAAGCATAAACATTTAAGGCAATGAATTACTAAAACAAAAGCCTTTTAAACTTGAACTTCAACATAGTATGGCAAAAGTAAAATGAAATAATGCCATTTACTTATTCACATGGATATTCTACTAATCGAATAATCACATGAAAAATCAATAACCACTTTCATAATGTTGGAATGCATAATTCCAGACTATCATAACCACAAAGCCAAGGCCTCGTGCCAAGACTACAAATAAGATTTTTTCCAAGGCCTTGTGCCAAGACACTAGTTTGTCTCATGAGACCTACCGATGCATCGAGGAGCTATAGCGGGCTCCACCCGTCACTTATTAAGTCCAATGCATTCCCATATGAAAAGGTTTAAACATAACTAGCATACGAAATGTAAATAATTTCACCATAAACTATGAATGGTTTAAAAATAGAACATCCATAGTCAAACATATCACAAAACCTTCAATACAATATAGAAGTTTTGTATCATAATATATCAACTTCAAATAATCTTAAAATCCATCAAAGGATGTTGACATAGATGAAATCAAAATTCTTTTTAAAGAAATATCTCTTTTTATTTTGAAATCATTTAAGATCCATATAAAATAAAACATTTTATTTGACAATATTCTTATAAGCTTGTAAGGGAAGCTTTGAAGATTTTATAATGGCGGAAAATAGCCGCACCCGCCGTATAAGTAAAAAAAACATTCTTACCTTAATTCTGTCGAAAAGGTTAAAAAGGACCTTGTTTTGAAAACGACCAAAAGATTCCTTTATAAACCAGTTATAAAAGTCAAAAAGGGTATAAATGACTTTAACTCATATTCTAGTAAATAGTAAAAATGTTTTGAAATACATTTTTAAGAAACATGGATGTGGATGATAAAGAGATCCCAGTAGATTATTACGTATAAACAACCTTGGATAATGAAGAGGTTGTAAAGTAAACCCTTACCTTGTACTTTTCCTTTGTTGGGGTACGTTAACCTCCTGTATAATGGTGAAATAGTTGTTATTAAATTATACAATAATCATATACATTAATATGATATCATATATGATCTTTTAATATTGATTTGATAATAATATCTTAGTATTATCGTCGTTTCGGGTGATAACCGATTCGTTCTTCTTAAATGTTTGGTTACGTAAGACATGTTTGTAATGGATAGATTATATCTTATTCATAATCAGAATGATATTAACATTATTTTTAACCCTAAAATGAGAATAATTCTTGAATGGATACGATGGAGAATGAATCTTATCACGTTCGTGGAGACGGTAGTCCGTACGTACGCACGAACGCTACTTCCATTTAATTTTTATCTTAAAAGAATCAAATCCAAATGATACATAGGTATATTACTATTCCAGTATAATATAATATTTTATATATGTTACTTAAGTTCATTAACACCATCCTTTATACGTTTCATGTGTGGTATGAACGAGTCATATCACTTTATGGGGGCGGTAGTCCGCAATTCCTCAAATGAAATTATCGTATGTATATACAACATGAAACGAATAATGGTATGAAATAAAATGGAATTTAAGAAGCTTATATATAAAATATATATCATTAATATCATATTTAATTACAGTGCCATCATAATGGCCACCATGAGAGGCGGTAAGATGTATTTGAACAATCATCGTTTCGTGAGGCGTTAGTTTGCCATCCACAGAAACATTATGTTCATCATCCATTAGATGGAGTTGTGTGTATGTGTAGTTTGAATACTTCTTATAACAACATCCTAGTATATTGTGGATACTGGTGTTGTTACAAAATAAAGGAAATAAAAAGAGTTTGGGGGTTGGAGAAGCAAAATAAATGAAAATAATTTAAGAGAAATCGTTACCTTTAATTTAGGTAACTCACTTTGGTTGGAACCAAAGGACTTCTTGAAATGCTTTATGCCTAAGGGGAAGCTTCAAGGAGGAGTAGAGGGATGTGGGGAGCTTAGTTGGGCAGAGTTTGGACGAGCCAAGTGGCTTGAGAGGTGTGAGGAATGAGTAGAAGTGGTCTCCTTTTATAAGGGAGAAGAGGGGCTCTTTAGGAAAGAGTGAAAGTATTACTTTATAATATAATTATATTCGGTTTATAATGGTCCAAAAATCATTGAGGTAGAAGATAAGATGAATAATATTCTAAATAACATCAACCAATAAGAATTGGACAGGTTTTAGATAATATTTTAATCATTATAATCTTATTTATTTAAATGATTTATTAATGAGGTAAACATTGCATCATAATTGTGTCATTAATAATTTCAATTAGTTGATGTCTAAAAATTATAAATAAAATATCATTATGTAGGAAATCTTTTTATCTTTCTAATGAATATTTAGAATAGAAAATCCAACATGTATAACCCTATGTAAAAATTGTTCTTCTAAAAGATGTAAGCTTATGCCATTTTTATTTTTATTTTAGCTTTATTAATATAAAGTGTCCCTACCACATACAAGTGGCTCTAAGGGGTCCCCAAATTGACCCAAGGATGCTCATGGTCGGGTAGGTGTCCACCAATAAGGTTAGGACACGTTTTAGGGTAATTTTGTATTATTATAATATTATTTTTTAACCCTTATTTACCGGATTTACCCTTTAACCATGGTAAATAAAATATTTACCGGAGTAATTATTCAAAATGTGTAAAAATAAAAGTTACCTATTTACATAATTTGGACATCCTGATTCCAAATATGGAATCCATTTTTCTAAATTCAAAACACAGAAGTGGCAGAAATTAATTTAAAATTAATTCCCGATGTCAAAACAAAAAGCGTGTTTTTAAGAGATAATAACTATCAAAAGATTGACACTTGTTTATGTTCGGTTTAATTGTAAAATTATGTCCAATGACCAACATTATATTAAATGGTAAAAATATATTCTAAATATACTTTAAAACCACTCAAATTCATAATTTATCACTATTAATTATTTTGGTTAAAAAAGTTGTTTTTAATTAAAATTTAGTAATTTTCACTATTCATCAAAATATGAAAGTTATCCGAAAAGTACCAAAATTTCACCTTAGGCTAAATTCGATATTCCGAATCCAAAAATGAAGTCCATTTCAAAATATAAAATATATATAATTTCAAAATTTAGGTATTACTATTCATAACAGCTAGTTTGATCGGTTATGGTGTGTGTTAAAACTCGACGTTGCGTACAACACACGCTACTGTTTTATTCAAAGGAAAGCGTACTGTGGAAGCTTGGGATGTTTCATTTTAAATTTTTTGATGTCTCCATTTAGTCAAAAAGTTTGAAATATTGTATTTAAAAAGGTTTCACTATCAAAATTTGATAAAAGTGCAATACTGAAAATGAATCTGTTCTTGCATTATGACTAAGAAACTCATAATTTGGATTCTAAAATTATAAGGATTATATAAAGTTAAAAATGTAGTTAATGCTATTCATGACCTCTTTTAATGGATTTTTTTTGGTAAGTCATGGTGAAATTGAACTCAGTGTTGCGTGTAGTGCAAGTTATTGAATTATTTTGAAGAAATAACACACTATGAAATCTTGGGGTGTTACAATTATTAGAGAGGATACAAAATATTCTTGACAACAATATACTTCTATGATAAAAAAAATAATTAGGGAAGAAGATTAGAATTAAAAAATTCATTCTAGAAATATATTAAGACAAATTAGCATCCAAAGAAATATTATGGTGGATGAAACCAATAAATTAATAATGAAATATAAGAAAAAATTATAACACAAATAAATTATATTTGAGTAAAAATTTACTTGTGGATTTACAAACACATGAATTGAAAAAAAATGAAAAAATGAAATATTGATGGATCTTTAATTAAAATAATTTAATGAAATATATGATAAAATTCATTTCTTTTTTATTTTATGCCCCTAATAAATAAAACAAATATTCAGTATGGCTTATGTCTGATGGAATGAAAATTGAGATGAGAAAATTCCTTATTACTTTAGTACATCTTGAATAAGATGTCATTGAAAAAAAATTACGTGATCTTTCCCTATAAATTCAATGAATTTAATAAACTATTATTTCAAAATTCATTCATTTTCTACTAATTATAGCATAAAAAGTAAAACATAGTGCACTATTAGAATCGTATCTCAAGAAGTTAAAATTAATACATTGAATCACTAACATTAATGTTCAATTTCCCCGAATACACATGAAAATGAATTATAATAAACATAAACTACTTTAAAACATATCTCATGACCTTATTCATATCCATTATCTTTTTTATTCTTTAATATTAATCATTTACTATATATTTATAATTTAATTAATGAATTTTTTATCATCAAAAACAAATAAATTTTATTGTTTTTCACATGTTTTGTAATGAAGACATGAAAAAATGTTATTTGAATACAAAGTACACAATTAAATATCAGTAAACACATATTTAAATAACTTTATTTTCATTATTATTCATCCCCATATTTTTTGTGGAATCTGTGTCCACAGTTCATGGGAATCAGATATACGATGAGCTTGTTTTGGGAAATTTACTACTATCCACATGTTACATTATAATGAACATAAATTATTCATTAATCCTTTAAGAAACATTTTCAAGAAATATATTCATCCTTAAAAACATATATACTCATAAAATATATTTTTCAATCATTCATGTAAGGGAGTGATTTAAAATGAAATATGTTGTTCAAGGAGGTGGTAGTTTTCCTACAACACAAACGAGTTTTTTATTTGTCATATGGCTGAGAGGAAGGTATATAATTATTCTTCTATGAAAATAAAAAATGTATACTTATGATATTTATGGAATAATGTTTTCATTGTTATAATATATTTTAAATATATATAAGAAAAATGGAAGGAATATGAATGAAAAATGAGTGATAATGAATTTTTACCCAATTTCTCTGGAGAACTCCTTGAACATTAATATTGTCGTGTTTTGGGGATAAAAAACCAATATATAAGGGCAACGAGTTTTTTGATATATATTTGGGTATAAATTATTTTGATATAAGAGGCTTCTTATATGGAAATAAGTGTCAGGGTGAAGGTATCCTTTAATATGTGAGAGGGGTAGCACTTTTTTAAATATTCATAACATTGTATTGATTGCATGTCACATAAAATATATAGTGTAATAAAAAGTGTAAGATAATGGATAAAGTAAAATTATTGGTTGATTCACCACTCATATGCCCAAATAAGAGATAATTTTTGAGATATTTGTTCCCTTTCCCTTTAAACTATTTTGTACAATAATATACTTTTTCTATAGTAACTCATTTTTCTAACCTCGATGAATTATTTTTAGGAATAAAAAATAAATTTATCTTATTAAATCCTTTGGAAATGTTAATTTGAAATCTGAAAAAATTCATAATATTAAATTTATAACGTTTTAATTTTTTTTAAATAATAAATGTATAATGCATAAATGAATTTTTAGCAAAAGTATATCATTGGTTAAAAAAGTTCAAGAATATGTTTGTAATTTAAATATACTATTATTAAATTTATAACATTACTTAAAAAAAATTCATCAAAATGGGTTAAATATTTTCTAATTCATGGTTATATCCATATGATGTCATATGAGATTGTATTTGTGAAAATGGAATTATGTACTATTCACAAAAAATATACCTTTTTAGAAAATTCACAATGTTTCATCCTAATATAATACTTTAATAATAATTCCAAAAATTATATTTATTTTATTAAATAAATTTTTTAAATATATTATTTTTTAATCTAAATGAAAATATAAGATATAATAAACATCTATAATTATAGGAAAATGATTTTTTTTCAAAATATAATTATTCTAATTCTTATTTGCAACAAAATAAAAATTAAAATAGTGTTAATATATTATTCATATAAAATGTATAATTTTACATAATTTAGATTTTATATATTTAGTTTCATAAAAAGTTCATTTCACCTAGAAAATAAATTTTTAGTTAAAAATTTTATATCCATAAAATTATCTTGTTTGTTATTTATCCATGTCAATTAAATTAAATTAATGCATTAGTTTTAAAAAATTACATTATTTTTTACTCCACAATTATTTTATAATATAGTTACATCTATATATACCAACCAATTCAATAGATATATTATAAGAGTTATATTTAATACTTATAATTTTATCTTAGCAAGATGTATGTCATTTTATTTTGGTTTTTTTTGGTCAAAAAATATATTCAATGAATTTTTTATTTAAAGGGAAAATACACATTAAAAATATGGGATGTTATATTTTTTAGTTTAAATAAATTGTTTTTTATTATAAATATGATATTGATGTCATAATTATATATTTTTACAAAATTTGACATTATTTATATCAAAGATATACTAATAATTCAGAATTAGTAAAAAAAATTATCATATTATAAGCTTTAATTTTTATTCATATCATATATTATTTACATCACACATAAGTTCAAATATTTTCATAAGATATAAAAACATATCTATGAATGGTAAACATATTGTTTGAGGATAAAAAATTCCTAAAATAAGGGGTACTACATTCTCCCTCTTAAATAAATTGTGTCCTTACAATTTTAGTTATCATTACGTAGATATATTGTATAATTATATATAAGCCTCACTATCTTAGTAATGATTATATATATCATTTAATCACTCGTAACATTCATAGAATAATTTGATTTCAATCTCTTAAAATTTGAGTTAAATACCCCTCTTGATTGGGAACTAAGACCTATATAATGGGAATAATTTTCCTTCTGAGTTTATTTTTAGTTTTCAATAATATATGAGAATTATATTATTTGAAATTTGAAATTCTATTTCAAAATTTTGGTAATAAAAATAGATTTTATGTGTAGATAGTCGATCTGTTTCAAAAAATCACACCAACTTTTTTTGATGGGATAACAATAATATTTCCATATAGTACATTCTTAAAAACATCAACTTTGGATACAATAATCATATATGTAAAAGTGTATTATGATGATTAAAAATATAATAATTGTTATTATTTTTTGAAACTCATATATCATATATTATATATACTACAATGGTTACAATGAGAGTACAATTATACCTCCACACATAGGAAGTGGAAGATAAGTGGACCATAATTATCACGATCCACAATATCACGAGATATATCATAGTATCTTCATTTTTTTAAATTTTATATATGATACTTTGGTTTATTATACTCATTATCCAAGGTATTGGGTAATTTATTTTAATAATACCCAAACACCTTGAAATTGAAGTATTGAAGTGTTGGTGGAGAATAAGTTTGGACTATTATACCTTCTATTATATGGTTTCAACTCTTTATCTATCATTAAAAACAATAATATTGGTGGACAATTCATCGACATAATTTTTTCTATTCCATTGATATATTTAACATTGGTTTTTTACCACAATATTTACATTTGGGAAGTTGAATCATCTTTCCAATATAATTAGGTTCATGTAAAAATACATGAAAATCCACCTTTTTCTTATAAGGTTAGTTTAGGAGATCATTGTGTCATATGATTCTAATAATAAGTCATTATAGCTGGGTGATAATAAATATAATATTTTCAATATAAGAAAAAATCCCATTTGGTTAATAATTGTAAAATGAACCACATTTCCCATCACATCCCTTATTAAATCATTATTCTTTTTCTCTAACCATTACATAAATAAAGGAATGATAAGTTAGGATAATAATTAAATTATTAAATGTATAAAAGAAAAATTTAAATTCAAAAGATGTAAATCATAAATGACATCATAAGTTAACTTCTAAATTCTCTAAATTTAAATCTAGGGTATTCAAGGTCATATTATTATCAGGTTCTATAATACAACTAACCATTTACTACATTAAAAATTCTATTTAAATACATCATTATAGTTTATAAAACTCTTTTGAATCACAAAATAATATACCTCATTACTATTAATACATATGCGTATTTTGGTCCACTTATTAATACATATGCGTATTTTGGTCCACTTATGATGTCATTAAATTGTTTCTTTTAAATAGAATATGATCTCAAATAAATTTCATATACATGGATATAATATCAGGTTTCATTAAAAGAAAAGAAATAATCATCCAACTCTAATATATTAAATAGAAATAATGAATTTAAATTGGTAGATATGAAATATATAAAAACAAAAATGACAAAATATAAGAAGAAAAATAGGTAATTTAAAAAGTGTAATAATTGGGGAAATAACACCTTTGGAGAAATCATGGAGGGAGATTGAGTTTTCTTTATATATGGAGAAAAAGGTTATCAGGTATATCAATTAAGGGGAATGAAAGAATCCACCAATGTAAAATGATTTAAATATTTTTTTTATGGGAACTAATAAAATGATTTCCCCATTTATAAAGGTTATTTTCCTAAATATATAAAACGTAGTAATTCTATGATAATGTGATCTCTTTATCTTTGTTTCAAGTCCCAAGTGATGTGTTAGAATGTAATTTTATTATAAACATAATGATAGATAATTATTTATTTGATTCTGTATCTTTGAGAAATTTTATATCATTCTAATTGACGAGAGAATTAAATTTTCCACTAACACTCTAAGGAAATAGTTTTCAGTAAAGACACATAGTTGGATTACAATTCCCCGAAAGATATATAGATAAATATTATTCCAAATTTATCAATATTCCCTAGTTACAGTCATTATTTTATACCTATTATTGACATTGACGTAATATTTAGTATGTTTTAGATTTTAAATCATAGTATATGAATTCATTTATGATAGTATACAATTAAAATATATAAAGGGGTTATTAAATCCCCTATTTTTATGGGAAAAACATCATTATTTTAATATTTCTTTGGATCTAGCACTAATATATCACCTTAATAAAATTATGGGGGAAGAGGAAGATAAAAAATATATGATTGGAAAATAAATCCTAAGGGTATCGGAAATACCTATTACTGACTAATACATAATGTGCATATATAAAAATTACTAGGAGAACTACTTGATTATAATATTGAGTTTTCTATAGAACTCATTCCAAATGTTAAACAAATATCCAAGAATCCCCATATAATAGAACATGTGAATTTGGAAGAGTCCAATAATAAACAATATGTGTCATGTGATATGGGATCTATATTCTATAGTGATTAACCTTGGAGATCCCCATATCTTATTGGAGAAAAAGAATGATTGGTTTAGAAGTTTTTTCATCGATTAGAGGGAAATCTAAGTAATTAATATAATTAATAATTATCATTTTATGTGACTTTTTAAATTATTATTTTCAACATAAATGAGATTAGTAATTTATGATGATTTATCTTTAGTTTATATATCTCTGATTAGGGTATATAATAGTAATTTACAAAATTCTATACTTTATATAATTTATATAAACATTTAATTTATCATAAAATAATTCAGATTGAGTGTTTCGCCTCCTATTTTTACGGCTATGAGGAATAGAGTATTCAAGTATACTAATTATAAATTTTTCATAATATTCTTTTATAATATATTTAAATAATATAAAATTTTTAAAGTGAAAGAGAATAATTTATGACTAGTTTGATATATTATCAGAGAAAATGAATTATATATAAAATTCAATAAGTGTGAATTTCAGATCCATAATGCTTCATTTCATCGATATATTTTTTCTATGGATGAAATATCTAATGATCATTAAAAGAAAAATTTAATTAATGAATGACTCACACTATTGAATATAACATAGTTAATTACATTACATGATTTAGTAGGATACTATCAGAGTTTTTAAAAAAATCCTAATTCACTAACTCATCATCAATGTTGTTACATAAATAAGTGAAATTTACATGGAATAGGGAATGCAGATAATATTAGAGGATCTAAAGAGGATATTATTTAATAGATATGTATTTAATTTACCATCATGGAAGAAGGATTTATAATATATAGTGATTCATATTTGAATGGAAGACACTATTTCCCTATAAATAATTATAGATTTGTTTCTTAAAAATGTAGAAGATTGGAAATACATAAACAGAACTATCCTACTCATGATCATGAGTAGGTAACTATAATATTTTCATTAGAGATATAAATAAACTATTAGTTTAGTTAAATATGTGACCTATATATTGAAAAAAATATAAGTACTTATTCTCATGAAATGTACTAAATAAGCCAAAAATAAGATCATAAGACATAATCAATTATTATGATTTCATGATAAAATACCATTTTGGGAAGGGAAATAATGTGGCTGATGTGTTGGGATGGAGAGACTGGGGAATTATAAATATGACGAGGATTAACAAGGATCATACATTCATGGTTTTAATAATATTAAATATGATAATTTTTAGGAATAATAAAATACTATTTTTTTAAGAAATGGATAATTTATATTTATTGGAAAAAATTGAGAAATCATAGCAGGATGATAACAATTTTTAATGGATGAATAATGCTATGAATAAAAGAAACAAGGTAGATATCATTTATAAATATTTATTTTTTATGTTTGGGAAGATATTATATAATATTTCCTTACAAAGACTAATAGGGAGATACGAGGAGGTGGGATATACTGGATGAATAACATATATAAATTTTTTATAGACACTATAATAACACAAATATGTGAATGGATTTAAGAGAAATGTTTTGTAAGTTTGTATTAAGAGGTAAATTGTAGACTATGTATCTATATTCATGGTATTACATTTGGTAAAGGCTAAAAGAAAATATCTTAAAGAGTTCTTGAAACTGAGAATGATACCAATATAGATGTTAGATAATAGTATAATGGATGTTTTCACTCAAGTTATGAAACAATTCTCTGAAGAATGAATTTATATGAGCAATTTATTATCACCATACCATGTTTTCAAATTTCATATCAATAATTAATGATATACCCATTATCAACATTTAGTTATATAGATTAATAAATTTTTAAAACTTCAAGGTTGTATTATATCAATTAAATCAGATCATTAAACAAGATTAATGTGGATATTCTGGAAGAGTATTTAAAAGGTTATTGACACTGATATAAATTTGAGCACTGATTATCATCCTAAAAATAATGGGATGTATGAAACTGCTATTAAGCATTATAATCCCTCTTAAAATCGTTCCTCTTAACATTATGTTTATGTGGTATCTATATAAACCTCAATTGGAATTTGTATAAAATAATATTTTTCTTTCGAACACCTAGATGACATATAATGAAGCATTGTACTGGAATATATTTCATACTTCAATTTGTTGGGATGCAATTGGACAAAATAATATGGTTGGAAAATACCCTTTTCAAGGGAAAACCATGAATTTGTGGAACATTCATGAACATATTAATGTATTTCCAAATAGATAAAAGAGTTATAATGATAATCAAAAAAGGATATAGAATTTAATGTGAGAGATCATTTTTTAAAAAATATTCCTCCACGGATGGGGGTTATAATATTTTGTTCAAATATGAATCTAAATCCAAAGTATATTAGGCCTTTTAAAATTTTATAGAGAATTATGGTTTTTTATTTCTGATTTCCACTCCCTCCCAACCTCTATACAATGTTTTCCATATTTTATTATTTGTAAAATACATTCCAGATCAGATATATATAAAGAATAATTAGCGTATATATTTTGAAATTGAATTATCTTATAATGATATTATTTTCAATATTCATAAAACTGGAGAGAATTAATTTCATAATCAAGAAAAATTTTCTTGGGAAATACCTGTAATGAAATGCAAATATATACGAGGAAACATGGGATCCTAAAGAAGAAATTAGGAAGTATTAAGAAAATATATATATGTTTTGACATATATACGAATTTATATGCTAAAATTATTAAACTATTGATAATTGTATTCCCCTTATTCATCTTTAATATGTAAAAATTGTATCCCTAATTTATTTCCCAACACACTCCCCAAAATAAAACATTTACCTACACTATAATATTATTGATATAATTATAGTATAATAATAACTCTAATTTTTGAAAAAAAATTCTTATATATCAAAATATATATTTATGATGTAAATTAAATCAATTAATGATATTATTTTAGATATATAATCCTCTTTTTTCGATTATACATCCTATGTCAAGTTTTGTTCTAAGAAAAGAACAATTCTCGAACCATTTATTTAATTATGCAGTTAAAAGTTTATATTTTTTTGGAGGTCTTAAAGTCATGTAACTATAGTTTATTTATTCATAAATAATACATTTATAATAATTAGTATTTTAAAAAAAATTGTATCTTAAATTTTATAGTTAAGAACTAATTTCTCAAAAAGTATTTTTTATTGTGTTATGTATACTTATATTAATAATTTTTTACCATTTATAAATATAGAATAATGTAAAATTAATTCCATATTTTTAATTATAATAAAATAACACAGGTAATAAGGTCAACATCATTTTTTTCATAACAAATAGTTACCGTGGTAAAGGTTTGTCACCGTGGTTAAGGATAAAAGGGATGGGGTTAATCTAAGAGATATTACATTAAATATATCTAAAAACACTAAAATTTGATTTAGACTGTGTATTTAGACATTAAGTTATCCAATCATATAAATATTATTTAATTGGATAATTCTTCCATGAGAAATACCTTAAATATATTTTAAATTTATTATTATGTACAAGGGAACCACTCTACTTGCTTATTAAAAGAAACATGGTCTCATTACATTTGAAAACACAATAAAATACATATAACAAAAAATATTATAAATGGACTTTAGGTCATGGAATTCCTAAAATAACCATCCAAGAATCTATTAGGTGTTTTCTAGAAGGGATTATTTAAGGAGGTGTTATATGTTCTTACCAAGACATTTCAAGTGTCCTTATTTTTAAGAAACATAAAAATATTAAAAAAAATACTAAAATAATTATATTTCTATGTTATGTAAACTATATTATTATGTTATATTTATATCCATTTTTATCTCCTTCACATCTAATGGAAACTAAAAATTTCTCTCCTATATACATGTGGACTTCTGCCTCCACTATGCACTGAATTTCATTTTTAATCCCTACCTTTCATGGACAGTGATATAGATGTATTTAATAAATATAGATTTTATTTATAAAATATTTTTTAATAATTAAATATAAATAATTTTTTATTTTCTTTCCCTAATTCCTTTTGGAAAATTGAATCATCACTCATGTGTACATGCAAATCACTGCACCCAAAAAGCACTGCAATTCATTTATCTTAAAAACATTACATTGATGGTTATAAACATTTTTTCATATATAAATATGATATGTATGACATTATTAAAATTTATATAGTTGATTTACCTATAAACATATTTCATGTATTGAAACCAGTAAATAAAAAAATTCATGAGAACCAAAATAGTTAATACTTGGATATATGATTTTAACAAAAAATTATGATTAAATATATATAAAAAATTAAGAATTAATTATATAAAAAAATATAGGAGTAAATATTGATATGTTATGTACTAATTATAAATATACATTTATTATACAATATGTTAGAACATGTCCAACCATGCGAGATTCCAAGGTAATGATTTATTCAATAGAATCAATTTTATTAGATAATGTTTATGTTTAAATTTATTTTATGGTAATTATATGATATTTATATCTTAAAATATTTCAATTTTATTCTCAGTTGGTTATTAATGATTTTATTAATGTTTTATATTATTTCCACTACATTTTTTTCTACAACCTACAAAAAAGAATGTTAACAAGAAAATTTCACCATATATTTTTTCTTTAGTCTGAAGTCATTTTCCTCCATGTCTATATTCATTAAATTTTTTCAATAATGGTATTATAATATTCTACTAATTTTTAATGGTTATTTTCAACAATCATTGATTTTTTTAAATGATTTAAAAATGAATCTTTTATCTTTATTTTACATGTTTTTTTATCTTTTAAAAAAAATAAGAAAAGTTTCTTTTTAATGTTTACAACATGAAGAAAACATCATTCCATTATAATCATTATTCACTAAAAAGTTGTATCTCTAATCACCAGTGGATTTTCAACTGAAATATTATTCCCATTATTCTAGAAATTTTATGTTTTATTATGTTTTGAAAAGAAATGTATATTTCTTATTGTTTTATATATGACATTAAAATGTCTTTAAAATGGTGTTTTTTCATTTATGTCCACATACATTAATGATTAATATGCTTCACTTGTGATATTATCTTATGATAACAACGATATTATTTATTTGTATGTATTATGATCATTCATTTCTATATATTGACAGGGGAAAATTGTGATATTATATGATATTTTTCTAACATAAATATTTATTTCTAATTATTTTTTATTATTTTTTATATTGTATATTATTTCATTTCATATAATGAATGTAGTAAAATTAGTGACTAATAGGTTGTCCATGATATTAGATAGATACTCAATGCAGTAATCGGTTTTAGGATACATTCATTCTTGGTTATATGCATTTAATTTACATATGTATGTATGATTTATTAACATGGGGCATTGACTGAAAAAATATTCTCTCTAAATTTTTTATATTATTTTGAAAACAATTATTACTATAATTTTTATTATAATATATTAATATATCATCCATATATATATATATGTGTGTGTGTGTATATATATATATATTCCACATTGATGATATTAGTTTTATAATTTATATTTTTTTCATTTTTCTACTCTATAATATTCATACCTCTATTATTCTATGATAGCTTTAAAAATACTATTTATGTTAATGAATATATGAGATCACCCATTTAATTTATTTCTCCTCAACAAAAAAAATAAAAGTGACATGTAAAATAATTTTATGGATATACTAGAAGATATAATAAATTTCTCACTAAAATTTAAGTTGTACTTCATTTGTTTGAATTTAATGTTGGAATCCTATATTTTTCTACACTATCAAGACTAATAAAAAATATTTGTCCTAACAGATAATATATATTATATCATTCCAAATGTAATTGTGTAAACACTGACTCTAGGTTACTATATTTTGGGTTGTTACATTGGAAACCATTTATAAATACTTTTTTTAATTTTTTTCATTCAGGAATTACTAAATCCGTATGAATTTTTGTTAAACCAAATATTCCTTATATAATTTATAATATTTCATCATCAATTTATTTAATCTTGTCTTGGGTTCTCCCTTAGTTACATATAATTATTTGTGAATTTTTTCCCTTTTGTGGAAATGACGTTTTAATTCAAATCTTTTTCTTTAGTGAGTTTTTTTCTCATAAATTTATAACATTGTATAAAGAAATTCCCACACTTCAACATGTCCTTTATATTCCATGTGAATTTTAATTTTGGCTAAAAATGATATCATTTATTATTTTTTAATAAAAATATCTATTATTTATTTTGATCTTTAATTTATTATTTACAAATTTTCAAAAGTAATAAATTTTAACCTTGTAAATGATCCATGTTTCAATTAAGCCATTTAAAAATATTAATAATGTATTTCATTTTCTGCAAGAATATTTTATCACAACCACTATATTTTTTAGTTATTTTTTGTCATTTTAATCCTCCATTATAAAATTTATATTACTATTTTATTTTAAAGAAAATTCATGTCAGTTTCTTAAAAGAATGATCTATTTTATTGTGATTTTTAACATTATCTTTTACAAATATAGTACGAAATTCTATCTAAGAACTCATTTGGATATTTAGCATATAATTATCTACTATAATCCAAGATATGTACCACCATTCTAGATATGTTCAATGAATCACTCTATAAATTTATATGAAAAACACTTGTTTTGGGTCACTTCATTTTTTTGGTCAATCAATCCAACCATTGAGGTCATTTTACATGATACGACATCGAAATTCTATGAAACCAATATTAAATCTATTAGTTCTTCATGGAATTATATATGAATAATTTTATACTAAAAACATATTTATGTATGATAATTATGTGTTAAGTGGGATTGTGTATATTCCTAAAATGCATTGATTAAGGTTTTAAAATTTCATGAAATAATGATGTTGAGTATGGATTTGAAATGGATAAATATGTTAAAAAGATTTTGTGTAGAATCGATGCAGTTTTCTATTTTCACAAGACTGTGAATAAAATTACTATATTTTTTTTATGTTCATAATATTGAACATAAAATTTATGTAGTTATCTAGGTTTACAATATTATGAAATCGATTTCATATAGCTATGAATTTTTATGTTATATGATTTTTATATTCTCTATGGAATGTTGTTATTTCCTAATGATCTCACACCCTTATTCAATGGTATATGTTGGACTATTTGAAATAAAATGGTAAAATATTATTGTTAAATATCTTATATAATCATATATTTCTCAAATTCTCTTTTTTTATCATTATTATAATCTAATCCTTCTTGAAATGTTGTTTTGTTCTCCCTTAATAAGAACTTGATCTCAGACCTTTTTATGTTTTCCATTCCCCAGGTTATGAAGAGGAGAATAATATAAGAGATGTCTACAAGGGGTCAATTTTTGTGATATTATTCATAAATGATATCAATATTTTAAAATATGTCATTTATTTATGTAGTCTCCAATGAAATAAAACATTTATGTTTTTGGTTTGATTTATTATGAGATTGGATGATTAATCATGTTAAATGATGTATAATATATTTATATTTATCTTGGGTTACCTAATTTGGTATCATGGTATGATATAATTATCTCTGCGGATTCATTTTGTTATTATAGGGACTAGTACTAGATTAGATTACCAAATAACTCTAGAAATTAGCCTAAATGTGTGAAAATCCATAATTTATAGTAAATTGTAGATTAAATTGTTTCTTTTGAATAGAATATGATCTTATATACAATCAATTGGATTTACCTTTGAAGGATAGATTTATACCATCAACTTAGTAAACAATCATACATCATAGATTACATACATAATATGTATCTCAAGAATCTGATATTATAATGTTATATTTAACATCATCATCATTATTCTCTATAATTTTCTTTATAATGATTAATTTCCTTTCAATGCCTTCATTTTTTGCCTTAGGAATGTATTTTTCAAGGAATATACCCCTAAATTTCATCGATCCATACTATTTTTATACTTTTACATTATAGTATTCCAGATCAATGTTCTTCATTAATCATTATATCCCATTAGTTGTTAATCTTCCATGATAAATTTACCCTTTTCACTATATGAAAAAGTGAGAAATATTGACATGATCTATTTCTTAAGTACTAATGGATTGTTATTCCCATTGAATTTGGATGTTATTGTCTCATAAAGTGGTCTAATATTTCTAAACCATAATGATGATTATAAGGCTTATCGATATGGGTTTTTTTCAATACCTTAGGATCCATATTTAATTAATTACATACACTTAATATTATCAAATAATTATTAATATTTATTGTTAACATAACACCCCTAAAATTGTCTTGATGATTCTAATGATTTTTCTTAATTCTTGTATTATCCATGTTATTCAATAATATAGTTCCCAAGGGTCCTAATAAAATTGGATTGATACCAACAATTATAAACATAATTCTACGAAAACATAGAAGTTGTTTACTATATTACATTGACACATGATATAAGATATTTCAACCCACAAAATCAACCAGATTAGTTGTCTTTAGAGACCAGATACAATCATAATTCAGACATTCTATTTGAGAAAATACAATAAAAATTAAATTCTAGTGATAAAATGATAATTTATTTTTGTATATCCTTTAAAATCATTTAAATATAATTTTTGGGTAACCTAGGGAGATGAAAAAATTCAAAGGGTGCTTATAGATTATTTTTATGGGAAATCATATTGTGGATGTTATTATAGAATAAAAAAGTAAGGAAATGTAAGGAAGACTTATATAATAAAATTACATATAAATAATATTAGAAATTAAAAATATATACATGGATTACATATCAATATAACATAATATAACAATAAGGATATAAATAATAGATTTCAAAATGATTTAATGCATAATTTTGGATAATAAAACAATATTTTCATTTGTGCATGCCTAGAAATCAATCATAAATGGTTAAAAAATATTCCAAATACTCAAGGTATTTTGTATCATGAAACAAACATATATATTTAGGGGGATATAATGTTAGTCCCCACCATTCATTAACTAATTATGATGCATTCATCATATTAAAAGAGTTAATAAGTACTATAATAAATAAATAACACTCCTTAATAATAAAAATACTTGTTTGAAAACTATAAATCATGATTTCATTATTTTTCCATGTTAGTAAATAGGTAATAATTATCATATTAATTTCAAAAAATGTTTTACATAGTATCACTATATGATATCCCCAATGACTTTTAATAATATTTTATGATTTTTTACATTGATGAAAAACACTTTTATAAATACATAAGAAACATTTTATTGAATACAAGCAGAGTTGTCCTTTTTTTAAATCATTTTAAAATTATAAATTTGTATAATAATGGGAATATTATTTTATTTCATAACCATGTAATTTTATATAGTATTATTGATAATAAATAACAAATATGATTAATGTAAATGTAATTCATGTTCAAAATGTTAAAAAATCTTTTTCATATTTTTGTGAAATGTCATAATTTATGCATACTGAAAATGATAAAATGGTTAATTTTAAATATCCACATAAAAATAAAGGATATATTAAAATAACCATAGATAAAAAATCATAATTTATAGATTATTATTGAAACTATTTAAATAATATTGATAAATAGGAAAAAAATAGCTAAAGATCAGAAATAAGGTAGGGATTTCTTATATGTATTCGTTTGGTTGATTTTTAAAAAAAATAATGTGGAAATAATAAAAATGAATTTAACCCCAAATAATAAAATATAAAAAGAAAATATTTTTTAGTATATAAATATAATATTATTCTTTGAAATTAAATTTAAACATAAAAACCTGAATAAAAATGAAACTGTCGAAAAAAACCCTTACCTTGGATCCCCTCATGGTTGGATGCATTCATACCACTACTGTAATGAATTTATATTTATAATTTAACTAAATAATATATATATATATATATATATATATCTGTAAATTTAATTTATATATCATATAATTTCACACATTTAATCATAATTTTTGGGTAACATCAATTATTTATGTGTTAAATGTTTTGTTTCACGTGCATGTTTGGATTTGGTGAATATAGTCCTTGAACGATAGTCATGGTTTGATCATCATCATAAAATTTATCATGTTATATATCTAATATTTATAAACAAAATATCATTTATAACTATAGATGTAATATGGTTATAAAAATTTAACTACATTACTTTGTGGATGTCGCGGTATACACATATACACGAGCATCATTTAAAATTTCCAAAATATGAGAGGAAAAAAAATTAAGAAAAATTTCAACTTTTATGACTCATAATTATGATATAAATATAACATATATATTCAATTAATCCATCTATATTACATTAATTTAAAATTACGGATAAAAAATTATATTCATCCCATTATGGAGGATGTAGTTTATATGTATGCTTGGGAGATGTTTTGACTTTCCATTTGATATAGAGAAGATAAATAATAGTTGTATAATTATCATAAAAAATTTATATATAAAATATAATATATTCTTATGTTATCATAGTTATGGAATATATTTATATGTTTTAACAAGAAATAATGATTAATGATCATTGTAATAACATATACCTTTCACTTGAGTAATCTCTATCAAAAAACCAATTAAAAATTCTAACATGGGTTTTCGGAAAGACTGTAACCTATTTTTCATGTATAAAGTTATTTTTATGGTATTTAAGAATATAATTTTCAATATAAGAGACTCATGGTTTGTAGTTAATTGAGGATAGAAGGTTACCTTTTCTAAGTGAGTGGAGAAGCACCCATCTAATTATTTATAACATTAAAATATATTAAATTAATTTCTCATTGAATGTGGTTCTAATTTAAATAAATTTAAATTATAGTGTAATTTTAGATATCAATACCCTAGAAATAAAATTTATAGGGTTTTTAAGATATTGTAATTTTTTTATATGAGATTAACCCCAACCAAATTACATTTACCATTAAATCTGGCGATGAAGTTTTACCATGATAACTATTCAATAACATCAAAAATTAAGTTAAAATTAATACCTTATATTTATTATTATACATAAAACTATAGAATAAATTTTACAATATTTATTTTATATATGTGATAGAAAATAATTTTCATTCATATACAGAAAAAACAACAAAAAATGGTATTTCATAATTGTGTATTTTGGTATAAATTGTTTTTACATAACAGAACTGTATCAGATTATATATTATAAGATATATTTATTTATGAATAAAAAAATTAAACTTTTTTATATTTATTTTCTAATTGAATACTGGATTTAACTCTGTAATTATATAAATAAAGAGAATGATTGATAATAATTAATTTTATTTATATAAAATATCACATTGGATTTGAAATTGCAAACATAGGTTTCTAAATCCAACATTTTATTAATAATTAATTTATTATAAATAATAAATTTATAAAATTTCTATCAAAAACGTTTTTGTATTCTGTATTGTTATTCTTGTACCTTAATGATGTCACAAAATTGATATTATTTTTAAAAGTAGTATTTTTTTACTATTTATATTATACTCACATATTTCATTAAAACCGAAAAAAATATAATCCTACAATTAACAAGTCCTTATTAAATAAAAATGATATATATTTTATCACATATATATTATAATATTTTTGAATTTTACTTTTAAATATATCCATCATTTATTTCTGTTATAATGATTAAATAATAGGATGTGCATTGGGAAATAGTTTAGGGATATATTGTTTTCTTATTATAGTATTATCTAGGGTATTATATGTAATTAAATTTAATAAAATTGAATTTTTGAAAAATTTAATCCATATCATACCATATGAACCACAAAAAATCTGTTGATGAATTTGAAAGATATCTGTAAAAATAAAAATCCTACAGAGAAAAATCAAACGTCTATAGTAATGCTCGAATAAAAATACAATAAAATAATGAAAAACAAATGGTTATGTAAACCTCATGAATTCAATTAAAAATACCTAAAATAAAATTTATTTGGATTTAATTTTATTATATAATGAATAACATGGTAAAAAAAGAAACATGTTTCAAAAAATTGAAATTGAGATAAAGAAATCCATAACATTACACTCAGCATCAACAAAACTCATTTAACAACAAATATATTAAAAATAACCATTCTAATAAATTATTTAGTAATATTATTCATATATATTTTAGCATATATTCTTTAATTTTAACCATTATGTATACATTCAGTAGCTTTTTATTGTTTATTTCCATTATTGGATATAATTATATTGGATTTTTTTGCACATGATTCATAATGGTGATGTTGAACCCCATTCTCTAATTTCAGGTAAAAAATTCCCATATTATAAAACATATTTAAATGAATTTTAAAAATTATTTATGTATTCACATGTTCATATTATTGAATCTATGAACATGGGTTGTGATAACGGGATCCATGACGCTCTTGCTTTGGGTAATTTACAGAAATCATCATAGTAATTTATAAGGATCATTAATTATTCTATCACCGTTAGAAAAAAATATTATCAATCATTAATGTAATATATAATCATTAGATATATTTTATAAAAATTCATGGAAGGAAGTGAAAAAAATAAAACATTTTTTTCATGGAGGCACTATTATACCTATAACACGAGCAACGTTCTCATTTGTTGAACAGTTGGGAGGAATAATGAAGAGGTTTATTCCCTAAACCTCATAAAATAAATTTATATGTATGATACTTATGTAATTTTTTATGCATGTTTAAAATATATTTTTATTGGGTAGATGAAATAATATATGAATAGAAATGAAAAATGGGTGATTAAGAGTTTTTACCTTACTCGTTGGAAAACTAATTGGGACTTCTTAGAGTGGTATCTTGGATAGGCCCGAACTACTATAACATGGGATATATATTCGAGGATTGGTATGGGAAAAATTAGGTTCAATATAAAAGATTTTTGGATGAGGATCAGTGGAGTAGTGAATGAATCCTTTTATTGGTGAGAGGGTTGGAACTATTATAAATAATCAAAACACTATATTAATGGATAATTATATTCTAAAGACATGTCTCAAAATGTGAAAATAATTGATGGGATGAGTCTTGATTAACCCATCTCCCATCTAAATAAATAATGGATAAGGTTTGAAATATTTTAGTGGTTTCTTTTTAAATTATCTTTTTAATATATTTTTATTTTACAATGGTACATCGTATTTTTAACCAGGATAAAAAAATTTATGACTAAATGAAAAATATATATTATAACCAAATTTTTAAAATTATATTAAAAATATTACTGAAATTCTATAACGTTAAATTTATAAAAGAGATCAAAATTAATTTTAAAACAATAAATGTATGACACATAAAATATTTTTATAATAAAATATAACATGTGATCCAAAATATCAATAATAGTTTTGTAATTTAAACATAAGATTATTATTTATATATATTTAATTATTAAAAAAATTGGAAGAAACTTTCATAAATTTATAATTTTATCTTACATAATTATAATGTTTTAAAATATACAGTATTTATTAAACAACATTATTATTTATTCATCTAAAAATTAATTTTAATAGAAAATTACAATATTTCATCATGATATTATAATTTCACTATAATTCGAAATATGAATTTAATTTATTTTTTTAAAATTTCTAATATATTCAAATTTATATTTTGATTGGAATATAAAAAATAATGAAAGCTATTTTTTATAGAGAAATGACATTCCAAATATTAGTTTTCATGTTCTTACATCGTGTATGTTACAAATTAAATAAGTATTAAAATATTATTTATATAAATAATATATTTTATCATCATAGGACTATAATATATTTTTTCTCTTAAATAAAAAATATATAGTACGTAAAAAAGTGAATTTTGAGTAAATTACATTTTTATGGATTAAATAATTTTATTTTTTTATTGAGATACTCTAATTGATATTTATAAATGTGTTTTTTATAAAAATAAACCTTATTTTTATTTCTACATAAATTTTATAATGAGGTTCCCTCTATTTATACCCACCAATTCAATGACTACATTATAACTTTTATATTAACCATTTTTAATTTAATCTTAATAAAATTTATTGTGGTTCATTTTGGATCAGCGTTTCATGTGAAACAATTTATTCAATTAAATGTTTATTTAATTTTAAAAAATACATAATAATGTTTTTGGATGACACATATGTTTTAAATAAAATAATTTTTTTCTTTATTTATAGAATTTTGTTCATAATATAAATATATATGTTCAAATAAATAAAGATTATTTATATAAAATATATTTTGATAATATAGAGTTGGTTATATGATTAATTTTATTATATCAATTTATGTTTTATTCAAATATTGTAAAATTTAATTAATATATTTGTTAAAATATTTTAATAGGATATAAAAAAATTTGATTGATAATCATATGGTTTAAGGAAATAAATTGTGTCCTAAAACCTGAGTTGTTACAGGAACCATTGATATAGTACTCTTATAAAAAATATTTTGTTGAGTATCATTAGAGGTTTCATTTCAAGGGAATTATATGTCTCAGAGCCTATTCAATGACCTTTATGGTAGGTGTGGAATATATCTGAGAGATTTAATGATGATATGTGGAACACTAAAGTGGAAAATTGTTTCAACCATGTTTTCTATGTCAATAAATGTGAGATAGTGAAATCAGAGATCCATTTGGATTTTTTGAGAATCCCAATAGAGAAAAACCAAAAATAAGAAACTTTTTAGAGTAGCATCATGAAAAAAAATCACAATCAATAATTCACGTCTATCGGTAAAGGATTCCATGTTTGGTTCACAATTTTATTTAATAAATTCCCACACAACACTATATTTTTAGTCATGGGGGACCTATTTTTGAATGGTATACAATCGATTTGACATACCAGTGACATATATTATTGCACATTTATTTATAGGGTATTAGGTCAACACATCTATTAATGGGACATATTTCCTATTTCAATACTATCATTTTGATTTATTATATATTCCTTATTTTCTTCCTCATAATAATATTGTTAACATCTATATAAGTGACTAGTTGGTACCATGCATTGATTTGAATATCATTATGTATATAAGGATATCAATTTATCTCATTCTATTTGGTGATAAAATTGTTTTATGGCATGTAGTTAGGTGCCCAATAATTTATTACCATCTAGGATAGTCGTAGTTATTGAGGAGTGGTCATATTAACTATGAATACGAATTCATATATATCCTTGGAATATAACTATAGCCTTTATATTTTTTTGAAAAATAATTGGATTCACTAAACCCTTTAACATTTTGTGATAAGAATCATGGTGGTGTCCTTTACAATCATGAAACAATGTACAAATTATGTTTCATTTACAATGTTGCATCTTTGGCTCATGGAGTATTTTCATTTATCCCGAGATGAGAATCTACCATATCTTAGTTAATATGAAGAAAATACCATGTTTTCCTTGTTCCATAATTTATGTTTGTGTGATGGAACTAATCCACATTGTTTGAAAACATGTGGTAAGGATACATGTCCCATGAAAGGGGTAATAATTTGATATCTAGTGTGGATTATTCATGGGAATCCCCATTTGGTTAATATAATCTATTATAAATAGAATAAGAGATGTTATAATAAGGTGTTACACCTATTTTCAATCCTAAATATGGTATTTTAACATCATATTATTGATAACATGATAAAAAAGGAATAATATTATCATAGAGAATGTGTTCTAGTTGTGAAGGGAAGGGGATTACACATAGGTTGGAATTATATGGATCTATGGATTATTGATTGTACCAATGTTGTTAACATGATGCATTGAATATATATGGATTCTTGATATGGGGTAACTTGGAATGAAATATTGATCCAAGGGAGGTTTAATCATTTATCTAATGATGGTAACCCTCTTTGTAAGGGGAATACATGATTGACAAAGCCATGAGATTAAAAACAAATAGGGTGGAATCCTATTATATGGTATACTGTTATATTATAGATTCTTATGATCCAAGGAATATATGATTTAAGGGGTGTACTCTAGTTTTCATGGATTCATGATAATTTAAATTATGGTCTCTTGAATAGTACATTTATGAGATGGAAACTTATGGAATTTATCCTCGGAAAATGGTATCTTGTGATTTTATTGGGGTTATTATATCTTATGTAAGTGACATAGATAAAACAATGCATGTAAGTGATTTTATGTAACCAGTAATAGGGTTCTTCCCAAAGTCAATTATCATATGTAGAAATTTTAATGATGATAGAACTCTTGGAAGAGGATAATTTGTACTCCATAAATCCCCCATTTACCATAAAATGTATGTTCTACATAAGTTGGTGTTTATTATATTATTAAATAATTACATTAATATCCATTCCTGAAATAATTATATGATATTCCTTTAAAAATGAACAAACACTAATATCTTCATGATGTTCTTACATGGGGATGACATTACCATAATTATTTTTTTATGCCTAGACCCCTCTATTTGAAATTAAAATGGTATTTTATTGAGATATTTCTTCAAAAGAACATTCAATAGAAACACTTCTCAAATAATGTGGTTATTATCTCAAAAATTATTTAACATATTAAATGTACACCTCAAATCATAGGTTATTCATCGAAGTGATTATTGAGAATCAATATGATGATCATTCAACCATCATACCTGGAAATAGTGAAACTGCTATTGTAAAGAAGTTAAAATGTTTTCATGGTTCACTACATTATTAAGGAATAGTGATAATGTATTACGACAATGAGTTATCATTGTCTTAATATTACAATTTGATGTGCATCCATGATGATTCTACAAAGATGTGAAGGATTCTCATCACGGTTCATAAAAAGAATATAATATAATACCATAAAGAATCACTATTTTAGTTCCATAATGTTATTCCCTCGCATGAATTCTAATTTTCCTTGAGTGATCTTGCTTTCTAAAAATGATCAATTTTCCTTGGATTATTTTGTTTTATGTGAATGAAGGTTTTTTCATGAAAAAAATAACATTCAATGAATAATCATATTTCTTCATAGAATATTTTATCTTTTTTTCATTCATTTGTTCTTCATAATGAAAATAAATTATTTTATGTGTTATAAAAAGAACTATAAAATTTTATAAAAAATAATGAATCCTCATGTGGTGATGAAGATGGATGAAATTATCAAACTAAAATCTTTTTGATTGTTTAGAATTAAGGATTCCTTGATGAAAACAATAAAATTAATAGATAAAATAAAGTTTTGAATAAATATACTGAGATTCTAAAGGAAATTAGAGCTGAATTTTTCAATATGTAGAATAAATTAATTGAGGTAATAAAACTTGTTAAACATAAAGATGTTGAATAAGATAAAATGTTGAATGATTTAAAAAAAATCATATTATAGATGAAAAATAACTAAATAGGGATAAATAAATGTGTATTTTAGATACCAATACCATATGGATGTTTATAGATTACAATAAAAATCTATGGAAATAATGGAATATTCATCAGAAATATCTGAAAACATTGTCACAAAATCTCAACTAAAATCTACACTTATAAACAATAATAATGTTCAACCTATTTTTTTAACAGTGTTGGTTTTAAAGATAGAATTTGGAAATGTTGGAAAGATAAAAATCATGATTGTGAGACATATATATCATTAGAGGATAAAGATAGTTTTAGAAGGTAATTTTTACAAAGGAAAATTAAAAAAAAAGATTGTAATGTACATGGAAACCAGGTATAATTCCATTAACTTATTCAATAGTTATATGATAGATAAATTTTTAAAATCAATTTTCAAATATTGTTGGGACTATTGGAATAAATAATATTATTTATAGTTTTTTATTTTTTTTATTTGAGAAAAAGTGGGCATGAATTTTGGAATTGTTGGTTTGAGGAAAAGTATGACAATCCTGATAAGGGGAAAGTTGTGAACATAAATATATCCCAAATTCCAACTCAAAATATATTTGACTGAGTGGATAAAATCACCAGGATGTGTGACCAACAAGTAATTTATACCTAAAATTGTATTAATGATCTGATAAGAATAAATACTAATATATACTAGATAATATGGTCAAGGAAGGGGAAAATATGAAAAGGCACTAACTATATATGAGGTTATTATAGAAAGAAAAATAATAATTCCATGGATACATTATAGAGGTTGTCCATATCAAAAAAATTGAAGCAAAAAAATATCGTTGAACAGCAAGGAAATTATATATGTGAAGATACATTTTGGAATGAAATATATTTAATGGTCAAAAGATTTAGATTATGTGGAATTAATGCTTAAAATTGAAATCCGATGATTTTTTATTTATTAATGGCCTCAAATAGAACATATTGAGTATCAAAAAGATTATCAATAATGTGAATCAATTTATTTCCTAAATTTATTATTTATTAACAAGTGCCAAATTATCGATGAGTTATCTCATAGGGATAAATAACTAGTTTTAGCTCATTTTAATTTCAAAATTTAATTGATACTTGCTATTTGATTTCAAAAGATGAGAAACATTTATATCATAAAATTCCATGAAATATATTTAAATGAGTTTGAGATAAATTATAAAGGGTTATGTGGTAAGAGACTTACTTCGATAGAAAATTGAAGGGGGTGAGGGTATTTTTGAAATATTCCAAAACGTGGAAGTTATGAAAGATGGGTACAAGATAGTAATGATTAAATGTAATAGGAAAATTTAGTTATATATTTAAACTTATTTTGGAAAATGAGGCATCAATCCATTATAGAGGATCATTATTTCATAATAATTATTAATAATATTTCAATAATGTGTAATGTAATTTTTATGATGTTTATATATAACAGTATTTAGATGTTTCATATTTCTAGAAGATGATTCGATAAATATATATGATTTTATATCAAGAAAATAGAAAAAGATAATAGACTAGAGTTCACTAGAAATTCATTCAAATATTACCATAGAAAACACGGTATAAAAACTGATATAGTTCATTATATACACTCAAAAACATGTGGTTATAAAAAGTATTAAAAAATATATTCTTGGTATGGGAAGAACCTGGTTAGTATCATTAAATATCTCAAAAAAATTGTAGAGATAGTTTTTATGTACAGTAGTGCGTATCTATAATAGGTTCTTGACAAGGTTGGAGTCAAACATGGATCCTTATAAAATAAGTTATAAAATTAATCCTTTGGTGATTTAATTAATAAGTATTCTCATTCAACGACTTATGAAAATGAATAACTCTGACCTAGTAAGATTTGATACAAAAGATGACTAAGGTATGTTATTTATTTATTTATGTAATAGAGAAGTATAAAATTTATAAAAAAAAACTAAAAATACAGTTCACTGCTTTAATGTGATGTTTATGGAATATTACTATAATTATTATGATCAAAATGAAACCAGTTTTGATGCTTTTGAAAAAATCAGTATAGAGATTTTTGAAAAATGTGTTGAGAAGAAAAATAAATGGACCTAAGAATTATTGAGGATGATTCAGATCCCACCATTGATGATGTAGGTGAATTAGATATTTATATGATTTAATATCACTACATAAAGAAGTATATTAAACCAGATATATATAATTAGATATCATAATTCATATGTTTAGAATATAATAAGATTGAGAATTAAGAAAAAAAAATTATTTCTGAGGATGGTCCATAATCTATTGTGTATGTTAAATACCACTAATAATGGAAAATGTAATGAATTAGGAGCTGGATAAATTTAAATAAATTCAACTTAGGACCTTGTTTCATGACCATAACTGGAAAAATTTAATATAGTCAAGGGAATTTGTTGAAACAAGATCAATAATAAAGTTGATGACTTATAATACAATTATATATATTTTTAAAGGCTAATATCATGTTAAAAGAGTTTATTTGGGTGTGTAATTTTATCCTACTATATGAATTGAGGCTATAATAATTTTAGTTGTTGTAAATACTCATAATAAATACTATATTTCTCAAATAGAAGTTATGTATTCCTTATGGAATGGAAAACATAAAGAAGATGTATATGGTGGGAATCCTTAATATTGTTTTATTAAAATTAATGAAACCATTTTGTATAGGATAATGAAAGGTATATATAGGTCAAATAAAACCCCAAAATCCTAGTATTCGAAGATAGATTGATAATTGATATAAATTAATTCATCTAATGTGAATTTTTATAACTATCTTTATGAGAATGTAATAGAATGAATTACACTCGTCGAAACTGTATATAATGATGAAATCATGTTTTTTGTGTGTCATGGATTACTATTTTGTGGTGTTTTCCCAATGAAAATGATAAACATACAGAAATATATTATCTATGATAGATTATTTTATTATTTGAATTACATGATGTGAAAAGGATGATTATTTTTTTCAATATAAATAATAATGTGACAACATGGGTAACAGTAAATAATTTTCTCGTCTTATTAATATTTATGAATTATATTTTATGTAGTCATATTCTTTATAATTATATTATATAATTTATAAATAAAAAATTAATTAGTTTTATTCTTATTAATTTTTTTCCATGTATTATAAGCGTCTATTTAAAATATTACTATATAACCATTAGAATTTTAATTTTAAAAAAATTAACTTCATTTTTTAAATCATCATATCAAAATTATCTTACGATGATATTTTTTTTAAAAGTATTTACTTTTTATTGAATATTGGAAAATTAATAATTTTATATGATGATAATTTCAATTAATTAATTAATTAATTAAAATGTATAATTCTATATTCTATTAACATAATATTATTTTAAATATAAAAATATAATTAACAATATAGGAATAATTAATTTTATTAACTTTGTTATAAGTTCATTTTTTGGACATGAAAACACATTTTACTAAAGAAAATATTTTCCTTTTGTTTTGAGTTTTTATATTAGAATATTTTTTAAAACATATAAAAAAATATACTGTGAAATTAATATTCCATATTTATAATTCCTTGGATAAAATATTTTAAATAGTTCTTATTTATTTCAAGACATTATAAGAAATATAGAAAATATTTTTCACCTTGGGAATGCTATATTGTGTAATTAAGAAAAAAAATATTTTGATAGGGGCTAAAAATATCCATAACACTTCTATTTAGTTAAATAGATAGATTTTTTAAACTATGAAAATTCATGTTTGAATATGTGGAAATTTCTGGACACATTACTTTGATAATGTCCTTAATATGGTTTTAAATAATCAATTAAAACAAAATGGCACTCTATTTATTTCAATATAAATAATATTTTTTTATCATAGTATATATTTGTTTTTTTAATTACATAATTTTCTTCAATGATTACACAACATGAACACAATTCTTGTCAAATTAGTTACAAAATCAAATAAATGATTATAAAAACTCTAAAATTAATTTTTTTGGGAGATTTGTATTGATCAGTGAATTTTTAAATAAATGGAATATCTTAAATTTACATTCTAATATTATATTATAATTCTACTACTATCATTATTTCGTTAAATTCATTATATGATAATAGTTTAGAGAATGATTGTAATTGTATATTATGTAAAATAATTTTTTTATAATAATTTTTTTGTTTATAAAAACCATTTTTTGGAAAATTGAATGTGATATAGTATATAATTCCATTAATGATTCACTTATTTTTCAGTTGATATTTCTATTAATGATTGACACATAAAGTGGAAAATAATTTGAGATCATAGTAATAATTTTTTTTACGATGGTGTAAAACTAGAAGATATTGTTGAAAGAATCACAAAAAAGTGTTAAAATTTTATTGGATATAATGCTTTATAATTATACACATATTATATTTTGAATATATGAATTATTTCCCTAATCTCCATGAAAATTAATATATATGAATTTAATAATTTATATAATTATAACTGTACATCTCCCCTAACATATAACAGTGGAACCTCCTTTTCTATTTTCACTGCAAATTTTTGACACTCTATGTTAGATAATATATAACCGTATCTCTAAAAAATATCCCTTATTATGTCTTAGAGTCCCAAGTGTTATAAAAATACGAAAGTGATAAATATAAATGTGTAAGGAATTGAGCTTACCTTAGGAGAAACTATGACTCCTAAATGACATTTTTCAAGTATATTTATTCATAATACACCTTAAAATATCCATAAAAATGATGAAATAATAAAATAAGTATTATTATATACATAATATTTAAACAAATAATTCATAACAATTTCTATCCAATGGTAAATGAAAACATCACCCATTTTCGTGTGTGGATTAACACCTCTATGAAGCAATGTGTTCTGTTTTCCATCACTTCTAATCATGGATGTATATAATGATGGATATAACGTATATATACAATAGTAATAAAATTTTTATAGTTATATAAAGATAAAATATCATCTATTTTATTACCCTTTCATCCCCTAGAAAATGATAACATGGTTCGTGAGTATGTATTGCTCGGATGAACCACCAAGGAATGTGATTTATTTATCATTTATTCCATTAATGTATGGTTATAATTTTGATAAAAATGAATAAATATGTAAATTATTTCATTATTTGCTTTCTAGTTTTTATTTAATGATGATCCCTCTTACCACGGTCATCCTGGAAATGCGTTTCTGGAGTTTTTAATGTAATATCACCAAAATATCTGTTGTTGACCTTATTGATTTGGTAACTAATCATAACATTGAAATAATTGAAACTAAATAGATTGTGATAATAGAAAGATCATGTAAATATTTATTCATATAGTGATTAACTAATATAATTGAATTATTGTGGATATAAATAATGTATGATGCTAGACATTATTTATGGTATGGGATTTCACGTCTCAATTCCATTTCATTTAGACTTCATCAAATTTTTTAAATGTTTTAATTTTTTATATTGTATAAACTACCTTAAATGTCTATTTGTTCATTAATAACTATAAATTATTTTTTAAAATTTAATTCAATTTAATTTCATTCAATGTTTCATTGGTTCAAAAGTAATCAATTCATTAGAGTATTTCATTTAAAAATCATATTTTAATGTTTCTCATCCAACTCTTTTTCTTTGATGTACATATGCTTTTAGATGTTCAAAAAAATTATTTTATTTTCTGAAATTCTTTATAATGTCCAATTTTGACCATATTTTACATTTTAATCAATTTTTTAAAAATGAATGTATTTAATAGTTTTGGAATATTTCACATTTGACTCTTCACCAAATAATCCCACCACCAAATATAAATTGTTATTAAAAAGACAATTCAAGGGCAAGTGGGAAACCATAGTTCACAAATAGTTTCCCATTGTCATTAATTTTCATTTATTTAATTATACCGTTTAAATTTCTTATGCTTATTTTCTCATTATATCATTTCTATAAAATTTTGTGAATAATTCATTTCAATTAATTTTCCATGGAAATGTGTAATTTTACCAAATTTTTTGAGAAAATGTAATGTCATTCTTTTATGGGTTCAATAGGGGTTTTCATGGAATTTATGTTAAATATGGGAAGGAATAAAAGTATATTTTTTATTATATAGTACAATATAGTAATAGACGATGAATAGTGATCATGATATATCTTATATAATATGTGAGTCTGATAAAACATGTACGATAAGTGAGCCTAATACAGCTTGTATAATGGGTGGGACTAATATAGCACTCCAAAGTATTAGTAATTATACCATTTATTTAATAGGAATAATTATGTAGTTAACAAATAATAATTATCCAAAGGATATAAAAGTTATCTAATTATTTCTCACATGAGTGAACATGATTTAAAAATATGATGCTCTATGATTCCTATAAGGGTTTCGATTTTATTTTAAGGGGTTTTAAAGGATTTATTTGATAAGTATTTGTCTTTTCCATGGGTATTGGATTTATATTCTGTTAATAAAAATTAAGGGGAAAAGTTAAACATTTTATGGGTTTCTATGTCTTTCACTAGATTAACCGATTTGTTTCTTTTTATATCCCTTATCCACCATTTTTTTCTCATTCCATGTTTTTATATTTTATTCAAAATTTTTATCGATGATTAGGGAATATGTTGAATAATATTTTAATTCCTTATATATTTATCATGAATTTGTTTTCATTTTAAATGTTTTATATTTTCGAAAAAATCGATATTTATTGGATGTGGTTGTGACTTGTTTGAAATGTATGGGTTTTTTTAATAGAGTTTTAGACCACATCTCTAAAACTCAAAACCTAAATCTATTTTGGAGTGAAATAAGTTATTTTCTAGTAAATGACACTATATTAAGTATTATTTTATGGATGGTTCTATATAGTTGATATAATATATATATGTTTTAGTTTACTTTAGCATTTATTATAATAATATTGTAATACACATGATAATTAATAATTTTCCGTTTTGTTGAAATGATAAATAATTTTTACATCCCCATAAATAATCATCTATTTCATGCCTATTAAAATTGGTTTTTCATAGGGGATATAGGGGAGATAATGTAGGAATGTTTTAAGTGGAAAATACCCTTTTAACTCAGTATCATAGAATGGTTGTAATTGGAACTGGTTAGTTTATTACAGTGATAGATCTACTAACATAGGTTATAAATGATGTCAGATATAAATAATATTTACAATAAATGATTATTTTAATAGCTAATTGTTTTATTAAACAATACATTTTGTATTTTAGTGGAACTTTAGATCTAGTGTAATTTTTAGGATGTATCAATTCTTTGGAAAAGATATTTAAATTCATTAGACAGTTAGAACATCAAAATTTAACCCTCACCATTCTTGTTTTTCATGGTGAATCTTATCAATAACGTTTATTGGTTATGAGTATCATAGAGAGAGAATATCTCGATGACATAGAATATGACACATTTTGAATATCTTCCTAGAGAAATATTTCACAAATTTTATTTGACTCTGAATAGATAAAAATATATTTAAAAAGAAGAGAATGATGATGATTTACTAGGAATGTATGAATCCAATTGAGAAGATTTTATACATAAACACAGTATTTCATTTAGGGAAAAAATAGTAAAAATAATATATTTTAAACCGTTTTGAAAAAAAAATTATGTATATCATTAGAATCGTGATAATTTGAATTTTTGTGAAATTTTTTTATTGAGCTAATAAATGTAAGATAGAGTTTTATGACCCTTATGTGTCTCAAGATTATAAGAGTAAAATTATGAAAAGGGGAAAGAAATTTATAATAATTAATCTAATAAATTAGGAGAATAACCCCTAAAATTATCCATGTGCACTAAAAAAATTTGATGGAATTTTAGTTCGGATCTAAAATGTATTTTATGTATTATATTTTTTTATATAGTTCATAACTGTAGAGAAATGTTTCCTGAACAATCTAAGAATGGGGTAATGGATATCTATCCATCGGTAAGATGTAATAATTATAATGTGTTGGGAAATTATAGAAATATTTTTCCCATGTGAGTATAAATGGTGGAAATCATCAATATCAAAAGGAAAAAATGGGTTGTAATTTCATGTTATACTCTTATAGTTGATGTCATATTATCAAATAAAGTAGAGATAGGTACATTACATGTTTATTGCAAATATATTGATTCCTTGTTTGACTTTTTATCTTCAAATTCCAACATTTATATTAAATTTTCATGTCAAATTGGGCTATCATCTCATAAATAGAAGATAAAACTTCTAATTAATACCCATGGTGGAATTATTATAGAAAAAGTTTATTTATATAAATCATCATATTTTATTCAGTGGGATATTTTTCCTTGAAAATCTAATTGAAATGTCTATAGTAAAGTATGATATTATTTTTTATATGGATTGACCGTCATTTTATAAATCCAGTAAAAAATAGAGACAACAATGTTATATTCCAGGATTTTGAACCGTTGAGAACATATTAATAAACTCATAAATTGACTAATGGTTGTAGATAATGTTACCTAAGTAATGTTTTTTTTAAGAAATTCATTTTTCAATGTAGTTGCATATGAGTTTTTAGTGAATATATAGATGTGTTTCTGGGTAATTTTTTGGGATTAATTTTTGATCAGTATGTTTATTATACTGTTTAATTAGTACCCAATGGTAATTCCGTATATAGATTCACATACAATCAATAAAATATTTCATATTTGAAATTGTAGTATTAAGAGGTTCTAGATAAGTATTTTATTCATCACAGAACATCACCTAAATTTTCTACTATTTTATTGGTTAAAAATAACTATGGTTCAATTATGAATTTTATTTATTATAGAGCCTGCAATAAAATAATTTTTAAGAAAAATTATCATTTATGTGGAGTAATGTGTGAAATAAGTAGTGATCATAAAAGTTTCAAGTATATATTAACAAAGGGAGAGTTGAGCTTAGGGCAGATAATAAGGATATAAATGATAAAGGATTGTAATTGTAGTATTCATTACCATCAAAGATGATCAAACAAAGTATCTACGTATTTGAGTAGGAAAGATAATGTTTCATTAACCATGCAGTTTTTATAACATGGTTCATTTTAATGTGATATAATGAATTATGTTATCGAAATTTTACTTGTATAAAATTTCCCTTTTTTAGGTTTTAGTGAATTATTTTTTATTAGAATTATTTAATAAAGCTCTTTATGAAGTCCATCATTTTCATGGAATTGTGGAATTAGTTAATAAAGGTACGTTATATAAATATAATCTTGATAATGATGGGGTTTTTATATTTATAAAATGGTTCCTGTTTCAGTTAAAAAATTTATTTTTGAGTAAATATCACAGCTCTCCATTCTCTTTTCATCCATCAATATCAAGATACATAGACACAATATTATGTAATACTGGTGGGATAGAATAAAGAATGATATTTCATACATTACCATTAATTGTTTAACTTTTCTACAAGTAAACCCCAAATTACAATAACCCTAAGGGATGCATAACCCTTTTCCAATGATGGAGTAGAAATAATAAAATATATCTAGGGGATTCATAATTGGAGTACCAAAGACATTTAAAAGAAATAATGGGATTTGGGTTATTATTAATCAATTAAATAAATATTCAAATTTCCATCCTATAAGATATTTTATTTCTTTATATCACCTTTCTAAACTATATCATAAATAGATAGTTATGTTACATTGAGTTATTATCTTCATTTTATTTAACTAGGATCCATGGATTTATTTTTATATTCAAAAAGTCCTTTTGAATTCATTAGGTAATGAATTAAATTTTAGTATATATTTTCACCCTCAATATGAAAGAAAACTAATGTATTAGATTCATAATTTGAAAGATATTATTTTATATTGTTTAATGAATTTCATAGGATGTTGAGATAATTATAGTTAATTAATTAAACATTCACCTAATACTAGTTTTCATTCTATTATTCAGATGGATCCTTTTGAGGCGTTATATGTATAGTGGTGTCGGAGAAAATCATTTTTTCTGTGATGTTGAAAAAATGAATTTATTGGATTAATATTATTTTGAATAAATTTTTGATAAGTTAAATATAAATCAACATCCCATCAGATTAAATTAGAGTAAAAAAGTGTTATTTAGATTACTGGAGGAATGATCCTTTGATGGAGGTAGGTGGTCATGTTTTTTCAAAAAGTACCTCCTTAAAAAATGTTTGTGATTTTTGGTAAAAATGGAATTTGATGCTTGAGGTTCATTAGACTATACATAATTCTAGATAATTTTGGATTAGTTTCTTACTTTTTACCATACCTTAATCATTATCCAAGGTTCATGTTGTTTTCTTGTTTTTGAAATAAGTAATATGTGTTAGATGGGTATCTTATTTTGATCCCTTGAATAGTAAAGTTAGAAGATAATCCTTCAGATGGGGGAATATTTAGTTCATATACTTGATCATAATGAAAAATAATAATGAAAAAACGTGATTTATCAAGTTACGATTTTCTGGAAAACTCATATAATTGAATAATCCACATGGGAATTAAAAATATATATGAAAAAAATATCCCCACATGATGATGTAATGAATAATATCAATAGGATACAATTTCCAAAAAGGGAAATAATGTGACAACCTAGGTAATATTAAATAAGTTACATTCCTTATTAATATTAATTTATTAGTTTTTTTGTATTAATATTATATATAAGATGACTAAATAATTTTTCAATTTAAATGATATTGGTTTTATTCCTATTAAATTCTGTTCCATGTATTATAAGACATTATTTAGAAGATTAATATCAAAAAGAATGAATTTTGAATTTAAAAAATAAATTTCATTTTTGAAGTTGGAATATCAAAATTATCTAAGGGTGATGCTAACATATTTTTTTAAAAGATTTATTTTTAGTGAAATGTGAATGAAAACATTTTTTGTAAAAATATTATATATTTCATTAAATAAAATAAATGAAAATTGAAATTTTATCTGAATGTAAAATTGTTTTATTTTTTTGTAGAAATAATATACCCAATTACATATTAATCATCATTATATCTGATTTTTTTTAAGGATAATATTTTGGGACTGGAACACGTTTTTCCTAAAAAACTATTTTTATGACATTTTGTGTTTTAATTTTAAATGAATTTTCACAAAATATAGAAAATTAATATTTAAAAATAGATATAATATTTGTAATTAAAATATTCTAATCAAATAAAAATATCATTAATCTATTAGGCTATTATGATCATAAACCGCTGTAAAAATTCATCACCAAGATAAGTGTACATCTAATAATTATGGATAAAAAATTCTAAGGCATAAAAATATACCATAAAGCATTAATTTATTATAATTTATAACATATTTTCTACCGCTGAAAATAAATTTTCTTACCATATGAACTTTATTACGACTTACCATTGATATTTTCTTTAATGTGTATTTAAATAAACAATAAAAACAAATTTCAGCATTCTTTATTTTAATATATATAATTAATTTTTATGTGGATGAAAATATGTCATGTATGGTTGTATAAGTTTTTAAATTAATAATTTATTTAGTTTATGATGTTAATTTATTATTAAGTTTTAGTGATGGAATATTTACCATAAATAATTATGCATCTTGGACACATTTCATGTGAAAGTATAAAAAATGAGTTAGATGATTTTAGAAACTCTAAAAGTAATATCATTTTTATGTGTTATATTGTACCAAGAATTACATGGATAAATATATCATATAATGGGTTTTTAAATGTTTATAAAAAATATCCATTTACATCTTGATGTCCGTAAATTCAATCTGTGTGAAAATGACTATAATGGTATATTATGTCAAATAATATTTTCTCTAATGATTAAAAACTAATTAGAATTTTATATTCATAATATTGAAAAAGATATAGTCTATTATATCAATCGTGGTCCAATTATGGGTCACTTTTAGTTCTGTTGCTTATTTTTAACCCCTAAAGTGTAAAAAAAGTTGATATGATGATAATCATCACAAAGAATTTTGTGGTATTAAACAAAGATATAATAGTAAAAAAATCAAAAAAAAACATTTCCAAATACTAGATGATGATATTATTTCAACTCATACTTATCATATATTGAAAATATTACAATTATGTGAAATTTTTCTATGATTAATGATTTATATTCACTTATAATTTTATGTAATTCCAATATTATACCTTAGATCACTTAATAAATGGGATCCTTGTCTATAAAAAATTAATTTATTATTATATTTTTTTGTAAATAAATTAAATAGCTTTCATTGAACACCACACCAAGTTCAAATGCACCCTGATCTATTGATATTTATAAAATAGAAATTTAAATGGAGGGAATAAATTGTATTAATTCCATTATGAAATTTATATATTCAATCAAAAGTTTTGACATTCATCCAAAATACATTATATAGATTATGTAAGATTATATTTAATAAAAAAGCTATATTTTTCTAAAGGTATTTTTTCCAATTTATAAGAAAGAACTAGTTTTAAATCCTTTTGTGAAATTTTATAAATTATATTTGAAAAAATAAAATTATATTTTTAAACAAAAATATACAAATTTAATTTGGTTTACTTTTTTAAATAAATATGATAACTTCCATATTTTGATGAACAATAAAAATTATTCCATTTGAATTGAAAACTACATTTTCATACAAATAATTTATAGTGATAAATTATATTTTTAATTGGATTTGTTGTATAATATGATTAATTGTTTGTTATTTAATCCAATTATAGTCATTGTAATAAAAATCACTTTGATTTTGGATATAAAAACATATAAAACATTAATGTTTTCACTTTAAAAACTCATTTTCTGATTCCATTAACATGAATAACTTCAAATTAACTTTCTCTAATTTTAATAATTACAATTTTGAAAAATTAATTTAAAATTAAAAATTAGAACTAAAAAATTTATTAAATAGGTCCCATTTATTTTAATAAAATATGAGTAGTAAAGTTAGTAATTTTAATTACCATAGTTAATGGTAAATCAGTTAATTAAAATTTTAAAATAATATTATAAATATAATAATGTTACCCTAAACATTTATTTATATTATTTTATGAGTTATTTTGGACTAAAAAAATTCTTTGGACTATTTTATGTCCTAATTTCTCTAGTTGAAAGTCATTAAACATTTTCTAGTATTCTATTTTAAGAAACATAAATCTGGAATTCTCATGTTTTTAATAAGTGCTATTGTTTTTATATGTGTTTATTTAGAATTAAATTTTCACTATTAATATCCATATTAAAGATAAAATTCATATCATAATCATGAAAATTTATATTTAATTTTTAGGAAATAAATAATTATATTAATGGCGTACAAAATGATGATGCAATAATTATTTAATTAATTGAAATACCAAATAAATGATATTGAAAATTTCAAAATAATAATAATTCGATATAATTAATGTAATAAAATAATATTAATGATAAAAAATGTATTTTTTGATATTTTAGAAATTTATTTTTGAAGATATCTTTTTTTATTGATTTTTGTGAAAGTAAAATTATTAAATAGTATGAGAATTATTATTATTGTCTAATAAAAATAAATAATTTTTCATTAAATTATTTAAAATTATTAAAAATAGAGAATTAAACCTAAATATTGATATAGGATTTAAAATTTCATAAATGGCACATTTATAATTCATTTTTTAATTTGTATTAACTATATTGACCGTTATATAGTACAACACATGTTTCCGCATTTAGAGTTAAAGAGGATAAATAAGTGTTCAAGCAAAACGATAAGGGTAATAATGTGCCCAAATCATGTCTAAAAATTACTTGTTGAGATTACTTGAAGAAATCCTCGTCTTAGTTTCTATCTAAGTCACATTGGATCCATTTGAAAATGAAAAATAATTTATATTAATTTAATTTTTAGAGAGTTTCTTAAAGTACCCCTCACCTCAATTATAAAATGGAACCACCTTCCTTACATATTTACACAACTCTGATCCTTTTATCTCTACCAAAACCAACCAATATATCCTTCAAAAATTATTATACATTTTTTATAGTTCATTTTCTTCCTAAAATACCAATCCTAGATCACTTAAGAAGAGATCTAAATAAATTCCACTAATGAAGAGGTAGTTATTTTTACCAACCCATCCAAGATCACATCGAATTCTGCTTCTCCTTAATGATTTTTTACATGATAAAGTAATAAATACCATATAATCTATATAATTATATGGTATTATTATTATTGGGAAACTATATTATTTGATTTATTCATTGTATGAAAAAAAATCATTGCATGTGCGTTTGTATAACTTATAGTCTCCACATCATCGAGTAATTTGTTTTTTCCTCACCACATTACTTGGATGGTCATAATGATGGAAATAATTGATTCATATAGTAATTATATTATTATATTGGTTGTATATAATTAATATAACAAACAATTCATTACACTTTCACAATTATGGGAATTATACCATCACTTGTGCATACGTATGTCCTACAGTCTAAACAACATGATGTGATTCATTTTCCATGTTAAACATTCAAGAATAATAATGAAAATATATTGAATATGTAAATATTATATCAATGAGTTTAATATTATTTTTGATATGAAAAAAATATATCCTATTCAAAATAAATAGGACATACATGACAAAAAATTCCTAGGAAAATGAAGTAGTTAACAACTGAAAAAAGAGTAAGAATGAAATATTATTAACAAAATGATATAAAATTATCATATATGATATCATAAATGTGTATATGGTTTTTTTATAAATCAATAGCACTATTCAATCCATTATAAATGTTGTTAAGTAATTTTCATGTAATATAATGTTAAAGGTTATTATTATTCACAATCTCATAATTATTCATGATTCATTATGTTTATTCCTCCATTGGAAAAGATTAATCTTAAATGACCATTTTTTCAACAGATTCTTTCAAGAAGGGATTTTCTATTTTCTGAAAAATGTTAAAATATTTTTAACCATGTTTTTATTTTTTTAAAATGGCATGAAATGAATCATTTTCGTTTTTTTCTAAATGAGGCAGCTTATGAATGTTTAGAAAAAAATTCAGAAGGAAACTTTTTTATCTTATATGACATGAATGGTTTTTCCACAATCATGACACCATTATGTCTTGAATATTCCTATACAATTATAAAAGATTATTTTCAATGATTATTTTTTCATTTAATATTACATTTCATTTTAAATGAATTATTTCAATGTTAAAAGAATTATTTCTCTCCAAAAAATTATATTTATTTTATTAGAGTATTAATATATTTTTCAACATCCATAGCTGGATATTATGTTTTATCATAGTTGATCTCTTATGATATCATGTATTATATTTTATTGAAGGTTTTATTATTAACAAGACTGTTGATGTTCTAATTTGATAACATTCATGATAAATGGATGATGTACTAAAAATTAAAATGCAAGAGTATTTATGTTGTTTTTGTTTTACAATTTTACTATGTGGAATAGATTGGTCATAGTTAGTGATGGGTGAGGTCTTCTATATCCCCTTGATGAATAATTGTGTATTATGAGGCAAAGTAGTTTGGGTATTAGCCGAGGCTATATCCATTTATGTATATTGTCTTGGGTGAAGCCTTGTCGATATGTTTATGATGTCTGTAATTATGAATTACATCATTATGATATTTTTTAGTCATATTCCATTATATTATTCAATTAGTAGAATATATTTTTGATTATTTATATGGAAATATTTTATTTTCATGTATTCATGATATAATATGCTTAATATCATGTCAAAATGTTTTCTGTTTCAATTATACACCATGTATTAATGTTTACCCTATTTTATTCATAGTAGATATTATTTTATGCTTACCCTAACTAAGCATCTAATATCACACCATTCTAATATTTTATTTATAATAGGATGCCAAGATATATATTTTGACTGATATATAAAGGGAATATAGGATAGTAATGGTGTACTCCATGGATTTACATTGTTTTATTTTATATTTCAAGATGTATTTTATTATTTCTATGTAATATGCGTTCAAAAATGCTACACTGGTCAGTACTTTGGGATTTGAATCCAGTATATTTTCCAATATAATCAATTAAGGAATTAACTCTAGGATAATTGGGTCGAGGTATTTACAGTTGTTATCATAGGAAATTTTGTAGACTATTTAAAAACAAGATGTAAAAAAATAGATTAGGGAAACATAACACTATAATAGACTTTTAGAATATTCCAAATGTAAACCAGCATTTGATTTTGAGATTAGTTATATATAAATTTCCCTTTTGTGTTATGTGTTATATTAGATGGAAATTATGTATTATGATTCATAATTAAATATAATTGATTCCTTTTTTGGAAATGGTTCCTAGTGAAAGGGCTGCAAACTGAATCAGCACATGTAATCCATGTTGGGATTTCCCTCCTAGGTATGATAATAATGTTGGATATGGAACATCAACTACAGATGAAAAACGTATATCCATACTAGGAAACCTGACTCAGATTATGTAAAACAACCCTATCTATATTGTTCATCCTAATCCATAATACAGAGGAATAATTTTAGACCGCTTCACTAGATGATACACTCCACCATATAATTGAAATATAAATCCATTTTTAGGTAAAAATGTAATGTTCCAGATATAATATATTTCTTTATTTGGGAATAAATGAAAGGGATAAGGTTTTCATGGAAATTTATCATCTCTCAAGATATCAAGATCAATGGTGGATACTAATTAAAAATAAAAAAGAGGCTAATGAAATAGAAATAACTGAATTCAAGTATTTTAATGATCAATTCATTGGAAAATATATCTTTCATGAAGAGGGAATAGATATGGGGTTACAAATCATAAATCTGAGTAAAATAAATATGAGAATATTTCTTAATATAGTGCTATGTTTAGAATTTTACAAAGTCAGGATACTAATTATATACATAATCCAAATAATAAGATTGATCGATTCATTGACAGGATAAAACCATTCCTACAAAGGAAACTGGTCTCCTAGAATTTCTCATCATATGGAGATATAGTATCATGTGCTATAAAAATATGGAAGTAATTCTCAAATTATTATGAAATTAATGGAATGGAAGAGAATAAGAGGTCCTATTAATACTATAAAAAGAAAATAGGGAAAAGGGGAATACTGGAAGAGTTTACACTCCATTCTGAAATAAATTTGGAATGAAATATCCTGAAAAAGATATGAAAATTATTTCCCTAAGAATAAATGAATATTTTAATATCCTAGACATTTCCAATCCATTAATTTTGGGAAAATTTAGTGTTTGAGGTGTTTGGGAAAGTTAATATGAATCTTTTTATAACTTCTCAAAATTTGCAGTTTTACAAGTTTCTCAATGGGTCCTCATCCAAATGGTGTATTGTACTGGTTGTGTGTCGCAAATGGTAGATCACCCATGAAGTTTGTCACCCTAGAGGTGGCTTTGTTTATGGTGTCTTTCCCTAGTTGTGTCTTACTCACAGTCGCTCACTAGCGGTGGCTCACGTGCAGTTGCTCGTCTAGTGGTGCCTCATTTAGCAATGGCTCATAGGTGCTTCCTCCTCTTGTGCGGCCTCACTAGTGGTGCCTCATCTGATGGTGCCTTATCTTTTAGTGTCTCACATGCAGTTCTTTACAAAGAAATGCCTTGTTGGTGGTTCCTTATCTGTTGGTACATCATGTTGTGGTATTTTTCAAGCGGTTCATTATGAGTAGTGTTCCTTATTCATCCAGTTTATCCATTTTATCATTTCTAATTGATTTCAGTATGGATTAAGGATAAGTATAAATAGTTTTGAGACTAATTAATAGGCCATAACTTATATATTTACTTTCCTAAGGGTCCAAATGATTTTAAATGGTTAATATTTTTATCATGACTAGATCCAATATTGTTATGAAAATAAAAACTATATATAATATCGTGACTTGGATCTGATCTTCCATAAGTCAAGGTATCATTCTCCTAGATCATTTCAACCTGATTTCTCTTGCTATGAGACATGTTTAATCCCTCTTCCCATTGGATTCATGTTGCCAGGCTATTGTATTTAGTTCTTGATTACCAAGAGGGTTACCTACTATATGTGAACCCTAATTTTTACCACAACCAAGAAGTTTCGATCATCCTTTTTCCAAGTAGGAATTCCATTATCTATAAAAATTTCTCATCATGGAGGATGGGTATATTTATTTTCTTTCCTTTTGGAGAAATTGGATTTTTAATTAATAAAGGTTATCTATATTGGATTAAAAATCATTATCTAGGGGGGTGGGGAATGTGACTCATGATCTTGTTGTGTGATTAATATTGTTAATATTGTAATTTTTAGGGGAAAACAAGCCACTGAGTATTGTGGTTATTGGTGGTTCATGTTTTCATAATGAATGGTTTATGGAATTCATATGGTTTTGTAACTATTAGCCACTTATATCAAAAATGGTTAACCATGTATATTTTTCTAATAAATGGATAACCCCGGATGATATATATTCTATGATGACCCTTATATTAACATGTGGAATTCAATAAGGGATGCCTTATTAAATCTGAAAATATGTTTTACCTTGGTATGTGTAGTGATGTGGTTATACAATGAAGCTCTTAGGGGCGTGGTGTGTTTATGAAGCAGGGATGCAAAATTTGGTGTGGTGTATTTTATCTATGAATTTTCACTATGATTCTTCGGAAAAAATGTGATTGCCCATAATTTTGTGGGAGAGCTAGTTTCTTTCCCAAGGGTCATTGGGATGGGATGGGATGTGATATCCCAGATTTATTGGTCATAAGATGTGAAGTATTGTGAGGCCTAAGTCTATATGAGTGAGATGTGTTGTGAGGATTGTGTGTGTACAGGTGGGATGTGATGTGGTATATGGAAGGGACATCAGAACTAGGACATACAATGTTCGGAGAAAGCAGAATACATGTTAGAAGGTTGTGAATGGAATCGTATCATCGATGTTGTTTATAATATTCTATATTACATGACTTGCATTACATTGTGACCATTCCTTGATGACATTGTGTTTTTTTATTATACCTATTTTTGTGTTGCTTGGTTATGCTACTTTCTTATAGGTTCATTAGTATGCTTCTTTGACCTATTCTCAAGAGACCTTGGTTTTCTTACTAAGTATACTACTATTGTCACGCTAGGTATATAATGTTTTTTTCATGTATTTAGGAGGATTTTGCAGAGTCTGCATGACCTTACTAGCTTGTAATCTATGAATGTTACTATGTCACTACTTTATCTTTTCTTTTGGGTATTTACATTGGAGAATTTATAGTACCTATATCACTTTTCTTACATGAATTCATGTGGGATGGTTTTGGTTTCCTTTTAGAATATGTCTTGTAGTTGTGGGTGATGACCCATCTATATCCCTATATTATTTCTTATAGTGGGTAATGTCTCACATGTTGTGACATGTGTACACTCTTAGGGATAGTCGTATACCTGAGGCCTACTGGAGTTTGTACTCAAGGGTCATTATCTCCCTTTCTTCATTGCCATCCCTAGAGGTGTATCATTGGAGGGAGGGTTTGGGACAAAGTGGTGTCATAGGTGATGGCTGATATATTGAGTGACGTTTGAGTTTGGGATAGTGAGGATTGCATGGGGTAGTATGTAAATTGTTCTTGTCAATGTTTGTATGTGACATAGTCTAAGAAGAATAGCTAGGATGTATGATTTTAGGCTCCCTCATGATCATGTTCACAAACTCTGAGCTTATTTAGTCACCAAGTGAGATGGACCTACTTGCAGGGTAGTGATTTAGGAAAGGTATGTTCATCATAATTACTTGAGTTTTTGTTTTAACTGGGATTTTTTGGTAACGTTAAAATAGATAAAATAAATAAAAATAATTAAAATAAATATTAATGAAAATCTATACTAATGAGCTTAGGAAATCTTAGCTTGCATTTCAGCTATGGCTCCCAGTTTCCATCCGTGTGTGGCTTAAGAAGTTTTGGGTTAATATACTTATCTAGTTGATCATCATATGGTTGATATTATTTAGGATGTAGATAAGTGGTAAAAAAATTATTTATATTATTAGGAATTCAATAAGTACAATGATAGTGTTTCAGACATTGAGACAGAGCGCTAGCTGGAGGAGAACAAGATCACTTTGAGTCTGATCGAGGCCCTAATGGAGTACTAGGTCCCTTTTCATGTTATTCAAATAATGGTAACTACATTTCAGTGGAGGATTCTACATCTAGGCGAGTAGAATTATGTTTAAATTTTCAAGGTTGAAATCCAGATGGAGTTTTTGGCGGATTTCATTTCCACGACCATGAAGGTTGAGAAGATCTCAGAGATACTTACCCTTTACTAAAGGAGTATGTCTATGAGGGAGTTGGGAATCAAGTTCAATGAAATTTTGTGTTTTTCCCTTGAAATTTTTTATTTTGAAGTGTCTCGTGTGAGATTTCTTGTGCAGCCACTCCATCCTTTTATCTAGAACGTAGTTACCAATTTAATGTTGCCAATGTATTTGGAGGATAAAAATAAGTGAGAGGTGATCAAGAAGATTCACTCACGAGGCAGTATACTATGAGAGGTGAGGTAGGTGTGTTCTTTGAGAGGTGAAGTGGTCCGTAGAATATCTAAGGCACCAGGAACATCATGGATTTTAATATCATGAAGTCATCCTCTGTACCATCCTGTCTGGTCATCTGGTTCCATTGGTTTATATGATTTTATAAAGATCTTTGTGGTATTTTTTTGGTTGTGGGGTTTGTGTCCATCTCCAGATCTAATTCCCACTAAAGCTTAGTTTGGTGGAGATTGGTATGTTAATTTCTATCCACAATAGCAGTTTCCAGTTAGACTAGTTTAGTAGCTGGGAATGTAGGACTTCGCTCCACCGAGGGGATATGGAGAAGGTATTGGCCAACATCAAGAGGTACCTTGTGTTCAAATACTGAAACCTGAGCATGGACTTATAGGTATTAATCATTAGAGAGGAATATAAGTTTGGAATGTTATGTTTCACATAGTGTAGTGATATATGCAAGAGGGGACATAGATAATCATAGGTAAGATCTGTTTGTTTAGTACCATTTTTTGATCCTTGATTGATTCATGAGCATCACACTCCGTTTTTTACCCTATCTATCCCATAACCTTAGACTATTCATAGATATGATTCATGTTCTTCTAGTGTTGAGTACACCCGTCGGAAACCAGACTAGATTGTTTGATTTTTATTGAGGTGTAGATTGATGATGTGACCACATCATTTATTTGGGGATCATTACTTCATACATCTGGTTCCATAATAAACAATCCTTAGCATCGACTAGTTCTATTTTTTATGTTCTAATTTGAACTAATTTTTGAGGATATTTTTGTTTTCAGTTGTTGACGATCAACTTGTGGTTTTCACCAGTGAGTAGATTATCCATGTGGTTAATCAGTATGTGGAGCCCCTTAATTTCATTTTTCTGAGTTGCTGGTGGAATCATTGGACACTGGGATGGTAAAACTTTCAAGGATCATTTTGGAGTTCATGTACATTTTCCCTGATGAGGTTTTGATGATACCCCCTTGACATGATGTTGATTTTAAGATATACATATAACATGGTGATTTCTGATTTTGATGTCTCATTGTGGGATGACACATTATGAGTTGCAAGAGTTGAGGATTCTGATAAATGATCTGATGCCAAAGGGTTTTATCCAGCCTATTGGTCCATTATGTGTTGCTCCAGTATTGTTTGCAAATAACTCTTACTATGGTGTGAGATTCTTTATAGAAAAATAATAATAAATTAGGTGATATTCAAAATGGTTACCCTCTTCCATTGATATATGATCTAATCAAGAAACTAAAAGGGTACAATTTTATTTTCACGATCTTCATGTGGTCTGGATATCACCTGTTGAGGGTGAAGGTGGCCGATATCCCTAAGGCTACATATAGATGCATGTATGGAAACATTAGGTTTGTTGTCATGACATTTGTTTTTATGAATGCAGATACCATGTTCATAGGTAAAATTAAATTTGTGTCCCACGAGTTCCTAGATAATTTCATTGTCAAATTCATTGAAAATATATTAATCTACTCGATGTAGGAGGAGAATCACACTAAGAATCACAAATCTATCATACATGTATTTTGAAACCACTAGCTCTATGTAATGTTGTCCATGTATATGTTTTGGACACAAGAGGTGCATTTCATTTGGCATGTAGTGTCTCACAAGGGTGTTTAATAAACCCATCAAATTTTGAATCAGTTTTTTATGGGTAACACCCATGAACATGACACTACTTCAAATTTTCATGGTTCTTGCATGATATTATCAGAGGATTGTATCCAATTTCTCTTGATTTTTAACCCCATTGTATAAATTGAAAAAAGGGACCCATATTTTTCATGGAGTGATCTGTCAAATGAATCATTCTATTACCTAATGGGGATGCTTTTTAGTTCCACAATAATCCAGTTTCCTAAGGTAGGGGTAATGTTGGAGGTGGTTTGTAACACTTATAGTACTGGTCTGGGACATTTTTTGATTTAGTAGTGAAATGTGGTCTCTTATGGGTCTAGGAAGTTATGTCCCCATGAGCGTCACTATACCACCCATGATCTATTGCTAGTAGTATTTTTTCACAAGATTCATGGAGGCATTACCTCATTTGGGAGTGCTTTGTAGTCTTCATAGATCATAAGAGTATTAGTTATATCTTTTCCTAGCATAATCAGAACCTAAACTTTTAGAGGTTAATTGGTTTTTTGAAGGATAAGGACTTTTAGATCTCCAAAACCTTAGGAAATAAGAATTTCATGGCTGATGATTTATATATAATGTCATTGAAGGTTGTTGTTCATGAAATTTCAAATACTTGTAGATCATTGGGGGATTTGGAATCCTTTCCCATATATTCATGGGTAGATAGAGGTTTAGGTTGTCTATTTATGATTTTAGGGAAATATTATCTACTGTAGTTGGTGGAGAAGTCGTAGTGAAGAGACAAAGAGGCAGAGGAGATGGGAAATCGCATTGGAAATTGTGATTCTCTGGAAGGATTGTTGGAAAATGGTAAAAACTGGTTGTTGTTTCATGGGAATTTGTTTTTTATCATTGTAATATGGGATGTATTACTTCATGAGCCACATAGATCAACTTTTTTAGTACACTTAGTTCTTTCTAAGATGTACCATCACTTAAGGATGTAGTTTTGGTGGAATAGGATGAAACGGGCAGTGGTGGAGTTTGTGGAAAATTTATTAGTTTACTTGTAGGTAAAGGTTAATCCATATGTTCATGGATGGTTTTATTTATCCCTTATATGTTCCCAAGTTAAAATGGGATGAAATACTGATGAATTTTGTAACACCCCGAAATTTTATGAAAAATATTCTTTTTAATTTCATTAATGTCTTGTGTTGTACGCTACACCAAAAGGATCTTGCACAAAATGCATCCTTGACTTGCCTTTCATTACACGCAATCACGAACTTCCTTGATAGCGTGTGTAGTACGCAATACCGAGTTTTACTAAACAACGATATGCTATTAAAATATTATTAAAACTAGCCGTTATGAATAGTAATAACCACTTTTTGAAATTTTGTAAATTCTATTTTTCAAAATGGTCTTCATTTTTGGATTCGGAATATCGAAATTAGCTTAGGGTGAAATTTTGGTACTTTTCGGATAACTTTCATATTCTGATGAATAGTGAAAATTACTAAATTTTAATTAAAAACAACTTTTTTAATAGAAATAATTAATAGTGATAAATTATTAATTTTAGTGGTTTTAAAGTATATTTAGAATATATTTTTACAATTTAATACAATGTTGGTCATTGGATGTAATTTCACATTTAAACCAGTTATAAACTAGTGTCAATCTTTTGATAGTTATTATCTCTTAAAAACACGCTATTTGTTTTGACGACGAGAATTAATTTTTAAATTAGTTAATGCAACTGATATGTTTTGAATTTGGTAAAATAGATATCATTTTTGAGTTCATAATATCAAATATAGCTTAGGCCTAATTTTTGGTATTTTTCTGAAAACTTTCAATTTTCGATGAATAGTGAAACCACTAAGTGGTAGTTAAAAAAACTGAATTTTTCATAAAACTTAATTTTAAGGCTTCTGTGAGTGGAATTTTGAAAATCCGAGAGACACGGTTAATATCAAGGACTAAAATGTGGTTCAATGAGATGAAAATAATTTTTGGTGAATAGTAACTTTTTACTTTTTTTTACCACGGTTAAAAGTAAATAGGGTAATTAAGGGTAAAGATGATATTATTATTACCCTAACACATGTCATAATTCTATTGGATAAGTGAAATTCGACCAAAAACAAACTTAGGAATAAAATATGACCATTTAGGCCCACTTGGATTAGATTAGGACATTTATTATTAATTTATTTAAAGAAGGGTTAAAAGAGTTAAAATCAAAGTTTATTTACTAAAACATTTTTAATATGGAGTTATACATAAGATAAATTAGACTATAAATATTCATTAGAAAGATAAAAAAATTCCTACATAATGGTATTTTATTTGTAATTTTTAGACATTAAATAATTTCATTTATTTATGACACAATGATGATGCAGTAATTATCTTATTAATGAAATATTGACATAATTGATGTTATAAACACCAAAATAAATGTAATTTGAGACTTTTTATGAATTACACTAATTTTCTAGGTTACTATGATATATTAATGTTGATTTAATCAACTGGGTTCGAACATATAATTCTGTTATGACTTTCACAAAAATCATATATCAAATAGTGTCAAAATTGACACAAAATAGTTTTTAAATCAAATATTATATTATTAATTGTTATTTTATTCCTAAAAATCTAAGTATCGGCAAAATGACTTAGAGAAGGATATATATATTAATAATAAACAATTTGGGGTTCGTTTGGCATGTTATAGTAAGTATATTAACCATATAGTGAAAGAAAACAAAAAGACACGGTAAAAGTTAAATTAATTAACATAGAGTTAAATCTAATTGATAAGGTTAAAATAATACCCTAAACTTGTCTAAATCCTATTGGTTGATAGGATTTCGACCCATCCCCACTTTAGCTTCGAAATAAGACCCTTTGGAACCATTATAAACCGATTTTGACTTTAATATAAAATAATTTTTTGAGATATTCCTAAGGTGCCCCTCTCCTCCCTTATAAAAGGGCACCTCCTCCCCCTCCTCCTCACACCAATTTGAGCACTCAAGCTCGCCCAACACCTGCCATTTTCTCCTCTCCACTTCCCTAGAATAATCCTAGAGGTCCTGGTATTCTTCAAAGACCAATCTTAGTTCCCTAAGTGGAGAATTCAAAGAGGCGTTCCAAAGAAGAGGTAATATCCATTACCGATCTTTTCAATTTCTTTCTTCTTCAACTTCTTCTTCTTTAGTTGTTTCATGATAAAGTAATAACATCAGTATTACTTACATACTGATATGTTATTAAAAATATGAAACAACCCTTATTCACCTTCTATCCATCCTACGGAAAAAATGAAATCACCGCGCGTGCGTACGTACGGAATACCGTCTCCACGCCGTGGTGTAATCTATTTCCACCATCACCTTACAAGGATGGGTATAATGGTGTAATGAGTAACTATATATGATTATTATGAAGTAATATTGATACTGAAATAATATATATATATACTCCAATACAATTCCACGATCAAAGGAACGATATAATCACTCGTGCGTACATACGGAATACCGTCTCCACGATGTGATGCGACTCATTCTACATGATCTTCATTTCATAATGATTATATAAATGAATTGAGTGAATGAATATGGTATATACTACACTAATACCATTCTGTAAATGAATTATCTATAACCTAAAGATAAGAATAAGAATTTATTCGACAAAACATGCATAAGAACAAAACGTTATAAAGACCCGAGTAACAAGTAACAATGAAATATTACTAACAAGAAGCTAATAATATGACCATATATGATATCATATCAATATGTATGATTCTGGAATAAGTCAATAACATTATTTAAACCATTATACAGGAGCTTCAGACACGAACAAAGCAAATCGGACCTAAGGTAAGGGAAAATATCACAATCTCATTTTTATCCGAGATTGTTTATTCGTAAGTATTTACTGGGGTGTATTTTATCATCCACATCCATGTTTCATCAATATGTAATATTATTTACATCCACCTAAAATTGTTTAAATCCATTTTTACCCTTCGGTGAGTTTTTAGTAATATGTATGAAAGGAATCTTTTGTCGTTTTTCGTACGAGGTACTTTTTGACTTTTCCGACAAAAGTACGAAGAATGTTTTTTTTGACTTATACGGCATGAATGGATTTCAAAAAAATTATTTCCAAGAAGCTTCCTTTACAAGTATTCAAGTTTATTTTTAATCAACTTTTTTTATTTTAAAATTGTATGACATGTTAAGAAATGAAAAGTGTTTTTGCAGTAGAAAGGATATTTTCCTCAAGAATGAAGTTCAAGTATTTTATCAAAATTATTTTCCATATAAGATAATAAAAGGGTTCTGTTTTTATCCCTATTATTACATGGATTTGATTATGTTGTGATGGAAACATTTTTATGAATTCATTTATCTTATATGAATTGTTTTATGATGTCTTGTTGTTTAAGAATCCCATTTTTATTATGTGGATTACGCTATGATGTATGGTTTATGATTATGTGGCACACATAAGAAAGGATTCATTATAAGATGGGTGGGACCTATATCTCCCTCCACTGCATTGGGTAAAGATTTTGTATCTCATGACATAGACATGGCTGGAACGGAAGGTTATTTCGGTTCAGTGATACAAGACTGAAACGAGGAGTGAACTCAGTTCAGAAAGGGACTTTGTCCACTAAGATAGTCTTGGCAATGAGTCATGACTAACAAGAAATGATTTTCCATGATTATGTGTGCATGCCACAAAGTTTCAAGTTTTATGTTATGATTATGGGGATCTCATTTTCACTTCTATGATTTATTCCATGTTAAGATATTATGATCTCTTTTGCAGGTTTTGATTTTCATAAAGATATGATATGATTTTTATTTCCTTTATTTTCCCTTGCTGAGCATTTGAGTTCACCCTTTTATGTTTTCTTTTCCCCAGGTCAGGAAGATGGGTTTTAGGTAAAAAAAGTAAGATCTTTATGGGAGTTGTTGAAGATCTTTCACCAGGATTAGAAGATTATATTCCGAGTTTCCAAAGACACTAAACTATTACGATCCTTATGTGTGTGTTTTTGTTATGTACTAAGTATTCCGCAAATGTAACGTAATGTCAATGTACGTTAAGCTTCGGGTCTCTACAGTTGGTATCAGAGGAAAGGTTTAGTCAACCTTTGGAAACTAGGATGCGAGAACTTTAGTGAGATCACTAGAGATATTTCTAAGGTGTGTCTAGGGATGTCTCTAAGGTTAAGTATACGTATAGGTTATAGTACTATAATTACGCTAACGATCCTAGAATTAAACCTAAGATGTTAGATATTGAAGGTACTCCCCCTTTATTATGTTGTTTTCCCTATCATGATTTTTGCCTCTCACACTATTCTTTTTGGGTTTTAGACGATGGCTGGAACCCGAAGGAACTGTGTTGGTCAATGCAATGGACAATGCAATGATTTCCCTCCTGAACAAACAAATGTTATGGGAGATGGAGTGTAAAATCTTATTTCTATACTTACACAAGCTACGAATCATTCTGGACTTCCAAATGAACAGAGAAGGGAAGAATATTCTATTGATTCCTTCATGAGGCAACGTCCACCATCTTTCAATGGGTCTTCCGATCCACTTGTTGCTGAAAAATGGATCAGTACCACTGAAAAGATATTTTCAGTTCTTCAATGTTCTAAACATGATAAATTCATCTTAGCAGTATATCGTTTGGAAGGTGAAGCTGATCAATGGTGGAATCTTATCAAGAATACGAGGCCAAGAGATGAAATTGAGTCCATGGAATGGGATGAGTTCAAGAACTTGTTTTTCAGTAAGTACTTCCCTCGTATTCTTCGAACAAAGATGGAAAAGGAGTTTCTTGAGCTGAAGCAGAAGGATGATGAATCTGTTGGTATATACGAAGCGAATTTTACAAGACATGCTAGGTATGCATCTGGCATTATCATCCAACCTGAATGTAAAGTTGATCGATTTTTCAGTGGCTTAAAACCAAGTATTCGAAGGGAATTATCTATAAGAGACTTTAGTACCTATGAAAATATTGTGCGTTGTGCTATCAAGGTAGAAATGGAAGTTGGTGTTACATATCCATCTCATTGTTTTGACAAGAAACGAAAGATGGAGTTCAAGGAGAAATCTCAGAATAATGGTGAAAAGAAGATGAATGTTTCCTTATGCACAAAGTGTGGAAAGAAGCATGGTGGAGATTGTCTTAAAGGGACTAGAAAATGTTTTAAGTGTGGAAAAGAAGGTCATCGAGCATCTGAGTGTCGAAGTAATGGAAAAAGGGTTTCTAATGATGTGAATAAAGCAAACACTGCAGAGAACGCACCACCAACACTTCAATGCTTCAAGTGCAAGGAGATGGGACATTATGCCAATAAATGCCCTAATCCAAGGATTAGTGATGATCGAAATGAGCAAAAACTTAAGGCAAAGGATAAAGGGAAGTAACATGCGATCACAATTGGAGATGTTGAATATGACAATGATGTGGTGGAATGATTAAGTGTTTATGTAATGGGATTCCAAAATAATGTTGTATCATGGATTATTGGAATATCTATGTATTGGTCTAATGTGGTATTCAAAGTGATTGAGATATTTTTGGAAATAAGATGATATGAACATAATGAAGGGAAAATGAGAAAATGAAATGTTTAACAGTATTCATGAGCTCATGATTGATATAAGGACTAGGTGATATCATGGTTTGAGTATATAGAATTTTGAGGATTTTGGTATATGGAAAGTGTTAACTTTTAACTGCATTAATGTTTTCACTAAGGTTCAATGGTTATTCATTATTCAAGAGAATACATGATTAAGGTATTAAAATGAATGGAATGTGACCGACAAGATATATGGGGGATAAATGATGGTATTCACATGCTTGGTTGATGACATTTCAAGTTATCGTTTTCTTTATACTATGAGCTTGGACCGAAGTATTTTAGATAAGCCTAAATATTGGAATGGATTATGTTAACCATAAGTTAGTATTGTTTATGGATTGAAGTTTTTTTCGATATTATTGATGGGATGTTATAGTAATATAGTTTTAGACAAAGGACAACCTGCAGGACGGGCGACAGCCCATCGCGTCGGACAAGGATGTGGGAATCGAACCCACAACCGAAGTGCGACTAGCCTTTATCGCCTACCACTGGCCTACATGAAGTCTCTGTTTTGTAGAAACTAGTTTTATTATATTAAGCATTATGATATATGAAGTATAAGTCCATTTTAGGAACCATATATGATTAATCTCACTATAGAATGACTTATGTATATTAAATAACTTTTGCTAACATTTTGTTTGAGACAGATGGAATGACTCGTCATTCTATCACATGATCTGCTAACACTTCACGAATAACAAATTCAACTTCATTTATTTAAGAGATGTAGTAGAAATTGTTCAAGGCACGAACAATAGTGAGATTGTACCAAAATAAAGTAAGTATTTATTCTAATTCAAATTCTTCAACTTTAGGGAAACGATCTTGAAAACCAAAAATGTTGTCCTTGTGATCTTATATCTGATTAATCAGATGGTACCTTAGATCGTCACAAATTTATGGATTTGTGATTGCTGTCTTTTCCATAGCCATGTTCTCTACCACTCTCCATCAGAACATGATGGTTAGATTTCTCTTCCATATCCATATTTTCACCTATGTGGAAACCCAGTGATTAATTTATTTGGTTAACCGTTACGTTTCATACTTTCGTTTTTAAAGATTGGTTTTGGTATTCCTTTTTATGATGTGGGTTTCGATTAAAGAAACTTTCAAATAGTAAACCATTTATAACCCCGACGAATTTCGAGGGCGAAATTCATTTTAAGGGGGGTAGAATGTAACACCCCGAAATTTTATGAAAAATATTCTTTTTAATTTCATTAATGTCTTGTGTTTTACGCTACACCAAAAGGATCTTGCACAACACGCATCCTTGACTTGCCTTTCATTACACGCAATCATGACCTTCCTTGATAGCGTGTGTAGTACGCAATACCGAGTTTTACTAAACAACGATATGCTATTAAAATATTATTAAAACTAACCGTTATGAATAGTAATAACCACTTTTTGAAATTTTGTAAATTCTATTTTTCAAAATAGACTTCATTTTTGGATTCGGAATATCGAAATTAGCTTAGGGTGAAATTTTGGTACTTTTCGGATAACTTTCATATTCTGATGAATAGTGAAAATTACTAAATTTTAATTAAAAACAACTTTTTTAATAGAAATAATTTATAGTGATAAATTATTAATTTTAGTGGTTTTAAAGTATATTTAGAATATTTTTTTTCAATTTAATACAATGTTGGTCATTGGATGTAATTTCACATTTAAACCAGTTATAAACTAGTGTCAATCTTTTGATAGTTATTATCTCTTAAAAACACGCTATTTGTTTTGACGACGAGAATTAATTTTTAAATTAGTTAATGAAACTGATATGTTTTGAATTTGGTAAAATAGACATCATTTTTGAGTTCATAATATCAAATATAGCTTAGGCCTAATTTTTGGTATTTTTCTGAAAACTTTCAATTTTCGATGAATAGTGAAACCACTAAGTGGTAGTTAAAAAAACTGAATTTTTCATAAAACTTAATTTTAACGCTTCTGTGAGTGGAATTTTGAAAATCCGAGAGACACGGTTAATATCAAGGACTAAAATGTGGTTCAATGAGATGAAAATAATTTTTTGTGAATAGTAACTTTTTACTTTTTTTTACCACGGTTAAAAGTAAATAGGGTAATTAAGGGTAAAGATGATATTATTATTACCCTAAAACATGTCCTAATTCTATTGGATAAGTGCAATTCGACCAAAAACAAACTTAGGAATAAAATATGACCATTTAGGCCCACTTGGATTAGATTAGGACATTTATTATTAATTTATTTAAAGAAGGGTTAAAAGAGTTAAAATCAAAGTTTATTTACTAAAACATTTTTAATATAGAGTTATACATAAGATAAATTCGACTATAAATATTCATTAGAAAGATAACAAAATTCCTACATAATGGTATTTTATTTGTAATTTTTAGACATTAGATAATTTCATTTATTTATGACACAATGATGATGCAGTAATTATCTTATTAATGAAATATTGACATAATTGATGTTATAAACACCAAAATAAATGTAATTTGAGCTTTTTTATGAATTCCACTAATTTTATAGGTTACTATGATATATTAATGTTGATTTAATCAACTTTGTTCGAACATATAATTCTGTTATGACTTTCACAAAAATCATATATCAAATAGTGTCAAAATTGACACAAAATAGTTTTTAAATCAAATATTATATTATTAATTGTTATTTTATTCCTAAAAATATAAGGTTCGGCCAAATGACTTAGATAAGGATATATATATTAATAATAAACAATTTGGGATTCGTTTGGCATGTTATAGTAAGTGTATTAACCATATAGTGAAAGAAAACAAAAAGACACGGTAAAAGTTAAATTAATTAACTTAGAGTTAAATCTAATTGATAAGGTTAAAATAATACCCTAAACTTGTCTAAATCCTATTGGTTGATAGTATTTCGACCCATCCCCACTTTAGCTTCGAAATAAGACCCTTTGGAACAATTATAAACCGATTTTGACTTTAATATAAAATAATATTTTGAGATATTCCTAAGGTGCCCCTCTCCTCCCTTATAAAAGGGCACCTCCTCCCCCTCCTCCTCACACCAATTTGAGCACTCAAGCTCGGCCAACCCCTGCCATTTTCTCCTCTCCACTTCCCTAGAATAATCCTAGAGGTCCTGGTCTTCTTCAAAGACCAATCTTAGTTCCCTAAGTGTAGGATTCAAAGAGGCGTTCCCAATAAGAGGTAATATCCATTACCGATCTTTTCAATTTCTTTCTTCTTCAACTTCTTCTTATTTAGTTGTTTCATGATAAAGTAATAACATCAGTATTACTTACATACTGATATGTTATTATAAATATGAAACAACCCTTATTCACCTTCTATCCATCCTACGGAAAAAATGAAATCACCGCGCGTGCGTACGTACGGAATACCGTCTCCACGCCGTGGTGTAATCTATTTTCCACCATCACCTTACAAGGATGGGTATAATGGTGTAATGAGTAATTGTATATGATTATTATGAAGTAATATTGATACTGAAATAATATATATATATATACTCCAATACAATTCCACGATCATAGGAACGATATCATCACTCGTGCGTACGTACGGAATACCGTCTCCGTGATGTGATGCGACTCGTTCTACATGATATTCATTTCATAATGATTATATAAATGAATTGAATGAATGAATATGGTATATACTACACTAATACCATTCTGTAAATGAATTATCTATAACCTAAAGATAAGAATAAGAATTTATTCGACAAAACATGCATAAGAACAAAAAGTTATAAAGACCCGAGTAACAAGTAACAATGAAATATTACTAACAGGAAGCTAATAATATGACCATATATGATATCATATCAATATGTAAGATTCTGGAATAAGTCAATAACATTATTTAAACCATTATACAGGAGCTTCGGACACGAACAAAGCAAATCGGACCTAAGGTAAGGGAAAATATCACAATCTCATTTTTATCTGAGATTGTTTATTCGTAAGTATTTACTGGGGTGTATTTTATCATCCACATCCATGTTTCATCAATATGTAATATTATTTCCATCCACCTACAATTGTTTAAATCCATTTTTACCCTTCGGTGAGTTTTTAGTAATATGTATGAAAGGAATCTTTTGTCGTTTTTCGTACGAGGTACTTTTTGACTTTTCCGACAAAAGTACGAAGAATGTTTTTTTGGACTTATACGGCATGAATGGATTTCAAAAAAATTATTTCCAAGAAGCTTCCTTTACAAGTATTCAAGTTTATTTTTAATCAACTTCTTTTATTTTAAAATTGTATGACATGTTAAGAAAGGAAAAGTGTTTTTGAAGTAGAAAGGATATTTTCCTCAAGAATGAAGTTCAAGTATTTTATCAAAATTATTTTCCATCTAAGATAATAAAAGGGTTCAGTTTTTATCCCTATTATTACATGGATTTGATTATGTTGTGATGGAAACATTTTTATGAATTCCTTTATCTTATATGAATTGTTTTATGATGTCTTGTTGTTTAAGAATCCCATTTTTATTATGTGGATTACGCTATGATGTATGGTTTATGATTATGTGGCACACATAAGAAAGGATTCATTATAAGATGGGTGGGACCTATATCTCCCTCCAATGCATTGGTTAAAGATTTGGTATCTCATGAGATAGACATGGCTGGAATGGAAGGTTATTTCGGTTCAGTGATACAGGACTGAAACGAGGAGTGAACTCGGTTCAGAAAGGGACTTTGTCCACTAAGATAGTCTTGGCAATGAGTCATGACTAACAAGAAATGATTTTCCATGATTATGTGTGAATACCACAAAGTTTCAAGTTTTATGTTATGATTATGGGGATCTCATTTTCACTTCTATGATTTATTCCATGTTAAGATATTATGATCTCTTTTGCAGGTTTTGATTTTCATAAAGATATGATATGATTTTTATTTCCTTTATTTTCCCTTGCTGAGCATTTGAGCTCACCCTTTTATGTTTTCTTTTCCCCAGGTCAGGAAGATGGATATTAAGTAGAATATGCTAAAAGGGACCCTAGATATGATGAAATAAATGGGATACACTATAGAAGATTTATGAACCAGTTTTTTATGTTTCCCAGTTTCTAAAGACACTATACCTATACGGTCCTTTGTGGTTTTGTCATATGTTGTAATAAGTTTGCTTCAATTTAGAAGTATTAACAATGTATGTAAAGTATGGGTCGTTATAAATTTTGTCTTAGTATTACCTAGAGCACAAGGAGGTTGTGATGCTATTTGGGTGACAGTGGATTTCTTTCCAAAATTAGGCCACTTCTATGCGATCCATAAGTCATGCATAGTGGATATTTTCTAGGAGAGTTTTATGGATGATCATGTGTGGTCGAATGTTGTTATGATGACCATTTTCTCATATATGGATGCATGGTTTACCTCGTGATTCTATAGGGGATTTCAATATTCTTTTTACACTGAGCTAATCCTCAACAATGCTTCACACCCTCAAATAGATAGGCATATATAGCAGAAAATCTGAATATTTGATTATATGTTTTGAACATGCATCCTATTCTTTTATGGAACTTGGGTATGAAACCTACCATTAGTAGGGTTTTCATATAATAGTAGCTATCACAATTTCATTTTCATGGTTCCAATTGAGTCATTGTATGATAGATATTTTTATTCACTATTGTGTTGGACAAAGGTTATGGATAAATTCGTTCTTGGTTCTGATGTAAGGAAGAGCATGATAGAGAAACTTCATCTTGTTCTTTAGGGGATATAAGTTTGTAGGAACATAAAATGTCTTATGTCTATCATAGAAGGAGTACATTGGAGTTTGAGGTTGGGAACCACTTTTTCTTGAAGGTCTCACCCAATGTGGTCAACAGAGGTTTGATAAAGGGAGTAAGCATTATCCTAGGTTTTTTGGACCCTTTGAGGTGTTTTGGAGAGTTGGTTAGGTGGGGGTATGGGATCGAATACCCAACATGGTTAGAGAGGATCAATGATGTCTTTCAGATCATTGTACATCATTGGTATCTTCATGATGACTCCCATGTCATTGACTGGGTAGAGTTAGATATCAAGGATGGCATGACATTTATAGAGAGATCTGTAGAGATCCATGATCATCAAGATAGGGTGTTGTGTGGATTAACCATTACTTTGGTTTAAGTGTTGTGGAGGCATGGTGGCATGGAGGAGAGTACATGGGAGTGAAAAATTATTTTGTGTGACTAGTACTCAGGGTTGTTTTAGGTTTTTCCTTGATATAGTTTTCCTTAAAATGTGATGTGTGAGCCCTGTTTTATGAAATGTACTATTTTTCATGGATTATGACGTGTGATAAAGTCTTGATATATGAATAGGGGAGGACATTGTTCCTAATCAAGATGCATTAACTGTGATGTAATTAAAATAATTCGGGTGAGTTAGTCATTCCCATATCAGATAATATCTTTACATAGAGGATGATGGTAATAGATTCGTGTGGTTGGATGGTGCAGTTTTTTGGGGTTGTACAATATGTTTTGTGGTCGTTTGGGTGGACATGTCAACAACCATGATGATAAGAAATTGTTAGCATATTTTTGAGTAGTTTTTCATTAATTTTTATATTTCCACTCCACATTTTAAACAATACAATGTGGTTTATTGTTGATCATTGTATTATTTAATGGATTGAATAGTTTTATGTATGGGGAGATCCTTGATATATATCCCAATGGGTGTTTTTTTGGGTCCTTCCTCTAGTTCCATTTGGGTTGGTTTTAATTTGTCGAGGGTGGGAATATATCTAGAGGTATCTAATATAATGGCCCAAACCATTCTATTCTATTATAATGTGGGAACTCAGGTGTTTGAGGAGTCCTATGAAGTCAAGGTGACTCTTTTAAATACATTGAAAAATTACTAGTGTTCTGAGTTTCCCAATAATTCCTTATCACAATTTTTCCTCGAACGGGAGGAGGCTAACTAATGGTATCTCACCATGGAGGTGTATCACACTAGAGATGGCTTTTTGGAGTTATCTTTCACAAGTGGTGGCTCACGGGAGGTCACTCGCTAGCTATGGCTTGTGGGTGGTTGATCATCTGATGGTGGCTCATTTGGAAGTGGCACATAAGAGGTGCCTCATCTAGATATTCCCCGATGGAAATACCTCATCTATTAGTGCCACCTTAGGTGATGGCTCTCAGGAGGTGCATCATCTAGTGAAATCTTGTTGGAGGGTCCTCGTCTGGGGGTGCCACATTTAGAGGTTTCTCACTGGCAGTGCCCAATGAAGAGGGTTCCCAGTTCTTCCAGTTCTTCCATTTTGACATCTTCCATTATCTTAAATTTCGTTTAATATAAAAATTAAAAGTATTTTATACAAATTAAAAGGAAATAAACTATATCATTATTTACCTAAGGTTCTTGGAGGATATTTAAAATTAAAATTGAATGTTTTTCCCTATTTTCTATTAATGGAAAATCAAAACTATATCTAATCTCAAAAACCATATCTGTTCATCATAATGACAATGTATCTTTCCCCTTGTTAATTAAATCATTTTTTCTCTTTATATTGGGTTATTCTAAATCTATCTTCCCATCAGAGTCATGCTTCCAGGAAAAAATATTTGGTTCTTCATTTGGTGGAGGGTTACATACTGTATGCAAGCCCCTATTTTTTGTCCAACTATGATATATCGATTTTCCTCCTTCCACATAATAACCCTTTCATATGTATAGAATGTGCATCATGTAGGGTGGGAATATAGATGTTTGAACTTCAAAAAATAGTTTATTCCATACTAATAAATATAATCAAAGTGTTTTAAAAATCAAAATAGAGGGATATTGGGAAAGAGATACATGTTCTTTCTATGTGATTGATATTATTATAATTTTCATTTGTACAGAATAACTACCCATTGAAAATAATTATTTTTGGGGGTGCTTGTTTGAGAACTGAATGGTCTATGGAATTAATGTTGTCTAGTTTCTAGTTGAATATTTATTTTTAAAACTGGTTATCCATATATATTCAACTAATAAATAGTTTCCCATATATCATATAGTTTCTATGATAACCACTAAATTAACAAGTGTAATTCAATAAAGTGTGACATATTAAATCTGAAAATATGTTTTCCCTTGTTTGTATGGTGATGTGGTTGTATAGTGGGGTTTTTATGGGAATGAATTGATTATACAATAGGGCTATGAAAATGTTTGTGTTATAATGTGTTTCAGGATGTGGTTGTGAGTTGATGGTTTTTTCTATTAATACGACGTACTGGATAGATGAGTTTGAATAAACAAAAAAGTGTTTTTGGGGTACTATTCATGATTCATTACATTAATAACATGAAAAAAACGTCACCCTATATCTAGAGGTAAAGTTATGATGTGTCATTAATGTGAAATTCGTTAATTTACCAAGGCTCTTCACCTCCTGAAGGAATATTACTATGTATCTTGTTATGTGATGTTCAAAATAGTTTCCCAGGTATTGATGGAATGAATAAATAGTTTTTTAATAATGATATGAATGGAATTTGTAATACTAAAAAATGGAAATGAAGTGGTTAAATTTAATTTGTTAGAAATTTGAAATGGGATTTGTGGATTGTTGTGTGGATTTTTGCATTTAGAGGTTGTAGAAAAAAAAGGTGTAATGAGTTGGTTTGTTTGATTGTGAACACATAGGCAGGGATATATTTTTTTGGTACTATATATATTTGTATATTCTTGTGATTTCTATACACACCCCACCATATTGAGAACTATGTTCCAAACACCTACATTGCTGCGCTAGTGGTGTTTTTAACAAAATTCGGTGAGGAGTACGAATGTCTGGGTACCCACATTTTTCAATCTCACATTTAGGGGAGGTAGGTATGGAATAAAATGTGATGGGAGAAGGTATATAAGTGTTTTAGATGGTGGAGATTATTTTCCATGTGTTATTGGTTGAGGTAGTATGTGGACTAGGTGTCTTCAAGAAATATGTGTGTGCCCAAGTGTTTGTGGGTGAGGTGTTTGGTTTCCAAAGTGTATATTGGATGAGATATGACTGGATTTACATTGGGTCATTGGGTTGATATGTGATATGTTGTGATACCTATCATTGTGTGGAAATGATGATTTATGAGGCCCATGTGTTTACATGTGGGATGTGATGTGGTATACAGAAGGGATTGGAGTGCCAAAACTAATGACATCGGGTGAGAGAAGCATAACAGTGGGAAAGTGGTGGGGGTAACCTATCATCCATGTGATTTATAATACAATATATTAATTGAATTTAATTACTTGGTGAGTGTTCCTTTTTTATTTGGGTTTGGTTAGTATACCTATTTAGTTGTCGTTAGGTTCTTCTGTTTTCTCACAGGTGCATTAGTATGTTTCTTTCACATGTGCACATGAGACCTTGGTTTTCCTACTAAGAATAATTGTATTCTCACCCTAAGTATATAAAAACAATTTCAATTTTAAATGATGATTTTTTAGAGAATGTTTGATCTTACATTCTTAGATCTCATGACAGTTGATGTGTTTCAACTTTTGCTTTACTTTTGGGTATTTACTTTGGAGAAATTATTGTACTAGTATCAATTTTATTCCAGGCATGCATGTTGGAGGTCTTGGGTTTCAAAGTATGATTTTGTCTTGGAGTTTTTAGTGTATGAATCATTCTATCTCTAGATCTTATTTCTTAAAAAGGGTGAATCATCCCATAATTAGTCAATTGTACACTTTTGGTTCTAGTCGCTAACTAGGGGCCTACATGATGAAGGAATCGGGGGTCACTATCTATCATTCTTCATTTCTATCCCATGAGGGGTATCTTTTGTGGGAGGGGTCGTGAAAAAAAATTCCCTAGAAAAGGGAAAATGGGAAAGAAAAATATTATGTGATCCCAAGAGTTATGGTTGAAGTTTATAATGATATAGTTGAAGGTACATTAATCATCTCCTCAAATTTAGATAATTCTTTACTCCATTCTGTATCATCAAAATCTTTTATATCAACCAACTTTTTTAAAAAAATAGGCATTTCCATTTTTATAAAAGAATATAATTTCTAGTAAAAAACTATATGGGATGTCACTTTGTAAAAATGTAGTGTGGAAATCCGATTTATGACCAAAATATGTGATTTACATGGGGACTTTATCATCATTAATATTTGTGAATTTTATATAATCCTATTTATGTACTAGATTTTAAAATATGATGTGATAATTTATTTGAAGAATATAGAAATTATAATTTTTGAGGATGATGTAGAATTTTTTATTTTTAAAGTAGAAAATTCATCATATGATTCTTATTTATATCCACCCCCAGTATCTCTAATGGATGAAATTAATGGGGAGGAAGGTAAAACAAAATCTAGTTAAGAATAAGGTAATCATTATATTAGTGATGTACTTATTGTAAATAATACATAAAAATATTTACAAATTATTTATTCTGAAATCCCTTGAGTGTGAATTTGTGTTTTCTATTGATTTCATCCCTGATACAAGACCAATATCAAAGACTCCCTAAAACAATTTAACGTCTCGGTTCCGGGTGCTGCCCAAAGTTGCCTCATACCCGTTAGTCACATGGCCTCAAGCATATTTTCCCAAACTCTAGAGGCTTCCAACTATCATCAAGGGAATTGGGGGTGATGGTGGGGAAACTATGCATTAATTGAAAGAGTAACACAGCCAAATAATAATAATATACAACATCGAAAGAAGTAGTACCACACAATAAGTAAAAAGCAGAATACTGAAAGTATATAAATAACTGGAGCACCTATATAAAAATGATCCATGTCACATATGTCTAATAAAGCATCCAAACAAGTCACAATGACTGAAAAATAGTACTAAACCAAATTACAATGAAAACAAGTGATCTCCAATAGAATCTCAAGCTTCCTCATGGTCCCAATCTCTCTAGCTCTATAACAATAACATACCTAATGTAGAAGGGATCTTTCACTTACCTAAACATGCAACAATATAATCTATTTAGGCCCAAAACCACGAGACAAACTTATGTGAGATGTATCCTAGTTCAAAACGACCAAAATACCTTTGCCAAACTGTCAGTGAATATATATATATATATATCATGAAAATATGAAAAATGAAGTTATAAACAAGGAAGTACTGAAATTAAACAATCCTACAATTTCAAGTACATTAACTTATATATACCAGTTATTCATCCAATCAAAACCAGTAACCCTTTATGATGTTATCACAATCTTACCCCTCTAGTTTATCTTAGACAAAGATATTCTTAAGAATCAATCACTGTCCATTCCCCCTCTGGTGTTTTAATGATAACTATGGACTCATTGAGGAATCACTCAATGCTAAATTCCCAATGTGGCCTCATAATATTATACAATAAACACTCTGAGGGAGTACTCAACATTCATACACAATATTATCTCTCAATGTGAAATGTATAACAAACACTCTTGGGGATCCCTCGACATCAATTCCCTATATGGTCTCACAGCACAAGGTTCCCACAGCCCTGGGTAATACAATCATGCACAAATGATATCCAGCTACCAAAGTAATCTCAAATACTACAAGGCTAAGAAGATAAAATGCATATCACAAGTATTTCGTATAATATCAACTCCATCCTAAAAACACTAGTATTGGGAAGCATAACTTCCTAACAAGTAATTCTAAACCCAACATCCAATGTCAACTAGCATAGTAAAACACATCCATATGTAAGGAAATAAATCTAATTCACAATCAAAAACCCTTTATATAGAGACAAAAAAATCATGAATTATCTGGGATAGCTTTCCAAAACATTCAATACCCTAAGCCAGGGTATTAAACACTTTTTTCACATATAATACAATGAAAACTACAAAAGGCCAAAACCAACTTCCTTGATTTTGAACGATCTATATAGTTAAACCGACTCATTTGAATAGACGTAGAACATGGTAGGTCTAAAAAAATGTCAAACATGTTCATCCATTAAAAACTCATAGAAGTGTCGAAATAAGGAGGATATGAACTAGATGAAAGACGAAATCGCTATGGTGATTCCAATTCAATCAATGGTGTTTCATTTGGAGAACAGATGACCAAAATAGGGTACAGAGAAGAATAGACGATATCCATTGCTCATGTACGAGACAACGCTAGAAGAAGAAGGTTCTGTCGATGAGATGCGACCCTGGTCCGATATAACAATTAAAATTTAAAATACAATAAATGCTTCCTAGGGATACACATCGTGTATAGTCCATTACTACGCCCCTCTTTAGGAGGTCTCCAATTCACCACATAAAGCCATGTACTCGGGCATTACATAGCTGGTACACGACTACCTGCGACAACCGAGTACACGATGTGTACTCCTATGTACTTGTCATGTACTTATAAAATTTTCAAAATCTACCCATTTTCTCAAAAACAATTGATATTATGATCCATGCCAAAAATGATGATCTGGTTCTTACAAACTTCCCCCCATAAAGAATGTTTTTCTTGAATATCACTAAGAAGGAGGCACTGAAGAATCCCCGATTTGATCTTTCCATAGTGATCGTACATTAGTCTCCCATTCCCATATCCCATCCTATACTCACCCATGGTTTTATAGAACCCATACCAATGAAATAGACCCACCATAAAGACCATTCGCTCTTTGATCAATAATATGGATAGGATGCTCCTCGAATGATGTGTCCACATCCAACTCAACCGCCTCAGGTAGAGAAACATGAGACGAGTATGAGAAGTAACGTTGTGGATGAGAAACGTGGTATATTTTGTGCTTGGATCGGTACCTCTGATGTAACTGCAAATGATAAGCATCCATTCTAACTTCATTCACAGCCGCAAACGACCCAATTTATCTCAGTGAATGCTTTCCCTATATCTTAATACTCCAATGTCCCAACCCCGACGTGACACATAATAAAACCTGATCTCTGACCTGGAACTCCAGAGGTCACTGTCGGTGGTCAATTTAATAAATCTATCTTCACTTTGAACAATCCATTCTCTTCAGAATCATCTCCACCTTCTCTGTGGTCTCCTGGACAAGAGGAGGACCCAGTATATCTACCTCACTTACTTCTAGCGAACAAAGGTTTTATCGACATGGAATAGTGTACAAAGCCTCATAAGGTTCCATCATAATAGTTTCTTGAAAACTATTATTGTAGGAAAACTCCACAAAAGTTATGTACTTCTCCCACGATCCTCCAAAATCTAGGATTCATGCTCGAAGAATGTCCTCTCACACCTAAATTGTACTCTCATACATGCCATCTATTTGGGGATGGTAAGATGTACATAAAAATACATGTATACCCAAAGCCCTCTATAGTCCCAACCACACTCGAGAAGTAAAAAGGGAGTCCATGTCTGAGATTTTGGAGTGGAGAACCAATGAAAACATACAATCTACCAGATGTACAACCTTCTCAGCTCATCAACACTGAAGGGCTCCTCGCTCGATTAAAAGTTTACAATCTTTGTGAGCCTATCAGTGGAAACCCAAATTGAATCACTACCTCGAGGAGACCTTGAAAACATGTCACGATGTCCATCATTACAACATTCCACATCCACTCGAGAATGGTTAACTACTGCAAAATCCCTACTAGTTGCTGATGCTCCACCTTCACCTTCTGCCAGGTGGACCACCTCATGTCAAAAGCAGTTACATTCACCTTAATACCTGGCCACCAATACTAACGGTGTAGATATCAATACATCATGGTGACCCTGGGATGAACTTCCCAAACTGAAGAATGAAAATCCTACAAATTCTCCTCCAATATGTATATTGACACCCATACATGTCCATGGAAGTGCAAGATCTCATACTAGTCTATGGTCCATCATATAATTGGGTCCTCTACTAACAAACTCTCATGTATAATTAGGCCTTTAGAATTTGATAGCTTTCTCATTCTCAATTGATCATGTAGGGTAGAGGTAACAACAACAGAATAATGAAATTTCTTCCCCTATCTATATTGCACCTCTAAATGCATCTCAGATAATAGTAACATAGCAACCACTCACTACTGGGCTCCTAAACTACTTGTATCTAAGTCCTCATAGACAATGCCTCAACCACTGTGTTGCCTTTCCCATGCATGTAAGAAAGGTCAATGTCAATGGAATGAAGGTACTCAACCCAAATTCGCGGTCTCAAATTAAAAATGTCCATGGTGATGATATACTTGTGATTTTTGTGTTTATTTAAAACCACACAATGATCTCCCAACAAATAATGTCTCCAACATGGTAAATCATGAAGAAATTTAGAGAACTCGAGATTGTTTGTCAGGTAATTCTTCCCATGTGGCCTCAACAGCCGATACTCATATGCAAAGACTTCTTCTTCCATTATATGCACTTATCCTATCCTGATACATGATGCATCACAGTAATCAGTGTAACTCTTTCCTAGCTCTAGAAAGACTAGTATCACTGATAAAGTCAACATTCCTTTCAACATTGGAAATTCTGAATCGTAGGAATCTATCCACAGGTATTTCACAATCTTTATAGTCAGGCTCATTAGTGGAACCAATTTGCATGAAAAGTCGGGTATGAAAATCTGTAGTAACTAGCCAGCACTAGAAAAGATTGTACCTCAAATATGTTTTTTGGCTACTCGTAAAAAACTACTACTCTCACTTTCTATGGGTCTAATGATACTTATGTCTCTGAGATAACATGACCCAGGATGTGAATCTGGTCCATCCAAAAGTGGCATATTGAGATATTAACATTTAACATATGGTCCCTCAGTGTACCCAAAACGATCTAAAGATGTGTGGCATGGTCATGTCTAGCGTGAGTGTACACCATGATATCATTGACAAAAACCACCAAAAAGTAGTGCAAGTATTGATGGAACACTCGGTTAATCAGTTCTATAAAACTGTAGGTGCATTCGTGAGACCAAATGACATAACAACATACTTGTATAGACCATACATTCTCCTGAATGATGTAAGAGGTATATATGATGGTCTAACCTATAACTGATGATAACTAGACCTCAATTAAATCGTCAAAAAAACCAAGGATCCTATAATTTGATCAAATATACTATACATCCATGGCATAGAATTAGTTCTTGACTGTCAATGGGTTTAATATTCGATAATCCAAAAAACATCTGAGGGTATTGTACGCCTTCTTCGCAAAAAGGACAAGTGAGCCCAGGGAGAAGTATCGGGTCGGATGAAAACTATTTCCTAAAACTCCTCCAAATTCTTCTTGACCACTTGTAACTCTCGTGTAACCATCCTATATGGAGGAATGGACAATAATTCTGTTATTGACACAAGATCAATATTGAAATTTAGCTCTTTCTCTGGAGGAAAACCAAAATATTTCTGTAGAATGAAATCTCTGAAACTATCCACCACTGGAGGAAAGTGAATTTGTGATGTCCCTTGGTCATATAGATAAAGAGTAACAATCCAGGCTGTAACTCCTCCCATCCCATGATACTCAGGTCCATCTCTACTCACCTAAATATTCCATTAGTTCATATGTAGAAACAACCCACCCTCTGGTGATGTGAAACTCACCCAATGCCTATAACTATCGACAACAGCTGTGAGAGGAACCAATTAGTCCATTCCAAGAATGATGTCACATCCCATCATCTCTAATAACTAAAGCTACCATAATAAGTGAAACCCATTGACCTCATGAGATCACTCTTTTCACTTATGTACACTAGCCATTCTAGTAACCAATAGATTCTCCAGTGTCAAGATATTAGAAGAAGTAGTGATACAGAGTCCAAGGATCTCCACAAAAGAAACAGATATAAAACTATGACAATCCCCTATATTGAAAAGTGAAGAAGTTAAAATAGAGAAAACTAAAATTGTAAATATAACTATAGAGTGTCTGAGATATTTCTTTTGTCGGTTCTGCTCTATTGCAAAATCCTGACATGTGCCAAGACCCTATGAAGATGTTCATGATCCCTCAGCTGATCCACCCTGTGATTGTCGAAAATCATTTGTATTACCACTGATGCCACGACCTCCACCTCAGCCTGAATGGCCTGAAAATCTCCAATTCGTATACTGATGTGGGACTAGTGGTCCAGATCTGGTACGAGGTGTCAAAAAAGAACCACTATCACCAGTTTATGGTGAGAAAACTGAATGAAACGCTGAATATTACCCATATTTCTGCAAGATCGGCACTAAACTGGATCCCTTGGGACATGTGGCCTAATATGACTTATCTTTTAACACTGGTAGAAAAACACATGGCTACTTAAATGAGTATCTCTCCTACTTAGATCTTGGTGCATAGACTCCATTCAGCACTACCTGATGTCAGTTAGTTGGGTACCAATTCCAGGTGTCGAGCCGCTCAAGCTCAGAGCTCCAAAATCCCTCAGGTGAGTTATGTGATCAACACCTAGTTGACTATAGATGTGATGGAAGTAAACCAGAATATTTTCACTGAGATCAGATGTCATGAATGTGTCAATCCTCAAACATCCTCGACAAGAATAACTTAACACCCATTGTAATGGGTGCCAATCATCGCAGCTCTATGAAGTGAGAAGAATAATCCATAACTGAATGAGTCATGTTATAGACTCATGAACTCTCGGGCTTAATTGGCCCTCAAAGTCTCCATATAGAAGTAATCATAAAAGGTACATTGTAACTCATCCTAATCCATGATTCGATGAAATATTGACTATGATATCGCATCCCACCATCTCTTTGATGATTTTCAAAGTATACACATATTAAGCTTCACCGTCCTCTATGGGGGTGTCTCCAAATGCTCGAAGATATACAAAATGGATTATAACCATGACTCTTCATCCTGGTGTCCTCCATCCCCTGAAAAGTTGGGAGGATGTTGTTACTAAAAAAACCCGAGTAAACTCTAACATTGAAGGGCCAGGGTTAGATTCTCCTTGGATGGTCTACATAATCATTATGAATCCTTCATAGAACTATGCATCAGTACTGATATCTAGAATGATGGATGGTTCCAAGACATTCAGAAAGGGAGGATATGATGGTAGACTCAGATCATCCATGTCAAATGTTTGATTATTTCCCTATATCTAGTGTACAACCAGAGGATGTCTCAGTGGATTGACTCTACAAGTTCAAAACCAAACCGTAGTTCACGATTTTCAAGCATATAAATGCAGAGGAACAAGAAAAGAACAGGATAAATAAAACATAAAATTTTCTCAAAACATGAATACATGGTGCCTGTGACCCCTACATAGCTTGTCCCCTTAAGCCTTTACATGGCCGTGTATTTCTGACAACATTGTTCAAATAACTCCCCATAGACACAACATGTTCTTTTTGATACATGACGTGTAATTGAATCCTTTTTTCCCTGTCCAGATTACCTCCACCAAACTAAACACATGGTTCCTTCTTGGGAAACTCCACACAATGTGTTCACCCAAGACACGACATGTACCCCCTTAATTTATTACCATCTGCGTCGTTAGTCACAAGGCCTGTGACACGGTTGACTCTACATGGCATGCCAAAATAAAACATGGCATGCACAACCAAGGTTTTATCCTCCCATGGTGTTGGTTACATGGATGGATTCATGAATCTTACAACATAGTGTGTACTCCTTGTACACGTCATGTTGCACCAAACATATTCAAACCCTATGTCTCTACCCAGACAACCATCCACACGGTTAAAGACTACATGGTGTGTATATGAAGTACACAATGTGTACTTAGGAAAAGTTGTTCCTTCCCAAAAAAAGGATACATGGCATGTATTCATCATTACAAACCATGTATTCTATTGGTTTTTGGAAAGTATGCCTCCGAAACTACTCTAGAATCCATAAAAACAATGAAACGAACAATAAAGTTCCATATTCTGATCCTTAGGGGCCGATACAACCCCCAAATCAATTTTTTGTATCTTATTCATGTATATCAGAAGTTATAAACGTACAATAAATCACATGATCCACCAAATTCTGATCCAAGAGGGCACATAAGACCTCATTGACCAAAGTATGGAACCCATTTAAATGAATCATTACATATTAGGAATACCATATCAAATAGTAGGTATTATATCAAGAGATCTATCACTAGAGCATGAATACCTAGCAAAACATCTAACACAACAATGTGTAATCGGTAATGCACCCTAAATGGCATGATAAAAATGCATGACATGTGATCTTTCGAAAGTGAAAATATGATGCATGATATGGCATACCCTAATCTCATCAGGTTGCAACAAAAATAGAACCACAATATCATCAATGATAACATCACAAAACATGTGAATCACCAAATGGTGAAATCAAATCAACATTAAGAAATGGAAAACCAGATAATTGCAATAATCAAGGAATATTGGACTTTCCCTATACACTGGTTTGATACTCCTAGGCATAGCCAATTAACAACTACTTATTCTTCCTTATCTCTATCTATAGGCTCTAAACAGCAAGTCAAGAAAAAAATAATTACTCTAATACCACTTTGTAACATCCGGGTTATAGGTGCTTCCCAAAGGTTCCACATACCTAGTTGAACATAGGTCCTTAATAGAATTTTCCCAAATGCCAGAGGTGGATGACTAGCAGTAAAGGCCCTGGGTGTGATTGTGTAGAAACTATTCCCTTATTTGAAGAGTAACGCAATAAAATAACAATAATATACAACAACAGAATGAGTAATACCATACAATAAGTAAATAACGGAAGAATGAAAGTATCTAAATAACTAGACCACATATATATAAATGATGCATAGAACATATTTCTAATAAAGTATCTAAATATGTAAAAATGATGAAAAAATAATACTATACCAATGTACAAAAAAAATTAAACTCCAATAGCATAACAAGCCTAAGCTTGGTCTCATTCTCTCCATCTTCAAAGCAATCAAGTACATGAAGTAGAAGGGAATATACCCTTACCTATACCCACACCAATATAATATGTTTGGGCCTAAAAGCATAACCCAAATAGTCTTGAGATGAATCCCAGGGGGTGATCACAAACAAAACTGTGCCTAACTATCAGTGAATATATATATAATAGAAAAATATGAACAATTATGTAATAAACAGGAAAGTACTCAATGGAAAAAATACTAAAGTTTCAACTACATTGATTTACGTCTAAAAACTATTAATCCAGTCTACAAAAGCAACCCTCTGGGAATTTCTCACAGTCTAACCCCTTTGGTTCAGCATAGACATTGACTCTCTGAGTAATCAATCACCGTCAATTCTCAGTGTTGTCTTTTAATGATAACTACAGACTCTTTGAGGAATATCTCAACGTACAATTCTACCTGAGGTCTCATAATAATATACAACAGACACTCTGAGGGAGCACTAAATGTCTATTCCACCTATTGTCTTGCTACGTGAAAAGTATAGCATACACTATGGGGAAGCCGTCAATATTAATTCCCCCAATTGTCTTACTACAGCAGGTTCCCACAACCTTGTGTAATACAATCATGCACAAACAATATCGAGAAGTCAATGTAATATCAAATAATACACGCCTTTGTAGCTGAAATTCATATCATAAAAATGTCATATAATATAAACTCAATCCAAACAACACTAAGCATAAGAATCATAACATCCAAACAAAATGTTCTAGACCCATGCCAATATCAACAAGCATGGGAAAAAAATCCATAAGCAAGGAAATAAACCTAATTCACAATCAACAACCCTTAATCTAGCATCCCAAAAAGAATGAATTATCAAAGATATATTTCCAAAACATGCAATACCCTAAACTAGGTTATTCGGAAATTTTTTGCACATATAATCCAAATACAACTACTAAAAGGCACAAAACTCATACCATGACGGTGTACAATCAATATAGTTGAACCTCAACCTTTTAATAAACATAAAACATGGTATATATACAAAAGACATAAAAAATTGTTCAACCTTTAATAACTTAAAAAAGATAATAAATCGAGAGGAGAGGAACTAAATGAAGGAAGAAATCACTTTGGCTATTCCAAAACAATAAACAGTGTTTGATTTGGAGAACAAACAACCAAACGGGGCTCATAGAAGAATCTACTATATCCATTGATAAAAAACAATATGATTCTAAAATAAGGTGGTTTTTTCAATGAGACATATCCCCTGATCGAATATGAAAATTAAAACAAAAAATACATGACATGTTCCTCGAGGAGACATAGTGTGTATAGGCCTTTAGCGGGCCCCGGTTTTGGTGGTCTCCAGGTCAACTCACACGGCCATGTACTCAGTCATTACACGACCGATACACTACTACCTGAGGTGTCCGAGTACATGACATGTACTCCTATGTACACAAAGTGTACTTATGAAAATTTTAAAACATCCCTTTTTTCTCAGAAGCACCTAAAATCAAGATCCATACCTGAAATGAAGATCTGGGTTCTAAAAAATATGTCTATATTGTAATTAATGTAGATGAAAAAACAATTATAATAGTTTGGTTAAAAGGAATTTATTCTCCCTATTGCTTCTCCCAAGGGAGACCCTATTATTTTAGTCCTGAATAATGATAGATCTATTGTGGTGTGTATTTATTATAATAAAATCAATGCAATTTCCATAAAAAACACGATTCAGTTGCCTCAAATTTATGATTAATTTGATCAACTTCACGAAGATCAATTTTTTTAATATTGGACTTTATTGGATATTATCTATTGTGTGTGAATAAGAAATAAATTCTAATGAAATCATTTTGATTGGGGTATTGGCATTATGATTTTACAGTAATTCTATTTGGATTAACTAATTCTCCCTCAGTTTTTATGGATCTAATTAATAGTGTATTCTATTCTTATATTGATGGTTTTTTGTGGTAGGCATTACAGATTTTTTTGGGTATTCTAAAGTCAATGAATACCATGATAATCACATTATGATCATTATTGAGACTCTTAAAAGAAAATAGTTATATGGTAAATTTATCTTGTCTGAATTATGGTTTTGAGAATTTACATTTATTTTCCATATTGTCTCTATGGATGGAATATATGTTGATCCTATAATTTCAATGGAAATCCAATACTGTACTTCAGTAATGAGCATAATCATGGTATGTGGTTTTATTAGTTCAGCAGGTTACTATGAGTGTTTCATAAAAAAAATCATTTAAAAAAAATATCCATGATCACATGTTATGAGATAAAATTCTTATAGACAATCAAATGAAAAGAATGTTTTGAAGAATTTATGTAAATTTTGGTCAAATACCTAACCATAACTCTTCCATTTAGAAATGGAGGATTTTTTATTTATTGTGATACATCAAGGAAAAGACATTGTTGTATAATTTTATAGAATTTTTTAGTTATTGCATATGCATCAAGGCAGTTAAAATATAATTAAAAATATATAAAACTAAAGATATTGAGATTGAATCTATAATAATTTCTTTGATGATATGAAGAAACTATCTATATGAAGAAATATGTGAGATATATAAAAATAACATGTATTTAAAATATATTTTATGATAGATCAAACAGAATATGACAGAAAAGGGATGGATCAATCTCCTCATGTATTATGATTTCTCAATACACTATCTTCCCAAGGACGGTGAATATGGTAGTAGATTCATTGATCTATAAAGATCACATATTTTTGAGAAAAATGATGATTGAAATGAATCATTTGTTTGTGGATGTTGTAAATATTGAAAGGGGAAATATTAAGTAATGGGAAACATCCCCCGATTATTAAATGTTATCCAAACAATCATTATTGGAAAAGATAAAATGTTCTCAGTCTAAAGATGAGAATTTACAAAGGAATATTAAAACTGTGAATGATGGAAAATTAATAGACTTTGTGTATTAATATAGCATTTTAAGATATTGAATGAAACATTATGTTCCTGTTATACCCAAGATGAATAGGGAATTATAAGATGATTATAATATATCAAATTTCTTTATACACCCTGGTAGTCCCAACATATATTAATCTTTTAAGGAATGTTGTTTTGGGACTATATAAAGGGGTAATTATCTAATTATGTTTCAGGTTATATTGTTTGTCAAAAATTAAAGGTAGAAATACAACATCTAAGTGGGGAAATTCAACCTCTACCTATACCTACATGTGAATGTGACGAAATGACTATACAAATTGTCATTGAATAAACAAATAACCATTGAAAAAATGGTTTGATATGGGATATTTTTCATCACATTACCAAATCAACAATTTTTTTTGTAAAATGGATGATTTTACACTAGAGAATCTTTCCGAACTCTATAATAATAATTTTGTAAAACTTCATTGTTAACCTCATTCAATTCTGTCTAATAATGATCTATGATTTATATTGAAATTAGTAAAATACCTATAGAATTACCTTTGATATCAAACTTTATTTGAGAACTTTATATCACCCTCTTATTGATGGATGATCATTAAAGACTATCAAAAAACTAGAATACAAGTTTTCATCTTACAAACTTGACTTTCATGTTATGTGGGGTTAGTATTTCATTTTTTTATAATTTTATTATAAATATATCTTCCCTTCAATTATTCCAATGGATCCTTATGAAGATTCATAATTTATGAGATTTTGTACGAAAACTTTTTAGGATGATGTTGGTGAAAAGCATCTTGAAGGAATAAAAAATGTAGAGGAAAAAATGGGAATGGTTTATTCAATTAAAACCCATATCAAAGAAGCTAAAATTAGAAGCAAGAGATATGCTGATAACCAAGAGACTTGGAATTTTAAGTGGGAGATCAAGTTATCATGAAGGTACCATCATAGAAAGGGTTTTATAAGATTCAGTAAGATAGGGAAATTGAACCACATGTACATCAGACCTTTCAATATTCTAGATGAAATAAGAATTGTGTTTTCTCATTTGGAAATTACAATTATCCTTAACAATGTACATGATGTGTTCTATATCTACATACAAAGGAATTACATGTCAGAACCATGACATGTTATCAAATTTGAATAAATACAATTAGAACCTGATTGGTATTACTATGAACATCCTATCAAAATTCTTGGCATGTGATAGAATGTTTTAACGAATCAAATTACGCGGTTGGTAATAGTACAATGGGAAAATCATAAAATAGAAGAGTAGATGATAGAACCTGTTGAAATTATAATTAAGAACTACTCAAATAATTTTATGTGAGAAATTATGAAAATTTATAGGAATAATATTTTTGAAGGATGGAATTTCTTAAAACCAGAACTATTTTATGTTACATTTTCTTAAATAACTATAATAGATTACATTGAACATAACATCAATGTCAAATGCACCGCGATCTATTGTTTGTAATGAACAAGTCATTGAAATATTGATAATGAATGGTATTTTCCAAATTAAAAAAATTATATATTTAATATATTTTATTTATATTCATCCAAAAAAATTTATTCACATATAAGAATAAAACATATATTAATCATAAAAGCTGTATTTTTCAAAATGAAAATTTTTCACCTATTAATGGTGGATTTGTTTTAAATCTAGTTTAGACCCATTTACATAATATATTTTTACATAATAAACTTCTTATTTAAAGTAGGAATATTAAAATTTATGATGGCTGATTTTATTGTATTTTTCTAAAAATATTCAGGTTTTTTTATTAATAGTTTTAAAATATTACATTTTAATTGGATGTAGATTTTAATATAAATAATTTTAGTGATAAATTATTTTTTTAATGATTTTTAATATTTTGTAACATAAATATTATATCATTCAATACAATTTAGGTCATTGGGATTAATTTCAACTTTGAATTTGGATATAAAAACATTTCAATTGTTCCATATTTAAAACATGTTTTATGGTTATATCCATGGGATTAGTTTTAAATTAATTTTAGAAAATTATGTGGTGTGAATTTTGAAAAATTGATTCCATATTTGAAAATATAAGATCTAAATTTATTTAATTTCCCCCTTTAATGTTTTTGAAAATATGAATAGTAAACCTATTAATTTTAGGTACAATGGTTATGGGTAAATCAAGTAATTAATAGTTAAAAATAATATTATAAATGATATAAATTTTTTCCAAAAAAGCATAATTTTATTTTGATGATTTATTATTGACCCAAATAATCATTGGTATAATTATATGGCATCTAGGACCCACTTGTATGACTTTATGCCTTTTATAGTATTATATTTTAAGAAAAGTCTAATATTTCAAAATTGTATTTTTAATAAGTATTAAATTATTTATATATTGTTATTTAGAATATATATTTGACTATAAATATTCAACTGAAATATAAAATTTTTATTTTCATCTTGAAATTTTAGTAATTTATAATAAATAAATAATGACCATAACAGCTTACACAATGATGATGAAATAAGTATTTAATTGATGTAAATATCATATAATTGATATCAAAAATATTAAAAGAAATATAATTCTAGATAATTAATGTCATCAATGAATTTTAATGATGCATAAAACATGTTAGAGATATTTCAGATGTTTTTCAAAGACGTATTTCTTTATGATTTTTGTGAAATTAAAATTAATGAATAGTATCAAAAATTTCATTAATGTTATATTAAAATAAAACATATTTTATTAAATGATATAACATTTATAACATTATTAATTCAAAAAAAATAATTGAGTTAAGTTTTAATTGACATTAATGGTCTTTTTTTGTTTATTTGATTATTCTACAATTTATATATTTACCAATAAGGATTAATGACATAAGATGTCACTATAATAGTTAAACATGTTAAACAATGGTTAATGTCGAAATATAAATCTGATAATTCTACCTAATCATGTATAAAATTTATCATTTGAGAGGATTTCAACTCTCCCTCATCTTGTTTTCAAATTAAATTACTACTTAACAATTTATAATTGAAAACTAATTAATTTTAATATTATATATTGTGTGTTTCCTAAAATCCTCCTCACCTCAATTATAAAATGGATCTTGCCTATTCAATTATTCAAACATCTTTGATCCTTCTATATCAACCAAAACCTATAATTTTACCCAAAAATATTATTATAATTTTTTATGTTACATTTCTTCCAAAAATACCAACCCCAGATCCCATAAGAAGATATCAAATGGGAGTCCATGGAAGAGAAGGTAATCATTTTAAACAACTCATCCAAATTAATTTCTTCTTCTGCTTTACCTTCATTAGTTGTTTCCAAGGTCAAGTAAAAAAATATAGTATCATATATATTGATATGGTATATTATTATTATATTAAAACAATATTCCTTGATTTGTTTATCCTATGAAAAATAAATGTTTCGTGCATGCATACATACAATTTATCGTCTCCATATCATGGTGGACATTATTTTTCATCACAACATTACTTGGATGTGAATAATTGTAGATGTAATTGATATATATTTATATATATGTAACATATGACATTATATTTATTCTCTTTAATTAATATACCATCCAACCCCTTACCATTTCACTATTAAGTAAATGATATTTTTACTCGTGTGTACATAGGGCCTAGAATCTCCACAATGTGATGTGATTTAATTTCCATGTGAACCATTACATAATGACTATAAAACATGTATATAATGAAGAAATTTGATATATATGAACATTTTATAATCATAATAATATGCTAAATATACCCTATTCATAAGGAACCTGGAAAATACAATAAAACATGCATAGGAAAATTAATTAGTTAATATCAAGATCATGGGTAATAAAAAAATTTATTAAAAATGATATAAAATTATGATATATTATATAATAATTATGGATATGGTTCAATTATAAATCAATAAAGTCATTTAAACCATTATACGGTAGGATAAATCTTTTCCAACTAAAATAAATGGAAAGGTGCAAGTTATTTCAAAATCACATTATTGTTTAGGATTTTTTTAGTTTATTTTTTTACAGGGCTACATTTTTCATAGATGTACATGTTTTATAAAATTTTTTCAAATGATTTTTTTTTATTATCCTGAAAAAATTAAAATATTTTAACCAACTGTCATCATTTCATAAAATTGTTCACAGGGAATTTTTTTCATTTTTTAAATGAGGTAATTTATGATTTTTTTACAAAAAATATTGATTGAATGGTTTTTTTAATTATACAGAATTGATGGCTTCATCCACCATTATGACACATTAATGCCTTTATGATACTATTAATTGTTTAAAATATTTTTTGTAACAATTTTTTTTCCATTTAAAATTTTGCAGCGTTTAAGATATATGATTTCAATTTAAAAAAGATTATTTCCATCTAAATTTTTTTAATGCTTTTATTAGTGTATTATAATTTTTGTCAACATTATATGATGGAACATATTATTTATTATGTTTATTATATTATTTTATCATCAATTATATTTTAATAAAGGTTTTATGATCATTTTGACAATGGATGTTCTAAATTTACACTATTCATGGTTTGTGGATAAAGTATTCAAATTTTATATGTTAGAGAGTTTATTTTATTAATGTATCACCCTTTTCATATCAGGAATGTATTGGACATAGTGTGTGATGTGAATGGCCTGTTATATCCCCTTGATGCATTAATAGATGTCATGAACCAAACTAGTTAGGGTAGTTTCCAAGGCCTTACTCATTAATGTATGATGTCTTAGTAGGAGCCTTGACAGTATGATTCTAATGTCCAACATTATATATTCCCTCATTATGAGATTACATATTGATATACCATGTAATTTTTTAATAATATAATATCCATGTTTTTATTTATATGGAATTATTTTATTTTCATTTGTTATTGACATATTATAATAAACATTTGGATTAAGTTGATTTTGTTTCAATTATACCCCATGCATTAACTTTTAGACTTATTTATTTGAAATAGTTTTTTCTCTTAGAATTTCGATACTGAACATATAAGATAACCCCTTTTATATATTTTATTTTTACTAGGTTTCTAATATATAAAATATTACTATTATGATAGGTTAATATAGGAGACGAATGGTGTAATCAAGGTATTTTCTACATTGTATTTTAAATTTCAAATTGTGTTTTTGAATTGTATATAATCTAGTTTCCAAAACTGCTAAAAGGATTGGTTATTCATGATTAAAACCTTGTTTTTATTCCAATGTAATGAAGTTATTCATCAGATTTGGGATACTTAGGTGGGGGTCTTTCCATCAACTCCTCAATTTCATTAACCATTCGACAACAATAGTTCATGTAATATCTATCCTAATTTTCTCCCCAACGTCCTTTTCTATATCGTAGATTCTCTGGTCTCAGTAAAGACCAATACATGAAGGTATAAGGCTTAAGACAAATATTCTATCCAAGGAGGATGTACAATTTTTATCTGACATGTTTCATGTTTATTTTTTCTTCCACCTCCTTTAAATATTCTTTAACCATGATGAAATGAAAACATCATTATATTATATAAAATAAAAATTTATTATCATTATGGAATACTCAATAACCCTTGTATTTATTTAAAATTAGTACATGCATTATTACATTAATTTATACATAATACAACATGGTGGATTGATAATTCTAGTGTATTTGGGAGTTAGGATCATAGAATAACATCATGAAAATGGAAAATGAAAACATTATTGATAAATTCCATAACATGTTTCTAAAATTCCAAAGATTTTAAAACTACAAGGGATTACCTAGGGACAAACATACAAAAGGGGATAGATATAAATCAAAGAAAGGGTATAAACATAGAATAAGGTGATAAATGATAGTAAATAGTGATATCAATGGGGAATAAAAAATGTAAAAATAATAAACATGAACAATGAGACATGATATAACCTGATAATCGTAATATGGAAAATATGGAAACCACACAAAACATTTCATCATATACATTTTTCATGGATAAACTTCTAAGAAATTGAGGTGGAAAAGGGTGTTTATTCAATTAGGTTCACTCTCTATCCCAACATGACATCTAATAATACTAAACATTATTCATTGAATTTGAGTGATAAAAAATTTTGGGTGCACATATTACGTTCTTTTCATTCTCATGCTTAAGTGTGCCACATTGATCATACAATATGGATTCATTCATCATCATATTTAAATAAAAAAACATAGATTGGGGAATTTATAAATGTAATTCCCATGTCAAAGGTGTATACTTGTATAAAGGTGAATAAGAAAGATAGGAAATTGGATTGGAATTTGCTACACAGTTGTTTGGGAATGAAAAATCGTGGTGAAATTCCAGCATCATACTAATGCTAGAAAAAAATCATAAAAGGAATTTATGAGAGTGAAAGTGGTATCTCATCATTTAAAAAAAATTATTATAAGTGGGATTTGTAATAACCTATTCAATCATAAGGAAATAAAATTAAAATGATGTAAGGTAAAGAATATATTTGACTCTAGTGGAGAAAGGAAAAGATACCTTTCTTGAGTGTGTGACACAAAATGCATGTAATGGGATTCAAGAGAGGTGAAGGAAATATATAACGACTATAAATATTCAAGGGGGGGATAATAGACACGATCTCAGTAGCTTGAGTGAAGAGAAATTGGATCTTGGTGGGTTTATAAAGGAAAAGTGTGTGATTTCTTTATTATTGTGGTTTACTAATATACATAATAAAATAAAAAAACTATAAACCACCTAATGTTTTTTCCCATGGTATCCAAAATAAGGTAGTGGTTCTCAGTAATTTATATGTCCAAGCGATGAAATATATAATATAATACCCTTTCTTATGTTTAGGTGAGTCATATTATTAAATAAATGGGTTTTAAGCCTTAAAATTTATTATTAAATTTGGATGGTTCATAATGGATTTTCAAAATTAATAATATAAAAATAAAATAAAATTATTTTAATTCAAAAAACTATATTGTTCATGGATACCCATTGTGTTATTTATTACATCACTTTTGGGTCATTATGATTTCAAAATATATGGTATTTAATTTTTACTCAGACATTTTACTATCTCAGAAAATCATGAAAAATTCACTATGGTATAATTTTAATTTTTTAATTCCAAATATTATATTCATTTTATATAAATACTTTTCTAAATTTTTATATTTTTAATTTAAAAATATTAATATATATTTATTGATAAATGATGGGATTGTTTAAAAGTACAGTTTTGAACACTTATCAAATTAAATTTGTCTTCATAAATATTATTTTTTCATTGATTTTTTATAAAACTTATTTAATACAATACATTATTAAAGTATTAATTATTTCAAAGTTCCATTAACTCATCAAAATAAATTCCTTAATTTAATCATAATATTACCGAAAAAATATTTCTATTTAATTATATCGAAATAAAAATATTTTATTAAGTAACTTTTATAGATAAGAAATATATTCATAATCCTATAAAAATAATGTAAAAAATCATATTTATAGGGTATAGATACATATATATATTTAATAAAACATGGAACACCCTATGGATAAGGGGTGTGATGATGGGAATATCAAGGGGTGGTTCAGGGAAAATGGATTGGTTTGTGTTCTCAATGATCTTCGAATTCTCCCAGAAATGATTTCTCTCAAGCTTAAGTTGTTGGATCACAGATTTGGATTCATAAAGGGAAAATCCAAATATTTAAATCTCCCTTTGGATTCTCTGATAAATGGGATTTATATGGTACAATCTAACTGGTTGAGGCTATCTGTTCCTTTATCTATGGCTATTAGATTTTTTAAAACCCTATATTTATACTAATCATGTTATTATTTTGCAACGTATCTATTATCAATGATAATGATGATTAATTTTCACTTAATGTAATTGGGTATGATAAAAACTAATAACTGCATGTGTTTTTTAAAATCATACTACATAATAGGATTTTTAAATATATTAAATATGGAAATTTAATTTATAATATTTCGGGTCGTTACAATCATCCCGTTTAATAAATTTCAACCTAAACATTTTATTTCCAATACTAAAATAGATGTGTTTAACTCTATTTAATCACATCCTATGGATCCCACATTACTTATTCAAACTTTCTTTCTCTACAATAGCTTTACCAAGGGAATTTTCATATTTCGTATAACATTGTCTCTATGTACAATAGTCTTCACCCGATGATCCTTGTAGGAAAGATCATTCTCTAGTGGTACCAAATTTTTATTGAGTTAATGAGAGGATATGCTATGTATTTAATTAAGAGGGATACATGGGGTACATCATGTACTTGAAATAGGTTTTTTTGGGAGTGATAGTCAATATGCCACTACTCGAATATGATCAAGGATCTCAAAGGGCATGTTGTATCTTGGAATAAGCTTTCCATTCTTCCCAAATCACATCACATTATTCTAAGGAGATATGTGGTGAAATATCATATCTCTAATATCAATCTCTGTGACTCTTCGATGATTTTTATCAAATATATTTTTTCGACTCTGAGAATCTGAGATGTTATTTTTAATTGTCTTGACCTTTTCAACAATTTCCTCAACCATTTCAGGACCATTTAGTTTTCATTCCCCAACTTCATCATATCAGGTAGGTCTTCTGCACCTCTTCCTCTAATGGTCATCATCAGGTTACATTTGGAATCTCATGTGAAAACTATTTCTGTAATATATCTCAACCAGTGGAAGATGTTTTTCCCATACTTATTTGATGTCAATTGACAATGATATCAACATGTATTACAATGTATGAATATTCCACTCATATTGGCTATCATTATGAGGATGATAATTCATACTGAATCTCATCTCAATGTTCATTTAATGTTTGATATTTTCCCATAACATGGAGGAGAATCACAAATCCTGATTAGATACAATTGATATTTGTACTCCATGAAGTCTTACCACTTCTCTAATATATATATGTTCATGTTGTTCGAGTGATAAATCCTCTTGATTTGCAATGAATTGATATTTCTTGGTAAAACGTTTCAAAACAACCCTTATTTCATTATTTCTCATCAATGCCTCTATATGTCTACTAAAAAATTCCATGATGTTGTTCTCCCATTTCCATGTGGTATGGGTAAGGGTTTAATCATAAAATTATACATATGCCTTTCAGCCTTAACATACTGATATACAATGAACTTTTAGGTATATTATGTGATATCCTTCTTTATTTTGTCACACCAATAGTTATCTCATAGATATCGATTCATATATGTATTATGTGGGTAATGGGAAAATCTAATAGCTCCTTATTTAACATGGGATTTCATGGAATGCATATTTATAACACAAATCTCATAATCCTTATACACTAACATTGAACCATGAAGATTTACCTTTCCTTATAGTTTACACATTCTTCTAAATTTCCACATCCTTTCATTGAGTATCCTTTAACCTCTATAGAAGGGACGTTTGAGCTATAATTTCTGAAGGGATTGGTGATTTTTCTTCAATTATGATTCCAATGACCATACATTTTAAATATAAAGATAACAAATACATCCCAATTCTCATCAATAATAAATTATTGGATTATTTCTATATAGATATTCTGTAACATTATTCACATTCACTGGATGGTAGTGAATTGAGAAATCATAGTCCTTCATCGACTCTATCCATTTTTGTTCGAACATATTTGTCTCATTCTATGTGAATATGTACCTGAGTCATTGGTGGTCTATATATATTTCCCACTCCTCGCCAAATAAATAATATTGTCATATATTAAAGGGTAACATCACTTCAACCAGTTCATGAAAATGCATTGGGTAGTTCTGTTTGTGAACTATCTACTATCTTGAAGCTTAATCTATATCTTCTTCAGGAATCATTAACATGAAACTCAATCCCTTCATTATATCATTACTGAGTATAATTATATGCTCTCCATTTCTAGGTAGTGTGAGAATATGGTTAGTGGTAATACTCTTTTTCAACTGCTTGATACTCTATTCACATTCATTATTCTAATCAATATTTACTCTCTTCCCAGTTATCTTGGTTAGTGTTTTTTATAATTTTGAAAAATTTATCAAAAATGGAATTTAATATCGAGCTAATACACAGAAGCTAAAGATATCCTTCACATATGATGGTTTCATCCATTCATAAATTTATTATCTCTTTGATGCTTCAACAAATATCCCATTTCATGTGATAATATGCCCCATTAATGATACTTCCTTCAACTATAACTCACATTTTTTATACTTAGTAAAAGTCTTCTAATTTCACAACGACTTTAGTACAACTCTCGGATTCTCGTCATGACCATCATTTCTTTTGGATTATATAATAATATCTTCTATAAGGAATACCACAACTTTTTCAAGGTAATCCCTAAAGACTCTATTCATCATGTCCATAAATATTAATGAAGCATTAGTGAGTCTGAATGGAATTACTATAAAATCATATTTCTCGTACATTAAATAAGAAGCGGTCGTGGGGATATATTACATTTTCACCCTTAATTGATAATATAACAATAAATGATACACCATGATGAAGTATTTTTCTCCATATAGATAATCATAGAATCTTTCAATTAATGGAAGATGATAATTGTTATTTATCAACCTCTTGTTGATCTTATGGTAATCAATAAAAAGGCACAATGACTTATCATTCTTCTCATAGAAGAGGGCTGGTTCACCCAATAGTATATCTGTTAGGTATATGAACACTTTATCTTGATTCTCATGTTGTTTCTTTATCTCATAATGATAGAAAACATCCATTATATAATGTTTCTTGGGTAATGGAAATTCCAAAGGTGTAACCATGATTTAAAATTCATCATCTTTGATGAGAGGGAGACTAGAAAATTCCTTGGGAAACACATTAACATATTACCTCACGATATGATTGTATTTGGAGATGATTTATTACTTAAAATATATTAATTGGGATATATAATCCTTTTCATAGGTAAATAGTATCCTTGCAAGAGATGTTGGTTCTAAATAAGATACGTCCACCTCCTTTCACATGCACATAATCGAAGTGCAATTCCCAATATATTGAGTTATATCCATCTCATGGAAATTTATTATGTATCTATATAGGGAATGTCAATCCATACCTAGAATTTCATCATATTACACCACAAGTAGTATTACAGGGTTCACTTTGATGTCTATATCACAAATTTTTATAATATAGGAGTTATATACTACAGATGAAATAAATTATGCATTTTCCATTTTCAATGATAACTCCACCTGAATATTAGGTAGTGGGGTTTTAATAGGTTTTATAAAATTTAATGATACAAATGAATTAATAGAACCATAATCAAAAATTATGTTCAATATCCAGTAATAAACAGTATGAATACCTTTGATTACTTTTTCTTGTGATCCACCTTAGTAGTTGTGATAGAAGAATCTCACCCATCCTATCTTGGATGTTGTTGGTTGCCTCCAAAAATCATTGTCATAGTGAATTGGTTTGAAAGTTCCATGGTTCCATGCATTTTAATTAATGAAATGGAATTTTGAGACAACTATAGAATTCTTTTCCTCCATCAAATTAGTGGGTTTATCTTATCAACAATTATTAGTTAGGTGTCATAATTTCCCACAAATAATACAATTCCTTATTCAACATAGATTTATTTTTTGGTTCTTCTGCCTGTATCTCTATAAAGTGGGATGCTAAAAATTTTATGCACCATTAGATTTCATCATATGTCTGCTTGAATCAAACATTAATTTATTATTATTATCCCTATGATACCCCTGCGACTCATCAATCTCTATTTCAACATTGTGGGTAAAAAATACAATTTTCTCAGATCTGTCGAAGTCCCATATCACTAGGGATTTCTAATTACTAGGTTATTTCAAAAAGAAATAATTACTCAACCATTCATTGAATGTTAAAATCCACGTCCAAATCATATCAAGCATATATTTTTATTTTCTCAACATATTCCCTTATATATTTATTCTTTTTCATTGAGGGTAATTAAATCCCATTCAATTTTAAACATGTGAGTACGAGGAAAATATTTATCAAAAAACATTTTTTGTAATTCCTTACACTAAATCTCTATGATCTCATCAACATGATTCATATTCATGATCAATTTCCAACACTGGTCAACTTCTCCATCCATCTAATAAACATCTAGTAGAAAATTTTTTTCTGAATAATGAAGGATTGTAAAGATTTTATTAATGGATTTGATCTATTTCTCTATGATTGAAGAGGCATAGGATCCATTGGAAGTCAAAGGCCTTTGTCACAAAAATTTCTAGATCACATCTTGTTATCTATTAGTAAGATTTGAGATCTATTATTGGTCCTATTTTACATGAAGAACCTAATTCGGATTAGATAGTATTGTCACGTTGTTCATGATTCCCGCTCCTATTGGGTTGGGCATCTCGTTGGGGAAGTCATCATATTGCCTTTCAAATTGACGTTTTACTAGATTCCTCCAATATCTAGCCATTGGATAGATTAAAATAACAACTAAGGATGATTATTTAAACTATTAAACATATAAATAGGAATCCAATTTCATTAAAATGATAACATATAAATTACATTTAATTCTTAACTTATCAATTTATAGGTAGAAACCTATGTTCTCTATGATCTATTTTTTACATATACTCTTATGGGAAAATTTTCCATTAATAATGATTTTTAATTAACATATTGATTTACAAAATAATATCCCAAAGAAGTATTGAACCATTTGAACAATAATGGTCATTTTTGTGTACCATGTTACACTGAGTTAGGCCTGGAAAACCTTGTTGGAGTTGTTACCCCTTGGTACACATGTGAAATCACCACGTCCACATGTAGTATCCTGACATGGATGTATTTTCATGATGAAAAACTAAAACTATACATAGAAATTTGTTTGGAATGTTTTATTATATATTGTATTCACTATAATAATTTTATTGGATTTTAAAATCCTAATCAAAAAATTAAATAAACATTTCCACTAATACCGTCTAAAACAACCATACACATTAGCTCACACAAATAAATGATTTATTACATTAATGTACCCATGATAAAATAGAGAATGTTTACATTTATTTTCTATTTGAGTATTAGGTAAATATAATTACTCTTGATCATGGGATACGAAAACTATATTGATAACATCAATAATGTTCTTCTAAAATTATATGGATTTTAAAATGACATGGGATAACCTGGGTAAAATATAAGAAAAAGGTGAGATATAAATCCTAGTAAGGGAAACACCATATAATTAGTTGATAAATCTAATGAAGTAGGCATATTAATGGGGAATAAAAATATTACAATTCAATAACATAAACAATGAGAGATGATATAATATTATAATAGTAACATTGGAAATGTGGAAACAACATTAAGCATTGTGTCATAAACATTGGTCAAGGCCAAACCGCCAAGTCATCATGTTGTAAAAAGTCCAGTAATGGAATCAGGTTATCTCCATATCCCAGCATGACATCTCATGAGGATAAACATTACCTAATGTATTAGAGAATTATATAATTTTGGGTACACCAGTCAGTTTCATTTTTTCATATGATTAAATGTTTCACATAATTCATACAACATAGTATCCATCCTCATATTATTTATGTCCACAAATAATGAGTGTTGAACAAATAGATGTATCTACCATGTTAATGATATATAAGTGTATAAAGTTTAATACCCTTGATAGGAAATGGAAATGGTATTCACTAAGCATTTTTTTTGGCATGGAATATCACAGAGAAATGTCAGTATCATAACGGTGTCACATAAAAATTCATAAAATTGGTTGATGAGCCTGAAATTTGTATATCATCATTTGGAAATAAAATTTACTCTATGGGAGATTTAAAATAAAATTTCCCATAATAAGAAAATGAAGATAAAATACATAAGGTAAATAAGATATTTGAATAAAGAGATGAAAAGAAAATTTCCCTTACATTAGTGTATGACTCAAAATACATTGATGGGGCTTCTTAAGAGAATGAGGGAACTTTTATGGACTCTATAGAGTGGTAAGAATGAGTGTGGATGTGATTTATGTATTTTTAGTGAAGATAAATTACAGTATTAATGGGTTTATATAAGAAAAAGGGGGATTTATTTATAATTTATGTTCTTGAATCTACATTACCAAATAACCAAAACGTCAAACCATCACATGGTGTCTTCCCATGTATTATGAAATATTAGATTGGACATTGTTTTCTTTGAATTACAATGGTCGAAAATAATAAAATAATAACCTTAATTATTTAACGGTGAGTCATACTCTTAATGAAATAGATTTAAATCATTAAAATATATTAATTGATTTGGATGATTCATGAGGGATTTATTAAATTAATCAAATAAACCTAAAATAACATTATCAAAAAGGTAAAAAATATATTTGGTCATTTATACCATTTATTGTTTTTATTACATCACTTTTGGCACATTATGATGTCATAATATACGATATTTAATTTTTACCTGAAAATTTGATTGTATCAGAATATTATGAAAAAATAAAAAATGGATAATTTCAATTTCCTAATTCCAAAAAAAATAATCATTTTATAAAAAATATTTAGATTTTTTCTTTTCTCTTTCAAAATTGCAATCAATAATTTATTAGGAAATGATGGATTTTTTGACAATAATAGTATTTAAACCCTTATAATAGTACATTTGAAATCATTAAAATAAAAGATTATTTATTTTTAATATAAATTATTAAAAATAATATTTTATTAAAATATTATTAATTTCAAAAATATATTAATTCATAAAAATGTATTCATTTATTGTATTTATATAGTACCCAAAAATTTTAATTTTTTTTATTATATGGAAATAAAGATCATAAAGTATCCACACTAGTATAAAAATTAATTCATTATCCCATTCAAAATAATGTAAACACTCATATTTGTTGGGTAATGATATAGTTCCCAAAAAATACAACAGAAAATGCACTAAGGGTATGGTTAAAGATTTTGGGACATTCATGTGATGGTACAACAAACATGGTTTGGGTCGTGGTCTCGATGAGTTTGAAAGTATCTCCTAAACATTTTATCTTTGGCTTATGTTGTTTGATCTCTTCTCAAGATTTGTCAATGTAAAATCCCATTAATTATATCTCCGCTAAAATATTTTATAAATGGTAATATTAGGGTAAAATTATATTTGTTGAGTTCATAACATACATTTTCTATTACAATTGAATTTTTTAAAACCTTGTTTTTATACTAATCTTGTTATCACTGTTGAATGACTATATTATCAACAGTAATGATTCATAATTTTCATTTGAATATCATTCGATATAATAAAACCAAATAATATTGTGTGTTTTCTATAACCATATTACATAATAAAAGATAAAAATACTTCAAAATGGGGAATTTAATTTATAATAGTTTAGATCATTATAGTATAACCCTTTTTATATCATTTTCAATCAATTGAAAAATGAAAGCATTGCTCATTAAGTGATGTGTTTTTTTTCATCGTCGCATCCCATGGATGTTTATAATAATGGATTAGATGAATATATATGATATTCATGAAATGATTATAATTACAAAAATATAACATGTCATCAATTTTCTTACCATCTCGTCTGGTCAAAAATAAAAAAGTCATTTATGTATATCTGTGGATTACCACATACACAATGCCATGTGATTTTTTTCTCATATATTCATTTCATGCATTTTTTGGATTTTTTTATAAAAAATATAATTATTATTTGATTTTTATTATATATATTATGTAAATTTGACCCCATTAACCAGGATCATCCTACTAATGTTTTTTTGGAATTATGAATGGATCATCTTAAAAACATCATTTGAAAGCTTAACATATTATGTTACATAATAAAATATGGTAATAAAGGGAATATAATTTATTATTATAATGTAATTAACAAGAAATCTTTATCTAATCTGATGAATATCTAATTAACTTTTATTAATAAGTAGTTAAATAATCTATTATGATAGAAGGTATTTAAGGTCTTGGATTTCTAGTCTTAGTTTACTTTTTTCCGAAATATGTTATTTCTACCACACTTTTTATTTTTTAGGATGTATAAAATATATTATGGATGTATTATATCATTGTTCATTATTAATTAACGTTTTAAAAATCCATTCAATTTTATTTCCATAAATGGTCCCTTTGTTCCAATGTTATCATATTGAAAAGGAAAATTCATTTAAAAATACCCTTTTATAGTTTATAATTTCAATAATTCTATTTAATATACATGTTATTTTAAATATTTCATGAAAATTTTTATTTTGGATTCAATGTTTTCAAATAAAAAATTTAAACCATATTTTAATTTCATTATAATTTATTATAAATGAATTTTATTTATTTTTTCTTTACATGTCACTTTTAATGTTTTTTACCAATGTGTAAAAGAATGTTTTTCATTAACATATATTGATGTGTCTATTGGATCATGCAGTCACACTGAGTGGGGAAGAATTAGGTTTGAAATATTTTAGTATGTTAATTTCTACATATTAATTAAATCCTTTAGCCCCTATGAAGATGAGTTTATCTTTCCTGTAATGAATAGAGTAAATATAACACAACAAACAAACTTTATACAAGGATTCATACTAAGAAATACATAATTTTCATGTTGGATAGATCCCACAACATGGATTATCAACTATAATATTTTTATAAATAAAAATGGTTAATTAATAAACTGGTTATATACCCCAGTAATTGATCCACATGTTGATTCTAGTCAAACCCCCTAGAAAACCAACTCTTCAAGCTCAGTTGGTTAGACACACCAACCATTCAACTGTTTAAACCACCCAGTTTCTCTCAAGCCCCTTCAGTAATAGGTTATACCCCCAGTCATAATCCCTTTCTTATTTTTAGAATATCTGATACATCAATGGAATGATCTATTTCATGATAATCTTCTATGAAATTTATGAATAAAACCAAATCCTATAAAAATTAAGAACGTTTTCACAGATGCTAGTCTTGGTAAATTAATTATGGTAACTAAATATATTAAATTGTCTAAGGAAAAAACATCTAAGAATATAATTGTTTCATCTTCTAACGACCCAAACTCACTATAAACAAAAAAATTCAAATACATATATCTTCTAAAACACTGATAGAGTTACTAATAGGCTTCAGTATTAAATAACAACAGACTAATAATGAAATATAAATTTCATGGGAACTATTTAAACATCATTCATTTATAATATACATTTCATGTTCTTCTTTATTTATGAATTCATTATTTCATTTTCATACAGAATGTATCAATCTAGTTTTTCAATGTTTCATATATTTCACACTTCCATTCAAATCCAGTTACAAAAATACACATGATATTCCATTATTATATATGCATTAAATTATTATGCACACATGATTTTTATGTGATGTGTAAATGGGGTTCACACATCTATTCACACACAAATCACTTTCACTGCCTTTGTGTAAACCTCAAGCTTAAAAACCATGCACTATTAATCAGTTTCGCAATACTATTTTTCTAATACACACACTAACTATGTTTTATACATCGGTATCATACATGTACATGTAAAAACGTTATTGGTACTACCTCATGCATAGTTCCCGTTCACGTTTAAAAAAATCACACAAAAAAACTTCTTTCTAAGTCATTACCATGCTTGTGCACTTACTCAAATGAGTAACTTATTTATTTTTATTTTCAAACCTGAGTGGGGTAAAGACTTATTGTATAAACGATTTTATTCATGAGATGTAGTTTAATTTTACTCTATTATGTGGTTCCTATAATATTTCACAATAAATAGATAGATAAATATATTATTTGCGCTTTCTCAATTCTTTGTAGAATATTTTTCATCATGAAGAATATCTAAAATGAAATCAAAACATTAATTTCCCACGTTATTAATCATTATTTTCACAAATATAACGTGTTTCGTACATCCCATTTAAAAACATCCATATTCATGGAAATATATTTTACCTGAAATGAGATCATTAAAAAATCACAAGAAACCAATTCATGATCATCATGTGTTATGTATTGGCTATAATAATCATCAAAAAACCTTTTATAATCACATAGACAACTCATTTCATCATCCACTCAAACACTATATAAACTGATGTCTAGTTTTCATGATATTACCATCCTCAAAAAAATTTCTCTTTCACATCATAAATTCCCAATTGCATCATGTTAGAATAATGCAATTAAAATTTCATATTAATTTAGATTAAACTCCGATTCTCGGGATGCATAAACGATTATCAGAAAACATTGATAGATATTCAAATGGTGTCACCATAGATACGTCGATGAAAAGAAGCTAATTTGACGGATTCCTAAAGAAGAAGACATAGATAGGTGATTGAATGGTACTAGATGATAAGTTCAAGTGAGAAGATATATTGAATGACTTGAATGATAATATTAGAATGTTGAACATCCAGTATTTGTTCTGGCCTACAATAACACCCAAAATGGGAATCCCAGATAAAAACCTCCTACATAGGAGATGGCTTATATTAATGGACATATTGATCACTCATCATAATTCTCCCCTCCCAACTAGGGTAACGCCCCATACTGGTTCTGTTGGCATGCACCATCACCCACCTCCTTGTGTGACATTGTTCCACACTATGAACAATATCTACAATGGTTCTTCCTGAATCATATAGCCTAGCCTTTCTATCCTCCATTTTGAGATAATGACCTAGTGTCCCGTAGAATCTCCCATTTGTGGTTGGTGGTGTGCTAGCTTAGTAGGTTGGAAATAATTATTAAGTACTATTATAAAAATTAGTTATTATATAATTGAATTCAATATGAAATTCATGGAATCATATATAAATATCAAATCCACCTCATATGGGGAATCTTCTCATTTTTACACAATTCACTATTATAACCATTATGTCAACTAAATTGATCAGTGTCACATGTTCATCAGAATTAAAAACCAACTTGAAAATCATCCCAATTACACTCATATACTTTTTCATACTCTAAAGAAACTAAAAAGTATTTCATCTTCACAAAATCACATGGAATCTTCAACATCACCATTGTATTTTATTTCAATACCTAATTTTTTAAAATTCCATTGTATATTCTCCCCTTATTGGATATAAAACCGGTGATAAAATTATGGGAATGAATTCTAATTTCCAAAATTTAGATTCTTGGAATATACTCTTCTCATCTAAATGATATTGTTAGATTTACTTCTGAGAAGGATGGTATCACTACTAGAATATAAAGGAGAAAAAATTAAACAAATCTAAGTCTATATGGGAAATGATATATTTAGGAAACATTAGTGCTTAAATTTAACATCATTTCTATCAAGAAAAATCCATCGTGTTAAAAAAATCACTGATTTTTTTGGAATTTCTATAACAATTTTTAACTAATAACATATATACATGATTCCAAAAGGATTATAAATATTCAAGTGTAATAATGTATTTTTATTTTCATACTAGCATTCATTTTTTAACTAGGTTTTAAATTACTCCTCTTTTTTATAATTAAAAATTCAACATGAATGTGGGAGACTATAACCATTATACCTAAATGATGAGAAGCATCAATTTCCAGATATTTAAATTTTGGAATTATTAGATTCATACCACAATAGAACATATTTTATTCCAAATATATCAAATAACATGAATATATAAATATTTTAATCTTACTTTCTCCCCCTCAATAGATGCACTTAATAATTTTTCATAATGATTGACTCTCCTCCAAAATAAATCTCCAGTATATTCATAGATTATTTGAGATTTTACAATGAGAAAATATAATTCCAATATTCTTACATGATGGGAATATTTTAATCTATAAGACAATAAAATGTTTTATAAATTCAGGTCTTCCCTAGAGTATATGATTCACCTTCAATTCACTGCATGAAAAATAAAAAATAGTATATATGGGAATAAGATGGTTCTTCAATTCTCCTCATCTAGACAAATAGAGTTGACAGTTGATACTAAACCAATCAATATTCTTATATGAAAAGGCTTGTTCACATCTGATAACAAAGAAATTTCATATTTCACCATTTTTTCCAACATTCTTACCCCTTCCAAATGATCTACCAATTTTATCAAACATTCTTTAGTAAAATATTTTGTACTCATATTATGTGTAAACATCATTTTATTATCACTATAATTCATTGATTCTTTCCCTTCCTTAATCATGAATTTTTATCGACAACTTTAACATGTCAAACAAACGTCTACCATAATGTCTAGACCAAATTCACATGTCATATAAATCATTATAATACAATAAATTAAATCTTTTAGTTACATTTTCATATTAATCATCAAATATGTCTTTCACCAAAGAAATAATTTTATTTCTCTTCTGGACTAATTCTTTAATTGATATGAACATTATTCTTTAGGTATAAATGTTCTTTCCAATTGAAAATTATCCTTGATGAGACCTTCTATACCATAATAGAAACCTATTTTATTTTGTGGGACACTATTCACATCATTCATCACATATTAATTGGAGTTATATTTCATGATTAGAACATTCTAGAACTCATCATTATAGTCCCCACATATATAGTAATTATAATAGAAATTTTCAAAATAATCATATCTATACATAATAAACTGATAATTTTTAATAAATTATACATCTATTATGTAGGTTTCATATGATCTTAAGATTTTCTCCCCCTCAATTCATGCATTTTTTAATTTTCCATAAAATGTAATATTTTCCCAAAAATTAATTGCATGATGAAAAAATTTCCAACAGTGCCAAAAATAAACAAAAAATCTTGATTTCTTCTTCTCTGACATGTTATTACTATCTTTGATATTTTTCTGCTTATGGGTTTCACATTTCTTTTGATTTTCATTCTTTGGTGAATTATAATTTCCATACTTATTCAAACACATCATTGAACATGTTGTGCAATGTTGATTATTTTTCCTCATTCGTGATTTTCCGTATTTAAATGTTTCATCTACACTAGTCAACATTACAATAATAGTACACATAGATTTATTAAGAAAAAGTGTTAACTTCGTCAATGAACCAACAGTAGATTTATCTTTAGATAATATCAATAACTTATATCACTAACAAGATTAATTTTATAATCTCTACTCATATCAGATGAATCCTAGGAAATAATTATTTTCTCGTAATCTTGGGAAGTCACAGCTTGTGTCTCTTCCATATTTTTCGATTTCATTCCTAGTTCATGATATTTTAATTTGAGATCATTCTTATCATATTCAACTTATTTCATGTTATCTTTCTACTAAATTTTCATCTCTTAAATTTCATTATAATTCATCTTATTTTCCTTTAATACAAAAATATCAATATCATTGAATTATTCTTATTTATTAATCAACATAGAATCTTTAAAATTTATAGTTGTATTATGCATATTTTAATGTTAATCAATAAATTATATTAAAATTAATTTAAAAACTCTATTTGTCATAGATATTTTTTTTCAAATTCATCAATATATCCAACATATATTTTTTTCAATGATAATTTTTCTTCCATTTCTTTCACATGATTTCTGAGTGTGTTTGATAATCCAAAATTTTTATTTAAAGCTTCTTCCATTTAATTTTTTTCTTCTTTTAGTTATAATTTTTCATCCCACATTTCCCTAAGACTACAAAAATACATGTAACAACATTTTTGGGATGTTTCTTGATATTCATTCTAAAATCAGAATTGGTCATACCAACATCACAGGTTGAATATGATTTTTCCGAATTATAACAAATATATTTTGCTGAATAATTTATACTCTAAGCGCCTTCTACTAGTAATTTATTTCTATTTATCTAAAAAAATGTTATTTATCTTATATTATACTATTCTATTCATATTTTAATTGGTCTCATCAAAAAAAATCATTTTTATCATTAGGAGAAGAAATAGGTTTTTCAATCTAAGCATCTTCGGAATTTTCACCAAACTAAAATATTCACTTAATATTATTATGATAAAAACAATGGAACAAGTATGGTAGATCCAATCATAAGTGGACAATCCTATGATAAAAATTGAAGTGTCCAATAGATCATGCAGTCAGACTAATAGGGGGTCAATTAGGTGTGACCTATTTGACCATTTAATTCAATCCTTAGAAACATATTTAGATTATTTGATCATTCTTGAAATGCATACATTAAATTTAACACAACAGAAAATATTTTTACATGGGTCAATATTATGAACTACATCCTTGTGATGTTGGATAGACCACCCAACATGGATTGTCAGATATAATATTTTAATCAATTATAATTATTCTTGTAGAACCATGTTATACACCCCTGTTATTGATCATCCAGTTGATTCTATTAATACCTCCAAAAATTCCAACTCTTCTACATCGATTGTTTAGACACCCTAGCAATTAAACTAAGTATACACCCTAGTTTCTCTCGATTCACTCTAGTAACTGGTTATACCCACCAATTACAATATAATTCTTCTTTTCATAATATCTTATCCATAGATATGATAATAACATTAATGTAACACCCTGAGATTTTATGAAAAATATTCTTTTTAATTTCATTAATGTCTTGTGTTATAAGATACACCAAAATAATCTTTCACAACACGCATCCCTGACTTGCCTTCCATTACACGCAATCGCGACCTTCCTCGATAGCGTGTATAGTACGCAATAACGAGTTTCACTAAACAGCAATATGCTATTAAAATATTATTAAAACTAGCCGTTATGAATAGTAATAACCACTTTTTGAAATTTTGTAAATTTTATTTTTCAAAATGGACTTCATTTTTGGATTCGGAGTATCGAATTTAGCCTAAGGTGAAATTTTGGTACTTTTCGGATAACTTTCATATTCTGATGAATAGTGATAATTACTAAATTTTAATTAAAAACAAATTTTTTAATCGAAATAATTGATAGTGATAAATTGTTAATTTGAGTGGTTTTAAAGTATATTTATAATATATATTTACAATTTAATACAATGTTGGTCATTGAATGTAATTCCACATTCACACCAGACATAAACAAGTGTTAATCTTTTGATAGTTATTATCTCTTAAAAACACGCTATTTGTTGTGACAACGGAAATTAATTATAAAATTAATTAATGCAACTTATATGTTGGGAATTTTTTAAAATAGAAATCATTTTTTAATTCGGAATATCAATTATAGCTTAGGGTGAAATTTTGGTATTTTTCTGAAAAACTTCAATTTTTGATGAATAGTTAAACTACTAAGTGGTAGTTAAAAAAATTGATTTTCTCATAAATATTAATTTTACCGCTTTTGTGAATGGAATTTCAAAAATCCGAGAGACACGGTTGATGTCAGTAAGTAAAATGAGGTTCAATGAGATGAAAATAATTTTTGGTGAATATTAACTTTTTACTTTTATTTACCACGGTTAAAAGTAAATAGGGTAATTAAGGGTAAAAATGATATTAATATTACCCTAACACATGTCCTAATCCTATTGGACAAGTGTATATCGACCAAAAACAACCTTAAGTGTAAAATATTATCATTTAGGCCCACTTGGATTAGATTAGGACATTTATTATTATTTAATTCAGAGAAGAGTTAAAAGAGTTAAAATCAAAGTTTATTTACTAAAACATTTTTAGTATAGGGTTATACATAATATATTTTCGACTATAAATATTAATTAGAAATATAAAAAGATTTTTTACATAATGGTATTTTATTTGTAATTTTTATACTTTAAATAATTTAATTTATTTATGACACAACAATGATGCAATAATTACCTTTTTAAAACAATATTAACATAATTGATGTTATAAATGCGCAAATAAATGTAATTTGAGACTTTTGATGACTTAAACTAATTTTCTAGGTTAATATGACTTGTTATTGTTGATTTAAGTAACTTGGTTAGAACTTATCATTCTGTTAGAAATTTCATAAAAATCATGTACCAAATAGTGTCAAAATTGACACAAATTAGTTTTTAAAACAAATATTATATTATTAATTGTTATTTAATTCCTAAAAATCTAAGATTCGGCCAAATGACTTAGATAAGGATATATATATTAATAATAAACAACTTGTGGTTCTTTTGGCTTGATATAGTAAGTTTATTAACCATATAGTGTAAGAAAACAAAAAGACACTGTAAAAGTTAAATTATTTAACTTAGAGTTAAATCTAATTGATAAGGTTAAAATAATAACCTAAACTTGTCTAAATCCTATTGGATGAGAGGATTTCGACCCATCACCACTTTATCTTCGAAATAAGACCATTTTTAACCATAATAAACCTAATTTTACCGTAATATAAAATAATATTTTGAGATTTTCCTAAGATGCCCCTCTCCTCCCTTATAAAAGGGCACCTCCTCCATCTCCTCCTCAAACCAATTTGAGCATTCAAGCTCGGTCAAACCCTGACAAAATCTCTTCTCCACTTCCCTAGTATCATTATATAGGTCCTGGTCTTCTTCAAAGTCCATCCTTAGTTCTTTAAGTGGAGGTTAAGTGAAGGTGCGTCAAAAAGAGGTAATATCCATTACCGATCTTTTTCAATTTCTTTCTTCTTCAACTTCTTCTTCTTTAGTTGTTTCATGATAAAATAATAACATAAGTATTTATTATATACTGATATGTTATTATAAATATAAAACAACTCTAATTAACCATCTATCCATCCTACGGAAAAAGGAAATCACCGCGCGTGCGTACGTACGGAATACCGTCTCCACGCCGTGGTGTAATCTATTTTCCACCACCACCTTAATTGGATGGGTATAATGGTGTAATGAGTAACTATATATGATTATTATAAATTGATACTGATACTGAAATAGTATACATACACTTCAACACAATTCCACGACCATGGGAACGATATCATCGCTCGTGCGTACGTACGGACTACCGTCTCCACGACGCGATGAGATTCATTCTCAATGATTAACCATTCATGAATGATTATAAAGTATATATAATAGGTACTAATGAAATATATGGTATAATAATGATACTGGATTTATGTATATTTATATGTATGTCATCTACGTAATTCCATTCAATTCAATAAGGAAACGAAAACAGCGTTCATGCGTACATACGGACTACCGTCTCCATGAACGGTGTATTTCATTCCATTAATCGATATATTCTGAATATATATTATATATAAATCATGTTTTACATTCTGGATATAAGTAATCATGATCCAAGTAATCATATTAATAATTACAAGTTAAAAACATGAACGACAAATGAGGCGATTTTACCCAAAATGCTATTTTCACATGAATTTACAAAAGAACGGGTAATATAAAGTCATAAGTGGACCATATATGATATAATAACAATGAATATGATTCTGGAATAAGTCAATAAAATTATTTAAATCATTATACAGGAGGTTCGGATAATTACAAAGCAAGTCGGACCTAACGTAAGGGATAAATTCTCAATCTCATTTTTATCCGAGATTGCTTATACGTAAGTATTTACTGGGGTTACGTTTATCATCCATGACCATGTTTTCTAAAAATGTTTTTATAAAATGTTTAACATTCTTTCATTAATGTTTAATGTCATTTTTACCCTTTATTTACTTTTTACCACATTGTATGAATGGAATCTTTCCTTTTGTTACCATATAAGGTACTTTTTTTGACTTTTCTGACAAAAGTACGAGGAGAATGTTATTTTTAACTTATACGGTGTGAAAGGATTTTTACGGTTTTCATAACACCTCATTTTCAAGAAGCTTCCTCTACAAGATTTCATGATTATTTTCAACAAAACCCTTATCTTTTAAAATTGCATGAAGTTTTGTGAAAAGAAAATGATTTCAAAGAAGAAAGGATATTTTCCTCAAGAATTCATTTCAAGTGTTTTTCTCAAAAATATTTTCCATCTAAGATGACATTATTTGAGGTTTGTGTTTCATGTAAAATGTCTTTATGCTTTAAATGGTTTCCATTTTCTTATAATTAAATGATATCCATTGTTTATGGATTATGATGGCATGATGTTTATGAAACCCATTTTATTTATTGGGTTATTATGAATGATGTATGTTTATTTTGTGGCACACATAAGAATGGTATCATTATGATATGGGTGGGACCTATATCTCCCTCCAACGCATTGGGTAAAGATTTTATATCTCATGAGATAGACATGGTTAGAACGGTAGGTTATACCGGTTCAGTGAAACAGGACTAGAACGAGGGTGACTCGGTTCAGAAAGGGATATTGTCCACTAAGATAGTCCTGGCAGTGAGTCTTGACTAACAAGAAATGATTCTCTATGATTATGTGTGTATGCCACAAAGTTTCATGTTTTATGTTATGATAATTGGGATTTCATTTCACTACTATGATTTATCCCATGTTATGAAATTATGCTCTTTTTTGCAGGTTAAGATTTCCAAAAGTTATGTTCTTATGAATATGATGTGATTGATTTTTCTTTTGTTTACCCTTACTGAGAATTTGAGCTCACCCTTTTATGTTTTCCTTTTCACCAGGATATAAAGAAAGGTTTTAGGTAAAAAAATGGAAGATCTTTATGGGAGATATTGAAGATCTTTCACCACGATTAGAAGATTACGTTCCGAGTTTCCAATGACACTAAACTATTACGATCCTTGTGTGTGTGTTTTTTGTTATGTACTACGTATTCCGCAAAATTAATGTAATTTTCATGTATGTTAAGCATTGGGCCTCTACAGTTTGTATCAGAGCAAAGGATTAGTCAACCTTTGGAAACTAGGACGCGAAAGCGTTAGTGAGATCCCTATAGATATTTCTAAGGTATGTCTAGGGATGCGCCTAAGGATAAGTATACGTATAAGATACAGTCCTAGAACTACGGTAACGATCATAGAATTTAACCTAAGAAGTTAGATATTGAGGATACTCCCCCTTTATAATGATGTTTTCCCTAGCATGATTTTTGCCTATCACACTATTCTTTTTGGGTTTTAGACGATGGCTGGAACCCGAAGAAACCGTGTTGATCAACGCAATGGACAATTCAATGATTGTCCGCCTGAAAAAATAAATGTTATGGGAGATGGAGTGAAAAATATTATTACTATACTTACATAAACTATGAATCATTCTGGACTTCCAAATGAGAAGAGAAGGGAACAATATTCCATTGAGTCCTTCATGAGGCAACATCCACCATCTTTCAGTGGGACTTCCGATCCACTTGTTGCTGAACAATGGATCAGTACCACTGGAAAGATATTTTCAGTTCTTCAATGTTCTGAACATGATAAAGTCATCTTAGCAGAATATTGTTTGGAAGGTGAAGCTGATCAATGGTGGAATCTTATCAAGAATACGAGGCAAAGAGATGAAATTGAGTCCATGGAATGGGATGAGTTTAAGAACTTATTTTTCAATAAGTACTTCCCTCGTGTTCTTCGAACAATGATGGAGAAGGAGTTTCTTGAACTAAAGGAAAAGGATGATGAATCTGTTGGTATATACGAAGCGAATTTTACAAGACTTGCAAGGTATGCATCTGGCATTATCATCCAACCTGAAATTAAAGTTGATCGATTTTTCCGTGGCTTAAAACCAAGTCTTCGAAGGGCATTGACTATAAGAGACTTCAGTAGCTATGAAGAAATTGTGCATTTTGCTATCAAGGTAGAAATGGAAGTTGGTGTTACATATCCATCTCATGGTTTTGACAAGAAACGAAAGATGGAGTTCAAGGTGATATATCAGAATAATGGTGAAAAGAAGATGAATGTTTCCTTATGATAAAGTGTGGAAAGAAGCATGGTGGAGATTTTCTTAAAGGGACTAGAAAATGTTTTATGTGTGGAAAAGAAGGTCATCGAGCAGCTGAGTGTCGAAGTAATGGAAAAAGGGATTCTAATGATGTGAATAAAGCAAAGACTGCAGAGAACGCACCACCAACACTTCAATGCTTCAAGTGCAAGGAAGAGGGCATTATGATAATAAATTCCCTAATCCAAGGGTTAGTGATGATCAACATGAGCAACCACTTAAGGAAAAGGACAAAGGGAAGTCACATGCGATCACTATTGGCGATGTTGAATATGACAATGATGTGGTGGAATGATTAAGTGTTTATGTAATGGGATTCCAAAATAATGTTGTATCATAATGTATTGGAATATTTATGTGTTGGTCTAATGTGGTATTCAAAGTGATTGAGATATTTTTGTAAATAAGATGATATGCGCATAATGAAGGGAAATCGAGAAAACGAAATGTTTAACAGTATTAATGAGCTCATGATTGATATAAAGACTAAGTGATATTATGGTAGGAGTATATATAATTTTGAGGATTTTGGTATGTGGAAGGTGTTAACTTTAAACTGCATTCATGTTTTCACTAAGGTTCAATTGGTATTCAAGAGAATACATGATTAAGGACTTTGAATGTTTGGAATGTGACCAACAAAACATATCTTATGATATATGGGGATAAACGACAGTATTAAATCTCAGGTAATCATTTTCACTATACTATGAGAGTGGACTGCAGTATTATGGATAAGCCTAAAGATTAGAATGGATTATGTTGGACATAAGTTAGTATTGTTTAATGATAGAAGATTTTCGATATTATTGATGGGATGTTATAGTAATGTAGTTTTAGAAAAAGGACAACCTGCAGGACGGGCGACAGCCCATCGCGTCAGACAAAGCTGTGGGAATTGAACGCACAACCGAAGTGCGACTGGCCTTTATCGCCTACCACTGGCCTACAGGAAGTCCCTGTTTAGTAGAAACTAGTTTTATTATATTAAGAAGTATTATATATGAAGTATAAGTCCATTTTTTGGAACTATATATGATTAATCTCACTATATATGGACATATGTATTTTTGATAACTTTTCTAACCATTTGTTTGAGACAGATGGAATGAACCATCATTATATCACATGATCTGCTAACACTTCACGAATAACAAATTCAACTTCATTTATTTAAGAGATGAATTGGAAATTGTTCAAGGCATGAACAACAGTGAGATTGTACCAAAATAAAGTAAGTATTTATTCTAATTCAAATTCTTCAACTTTAGGGAAACGATCTTGAAAACCAAAAATGTTGTCCTAGTGCTATTATATCTGATTAATCAGATGGTACCTTAGATCGTCACAAATTTATGGATTTGTGATTGTTGGATTTTCCATAGCCATGTTCTCTACCACTCTCCATCAGAACATGATGGTTAGATTTTTCTTCCATATCCATATTTTCACCAATGTGGAAACCTAGTGATTAGTTTATTTGGGTAACCGTTACGTTTCATAATTTTAAAGATTGGTTTTGGTATTCCTTTTTACGATGTGGGTTTCGATTAAAGAAACTTTCGAATAGTAAACCATTTATAACCCCGACGAATTTCAAAGGCGAAATTCATTTTAAGGGGGGTATAATGTAACACCCCGAGATTTTATGAAAAATATTCTTTTTAATTTCATTAATGTCTTGTGTTATATGCTACACCAAAATAAGCTTTCACAACACGCATCCTTGACTTTCCTACCATTACACGCAATCGTTACCTTCCTCGATAGAGTGTATAGTACGCAATAACGAGTTTCACTAAACAGCAATATGCTATTAAAATATTATTAAAACTAGCCATTATGAATAGTAATAACCAATTTTTGAAATTATGTAAATTTTATTTTTCAAAATGGACTTCATTTTTGGATTCGGAGTATCGAATTTAGCCTAAGGTGAAATTTTGGTACTTTTCGGATAACTTTCATATTCTGATGAATAGTGATAATTACTAAATTTTAATTAAAAACAACTTTTTTAATCGAAATAATTAATAGTGATAAATTGTTAATTTGAGTGGTTTTAAAGTATATTTATAATATATTTTTACAATTTAATACAATGTTGGTCATTGAATGTAATTCCACATTCACACCAGACATAAACAAGTGTTAATCTTTTGATCGTTATTATCTTTTAAAAACACGATATTTGTTGTGACAATGGAAATTAATTATAAAATTAATTAATGAAACTTATATGTTGGGAATATTTTAAAATAGAAATCATTTTTTAATTTGGAATATCAATTATATCTTAAGGTGAAATTTTGGCATTTTTCTGAAAAACTTCAATTTTTGATGAATAGTGAAACTACTAAGTGGTAGTTAAAAAAATTAATTTTTCCATAAATCTTAATTTCACCGCTTCTTTGAATGGAATTTTAAAAATCTGAGATACACGGTTGATGTCAGTAAGTAAAATGTGGTTCAATGAGATGAAAATAATTTTTGGTCAATAGTAACTTTTTACTTTTATTTACCACGGTTAAAAGTAAATAGGGTAATTAAGGGTAAAAATGATATTAATATTACCCTAACACATGTCCTAATCCTATTGAACAAGTTTATCTCGACCAAAAACAACCTTAAGTGTAAAATATTATCATTTAGGCCCACTTGGATTAGATTAGGACATTTATTATTATTTAATTCAAAGAAGAGTTAAAAGAGTTAAAATAAAAGTTTATTTACTAAAACATTTTTAATATAGGGTTATACATAATATAATTTCGACTATAAATATTCATTAGAAAGATAAAACTATTTCCTACATAATGGGATTTTATTTTTAATTTTTATACTTTAAATAATTTAATTTATTTATGACACAACGATGATGCAGTAATTACCTTTTTAAGAAAATATTAACATAATTGATGTTATAAATCCCCAGATAAATGTAATTTGAGACTTTTTATGACTTAAAATAATTTTCTAGGTTACTATGACATGTTATTGTGGATTTAAGTAACTTTTTTGGAACTTATCATTCTGTTAGAAATTTCATAAAAATCATGTACCAAATAGTTTCAAAATTGACACACATTAGTTTTTAAAACAAATATTATATTATTAATTGTTATTTAATTCCTAAAAATATAAGGTTAGGCAAAATGGCTTAGATAAGGATATATATATGAATACTAAACAACTTTGGTTTAGTTTGTCTTGATATAGTAAGTTTATTAACCATATAGTGTAAGAAAACAAAAAGACACGGTAAAAGTTAAATTATTTAACTTAGAGTTAAATCTAATTGATAAGGTTAAAATAATAACCTAACCTTGTCTAAATCCTATTGGATGAGAGTATTTCGACCCATACCCACTTTATCTTTGAAATAAGACCATTTGAAACCATTATAAACCGAATTTGACCTTAATATAAAATAATATTTTGAGATTTCCCTAAGATGCCCCTCTCCTCCCTTATAAAAGGGCACCTCCTCCCTCTCCTCCTCACACCAATTTGAGCATTCAATCTCGGCCGAACCCTATAAAAATATCTTCCCCACTTCCCTAGTATCATCCTAGAGGTTCTGGTCTTCTTAAAAGACCATCCTTAGTTCTTTAAGTGGATGTTAAGTGAAGGCGCGTCAAAAAGAGGTAATATCCATTACCGATCTTTTTCAATTTCTTTCTTCTTCAACTTCTTCTTCTTTAGTTGTTTCATGATAAATTAATAACATAAGTATTTCTTATATACTGATATGTTATTATAAATATAAAACAACTATAATTAACCATCTATCCATCCTACAGAAAAAGGAAATCACCGCGCGTGCGTACGTACGGAATACCGTCTCCACGCCGAGGTGTAATCTATTTTCCGCCACCACCTTAATTGGATGGGTATAATGGTCTAATGAGTAACTATATATGATTATTATAAAGTGATACTGATACTTAAATAGTATACATACACTTCAACACAATTCCACGACCATGGGAACGATATCATCGCTCGTGCGTATGTACGGACTACCGTCTCCACGATACGATGAGATTCATTCTCAATGATTAACCATTCATGAATGATTATAAATTATATATAATAAGTAATAATGAAATATATGACATAATAATGATACTGTATTTATGTATATTTATATGTATGTCATCTACTTAATTCCATTCAATTCAATAATGAAACGAAAATAGCGTTTATGCGTACGTACAGACTACCGTCTCCATGAACGGTGTATTTCATTCCATTTATCTATATATTCTGAATATATATTATATATAAATCATGTTTTACATTCTGTATATAAGTAATAATGATCCAAGTAATCATATTAATAATTACAAGTTAAAAACACGAACTAAAAATGAGACGATTTTACCCAAAACGCTACTTTAACATGAATTTACAAAAGAACGGGCAATATAAAGTCATAAGTGGACCATATATGATATAATAACAATGAATATGATTCTGGAATAAGTCAATAACATGATTTAAATCATTATACAGGAGGTTCGGACACTTACAAAGCAAGTCGTACCTATGGTAAGGGATAAATTCTCAATCTCATTTTTATCCGAGATTGCTTATACGTAAGTATTTACTGGGGTTACATTTATCATCCATGCCCATGCTTTCTAAAAATGTTTTTATAAAATGTTTACCATTCTTCCATGAATGTTTAAAGTCATTTTTACCCTTTATTTACTTTTTAACACATTGTATGAATGGAATCTTTCCTTTGGTTACCATATAAGGTACTTTTTTTACTTTTCCGACAAAAGTACGAGGAGAATGTTATTTTTAACTTATACGGCGTGAAAGGATTTTTACGGTTTTCATAACACCTCATTTTCAAGAAGCTTCATCTACAAGATTGCATGAATATTTTCAACAAAACCCTTATCTTTTAAAATTTCAGGAAGTATTGTGATAAGAAAATGATTTTAATGAAGAAATGATATTTTCCTCAAGAATTCATTTCAAGTGATTTTATCAAAACTATTTTCCATCTAAGATGACATTATTTGATGTATATGTTTCAATTAAAATTTCTTTATGATTTAAATGGTTTCCATTTTCATATGATGAAATGATATCCATTGTTTATGGATTATGATGGCATGATGTTTATGAAACCCATTTTATTTATTGGGTTATTATGAATGATGTATGTTTATTTTGTGGCACACATAAGAATGGTATCATTATGAGATGGGTGGGACCTATATCTCCCTCCAATGCATTAGGTAAAGATTTTATATCTCATGAGATAGACATGGTTGGAATGGTAGTTTATACTGGTTCAGTGAAACAGGACTGGAACGAGGGTGACTCGGTTCAGAAAGGGACTTTGTCCACTAAGATAGTCTTGGCAATGAGTCTTGACTAACAAGAAATGATTCTCTATGATTATGTGTGTACGCCACAATGATTCATGTTTTAAGTTATGATTATTGGGATTTCATTTCACTACTATGATTTATCCCATGTTATGAAATTATGCTCTGTTTTGCAGGTTAAGATTTCCAAAAGTTATGTTCTTATGAATATGATGTGATTGATTTTTCTTTTGTTTACCCTTACTGAGAATTTGAGCTCACCCTTTTATGTTTTCCTTTTCCCCAGGATATAAAGAAAGGTTTTAGGTAAAAAAATGGAAGATCTTTATGGAATATATTGAAGATCTTTCACCACGATTAGAAGATTACGTTCCGAGTTTCCAAATACACTAAACTATTACGATCCTTGTGTGTGTGTTTTTTGTTATGTACTAAGTATTCTGAAAAAGTAATGTAATGTTCATGTACGTTAAGCTTCGGGCCTCTACAATTAATGATCCTACACCATGAGCTTTTTGGATTAAAACTTATCAGGTATAATTCTAGAACATTCTCACTAATTTTGGTCATGCTTAAATAATTCAGATCACTGAATATTGTTAGTTTTCATACTACAAATGTGGTTTGGAATTAATTCTTTCTTCTGATGAATACACATCCTCACTAACCATTAAAAACTGAAATATATAAAAAAAATCTAAAACATTGATATAATTACTACCCCATCTTTTTTCTCAAATAATAGTACATTTATAATGTAATTTTAATTTCACATACACTATTTAAACACTGTGCATATATAAAATACATTTCATGGCCTTATATTTTTATCATGAATTATTTCACGTGTATCCAAAAGGTATTAATTAATTTTTAAAATGTTGTTAACGTTTCACACTTTCGTTGAGATCCACAAATACATATACATAAGATCTTTATATATTGAGAATTAATTAATTTGTTATTCACACACACTTCCACAAGATTCTTCAAGTTATTTGTAAATAGGTTTACAAACATCCATCCACACTCAAGTAACATGCACTAACTTTGTGTATACATCATCCATAAAATGTATGCAATATTTAGTAGTTTATCGACTGTATTTTTATCATATACACAATGCTAATGTTTTATTCGTTGTTATCATGCATGGTCATATAGAAAATTTATTAGTACTGCCTCACACACACATCCCCTCTGCATAAAAAATAGACACGCAAACAAGCCTATATCCATGATAAAACAATTAATGCACACTTAGATTAATACCTTATTCCTTCCAATGTGTAAACTCAAGTGATTAAATATTTATTTCACGTAAGAATTAATACATGAGATGAAGTTTATGATGACAATGTTTGGTGGTTCATCAAATCCTTTTAAAAAACCTATAGATATGAAAATATGAATTTCAATATCTCAAATGATTTGAGGAACAGTTCTCATCATTAATTAAAACTAGTGTGGAATACATATATAGTTTTCTCATAGTACTACACATTCTTCATGAAACTAAGATGATTGTGGTACTTCTCATCATTAACCATACAAATTTACGAAACACTTTTTTTTCAAAAATTTGAACTAATCAATAATCACCTGTATCCAAGTCAAGATAATCAGATGGTATTTATAGGAAACAGAATCATCATATAACGTTATAGAATCATAAAGATAAATCATTCCATCATCATATAAAACATTATAAAAACCCATCTTCACTTCGTATTACATCATCGACATCAAAATAAATCTTTTGAACATTTTAAAACCGTGGAATTTTCATCTTAATATTGTGAAAATAAAATTGTATTTTTATTTCATAAATACTATGATAATATATATTCTCAAATTATTATTGAAAACCCTAGAACGATTATTATATGACATTTTCATTGAGATATTGATGAGAGGAAGCTCCCTTGTTGGGATCCTAGAGAAGACAACCCGGAAATGTGATTGAATGGTCTTGGATGAATAGAACGAGAGGCAATGCATATTTAATGGATTAGATGATGAGATTAGAAGATAAGATGACCAACATTTATTATGTGAGACAATAAAAATAAATATGTGTGTCCCCCACTGAAACACCTCTTAGATAGGTTCTACCTTATAATACTTGACATGGCGATCACTCGTTATAATTCTCTTCTCCCTCCCCCGGTATGACCTTTACTGGTTCTGCTGGTGAACTTTGGTGACATCCTCCAAGGGGGATATTGGACCATACTATGCACAATCTCTTTAAAGGTAGTGCATGACTCTTGTGGCATATCCTTAATGGCCAACCTTGGATGATATTGTCTTCATGTCCTGCATAAACTGTCTGTTGAGGCTAGTGGCTAGTCAACTTAGTACGTTGACCTTAATTTTAAAATAAACCCCCAAAAAATACATAGTACATAATGTAATTTAATATTAAATGAATTCCCGCTTCTATAAATATAAAATCATCTCCATACATGGAATATTTCCTTTTTTACCACATTCATTGTTGTAAGCTTTTTCTCAATACAAATGAACAGTGACACATGTTCTTCTAAATTACAAACTAGCATGATAATCATCATGATTTCTATCATTTTAATTTTAATATTCAAATGAAATTGACAAGAATTTCAACATCACTAAATCAATTGGATTCATCATTTAAAGTATGATTTAAATTCCCCACCATTGTGTATATTTATTTCATTAAACATTATACTATATTTTTCTATGAATATTTTTAAATTGAATCATCTCCACAAAATTTTGGCAATTTTTCATTTCAACAATTTTTCAAATGAAGGGATATTTCTCCTTATTGTTATGAAAAAATGAAATTTTATTTTCTTCCAAGTTCAAATAATATTAGGTGATTCAAGTTGAAATGGTTATAGAATAAATAATTATAATATAGTACTAGAGCATTATTTTTTATGATGAGTGAGCTTGATATATATTATATGATGACTGTCATAATATAGCTTATATTATGGTTGATTCTAATATTTATCTCCAATGAATTTGGTAATTCTCCATATAATCAACGGAAATAAGGAGGGAATTAACTGAAGAGGTTTATCCTAGATATTTAACTAAGATCTAGAGATTTATAACAAGAGTGAATAGTGGTTATGAATATTGTTTTATAAGTTTCTTATCTTTCTTTCTATTTTCTTATTATTGATTTATTTTTTTTGTATTAAAAAATGTGTGCTTTTCAAATGGATATTATTTATTATATATTCCTAAATAATAACATGTAAAGGGAAATATTTTATGGGTTTTCTTGTTTTTCATTAGACTAATGCATTTACTTATTTTATTTCACTTACATAACTTTTCGTTTTCATTCCAAATATTTGAATTTTTATTACAATGTTTAAGGATGAGTATGGATAGAGAATAATTCATGTTGAATTTCATGAATATTATTTTTTAAAAGAAAACATATGTCATTTTAAATTTTTTATATTATGTTAAAAATCAGCATTATCTGTATCTATAAGTGTCCACCATGAAATGTATTGGTTTTTATGTAAAATATTTCATCTAATTATCTAAACCTCTAAATATAAAATGTATCTTATAATGAATAAAAGTGTTTTTTACTCTAAATACTCTATATTATACAATTTTTAAGGATTTTCCTTTATAAAAAATACATCACGAAATTTCTAAAAAATGTTAGATTGGTAAATTCTAATTAAATATCCATTCTTATCATTCTTATGGTAATATTTTGTAAGGATCATGTAGGGAAATATATAATTAAATCAAACCAGGTGGCCTATTAGTGTGTTACATTAACTCACATAATTTAGAACTAACTTTTTATATTATGTAACAATGTGTTATAGGAATTCAAGGGATCCAAAATATTCACACATGATTGATAAAAAAAAAGAATTCATAAATATGTCAAATGGACATTGAAATATGTTCTGATCTATAGAAGGCAAGAACGAATTAATTTGTTTGGATACACTAATGAAAATTGGGATGGATATTGTGCTAATAATAAATTAACTTCAATTGATAAATTATTTTTTAGAGAATGTTTTATGAGTTGGATTTATAATAATACAATTTATGCAACCTTAATCACTACTGAGGATAAATATTTTTCTTTTATATGTACCTATACATATATGATTTTAATGAATGATAAATTATAATATCTAAAGGAAGTAATTAATAATCTATTTATAATAGAATGTGAAAATAAAATTGAAATTTATTTGTCCAAGATTCTAGTGAAACACTATATATCTAAATTTATTGACATATTATATCATGTTATAATGTATAATGTTTAAAAAAGTGATTTGATGCAAAAATATATTCGTAAATGGGATCCAATTGTTGGCTTTTTTTAAATATATATATACCAATGAATAGATATAATTTTTTAAGCATGAATATGCATGTCCATGCATTCCCTCTAAATTAACGATAGTTTTCATACCCAAAAATCCATTTGATATTACTATAAATGTGGAAGAATTGTACACTAATTATGTAACCCAACTTTTTATATAAATTATTGTATAATGTAAAATCAAATGAAATGAGAATTATTATTATGATGAAATCAAGAATTTCACTTCCCATAAATTATTTATCATTAGTGGATATAATTATCTTAATAACATGTATTTTCCTAATAGTTTGGTTTAAAGTCATTTGTATTTGAGAAAGGATTTAATTTCTTGATATTATATGTGTGTTATTTTAATTGGGAACAAATCTAATGGTGGAGACTATGGAACCCACAAAATTGTTGGGGGTGTTTTGTATTTATTTTCATCCATGTGTGAGAGTCATTAAAAGTTATTGAGAATGTTTTTAAATTATTAAGAATTATTTATTTTATTTAAAATATTAAAATGTTTTGGAGTTGGTTTGACGTGGCTTGGTAAATATTATAGAAAAATTAATAGTGTCATATTATTGAATAAATTTTCATCGTACTTTTCACGTAAGGGTATTTTTAAATTATCACTAATTCTTTAATATTAATTCTAAAACACTTTGGATATTCAAATGTTGTTCAAAACATGTATATAAGAAATTTAAAAATAATCACATAACATTTTTATACATGAATGTAGGTTTCTTTCTATATAAGGGTTATAAATATTTTTAGATTGATGTGTATGGGTACATAGAGGATATAATGAGTATTGAAATTTTTGTAGTGATGTACTATGATGCATAAGTGTATATCCAAATTTTGTGTGCATATAGAATCATTAACATGTGATATATAAGGGTAATTTATAGTTTTTTATGAATACGTAAAAGTGGTTGGAGAGGTATCTATGACTAATTAAACACATAAGAGTAATGCAAATTTTTTTGTACCTATTTAATTGTAACCATTTAGATTAAAAAGATATACAAGATATTTGTAGGCAATAAGTTAACATAGACAAGTAATTCCATGATAAATGTAGGAGTAAAAACAATCTCATATAATGTTATGATGTATATTTCATGATATATATAAGGGTAATAAACACTCCATAAGAGAGTTGTTTGTTCAGAAAATGAAACAATTTAGAGAATAATAATGTATATGAGTACTAAATTATGATTATGATGTTTTTTTGATATAAAAATTATAAATATGGCCTTTTTTGGGATTGATCCATTATGAATGTTGGGTTATTTTAATTGTTTTAGAATGAATATGATACATTTACATGTTCTATGCATATATATGTGGATCAAAATGTGTACATTATGGTAAATATTATAAATATAATCATAGATCATTTGGAAATAAACCAAATTATCATTTTAAAATTATACATTCGAATTAAGAAGTCATGGATCATGGGAATAAATAAACATAATTGTTTGATAATATTTTATATGTTTTTGAACATTGAGCATCGAAAAAATTAGTGACATTAAATTTGACCTATTTTTAGATTATGATTTTGAATGGCATATTTTATATAATTTAAAATATTATTAATTATGAATTTAATCATTTCATCTAATGTATAAAATGTATACTTTATAAATTGAATAAATTATACAAAAAAAGTAGAAAAAAATATATAGAGAAATATTATAGGAGAATTGAAATTTATAAGTAATTGAATAATAAAAAACAAGATAGAAAATATGATATTATATTTTTATATTATATATGTTGATAAAAATTATAATAGTAAGATTGATTTTTTTGAATATATAAAAGTATTGGAGGAGAAAAATCACAATAGTTGACGAAATTTGTGGCATGTCAGTGATATTCCTATATTTGTTTTAAAAAAATCATACTGAATGGAACATGAATAAAGAATTATAAATTCATTGCTTCAGGGGTTAATAATGATAAATTCCTTTAATATATAATAACATTATAAAATTAGTGATATATATTTGTATCAAACTCGACACAAATAAGGAATTCATGAAGTTTGAAACATTATGTGTGAACCTTTAAAAACATGTGTACATTGTTATTTCCTTGTTTTCTAAATACGTTTTATGTTGAATTATTACATAAATGGATATTGATCCTAACTAAACATAAAGTTTCATTTTAATACAAAATTTTTAAAAAGTGTTGTCGATTTAATTCCTCACCCCCTCCATCTTAGTGTCATAATATCGACCACCTACTCAATTAAAATCCATATATTTCAAGGTTCATATTTTTTAATTTTTTTTACTGAAAACATAAATTTTATGGTAATTGTAATGTATAGGATTGGTTGGATGGTTTATTATCTAATAAATAATAGTAAATCTTTTCTAAATTGGAGGAATGACCTCATAGAGGGAGTCATTGAAACATAGAGGTAAGAGTTTCATGGTGGATACCTATAAAAGTTTATGTTCATAGTGATGGAAGAGGTGTCATTCCACAAAAGGAGGGGGTTGTGTTGTGATGACCATGATTATGATTCCCTATGTAGGATATTATTTTATTATGATGGTCTAAAAAATGGTTAATACCCTTTTTGCAGGGACAATTAGGGTTTTTAAATTTTGAATTTATCCTTTTCAAATGACCTTGTTCTACTTTTAGTATGGACTATTCTCTCTTCCTCGTGATCACTTTGGAACAAAATAATGTAATGGAGAGAGGCTAAAAAAAATTATACATTGTTCACAAAAAATGGGATAATCCAAGGATAATTTATTTAAATGTACCTAACCACGTGATGTACTATGATCGCTTCATTACGTACAATTTTTTTGAGTGGTGGTACCGGTCCTCCTAGTTTAAGGGCATGAAAAATAGATATCTCACTTCATAAAGAACACACTACTACTCCAACCACTCCTATAATCAATGTACAATAATAGATAATAATGATACGCCAGTAGTGGAATATTTATACGATCCAATTTATTTATTTTTTGATGAGATTCAAAAAAATATCAGTTGTGTACCTAATTGAACACCCCCTTCATCTTCTTATTTTTAGCGTGAGTTTGGAATTCATCACTTTTAACTCTAAAAACTAAGTCCCCAATATATACAACCTTTCCTAGTTCCATTATTTTTAAGACAAATAATTTCCCCATTCACTGTCTTTTTGTCCATATATTAACATTTAAATCATATATTTCCATCCATAAGAACATGTTACATATATCAATATATTTCTTACAATGATCCAACAAACATGAAAATACCTATTAATCACATTTAAATTTAGAAATAATGTTTGAAAATTTAATTCAAATAAAATTGGAATAGATATTCATTTGAATTTTATTCCATTATCAATCTTTAATAAAAAATAATAACATTTAAAATAATTCACTTATTGGATCCTTCAATTAGTGCCACCAAGTGAAACTGATGTATGAAATTCAACATAACCAATACATACAATTGATTATTTTTAAAAATTAAATAAACATTAAAATGATATAAATACATCTTTATAATTATATAAATAACTAAAAAATCTAAATATCCCCTTATAAATCATGTACTTAACCATATAAAGTTATTTATCCACCTCGCATTGTCGAGTATTAAACATATGAATTAGATGATCACCTTATGGTTTTTGAACATCTCCTTAAAAATTAATATCCTCATCTTAGGATGACTTAATCTTTTATTAAAAAATTTAGATACACAATGCACAAATAATGCACATGAAGTACACACTTCACGGTTAGTCTTTACAATGTTTAGGACACTATAATTAATAGTTGAAACTTCACCCTAGAAGCCCATGATATTACATTAGTTTCATAGGTATATTATATTTTATTTGATATATAAGGTACTGTAGTGATAGGTACCCAATGTGGGTGGTGAACAAGGGTATGAATGACATTTGTGTTTCATTACATACCTATGAGACTCTAGATATTCTAACTAATATTGAACTCACACACAACTATGTTCAATATTGTGTTCACCTATTATGTGATGATTTCACTATCTTTTATAATTATCTTAGATTTATTCAGAGAAGATTGATCATCTCTCAATCCACATGTACTTTTTGTCATCCGATAAAAATAAGAAAACCTAGCACATAAAACAAAAGAATTTTAATTGGTTCACTCGCATTGCCATAAGTCCTATGATCATGCACTACCATTGTGTTTATGTGAAAAAATAAACTAATTTTAACTATTCTAGGGGTTAAAATGATCCATCTATGATCACATCATGATAGGATCACATAATTCACATCATTTAGGATCTAGATAACTACCACCAAATGGTCACTGAATTTTTCATCTTATTTTTCCAACTGCTTCATGCGGTTATCACTTTTGGATAAAATTGCAATACCAATCCTTATTTCCTGATAGGTGATGCTCTGATAATTTTCCATTAATATTCACTATTATCTTCCAAAAAATAGTTGTAAATATAACCATGGAATTTGCTTAACATTCTATATTAAACTATTATATAAAGAATAAAAACATCATATGAAAATGTCTCCATGAAGTGAAAATGAGATTAATTATTGAGAAACTTAACATTTTCATTGAACCATTCCACTACATTGGTAGAGCATTCCTCATATTTAAAAAAACTCATAACTTCATGAAAGTAGTGGTCTTTTAGGAAACTCAAAAACCATCTCTATGTTTTCTAATCCTTTTTGAACCCCCTTATATATATTGAAACAAGTGTTTTCTTCTTGTAACATATGTTCATATGAGTCCTTCAAACAAAAAAATCTATGTAAATCTTTCATTAATTCATATAATTCTTATATTAAAAAATATGTATAATTCAAATGGTAGGGTTAGTGATCTCTTTATAGATGTTTCATATCCTTCATAAAACATTCTCCATCATCATTACATTTTAGGAAAACCCTTCACACATATTCCGGAAACTTCTTATCATCGTGAATATTGTGGGAAATGTACAATTTGAGAAACATATCATAAAAATGTTATATACCATACGTCATTCACTCCTCATCCATATGTCACAAAACTTTATTTTTCATTAAATTTCCATTAATTATGTAACATAAAATCTACCTCCATGCCTCATCCATCTTTCAAAAAATATATTTCATCAATCTCTAAACCTTTGAGTCAATATACATTAATTAAACACCTGGATTTTTTTAATTCCATGAGATTTCCATATTTTTATGGGGAATCCTTAGAAACTTATTCTTTGAAAAACATAAGTCATCCCCAATATATTAGGCCCCAAAAATATTCTAACAACTTGGAAACATCACTTCTATTTACATGCAATTTGTTTTTGGGTTCCATAGATTAAAAACATATGTATTGATGCATGGTCAACATACCATGTCAAAAATAACACTAGAACATCATAGAATACATTTTAATGATGAGTCCCTAAATGGGTGTTGCACATTAATCAATAGTGTCTCAACACCTCTCAATATTATCATGATTAACATTCCAAGACCACACATTACTTTATTCACCCATCCACTTTCACCTATCAAGAATGAAAATGTATCATGTAGTCTTTTTAATGGTTAATAATAAATCAAATATGATTCCCAAAATCATGTCAATGGACTACATCTAAAACACCAACTCACCAAGTATAGAAATGATATGGAGGATAATGAATCCACTATATGTATCCAAAAACCTATCTATTTGGATTTCTTGGCAATAAATTCTTGAATCCATTTCCTCTATCTCGATATCACCTAAATAAGCATTGTTGAAACTGGCTATCAATGACTTACAATATTTTATAGTGATCGATATCCACTATTTTATACTCTTGAGGATATTATAAGACAATTTCTTCAACAAAATTTCAAAATAATTTTATCATAAACATATTATATGATTTATATTTATTGAATGAACATATTTATTATAACAATAGTTATATCCTTCACTTCTTAGTACTATTATAATGGATTGGGAAGCAATACACTAACATCCATGCTCATTTATTTTATTGATAAAACTAAAAATGGATTTAGGTTTATTCCTTTTACCCATATTTCATACAATCCAAAGTTTACTTATTACAATATGTAAGTAATATATAATCCATGCAAGCCTATACACTGGAAAATATGGGTTTAGTTTTCAGTAATATTTTGACCCTCCCCCTATCTTCTTGAAGTTAGAAAACATTATTTCCATAGATTCTAAACCATTGAGACCATGCTATTTTTAATTGAACTATATCTCCATTATCAGTGATGTGTATAATGGTATATATAATTTTCCACCTTTTTCAACTTGTTCATTGTATCTAATAATGTGAAATAATCTTTCTAAAATGGCATACAACTCTTCCTTTAATTATCCTTTTTAGCTAGGAAAAAAAACTCACTTCTTCTCCTGCATCATTTATTTACATATGAATATAGGTCTTAGATAATATTATTTCTAAAAAACATATTCAATTTGTAGCTTCCATCAATAATATTTTTATTTTGTGAACATAAAACTTAAATATATACCTATAAAGAAACCTCTAAGCCTAATGAGTCAACATAGATTGTAAGAAACAAGATATAAATTTAATGTCATCCGTGTTTTCTATTGCACTCACTCACTTCCATATATTTATAACAGCCACTAAAAATTTGATTCATTCATGGTATTCTTATAAATATTGTTTTCATATCTTGATATCATGCATATAAAAATTAAATAAATAGATCCCAACTCTCAAAAAAAATAAAATTATCAATTATGTAATCTGGTAAATCATTCTCAATGCAAAATGATGAAATAACGCCTTGTTTGTTAATTTTTTGATATCAATTTATAAACTAAACCGGGTAACCAATTTAATCTATCATACATATGGTGTGATTTATTATTTTCTGGGAAAACATATATCATATTTTCATCTCAAAATCCTAGTAATTTTCTCATCTTTATCACCAAATATATCACCAAACTTCTGTATATGTGTTATCCATCCATATAAGACTATGAATTCCTGAGAAGAGATAGATGATATCACATGTAAAATCATGAAGAAATAAAAAATTATAGATTATCTTATTGTTTTATCCCCATTTTTATATCATTATGATATTATATATGATATATTAGATAATCATGACATGAATGCTTCATGGATCTTAATACCACTTGACATAAATTGAACTATAAACTTTAAACTATAGATGATAATTTGTGGTACTCTCCAGTACATCTATAATTATTATTCTATTATCAATTAGTAAAATTACAAATATTGTAAATTTTATATTTTCACGGATTTAAATTAGTTGTAATTAAAAGGCATGTAAGAACACAACTTTTCATCATTTAAAACAACGTCTCCATGAATCCTATCTCCACCAAAACCTAAAACACTCTAATAGTAGTTAATATCTTATATTAACATATAGATAGGGTATATTTCACCTCTTCAAGTTTAATATTGATGTCGTCCTTTGTGGACCACACCATAATTATCAATCATCCATTTCCACCCGTCCATATTCGATGAAAAAAATTTCATCACCTCATTGACCACTTCTTATTCTTCCAGATCAATATTTTTTGTGAGATTAATCGGTTTCTTGTAATAATATCTTCTTTCAGTGATATAAATAAGAAAAATTATATTTTGAATGTTTTATTTTGACACCCTCTTTTCTGGCTTTGATATTTACACTTATTCATATACCATCTGAAATACTTTTCATACTAGTGTACTTTTACCAATAAGGAACTCTTCACAAATTAATGATTATATCCTTCTAATCCTCATCTTCTTGAAGCCATCTTTATCCCCACGTGACTTGTCATATTTTTTAACCCATGTCTTATTTCAGGATTCATCTTCCATTTGAGTATATTTTGGAGTCATTTGAATTTCCAAATTCATTTTTTTCATTCCTTGAATCCTTATCTTCAACAAATGATTTGGAACTTCTCTTCAACAGATTGTTGTGTATTTCCTTAAGAACTCCCCAATTATCTTATTCTATTTCCTTATGATACATTTTTCAATCACACATAAGCACTCTTAACGATTATCAACATAATAAGAAAATATTACCACCTCATATGTTTCCTTACATTGTGGAAATTTTATTTAATGCTCATCATCCATTCTTATAGAAGGATAAACATCCTTAATTTTCTTCCGTATTTGTTTTCCTTCATTACTAGAAGGCTATGTTGAGTAAAATGATGTTGACTCCTAGTGAACCTTCCATTTAACTCTATTACATTCCTCTAGAATGTAATATATATTATCTAGATTAATATACATTATTTTAGGGAATAATTATTATAATAAGTCACATGATTGGTGGAATTAGTTAAACCACTTTTAGTTCTCTTTATTCTAAAATTCCTCTTCATATGACCATGGTCATTATACAAAAATCATATCCCATAAAATCCATTATTTGTATAGTAGCCCTTTGATTGATATTTTGTTGTTATAAATTCTATCATTCTTTTAATAAGTTGGGATTTTAGGAATAAACTCATGTTATATCCCATGATTCATTAGTAGTGTCACATAGGGTGTAACATTCCTTGAGAATCATCTCATTATATTTTGAAATGATGATTTAACTTACTTGTTGACTATGTATTTGCACATTTTTTAAATAACATATTGATTATCCCATATAAATAACTTTTAAATCTAATTTTAGGGGTTTAGACTCCTTTTGTGCTATTTGATCATCTTATCCTTCTCCTTTAGTTCAGAAATAATTTTCCTATGACCTGATCATTAATCTATTTTGGATTTTAACTTTTCTTCATGTTTTGTTTTAGGAGGGATAATTCTAGATTTAAACTCTGTCTCAATGGCCATAATTTTTTTTCCTTCTTGTTAATGTTAATTAGGTATGTTGATTTGACTCTTCATCTTTTCACATATCTTCACAATTTTGAAATTCTAATCCATCATTACCTTCATTATACTTTGGTTCTGATCAATCAAATATTACACATTTGTAAGAAATTCATCACTATTATCCCACAAATTTTGATCCTCATTTTACTAAATGATATTGTCTTTAGAATAAACATTAAAATCAAATACTTTGAGGGTTATCTACTATTATTCTTTATCCTAAGTATCATTTTTCTGACTTATATTATTAACCACAGAAATTACTCTTTGATTGAGGATTTTGAGTTTTTTAACCAAATTTTTTATCACTTCATCATAAATCAAAAAAAATAATTTATCCTTCTTAGATCGATGATTTCTGACATTATTCCCTAGTAAACATTCTATGATGTTTTTAAATATTACACCCTTTAATTTATGGATATATTATTATATTAATTACATTGTACATTTCATTGAATATTAGGTTCCTTGGATAGTCTTATATCATAATTGTATCAACAATTAGATACATAATTAGAATCAACCATACCTCCATTTTTAGCTGATGGGATCCTTTAGTTCTAAATAAAACTTCTGAAAACAAATTCCACTATATTAAAATACTTTATTGTTATTCTTATTCTTCATATTATTTAACATTCCCATTTTTTATAGGTATAAATGATTTCAACTCCAAAAAATGATCGGATTAAATCAGTTCCAAATAGATTTATTAAGATAAACCATTCCTTTGATACCAATTTTTACCCATAAGGGACGTAAGTGAGATATACCCTATGAGTGTGGGTGAATTAGGGTGTGAAAATAATTTTTATTTCCCCACTTTCCATTGAATATCTCACGGTCCTAACTGATCTCTACATCACCTATTTGTTGGGTCACTCTTATGTTCACTGGTTACATGATGATCTGATTAACTGGTGCACTTATCTTATAATTATTTAGATAATATTATTTATCCCTCAATATAGATGCATTTATGTTATTCCTAAAAAAATACAACATGGGATTAAAATATACACCATAATTTTACTTGGTTCACCTACAATAAGCTACGTCCAAGGAGCACACACCGAAATTTTGTTGATGTGCCAAAATCCACTTATCTTCTCGATTCTTATGGATATAATTTTTTTATTATGGACAATACATGACAGGATCACTTCATTTATTATAAATATGGTTTCAATCACTACCTCCCAAGGTTCTCTCCCTTTTCTCTCTCAATTTTCACACTACTTCGAGAGGGAATTGTTTTATGATCATAATCGAATACACTTATTTACTATCTATTAGTTGATGCACGTATTAGTTATGATTTATATTCACTTTGATCATTCAAGAACATTTTTTGAATATCACTATTATAGCATATTCCCATTCCCAATTAAAAATGGATTTATTGAATACGACCTTACTTTGGAAAATTCTTCATCAAGTTGAAATAACATTTCGTATCATAAAACAAAACAATTTTATAGAAAATTTTCACCAATTTTATGAAATTTTGGTCTTGTTTTTTAAAATTCATAATATCATTATACTAACATCATTTAAAAAATCTCACAACCATTCATGAAGCATTTAAATAATTTTAATAACCCCTTGGCTAGATTGAAATTAGTACATTCAACATGAAAATTATTTTCATATGAATCTTTCAGGAATGAAAAACTATATAACAATATTTAATAATTTCATAGAATTTTTATCTTCAACAATACTTAACCATTCAAATTCTAAGCATATTGACATATTAATAGGTGTTTCGGACCCTTGGTGAATCATTGTCAGTAGCCACCACCATTTCATGAAACTCTTCATCCATGTTCATGTGACTCCCCTTATTATTGAAACATTAGGGAAATTATTCATTTTTGAGACTTATCATAATCATATAACCCCCATATCGCCTTTGTTACTTATCATTTTTTAACAAAGTAATATATTATTAATTGATCCTATAATAATCACATAACATCCCATCATTATTTAGTTAATTTTTCATCATTCACAAAACATTCTATCAAGAATCTCCAAACCATCGAGATACTAAACATTTATAGAACCCAAAAACATAAAAAAATACCTTCCTTTTTTATATTTATATGATCAAGACATGGAAATATGAATTTTGTGAAACTTGATACAAAATATAAATTTTAGAGCCCAAAACATTGGAAAAAAATGGGAAACAATGCCACATTGTACATGTAATTTCTTGAACAACTTACAGAGCATATATACCTTTATCTTAATGCTTTTTCAATATACCTAGTAAATAATTATGTTGTAATTCCATAACTATCCTTCAAATTATCCATCCCTATTTGGGTTCCCCAAATTATTCCATAGATTAAAAATATATTTCAATGTTAACATGTTCAAATTTATGGTCTCACAAATTTCTCCGTGCAATATACCACATTCCATCTATTAGAAATATCACTTTGTCATTTAATATTTGATATGGTGAAAAAAATCCAACATTACTCAATAAACCATATCAATGGAAACACTACATCCAACACACCAAATTAACAAGTTTTATAGTGATAAGGATGATAACTAATCCAAAAAACAAACACATGGAAACAACAATTATCATTGGTATACAAGATATTCCTTTAACATGGAATAAATCATATACACATAGTGACTTATTAATTAATTTTTTATTTTTTTGATTAACCAAATTCATGTATTTACATTCAAAACATTCTTAATGTAAATCATATATAAATCTTTTAAAATTATTCCATCCTTCATGATATGAACATTATAATAATTTATATGATTCATTAAAGATTATTTCAACTTCATTGGAAATAAAGGCATCTTGAAAATCTCTCAAATTTTGTTTTTCAAAAACATACCCCCATTGGTTTTGTTAAAAAATTCAAATTAGATCTATCACTTATTCCACTGACAACATATAAAATAACGATATTAAAAATAATATTTATCTTCTTAACTTATTAGAATATATATATGGTTCAATAATTCGAATCTATAATCCCATTTGAGTCATGATCATTGTAAAGAAAAATCGTTTGATTAAAATAATCCCATGAAAAACATTATTGATATTGATTATCATCATTCGCTCTATAAAAACTGACCCCTTATTAAACATTGAGATACTCTCCCACTCCTCAAAAAAACTATCAATTTTTTATCCCACCTCTTTAGTATGATTTTCAATAAATTAAAACTTCAGGTCAAAAAAATTATACCTAGTAAAATATGGGTCACATCTCCCACTTTTCCAAAGATATGACGGTCCGCTTCTCTAAAAAATCACAAAAAATGGTTAAAAATACACTAATTTAAAATATATATATAACATTCCTTTTTATTCAAATAAAATTTCCTAGCGGAGTGGTGGACCCTTATCTAACTCATCTATTTGGAGGGAGTTTCTTACACCTAAAGGGATAACATATGACTTTCAAACCCCATCTCAAGAAGTGCCTTTACTATAATATCATCAAAATAATCTTTTAATCATAGTTTCTCTAATATTTTCATCCCTTTTTCAACCATCAATTTAATAAAGTGATACTTTGTCTCATTATTATTTGTTCATGAATGATTCAAATGATTTTTTCTATTATTAATAAGACATTAATTTTCACACATAATAGAAATAGAATATTTTACATCAACTCCAACATCTTTAGGTCGTTTCTTTGTCAATAGATACTGAATAAAATATTCATTATATTATATATATTTTTTCTTCAATAGTTCATAAAGAAATGATTTTTTAATTCTAACTCTGTCAAGAAAATAAATACATTTTGTTATATATAATACCACTTGATTTAGACATCTTATCATCAACTAAACCTACCAAATCTATATATCTAATGATTAATTACTCCTACTGATGTAGTATATGATATGAAATCCCAAACACTAATATAATCATAATTTAGTGAATTATCCTCTTCACTAATGACATATGTTTCACTTTGGGAAAAACTTAGTGTGCATCTTTTCATGTGGGAATAACTATATCAATCCATGTATCTATTTCATATAAAATGATTATAATAATCTATTTTGTCTATGTCACATCTATCTTATTTACAAAATAATATTTTGACAAATTTAACTAGTTCGAATCTATATTTTTAATTTTCATTGAATCATTCATTACAAACCACTAGAGAATATCTCTTATATGTTTTATTTGACAAAATAAATGTACCATCCCCTTCTTGAATTGCTTATAAGCCAAGTGAAATTGATTAGTTCTCTAATAATGGAGATATCAAATTCATATCTCAAATAATATAAAAAATATTTCATTCTTGATCATTAAATCCTAAATTAATAATACCATCAACATATATGAGTATTAATATCTATTAAATCGTTTCCATCTTGATGATTATGTTTTCATCAAATCCAAAACATTGAACCCATGATTCAACAAATTTGGGTTAATTAGAGAGTACAAAATACATGGTGTTACATTTAGGTTATAAAATTCATAATTCAACTAGAAAACACCATATTAATCATAATAAAAAATTAATCTATTTAGTAATTAAATTTATTCTTTATATTTTATGGACCACATATAAGAATTTGGATTTAATATCTATTTCATACACCTTATAGATTATTTTCACTATCATAGCCAAAAATATTTATAGTGTATGAAACTAATGTATGATTACAAATTTTGAATCCACATATATGCCTCATACTTTATAATACCCTTTGTACATAATTTAATTATTATTTGTCACATTTTTATATTTTTATAATTTATGTCAAAAACTAAACTTTTTTATAAAGAAATTATTATATTTTATCCATAAAAACCATCAAATGTTCAATTATTTTAGATTCTGTCAAGTCATTCATCAATATCCACTCCTAAATTTTCATTATTATTAGCCTATTGAAAACATATATGATATACATGGGATATAGAAGAGTTTTTCGTCAATCCTTCAACCTTAGAGGTTGAACTGAGTCTATTAGGTCACTACATATATATTTATCACTAATTTTAGTACTACTTATTATCTTATTTATTTTGAAAAAACATCTATAATTTATTCATCATCATTGTATTGTTCATATATTATTATATCCACATGATCTCCCCCTATTCCACTCAATTTAACATCACATTTAACCACAATAACCTAATTTTCCACTAAAAACATAACCCTGGTTTACAAATCATTCTATTATTCAAATACCATTGCATATTTTATTTCTAAATATTTTTACAATTATTTTGTTATAGAATTTTTACACAATGATTTTGGAAAAATATCCATTGAAAATGGCATCGCCACAATGATTTGAAAACATAAAATGATTCTACATAATAATTTTGAACTGTTTCCTCATAGACACTTGAATGTATTTCAGTGTCATTTTCTTCCCATACCAGAACTCATATGGGGGGTTCACATAATTTAGAAAAAAAATCAATTAGATATCTACTTGATTTTATGAAAATTAACCTTCCAAAAAATCTATAGTATATTTATATGTAGGTATTTTTCAAAGCCATATTTTTATAATTTTGTCCATATTATTAATTATTTATTTTTATTGAATATACCTCACTTTTGAAAGATGATACCAAGTCCCATTATTATCTATGAAACTCTTATAACTAATTATTTTAAAGTTCTATACCATTATCAATCAAAAATATTTTTGTTTTCTCACCATGATCCATTTATAGAAACCATAGAAAGTAATTAATGCATTTGAACACCTCAGTATTATGAATAATGAACTTAATCCTACCATATAATTGAAATCATCCATAAAAAAATATTTAATCTTCCCATCCATTGATCTGGGTGTCATAGGTCCATACACATCTACACGAACCCGCTCGAGAACTTTTTTTGATTTATTATTAATAAGATTATATGAATTCCAAAAAATATTTTCCTATTAACAGGTGTCACAAATGTGATTGTGTTAATTTATGTGATTATGGTTGTCTCCAGCTGTATCACTTTTAACCAATTCTAGAAAAATGTTTTTATAAAGTGATTGAGATGATTCTACCACAACTAATTTAATTCATATTTTCTTACCAAATACAAATATTATTCACCAGTGATGACGTAGAGATTCCCTTAAGATTGTATTCTATGATAAATTATAGTACAATAATTTCATTTAATGATTCATGTCTTCTGGTTGAACATCATATAATTACTTGAGATATATTATAAACATACCCTATGTAATTAATGATTTATTACTTCTAATAACAAGGCATACATGCACCCAAGGCCATTTCCATATATCACTGCCTTACTATAGATGATAACATTGATAACTTAATAATTTCAGAATAATAGAAATCCATATTTAATATGTTTTATCCTCATGATAGGCTATTTATTTCTCAATTTATGGTATGTAAACCAACATTATAGAATCCATGTTATATATCTATAAGTTTCTATCAAAGAATTTTACTTTTATTAACCTTAAAATCTTTTCCTTTTCAATTCACTTACTCTACTTCAATTCCTTTACTGATAAATTAGATTATTCAACCTCTAGACACGTAGATTTATTCCCATCACAAATGGATTAATATCAATGTTTTTATTATCTTAGATTATGAAGCATTTCACTATTCTGACCATTTCCTCGGGGAATCCTTTTACACACCTCTTTATTATCTTCATAATCAATTCTTACTATTGTTAGTAAATCCTTTACAATATAAAAAATATTCATTAAATTATTATTGATTATAGGAAATTATATGCACCATTTTTTATTTATATTAACCTATAATATGACATTATTAAATTGAAAACATGTATTTTGAGTTCCACTTAATTCAAAAATTACTAGATATGTGGTGTTTTTTCTATACTGCTCTTAATTTTTCTTTTTTAGACTCTTATGATTTACTCAAAACCACCTTCTTTTAGGGGGTAGGATCTTATTTTTTGGAAAAAACATATAAATTTTTTTTCATTATCCATCCCATCAATGGGGTTTTCTTCTTTTATAAAACACTACACTTCTATAAAAGTAAATTTTTTTCAATAAACACCACATGATCACCAAGAGTGTTCAATGTGGTTGATGCAACCGATCTAAGGTATTTCTTACTAGTGGTTAAATTTTTTAACTATTTGTCAAGATTACACAAAATCACCCTGACATCACAATTGTGTTCATTGTTTATTTTATCCCAAAATTTCCCAGTGTTTTTCTGTCCATCAATTATCTAGGAGTGGTCGATAATTTTCATAATAATATCAACTTTTTTATTTGAGTTTGCAATAGTTCTAGATTTATGTTTTTCAATATCATATTAAAATCAAACTTATCGACTTATTTTTCGTAATATATAGTTTGGATCCACATAACACATCATTTTTTCTTTTTTTAATCCCTCATAATGTTATAATTCTATAGTATCCTCAATTTCATCATTCTGTTTTACACATCCCCCAATTATAGTTGCTTCATAATCATTATTCGTAACTTGTGATCAGACTAAAATAACCATTAAAAAAGCTTTACTATAGTGTTTAGATTACTTAATATATTCCATTTATATCTACCCTATGTTCTCACCATCTTCAGATAGTATATTTTACATCTTGAAATTATTTTTCGATGGACTTATCCTTCTATCATCACACTTGATTGATTTATTCATGGTTTATTCATTCTTATCATAAAACAAAAATTCCATGGGATACATTACAGTGAGGTGTGAATCTTTTCTACACCTATAGAAATAAATAGAAATAATTCCATTAAATTTATGTTTTAGTCATTTAGTATTAGAGGATAAGAAGTATATTACATCATAAACTTCTTCATCATTGACGACATCCTGATATTTTTCTTTCATTATTTCTATGAATACCATTTTAATATAATGAAACATTATCACAAACTACTTATAATTATCCATTACCCCATACAAAATTAGGATACTATAGTTATTTTCTACATCAAATTCTTCATATATTTATCATTAATAACATTGATCTTTTGATTAAACCAAGGTGTTAATATTCTTACGACTATTTTACCAATTTTGTGTCATCAATTATTTCTCCATCTCCATATATGTATTCCATAAACATTTCACCATATAAAATAATTATAAGATATTCATAGTAAGTCTCATTATTAAATCTTCATACATATTCTACAATACCCACAAATCATATTCTCATACATAGGAATCATAATTATTGACTTTTGGTATATTTTCCTACATGGAATGATAATTTTTACATTATTTCACCATCTCTTAGAATTTTTTATTCAAAGGTCATCATAACAAATTTTTTCTCTACTATCTGTATTCAAATATTTAGGATACCAATCTAGATTGGCTCTACTATCCATATAATTAAATATATCATACATGGATACCATGTAAACATCTATTTCAAATGATCAAACGATCTTTTTATTTGTGATCTTCCAGGACTATGAATTATTTTTTCCAAATATAATAATTATATTATTATTATTAATTGGAACCATATCCTTATATAGAGAGAAAAAATTCTTAGATAATCTTACCAAATTATGCCACTTGTTTGTAAAAAACAAGGATAATACCCTAAGATAGGGGTAAATCAAGTTATGAAAATTTTAAATGTATCACATACCAATGACCTCGTCTCAATAGCAGAAGGGAATTTTTTATCTTCCTCATAGTCAATTTGATATAATAAAAAGTGAAGAGATATACACATGAAATTTTAATTTTTTTTATAAAATTTGGATAATCCAAGGTGCATGCATATAAATTTTCAATTTATCCAAAAAAATCAATCTCAGAGATTTAATTAAAGATTTTAGAGAAGAAATACGGATAATAGTGCCTTGTATATGGTCTACACATTAGTGTCTAGATCAATTTTATACTAGATATTATGAATTCCTCCCAATAATCCAAATGACACTAACTAGTAGTCAATTATTATGTGGTGATAACAGCGATATTATAACACTTATAGATAAATATTTATTATAGTAATAACAATGCAATAAATTATAATAAATAGTAATTAAAAAAATATACACCCATGATATGATAGAAAAATATTTACCATGTCATTTTTACCATAAGAAAACCTTATAATTTCTCATAGGATAATAAAATAGGTATAGATACAAAATTAATAAAAGCATTCAATAGGAATTCACCGAGGAACCTCTCATCCCATCTGTAAACCATGTTATCTAGCTTGTTTTCCTTTTACACTCTCTTCTAAAATAATTACTAGATAATAGTATCATCACCTTAAAAGTTTCATTTTTCATTCCATTTTCACTTTCCCAACACTTCCAACGTAGTGTGTGAATATGTACTTAGTAGACCACCACCAATAGTGGACCCAATTAATATTCATATCATATACTAGTTTATGAAAGAATAATAATCAAAAAAAATAAATTATACATCCCTTGACACTCATTCTCGACCTCCCCTGACTGAGACATTACTTTCCTCAAAAAGTTCAATTGTGGAAAAAATCCTTAATCTTCCATAAAAAAATTATATATAGCCTTCACAATATCATTAAAAAAAATTGGCCCAAATTCACTATGATCGCAATACATAATAAATTTCATCATCCCATATCTATCCCATTATCCCCAATACATGTAAAGATTATCGTGTTGACATATGATTATCTCAGCTACTATGAACTGTGTCCTTCTATAGTGTTCACCTTATTCATATTAATTTTTAACATCATCCCTATATGTGTCTTAATCTTTATATGTCACCACACATAAAATGTGTATTAAAACACCTTATAATATTTTTTTATGATCATATTACCTCAACACCATTATCTCTCCAAGGTTAATGACCTCACTAAAAACCAACTCTACACTATTCGTAAACATATAGTTCCATACATTAATGTATTCCACTCTATCCTCTTTAACACGATGACCTAAAAAACCCATATTTTTATGATCAATTTCAACTAAACTTACCAATTTTATAATTTACATGTTCCTTAGCAACTAAAGTTAACATTTTAACTCAGGAAAAATCACATCACATTGTGAATAATCTATCTCATCATATCTAGATCCACTGATATATGGAAATCATTCCACGCATGATCATATCCACCATTTCAAACTTTATACATTCCCTTGATATATCATATAAATAGTAAAACCTCCATGTGGTTTTGTTACATGTCCCACAGAGACAACCCTACCCCTACTTATTTATTACACATTTATAAAACATTTATAACCTGATAATTATTTCGGACCTATAAACCCGAAATTAATAGGACTCAACAACCCAAGAAACTAAAATAAATTTTTATTTAACTAAAATATTTCCAAAAATATTAAAAATTCATGGAAATTATGGTTTTTAAGAAAATGGTAAATAATTAGTTTGAAAGATGGAGAATAGAAGAACAATAAAATTTAACATTACCCTTATATCTTCACGACTTGAGATATAATAATATTCTAAAATAACAATAGCATGGTTACTTGGAGAAGTATAGAATAATGACAGAGTTATTTAGATGTTTTTTATGAGTTCTCGATGAATAGAAACACTCATTTACCTTTTATAGTGTTTTTATTACAGAAATAATCATTTAGGGTATTTTTGTGAAATTTTAAAAAAATAAATTTTTGTTAAAAAATTAAAACTCTGAATTTCAAACAAAACCATTTGTATAAATCTCTATTGGCCCATGTAAAACATTTCTTACAAAAAGATTATGAATCACATATAAAAATTATACACATCTTATACATAAAATATTTCTTTGTGTAATATGGTTTAGTTTTGTGAAATTCAATATATAACATATTTATCTAATACATATTAAATTACATCAATAAATAATAAATTTATTCAATACATAACATATTCCATTAAATATGTAACATATTTTCATGCATAATATATTTATCATATATAAAAGATTAATAGATAACATATTTTCCTTTGAAAATTTCTTTATGTGATATATTACAATGATACATAATATATTTTTCAATCGATAATATAATTTCCTTTTTCATACATTATACAAAAAAATTACTTAATCATAATTTCTGAGGTAATTTATCACTCTGATAAATGATGTATTTTATTTTAATGTACATTACATGGCTTCTCCATTTCTGCATAAATAATATAACCCTCATGCTTGACATATTTTTCATAGAAATATATGATATAGAACATATTTGTCCCAAGCATAAAATATTTTCCATTTATAATATATTTCCACTAAATATAAAGCTTTTGTGTTTAGTGAGAGAAACAAAAAATGATATGTTTTTATTCCTCTAATGTATATTCTCATAATGTTACATATTCCTTAACCAATTTTAGGTTTTTATCTTATCACATTTCAGAAAGCACTAGATAAAAACCATACACTTCCCCTGAAAACATCACACATAAAAAAACCCTTACTGACCACTTAATAATCTGATTTTCCCGTATGTATCTTTTTTAAAATCATATATCACATTATTTTTTTCTCTTATGGAAGATAATAATTAATTTTAGAAAGAATTATCCAATGTAACGAAAAAAACATAACATCAAAATATTATATAATTATCCAGGTCTACTACAACATGTATAATTGTTTTAAATTCATCTTAAAACTAAGGATCTATTTATAAAAAGTTCAAAAACATATTTAAACAAAAAATGGAATTCTTTAAAAATTATATATTTTCACAAGGATGCCCAGATATCTAACCAAAATTATAATTTAAAATTCTTGAGAACATATAAACCACCAACTACATGATAGATTATCTATAGAATATCCCAACAACATTCCAATCATCGACTTATTTAAAATATAATATTTCTCCCACCTCATTCTAGAAAATATCAAGATGATGACCAACACATCCAACTCTTCTATGATCATATCAATTACCCAAATTAAAAACTCAATCCCTTCTATGGTTACTCCCCATGATAGGATTCACCTACCGATCCTCACCGTGAATATTTTACATGATATAATTTTTATTTCATAATGATTAATTTCATACACATCACCTATCCACATATATCCACCAACCCTGAGTTATTATTTTCCATTATCTTATTAATTCACATTCTCATCATGCATTGTACATGATGAGAAATTTTATAATAAATCGTTTATGATTCCCACATTTATCTAACATAATACTATATTCCACTTCTACACCTAATGTAAAAATATTCCATATTTACCATGAATCATTTTCAATGCCCACATATTAACCAAAAAATAGTTTATTGATTTAATTTTTATTCACCAAATGCACCAATATTCATTATAAAAACCAAATACAGTTCCACATTCTCTGAAGTTATATTTAACTTTAGTTGACTAGTTGAGAAACTAAAAATATTTGTACTCAACTATTTGTAGTTTTCTTGAATCCCAACTACCTAATTCATAACTATAATGTGGACTATTAGTCCAATATAAACCTGAATTTCCACTGAGGGGTGTCTCTCCTACTTCCATGACCTTTATATGTAGATGAATGCTTAGTACCATATTCTTTTCTCCACCGTATCCAAAATATAAAACCCTATGTATGACATAGTCCATGAATCCCCACTTCTGGTGAGGTCCTCTAAAAAATCCGCCCTAAATGTCTCATCTGGTTTCTTTCCCAACACTATTTAATTAGCAGATTACACTGGGACCAACCATGTTCAACATTTCTACACTAATGAAATTCATTGAAAAACCACTTCATAGTGGGAACATCAATCATCTACTATGGCTACTAAAATGAGTTTCCTCATGTACGTGATTTTATCTAACCAAATATCCAGTACCTAGAACACCTAAAAAATCTATAAGTATAAGAATAGTACCTTATATAATATTTTTCTATACATTAAGTTCCATGTTCAACAACATTTGTAATGAATTCAACCTGAATATTTTTATGTATTCCATTAAATTTTACTATAAACGGTATGAAAATAGTCTTACCTTGGTGATTTTATCTCTCTCTATCATAATAAAAACATGAATAGATCAATGAACATCTTATCATAGACTAGAAGTGTGTTTTCTTCCTACTTCAAGTGAACGATCCTAGAAGGTTGATCCACCTTCAACGTCTCATCTAATTAATTTCCCAAAAACAGGGCCTCAAAATACTTCAATGTTAAGGCATCATGTCAATATAACTATACTTGTACATTCCACAAATATTTTTATTATACTCTATAAAAATATCTTGCCTATATTTCACTCTACCCTGTGGATATATATTTTTATTCAATGATTATTTTTATGAATGATATTCATTATTATGTTCCATATGGTCTACCCACCCCTTGACATAATTGATGGTGATATGAATAGAACTTCCAAATAAAATATGGAATAAATACGTTATCTATCTAATTTCCCTGATCATCAAATTGGATTACTAACACCAATATCGCCTTGATTTATTCATCTTACCACATTACTAGCTCCATTTTATTTTTTTGGTTTTCATACATGAATTATAGTGTTTACATATGTCTCATTGTCATGGAACAATTAGGGCCCTCTTCTCATGAATAGCCTAGTAGAAAAACATATCCACCATATAATCACTAAAAAAGAGTTTTTCAAGTTAGCATGTCATTGAAAAACAAATATAATAACCAACACATGTAAATCAATCCAAATATCAAAAAAATATAAAATGGGTAGAATGAACCACTAGACTATATAATTCCCCGCCACACTCAAGGTACAAATCATCCATCCATATAGATCCATCCTACGTGTATCATGGTAAGGTTACTTTTCCCCAATACACATATAAGATCATATACATGGGTGGGTTGAATACAATGCCAAAGTGAAGCAATATGGAAGAAAACTATATTGATTACTATAGGAACATAAAATTTTTGGATCACTTTTCATTTCTAGAACCATTATATTTACTAGGTTAACATGGTAGAATTTCATAAACATACTATCTATTAAAACACATTTTAATCCTATTTTAGAGTCCAAAATAACAACAAATTTTCATGAATATTAAATATTACTTTTCAACCAATATATAAAATCTTGAAACGTAATAACACTTATCTGTATTGACTAAATAACACTAATAGAGGGGTAGACCGCAAAGGGATATCCCCATAAACATCTATTAAAAACCCAGGAAATTTTGGGTGTTATATTTCATTTAAAAATATAATATTATAAATACCTAAATTATATAAACCGTTTTTTGAAGAAATATATAAAATAATAAAAGAAATTATGGGAATCATAATATAATAAGAAAAAATACCTTACAATAATCCTTCAGTGGTTTTATATGATAGATGAATGGAGGGGAAGATACAAAGTGGTTCACACCTTCTCTTGGAGAGGGGTCGATCAATCATGATAGATAGGTGAGAATGAGGTCCCCTAACATTTATGTGAATGAATCTAATAAAATGATGATGATTATTATTAATATAAAATTTTAAAAATATTTATACTTATACATTATATATCACAAATAATAATGAAACAATAAAAAATCACTCTTCAAATAATAGTAGCTCACGTTGTAATTTTAAACATTATTAATAATATACTAATAAAATATAAAATATCCATTTAAAATAATATATATACCAAAAAAATAAAATTATAACTCATTAATCATAATAAAATTTTAAATACTAAATATTGACCTAATTACATCCCATAAGTAAATGTTGAAAAATCCCATTGATTTAAACAAGTTATGTTTCAAATGACACTTTTTCAATGTTTAATTTCAATGAATTTTATTTGAACAACCCCTATACCATATATATACATATTTAAAAACATATATATACTACATGGTTGATATACTTGGTCCTGAGATCATATAATAGACCTTTCATTCACTAAAAACTTAAAAAATTAAAAATCTCCCCCAAAAAATAAAATAATAAGTAAATATATTTAATATAATAAAACTGGTGTCTTACAATTTCCCCCAACCTAATACTTTACTCCCCTATAATGGCCACATATTTTTTATTCCTACAACACTATTTTGGTTTATAAATAAAAAATATTCTTGTTAAAAAAATAAAAGGTCTAACATGTAAAAAATTTATTATGTTTTTAAATATTATATTAAAAGCAACAAATTTTGAATATGACATTCCAAAGATTCATTATCATCTAGGATCACCCGATAAAAATAATTTTCAACTATAATTCAAGGATTTATACTTTATAAGAACACTATCAAACTTACATATACAAAAATTATTTCTAAAAACAATTTTTATTCAAACATATTATTCATTAAAAATTATCCTAATTCTAATTAAGAAACAAATAAAAAATATAGAGTAATAGGGTTTATGGCAACATAGCTATTATTTACTTATTAATACATTATTTATTAGATTATATTACACTTAATACACCCCAAATTATCGATGAGTCTAGTGTTATTAGGAACTAGGGAAATTATATAACAACTCAAAATAAGAAAACACGTCATCATTATTGAAACCGTCCTTAACGTTAATATAGAATTACATGGATTTTGAAACTACACTAGATAACCTAGGAATATACATAAGAAAAGGGTGAGAAATAAATCCTAATAAGAGAATTAAAATGGAACAAGGAAATTAATGATACATAATAGGCATATAAATTGGGAAGAAAAGGTGTGAGAATCATAAAAATTAATAATAAGCTATGATATATCATGATAATCATAAAAGAAAATTGGGAAATGTCTAAAAAACATAAAAAACTACATCATAAACATAGGTCAAGGCTAAATACAGAGACATAATGAAAGAAAAAGTCCCACAAAGGAATCAAGTTCACTCCATGTCTCAAACGGTGTCTTATGAGACAAATCATTACCCAATGAATTGGATGGATATAAAATTGTTGGTGTAACCTTCACATTCATTTCATTTTCATGCTTATGTGTGCAACATAGATCATAAAACATAGATTCATTCATCATCATATTTTATTAAATGGTCAAGGAGTATGGAATAAATACATGTATTCCCAAATGAAAATAATTATTTGGGTTTAATTAGAACTCAATTGATAAAAAGTGGGAATGATATTCAATAGACAATTGTTTTGAAATGTAAAATTGCAGGGAAATTTCAACAGCATAACGATGTCATACAAAAATTCATAAAAAAAGTTTGATGAGAAAGAAAGGAATATATCATAAATTAGATATAAAATGTGAAATAATAAGGAAATGGAATTCCATTCCCCATAATTAGGATATGTAAATTGAAGGAATTAGACAATTAATAGACTTGAATAAAGAAGGGAAGGTGAGGATCTCTTACTTAAGTGTGTGGAACCAAATCATTTGGAGGAGAATAGTTTGAACTTGCGTCACCTTGGTTGGACTCATGATAGAGGAAAGACAATTTAAAATGTTCACCATGAATTTTGAGTGACGTTAAGCAGCATATTGGGTGGTTTTATATTGGAAAAGAGTTGGGATTTCTTTATTATTTTTCAAAAATAGGTTTTGGACTCTAAAATTAAAAAAAATTAAAAAAAAATCATTTCTATTGTTTTAAAACATTCATTCTAGAAAATGGGATTGGTTTCAATTATTTTATATGATAAAGGTCCCAACATAATAAAATAAAACTCTTTCGTGTGTGGAAGTGAGTCATACATTAAAAGAAATTATTTTAAAACCTTAAAAAATATTATTATTTTCAAGGATTCAGAGTGGATTGTTTAAATTAATTAAATAAACCCAAAATCAAATTATTTTAATGATAAATTTATATTTGGTCATGGATATCATTTATTATATTTATTTCATTACTTTTGGGTTAATATTATGTCATAATAAACAAAGTATATTTATAAGGTATTTAATTTTTACCTGAAAATTTGACTACATCGGAAAATAATGAAAATGTCCCCATTATATTATTTAGATGATCTAATTCAGAAAATAATATTCATTTTATATAAATAATTTTCTCGTTATGTTTATTTTCAGTTTTAAAATAATAGTAGATATTTATTAATACATGCTTGTTTGTTGACAATAAAAATGTTCGAACCCTTTTAAAAATTACATTTCACTTCAAAAAAATTAAACAATAATTTATATTTAATAAACATTATAAAATAATAATAATTTTTTTAAATATTATTTATTTCAAAAGTATATCACTTCAAGAAAAAAATACTTAATTTAATTTGATCATTATCTGAAAATAAAATTTTTTGATTAATAAAATTCAAGATAATATATAAAATGAAAATATATTTCTTATTATATATAATATACATATTAATTTTATTAGGGGCCTTCTACATATACCTATAATACACCATCGAATTCCCAAAGTGCAAGGAGTGTGATAGTGATACATTAATGTCTGTGTTTTAGCTGCATGGTTTGGGTCAAAATCTTGACGAGCATGAGATTATCCTATAAATGGATTCACTCATTATTAAGTTATTATATCTTATACTGGGCTTGGGGGAGGCCGAATATGAAGGATCTTATACCCTTAGAAGCTCTTATAAATGGGATTCAAAATGTATGATCATACTTATTATGATCATCACTTCCTTTATCTATGTCGGTTGGGCTTCCTAAAACCCTATATTTATAATAATCATTTGATAATTGTTGAACAGATATTTTTTCAATTGTAACAATACATAACACACATTTAATTAAAAATGGATATAACAAAAAAAATTATTTAATGTGTTTTTTATATGTATATTACATAGTAATACATTTAATAAAATTTCAATGGGATGTTTTAAATATATATGTTGGTGTCATTACAATATCCCCCCTTATGAAATTTCTCTTTTAGGATTTTCACTTACCATACTAAATCAGATGAATGAAAATCTATTTATATATATCCATCATCTACTACATTACTTCTTCAGGCTTGCGGTTTCTCTATAGCACTTTGTCCAGGTGCATTTTCTTATTTGGGAGAACTTTTTCAATACGTTATAAGATCTTCGCAGGCTTCTATTCAAAGGAAATATCTTTATCCAATGGAAACACATATGGATTCAGTACATGTGAGGGGACTTGTATGTACTTCCTCAAGAGGGATACATGGAATAAATCTTGTAATAGTGGTATTTTAAGTGGGAGTTCTAATTAATTGGTCTCCACTCTGATCTGAATAATGATATCAAAAGGACTGATGTGTCTTGGACTTAATATTTCCTTAATCTAAAATATCATGTACTTCATCCATCGAGATATGTAGATAAATACATAGTATTCATCATCAATCTCTATGTCTCGTCGATGATTTTTATCATAGCCCTTATATTGACATTGAGCTGCCTTGATGTGTTATTGAATGGTCTTAACCTTTTCCACCATTTCCTCAACCATTTCAAGAATATACTAGTTTTTCTTCCCCAACATCATCCCAACATACAGGTGTTATTCACTTCTTACCTCAATAGGCTTCATAGGGTTCAATTAGGATTCTCGAGTGGAAACTTCTATTGTATGAGAACTCAACCACAGAATGATGTTGATCTCATCCTCCTTTTAGGTAAATTGATCAAGCTATAAACATGTCCTCAGGTGTCCAGATAGTCATCTCAAACTTGCAATCTGTTTGAAGATTAGTTTTTACTAAAGCCCAGATCGGTTTTTATAGAATTATGGAAACTTTTTCAGAACATGGAGGTAAATCATTGATTTTGATCAGATATAATCAGTAGTGGTACTCTGTGCAGCCTCACCATTTCTTTAATGAATATCTAAACATGTTGAAATATTTATAAATACTTTTGAATATAAATTAAATGTGAAGTCACTATATGACTATCCAACACAACCCATATATCATTATTCCATCTTAATGACTTCATAAGATCATTGACCGAGTCTATAGTGATTTTTTCTCATTACCATGTTGGTATGTGTAACTGTTTCATAATTCCCTTATATTTTTGTCAGTCTAATTTCACTTTATGGAATACAGGACATCTTGATGTATATTATGTGAACTAAAATTTCTTATTTTCCCATCAATAGTGTTCTTTTAAGATCTTGATACATCTTTGTGTTTCTTATGTAGATGTAGAAGGTTGACCTTTGTGAATCATCCAACAGCTCCATCATTAACTCATGATTTGATGGTACATATAGTTTTGACCCAAATTTTACCACTCCTTCATTATAATTGAACACTATGTATTTCCAATTTCACATATTTCAACATTATTATGAATTCCCACATCATTTCTCTAAGCATCATTTATCTTATCTAGATGGGGTTTTTTAGAAATCAGGTGTGAAGGATTTATGATTTTCCATACATTATTATTATGATGTCCATAATTTTCAAATCTTTGATGTTCAGATCCCTATCAGTAATCATCAGCAATAGAATTACTATATACTTTTTACTTATAGCATCTTACACATTATTATCATTTCCAGGTTGGTAGTGAATTGAGGACACATATTCCTTGACCATATCTAACTGTCTTAATTGGAGCAAAATCATCTCTTTCTGTGAGAATATATACCTAAGGATTTATATTTATATATATTTATATATTTCTCATATCCATAACAAGATAATATCCCCATATTTTCATACTGAAAATTAATAAAGCCACCTCTAGATCATGTATTGGGTAGTTTTATTCATGATCCTTTAACTACCTCGAAGAAAAGGCTATTAATTTTCAATTCATCATTAACACACAAACCAATCATTTTTTAAGAAATATTTTATACCAAGAAAATTTTTCCACTTATATGTAGTATTATAGAAGAGGAAGTAATAAGCCTTATTTTGGGATCATTCTAGCTGTCTTTAAATTCATAATTCTTGAAAAATTTGACTCCCTTCTAACATAGCTTGGTTAGATTATTTATAAGTAATAAGTCATTTCCCAAAAAACAATGATAGTCACAAGATAATACAAAGAATATATGGATATATGTCATAGTTGTTGGCATATAGAGTCCAAAAATATATCATTGAATATGATGATATTTCCCAAGAATGAGACTCCCATCAACTAGAACTCAAATTTACTTTACGTTTCATAAATATTCTATTTTCCAAGGTCTTGAGAATAGTACTCAAATGATCCTAATGCCCATCCTTATTTTTTGAGAATATTAGAATATCATATATAAATACTACCTAAAATAATTAATTATAATCTATAAAGAGTATATTCATCATGACCTTGATATTTTCTAGAGGATTGGTGAGTCTAAATGGCATTACTATGAACTCATAATGTCTATAACTTAAAATGCAGGAAGTATTGTGGATATCTTCCATCATAAGTACATGATAATTTTCCAACAATATATCCTCATTAGAAAAGTATATTGATCCATATAGCTGATCGAACACATCATCAATCTGAGGTAGAGGATACTTTCTATTTATTATGATCTTTTCTAAGCTCATGATAATCAATGAAATGTCACATTCGCCCATTATTTTTCATGAAGAATATGAAAATTAAACCCCATGGTGTAGTACGAGGGAATATAAAACCATTATCCATATTCTTCAAATTATTTTTCTTCAACTCCTCATGTTCCAAAACAGACATTCTATACAGATTTATAGACCATGGTTACTCTGTAGGTTTAATCTTGATCAAATATTCAACATCTATACTAGGAGGACGGGTAGGAAATTTCTCAAGAAACACATTAGCGTATTCCCACACATAAGGATTATCATCAAGGATGATTCATTATATCGGCTCAATAATTTCATCTAGATATTATTTCTTCTATTGAAATAATATCTCTTCTCGTGATGTTTATGCTAAATATGACTCATCATTATTCATACACTTTACATAATCAGGGGCCAATTTTAAATACAGAGATAGATATTCCTCCCATGGAAATTTTTGTTTTCTCTATTTATGTAAATCCAATCCATGAAATGGTTTTCATTAAATTCTACCAAAGGTATTATAAAAGGGATCTATAAAATGTTCATTCGACAAAATATGATAGGTGAGGAATTATATACTTGGGAAGAAATAATTACCCCATTTTATATTTTTTCTAATTACTCCACTTCCATTATTTTTGGTGGTGTTTGAATGGCTATACTAAACTTTAGTGATATGAAGGAATTAATAGAACCAAAAAAATTATGTTCTATATCATTGTTTGATTAACTAGAATACCTTTCATGTCATCATTTTCAAGATCCACCATAGTGGTTGTGACAGAAAAGTCTAGCCTTTTCTACCTTAGAGGTTATTGCTTGTCTCTAAAAACACTTATCTTAGTGAATTGGATTGAAATGTTACATGGTTCCTTGCATTAGATGAAATGAACATTTGTTGATGGTTAGATGGAGATTTCCATTCCTCTATCTCAATAATGGGTTTCTCTTACTGGTAATCACTATTTAGGTTCCCTTCCTTTCCACATCTAAAGAAGTTCCTCATTCCCCTTATGCAATTTCTTGGGTGCTTATTTCTTCAGCTTTGAGAGGTGGGATTTTGAAATATCACGACACTAATATATTTTTACATCAAATAGTGACAAATAAAATCCACATTCCCCTTATTTTTTATGTGATTACCCTTATATTATTTGATTTCAATTTTAACCTTAATGGAACATCATATAATTTCCTCATTTATTTCAATGTCAATGATCACTAGGGATTTTCATATACCTGGGTTTACCCTCCAATTAAGTTGTCTACCATCCATTCAAGGATAACAATAATGATAGAAGTTTATCATTAATGTCTTGTGATGTTTTCCTCATATGGTCTGAGAGATTTGTTTTCTTATTGTTTTGGGTAAATAAAGACCCTTTCTATTTTTCATCAGATTGTGTGAGGATAATATTTATCAAATATTATTTTATATAATTTCTTCCCCTCCATAACATCGATATATTCCTCAGGATTCATATTCTGGATCAATTTACCCAGCTGATCAGCTAATCCTTCTATATAATAAATAGATAGAAAAACCTGATTGTAGAGACCTGAAGCTTAACGTACATTGACATTACGTTACATTGGCGGAATACTTAGTACATAACAAAAACACACACATAAGGATCGTAATAGTTTAGTGTCTTTGGAAACTCAGAATATAATCTTCTAATCCTGGTGAAAGATCTTCAACAACTCCCATAAAGATCTTCCTTTTTTTACCTAAAACCTTTCTTTATATCATGGGGAAAAGAAAACATAAAAGGGTGAGCTCAAATGCTCAGTAAGGGAAAACAAAAGAAATATCAATCACATCATATACATAAGCACATAACTTTTGGAAATCTTATCCTGCAAAAGAGATCATAAATTTCATAACATGGGATAAATCATGGCAGTGAAATGTAATCACAATAATCATAACATAAAACATGAAACTTTGTGGAATTCACACATAATCATAGAGAATCATTTCTTGTTAGTCAAGACTCATTTCCAAGACTATCTTAGTGGACAAAGTCCCTTTCTGAATCGAGTAACCCTCGTTTCAGTCCTATTTCACTGAACCAGTATAACATACAATTCCAGCCATGTCTATCTCATGAGATATAAAATCTTTACCCAATGCATTGGAGGGAGATATAGGTCCCACCCATCTTATAATGAATCCTTTCTTATGTGTGCCACATAATCATAAACCATACATCATAGCGTAATCCACATAATAAAAATGGGATTCTTAAACAACAAGCCATCATAAAACAATTCATATAAGATAAAGGAATTCATAAAAATGTTTCCATCACAACATAATCAAATCCATGTAATAATAGGGATAAAAACAGAACCCTTTTATTATCTTAGATGGAAAATAATTTTGATAAAATACTTGAACTTCATTCTTGAGGAAAATATCCTTTCTACTTCAAAAACACTATTCCTTTCTTAACATGTCATACAATTTTAAAATAAAAGAAGTTGATTAAAAATAAACATGAATACTTGTAAAGGAAGCTTCTTGGAAATAATTTTTTTGAAATCCATTCATGCCGTATAAGTCAAAAAAAACATTCTTCGTACTTTTGTCGGAAAAGTCAAAAAGTACCTCGTACGAAAAACGACAAAAGATTCCTTTCATACATATTACTAAAAACTCACCGAAGGGTAAAAATGGATTTAAACAATTGTAGGTGGATGGAAATAATATTACATATTGATGAAACATGGATGTGGATGATAAAATACACCCCAGTAAATACTTATGAATAAACAATCTCGGATAAAAATGAGATTGTGATATTTTCCCTTACCGTAGGTCCGACTTGCTTTGTAAGTGTCTGAACCTCTTGTATAATGATTTAAATCATGTTATTGACTTATTCCAGAACAATATTCATTGTTATTATATCATATATGGTCCACTTATGACTTTATATTACCCGTTCTTTTGTAAATTCATGTTAAAGTAGCGTTTTGGGTAAAATCGTCTCATTTGTCGTTCGTGTTTTTAACTTGTAATTATTCATATGATTACTTAGATCATGATTACTTAATTCCATAATATCAAACATGATATATATATATATATATATGTATATGTATTCATAAGATACATATATAATAAATCAGTAAATGGAAAGAAATACACCGTTCATGGAGACGGTAGTCCGTACGTACGCATGAATGCTGTTTTCGTTTCCTTATTGAATTGAATGGAATTAAGTAGATGACGTACATATAAATATAAATAATTCCAGTATCATTATTAGGTCATATATTTCATTAGTACTTATTATATATACTTTATAATCATTCATGAATGGTTAATCATTGAGAATGAATCTCATCGCGTCGTGGAGACGGTAGTCCGTACGTACGCATGAACGTTGTTTTCGTTTCCTTATTGAATTGAATGGAATTAAGTAGATGACATAAATATAAATATAAATAATTCCAGTATCATTATTAGGTCATATATTTCATTAGTACTTATTATATATACTTTATAATCATTCATGAATGGTTAATCATTGAGAATGAATCTCATCGCGTCGTGGAGACGGTAGTCCGTACGTACGCACGAGCGATGATATCGTTCCCATGGTCGTGGAATTTTGTTGAAGTGTATTTATACTATTTCAGTATCAATATCAATTTATAATAATCATATATATTTACTCATTACACCTTTATACCCATCCAATTAAGGTGGTGGCGGAAAATAGATTACACCACGGCGTGGAGACGGTATTCCGTACGTACACACGCGCGGTGATTTCATTTTTCCGTAGGATGGATAGAAGGTGAATTAGGGTTGTTTCATATTTATAATAACATATCAGTATGTATGTAATACTGATGTTATTACTTTATCATGAAACAACTAAAGAAGAAGAAGTTGAATAAGAAAGAAATTGAAAAGATCGGTAATGGATATTACCTCTTCTTTGAAACGCCTCTTTGAATCCTCCACTTAGGGAACTAAGATTGGTCTTTGAAGAAGACCAGGACCTCTAGGATTATTCTAGGTAAGTGGATAAGGGATTTTGGCAGGGTTTGGCCGAGCTTGAGTGCTCAAATTGGTGTGAGGAGGAGGGGAAGGAGGTGCCCTTTTATAAGGGAGGAGAGGGGAACCTTAGGAATATCTCAAAATATTATTTTATATTAAAGTAAAAATCGGTTTATAATGGTTCCAAAGGGTCTTATTTCAAAGCTAAAGTGGGGATGGGTCGAAATCCTATTAACCAATAGGATTTAGACAAGTTTAGGTTATTATTTTATCCTTATCAATTAGATTTAACTCTAAGTTAAATAATTTAACTTTTACCGTGTCTTTTTGTTTTCTTACACTATATGGTTAATACACTTACTATAACATGCCAAACGAACCCCAAATTATTTATTATTAATATATATATCCTTATCTAAGTCATTTGGCCGAACCTTATATTTTTAGGAATAAAATAACAATTAATAATATAATATTTTCTTTAAAAACTATTTTGTGTCAATTTTGACACTATTTGATATATGATTTTTGTGAAAGTCATAACAGAATTATATGTTCTAACCAAGTTGATTAAATAAACACTAATATATCATAGTAACCTAGAAAATTAGTGAAATTCATAAAAAGTCTCAAATTACATTTATTTTGGTGTTTATAACATCAATTATGTCAATATTTCATTAATACGATAATTACTGCATCATCATTGTGTCATAAATAAATGAAATTATTTAATGTCTAAAAATTACAAATAAAATACCATTATGTAGGAATTTTTTTATCTTTCTAATGAATATTTATAGTCGAATTTATCTTATGTATAACTCCATATGAAAAATGTTTTAGTAAATAAACTTTGATTTTAACTCTTTTAACCCTTCTTTAAATAAATTAATAATAAATGTACTAATCTAATCCAAGTGGGCCTAAATGGTCATATTTTATTCCTAAGTTTGTTTTTGGTCGAATTTAACTTATCCAATAGAATTATGACATGTGTTAGGGTAATAATAATATCATCTTTACCCTTAATTACCCTATTTACTTTTAACCGTGGTAAAAAAAAGTAAAAAGTTACTATTCACCAAAAATTATTTGCATCTCATTGAACCACATTTTAGTCCTTGATATTAACCGTGTCTCTTGGATTTTCAAAATTGCACTCACAGAAGCGTTAAAATTAAGTTTTATGAAAAATTCAGTTTTTTTAACTACCACTTAGTGGTTTCACTATTCATCGAAAATTGAAAGTTTTCAGAAAAATAACAAAAATTAGGCCGAAGCTATATTTGATATTATGAACTCAAAATTGATGTCTATTTTACCAAATTCAAAACATATCAGTTGCATTAACTAATTTAAAAATTAATTCTCGTCGTCAAAACAAATAGCGTGTTTTTAAGAGATAATAACTATCAAAAGATTGACACTAGTTTATAACTTGTTTAAATGTGAAATTACATCCAATGACCAACATTGTATTAAATTGTAAAAATATATTCTAAATATACTTTAAAACCACTAAAATTAATAATTTATCACTATTAATTATTTCTATTAAAAAAGTTGTTTTTAATTAAAATTTAGTAATTTTCACTATTCATCAGAATATGAAAGTTATCCGAAAAGTACCAAAATTTCACCCTAAGCTAATTTCGATATTCCGAATCCAAAAATGAAGTCCATTTTGAAAAATAGAATTTAAAAAATTTTAAAAAGTGGTTATTACTATTCATAACGGCTAGTTTTAATAATATTTTATTAGCATATCGTTGTTTAGTAAAACTCGATATTGCGTACTACACACGCTATCAAGGAAGGTCGTGATTGCGTGTAATGAAAGGCAAGTCAAGGATGCGTGTTGTGAAAGATCCTTTTGGTGTAGCGTACAAAAAAAGACATCAATGAAATTAAAGAGAATATTTTTCATAAAATTTCGGGGTGTTACATTCTACCCCCCTTAAAATGAATTTCGCCCTCGAAATTCGTCGGGGTTATAAATGGTTTACTATTTGAAAGTTTCTTTAATCGAAACCCACATCATAAAAAGGAATACCAATACCAATCTTTAAAAACGAAAGTATGAAACGTAACGGTTACCCAAATAAATTAATCACTGGGTTTCCACATAGGTGAAAATATGGATATGGAAGAGAAATCTAACCATCATGTACTGATGGAGAGTGGTAGAGAACATGGATATGGAAAAGCCAGCAATCACAAATCCATAAATTTGTGACGATCTAAGGTACCATCTGATTAATCAGATATAAGAGCACTATGACAACATTTTTGGTTTTCAAGATCGTTTCCCTAAAGTTGAAGAATTTGAATTAGAATAAATACTTACGTTATTTTGGTACAATCTCACTATTGTTCGTGCCTTGAACAATTTCTACTGCATCTCTTAAATAAATGAAGTTGAATTTGTTATTCGTGAAGTGTTAGCAGATCATGTGATAGAATGACGGGTCATTCCATCTGTCTCAAACAAAATGTTAGCAAAAGTTATTAAATATACATAAGTCATTCTATAGTGAGATTAATCATATATGGTTCCTAAAATGGACTTATACTTCATATATCATACTGCTTAATATAATAAAACTAGTTTCTACAAAACAAGGACTTCTTGTAGGCCAGTGGTAGGCGATAAAGGCCAGTCGCACTTCGGTTGTGGGTTCGATTCCCACATCCTTGTCCGACGCGATGGGCTGTCGCCCATCCTGCAGGTTATCCTTTTTCTAAAACTATATTACTATAACATCCCATCAATAATATCGAAAAAAAAATTCTATCCATAAACAATACTATCTTATGGTTAACATAATCCATTCCAATATTTAGGCTTATCTAAAATACTTCGGTCCAAGCTCATAGTATAAAGAAAACGATAACTTGAAATGTCATCAACCAAGCATGTGAATACCATCATTTATCCCCCGTATATCTTGTCGGTCACATTCCAATCATTTGAATACCTTAATCATGTATTCTCTTGAAGAATGAATACCCATTAAACCTTAGTGAAAACATTAATGCAGTTAAAAGTTAACACTTTCCATATACCAAAATCCTCAAAATTCTATATACTCAAACCATGATATCACCTAGTCCTTATATCAATCATGAGCTCATGAATACTGTTAAACATTTCATTTTCTCATTTTCCCTTCATTATGTGCATATCATCTTATTTCCAAAAATATCTCAATCACTTTGAATACCACATTAGACCAATACATAGATATTCCAATACTCCATGATACAACATTATTTTGGAATCCCATTACATAAACACTTAATCATTCCACCACATCATTGTCATATTCAACATCGCCAATTGTGATCGCATGTGACTTCCCTTTGTCCTTTGCCTTAAGTTGTTGCTCATTTCGATCATCACTAACCCTTGGATTAGGGCATTTATTGGCATAATGTCCCATCTCCTTGCACTTGAAGCATTGAAGTGTTGGTGGTGCGTTCTATGCAGTGTTTTCTTTATTCACATCATTAGAAACCCTTTTTCCATTACATCGACACTCAGCTGCTCGATGACCTTCTTTTCCACACTTAAAACATTTCTTAGTCCCTTTAAGGCAATCTCCAACATGATTCTTTCCACACTTTGTGCATAAGGAAACATTCATCTTCTTTTCACCATTATTCTGAGATTTCTCCTTGAACTCCATCTTTCGTTTCTTGTCAAAACCATGAGATGGATATGTAACACCAACTTCCATTTCTACCTTGATAGCACAACACATAATTTCTTCATAGATACTAAAGTCTCTTATAGCTAATTCCCTTCTAAGACTTGGTTTTAAGCCACTGAAAAATCGATCAACTTTACATTTAGGTTGGATGATAATGCCAGATGCATACCTTGCATGTCTTGTAAAATTCGCTTCGTATATACCAACAGATTCATCATCCTTCTGCTTTAGCTCAATAAACTCCTTTTCCATCTTTGTTCGAAGAATACGAGGGCAGTACTTACTGAAAAACAAGTTCTTGAACTCATCCCATTCCATGGACTCAATTTCATCTCTTGGCCTCTTATTCTTGATAAGATTCCACCATTGATCAGCTTCACCTTCCAAACAATATACTGCTAAGATGACTTTATCATGTTCAGAACATTGAAGAACTGAAAATATCTTTTCAGTGGTACTGATCTATTGTTCAGCAACAAGTGGATCGGAAGACCCATTGAAAGATGGTGGACGTTGCCTCATGAAGGACTCAATAGAATATTGTTCCCTTCTCTGTTCATTTGGAAGTCCAGAATGATTCATAGCTTTTGTAAGTATAGAAATAAGATTTTTCACTCCATCTCCCATAACATTTGTTTTTTCAGGAGGGAAATCATTGTATTGTCCATTGCATTGACCAACACGGTTCCTTCGGGTTCCAGAAATCGTCTAAAACCCAAAAAGAATAGTGTGAGAGGCAAAAATCATGCTAGGGAAAACAACATAATAAAGGGGGAGTACCTTCAATATCTAACATCTTAGGTTTAATTATATGATCGTTAGCGTAATTATAGTACTATAACCTATACGTATACTTAACCTTAGAGACATCCCTAGACACACCTTAGAAATATCTCTAGAGATCTCACTAAAGTTCTCGCATCCTAGTTTCCAAAGGTTGACTAAACCTTTCCTCTGATACCAACTGTAGCGGTCTGGAATTACTTCCAGTGGACTATAATTGATACCTATCAGGGCACTCCATGGGCGGCTACACCCCCTGGGCGGGACACACCACCATCCCCAGTGGCAGCCATTTCCTCATGAAGCCCTTGGGCAGAGAGCCATGCTTTGTCCAACGCTCACATGTGAGAGTTCCCAAGGATCGGATGCATTCCTACCTCCTTTGCCTCTGATACCAACTGTATAGACCCGAAGCTTAACGTACATTGACATTACGTTACATTTGCGGAATACTTAGTACATAACAAAAACACACACATAAGGATCGTAATAGTTTAGTGTCTTTGGAAACTCGGAATATAATCTTCTAATCCTAGTGAAATATCTTCAACAACTCCCATAAAGATCTTCCTTTTTTTTACCTAAAACCTTTCTTTATATCCTGGGGAAAATAAAACATAAAAGGGTGAGCTCAAATTCTCAGTAAGGGTAAACAAAAGAAATATCAATCACATCATATACATAAGCACATAACTTTTGGAAATCTTATCCTGCAAAAGAGATCATAAATTTCATAACATGTGATAAATCATGGCAGTGAAATGTAATCACAATAATCATAACATAAAACGTGAAACTTTGTGGCATTCACACATAATCATAGAGAATCATTTCTTGTTAGTCAAGACTCATTTCCAAGACTATCTTAGTGGACAAAGTCCCTTTATGAATCGAGTAACCCTCGTTTTAGTCATATTTCACTGAACTGGTATAACCTACCATTCCAGCCATGTCTATCTCATGAGATATAAAAACTTTACCCAATGCATTGGAGGGAGATATAGGTCCCACCCATCTTATAATGAATCATTTCTTATGTGTGCCACATAATCATAAACCATACATCATAGCGTAATCCACATAATAAAAATGGGATTCTTAAACAACAAGACATCATAAAACAATTCATATAAGATAAAGGAATTCATAAAAATGTTTCCATCACAACATAATCAAATCCATGTAATAATAGGGATAAAAACAGAACCCTTTTATTATCTTAGATGGAAAATAATTTTGATAAAATACTTGAACTTCATTCTTGAGGAAAATATCCTTTCTACTTCAAAAACACTTTTCCTTTCTTAACATGTCATACAATTTTAAAATAAAAGAAGTTGATTAAAAATAAACTTAAATACTTGTAAAGGAAGCTTCTTGGAAATAATTTTTTTGAAATCCATTCATGCCGTATAAGTCAAAAAAACATTCTTTGTACTTTTGTCGGAAAAGTCAAAAAGTACCTCGTACGAAAAACGACAAAAGATTCCTTTCATACATATTACTAAAAACTCACCGAAGGGTAAAAATGGATTTAAACAATTGTAGGTGGATGGAAATAATATTAAATATTGATGAAACATGGATGTGGATGATAAAATACACCCCAGTAAATACTTACGAATAAACAATCTCGGATAAAAATGAGATTGTGATATTTTCCCTTACCGTAGGTCCGACTTGCTTTGTAAGTGTCCGAACCTCCTGTATAATGATTTAAATCATGTTATTGACTTATTCCAGAACAAGATTCATTGTTATTATATCATATATGGTCCACTTATGACTTTATTTTACCCGTTCTTTTGTAAATTCATGTTAAAGTAGCGTTTTGGGTAAAATCGTCTCATTTGTCGTTCGTGTTTTTAACTTGTAATTATTCATATGATTACTTAGATCATGATTACTTAATTCCAGAATATAAAACATGATATATATATATATATATATATATTCATAAGATACATATATAATAAATCAGTAAATGGAAAGAAATACACCGTTCATGGAGACGGTAGTCCGTACGTACGCATGAATGCTGTTTTCGTTTCCTTATTGAATTGAATGGAATTAAGTAGATGACATACATATAAGTATAAATAATTACAGTATCATTATTAGGTCATATATTTCATTAGTACTTATTATATATACTTTATAATCATTCATGAATTGTTAATCATTGAGAATGAATCTCATCGCGTCGTGGAGACGGTAGTCCGTACGTACGCATGAACGCTTTTTTCGTTTCCTTATTGAATTGAATGGAATTAAGTAGATGACATACATATAAATATAAATAATTCCAGTATCATTATTAAGTCATGTATTTCATTATTAATTATTATATATACTTTATAATCATTCATGAATGGTTAATCATTGAGAATGAATCTCATCGCGTCGTGGAGACGGTAGTCCGTACGTACGCACGAGCGATGATATCATTCCCATGGTCGTGGAATTGTGTTGAAGTGTATGTATACTATTTCAGTATCAATATCAATTTATAATAATAATATATAGTTACTCATTACACCTTTATACCCATCCAATTAAGGTGGTGGCGGAAAATAGATTACACCACGGCGTGGAGACGGTATTCCGTACGTACGCACGCGCGGTGATTTCATTTTTCCGTAGGATGGATAGAAGGTGAATTAGGGTTGTTTCATATTTATAATAACATATCAGTATGTAAGTAATACTGATGTTATTACTTTATCATGAAACAACTAAAGAAGAAGAAGTTGAATAAGAAAGAAATTGAAAAGATCGGTAATGGATATTACCTCTTCTTTGAAACGCCTCTTTGAATCCTCCACTTAGGGAACTAAGAATGGTCTTTTAAGAAGACCAGGACCACTAGGATTATTCTAGGGAAGTTGATAAGGGATTTTGGCAGGGGTTGGCCGAGCTTGAGTGCTCAAATTGGTGTGAGGAGGAGGGGAAGGAGGTGCCCTTTTATAAGGGAGGAGAGGGGCACCTTAGAAATATCTCAAAATATTATTTTATATTAAAGTAAAAATCGGTTTATAATGGTTCTAAAGGGTCTTATTTCAAAGCTAAAGTGGGTATGGGTCGAAATCCTATCAACCAATAGGATTTAGACAAGTTTAGGTTATTATTTTATCCTTATCAATTATATTTAATTCTAAGTTAAATAATTTAACTTTTACCGTGTCTTTTTGTTTTCTTACACTATATGGTTAATACACTTACTATAACATGCCAAACGAACCCCAAATTATTTATTATTAATATATATATCCTTATATAAGTCATTTGTCCGAACCTTAGATTTTTAGGAATAAAATAATAATTAATAATATAATATTTTATTTAAAAACTATTTTGTGTCAATTTTGACACTATTTGATATATGATTTTTGTGAAAGTCATAACAGAATTATATGTTCGAACCAAGTTGATTAAATCAACACTAATATATCATAGTAACCTAGAAAATTAGTGGAATTCATAAAAAGTCTCAAATTACATTTATTTTGGTGTTTATAACATCAATTATGTCAATATTTCATTAATAAGATAATTACTGCATCATCATTGTGTCATAAATAAATGAAATTATTTAATGTCTAAAAATTACAAATAAAATACCATTATGTAGGAATTTTTTTTATCTTTATAATGAATATTTATAGTCGAATTTATCTTATGTATAAATCCATATTAAAAATGTTTTAGTAAATAAACTTTGATTTTAACTCTTTTAACCCTTCTTTAAATAAATTAATAATAAATGTCCTAATCTAATCCAAGTGGGCCTAAATGGTCATATTTTATTCCTAAGTTTGTTTTTGGTCGAATTTCACTTATCCAATAGAATTAGGACATGTGTTAGGGTAATAATAATATCATCTTTACCCTTAATTACCCTATTTACTTTTAACCGTGGTAAAAAAAAAGTAAAAAGTTACTATTCACCAAAAATTATTTTCATCTCATTGAACCACATTTTAGTCCTTGATATTAACCGTGTCTCTCGGATTTTCAAAATTCCACTCACAGAAGCGTTAAAATTAAGTTTTAGGAAAAATTCAGTTTTTTTAACTACCACTTAGTGGTTTCATTATTCATCGAAAATTGAAAGTTTTCAGAAAAATACCAAAAATTAGGCCTAAGCTATATTTGATATTATGAACTCAAAAATGATGTCTATTTTACCAAATTCAAAACATATCAGTTGCATTAACTAATTTAATAATTAATTCTCGTCGTCAAAACAAATAGCGTGTTTTTAAGAGATAATAACTATCAAAAGATTGACAGTAGTTTATAACTGGTTTAAATGTGAAATTACATCCAATGACCAACATTGAATTAAATGGTAAAAATATATTCTAAATATACTTTAAAACCACTAAAATTAATAATTTATCACTATTAATTATTTCTATTAAAAAAGTTGTTTTTAATTAAAATTTAGTAATTTTCACTATTCATCAGAATATAAAAGTTATCCAAAAAGTACCAAAATTTCACCCTAAGCTAATTTCGATATTCCGAATCCAAAAATGAAGTCCATTTTGAAAAATAGAATTTACAAAATTTCAAAAAGTGGTTATTACTATTCATAACGGCTAGTTTTAATAATATTTTAATAGCATATCATTGTTTAGTAAAACTCGGTATTGCATACTACACACGCTATCAAGGAAGTTCGTGATTGCGTGTAATGAAAGGCAAGTCAAGGATGTGTGTTGTGCAAGATCCTTTTGGTGTAGCGTACAATACAAGACATTAATGAAATTAAAAAGAATATTTTTCATAAAATTTCGGGGTGTTACACTGATCTTGTTCATAAAATTTAATGATGGATAATATATTCTCAATTAAAGTGATCCATTATTCTATGATTAATAGATATGATGATCCTTGTAATTTCATAAGAATTTATGAAATAAAATTCTCAATCATAGCTTGTTATTTTTTATGGATATTTGGATGCTCCACCCTACTAGGGTTTCTATTCAAAACCTGATTTATTTGAGAGAGTAGCATTATAATGTTTTTGATTTCTCTCCCCATTGGGTTGGGTATCTCGTTGGGCTCATCATCACTTAGTTTAACATATTGATTGTTTACCCGATTCCTTGTATTTACATCCATTGGCTAAAATAAAAGAAACATTAGGGATGATGATTTTGGAACTATTAATCACATAAAATGGAATCCAAGGACATTAAAGGGATAACTTATAAATATAAATTATTTCCTTAACATATAAATTACTAGGCATTAATAAATTGTATCCATGATCTATTCATAATATGTATTCATATCGATATTTTGTCCTATAATAATGGTTTATAAGGTGATTATGAATTTAGCAATGCATAACCACCATGATTTTCAAAATAGGTGCCCAATATGGCCCATTTTCATATACCAGGTTACGTTATATCAGGTCACATGCACCTTATCAGAGTTGTTACCCCTAGCTACATTTTTTCCATAACCCCATCCAATTATACATTATAAATAGGGATGTATTTATTGATAAACCTAAAATCCTATACTTACCATGATATAGAGATTATTTCTTATACTTAGTCATCTCCCTATGGATTTTACAAGAGTTTTCAAATATGAATCCCCAAAAAAACAAAATATTTCCTAAAATACTAACTTTGAAAACCCTACCCTTTATTAAATATTAATGCAACTTTTATTACATAAGATACCACCTTATAAAACCTTTAGTATTACTAAGAATATTATAGTTTTGAATTAGGTTCATTATATATGAACATAAAATATTTAAAAGGATCCTCATTATTAAAAACATCCTTAAAAGGATTATAAAATTACATGGATTTTAAAACATCATGGGATAACCATGGTACATATATAAGAAAGGGATGATTTATAAGTCCCTATAGGGGAATAAATATAGAATTAGTTAAACATGTTATACAATTGGAATTTAAATGGTGAATAAAATTAGTGAGAATCATAAATATGAATAATAAGGAGTGATATTTCATAATAATCATAAATAAAATACAAGAAATGTGGAAACAACTTAAACACTGCAATATAAACATAGGTGAAGGATAACATCAAATATATCAATATATAAAATGTCCCATAAATAAATTAGGTTCACTCCCTATCCCAACATGATATCTCATGAGACTAATAATTACCCAATTCATGGGATCACTATATAATTTTTGGTGCATAGTTCACTTTCATTTCATTCCCATTCTTATGTTTACCATATATATCATAGAATATAAAATTTTTCATCCTAATATTTTTTTCCAAGTTCACAAATTTTTGGAATAAATAAATTTATGTTCTAAGTGAAAGAATTATACCCATATAAATTTGAATTCCCTTTATATGAAATGGGTATGGTATTCACCACACAATTCTTTTGGATTTGAAAATTGCATTGAAATTATAGCTGCATAACATAATCACAGAAATAATAAAAAAGGTTTTTTGGAGATAATGATGTCACTCATAATATGGAAATAATTTGGGTATAATGTGGACCTGTAAATAAATATACAAATATTATTAAGTTGAAATAGAATTCATATGTTATTAAAAAAATAGAATAGAGAAGAGAAGGTGAGGATCACATAATTTAATGTGTGACACCAATTTCTTGGGAGGACATTCTTAATACCATGGAGCAACATGAGATGAATTTTGAGAGATAATGGAAGAGTAATTATGTGATCTGAGGATATTTAGTGATGTTAAATGGGATATTGGTTAGTTTTTTATATGAAATAAGTTTAGATTTAATTATTATTTTTGCGAACATAAGATTTTTCTCTATATAATAAAATAACCAAAATCAAACAATTTCCCATAATTTTACCATCATATATTCCAAATGGGATTGGTTTTAATAATTTTAAAATTTTAGGGATTTAAATTTATAATATAATTCCATTTATTATATGGAAGTGAGTCATACTCTTAAAGAAAGGATTTTAAAACAATAAAATATATTAATTGTTTTGGAGGATTCATAATTGATTTATAAAATAAATTACAAAAACATAACATAAAATTATTTTAAATGTAAAACGTATATTTTTTCTTTTATAGAATTTACAGAATATATTACAATATTTTGTGTTATAATGATTTAATAATACATAGTTTATATTAATAAGTTATTTAATTATTACTCCTATGTTCGATTGGCTCTAACAATTATGGAAAATTAACCATTATATAATTTAAAAATTAAAATTCCAAAATATATATTCATTTAATATTAATAATTTTCTAAATATTTTAATTATAAGTTTTAAAATAATAATATAAATTTATTGAGAAATGTATGATTTTTCTGACAATAAATATTTTTGAACCCTATTAAAAATCACATTTAACATCATAGAAATTAAGTGATAATTTATATTTCATTAATATTATTTAAAATTAATATTTAATAAAAAAGTTATTACATTAAAAAATACATTAATCAATGAAATTAAATTCCATAAATTATTTAGAAAATTACAATGAAATATTATTTTGTTTTTATTGACAAAAAATTAAATTCATTTATAAAACAAAAATATATTCTTTATTGTGACATCCAAAAACTCTAATGCAAGAAACATTAATTCAATGGCATGTGTGAAACACGACAAAAAGCATGTAAGGTAATAGAATATTCACATACTTTATAATGTATTAACTATTCAAAATAGATTCTATATAATTCAAATCACACAACACTAATTTAGATTACATTTCATGTAAGAGATTCCTTCATAATATCCTGTGTTACATTAAAAAGTCACCCTCTTCAATTGATTTTGTCACATTTAGGACCATGTTTCTCCAAATAAAAATGTATTATTAAACTATTATTATTTAATATATTATGAAATAACCTTTCCATTAGGTCAGAGGTTTTTAATACTATTAACGAACATATCAAATTTTATGGTATATATAAATATAAAATAGAAACATTTGTTACAAATTAATGAAAAATCAAAATAAGAACAAATTGCATATAAAATGAAATAATATTGTATTTATGAATCCATAAACATTTTTCCGTAATAAAAATATTTAATTATAATTATAGAATTATTTTAATGAAATCTATATTTTATATATAAAATAACAAAAACTATATTCATTCATTAGGTTTTTTATACATAATGTAATAAAAAAATACATTTTACAGACACACACACACATATATATATATATATTTTCATAAATGAAATTTTACTAGCTTTTCATGGAGAGAACATTTTAAATCCAAATTTTGACACTTTAATTAATTCAATATGTGAAAGTAAACATTAATATTGAAATAGAATCATAATAATTATGTTTTGGTGATTTATTATATTATTATGAAACACATCATTTTTAATGAAGAGTTAAAAATACTGAATTTTAGTTCAAAACTGAATTTCAATATAATTTAATTAAATGCTCAAATTATATTGTATATTACTTATAATGCTTTATTAAAAAATATTTTATCAATTAATCTAATTTATTCCATTGGAATTATTTTCACATTTAAATTTATTAAAAAATCATAGTGATCGTTCTAACATTTTTACTTTGAAAGCTCGCTTTGTCATCCAGCCTACAAGATGAATTTTAAATTAATTAATACTGATTATATTATTGGAATATAGAATAATGGATTCCATATTTTTAATAAGAATTATATATAATTTATAATAATGAAATGTTTTTTTTACAATAAATATTGGTGAATGTGATTAAAAATAATTATAATTAATAATTTAAAATTAAGCATAATAAAGGATTAAACCATTAATTTAATGGCCCAAGTGTGTTATTCACTTTTAAAAAACCAATTTTATGTCCAAAAATAGTCATTTCACCTTAAACTGGTGGGTTTTTTGGTTTGGTGTTACTTTTTATAGTTAATAACATGTGTACAACTTACTTGTTTTCAAAAAATCCAAGTGAATCCTTTTCCTTCCCTACGAAGGGCCACCCCCCCCCCCCATTCCTCTAACCTCTCAAACCACATAGGTTTATCCAAGATCTACCCATATAACTATAAAATAAATTTACCCTATACAATTAATAAACTATTTTCTTAGGGAGGAATCCAATGATGTATTTTGGTACAAACTAAATGTAGTTACCTGATTATGATGTAACAAACCTCCCTAAGCTCTTTTCTTTTATTTCCATTCTTCAGCCCCTCATATCTTCTTTTTTTTTCTTCTATAACACCACCAATATCATAAATATAATTTAGTTTTGTTATTATAAGTTTTATACCTACACATAAACACACTTCCATCAAATTGTAAACAATATTAATGATTCCATGTACGTCGAACCACTGCCTCATGAAATAATGATTATTCATTTATCCCTTACCACCTATTATTGTAGAAATTATTATGGAAACTACATTTAGAGATGATATATATAATCTTTATTATTTTATTATACTCTATAATACTTATATTTCACCTAACTGTAATAATTTACATTTTATGTTAATATGATAACATCGATTTTTGGAAAAATAGACTACTACACCCTCATAGCATTGTGATTCATTCCTACTAAACATTGAACTTATAAAAGATGTTTTTAATTAAAAATATTAAAAATGAAAAAAAAAATATATGATATTATGGACACATATAAATTTTTATAAATATACTATATATAGATCATTTTATTTATTAAACATTAACACGATTAATAAGTGACAATGTCATTTTTGGATGGGTGGACTATCACCTCCTCAACCCGATGTGCTTCCTTTTTCAACACAATAATTAAACATATAAATAAATATAATTAAAAAATATATTATATATTATATAATGATCATTATCTATAGATATAGAGTTACTTTCCTACATTCCATAATGATCATTGAAAAAACAGAATGTTACTCATGCATACGAACGACCTACCATCTCTCTAACCATAACATTTTTTAATTTTTCATAAAAATATTTTATAATTTAAATTATAATTATAATTAATATATAAAATAGATAATAATGTCATTTTAATTCATATTTTTTTGTTATATAATGAACCCTCTGACCGTATTTTACCTACAAAAGATATTTTTGACACATAAACTGCATTTAGTCAAAAAACCTGATGTAAACATAATTATTGTAGTAGTTGTATACAATGTAGTAAAAATTTAAATAAAATTAATGATAAAATATCATAGAAAGATTTCATGGAAGTATAAAATTAAAATAATTTTATTATAACTGAAGTTAAATGGTGTTCACCTGAATGAAACGAAAGGTAAGGTGTTCTCATTTCACAGTTTACATATGTGATATAATTGTCATGTCCATCACATACATATTTTGGATAGTGTAGCTACTATATATTTTTATATATTTTACAATTAATTTAATTAACTTAATTTTTTTAATACATTAAATTGATATTACTCCCCCTTTAGGATTATGATATAAAATGTCTCAAAGTAGTATGGGACACTTAGGGATGTTCAAATACTATTTTCCTCAAAAATATCATTAATGATCATTCAATGGTATTTTCATTGAAGAAAACTAAAGGACCATTTTTTCAATACAACCTTAAATTTTCCTCTCCCCTCATAATTCGTGACTTTTTTCATGTATTGGCACCATTCTCCACTCTTTGGTACTATAAGTGATTTAATTAATTTTATGAAAACACAAATTCATTTATATGTTTATTTTTAGAACCGGTTTTCATCAAAAAACCAAGTTTTAATAAAATATTTTCAAAAATACATTTAATATTATTTGGTAAATACATTTTTACCTTTTTTTCTTTTATCATTTTTTAAAAGGAATCTTCTTGCCCCTTTTCGAACTTGGAATTTTTCTATCAATTTTTACCATGAAAAAAAGAATGTTCTCCTTACAGTGTATGACATGTACAACTTTAATTTCCATCATTTCATGGAAACACCATTTTCATGTTAAAATGATTTATGTTTAAACAAATAGATTTCAATAAATATTTTCAATAAAAAAATTCAAAATGTTTTTTGTTACAAAAGGACATATTCCTCAAATTTTTAAATGATATTATTATAATATCTCTATTCAAGAACAATAACAACCCTTTATTTTACTCTCATTGGGAATTTTTTGTGGATAAATTTTTTATTATTTATCTCGATGATTTAAAATTTATTTCACCAAGGATATTATGCACATTCACTTGCATGATTCGTTTAATACCCCTTGAAATAATTAATTTCCTATGTTTTTTTTGAAATTGAATGTCCCCTAAATTATACATTTCATTTTTCGTGGATATTATTATTGCTTAAACTATATTCGATCATACATAAGGTGTCTACTATAATATTTATTTGATTAACTATGGAATAATTGATAAATCCATATCATTTATTTATTATAGAAATTCAAAAATGTGTACTATTTAATAATTAAATTTATTACTCAATATGATGAATGATTTGTACATGAAATGATGGGTAGATCCCATACATTATAAACATATCCTTGATTTATCTATTGGTTCTAATGAGATAAACATGTTGTGAAAATTAAATGTATATATAACGGTAGTATTAAACTATCCGGAGGATGGATCTAGACAGTATAGTTCCTCATGTGCCAAAGAAATGACGTATTATAATTAATAATTCCCTTAATATATATTTTAGTTATTATTAATCCCTGATATTTTTCATTGCAATATCAATGGATAGTTATAATTTTCAATTCATTTGTAAAAGTGTGTGTATTCAGTTTATTACCATTCCATATTTATTTTTCTTTATCTAGTTATTTGGATGTAATGTGTTTCTATTTATTACCATGCAATATTTATTAAATAAATCTTTCTCATTTTTTTATTATATTGTGTGTATGTTCTATTATTTTCCAAGTTGTTAATTCTTATTGATTCATTATTTCTTCTGAAATATTTCTCCCTTAGTGCACATTTGAACTCATCGTTTTTATTTTTCCTTCCCCATGAATCCATGAAGTGCAAAATGAATGATATAAATACATATACTATATGGAGTAAAGTTGTTATATAAATTAAAAAAATTAAATAATAAAAAAAAATATATTAATTGGTTATTTTTTTCAATAAAATACTAATATATGTTTTTGTATTATTAAGACTACTAAACTCTTATGTCCTTTAGTATTTGATTTCTTAAAATCATGCTAATGTAATGGATTTTAGACACTAGTACTGGGCTATTTAGGGTTGTGTCACTATAATTTTTACAAGATAATGTTTAATATCTACAATGGAAAATAGATTTAGGAAAATATAGATTTGATAACATAACCCTATGGTAAATTTTTTGGATAAGTATTAGAGAACATCCACGAAATTTTTTTAAGATATATCTTATATGGGTATTCCTATCAATATATTCCTATATGGATAATGAAAGTGGGAATGGTTTAGAACAGATGTAGCTAGGTGTAAGAACTCCAAAAATGTATTCCATGCCAGACTATGGGTAACCTGGTACATGAAAATGGTCCTTAATGTACACCTAGTATGACATTAATGGGGGATATTCTTACGATAATTCACATTCTGTTTTGAAACCTCTATTATGGATTTGACAATGAATATCCTAGGTTATACTTATAGACTTTTAGAATGAAGACAAGGTTTTATGAAATTTAAATTCTTGAAATAATATTATGGATAAACATTAGATCAATGAAGGACCTATGTTGAAATAAATGGATGAACTATTTATGTAATGGGGGTGTATTAAAACTATAGTTAAAATGATATTTAGTGAGAAACCTAATTTCAAGGATGTTCATCATAACTATTTTATATATTATAATAATATTGTTTAAAAAGGAAAACATGTTTTCCATTTGAAAAAAAAATCCAATCTGGTAAGGCTATTAGTCTTGAAACTGTGACCGAATAATGATAATGGTACCACTATAACCCCTTACATATGCAATGCCCTAGTTAATTTTAAATTGTTTTGAATTATATTTTTTTGAATAAGTGTTAATGATGAACTGGTAGTATCAGTTTTGGATATTAGAGATTAATATATTAAATATATTGATTTTAGATTTTATTTAAAGAAAAATATTAGAATTGCCACACTTTTTAGGCCTTGCAATCCATTAAAAGATTCTTTTATTGCTTTAGGAATAAAAAAATATTGGTAATTAATTTCTAGGAGTGAAGGAACTAATTATAATTTGATTTCCGCAAAACAAAGATAATTTTTTTAAAAATAACTTGAAACCTAACATGTCTGAGTATTTATTATATTTATTTTCAGTAAAAAAGTACCCAACTTTAGGGAATTTTCATCAAAATAAAATATTATCCTAATACCATTATTTATTTTGAACCCATGTCCTTCTAAATAATTATATATTTTTGGATTTTAGGCCCTAACAATTATATATATTAGTGATATATTTTTTAGTGATGAACTCAGTCAATCCCAATAAATATTTATGATTTTACTCCAAGTACATGTCTCTACTTTCTACTGTCGTTCTCAAACATAGAGACCTAGTTACATGGTAGTCCATGGGACCATTTTACATTCCATTACATATTTTGTAGAGGATGTATTATGAACCATTCTCATGATATTGGATTGGAAACATATGAAGTATCAAACAGTCTATCACTATTATTGAGTTTAAATTGTGATGATGATATTAAAAATGATGGGGAAAATTGACACCATAAAATTCTAAACCACGAACCTTGTATTTTATTTTTTGTGTGCCACACAACAATAAGTAAATAAATTAATTAATATCAAAAAACATTATAATATATTTACTATTTAAAAAAGATTATATATATATTAATTAATGAAATACCAATTTTATGTAACACACAAGAGGGAAATTCCTAGATTGATTTTGTTAGATGCAAGGGTGAACTACTTTAATGTTTGGTGTTACATGAAAGACTGAGTTTCACCAAATAAGAGTAAATTATTAATCTATTATTATTTAATGTAATATAATATGACCAAGTTTTTACGATAGAGGTTTTGGAATAGTATCCACTAAATTATGAGAATTTATGGTTTATATAAATATATAATTAATACATTTGTTACCAATTAATGAGAAACAAAAATAAGAACTAATGGTATATAAAATTAAATATTGCTAAATTTGTTCTTCCTATTGAGTTTTGTTATAATGAAAACAATTAATAAAAATTAGTGAATAGTTTTAATTAAATATATTTGTCATATAATTAATAACATATTCTTTATATTTATTCGTAGGTTGGATACACATAAGATAAGAATAGACTCTATTTTCTACATAAAAACCTATATTTTATTAAAGGCAATTTTGTTGACTTGAAATGGAGAAAAAAATTTAATATGAATTTTGAAACATTAATTGATTAAATAAGTAAAAATAAACATTATATTTGAAATATGAACATATTAATTGTGTTATAGTGAAATTTTTATATTATTCTGAAACATTTCTATTTTAATGAATAGGTAAAAATACAGTATTTTAGTTCAAAATATATTTTTCATTTAATTTAATTGAAAGGATTATCTTTTAAATTTATTTTAAAATCAAATTTGATAAAATTATTTTAATTAATAAAATATATGTCATTTCAATCATTTTCACATTGAAATTGATTATAAAATCATTTAAAACATTCATAAGTTTTTATTTTAAAAACCCACATTGTAATCCCACATGTGTGTTGAATTTTAAATTAATTTTAACCACTTTATGATTAGAATATGGAAAAATGGATTACATATTTTGAATAAAAATGATTTATATTGACTAAGAAACTAATATTTTTTTACCATAAATAATTATGAATTTATTTAAAATTAATTATTGTTATTATAATAAAATTATGCTTAATAATGGACCAAACCAATAATTTAAGGGACCAAATGACCTAGAAACATGTAAAACCTATTTTATACCCAAAATACATCCACTAAACATCCATTATGGAGCTGTTTTGGTTTTTTTATATTTTTTATGGTATCAACTAGTGTATACCAAATAGGTTTCCAAAACATCAATGTGAGTCCTTTTCCATCCCAATAAAATCCCAACACCTATCCACATTCCAAACCCCTCCCAAAAATATTCTGTTTGGCCAATATCATACCATATAGCTTACTAAAATACCTCCCCTATTATTTGAATACTCTCCCCATTATATAATTTATCCATGTAATCATTTTCTAGAAACCAAAAGTAGTGACCCGATTAAGAGGTAACAAACATCAACAAAATATCAAGGTTTATATCCATTATTCAAATACTAATATATTCTTATTATAATAATGAATAATAAAATAGTATAATATATATAATAAGAATTTTTTATGATAAGTGTTTAACCTTAACTTATACACACTTCCATCTAATGGTTAATGAACTTACTGTTTCTATGCGTGGTGAAATACTACCACACAATATGATGATTATTCATTTTCTTTTACCACCCATTATGGTGTCCATAATGATTAAAACTATATATAGAGATGAAATATATTATATTTAATAAGTATTTATGAATATTTAATTATTTATTACTAAAAAATTTAATAATTTCATTTTTATGTTATTATGATAACATCGTTTGAGGAAATGTGGACTACCTCCCCCTCGAAGCGTTCGGATTCATTCATGCTAATAATGGATTGTATGAATGCTGGTTTTAATTAAATATATGTAAAATACACAACAAATATATGATATTGATGATAAAATAACCATAATCTAAAAATTATATATATATATATATATCATTTTCATTATTACCCTTTTACACACTTAAAAAGTTATATTATCATTTTTGGAAGTGTGGACTACTGCCACCTCAACATTATGTGATTCTGTTTTCAACAAATGAATTATATATATAAGACTAAATAATATTTTATTTATGATATAATGGTATTTATAGAAGGATATGGTGTTACTCAACTTATTTCAACAAAGATCATTAAAAAATGAGAATGTTACTCATGCGTACGTACGACCTACCGTGTCAATGACCACAATGTTGGTTAATTTTTCAAAATAAGATTCAATTATTGATTATAAAAGTAGAATTAATATATAAAATTGATAATTGTTTCATGTTTATTATTCTGGATATGTTATATAATGAACCCTTTGAACATAGATGACATTCCAAAGTTGTTTTTGACACATAAACAGAATTTTGTCAGAACACCCAATGTAAACATAATTACTAAAGTAGTTTTATATAATATATTAAAAAGTGAAATAAAATTATTGAAACAAATTTCCAATTTTCTTCAGAAATAATAATATTTACATATGTTTATTATAAAGGATGTCAAAATAAGTTCATTCGAAATGAAACATAATATAATGTATTTGCATCTCACTTTTATCATTCATGAGATAAATGTCATGTTCACCACTTAAATATTTTGTGTACTGTATCTAATATAAAATTTTATATATTATATCATGAATTAAATTATCTTAATATTATTTATTACTTTCACTTAATATTATTTCATTATGAGGTTTAGGATTAAAAATTTTTCAATGTGATATATGACACCTTAGAATGTTGATAGATTATTTTCATCAATAAAAACATTAATGATATTTCAAAGATATTTCCATTAGAAAATACTAAATGACCATTGTTCAATAAAACCATTCATTTTCCTCTTCTCAAGTAATTCATGACCTTTTGTGTATTTGTAACATTTTTCAACTCTTTATTAATCAAACTGTATTAAAAATATTTTTAAAAAAACACGATAACATTTCTCCCTTTGGTCAGAGAAATTGTTTTCTTTTGATAATAATGTTTTATAAAAAAAATTGAAAATGATTTTAAAATGGTTTAGTAAAGTAATTTGTAATCTTTAGGTTTTTAATGTTGTTTTAAATTGAATATTCTTATCTCTTTCAGAACAAGTCATTTTTAATACTTTTTACCATGAAAAAGGAGTTTTGTTTTTACCTCATATAAAATATATGAATTTACCCAACATCATTTCTTAGAAACATACATTTCATGTAATAAAAAAAAAATTATTGATTTTTTTACAGAAAAAATTTCAATAAAATTGTTTTTCCAAAAAAGGACATCATCCTCAATAATGATTTAAAATAATGTTTTTATAATATCTCAATACAGAAACAATAATAACCCATTATTATAATCCACACTGGAGCAATTTTATGAGTGAAATCATTATTCTTTCTATGGATAGTTTATAATTGATTTTTTCAAGGATAGTATTATCATTCAATTCCTTTATTCGTTTAGGTCCCCGTGAAATATTCTTTTTTCTATTATCATTTTACATATAAATTCTTCCAAATTGTATATTTCATTTATCATAGATATTAATATTACATAAATCATATACCATTTTACATATGATGTCTACTTTTCCAGTATTTTGATTAACTAAGGACTAATTGAAAAATATATATCTTGTATTCAATATGGATATTTAAAAAGGAATATTATTTAATAAATAATTGAGTTAGTCTATATGAAGAATCATTTGGTCATGAAAAAAATAGTAGATCCCAGACTTCCTATATCACTTCGGTGCATTGACAGGTTCTTGTGATACAAAAAAGTTGCAAAAATGTAACGAGTTTCTATTAATATTTTCTAACTGACTAGAGGATGTATTTTGATAGTATAGGTCTTCATGGGCCTATGACATGACATCTAATAATTAGTTATTCACTTAATATATATTTCAATTATTATTTATCCATTAAATTTAGATTTAAAATATCTAAGGATACATTTAATATTCAGATCATTTATTAAATGACACGAGTTTCCATTTCTTACCTTTATATATTATTTTTACTAATGTAGTTGTTTGAATGGAATGTGCTTCCATTTATTAGCATTATATATTATTCATTGAATTATTTCACATTTTTTTGATTATATGGTATGTGTGTTCTAATATTCAATATATCTTAGTTATTATTCTCATGTATTAATTACTAATTTCAGTGTATTTTTTCCTTATTGAGCCTTTGACCTCACCCTTATTATGTTTCTTTCACCGAGAATCTTAATAGTATACTATGAATGATATGCAGATATATAGTATATAGAATAATTGTATTTTAAATTTCATTTATTAAAAAAGAAGAATAATATTATTTTGTGATTACTGAATTAAATTGTAATAAAATTCTAATGTATGTTTCTGGTTTACCAATACTATTAAATTCTTTGGTCCATTGAGATTATATTTTTTGAAATCATGTTAATTGAATTGATACCAGACACTAACATCGAGCTATCTACGATCAGGTCTCTATAGGTGGTATTAGAGTATATTTATAAGAAACCATGGAAACTATAATTAGGAAACAATATATTAGAGAAAAAACCCTATGTTATAATTTGAGGATATGTATATAATAACATCTTATAAATTATGTTAAGTTAGATATTATGTGTGGATTCCTAGAAATACATCCATGTCTAGATACTATAGGTGGAAGTGGTTTTTGTTCAAATATACCTAGGAGAAACAACTCCAATATGGTATTTTTATCCTGACATTGGGTAACCTGGTACATGACAGCAGGCCTTACTATAAACATGGTTTGACACTCCTATGGGATCTGTTTTCGATAATTCACATTATCATTATAGACCAGTATTATGTATTATTAAAAATAAATATCCTAGGTTAATCATAAGGTGTTTTAGAAAGAAAATAAGGTTTAATGAATTTAAAATCTACGAAATAATATTATATATAAACCCTAGAACAAGGAAGGCCCAATGTGAAAATCAATAGATGAAGTATTTATTTAATGAGGTTGTTTGGAAAACAATTTTTAAAATGCTATATAATGATTAACCTAATTTTAAGTATATCCATAATTGATATTATGTAAATTATATCAATATTGTTTTATAAAAACAACCAAATTTATGGTGGGTTTTAACAATTCAAATATGGGAAGGCCATGGGTTATGAACCCCTAACTGAAGAACAATAAGGGTGTCACACCAACCACTAACCTACACATTTTCTGAGTTTATTTTATAATTATTTTAGTTAAACAATTTGATGAATTAAAGTTAATGATGAACAAGTAGTATCACTTTTCAGGATTTTTTATTATTCAATTAACCATATTGGGTATAGAATATATTTAAAGACAAATTGATAGAATTTTCCCTCTTATATATTTGTTACAATCTATTAAAATATTATTTTTGTGTTTCAAGAATAATTTTTTATTATCGGTAATTAATTACTATGAGTAATGGAATGAAAAATAATTTGATCTATAAAAAGAAAATTTATGACTATTGATAAGAAATTTATACCTATCATGTAAAAATATTTCTTTATATTCTTCATCCGTAAAATAATAACCCAAAATTAGGGAAATGAGTTTGACATAAAATTTTGTTTTAATATCATAATTAATGATGAACATAAGGACATCTAAATCATTAAATATTTATAGCATTGAGACCCACAAAATTATATTAATCATCCACATATTTTTTAATTAATTAACTGATTCACACCCTATTAATTTTTATGATTTGCTTTTATGTATATATCTATACATTCCACTGGTGTACTCTTACATTGACAGATAATTATATGGTAGTCCTTGTGACCTTTTTACTTTAGATTCTATATTTTATAGATGCTGACCTATGAACCCTTATTATTATGTGTGATTTAAATCATATATGTTACTAATAAAAATGTCACCATGATAAAGTTTAAATTCCTAGGATGCAATTTAAATAAGGTGGGGGAACGTAACACCCCCAAAATGAAAAGAATTAACTATGTATTTGATATCGTGTGTGACAAGTGACACCAAGCATGTAAGGTAATAAAATTTTCTGATATATTAAAATATATTTATAGTTAAAAAAGATTCTATACATTTCAATGCATAAAAAACGAAGTTAAATAATGTTTCACGCAAGAGATACCTTATTTGAATGTTTGTGTTACACGCAAGAGAGACCTTCTTCACCAGCTTACACCACACCATAGATTGAGTTTCGACAAATTACAACGTATTATTAAACAATTATTTTTTAATATATTATGATATAATATCGCTATTAGGTTTGGAATCTGAATAGTATAAAAGGTATTGTAAAATTAAATGGGTTATTTAAAAAAAATTAATACATTGGTTATAAATGAATTTCAAATGAAAATAAGAACCAATTGGATATAAAAATAAATATTATTATATTTATTCTTCCAAATAAATTTTGTCTTAATAATATTAATTAATTAAAATTAGTGACTGATTTTATATAAATATATATATTTAAATTTCAGTAAATTATTTTTTATATTTATCTGTTGGATTTGATAGTCATAATAGAAGAACGAACTCTATTTTTCAAATAAAATCCACCTTTTTATTAAGGAAATTTTATTGAATTTTAATGGAATACTCATTTTAAATTTGAATTTTGAGACTTTAATTGATTTAATATGTAAATATAAACATCATATTTGAAATAGAATCATATTAATTAGGTCAGGGTTAATTTTTTTATGTTATTCCAAAACATTTCATTTTTACAGAATAGTTAAAAATATGAAATTTTAGTTGGAAACATCTTTTTAATCTAATATAATTAAAAAGATAAATTTTATTATATATTAGATTTAGTGGTTAATTAGATAATATTATTATAAATCAATAAAATTTATTTCATTAGAATCAATTTCGATTTGAAATTGATTATACAAACATAGAAACCTTTCGAATGTTCTTTCTTTAAAAAATTACATTGTCATCCTGCACACAGGATGAATTTTAAATTAATTTTTAACAATTCAGTGATTGTAATATAAAAAAATTTATTCCATGATTTAAATAATTAATACATATAATTTCTAATAAGACCAAATTTGTCATTGAAAAAAATATTATTTAATGTAATAAAAATTACTCACAATTATTAAGGTAAAAATAAGAATAGTAAATGACTTGACCATATAATTTAGAGTCCAAATTACCTAGACACTTTTCCAACAAAAATTTTATGTCAGTAATTCTAAAATAAAGCCTCATGTGATTTTTTTTTGTTTTTATGACTTTTTTTAAATAGTAACATATGTTCACATAACGTGTTTCCAAAAATTCCTTGTGAGCCGTTTTCCTTCCCTATAAAGGCCACCACCTCCCCCCATTACCGAAACCTCTCAAACAACTTAGTTTTGGCTAATATCAACCCATACAGCTTCATATCATCCCTACTGAGGACCTTCAATCCTCCACTTGGACATGATGAAATCCAAGGATGGTTTTTCGTACAAACCACTAGTAGAATCCTCATTATGTAGTAATAAACTTCCTCAAGATCATTACTTTTTTCCATTCTTCAACCCTTAATCTATTATTATTCTATTCATTTACAACAAAACCAATATACTTAATATACTAGGATGTTTATATTCTATGGTTTCTACTGACACTTATACACACATCAATCTAATGGTTAATGAAAATTTTGTTTTCGTGTACGGTGAACTACTACTTCTTGAAACAATGATTATTCATTTTTCCCTTACCACCACTCATGGTGGTAATTATTTTAGAAACACAATTTAGATATGATATATATGAAATTTATTGTGTATTTATACATATTTGACCCTATTATTACACCTACCATTACTAAATTTTATTTTACATTAATACGATAACATCGTTTCAGGAAGTGTGGACTATCACCCCTTAGAAGTGGTGTGATTATTTCATAGTAAACTAGGAAGATATAGAGGATGGATTCAATAAAATATATGTGACATAAAAACATTTATATTGTATTCATTACACAATTACATTTCTGGAAATATAATATAATATATATATATATATATCTTTTTTATTACCCATTCACACACTTAAAAAGTGATAACGCCATTCATAGGCATGTGCACTACCACCTTTGGAACAATGTTTGATTATATTTTCATCAAATATATATATATATATATATATATATATGATTGAAAAAATTATTTATGATATAATTATCATTCATGAAAGATGTGGAGTCACTTACCTTCTTTCCATAACAATCATTGAAAAAATGAAAACGTTACTCATGGATACATACGGTCACCCATCTCCATTATCATTAGATTGATTAATTTTTCATAACCTTAATTAATTATTGATTTTAAAATTATAATTAATTTATTAAAATGATAATTATTCCATGGATATTATTTTTTACATGTTATATAATTAACACATTGACCATAGCTGACCTACTGATATTATTTTTCACACATAAATAGAATTCTGTAAAAACCTAATATAAACATAATTATTTATGTAGTTGTATAAAATATTGTAAAAAGTGAAATAAAATTATTTATAAACATGAAAAAGGTTCTCATGAAATTATAAAATTAACACTAATTTATTATACCAGAATTTAAATGATGATCATTCGAAAGGAAACAAATGTTAAGAGATTATCATATCACTTTTTACATCCCTGAGATAAATTTAATGTTCACCACAGTCAAAATTTTTATGATGTATCTACTAGAAATTTTTATATATCATATTTTCACAACCCGATTTCTACATGATGAGGGAAGGGACCATAATGTGCCACACCATTCCTTCCTCAAGGATAAAGAGATATAATGACCCTTGAGTCCCACCTCTAATAGGCCCCATAGTGGAGACTATCACCAAGGGTATAAAATCTCATATAATATAGAAGGAATTATCCGATTTATAGAATAATATTTGGATATATGATGGTAAATCCCATGAAACTCTATAAGCCAAAAGTAAATGTAATGACAAAACCCATTTACACATGCTTGATCAAAAATTAAATAAGATACAAGGCACAAAAATAAAAAAATTCATGCTCCAAATGAGAAGAGGCTAAGAAGAAACAACACCTATTCCTGATGCCTAGGAATGTAATGTCTAGCATAGTAATCGAATTCCTCCTAGAAACTAGAAAATAGATTTTGATATATAGGGTGAGTATACGATTATACATAATACGAAAACAAAAGGCACCCATGCACAATTGAGGGTACATACTAATTTCCCTATGAGAAAACAATATAACCTCAAAGCACCTACCATGGAATAGTAACCATCCTAGCCTTATAAAGGCACACACGTCATATAACGCAAGTCAAGTAAATTATTAGTATAAGAACATCAATATTTGTTTACCCTACACAACTTTCCCACTAGTCAACTACTCATTCCTAATAGATAATGTCTTGATGGTACCACTCCTCCCATACACAGTCCTAACGCCACAACTTGCCTGCACACACCTTGGCCTCAAATCACACTCAATCCCGACTGCAGATAGGTGGGCCACAAAAACCCCAGCTCTTGCCTGAATACACATGGGCCTCATCCCGATAACACTTTGTAAAACAATATTGACCCAAAAACACCTTGGCCTCTCATCCACAACAAACAATTTCTCAAACAATCATTGGATATGGTATGCCTCAAGCCATTATAGCCTACTCGAATGTGCTTGAGTGGTATGAAAACATAAGAGGGTGTGAGGAAGAATGATTGTAACCAACCATCCATCCTCCCACCGAGATGTTGGGAAGGACACCCTCCCCCATGTTATGGGGTTTTTCATCATATTTTTCTTAACATGGGTGTGATGTGTACAGAAATCACAAGGAACTGCAATTTATACATATAGAAAAGCAAAACTCGGCCCAAAATTTGAGTTTCCAAACAACTAAACAAACGATCCCACCAGTACCACTTTTTTTGATACCTCTATATGTAGAACCACACAAAAGATACATACAAAGAATAAAACAAACCCATATTCATTTAATCATATGCCATTCATTTACTTAAGGGATCCACCGTAATTTATTCTCATAGTACCGAGAAACTACCAACTGTAACCATACCAAAACAAAAAGAAAATCCAAACAACAGTCTTATCGTACAACAATAGAAAACCAAATTTACAATCTAATACAGAAACCACCATCCTTCCTAGACACATGTTCATCCATTCCCAATAATAATTCTTCTAAATTAAACCACACAATCATTTCTCACAACTTATTCATATATTCCACGTGCCCAAAATTTTCCATGATGCATTCCCACTGCATTATAGTTCATAACCACCTTGCAATCCACTGTCGAATGTCACCCCACGACCATATCCCAAACAATGGTAGTTCTACTTCCTATAAGTTTATCCATTTTGTAATCAATCAGTCTCTCGAACTATGATACCAACACATCCCTTATACTTCCCCACACACAAAGCCCCAAAAAACTAATATCAACCCACAAACCCATTGTACACACATACCACACCCATCTCTTAGAACCAACTCCCCTATCCCACCTTGTACCCATAACCATTCTCTCAATAGCAACATCAAACGACTCTTATAGTCACAGAAATCAACAGAAAAAATCAATCATCCACCCATATCAACATGATATATATATATATATACATATTTAACCAAAAAAGGTTTTTTATTTCTAATTAATTATAACTATGGTGGTCACACAATAGGTTTGATATTAGGAATCCATTTATTTAATCATGTATATGTGGTTTAACTATTTTTCATGTTAAAATATTTTATGAAAGCATCACAATAAAATAGGATCTCGCTAGTTCATAATAAAATATCACCAACACACATGATTCATAGGAGACAAAAAGTATCAATAATCCATAAAATAATCAAGATTAACAATGAATCAGGCGATCAACATCAATCCACTCCCTACATGTTTTTTTATTTAACCCTATTGACTTTTGATCATATGTCACTCTTTTTTATTTCTCATTTTGATAAAATTATTCAGCCATTCCTCATAAGTAATCATTAGTAAACCCACCACATGTGATGCAAAATAAGGAATGATAGAAGAAAATCCATACCAGATGATCAATGCATTGATGTTCCTCCTTGCGTTAAGAACATAGTTCGCATGAGTGACACAAGACTCCATGAAAACTAAGCATGATGGGGCTCTAGCATAGGTGCACTACTCTTATAGGGAGGAAGGCTCTTAGAACACCATAGGGGGAACAAAAAACAAATAGAAGGGAATATATCAAATTTTAAGAGCTTGATCCTATTTTAAATGAATAACAGTTTCCAAATGTCATTTTCGTGGGGTTGGGGTGAAGATATGGTGGTTTGAGAATCTCAAATCACCCGGGACATTGAAATAGTAAAAGATATAGTTAATAGCCTTTTAAATTCACTATAAAACAACCAATTATATTTTGAATCTTTATTTATGCCAAAGAAGGCGTTATAGGGGAAAAACTATGAAAACATGGGAAGTAGAAATTTGGAAAAGGGTGAGACATCGTTCGACAAGACATCGTAACTGTGTGACTCTTATGGTGCAATTGTGATGGTGAGACTGTGACAGTGGTGCAACCATGAAGGTGTTACTATAACAGTGAAACCATTATCTATGCCACAATTTTAGTGAAACCATTTTGTGGAACTGGGTTTTTAGTAGACTCCCAGGAAAAGCCACATTGACCCTCCAAGAAACATAAAAACACTAGATTATCACAAAGTGCCCAAGGAAATCAGGGTCATTACATCAGATACCTATAAAACAATTCACATCCTTGATAATTTAATATTAAACCCTTAAATAATAGTGGTCTGGAAAACCACCCCATGATATACCTCTCAAGGATAAACTGCCCTATGTTGTTCAAAAAGTGGAAGGAAAACCTAGATATCCAAGGAAAGTTCCTTGACATCTATCTCATGATCAATGATAGAAACATTAAGTATCCTCTACCATAAGAAGCCACATTACACCAAGGTCATAATATCTAGACCCATGGATTAGGGAGCTCAATCTTCCAGGTCAAGATAGTGTCAACTTTGGGTGGCACTGTCTCACCTGAACAAGATTAATTGTATCCTCATTAATGTGTCTTGATTAGGGATTAGGTCCTCCCTTCCCCATAGTCAGGACATTTATTCACACATTCGGATATTATGGTAACACCTCACCTAAACATGGTCATGCATTAAATCATAAAACAAAGAACAAGGTAAAACATAGAAACAAAACATGGAATAACTATAGGTATTGGGAACACATCGATTCATCGGGCTCCCAAATACTCTCTTTGAGGTCACTGTGCCTCCATAACATACAAACCGAGGGAATGGTCAATCCATGAATTGTCTTCTCCTTAGGATCCTTGATTCTTATTGGTCGTTCTGTAACACCCAAGACTTTTATAAGAAATATTTTGTTTTTATTTTATATAAATCATCAAAGGAATCTTTCACTACACACAACACTATATTGGCTTGATTTACACACAATCACGACCTTCCTTGAAGCTTGCATCATACGCAATACCTAGTTTCACTAAACAACGATAGGCTATTAAAATATTTTTAAAACTAGCCATTATGAATAGTAATACCCACTTTTTTAATTTTTGAAAATTTTATTTTTCAAAATGGTCTTCATTTTTGGATTTTGAATATTGAAATTAGCCTAGGGTGAAATTTTGGTATATTTTTGAAAACTTTCAATTTTTGATCAATAGTGAAAACACTAGGTTACTATTTAAAAACCGACTTTTTATTTAAATAATTATTAATTTTATTTAAATTTATTTTTGGTCAAAATTGATACATAATACCTATATAAGTTCAATTCAATTCATTGGAGTCATTTTATAAAGATTATATATATATATAATTTATTGAACTTTTCACCGTCTTTTACCCACCTCTTAGGAGAATTTAGAAATTTACATAAAACTTAATTTTACCACTTCTGTGAGTGGAATTTCAAAAACTTGAGAAACACGGTTGATGTAATTAAGTAAAATTTGGTTCAATGAGATAAAAATAATTTTTGGTGAATAGTAACTTTTTACTTTTCTGAACCACGTTTAAAAGTAAATAGGGTAATTAAGGGTAAAAATGATATTATTATTACACTAACACATGTCCTAAATCTATTGGATAAGTGTAATTCAACCAAAAAACCTTAGGAATAAAATATGACCATTTAGGTCCAGTTTTATTAGATTAGGACATTTATTATTTATTTATTTAAAGAAGGGTTAAAATAGTCAAAATCAAAGTTTAATAAGTAAATAATTTTTAATATAGGGTTATACATAAGATAAATTCGAATGTAAATATTAATTATAATTATAAAATGATTTAGTACATAATGGTATTTTATTTGTAATTTTAATACCATAAATAATTTAATTTATTTATGACACAATGATTATGCAGTAATGATCATATTAATGAAATATTTACATAATTGATGTTATAAATACCAAAATAAATGTAATTTGAGACTTTTTATGAATTACAATAATTTTATATGTTAATATGACATGTTGGTATTTATTTAAGTAAATTTTTTCTAACTATTCTTTCGGTTATGATTTTTACAAAAATCAATTACCATATAGTGTCAAAATTGACATAAAATAGTTTTTAAAACAAATATTATATTATTAATTGTTATTTTATTCTGAAAAAAATAAGGTTTGTACAAATGACTTATATAAGGTAATATATATTAATAATAAGCAACTTGGGTTTCTTTTGGCTTGTTATAGTAAGTTTATTAACCATATAGTGTGAGAAAACAAGAAGACACGGTAAAAGTAAAATTATTTAACTTAAAGATAAATCTAAATGATAAGGTTACAATAGAAACCTAAACTTTTATAAATTCTATTGAATGAGAGGATTTATACCAATCCCCACCTTATCATCGAAATAAATCAATTTTATGCTATTTAAAACCGAATATAACTTTATAATAAAATAATATTTTTTGTTTTTCCAAAGGTGCCCCTCTCCTCCCTTATAAAAGGGAACCTCCTCCCTCTCCTCCTCACACCACTTTGAGCCTTAAATCTCGTCCAACCCCTACCAATTTCTCCTCTAAACTTCCATAGAAACATCCTATAGGTCATGGTATTCTTAAATGACCAATTATTGTGCCCTAAAATGAGGTCTCAAAGAGGCGCTTCAAAGAAGAGGTAATGTCTGTTACCGATTATTTCAACATTATTTCTTCTTCCACTTATTCTTCTTTAGTTGTTTCATTATGAATTAATAACATCAGTATCACTCATATAATTATATGTTATTATAATTATTAAAAATACCTATTTAACCATCTATCCAGCCTACGGAAAACGAAATCTCTACGCGTGCGTACGTACGGAATACCGTCTCCACGCCTTGGTGTAATCTATTTTTCACCACCACCTTTATTTGATGGGTATAATGGTGTAAAGAATAAATATATATGATTATTTTAAATTGATATTGATTATGAAATAGTATACATACTCTCCAATACAATTCCATGATCATGGGAACGATATCATCGCTCGTGCGTACGTACGGAATACCGTCTCCACGATGTGATGTGACTCGTTCTACATGATTTTCATTTCATAATGATTACATAAATTAATTGAGTGAATAAATATGATATATATTACACTAATACCAATATCTAAGTGATGTATCTATAACCTATAAAGAATAATAATAATTTTTTCAACAAAACACGCATAAGAACAAAAAGTAATAAACACCCGAATAACAAGTAGCAATGAAATATTACTAATAAGATGCTAATAATATGACCATATATGATATCATAAAAATGAGTATGATTCTAGAATAATTCAATGACATATTTAAATAATTATAAAGGATGTTTGGATACTTACAAAGCAAATCAAACCTAAGGTAAGGGACAATCTCGCAATCTCAATTTCTATCCGAGATTGTTTATTCTTCAGAATTTACTGGGGAATATTTATCATCCACATCCATGTTTCATCAATATTTTATATTATTTATATCCTCCTACAATTTTTTAAATCCAATTTTACCCTTTGGTGAGTTTTTAGTAAAAGATATGAAAGGAATCTTTTGTCATTTTTCGTATGAGATACTATTTTACTTTTCCGACAAAAGTACGAGAAGAATGTTTTTTTAACTTATACAGAATTAATGTATTTTTAAAAAATTATTTCCAAGAAGTGTCCTTTACAAGATTTCAAGTTTATTTTTAATCAACTTCTTTTATATTAAAATTTTTGTGACATGTAAAGAAAGGAAAAAAATTTTAGAAGTAGAAAGGATATTTTCCTCAAGAATGGAGTTCAAGTGTTTTATCAAAAGTATTTTCCCCCTAAGATAATATAGGGTTCTGTTTTTATACCTATTATTACATTTATTTGATTATATTGTGATGGAATTATTTTTATGAATTCATTTATCTTATATTAATTGTTTTATGATGTCATGATGTTTAAAAATCCCATTTTTATTACATGGGTTATGCAATGATGTATGATTTATGATTTTGTGTCACACATAAAAATGGTATCATTATGAGATGGGTGGGACCTATATCTCCCTCCAATTCATTGGGTAAATATTTATATCTCATTAGATAGACATGGCTGGAACAACAGGTTAAACCGGTTCAGTGAAACAGGACTGAAACGAGTAGTGAACTCGGTTCAGAAATGGACTTTGTCTGCTAAGATAGTCTTGGATATGAGTCTTGACTACTAAGAAATGATTATCTATGATTATGTACGTATGAAGTAATGTTTCATGTTTTATGTTATTATTATTGAGATTACATTTCACTACTATGATTTATCCCATGTTATTAAATTATGATATCTTTTGCAGGTTAAGATTTCCAAAATGAAATGTTCTTATGAATATGATGTGATTGATATTTATTTTGTTTACCCTCACTGAGAATTTGAGCTCAACCTTTTGTATGTTTTCTTTCCCCAGGTCAGGAAGAATGTTATTAAGTAGGATATGCCAAAAAGGGACTATAGATATGATGAAAAAAATGGGAGACATTGTAGATGCTTTATGAACCAGTTTTTTATGTTTCCCAGTTTCTAAAGACATTATACCTATATCATCCTTTCATGGTTTTGTTATATGTTGTAATAAGTATGCTTCAATTTTTAAGTATTTACCATGTATGTAAATTATGGGTCGTTATAGTTGGTATCAGAGGAAAGGTATAGTCAACCTTTTGAGACTAGGTTGTGATAGACTTAGTAAGAAACCTAATTATATATCTAAGCATAGAACACAATCTTAGAAATGGCCATGAAAAACCTATGACAAGACCTTAAGTGGGTAATTTTATTTTTTATTATGTCTTTTTTCAATTATAATTAGTGTTTCTAACACTATTCTTCTTGGTTTTAGTCAATGGCTGGAACCCGAAGGAACTGTGTTAATGCGGAATGCGACGGGCAATGCAATGATTTTCCCCCTGAGAAACCAAACATTATGGGAGCTAAAATGAAAAATCTTGTAGCCATGCTCACACAACTTTCTCAAGCTATGAATCATGTAGGACTTCCAAACAAGCAAAGGAAGGAGCAACATTCTGTTGAATTCTTCATGAGGCAGCGTTTACCTTCATTCAGTGGGTCTACTGATCCATTAGTTGCTGAGCAATGGATCAGTACTACTGAAAAGATATTTTAATTTCTTCAATGTTCTGAACATGATAAAGTCATCTTAGCAGTTTATCATTTGGAAGGTTAATCTGGTCAATGGTGGAATCTTATCAAGAATACAAGGCCAAGAGATGAAATTGAGTCCATGGAATGGGAAATGTTCAAGAACATATTTTTCAATAAGTACTTCCCTCGTATTCTTCGAACAAAGATGGAGAATGAGTTTCTTGAACTTAAGAAAAAGGATGATAAATTTGTTGGTACCTATGAAGAAAATTTTACAAGACATGCAAGGTAATATTCTGGGATTATTATCCAACAAGAGAGTAAGATCGATCGATTCTTTAGTGGCTTAAAACCAAGTCATTGAAGGGAATTAGCCATAAGGGACTTCAATAGCTATGTGGAAATTGTTCGAAGTGGTCTCAAAGTTGAGATGGAGATTGGAGTAACCCATCAGTCATATGGGTTTGATAATAAGTGGAAAATGGAATTCAATGGAAAATCTAAATAGCACACGAAAAAGAAGATTAGTTTTCTCTTATTCTCAAAGTGTGGAAAGAAACATAGAGGGAGTTGTCTTAAAGGGACAATTAAATGTTTCAAATGTGCAAAGGAAGGTCATCTGGAATTTGAATGTCGTAATTATGGGAAGAAGATGTCTAGTGGTGCGAACAATGAAAGGGCTATACAGAGTGCACCTCCTACACTTCAATGTTACAAGTGCAAGGAAATGGGGCATTATTACAATCAATTCCCTAATCCAAGGGTTGTTGATGGTGATCAACGTCAACAAACTCTTAAGGATAAAGACAATAAAAAGTCACATGCAAATTATATCAGCGATGTGGAGTACGATAATATAGTGGTGAAAGGTACACTTACCATCCACTCTAAAGTAGAAAATGTTTTATTTGATTCTGGATCCACCCACTCTTTTATTTTTTAAGAATTTTCTAAGGGTATCATAGTATTACCTCAACAATTAGATGTTGAGTTATCTGTGACAAACCCTAATGGAACAACAGTCGCATCAAAAGTTTATAATTCGTATCCTATTGAAGTTTGTGGGAAAGTGCTTCCTCCAAATCTTGTAATCCTTCCTATAGTGGAATTTGATGTGATTCTTGGCACATATTGGCTTTCTCTATATGCAGATCATATCAATTTCCAAATAAGGGAAGTCACATTTCATATTCCAGATCAATCTATGATCGTCTATCGATGCAAGGAAGAACATAACCTTCCAGTGGAAATTTCTTCTATCTTATGAGACTTGATTCCTCTAAATAAAGGTTATTTATCTCAAATGGTTGGAGAGAAAATCATGATTAAGAATATTCCCGTTTTACGGGAGTTTGAAGATGTATTTCTGGAGGAATTTCCGGGTCTTCCACCAAATCGTGAAGTTGAGTTTTCAATCGAACTCGTACTGGGTGATTTGCCTATTTCAAAGACACCATATAGAATGACCCCAATTGAGTTACAGGAATTGAAGAAGAAACTCCAATAGAACCTTGATAAGGGATTCATATGCCCTCGTGCGACACCTTGGGGAGCACCTATTCTGATTGTTAAGAAGAAAGATGGATCAATGAGACTCTGTATTGATTATCGAGAACTTAACAAGATCACTATCAAGAACAAATATCCTCTCCCATGAAATGATGACTTATTTGACCAACAACGCAGAGCTCCATACTTTTCCAAGATTGATCTTCATTCAGGGTATCATCAATTAAAGGTCAAAAGGAAGGATATACCAAAGACGGCCTTCCACAAAAGGTATGGACACTATGAATTTATTGTGATTCCATTTATCTATCTTCAAGGATTAAATGAATAGAGTCTATAGAGACTATCTTGATCAGTTTGTGGTAGTCTTTATAGACGAAATTCTTGTCTATTCAAAAAACAAGGAAGAACATGAAGATCACTTGAGAATTGTATTGAAGACCCTGAGAAAGGAGAAGCTTTATTCCAAATTTACCAAGTGTGTATTTTAGATTCAAAATGATGTATTTTTGGGTCACATAACCTCAAAAGAGGGGATATCTATGGATCCAACAAAAACAGAGGATATCGAATGATGGTCGAGACCAACAACAGTAACTAAGATCTGATATTTTCATGGTTTGGCTGGATATTATCGACGTTTTGTGAAAGATTTTTCATAATTATATAATCCACTCACCAAGTTGACTCGAAAAGAAGTTATGTTTGTTTGGATGGAGGAATGTGGAGAGAATTTCAAGGATTTGAAAAGAAGGTTATCCAGTGAACCTGTGCTCACACTGCCTTGTAGTGGAGAAAGGTTTGTGATCTATAGTGATGCATCCAAGAAGGGATTGGGGTGTGTTCTTATCAAAAATGATATGGTGATAGCTTATGCCTCATGACAGTTGAAAATCCATGAGAAAAATTACCCAACTCATGATTTGGAGTTAGCTACAGTAATATTTGCGTTAATGATTTGGAGGAATTATTTTTATGGAGAAAGGTGTGACATTTATACTGATCTTAAATGTTTAAAGTATATTTTCACACAAAAAGAGATGAATATGTGGAAAAGAAGATGGTTGGATCTGATTGAGGATTACGACTGCTCAATTCATTACCACCCTGGGAAAGCAAACAAGGTGGCAGATGCATTAAGTCGACAAGACCATGCTAGCTTATCCATGATGAGGATCACAAAAGATCCAATATTTATGGATTTACAAAGGATGGATCTTGGAATTATAATGGAAGGGGAAAATTCTTATCTTTCCCAAATGAATGTTCAACCATCTATACATGTGAAGATTAATGAGGAACAGAAAGAAGATGTAGAGTTACAAAAAAAGGTGAGAAATGTTCCTGAATTCAACCTTGATTGGGATGGGATAATAAATATCAGGAATCGGGTTTGTGTTCCTCCCATCCCCGAGTTAGAGAAGGAGCTGCTAGATGAGGCTCATAGTTATTCATTCTCTATACATCCCAGAAGCATGAAGATGTCTTTGGACCTAAAAGGGTACTTCTAGTGGGATGACATGAAAAGAGATGTTGCTGAATATGAATCTCGATGCTTGGTTTGTCAGCAAGTTAAAGCTGAGAGACAGAAGTCTAAGGAGATGTTACAACCATTACCCATACCAGAATGAAAATGGGAAAACATCACTATGGACTTTGTCACTGGAATTCTTAAAAAATCCAAAGGAAATAATACTATTTGGGTCATAGGTGATCATCTTACAAAGTCGGCACAATTCATCGCTATTTGATAGGATTTCTCTCTAGATCAGCTTGCCAGGATATATGTAAATGAAGTGGTAAGATTTCATGGAGTTCCACTTTCTATTATATCTGATCGGGAACTAAGGTTTACCTCAGTGTTCTGGTGAAGTCTTCAGCATACTTTCGATACAGAGTTGAGTTTCATCACTGCTTATCATCCTCATACAGACGGTCAGTCTGAGAGGACGATTGAAACTAAAGAAGATATGTTGAGAGCTTTCTCTATGGATTTCAAAGGTCGTTGGGATCAACAACTACCTTTGTTGGAATTTTCTTATAATAATATCTTTCCCTCCAGTATTCAGATGGCTCCTTATGAAGCTCTCTATGGAAAGAAATGAAGGACTCCAACTTGCTGGGATGAAGTTGGGGAAGTAAATCTATTAGGACCTAATCTTGTTGATGAGATGGCCGAAAAGGTCCGATATATTCAACGACACATAAGTGCATCTTAGAGTCGACAAAAAAGTTATGCTGACAACCGAATAAAATACTTAGAGTTTTAAGTGGGTGATAAAGTGTTCTTACAAATATCTCCTTGGAATAGAGTAATGAGATTTGGAAGGAAGGGAATGTTGAGCCCTAGGTATATGAGTCCTTTGGAAATACTGGATCGTGTTGGGAAGGTAGCTTACCAATCGGCGCTTCCACCGAATCTCTCTCAATTTCACGATGTGTTCCATGTATCTCTCCTGAGAAAGTACATACCTGATCCTTCACATGTACTCAGCTCAGAAGTTGTACCGCTGTAGCAAGATCTTTCTTATGAAGAACAACTGATAGATATTCTGGATCGTAGCAAAAAAGTCCTACAGAACAAGACCACTCACTTTGTTAAAGTTTTATGTAGGAACCACCAATTAGAAGATGCTACATGAAAGCTTGAGGATATGATGAGGGAGAGGTATCCTCATCAGTTTATTACAAAGTGATTAATTTCGAGGGTGAAATTCATTTTAAGGGGGTAGAATGTAACACCCGAGACTTTTATAAGAAATATTTTGTATTTATTTTATATAAATCATCAATGGAATATTTCGCTACACACAACACTAGCTTGTCTTGCTTTACACGCAATCACGACCTTCCTCGATAGCTTGCGTCGTACGCAATACCATGTTTCACTAAGAAACGATATGCTATTAAAATATTATTAAAAATAGCCATTATGAATAGTAATACCCACTTTTTGAAATTTTCTATGTTTTATTTTTTAAAATGGACTTCATTTTTGGATTTGGAATATTGAAATTATCCTAGGGTGAAATTTTGGTATTTTTTTGAAAACATTCAATTTTTGTTGAATAATGAAAACACTAGGTTACTATTTAAAAACTGACTTTTTATTTAAATAATTATTTATTTTATTTAAATTTATTATACTTCAAATGGATTCATAATACCTATATAAGTTCAATTAAATTCATTGGAGTCATTTTATAATAATTTTAGATATATAAAAATTTTATTGATCTTTTCACCGTCTTTTACCCACCTCCTAGGGGAATTTTCTAATTTACATAAAACATAATTTTTCTTCTTCTGTGAGTGGAATTTCAAAAATATGAGAGACACGGTTGATGTCAGTAAGTAAAATGTGGTTCAATGAGATGAAAATAATTTTTTGTGAATAGTAACTTTTAAATTTTATTTACCACGGTTAAAAGTAAATAGGGTAATTAAGGGTAAAAATGATATTATTATTACCCTAAAACATGTTCTAATTCTATTGGATAAGTGTAATTCGACCAAAAACAACCTTAAGAATAATATAGGACCATTTATACCCACTTGGATTAGATTAGGACATTTATTATATATTTATTTAAAGATGGGTTAAATTAGTTAAAATCAAATTTTAATAACTAAATAATTTTTAATATAGGGTTATACATAAGATAAATTCAACTATAAATATTAATTAGAAAGATAAAAAGATTTTATACAATATGTTATTTTATTTGTAATTTTTATACAATAAATAATTTAATTTATTTATGACACAATGATTATACAGTGATTATATTATTAATATAATATTGATAGGATTGATGTTATAAATACCCAAATAAATGTAATTTGAGGCTTTTTATGAATTACAATAATTTTCCATGTTAATATGACATAATATTATTGATTTAATTAATATTTTTAGAACTAATATTTCTGTTATGAATTTTACAAAAATCAATTACCAAATAGTGTCAAAATTGACATAAAATAGTTTTTAAAACAAATATGATATTATTAATTGTTATTTTATTCTTAAATATCTATGGGTCAGCCAAATGACTTAAATAATGTTATATATATTAATAATAAACAACTTGGGGTTCGTTCGGTGTGTTATAGTAAGTTTATTAACCTTATAGTTTAAGAAAACAAGAAGACACGGTAAAAGTAAAATTATTTAACTTAAAGTTAAATCTAAATGATAATGTTAAAATCGAAACCTAAACATTTATAAATTCTATTGGATGAAATAATTTCGACCCATACCCACCTTAGATTCAAAATAAATCAATTTGGATCTATTTAAAACCGAATATGACTTTATAATAAATTAATATTTTTAGTTTTTTCAAAGGTTCCCCTCTCCTCCCTTATAAAAGGGAACCTCCTCCCTCTCTTCCTCAAAACACATTGAGCCTTCATGCTTGGAAAATTCCTACAAATTTATCCTCTCCACTTCCCTAGAAAAATCCTAGAGGTCTTGGTCTTTTTCAAAGACCAATTTTAGTCCCCTAAAAGGAGGTCTAAAAGAGGGGCTTCAAATAAGAGGTAATGTCCGTTACTGATTCTTTCAACTTTATTTATTCTTCCACTTCTTCTTCTTTAGTTGTTTAATTATTAATTAATAACATCAGTATCAATCATATACAGATATGTTATTATAAGAATTAAACAACCCTATTTCACCATCTATCCGTCCTACGGAAAACGAAATCACCGCGCGTGCGTACGTACGGAATATCGTCTCCACGCCGTGGTGTAATCTATTTTCCACCACAACCTTACTTGGATGGGTATAAGGGTGTAAATAATAAATATATATTATTATTGTAAAGTGATATTGATTCTGAAATAGTATACATACACTCCAATACAATTCCATGATCATGGGAATGATATCATCACTCGTGCATACGTACGGAATATCATCTCCACGATGTGATGCGACTAATTATACATGATTTTTATTGAATAATGATTACATAATTGAATTGAGTGAATAAATATGATATATATTACACTAATAAAATTATCTAACTGAGGTATTTATAACCAAAAAATAATAATAAGAATTTATTCGACAAAAAATGCATAAGAACAAAAAGTAATAAACACCTGAATAACAAGTATCAATGATATATTACTAATAAGAAGCTAAGAATATGAACATATATGATATCATGACAATGAGTATGATTCTGAAATAAGTCAAATACATTATTTAAATCATTATACAGGATGTTCGGACACTTACGAATCAAATCAGACCTAAGGTAAAGGACAATCTCGCAATCTCAATTTTTTCTGAGATTGATTATACTTCAGAATTTACTGGGGAATATTTATCATCCACATACATGTTTCCTCAATAAGTAATATTATTTATATCCTCCTACAATTTTTTAAATCTATTTTTACCCTTCGGTGAGTTTTTGGTAAAAGTTATGAAAGGAATCTTTTGTCGTTTTTCGTATGAGGTACTTTTTGACTTTTCCGACAACAGTACGAGAAGAATGTTTTTTTAACTTATACGGCATGAATGGATATTTAAAACATTATTTACAAGAAGATTACTTTACAATTTTTCATGTTTATTTTTAATCAACTTCTTTTAGTTTAAAATTGTATGACATGTTATGAAAGGACAAATGTTTTTGAAGTAGAAAGGATAATTTCCTCAAGAATGGAGTTCAAGTGTTTTATGAAAAGTATTTTCCATCTAAGATAATATAGGGTTATGTTTATATCCCTATTATTACATTTATTTGATTATGTTGTGATTGACTTATTTTTATGAATTCCTTTATCGTATATGAATTGTTTTATTATGTCATGATTTTTAAGAATCCCATTTTTATTACATGGGTTATGAAACGATGTATGATTTATGATTTTGTGTCACACATAAGAATGGTATCATTATGAGATGGGTGGGACCTATATCTCCCTCCAATGCATTGTGTAAAGATTTATATCTCATGAGATAGACATAGCTGGAATGGCTGGTTAAACCGGTTTAGTGAAACAGGACTGAAGCGAGGAGTGAATTCAGTTCAGAAATGGACTTTGTCTGCTAAGATAGTCTTGTCAATGAATCTTAACTACTATGAAATGATTCCCTATGATTATGTGTGTCTGCCATAAAGTTTCATGCTTTAAGTTATTATTATTGGGATTACATTTCACTACTATGATTTATCCCATGTTATGAAATTATGATCTCTTTTGCAGGTTAAGATTTCCAAAATGATATGTTCTTATAAATATGATGTGATTGATATTTCTTCTATTTTCCCTCACTAAGCATTTGAGATCACCCTTTTGTAAGATTTCTTTCCCCAGTCCAGGAGGACGGTTATTAAGTAAAATATTCCTAAAGGGACTATAGATATGATGAAATAAATGGGAGACAATGTATATGCATTATGAACCAATTGTTTCTGTTTCCCAGTTTCTAAAGACACTATACCTACACGGTTCATTCATGGTTTTGTTATATGTTGTAAAACTTATGCTTCAATTTTGAATTATTAACCATGTATGTAAAGTATGGTTCATTATATGTTCCATGAATGTCGCATCACCCTAGATATCCATCTCTCCCCAATCAATGACATGGGAGTCATCACACAGATACCGACAGAGCTGAGAGACATTGAAGATGTTGTGGATCTTCTCCAAATGCAGTGGATACTCCAATAAATATGCCTCCTTGAGAAATCTTCCCAACACCCTGAATGGTCGGATGAACTAGGGATAACACTTGCTTCCTCTACCAAACCTCTATTTTCCAAACTATGGGTAAGCCATTAAAAACATGTGGCCCCTTACCATGAACTCCAGAGGCCTCCTACTATGATTGGAATATGATTTCTATCGGTCCCAACCCTCCTTTAACGTATCATTTAATAAATGAACCATCTCTATCATGATTTTTACTACCTCTTGTCCAACAAGGGTGACATCCCCATCCTTTTTCTAGTATACAGGTGAATGACATGATAATTCGAACAAGTATTTGAATGGTTAAATTATAATGGTAGAGTGATAGAATTTATTTTAGGAAAACTCTACCAAGGGAATGTTTCATACCCATGAACCTATGGAGTTTATAAAACATGATAGTATCATATCCTCCAACATCTAGATCGCCCTCACTGTTTTCCCATCTGTCTGAGGGTGAGAATAATTGTTATGGCATAACTTGGTGCTATTGTTATTCTATAATTCCTTTCATAGTCATGTGGAAAGACATATGTCTCAATCCAATACAATGGATCATGGAACCCGATGTAGCCACCCCACTTCTCTTACGTATATATGTACTATGGAATCCACTCTACTCATCTCCTTAAGCTCTAAAAAGTGAGATCATTTTGCCAATTGATCCACCGCTACCTAGAAATAATTATAGCCTCTATGATTGTCACGACCCGTCCTCGGGGCCCATTCTGTGACTACCCCAAGACCGACTTCCATAGGCCAGGGGATGGAGCCTAGCACCAAAGGCGTAAATCCCGATAACTGGGAAGGCATTGCCTTTATAAAAGTAAGCAAAACACCATAAGCAGAAGTAAAACACTAATTACAAAAGAAGTGCTAAAAATTAATTGGGGCAGAATACAAACCCAACTGAAGGTAAAGTTACAACTGAACGAAAGTACAACAGAAAGGACAACAACTGGAAGAATAGAAGCAGCTCCTGGGTTATCCACCTAGGATCCTACCTAAACGGTAGGTATAGATAGCACAGCTCCTGGATTGTCCAGCATGGATCCTACCAGAAAGGTAGGTACATATAGCACATCTCCTGGATCTTCCACCACAGATCCTACCTGAAGGTTATGTACAGATATCCTCCACAACGCTCTCACCCTTCAACCTCTTCTGAGTATCGTCACGTCGTGAAGTCCACCTCCAGATACTGACTTGTCGTGAGATCCATCTCCGGGTACCGTCCAGTCCTCAAACACTCGGTCGATGTCAGTGCTACCTGTCGTCTGCAACCAACACAACGTGGTGTGGGCAAAGCCCGTGTAGGGGTGAGCATAACGATTCTCAGTAGAGAGCTCGATACCCTCAAGGTCTCACTAAATCCAACAAGGATAACCACAAAGAAATATCTCAACAAATAACCTCTAATTTTGTATATACCCATTAATATACCTAAGTTATCAAGTAACCCATCTCATTCATGAGGAAACACAGAGATTATGAAATCAACAGATAACCACTACCCAGTTATATGCCCATACATATACCTAAGTTATCAAGTGAACCATATCATTCATGAGGTAAACACAAAGATCATAGACTCAGATCAAACCAGGATTTTCATTATAGAAACCGTAACTATGGAAGAGCCCCATATCTGGAGTGTACAGTGATCATGTCACGACTCTGAGGTAAGATCACTAACCTAATACTACTGAGTTACTCCTCCTGTCGAGTACCACGGGTCATCCACCCAAACACAGTAGTGCTTCCCGCAGGGGTATGCCACCCAAACACATTAGTGCACATAACCAAATAGCCTGCGGAGGTACTCTCTGGGTGAGTACCACGAGTCTTCACCCAAAAAAAGTAGTGCTCCATCCACCATGGGTCTGCACCCAAACAAAGTAGGGCTCCTTCCACTGGGCTAGTCGACTCACTCCAAGTCGATTCGGTCAAACAGTCGTCAGGTCTCAGTCGGCTACACAGTCTCCATACATTATATGCTCATCTCTGGAAGGGTCCGACCCATGAGCTACTGGTCGATACTACAAGTATGTCAAAGTTTCATTATGAAGTATCTCAATGGCCCACCTCGTCATATGGGTCTCAACGCAACAGACGGCGCGTCAATCGGACGCCCGGTCTGTGGGTTATTAGCCTTTTCGTCCCAGGGGCCCAGTTGGTTTCGTGTATGATCCAACCCAGCGGTATCTCAATTGTACCGTGAACTCTCATTGTGTATACTCATAGGGACCGTTTCTCAACGTGATCAACAACGCCGCTGACAGTTCGTCAAACGGACGTCCGGTCTGTAAGTTATCAGCTTTTCCGTTCCAGGGGCCCTGTTGGATTTTCGGTACAATCCAACCCGGAAACTATCCAAATGCATCCAAACCACAGTTGAATTATGTCAAAAGTTCCGTTTCATCAATAGGAATCCAACAAAGTTGACGGCACGTCAATCGGACGTCTGGAGCTCAAGATATAAGCGTTTCCGCTCCAAGGGCCTAGTTGCTTTCGTATCTGAACCAACCCTGTCATACTCAAAGTTCTCCGAAACATTGAATGTAATATACCGAAACGACCGTCTCGATCCAAGGATCACATCGTAGCTGACAGTGCATCGATCGAAGGTCTGTAGCCAATGTTATGGGAAAAAGGGTGTAAGAGGTCCGCGAAGAGGGGGTTCGGGCCTGGTCCGACCCGGCCCGATACCCCCTGTGTCGGCCCGAACAGGGACGACCCGACCCGGGTCTGGGTCCGGCCTGCTTGGGCGTGGCCCGGCCGGGCTGGCGCAGCCCGGCCAGGCCTGGCCCGAGTTTCCAGGTGGCACAGCCGTAACAGCTGAGCGGAAGGAGTGCATGGGGGGGGGGGGGGTGCCCCCCGCCTGTTCATATAACCGCGACCCCCCATGTGGGGGGCCACTCCTGTCGGCCAGCCAGGGGTTATGACCCCCGGATTTCTCGGTGACCGGCCGGCCCAGCGGGCCGGCCGTGCTGCTTCCATGGGACCCCGCGGTCCTGCCCTCCTCCGGCGTCGGCGGCCGGAAGCAGGCTACTGCCCTCTGCTCCGCCATGGCCTTCGTCCATCTGGCGCGGCACGACGGCACCGCGCCCCTCCGTCGCGGCCCCGCTCCAGCCGCGGTCTCTCCCATGTTCTCTGGTGTGGCCCGACGGCGCCACGGCTTGTTCGACCTCAACGGTGCGGCGTGACGGCGCTGCAGTTCTTTTTCAAATCTTTATTATTTTTCACGCAGTGCACCGGCACCGCGCTGCCTTCTTCTTGCCACAAAAAAATCAACAATCAAGGAGGGAGGAGGGTCGGCCATGTTCGTGCGGTCTGACCTCCTCCCATTATTGCGGTATCAGGCGGCTCATAAATGACGATAAACATCAAAGAAAGTATTCAGGTATCAAAATAAAAAATTCCCATACCTCGAAGAAAAAGTTGAATGATGGTTCATCGTGGAATTGCACGTCGCAGAAGAAGGTGTCGCGGAAAGAGGATCACCGGGTCGTGGAGAAAAGATTTGTCGGCGTCACAATGTCAATATCCGGGGATCCAATGTTCTTGTCGACCTTCATCGGAGGTTGGCGTTCTTCGCATTCTTCGCGTTCTTCGTCGAGGAAGGAGTTCTTCAAGGCTTTGAGTGATTTCTCCCCAGCCCTCTCGCACAGCGAAACCCTTTAATAAAAATAACACTTGTCTTATTTTAATAACACACCAGCCAAACGTTTTGAAATTTAAAAAAAATGAATCAATCAATTAATTGAATTAATTTATAAGTTTAATCCTCCCAAACTAATGAGGCGTTTAAACATTAAGTTAAACATAAGAGTTGACTCTCATTTAAAAGGGGGTGCGGGTGCATTACCTAATTAAAGGTGGGGGTTTTGAGGAAGTTGAAAAGGTAGGGCTCTTGTGGGGCCCCCCTCACAAATATCCTACCTAGTGGAGTAGGATATAGTGGGTCCCACTTCAACCACATATCATAGGTTAAACAACATTAAATAAAATAAAATTTGTTGCACCATTTTATTTTTACTCATTTATGTAACCCAAAATTTAAAAACCACACCCGAGAAAACGCAATTCGGAAAAAGGTGTTCCTAAGAAATTACCGACGCTGTAATTCCATCGGTGTCCTCGGATTTCGATTATGAGCACCGGTTCAAAAGTTAGGAAAACTCGTTCATTCGTTCACTGAACGTACCCGAGCTAAACTTCGGGTAATGATTCTGGGCTCACCGGGCCTTGGAAACAGGTGTCGTCAAAAACTGTGTTCTTGTAAAATTCCAAAGAAATTATGAAAAAAAAAATCCTTGAAATTTCTGGGTCTTTATATTACTCTCACCTCAGGGCTTTACGTCCTCATAAAGATTTAACACAAACCGGGGATACAAAAGCGGTACTGAGCACACATCTGAGCCTTCAGCTCCCATGTGCTCACCTAGAGGTTCCCGTACTACAAGTGAAAGCACACTCGAGGAATCGACCGTCCTCGTAGGATCCGCTCCTTTCGATCCTCGATCCCCACTGGAACCTCCGTGAAAGTCACCCCATCGCCAACGTCCAGCTCCTCATGGTCGATGATATGCAAAGTGTCGTGCTCGTATCTCATAAGTTGAGAACATGGAAGTCGTCATGAACCTGGTGCAATTGAGGTGGATGGGTCATGTGGTAAACCACCTCGCCTACCCTGCTGAGGACCTAGAAAGGTCCATTGAACCTCAGAGATAACTTGTCGCCTCGACCACATTGCCATAAACCTCGTCGAGGTGAGACCCGTATAAGGACGTGATCGTCATCCTCAAACTATAGAGGTCTCCAATTCCTGTTTAGAACTGAAACAGAAAACTCCTGCTTCCATGAGGGTAAGGTTGGCCGACTCAAGAGTGATCGGCCATACCCTCCTATTCATGATTTTATCCTGTGCTGCATGTGCTTTCCATTTCGCCGACCAAGGAATACCCATCCCGACGTTGTAGTTAGAACACAACCTTTTTGCCTAACACCGTCAATTTGTGTATGAACTGTGATTGCCCAGTCCATACTCAAACCAACGTCGTAAGGCCTCGACTCTGCCACCAAGAAATTCCAACCTAAAATCTCGCCTCGAGGGTCTGACCACACTTTCGGCGTAAGTGTGATTATCAAGTCATCTCCCAAGGTATCTTTCGACGTGAGGGTCAAGTCTACGGCTTACAGGAAACTCTAGGCATGGGACTAGATTGTGAAAGGAAGGAATGATTCATATCGACATCTGTTAATACCGCAGCTAGTAGTGGACACAGACTGTCCGTTGAATCATTTTTAGAGCCATTGAGTCACACTCCTTGACCGCATGCAACCGTACTCTTCCCCTGCCCTCTAGCTCTCTAAGCCTGGTGGGGACAACTAAGGCGGGAGGTTGTAGCATGTTAAAATGTACACCACCTCATGCTGCTCTACTATCTCTTCCTCCACGTATGCTGCTTTGATGACTCATCAACCCTTAAATCATCCTATTCTTGAATCATTTAACATGCCCGAGCCTCTAAGAATGGCGCCAGTTTCCTGTTTCTTACTGTACTGTGCAGTCTTCATCTGATCCTGGATGATCTGCACCTTCTTTACCTACGATCTGTAAGATCTGCTAAGATTTCTCCTTTTCCAAAAAGAAAAACTCGGTCTCATCCCCCGGATGAACCACGCCCATGCCTAATGTAGTCAATCCTGACATTAATGATGTATTCATGCCATGGTTGACATCGTAAGGCCTCATCGTAACTACCAAGAGATCCAACTGTCACTCTCGCCTCCAAGGCTCGAGTCACACTGTCAGCATCAGTGTGAGGTCACTGAGTCTCCTCCAGTAGAAATCTCGAAAGTGAGGGTCAAGTAAATAGGTTTTTAACCAGAACCACTCAATATCAACAAAACAAAAGGACAGGAAAGAAAGTGTCACTAGGATAAGTGTCTTTTATTATTGCAGCTCATAGTACAAAGACAAAAATACAATAGCAACATGAAACTAGAAGTTCCAATAACAAAAAGGAATCCACTAGTTCCACTACTGTCCACCTACTCATAGACCTCTATTGCCTTGTCCACCACTCAGCTGTTGCTCAGGCACCCGCCGCTGCTTCTGTCTCGGTGGCTCCTCAAACGTCTGTTGATCAACTGTGCAGGGAGTCAGACAGTCACGTGCCAGGTGACCCCTCCTGCCGCATTCATAACACCTCCTGCTCCTCATACGGCTGGCTCTGGTCCTCTTGGACCACTGCATCATCTGTATACTGCCCACAGATGACTCGGCTACTGATCGAAAAACCGGTGGGAAAGGCAGCAGCTCCTGAACACGCTTGGGGTGTAGAGCTACTAGTACAAACACCACCCTAAAGAAGGTCTCGAAGTCTCCCCATGTGAAGTTCATCCCGTCACAAAACCGGAACAAGTGACTCCACCACATGCCTACTGCTTCCTGGATAAGGCCGGCAGAAAAGATCACCATGAAGTATGATGGTGTCTCCACTAGCCTGAAGACTCTCACCACAGCCTCCAACCAATCCTCAGCCGCTTCCGGGTCCATCTCTCCCCGGAAGCTGGGTGGGCTCTGACGCTGGAACTCATGCAGCACGCTCAAGCGGCGTGCATCACCTACTGCTGGGGCTGGTGGAATTAGTGGCCCAACGTATGGTAGTACCTTTTGTGCCTCCGCTGGTGCCTCTACTACAAGAGGGCCCTATACTGAAGCCTCATCGCTCAGCAGGATATCAGTACGCACATCCCTCTAGGCTCTAGCTTGTCTTCCGTAGGAAGGCATCCTGAATGAAACAATGTGACACGGTCAAAGGTTTATACCTGGTGAGCTGACCTGGTTTGAGATTACTTTTAAAAACTTCTACAAACACACACACAATCAGTGTTTTCATGCACAAAGTCAGAAATCAGTTGTCAAGGTCCTGGTGTATGGATACGTCGACCGCCCGCACCAATAATGGACTCCCTAAACTGAAAACCACACTTGGTACTCTTAACACTTTCGCTTCACAGAAAGAAAATATCAGAGTTATAAGTTATTCGGTAGAACTGACTCCTCTGATACCAATTTGTCATGACCCATCCTCGGGGCCCATGTCGTGACTACCCCAAGCCCACCTTCCATAGGCCAGGGCTGGCGACTAGAAATAAAGGTGTAAATCCTGATAACTGGTAAGGCATTGCCTTTATAATGGTAAAAAAACACCACAGAGTACAAGCGGAAGTAAAACACTAAGTACAAAAGAAGTTCTGAAGAGTAAATGGGCCAGAATACAAACCCAACTGAAAGTACAGATACAACTGAATGAAAGTACAACCGAAAAGACAACAGCTAGAAGAATAGAAGCAACTCCTAGTTCGTCCACATTGGATCCTACCTGAAGGGTAGGTAGAGATAGTGCTGCTCCTGGATCGTCCATCACAGATCCTACCTGAAGGGTAGGTACAACGCTCTTAGATCGTCCACCATGGATCCTACCTGAAGGGTAGGTACAGATAGCCTCCACAACGCTCTCACCTATCAACCTCCTCCGAGTATCATCACGTCATGAAGTCCACCTCCGGATACTGACTTTTTGAGAGATCCATCTCTGGGTACACTCCAGTTCTCGAACACTCGGCCTCTTTCAGCGCTGACCATCGTCTGCAACCAACACAACGAGGTGTGGGCATAGCCCATGCAGGGGTGAGTATAACGATACTCAATAGGGACCTCGAGACTCTCAATGTCTCACTAAATCCAACAAGGATAACCACAAAGAAATATCTCAACAGATAACCTCTACTTAGGTATATACCCATTCATACACTTAAGATATCAAGTAACCCATCTCATTCATGAGGAAACACAAAGATTATGAAATCAATGAATAACCACTACCCACGTATATTCCAATACATATACCTAAGTTATCAAGTGACCCATCTCAATCATGAGGTAAACACAAAAGTCATAGATTCAACTCAAACCAGGATTTTCATTATCCAAACCGTAACTGCTGAAGAGCCCCGTCTCTAGAGTGTACAGTGATCCTGTCACAACTCTGAGGTATTTCTCACTAACCAAAGACAGCTGAGGTACTCCTCCTATCGAGTACCGCGGGTCAGCCACCCAAACATAGTAGTTCTTCCTGGTGGGGTCTTCCACCAAAACACAATAGTGCACACCCCCTAATAGCCCGTAGAGGTACTCTCCGGACGAGTACCATGGGTCTCCACCCAAAAAAAGTAGTGCTCCGTCTGCCATGGGTCTTCACCCAAACAAAGTAGTTCTCCATCCACTGGGCAGTCGACCCACTCCAAGTCGAGTCGGTCAAGAAGTCATCAGGTCTCAGTCGGCTACACAGTCTCTATACTCCATATGCTCATCTCCAGGAGGGTCCTCTCCACAAGCTACTGGTTGATAGTCCAAGTATCTGAATGTTCCATGAAGAAGTATCTCAATGTACGGCCTCGTCATAGGGGTCTCAACGCAATAGACGGAACATCAATCGGACGCCCGGTCGGTGAGTTATTTGCCTTTTCGTCCTAGGGGCCCAGTTGGTTTCGGGTAATAACCAACCCAGATATATCTCAACTGTACCCCGAACTCTCATACAACATACTCATGGGGACCTTTTCTCAACGAGATCATCAACGCCGCTGACAGTTCGTCAAACAGACATCCGGTCTGAAAGTTATCAGCTTTTCCATTCCAGGGGCACGGTTGGATTTTCGGTACAATCCAACCCGTCCACTATACAACTGCATCCAAATCATAGGATAATTATTCCAAAAGTTTCATCTCATCAATAAGAATCCAAAAAAGTCGACGAAACAAAAATTGGATGTCCGGAGCTCAAGATATAAGCATTTCCGCTCCGAGGGCCTGGTTGGTTTCGTATCCGAACCAACCCGACCATACTCAAAGTTCTCCGAAACCATGAGTGTAATATACCAAAACGACCTCCTCAATACAAGAATCGCATCACAGCTAACGGTGCTTCGGTCGGAGTTCCGTAACCCATTTTATAGGCAAATGACCATAAGAGGTCCGCGGATAGGGGGTTCGGGCCTGGTCCGACCCACCCTGATACCCCCTGGGCCGGCCCGAACCTGGTTAACCAGACCCGGGTCCAGCCAGATTGGGCGAGGCTAGGCCGGGCTGGCGCATTCCGGCCCGGTAAGTGCGGCCCGGCCTGGCCTGGGCGCGGCCTGGCCCAGCCTGGGCGTGGCCCCGCCTGGCGCGCTCGGCCTGGCCAGCGTGGCCAGGAGCCTCGGCTGTAACGGCCGAGCGGAAGGGGTGCGGGGGGGGGGGGGGGTGCGCTGCCCCCCGCCGGTTAATGTCACTGTGGCCCCCATGTGGGGGGGGGCACTCCTGTCAGCCAGCTGGGGGTTACGAACACCGGCATTCTCGGTGACCGACCGACCCAGCTGGCCGGTCGTGCTGCTGCCGTGGGACCACGCGGTCCCGCCCTCCTGCTCCGGTGCCATCGGCCTGAAGCGGGCGGCCGCTCTCTACTCTGCCACAGCCTTGGTCCATCCGGCGCTGCTCGACGGTGCCGCATCCCACCACTGTGGCCTTGCTCCAGGCGCGGTATCTTCCAGGTTCTCCGGCGCGGCGCGACTGCGCCGCGACTTGTTCGACTTCAACGGCGCGGCGCCACACTTCTCCGCCCAATTATTATTATTTTCTGCGTGGTGCACCGGCACCGCGCTGCCTTGTTCGTGCCGCAAAAAAATCAAAAATCAAGGGGGGAGGAGGGTCGGCTGTGTTTGTGCGGTCAGACCTCCTCCGTTATTGCGGTATCAGGCGGCTCAAAAAGGATGATAAACATCAATGAAAGTATTCATTAATCAAAAAGAAATAATCCCCTAACTCAAATAAAAAGTTGAATGATGGTTCGCCGATGCATCACGACAGTTGAAAATTCATGAATAAAACTATCCTACTCATGATCTCGAGTTAGCAGCTGTGATCTTTTCTTTGAATATATGGAGGCACTAACTCTATGGTGAAAAATGTGAGATTTATACTGATCACAAGAGTTTGAAGTATATTTTCTCACAAAAAGAACTCAACATGAGGCAAAGGAGATGGCTTGAATTACTCAAGGATTATGATTGCATGATACACTACCACCCGGGGAAAGCAAACAAGGTGGCAGATGATTTGAGTAGAAAAGACCAAGGTGTTTTAAACAATATGAGAATTGAAAGGGATCCAATTTTCATGGATCTAGTGAAGATGGACATGGGAATAACGAGGGAATGTGAAAGATCAATTCTTTTTCAAATGGTTGCCAAACCATCTTTACTAGAAAGGATTAAGAGTTCTCAAACTGATGATGAATAATTTCAAAAGAAGATTAAAGCTGTGAATGATGGGAGATTGAGAGACTTTGTGTATGAAGATAGAATTTTGAAATTCGGGAAGAGACTTTGTGTTCCTGATATACCTGATCTAAAAAGGGAATTGTTGGATGATGCTCATAGTTCCAATTTCTCTATACACCCTAGGAGCACCAAAATGTATAGAGATTTGAAGTAACATTTTTGGTGGGACAATATGAAGAGGGAGATTGCTGATTTTGTGTCAAGATGTATGGTTTGTCAACAAGTGAAAGCTGGAAGGCAACAGCCTGGAGGAGTCATGCAACCTCTTCCCATACCGGAGTGGAAATGGGACAATATTACGATGGACTTTGTCATGGGGCTACCAAAGACTCCTAGAAGGAACGATGCAATATGGGTTATTGTTGATCGTCTTACCAAGTCAGCACAATTTCTTGCTATAAGAGAAGATCTACCCCTGAAATGTCTAGCAAGACTATATATTAATGAAGTTGTGAGACTTCATGGAGTACCCCTATCGATTGTTTCTGATCGTGATCCCTGTTTTACTTCAAGATTATGGAATAGTCTTCAGAAATCCCTGGATACTGAACTTCATTTGAGCACTGCTTACCACCCTCAGACAGTCGGACAATCAGAACGGACCATTCATACCTTAGAAGACATGTTGAGATCTTTCTCACATGACTTTCAGGGTATGTGGGATCAATATTTACCACTGGTAGAATTTTCCTATAAAAGTAGCTTCCATTCGAGTATTCAGATGGTACCATATGAAGCGTTATATGGAAAGAGATGTCGTACACAAACCTGTTGGGATGACGTTGGTGAAAGAAAACTTGTAGGCCAGAACTGGTGGAGGAAACGGTGGAAAAGGTGAAGGTAATCCAAAATCACATCAAAGCATCTCAAAGTAGCCAGAAGAGCTATGTCGATAATCGAAGGAAGGATTTAGAATTTCAAGTCGGTGATCATGTTTTCCTGAAGGTATCTCCATGGAAGGGAGTCGTACGTTTTGGTAAGAAAGGTAAATTGAGTCCCAGGTACATCGGACCTTTCGAAATTCTAGAACGAATTGGGGCTGTGGGTTACCGATTGGCAATGCCGCCAAGTCTCTCCAAAGTTCATGATGTGTTCCACGTATCTATGCTGAGGAAATATATGCCTGACCCAACGCATGTACTCACCTATGAAGAATTAGAACTGGAACCCGATATGTCTTATTGCGAAGAGCTCTTCAGGATTCTTGATACAAGAGAACAAGTACTGAGAAACCGGACGACGTGTCTGGTAAAAGTTTTGTGGAGAAACTATAAGATGGAAGAGGCAACGTGGGAACCCGAGGAACTTATGATGAAGAACCACCTGAGTCTTTTCATGTGATAAGTATTATAGAAATTTCGAGGACGAAATTATTTGAAGGAGGGGAGAATGTAACACCCCAAGCTTCTACGATACGCTTCTCTTTGAATAATGTGATAGCGTGTGTTGTACGCAACACCGAGTTCTAACACACCATAACCAATCAAACTAACCGTTATGAATAGTAATACCAAATTTTTGAAATTATATATATTATATAGTTCAAAATGGACCTCATTTTTGGATTCGGAATATCGAATTTAGCCTAAGATGAAATTTCGGTACTTTTTCGGATAACTTTCATATTTTGATGAATAGTGAAAATTACTAAATTTTAATTAAAAACAACTTTATTAATAAAAATAATTAATAGTGATAAATTATGAATTTGAGTGGTTTTAAAGTATATTTAGAATATATTTTTACCATTTAATATAATTTTGGTCATTGGACATATTTTTACAATTAAACCGAACATAAACAAGTGTCAATCTTTTGATAGTTATTATCTCTTAAAAACACGCTTTTTGTTTTGACAGCGGGAATTAATTTTAAATTAATTTCTGCCACTTCTGTGTTTTGAATTTAGAAAAATGGATTCCATATTTGGAATCAGGATGTCCAAATTTTGTAAATAGGTAACTTTTATTTTTATACATTTTGAATAATTATTGCGGTAAATATTTTATTTATCATGTTTAAGGGTAAATCCGGTAAATAAGGGTTAAAAAATAATATTATAATAATACTAAATTACCCTAAAACGTGTCCTAGCCTTATTGGTTGATAAATTGTAGACCATAGTCATATTTGGGGAGATTTTGGGACCCCATGGTGCCACTTGTAGGTGATAGGGACATTTTATTTTAATTAAGTTAAAATGAATACAAAAATGACACAAGCATATATATTTTAGAAAAACAATTATTACATAGGGTTGTATGTGTTGGATTTTTGATTATAAATATTAATTAGAAAGATACAAATATTTCCTACATAATGATATTTTATTTATAATTTTTAGACATTAAATAATTTATTTTATTTATGACACAATGATGATGAATTAATTACTATAATAGTGAAAAATTAAAATAATTGATATTATAAATACCCAAATATATATAATATGAACCTTTTATTGAATTAAACTAATTTTATAGGATAATATGATTTATTAGAATTGATTTAATTGACTTTTTTCGAAGTAATCAATCTGTTATAAGTTTCACAAAAATCAACTATTGAATAGTGTCAAAATTGACATAAAAGAGTTCTTAAAACAAATATTATATTATTAATTGATATTAAATTCCTAAAAATCTATGGTTCGGCCAAAAGACTTATATAATGATATTATCATCATTAATGGACCATCTCAGGGTCTCTTGGATGTATATAGTATGTTTATTAACCATATTATATAAAAATACAAAGAGACATTGTAAAAGTGAAACTAATTAACTTAGAGTTAATGCTTAAAGATAAGGTTAATATAAGTACCCAAACCTGTCTAAATTCTATTGGTTGAGTTTTTTTCGACCCATCCCCACCTTAACCATTTAATAATAAACTTTGGAGCCATTGGAAACCGAATATTAATTTATTATAAACTAATATCTCTAGCTTTTCCAAAGGTGCCCCTCACCCCTCTTATAAAAGGGCACTCCTCCTCATTTTTTCACACCTTCAAAGCCTTTTGGTTCGGCCAAAATCTGCCCAAATACTCTCCCAACTTCCCTCACTACAACCTAGTGGCCTTATTTTGATCATAAAGCCAACCTAAGGAGCCCTTTTGATCAAATCAAAAGGAAGAAACCGAAGAAGAGGTAATGATTTCACCACCCTTTTCCAAGTTCCTTTCTTCTTCCACTTCTTCTTCCTTTGTTGTTAACATTATAAAATAATAAATCCATTATCATTTATATACAGTGATGTTATTATAAATATGGTACAACCATATTCAGTATTTTATCCACCCTTTGAATAACATGTCACCATACGTGCGTACGTACGGCTTACCGTCTCAAGGTCATGGTGTAATTGTTATTCAATATAATATTATTTGGATGGGTATAATAATGATGTGTAACTCATGTAAATAATAAATATAAAATGTTAATGATTCTTTATATATGATATACCATCCATTTATATATTATTTTAATATCAAAAGAATGATATTGTCGCTCGTGCGTACGTACGGTCTACCGTCTCCACGAACGCGATGAGATTCATTCTCCATCGTATCCATTCAAGTATAATTATCATTTGATGATTTAAAAAAATGATTTTTAAGGACTTTATATCATTATGGATATGAATAATATACAACCTATCCTTTACAAACATGTCTTACGTAACAAAACATATAAAATAAAACAAGTAAGTTAACACCCGAAACAACGATAATACTAAGATATTATTATCAAATCAATATTAAAAGATCATATATGATATCATATTAATGTATATGATTCCTCTATAATTTAAAAACAATTATTTCACCATTATACAAGAGGTTAACCTACCCCAACCAAGGAAAAGTACAAGGTAATTGTTATTTCACAATCTCTTCATTATCCGAGGTTGTTTATATGTAATAATCTACTGGGATCTCTTTATCATCCACATCAATGTTTTCATAAAAATTTATTTCAAAACATTTTTATTATTTACAAGAATATGGGTTAAAGTAATTTATACCCTTGTTTGACTTTTTATAAGATAAATCTTTCCGTCGTTTTCAAAACAAGGTCCTTTTTAACCTTTTCGACAGAATTAAGGTAAGAATGTTTTTTTTAACTTATACGGTGGGTGGGGTTATTTTCCGCCGTTATAAAATCTTCAAAGCTTTCCTTACATGCTTATAATAATATTTTTTATGAAAATGTTTTATTTTATATGGCTCTTAAATAATTTCAAAAATAGAAAGAGATATTTCTCTTAAAAGTTTTTTGATTTCATCTATGTCAACATCCTTTGATGGATTTTACGCTTATTTGAAGTTGATTTATTATGATACAAAACTTCTATATTGTATTGAATGCTTTGTGATATGTTTGACTGTGGATGTGCTATTTTTATACCATTCATAGTCTATGGTGAAATTATTGACATTTCTTATGCTAGTTCTAATATGAATGTTTATGTTATGTTTAAACCTTTTCATATGGGAATGCATTGGACTTAATATGTGACGGGTGGAGCCTGCTATAGGTACTCGATGCATCGGTAGGTCTCATGAGACAAACTAGTGTCTTGGCACAAGGTCTTGGAAAAATCTTATTTGTAGTCTTGGCATGAGGCCTTGGCTATGTGGTTATGATAGTCTGACATTATGCATTCCAACATTATGAAAGTGGTTATTGATATTGCATGTGATTATTCGATTAGTAGAATATCCATGTGAACAATTAATGGCATTATTTAATTTTACTTTTTCCATACTATGTTGAAGTTAATGTTTAAAAGGCTTTTGTTTTAGTAATGCACTGCCTTAAATGTTTATGCTTATTTTGAATGTTCCGCTATATTGTTATCCTTACTGGGCATTTTAGCTCACCCCTTTTCTATGTTTTATTTTTCCCAGGATGTGAAGAAGTAAGTTATGAATGACCTACAGGGATATTATGAGGGGATAATAGTGTGGACTATGGAGACATTATGTTGTTGTAGTAGTTTTTCATTTTATGATGTAATGTAAAACTTATGAATATATCTAGTGTTTCCAAGGCTACTAAACGAATCAGTCTTTCGAGATTTTATCTTTCTTGTGATCATTCCAATGTTATGTAATAATGCACCGACTATGGGTAACTAGGGTCAGGGCGTTACAATTATTTAAATAAAAAGTCTATTTTTAAATAGTAACCCAGTTTTTTCACTATTCATCAAAAATTGAAAGTTTCGAGAAATATACCAAAATTTCACCCTAGGCTAATTTCGATATTCCGAATCCAAAAATGAAGTTAATTTTAAAAAAAAAATTATAAAATTTCAAAAAGTGGGTATTACTATTCATAACGGCTAATTATAATAATATTTTAATAATATATCGTTGTTTAGTAAAACCCGGTATTGTGTACAACACACACTATAGAGGAAGGTCGTGATTGCGTGTAATGCAAACCAAGTCAGGGCTGCATGTTTTGCATGCTCCTTTTGGTGTAGCGTACAACACAATACATTAATGAAATTAAAAAGAATATTTTTATTAAAATCTTGGGGTGTAAAATTCTACCCCCCTTAAAATGAATTTCGCCCTCCAAATTCGCCAGGGTTATAAATGATTTACTACTCGAAATTTCCTTTAATAAAAACCCACATTGTAAAAAGGAATACCAAAACGTGGATTTAAAAACTAAATTATGAAACGTAATGGTTACCCAAATTAACTAATCACTTGGTTTCCACATAGGAGAACATAGGTGAAAATATGGAAATGGAAGAGAAATCAAATCATCATGTTCTGATGGAGAGTGGTATAGATCATGGCTATGAAAAATCCAACCATCACAAAGCCATAAATTTGTGATGGTCTAGGGTACCATCGGATTCATTGGATATAAGGGAACTAGGAAAACATTTTTGGTTTTCAAGATCATTTCCCTAAAGTTGAAGAATTTGAATTAGAATAAATACTTACTTTATTTTGGAACAATATCACTGTTGTTCATGATTTGAACAATTTCCACTTCATATCTTAAAGAAATGAAGTTGAATTTTTTATTCATTAAGTGTTAATAGATCATGTGATAGAATGATGGGTCATTCCACCTGTTTCAAACAAATGGTTAGCAAAAGTTATCAAATATAGATAAGTCCATCTATGGTGAGGTTAATCCTATACAATTCCAAAAATTAACTTATACTTCATATATCATACTGTGCAATAAAATAAAACTAGTTTCTACTAACCAGGGACTTCTTGTAGGCCAGTGGTAGCCGATAAAGGCCAATCTCACTTTGGTTGTGGGTTCAATTCCCACAGCCATGTCTGACGCGATGGGCTGTCACCCGTCCTGCAGGTTGTACTTTTTCTATAGCTATATTACTATAACATCAAAAAAATGTTCTATCCTTAAAAAATACTAACTTATGTCCAACATAATCCATTCCAATATTTAGGCTTATCTAAAATACTTCGGTCCAAGCTCATAGTATAAAAAAAATGATTACTTGAAATGTCACATAACAATCACATGAATTCCATCATTAATCCCCATATATCATAAGATATATCTTGCTGGTCAAATTAAAAACATGTGAATACCTCAATCATGTATTCTCTTGAAGAATGAATACCCATTGAACCTAAGTGAAAACATGAATGCAGTTAAAAGTTAACACTTTCCACAAACCCATTTCCTCAAAATTCTTTATACTCAATCCATGATATCACTTAGTCCTTATATAAATCATGGGCTCATGAATACAATAAAAAATCTCATTATCTTTTTATCCCTTCATGATGCGCATATCATCTGCTTACCTAAAATATCTCAATCACTTTCCATGGTTACCGGTACCATAAAATTATTGAAAACCACAATATACCAATACATAAATATTCCAATATTCCACGATACTATATACAAAATTATTTTGGAATCCCATTACATAAACACTTAATCATTCCACCACATCGTTGTCATATTCAACATCACCAATAGTGATTGCATGTGACTTCCGTTTGTCCTTTGCCTTAAGTGGTTTCTCATATCGATCATCATTAACCCTTGGATTAGGTCATTGATTAGCATAATGCCCCATTCCATTACACATGAAGTGTTGTTGGTGCGTTCTCTGCAGTATTTTCTTTATTCACACCATTAGCAACCATTTTTCCATTACTTTGACACTTAGCTACTCGGTGACCTTCTTTTCCACACTTAAAACATTTTCTAGTCCCTTTAAGGCAATCTCCACCATGCTTCTTTCCACACTTTGATCATAAGGAAACATTCATCTTCTTTTCACCATTATTCTGAGATTTCTCCTTGAACTCCATATTTCATTTCTTGTCAAAACCATGAGAAGGATATGTAACACCAACTTCCATTTCTACCTTAATATCATAGCGCACAATTTCTTTATAGCTACTAATGTCTCTTATAGCTAATGCCCTTAGAAGATTTGGTTTTAATCCACTGAAGAATCGATCAACTTTACTTTCAGGTTGGATTATAAAGCCAGATGCATACCTTGCAAGCCTTGTAATATTCGCTTCGTATATACAAACAGATTCATCATCCTTTTTCTTCAGTTCAAGAAACTCCTTCTCCATCTTGGTTCAAAGAATACGAGGGAAGTACGTATTGAAAAATAAGTTCTTGAACTCATCCCATTCCATGGACTCAATTTCATCTCTTGGCCTCATATTCTTGATAAGATTCCACTATTGATCAACTTAACCTTCCAAACGATATACTACTAAGATGACATTATCATGTTCCAAACATTGAAGAACTGAGAATATCTTTTCAGTGGTACTGATCCATTGTTCAGCAACAATTGGATCAGAAGACCCATTGAAAGAAGGTGGATGTTTCCTAATGAAGGACTCAATAGAATATTGTTCCCTTTTCTGCTCATTTGGAAGTCCAGAATGATTCATAGCTTGTGTAAGTATAGCAATTATATTTTTCACTCCATCTCCCATAACATGTGTTTGTTCAGGAGGAAAATCATGTCATTGTCCATTATATTGATCAACACAGTTCCTTAGGGTCCCAGCCATCGTCTAAAACCCAAAAAGAATAGTGAGAGAGGCAAAAATCATGCTCGGGAAAACAACATAATAAAGGGGGAGTACCTTCAATATCTAACATCTTAGGTTACCGTAATTATAGTACTATAAACTATACTTATACTTAACCTTAGGGACATCCCTATACATACCTTAGAAATATCTATAAGGATCTCAATAAAGTTCTCGCATCCTAGTTTCTAAAGGATGACTACACCTTTCCTCTGATACCAACTGTAGAGACCCTAAGCTTTATGTACATGGACATTACGTTACTTTTGCGGAATACTTAGTACATTACAAAAACACACCCACAAGGACCGTAATAATTTATTGTATTTGGAAACTCGGTATATAATATTCTAATCGTGGTGAAAGATCTTCAACATCTCCCATAAAGATCTTCCCTTTTTTTCTTACCTAAAACCTTTAATTATATCCTGGGGAAAAGAAAACATAAAAGGGTGAGCTCAAATTCTCAGTAAGGGTAAACAAAAGAAATATCAATCAAATCATATTCATAAGAACATAACATCTTGGAAATCTTAACCTGCAAAAGAGATCATAATATCATAACATGTGATAAATCATAGTAGTGAAATGTAATCCCAATTATCAAAACATAAATAATGAAACTTTGTGGAATACACACATAATCATAGAGAATCATTTCTTAGTATTCAATACTCATTGTAAAGACTATCTTAGTGGACAAAGTCCATTTCTAAACCGAGTTCACTCCTCGTTTCAGTACTATTTCACTGAACCAGTTTAACCTGTCGTTCCATCCATGTCTATCTCATGAGATATAAAATATTTACCCAATGCATTGGAGTGAGATATTTGTCCAACCCATCTCATAATGATACCATTCTTATGTGTGCCACAAAATCATAAACCATACATCATAGCATAACCCATGTAATAAAAATTGGATTCTTAAACATCGTGACATCATAAAACAATTCATATAAGATAAAGGAATTCATAAAAAAAATCTCATCACAACATAATCAAATCAATTTAATAATAGGGATAGAAATATAACCCTTTATTATATTACATGGAAAATAATTTTGATAAAACACTTGAACTCCATTCTTGATGAAAATATCCTTTCTACTTCAAAAACAATTTTCCTTTCTTAACATGTCATACAATTCTAAACTAAAAGAATTTGATTAAAAATAAACTTGAAAACTTATAAAAGAAGATTCTTGAAAATGATGTTTTAAAAATACATTCAAACCGTATAAGTTAAAATAAACATTCTTCTCGTACTTTTCTCGGAAAATTCAAAAAATACCTCATACAAAAAACGACAAAAGATTCCTTTCATATCTCTTACTAAAAACTCACCGAAGGGTAAAAATGGATTTAAACAATTGTAGGTGGATGGAAAAAATATTACAATTGAGGAAACATGGATGTGGATGATAAAATACACCCTAGTAAATTCCAAAGTATAAACAATCTCGGATAAAAATGAGATTGTGATATTTCCCTTACCTTAGGTCCGATTTGCTTCGTAAGTGTCTGAACCTCCTCTTCTTTGAAGCGCTTCTTTGAGACCTCCTTTTAGGGCACTAAAATTGGTCTTTGAAGAATAACAGGACCTCTATGATGCTTCTAGGGAAGTGGAGAAGATAATTTTCTAGGGGTTGGCCGAGCTTGAAGGCTCAAAGTGGTGTGAGGAAGAGAGGGAAGAGGTGCCCTTTTATAAGGGAGGAGAGGGGCACCTTTAGAAAAACTAAAAATATTATTTTATTATAAAGCCATATTCGGTTTTAAATCGCTCTAAATTGATTTATTTCGAAGATAAGATCGGGATGGGTCGAAATAATCTCATCCAATAGAATTTGTACAAATTTAGTTTAACATTTTAACCTTATCATTTAGATTTAACTTTAAGTTAGATAATTTTACTTTTACCATGTCTTTTTTTGTTCTTACACTATAAGGTTAATAAAAATAATATAACAAGCCAAAATAACCCCAAGATGTTTATCATTAATATATATAACCTTATCTAAGTCATTTTTCCAAGTATAAGATTTTTAGGAATAAAATAACAATTAATAATATAATATTTGTTTTAAAAACTATTTTTTGTCAATTTTGACACTATTTGGTAATTGATTTTTGTGAAAATCATAAAAGAATGATTAGTTCAAACAAAGTTAATTAAATAAATACTAACATATCATATTAACCTAAAAAATTAGTGGAATTCAAAAAAAGTCTCAAATTATATTTATTTGGGTATTTATAACATCAATCATGTCAATATTTCATTAATTAGATAATTACTGCACCATAATTGTGTCATAAATAAATTAAATTATGTAATGTCTAAAAATTACAAATAAAATATGAATATGTATGAAATATTTTTATATTTATAATGAATATTTATAGTCGAATTTATGTTATGTATAACCCTATATTAAAAATGATTTACTTATTAAACTTTGATTTTAACTATTTTAACCGTTCTTTAAATAAATTAATAATAAATGTCCTAATCTAATCCAAGTGGGCCTAAATGGTCATATTTTTTTCCTAAGGTTGTTTTTGGTCGAATGAAACTTATCCAATTGAATTAGGACTTGTGTTAAGATAATAATAATATCATTTTTACCCTTAATTATACTATTTACTTTTAACCGTGGTAAAAAAAAGTAAAACGTTAATATTCACCAAAAATTATTTTCGTCTCATTGAACCACATTTTACTTACTGAAATCAACCGTGTCTCTCGGATTTTTGAAATTCCACTCACAAAAGCGGTAAAATTAGGTTTTATGTAAATTTGCAAATTCTCATATGAGGTGGGTAAAAGACGATGAAAAGTTCAATGAAATTTTTATATATCTAAAATTATTTTAAAATTACTCCAATGAATTACATTGAACTTATATAGATATTATGTATCAATTTTGACCTAATGTAATTTTAAATAAAATAAATAATTATTTAAATAAAAAGTTGGTTTTTAAATAGTAACCCAGTGTTTTGACTATTCATCAAAAATTGAAAGTTTCCAGAAAAATACCAAAATTTCACCCTATGCTAATTTCGATATTCTGAATCCAAAAATGAAGTCCATTTTCAAAAATAAAATTTATAAAATTTCAAAAATTGGGTATTACTATTCATAACGGCAAGTTCTAATAATATTTTAATAATATATCATTGTTTAGTAAAACCCGGTATTGTGTACAACACACGTTATCGGGGAAAGTTGTGATTACGTGTAATGAAAGCCAAGTTAGGGATGCGTGTTGTGAAAGATACTTTTTGTGTAGCGTATAACACAATACATTAATGAAATTAAAAAGAATATTTCTCGTAAAATCTTGGGGTGTTACAAAAAAGTTATGCCTTTCATCCATAACCAACCCTTGCTCGAAGGATCATAGCCTATGGTATGACTCAAGCCATTACAGCCTACCCGAATATACTTGAGCGGTAAGAAACTATAATAGGGTGTGAGGAATAATGTAAGTAACTGATCATCCATTCTATCACTGGGATGTTAGGAAAGACACCCTCCCCCATGATATGGGGTTGATTTTCATGTGGTGCTCAAAAAGGGTGGGGTGCGTAAAAAATAAACAGGAACAAAAATTTATATATATAGATAAGAAACACTCAACCCAACATATTGGTTTCCAAAAAACAAAATAAATGAGCCCACTAGTACCAGTTTTGTCGCTACCCCTATATCCACAACCATAAAATTATTTCTGCCAAAGCCTAAAGCCAACCCCTTTTCACTTAATTGCATTCCATTCATTTAAATATGGGATATACCGTAATGTTTTCAAGAAATACAATTAAACTATCAACTGTAACCATAAAGAAAATTTGAAATGCAAAACAATAGTCATATTCCACAATAACACAAATTTAGATTTATAGACTACTGTATAAACCCCAATCTTTCCTAGAAAGATGTATAGCAATTTCCAATAAAACATTATGCAAAATTATATCAAACAATACTTCTATTACAACCCGGTCCTATAGCCCTACTACCCAAACATTTCCCGGATTCAGTCCCACTAAAAAATATTTCATTACCACCGTGTAGTCAAAATTCCTAACATCGTTATGCTGCCATATCACAAAAAAAGAATTTTCTGCTGCCTACATGTTCATCAATTACATAATCAATCAGTCTCTCAAACTGGGATAACAAAAGACCCCATGTACTCTCCCACACACTAATCCCACATCAAATACAATTAACCCACTTCCCCACTATACACACATTATACACCCATCTCTCAAAACCAAATCCTCGGTCAACCCTAGTACCCATTATCGTACTCTCAACAGTAACACCACACAACTCACACAGTAAAAAAACCCGAAATAACACAGAACTCACCCACACCTATCAACAGGATGTGTATATATATTAATATTTAACAATCATATGTTATTTAATTCAACTTAATTATAACTGGGGTGATCACATAATACGATTACTCTTGGGGAATCCATTTATTTAACAAACTATATATGGTTTAAAAGTTTTTCATGTTATATCCATTTAGCAAAGCATTATAAAAAAATATTACATCACTAGTGAACAAGAAGATACCACCAATAGTAATTATTTTTAGGAGGGAAAATCACAACAATCGATAAAATAATCATTGATTACAAATAAAACAGGCGATCAACATCAAACCACTGAATGCCCATTATTTTGTTTACCCTTATTATCTTTTGATCATATTTACTTCTTGTTTATTTCTCATTTTATGAAAATTATTCTATCATTCATCAAAAGGAATTATTAGTAAAATCACACCGTATGATGAATCATATTAAGATACAGAAGAAAATACCTACCAGAAGGTCAAATGATTAAAGTTCCTCCTTACATAAAAAATTGGGGATCGCATGAGCAGAACAAGACCCCATAAAAACTGAGCATGAGGGGCTCTAGCACAAGTGTACAACTCATCTAGGGAGTAAGGATCTAAGAGAACCTAATGGAACATAGAAAACACAATTGGAATATAATATCCCATCTTTTAATATTCATATCCTATTTTAATTGAAGAATGATATCCACAAGTCATTAATGTGGGGTCATGGTCAAGATCATGTGGTTTGACTATCTCAAATCTCCATGAAAATTAAGATAATTAAAGATATAATTAATACCTGTTGAAACACACATAAAAATTTCCAAGAATTATTTGAAAATTGGTTTATGTAATATAAGACATTTAATTGTAAAAACATAGAAATCTCGAGAACTGCAACTTCAGAAAAGGGTGAGACACCATTCAGTGGGACACAGTAAGGGTGTGACCTTCATGGTGTGACCGTCACAGTGCAATCATGACGGTGCCACCATGATGGTGAATCCATCATGGTGTGACTGTGGCAGTGAGACTGTGATTATATAATTGTGATTGTGTGATATTGATAGTGCAACTATTACCCGTTCCACCATTTCAAGGATACTGTTTGTTGGAACCAGATTTTTGAAAAACTCTCAAGACAAGCCACAGTGACCCCCTCCCACCAAGAACACTAAAAAGACTATATTTTCACAATGGAATGGAACAAGGAAATATATTTCATAACATATATAATAAATTCTATTATCTTTGTTTTATTTAATATTCTCATTTAATATTATTACTTTATGAGTTTTATGATTTAAAAGTTTTTTAGTGGTATGGGTAACATTGTGATGTTTAATTATTATTTTACTCAATAATAACATTAATGATATTTCTATTATATTTCTATTCAAGGTAATTAATGACAAATTTTCAATAAAACATTTAATATTAATCTACTATAGTCAGTCAAGACATTTTTCATGTATTAGAATCATTTTCCCACTATTTAGTACTCAATGTGTTTTAAATGTGTTTTAAGAAAACCATTCTTCACCTGAAACATTATTCAAGGAACCTAATTTCTTCTAAAAACTATTTTTTATTAAAATTAAAGCAATATTTATTTTAAATTGAATTTTTGTAGACATTTTTTCCCATTTTTCCTTTTACAGTTTATTAAAAATAGTTTTATTATCACATTCAAAAAAAGTCATTTTCCTATTCTTTTTACCGTGGAATGTGAATTTTTTCCTCGTACAAAATGTATGAATTCACCTAAATTAAATTCCTCAAAACATCATTTTAAAGTGTAAAAGGTTTATTTTTAAAGAAAATATTTTCTAATTTTTTTTCAAAAAAATGATTTTATAAATAAAAGGATAACTTCCTCAAAAAAAAATTTAAGGATATTTTTCTAATATATCTTTTCATGAATGAAAACAAAACATATTTTTAATCCACATGGTAAAGGTTGTTTTGATACCATCCTTAATTGTCATCTCGATGGTTTATAATTTATTTTTCCAAGGATAGTACTCACATTTACTTCCTTGATTCATGTACATCCCCTTGAAATGTTCAATTTATTTTGATTATTTGATATTTAATTTCCCCTAAATTATCCATTTCATTTATCTTGGATATTTTTATTTCCAAAATGGAATACCATTTTACAAATGGTGTCTCCTTTAAGAGTGGTTTTATTAATTGATGAATTATTAATTAATCCATATCAGTAATTAAATAAAAATATTTTTAAGGTATATTGTTTAGTAATTAAATCAGTGACTAGTTATGATGACTGATTTGGAAATTCAAAGATATGTCAATCCTAGAAATTATATATCTCTTCGATGCATCAATAGGTTCTCTTGAAACATAGATGTTGTGAAAATTAAATGGGTTTATATCTCTTATTTTAAAATTTTTGGAGGATATATCTTGGCAGTATAGTTCATCATGTGCCTAAGACATGACATGAAATAATTTTATATTCCCATCAAATAAATTTTATTTATTATTCATCCATGAGTTTTTTCATTGACATATCTATAGATTCATTTAAATTTAAATTCATTGATTAAATGGAATCTATTTCAGTTTCATACATAGAATAATTTATTTTCCCTTCTCTAGTTATTTGAATAGAATGTGTTTCCATTTGTTACCATTCCATATTTCTTAAGAACTTATTTCCCAGTTTTCCTTATATTGTATGTGTGTTATATTATTTACCATGTCAAAATTATTATATGTATTTATTATTTATTTCTTACACTATATTTTTTCATTACTCTACTTTTGAGTTCACTTTTATTGTGTTTCATTCCGTACGAATCCAAGAGAATACTATTAATGATATAAAAAATATACTAGATAGAATAAAGTTAATCTTGAAGTGAATTATTTTGAAATTAGAAAAAATTATTTGGAAATCAGTGAATAATTTTGTAACAAAAGAATATTGTGTGTATCTTGTTTTTGAAGACTACTAAATAATTAAGCCCATTATGATTTTGTTCTTTATAATCATGATAATGAAATTTATAGAAAACACTGGACCGATTCTATCTGGGGTTAGGTATCTACAATTACTCTATACCATATACATATTCATTTTGTTATGTTCATTAAAAATATCTTTTAAATACACCAGAGAACTCCCTAAGAGTAACACGGACACTGATGATCCTTTTATAGGGTGGTTAGGCAAAGATAGTGTGGGTTATGATCTCGATGATCTTGAACATCTCCCATAAACTATCCCATAAATGGTTTCACTTGTGATTTTTTTTTATATAATCATGGGATTGGTTATGTCCATATCACAATGATTATACCTCCATTGGAATCTCTAATAAATGGGATTCACAGAGGATGAATATATTTTTTGAGATATTCACTTCCTTTTTCTTTATCAATTGAATTGGTTAAAACCCTATAGTTATACTAATCATGTGTTTCACTGTTAAATATCTATATTAATATCGATAATAATAAATTAACAGTGTTTTAAATCTAATTGGATATAATAAAACAAAATAAGATAATATTTTCTATTAAAATGATAAATAATAATACATTTAATTAAATTTCAATGGGAAATCCTTTTATGAATGTTCAGTTAATTAGAGGGTTCACATCAACAATTCTATATTTTTAATTAAATAAGGAAAAAATTTTCCAAACATAAGATTCATTTTTAAATAGAATTATATAGTATTTTAAAACTAATAATTGGTATTATGGGTAAAATCAATATCCATGGGTATAATTTTTTTATTAGTATAAATTTTATGTTTCATTGAGTTAAAAACTGACACCAATATAAAATGTATTACTCAATTCTGTTCTATTTATCATTTAAAATAATTATTTGAAAATAAATCATTTTGGGGATTTATACTATTAGAGAAAATTAACCAACCAATTTAGATTTTAATGGACATGAAATCTACGCACCATTCATCCAATACATTTATTTTTTACATTAGATTGTGCAATTAATGGAAATTCCTTATTTATGCCCATTTTCATAATTCAATCTCTAAACATTTACTAAATATTTTAAAAATGCTTCTTAGACCTGTGTTTTATCTTTTAAAACCTAATTTCAAATAGTTTAACTAATTTCATAACATATTTTTTAGTTTCTTATTTAATTAACCTGAATACCCAATAACTCAATTTATCAATATTAAAATTCTCAAACATTTTTAATTAAATTAATAACTAATGTGAATATTTTTGAATATTACACATAGACCATGCCTAAGTTGTATTTTCCAAATCAATTTTATTCTTAATAAAACATATACCCATGAAGCATCATGAAAATAATTTTGAATAAAAAAATTTAGACCAAATTAATCAATACAAATATGCCCTAAAACAAATTTTCCAGTAAATTATAAAAACAATAAAAAATAAAAACACATTAAATGAATGATTGTTGTCTCAAAAAACATTTAATATATCCAAAAAAATAAAATAATAATAATAATGATTTATATAAATATTTTTAATTTAAATCTTCCAAAAATTTATTTTTTAAAACATAAACATAAACCGAATCAAATATGTTATTGAACATAAAATGGCCATCAAATAAATCATATTCTAATTTTAAAAGATAAAGGAAGTTTTTTTCCACCTCAAACACACCCCAATATACATGAAGTATTAATTTTAAACAATATCGCTCCTATTTTAACTCAAACATTCATTTCATACATGGGTGTTAAACTATCTGTTATTTCTAATGAATTGACAACTTTAAACAAAATAAATGTAATATACTAAAAAATGTTTCCAAATAATGTTAATTTAAAGAAAAAAATAAAAACCTAAAACATGATTATACTAAACAAAATAGTAATAAACCAACATCAAATTTTTTTTTATATTATACACCATATCCCAGCTAAGGCATTATAATTAAAATAATTTTAAAAGTAATCAATCAACCCATTCAAAAACAAATGAAAACAACTTACATACAAAAAAAATTAAAAATTAATGAAATAATATTGAAAAATCATCCAATATATAAAAAATTTGTTAACTAATTATATAAATCATAATTACATAAGAGAACACTAAAAGAGGATATTTAAAAATAAAATAGTGCGAAATTAATTTTTACTTCAACATATATGATGGATTTCATTTATAATATTTGGAAATTATAACATTAAAAAATATTGTTATAATCCCAATAGATTATTAAATAATCAAAATAAATGTTTATTCATTTTTCTAGATAAAAATCATGAAATTATTCCATATTCCATTAAAACAATATTAATCACATGACAAATTTTTTGAACAAAATTCAAACAAAACATGGAATTAATATTATAATTATTATACAAATGAAATTAAACACTCAATTTTAAAATAAATCTAATAAAATGGTTTATCAATTAATAACACTCTTTAATTAAATAAAATATATTCTTACTTAATTATAAATCAACTTAAAATAGGATATTTAATTTCATGTATTCCGAAATGTAACTAACCCGACCCCATTAAGAAAGAGATGGTGTAAACATTAAAACATTGTAATAAGATATAAAATATTAAATCCCAAAGGATTTAATATTTTGTAAATGTTATTTAATAAAAAACAAACATGATATATTTATTTCATTTTGATACACAAACTACAGAATTTTTTTCCAAAATATCATTATTGCCTCTAGAATATACTTGCATATGATTCATAGTATGCTTCATAGATTCAAAGGAAAGGAAAATAAGGGTGATATAAAAAACTTATTAAGGATTTATTATTGTGGAATTTATCATTACTCATTAATCATAATATACAAGGAATGGTAAATAACAGAAATCGCAATCCATTTAAATAAATTCTCTATAATGAATACATGGTGAATAATTAACATGGAAAGATAAATTATTTATCTCACATTCCATTTAATCTAAAAAATGAATATTAGGAATAGATAACTAATAATAAAAATTTCATGGTATAGGACTAAAAACTCTTGAAATTTGATCAATAACTTAAATATCATGAATAGATAAGCCACAATGAACATAGAGATATAAATAACTGAACACACATTCCTTTTAATAAATAACTAATAATGAAATTCATGCCGATATAATATCATTGAAAAAATATCATTGATTGTAACATCCCAAGTAATTAATGAATAACAGATATTTTTATCTATGCTTACTAATGAATTAGATAGTGTTTTAGAGGCTTAAAATGAGAGTAAATCCAATCTTAAGCATGGAATACACTAATATTTTTAAAAGATTGTTTTACTACTTTTTGATGGGAAACCATTTCTAAATCAAACAATAGACAATTTTATAAGATATATTTTTCAAAATTAACTTATTATTTATGATTGGGTCATTGAAATTTACATTGGATAATTTTTTGGTATTTTTCTGACAATGTTCATTTTTTAATGAATAGTGAAAAATACGGCATTTTACATCATAACTGCTTGTTCATCTAATTTAATTATATGGTAAGATTATATTTTTAATTCGTTTTAATGTTAAATTAGATTATATTTTTATCATTTAATCCAATAGTGGTCGTTGGAATTAATTTCACTTTGAAATTGGACTTAAACTAGTGTCAATCTTTTGATACTTTTTGTTTCATAAAAACACGCTATTTGCTCTGATAGGGGGAATTAATTAATGTAACTTATATGTTTTGAATTTAGTAAAATAGAAATCATTTTTGAATTCTAAATATAAAATATATCTTAGGGTGAAGTTTTGGTATTTTTCAGAAAAACTTCAATTTTTGATGAATAGTGAAACCACTAAGTGGTACTTAAAAAATTGATTTTTCGTTTAAATGAAATTTTACCACCTCTGTGTTTTGAATTTCAAAAATCCTACATAAATGGTTGTCATTAAGAAGTAAAATTTGGTTAAATGGGATTAAAATAACTTTTTGGTGAATAGTAAGTTTTAAGTTTTTAATCACAATTAGAGGTAATTAGTGTAATTTAAGGTAAGAATAATGTTTTAATAATATGAATTGAACTTGACACATGTCCTAACCTTATTGGATGTGTCATGGACTACCAAGAAAATCCATGGGTCAACTTGGGGACCCCATGGAGCCACCTTGGAATGAAAAATGACATTAATATCTTTTTATTTAATGTAAAAGTAAAAATGAAACAAACATGAGTTGTTATACTAAAACAATTTTTACATGGGGTTATACAAGTAATATTTCTGACTATAAATATTCATTAGAAATAAAAAATCTTTCCTACATCATGATATATTTTTATAATTTTTAGACATTAAATAAATTAAATTATTTATGACACCATGATGATGCACCGATTACCTCATTATTTAACTATTTAAATAAAATGAAATGATAATGTAAAATATAAGACCTACACATGTCAAAAACCTATTGTATGGGTGGATTTAGAACTATTATCACCTTATCCTAGAAATATATAATTTTGGTACCTTTTAAATCCGAAAAGCATTTTATAATAAAGTATCTTTTTATATATTTCCATGAGTGCCCCTCCTCTCCTCTTATAAAAGGCCTCCACCTCTACCACCTTACCCACACTTCCAAAGCCTTTGGCTCAGCCAACCCCTGCCCATTTTGTCTCTCCACATCCCTCTCTAACTCTTAGAAGCCTCACTTTGGTCAGATGTCTTCCCAAGGAATCCTTTGAGCTCAAATCAAAAAGAGTTACCCGATTTAAAGGTAGTGTCTTCTATTGTGTTCTTATGTTTTATTTTGCTTCTCCAACCCCGTAAACTCTTTTTATTCATTGTTATTTTTTGTAACAACTCCAGTATCATTAATATACTAGGTTTTTGTTATAATAAGTATTCTAGCTACACTTACACACACCTACATCTAATGGTTAAAGAACATATTGTTTCCGTGGATTGTGAATTTCTGCCTCACAAAACGATGATTGTTCAATATTCATTTAACACCTTCAAAGGTGGCCATTAAGATGACACTATATTTATATATGATATATAATATTTTCATGTTTTACTAAAGCTTCTGTATTTTTCATTTATGGAAAACCTTTATGGTTTCCATTATGGGTAAACTTCCTATCTTCATTTTAGGAAGTGCGGACTATCGCCCCTCAAAGTGATTCGATTCGTTAATGCCATATATGGGACGTATAAAGGATATAATTAATGATATTATATATGATATTATAGTGGAATTATAATATACCTTTATTTCATTAAGATTCCATTCCATAAAATACGAAATGGAAATGAAATTAGTGTTCAAGCATACGTACGGCTTACCGTCTCCATGAACTGTGCATTTCATTTCTTACCTCTAAACATTATGTAATATTATAAATGCATGTATATACTGGATATATATGATATATATGATATCTACATCATGATTATAACTCTGGATATAATGGATATTGGCCTACGTGAACAACTTGTAAATATAAAAAGGTCACTTTTTACTCAAGTACCAAATATCGACAAAACGACTGTGATTAACATAAATGATTAAATAATGTTCATAACATGGTAATAAGTGATATAAAAGGAATAATGAACTTGAAAAAGTATCTTAAGCAAGTAGAAATTAACTCAAGTTTATTATTCAGGAGGTTAAAGAATGATCGAGTCAAGTCGGATCCGAGATATGGGACTTCATCTCAAACTCCTTTCATTGAGGCATATTTTGTTTTATACACAACCTTATTTTATACAGTGTAAAAACCCCTTTGAATTTTAAATTTATCCAAAAGGAATTTTTTTTATACGAAGTGTTTTACTAAACGACATAATGTAATGTTTTTGTCGTACGTATGCGGCGACAACGACTTCTCCGCCGCCATGACCATTATTTGAGTTTAGGTTTCCTCTACAAGCCATACTTTTTTTAAATGAAAAATAAATACCATGTTTTAATTTTCTTTTATATTGGTATTGAAAATGGTTTTCATAGTGTTTTTATTACATCAATGTGTTTTATTGATATCTTTTGATTGAAATGTGGAAATTTTATGTTTCCCTTATGCATGTTTTATGTGATATGATTATGTTATGGTTCTTGTGCATTATTATGAAGACTGGTGGTTCCGTGATAAACTAAGGGCAGGTGACCCCGATATAGCTGTCCAATGCATTGGGTAGCGTGAAGGAGTAAATTGTTAAGGTTTCTCCGAAGAGATTTATGGAATATACTATAATGGGTATTCCAAACGTAACCAAGAGGGTTAATCCCTACGTAAGAATGTTATGAATGCCTCAAGTTACCTTTATGTCTTATGATTTCTATGATTTATTCATGATTTGATGAGGTATCTCAAAGTACTTATGTTTTATGGGTAAATTATGAATTCATTCTTATGTATATATGTACTCATGTTTCCTTTCCATATTTTTATATCCCTTACTGAGCTTTTTATGCTCATCCCAAGTTTTTGAAATGTTTTTCATGGGTCACGGGAAATGTACATGATATGATGATAGTTTCAAGGATGTGTAAAGAAAGAATCCATGTTTTATTTTCGTTGATAGGAAAAATGAATACTATCTTTTATGTAACCACTTTATTTAAATGTGGAATGTAATGCATGTTTTATTATATAATTCTCTAAAACACTAAACCTGAAAAGATCCTCATGGTGTATTCTTGTAATATCTTGAGATTAAGTAATGTTTAAGGCTTGGGCCTTATAGTTGGTATCAGAGGTCGGTTTAGATAACTTTAGGATTTTGAATTCTATTAAATGATTATCCAAGAATATTTTTTTATGGTCATGTTGAAATGATATAGCATTTGAAGATTACCATGTTTCTTTATCTAAGACATGTTTGTTCAGAATGGTTTTCCGTAGAGGAAGTAGGGGAGCAGTGCTAGCAAGGCATACAGAAGGATATAACCTTCCGAATCAGCATCCTGAGATGGTCAGAATTGGAACTGAACAGTTTTTTGCAGTAATGGCGCAGTTGACTCAAGCGATAAATGGTGGTGGTATCCATACACGAGATCAGCTAGATCAACCGCAGAGGAACATGTCAGTGGTGTAACATTTCATGAGGCAACATCCCCCATCATTTAGAGGATCATATGACCCTGTGCTAGCTGAAGGGTGGATTAAAGAACTGGAGAAGATTTTTGATGTCATGGGGTGTTCAGAAAGTCAAAAGGTTAGTCTTGTTATTTACCGTTTGGAGGGTGAAGCAGATCAGTGGTGGTCGATGGTTAAAAATATCAGGGACGCAGATGGGATTGATGCTCTCGACTGGGATGAATTCAAAGGTATGTTTCTTGAGAAGTACTTTCCTAAGGTTGTTCGAATTAGGATGGAAGAACAATTCCTAGAATTGAGGTAAGAGGAAGACTCAGTGGTTTCCAATGAAAAAAGGTTTACTTGATTGGCAAGGTATGCTCCAAATTTTATCTGAGACCTTGATAGTAAAAGCAATTGTTTCTTACTCAGGATTAAAGCCAAAATATAGAAGGGAATTGCATTTTTGTGAGTTTAAAAGTTATGAAAATCTTGTTCGATGTGATGAGAAGGTGGAAATAGAGTTTTCCAATGATCAAGTGTTCTATAACAACCAGTAGAAGAAGAGACCGAGGTGGCAGGAGAAATGAAAGAATTCCTCAAAAATGTACGATGGTAAGAAAAATAAGTTTCCAATTTGTGATAAATGAGGTAAAAGGCATGTTGGGGAATGTATTTTGAATTCTGGATAGTGCTACCGATGTGGTAAGATGGGACATAAGGCTCGTGATTGCACTGAAAAGATGAAGGTGATGGTAAGTCCAAATTTAATTTGCAGTTAGTGAAATGTTTTAAGTGCAATGAGATGGTTCACTATGAAAACGAGTGTCCGACAAAGATCTTGAGTGATGGGAAGCAGTTAGACTACAAGAAAAAAGGGGTTCTGAAATCCTTTTCAACTACTTCATCAGATGTCGGGCCATCAAATGAAGATGTATCAGCTCCAGGGAGATCAGTATTTTTCAAAGATTGACCTGAGATCAGGGTAACATCAGTTGAAGTTAAAGGAAGTAGATATTCTGAAGACCACGTTCCGTACAAGATATTGCCATTATGAATTTGTAGTAATGCCTTTTGGGCTAACCAATGCACATGTTGTATTCATGGACGTAATGAATAGAATTTTCCATGAGTTCTGGGATAATTTTGTGGTAGTTTTCATTGATGATATTTTGGTTTTTTTCTAAAATTAAAGATGAGCATGAAAGAAATTTAAGGTTTATTTTGAAAACCCTCAAAGAAAATAAGTTTTATGGGAAATTCATAATGTGTGAGTTTTGGTTGCACCAAATTTTTTTCCTTGGTCATATTGTTTCTAAAGATGGGATAACTATTGATCATGAAAAAACAAAGGTTGTGGAAGAATGGGCAAGACCCACAAATGTAACTGAGATTCATAGTTTCCTTGGTTTGGCAGGCAATTACCGAAGGATTGTTAGAAATTTTTCACGTTTATCTAGTCCAATGACTAATCTAACTCAGAAGGGTGTTAATTTTATCTGGACAAAAGAATGTGATGATTGTTTTCAGGAATTGAAAAGAAGATTGGTGAATGCTCCAGTTTTGGCACTACCTTCTAGGAATGGTGAGTTTGTTATCTACAGTGATGCTTCATTGAAATGACTTGGTTGTGTCTTAATGTAAAATGATCATGTAATTTCTTATGCTTCATGTCAGTTGAAAGCTCATGAGGTAAATTATCCTACACATGATTTGGAATTAGCTGCTGTTGTTTTTGCTTTAAAAATTTGGAGGCATCATTTGTATGGAGTAAAGTGTGAAATATATACTGATCACTAAAGGTCAAAGTATATATTCACTCAGAAATAATTGAACCTGAGATAGAAGATATGTCTAGAATTAATCAAGGATTATTATTGTACATTTCATTACCATCCAGGAAAATCAAATAAAGTGGATGATGCTTTGAGTCGAAAAAGTAACGCTTCATTAACAATGTTACATTTGAAACGTGATCCTTTGGTTGAGGATTTGATGAACTTTGGCATAGAATTTTTTGGTGTAGGATGTTCTTCTGTTTTGTTTCAGGTATCAGTTAAATCTTCTCTATCAGACTGAATCAAACAAGCACAGAAGCAAGATAGTGAGTTGCAGAAAAAGGTAGAGCTAGTTCAGAAAGGTAAGTTCCCTGAATTCAACATTGATAATGATTGTGTTTTGAGATTTGGGAAGAGATTGTGTGTGCCTTTTGATTCACAGTTGAAGAGAGAGTTGTTATGTGAAGCTCATAGTTCTCCGTTTTCAGTTCATCCTGGAAGTACTAAGATGTACAGAGATCTGCGGGAGTATTACTAGTGTGATGGAATGAAAAAAGATATTGCTAATTTTACAGTGAAGTGTTTGACTTGTCAACAGGTCAAAGAAGAGCGGTAGTTACTGAAATGGATGCTTCAGCCTTTACCAGTTCCAGAGTGGAAATGGGAAAATATATCCATGGAATTTGTTGTGGGATTTCCAAAGACACCTCGAGGTAATAATGCAATCTGGGTTATTGTTGATCACTTGACTAAATCTTCTCATTTCCTTGCTATACGAGATACTTTTTCCCAAGATCAACTTTCCCATTTGTACCTTAAAGAGATAGTCAGGTTGAATAGATTTCCTCTCTCCATTGTATCTGACCATGATCCAAGGTTTACTTCTATCTTTTGGAAAGGCCTTCAGAAGTCGTTGGGTTCTGAATTAAATTTTAATACATCTTTTCATCCTCAATCAGATTGGTAGTCAAAATGAACAATTCAGACAATAGAGGATATGCTACGTTCTTATTCGAAGGATTATCAGGGAAGTTGGGTCCAACATCTTTCCTTGGTTGAATTTTCATATAATAACAGTTTTTAGTCCAGTATACAGATGGCACCATTTGAGGCGTTATAAGGGAAGCAGTGTCAAAATCCAGCTTTCTCGGATGAAGTGGGTGAAAGGAAGCTGATGGGACCAGAATTGGTAGAAGAGTTGGTAGAAAAATTTCAGCTAATACAGAAACACATGAGAACAGCTTAGAGCAGGCAGAAGAGTTATGCGGACAACAGATGGAAGAATCTCTCTTTTGAGGTAGGTGATCATGTTTTTCTCAAAGTCTCACCATGGAAAAGTGTGATGCGATTCGATAAGAAAGGAAAGCTGAGTCCAAGTTTCATTGGACCATATGAAATTCTGGAGAGAGTTGGATCAGTTGCTTACCGAGTGGCATTATCTCCAAGTTTATCTCAGGTACACAATGTTTTTCAGGTTTCGTTGTTGAGAAAGTATATGCTAGATCCATATCATGTTTTGAGTCTAGTGGTAGTTCAGCTGGAAGAGAAACTATCTTTTGAGGAACAACCATTCTAGATTCTTGACCACAGGGAGCAGGTGTTACGGAATAAGGTGATTCATCAAGTAAAGGTTTTGTAGAAAAACTACATGATTGAAGAGGCAACATGGGAATCTGAAAATGCAATGAGGGCTAAATACCCATAATTATTCGATAAGTAAATAAATTGTGGGGACACAATTTTATAAAGGTGGGAAGGATGTAACATCCCAAGTAAGTAATTAATAATAGATATTTTTATCTATGTCTACTAATGAATTAAATATTGTTTTAGAGGCTTAAAATGAGAATAAATCCAATCTTAAGCATGGAATACAATAATATTTTTAAAAGATTATTTTACTACTTTTTGATGTCAAACCATTTTTAAAGCAACAATTGAAAATTTTATAATCTCTAATTGTCAAAATGATCTTATTATTTATTATTGGGACATTGAAATTTACATTGGATAATTTTTTGGTATTTTTCTGACAATGTTCATTTTTTAATGAATAGTGAAAACACTTCATTTTACATCAAAACTACTTTTTCATCAAATTTAATTCTATGGTTAGATTATCTTTTGAATTGGTTTTAAAGTTCAATTAGAATATATTTATACCATTTAATTAAATAGTGGTAATTAAAATTAATTTCACTTCGAAATTTGACTTAAACTAGTGTCAATCTTTTGATACTTATTGATTCATAAAAACACGCTATTTCCTCTGACAGTTGGAATTAATTATTAAATTAATTAATGTAACTTATATTCTTTGAATTTTTTAAAATAGACATCATTTTTGAATTCTGAATATCATATATATCTTAGGGTGCAGTTTTGGTATTTTTCTGAAAAACTTCAATTTTTGATGAATAGTGAAACAATTAAGTGGTACTTAAAAAAATGATTTTTCGTTTAAATGAAATTTTACCACCTCTGTGTTTTGAATTTCAAAAATCCGACATAAATGGTTTTCATTAATAATTAAAATGTGGTTCAATGGGATTAAAATAATTTTTTGGTGAATAGTAACTTTTAAGTTTTTAATCGCGATTAGAGGTAATTAGTGTAATTTAAGATAACAATAATGTTTTAATAATATGAAATGAACATGACACATGTCCCACCTTTATTGGATGTGTCATGTCCGAAGAATACAATACATGGGTCAACTTGGGGACTCTATGGAGTCACTTTGGAAGGAAAATGACATTAATACCTTTTATTTAATGTAAAAGTAAAAAATGACACAAACATGAGTTGTTTTACTAAAACAGTTTTTACATTGGGTTATAAAAGTAACATTTTTTACTATAAATATTCATTACAAATATAAAAATATTTCCTACATCATGATATATGTTTTATAATTTTTATACATTAAATAAGTTAAATTATATATGACACCACGATGATGCAGTGATGACCTAATTATTTATCGATTTTAATAAAATGAAATGATAATGTAAAATCTAAGACCTACACATGTCAAAAACCTATTGGATGGGTGGATTTAGAACTATTATAACCTTATCCTAGAAATTTAAAATTTTGGGACCTTTTAAATTCTAAAATCATTTTATATAAAGTATCCTTTTATTCCTTTCCAAGAGTGACCCTCCTCTCCTCTTATAAAAGGCCCCCACCTCTACCACCTTACCCACACTTCTAGAGCCTTTGGCTCGGCCAACCCCTGCCAATTTTGTCTCTTCAAGTCCCTCTTTAACTCTTAGAAGCCTCACATTGGGCGGAAGTCTTCCCAAGGAAGCCTTTGAGCTCAAATTGAAAAGAGTTACCCGATTTAAAGGTAGTGTCTTCTATTGTGTTCTTATGTTTTATTTTTCTTCTCCAACCCCCTAAACTCTTTTTATTCATTTATTTTGTAACAACTAAAGTATCTTCAATATACTAGGGTTTTTTTTTTAAATAAGGATTCGAGCTAAACTTACACACACCTACATCTAATGGTTATAGAAGATACTATTTCCGTGGATGGATAATTTCAGTCTCATGAAACGATGATTGTTCAATATTCTTTTAACACCTTCAAAGGTGGCCATTAAGATGACACTATATATATATATTATATCTAATATTTTTATGTTTTACTTAAGCTTCTGTATTTTTCATTTATGGAAAACCACTATGGTTTCCATTATGTTTAAACGTGATATCTTCATTTTAGGAAGTGCGTACTACCACCCCCTCAAAGTGATTTGATTCATTAATTCCATATGTGGGACGTATAAAGGATGTAATTAATGATATTATATATGATATTATACTGGAATTATAATATACCTTTATATCATTATGATTCCATTAAATAAAATAATAAGTAGAAATGAATGTAGCGTTAATGCGTACGTACGGCTTGCCATCTCCATGGATGGTGCATTTCATTTCTAACCTCTAAACGTTATGTAATATTATAAATGCATATATATACTAGATAAATATGATATATATGATATCTAAATCATGAGTATAACTCTGTATATAATGGATATTTTCCTACGTGAACAAATTGTAAATATAAGAAGTTCACTTTTGACTCAAGTACCAAATATCGAAAAAACAACCGTTATGAACTTAAATGATTACATAATGTTCATAACATGGTAATAAGTGATACAAAAGGAATAATGAAATTGAAAAAATTTCTTAACCAAGTAGAAATTAACTCAAGTTTATTATTCAAGAGGTTAAATAATGATCGAGTCAAGTCGGACCCGAGGTATGGGACTTCGTCTCAATCTCCTTTCATTGAGGCATATTTTGTTTTATACACAACCTTCTTTTACACGGTGTACAAACCCCTTTGACTTTTACGTTTATCCAAAATGAATATTTTTTATATGAAGTTTTTTAATAAACAACATAATGGAATGGTTTTGTCGTACGTATGCGGCGACAAAGACTTCTATGCCACCATGACCATTATTTGGGTTTCATCCTTCTCTACAAGCCATACTTTTTTTTAAATGAAAAATAAATACCATGTTTTACTTTTCTTTTATTTTGGTATTGAAGATGGTTTTAATAATGTTTTTATTATATCAATGTGTTGTATTGATATCTTGTGATTGAAATGTGGAAATTTTATGTTTCCTTTATGCATGTTTTATGTGATACGATTATGTTATAGTTCTTGGGAATTATTATGAAGACGGGTGGTTCCGTGATAAACTAAGGGAAGGTGAGCCTGATATATCTCTCCAATGCATTGGGTAATGCGAAAGAGTTAAACGTTAAGGTTTCTCCGAAGAGATTTATGGAATATACTGTGATGGGTATTCCAAACGTAACCAAGAGGGTTACTCCCTACGTAAGAATGTTATGAATGCCTCAAGTTACCTTTATGTCTTATGATTTATATGATTTATTCATGATTTGATGAGGTATGTTATAGTGCTTATGTTTTAAGGGTAAAGTATGATTTCATTCTTATGTATATATGCACTCATGTTTCCCTTCCATATTTTTATATCCCTTACTGAGCTTTTTATGCTCATCCCATGTTTTTGAAATGTTTTTCAGAGGTCAAGGAAAAGGTACATGATATGATGATAGTGTGAAATAAGTGTCAAGAAAGAATCCATGATTTATTTTAAATATGATTCCGTTGATGGGAAAAATGAATACTATCTTTTATGTAACCACTTTGTTTAAATTTGGAATGAAATTCATGTTTGGTGATCTAATTCTATAAAACTCTAAACCTGAAAAGATCCTCAATGTGTAATCATGTAATAACTCGAGATTAAGTAATGTTTAATGTTGGGGCCTTATATTGATAATAATAAATAAATTATTAATTAAGTAAAAAATTAATTGTTGGACTTTATTTTCTCAGTAATCATGATACCTCTATGATCAAGACCATTTACAAGATAGTATTAGCTGTGGGTAGCCCCATTTAATGATATTATATCTATTCACCTTATTAGACTATCGATGAATCAAGAGAAAATATATATCTTATCCCAAAACATTGCTATATGCCGAAAATATTACTGATATATGAGTAATATTAAATACAATTAATAAGTAACATAACCCTATGAAAAGAAATTAATTAATAAAATTATTTACCACTTGGTAAATATTAAGTCATAACCCCTTAAATTATTAAAATGGAAATCTAAAATACTATAAATTCATAATGAATCACAATATTACATGTAAATGTCTGGTATATACACCATATATAATATATTAGCAATATATCATTACAATATGCCTTAGTGGAGGGAAATTAAGATGAAATACATTACATCAGGCTTCTTTTTGGTTTAAAATGATTCAATCTCATGTATAATGGTTTTATGAATGTTATTAATTTATACCAAAACCATATAAATATTTAAATTAACTTAACTAATCCTATTATACCATTTTACAACCCATTTCTTCATAATATTTCATTATTTTCATTACTCCGTGTGTTAATTGCCTTGTTTTCAAATGCATTATCTGTATTAAACATTATGGTTCTTGGGTATAGGTTATAGTAAAATAAAATCCATAAATATATTAATGTAATAAATATCATATATATTCATCATATACTTTTTTATAATAATTTGTTATGGTTGGATTTGGAAAATTAATTGAATCGCATCATTGAGTTGGTAGGTCATACCTATATAAAAATGATGATATCAGTCCATTAAAAAGTGAAGGGGTAAGAAATTTGGTCATATAATAATTTTATATGACGAATTTCATTTTATATATATCAAATATTTTCATTAAATTAATCCATATTAATTTCCATGTAAAACATAAGTGAATAATGAATCAGATCGCTTCGCAAGACTGTAGTCCACCACACACATGATCGACTTTATTACCTTTTAAATGAAATAGAAAGTTAAAAGGAATATTTGAGGTAATATATTTTTTGAAGTATAATAATATCATAAATTTTTTAATTCATCCCTATTTTCAACCTTAAAATGTGGTTATGAAAAAAATACATCATTTTGCAATGTGGTAAACCACCGAACACAAGATCCTTAATTTCTTTTTCCATTTGATGGAAGAGTTGATCCGTAGAGTTCATTAAATTGAAATAAAAATATATATAATTTTTTTTAAAATGATTAGTTTATTATTTAATAATTGTTTAATAAAATTATAAGTAATTTTGAGAAGAAAATAATTAAAATGTATGTTTAAAAATGATAACTCTTCTTTGGAAAACATAATTTGGTATTCACCAAAAGCCTACATATGTGGGATTTATGATTAAAAAACGAAATAATTTTTTTTAATGAATTAATTTATAGATTTAGGTTTGTACATGGAAAAAATTGATTTCTATGTGTGATGTGGGGAGAAGAGGTCATGGCCTTTCAAAGTGTGGGAGAATACATATAAGGATTTTTTGAAAACATTCATTTACACCAATGTTTTTATTAATAGAAAAGAATCAAAATTAATTATTTATATACCCTTATAGAAAATAAGGTCAATATGCTTAAATGAAATGTATTTTTGAAAGGTTTTGATGTCATTTTATCCCATATCGTTTTAGTTTACCCACTAGTAAATCAGTTTTTACCTTAACCACAAAAATTAATTTTCACTATATTTAATAATCATAATAGTAAAAAACTATTTTTAACTTGTTAGATAATATAAATTATTCTAATTAAAATTATGGAATTAATTTTTCCACGTTCAAATATTATATTTTGTAGAATCCAGTATAAAATTAGACCTACAACCATGAAGAAAAAGTTTCTGTCCAATTAAGAAATTCTCGTATGTATAGAATGTCTTGATACCAAAATTAATTATTAAATTTATTAAAATGACACACTTTAGTAAAATTGTGATATAATTTAAATAATATAACTTTTATAAAAATTTAATCTTAATTTAATAATGATATTTTTAATATTAAAAATATTTTTTCAATAAAAAGCAGTATTTTTTATTTTTTATCAAAAAAATTAAACATTTAAAAAAACAAAAAATAACCCCAAAATAATATTTATAACATTATTTACAAAAATTCATGTAACTTTATCTATTTAATTTTTAATAATTTCAAAAAAATATTTTTATATTATGTGTTAAAACGCAAGTAAACCTCATTTTTGAAAAATAATATTTTATGAAAACATTTCATTTTCATTCAAATGATACTCAATTTATTTATAATTAATATTTAAAATATTATTTTTTCGGATATAAATGAAAAAAATATTTTTTTCTTTTTTAATTTATTATTATTCAGACCCTCCAACTTAACGTCTCAGTTACAATAGTCCCATTTTAAATAATAATATTTCAATAGAGTACTCTATTTATTTAATCATGGTGTTTTATTCCTCATAAGAAATCAAAGACATTGCAATTATTTACTAATAAATATATCATAATGTTTATAGGTGTTACATTATATTTGAATATTTTTTTTCTGTGTTATATATGTTATAAAACATCATGTTTCTATTTTAAAATCATAGGGTTCTAAATTCTCCCTACCTTCAATAAATTGTATCCTCATCATTTAAACATCGTCTTTGTAATCAATTGTTTTAAATTTTCAAATTCCATTTTTGAAAAATCCCCAACATAAAAAGGTTAATAAAACATCTTATTAATATTATATAATTTTAATTACAAGGTTATATGAAATAAATGTGTGTAATATTATATTATACCATATTATACACATACACCACATAGACAAAACAACCACAAGTTATTTCAATAATTCAAATAATTACAATAGAAAATTAATAAACCCATTAGAATGAGAATTATTACATGGGGAAAAATATAAAATGGAAAAATAATAATAGGAAATTTTTAATTTCCCCAATATGATATAATCTACCCTCCAACAAAAAACTCTATAGAAATAAAATAAAATATAAGTAAAATAATAAATATCTTATAAAATTAAAATACATTATCTTTTGATGAATTTTTTTTTATATTTATTCAAATAAAGAATTTATATTTACTAGAGGTAATATGACTAATGGAATAGAAATGTGATCATTCGAATGGTAACATACCCATTGAGAATAGTAACATGGTTATTGGAAATCATAACTGGACCCCTATAATATTAATTTTACCTCAATATAATACTTTTTTGTATAAATAATATTTATCATTAGTAATGTAAGTAAATTAAAAAAATTATATGTCAAAAAATAAGTATCGTGAATAAAAAACTCAAAGAATGTTTAGGAAATTTTTTAATAAACTGTATTTTAAAGTATTTAATAAATATTATAATTTTTATACTATATATTTAAATTAAATATATTATAAATCTATTTTTTAAAATTAAAATCATTTCATAAATTATGACATATAATTTTTCCATGGGTTTTCTTTGTTAATTTAAAAATTACATCAACTTTCCGGCGAATAGTAAAAATACAGTTTTTCTCGATACTGGTATGTCATAAATAACATCATTCATGATGTAATAATAAACTATTAATTTCTATAACCAATTTTTTTAACAAAACATATTTAATTTCATTAATTATTCATTATAATACAATAAAATAAATTCCAAAACCCAGATTCATTTATCTAAAACCTAAAGACAGATGTGTTCCCTAAAAATAAAAATTTTACCTATTTTCTACATTCCTTTTTTATAAACAATGTGAATTAGAATTATAAAGGGTTTTAATGTCTTAAAATCATTATATTATATTATTATGTGATTTATATTTCAAAAAAATCACAATAAATTATTTTACTATTAAGAAATATAATTTTTAAAATTTTATTCTTAAAATACCCCTATATTCGAATTTAAATAAACAATCTCGATCCCATTGGAAAATCACTCATACCTCACAAAAAAATCCATATATATACTCATATAATCCCTAAAACACCTTATATTTCAGAGAGGCTTTATGTAGTAATCAAAATCAAATCCTAAAGGTATTTTTAGTGCCATAAAAAATAAACTACGTAGAGGAAATATAATATTTCTATCAACTCCTCCCTCTTTTTATACTTCTATTTCCTTATCCCCAATTCAATTAAAATAAAATTCAAATAATATTAATTAGGTAATATTTTATCATTATAAAAACTATTTTAACCTGATATATGTTTCAAAATTATGATATATATATATATATATTTCTAACATCCATTTCCCGCTCTTTCGACAATAGCCTGTCAATGGACTGTTAACCACCAATGAATAAATTTCTATCTTATTCTTATCTAAAAACCAATGGTTGGTTAAAATAACATATTTATGATATATAAATTTATAATATTTCTATTATTGTTTTTTTATAATTTATAATTACGTATAAATAATTTTGGAAAAAATATAAAAAAATGAAGAAAAAAAAGACCTTTTTAAGGATAAAATGATAATATAAAATGAGTTCACTTATCCAAGGAAATAAATAAATATAATTAAATTATTATAATTGAAAAATAGTTGTGAAATTTAAAATCATCCTATTCTAGATAATTTTTTTAATAAAACTATTTTTGTTAAGTAGGTGGCACAACAGCGATGAAATGAACCATGATTTATGGTAAAGGTATTCTTGAACCCAACTCCATTTCTTTAGTTTATCAATATTTAAAAAACATTATTGTATTAATATTACTATAATACTCATGAAATATCATTTCAAAATTATTATATCATATTTTCATGAATATATATGTTTCCACATTGATTTGGAATATAGAAAAAAATATTTTCCAAAAAACACATTTCTTTCCAAAGGCAATATTTTTCTCCCCTTGAGTAGTTTCAAATTCACTCAAAAATGATGATTTTTATGCCAAATATGTTTCCCCTTATTCATGTAAGAACCCAATTTTTATTCATGAAATTATTCTTTATGAAATCTTTATAAAACTTATTTATTTCCATGGGTTATTTCCTGAATAGGATTGTTATATGTTTTAAGTAGTGTGTATGGTAGTGTAAATATTATGATGTGATTAGTGGGATAGGAATTATATTTCCCTCCCATGATTCCGGGTAATTTTATTCATAAAATGAGTTGATGTGTATTATTAATTGAAATTATTCATTATTTTTTAATTATTATGAATTTGCTATTACAAAAATTCTGTGTTTACATGATTCTAGTTTCATTCAAAAATAAGTGTGGTATTTCACCACTATGACATTGTGATTCATTTTTAATTATTTCCACTCTCCATGAATTTATAACTATTCCCTATTTTATATTATTATGATCTTATTTTTATCATATGATGATTATTATCATTATCACCCATGTTATATTGATTCATGTCCTTTATTTATCCTCTTACATTGATTTTAGCTCACCCCTTTATTTGATTTATATCCTGATGTGACTATATGTAAAAATGATAATATGAGATTTCGTAAGGTTAAAGAATAAGGATTTAATAAAATTGTAATGTTTTATTATGTATAAGTGATATATGATCATAATTTTCCCAATATCCTAAACATTTAGATCCTTGAATTTATAAATAATTTGTTATCTATCTTTAAAATCATGTAATATACTTGTTAGAAAAAAAATGGTTGTTGCTGGAACCAAGTTGGATGGAGAAGGAAGTAAGAAGTGTTTTCTATTACAAAGTGTATTCATTTGTTTTCAAAGAATATAAATCCACTCGCTTTTAATGGACTTAAAATCAAATGATGCTCTGCTGATTTGTATTTCAAAAATATTATAAGTTAGGAGATCTTGGGGTGAAATCCTTATAAATGAAAGGGGGAGAAAAGATGATGATAGTCATATTATGTTTTGATTGAAAATAATGATGTTTTTGGAAGAGAGGGAAGAAACTTTACTTCTGGTTAAAAAACTGAGGATTTTAATGGTGTTCGGTCGAAGACTCTATATCATGATAGATATGGTTCATGATGAAAGATGTTTTCTATTGAATAAGCTAGATGAAAATGAAGTAGCATTGGTGTTCTTACAGAAGAATATTTTAAGATGGCGTTGGTTCCCAATGTTTGCAAAATTTGTGGGGCCGAAAATTAGGAGATGGAGAAATGTGCTTCTAGAAATGAATGTTGCACGTAAGATTGAAGGGTGCATGAAATGTTCTGCTCAAGAAATGATTCAAGGTCAAAACATCAAAAATTGGATAAATAATGGAGTGCGTAAAATATTTTGGAATTGATCGAATGGTGAGGTTTTCATAAAAGAGACATTTGCGCCCAATGAAACGTCAAATAGGGTTTTGTGCAACCTGTCAGGATCTTGCATGACACATCGAGGTTTTTGTGAATGAGGGTTGATGAGGACTATAAAAATTGGTGACTCCATCTATTTAGGTATGCTAGACACATATAAAAATCCCAAGCTTTGTAGAACAAAAGAATTTTATGTAATTGGGAGTGTATAAATGAAATAGAGTTGTGTGGGTGAAGTTGTGAACTAGAAGAGAGTTGTGTGCAATATTAATGTTTCATGAAAGTTGTATTTCATTAAAAAAGTAAAATCATGAGCTGTTTGAATAAAAATTGTGCACAAGACACCTAAAAGGGTGTAGAAAAGATTTTGGTTATTTTCACGTATTCAGTTGGATGTAAGATAGTTCTTACCATCTTCTTGGTAGGAATTTGGTGTTTTTTACCTCAGATAATACACCTGTTCAATTGTAAAGAAGCACTGAAATACTGCAATTCCCTATTTATGATAAGTGGGTTCACACACACTTGCAGATTTTTTTCCAAGTGCTACGTGAGTGTAAGGGCATATCCTACTCATTGTATTCCACATTAAAGGATTGGTTTCTAGTACGTTGTGTGGTAGTGGATTATTTACATACTATACCAAGGACATATCTAATCTTATTGAGTAGTGAACATTATAAATATTATGTTCATGTTGTTGTATCTATTTAGCACAAAAATATCTCTCTAACAAAAGGTGATGGTTGTTTCAAAATGATGGAAACATAAATGAAAAAGGTATAACTGATTCACCCCTACCCCTCTTAGTGATACTTTGATCCTGACTGGGTAAATTCAGTTGTTATAGTGGGTATCAGATATATAGTTTCCTTAATTTGGTAGTTATAATTTGAAAAAATATGGGAAAATTATTAGGATAGGACTAGGTGAATGTAAAAAATAAAAGATGTTTTTTATAAAATGAATAACCACATGTATCCCCTAATATATGACATTAGAGTTAATTTCACACAATACTAAATATAATTCCCCAATATATAAACTAAGAACATTTTATGCAATAGAATATATGACATGAAACACTAAGTTTATAAGGGAATATAATATCCAAAGAATTTATAAATTATTTTCTATATTAAATAAATTTAATATATTTGATATATTGTGTTACACGCTAAAATGACTTCCTTTGGAATCTTACATTACAACCAAGACCATCTTTGACCAAAAAATAAAATATTATTAAAATATTCTTATTTATTATAATAAGTTTCAACCTAGATGTTAAATTAGATGTTATTAATATGATTAAGTAACGTAGTAAAATATATAGTTTACCTAAATATAAAATTAATTCCCTGGATAATAATTTATTATAAATTAATATAATAACCAATTTAATTTATAAAGTAAATGTTTATATAGAAAAATATTTTTATCATCACAAATGTATTTTATTATATTTAATTAAATTTATTAAAATTATTGAGTGATATTAATTTAGTTTTTATATTATATATTCAATAAAATATTTCTTATTCATATAATAGATTTGATTAGCATACGATAAAAACACAGCCAATATTTTGCATAAACACTATAATTTTATACATGCACTTTTATAGCTATTTAGTGGGGATCAAATTTTAAATAAAATTTTAGTAACATTTAAATAATTTATTTATAAAAATCCAAACATTTAAATATAAACATTAAAATCATATTAGTGTTATTTTTTCTTATATTTCTGTGAAGTTTCATTTTTAAATTAATAATGAGTATTACGGAATTTTAGTTAAAAATGAATTTTTCATTTACTTCATTTATAAGGTAAAATTATATTTTAACTAAATTTATAGTTTAACTAGATATATTTTAAATTAATTAATCCAATTTATTTAATTGCAATAAATTTCACATTTAAATTGGATAGAGAAACATAGATAACATTTGAATGTTTTTTCTTTCAAAAACAGCATTATCATCCAATCTGTCAAATTAAATTTTAATTTCTTTTATCCACGTATATGATTTTATTTTCAAAAATAATATTAAATATTTTTAAAAAAAAATTATAATTTATAATGTGTTCCATATATTTTTTGTCTAAATATATAGGTGAATGTAAATAAAATTAATTACAAGGATTAAGGTGAAATTATGATTAATAAAAGAATAATCCTTAATATTAAGGGATTAAATAACTTGAGAAATTTCCAAAATCCATGTTATGGTAATATTTATACCCAATAATCCCTTTTATATACTCTTTACCATTATTGGAGCCACATTTAATGGGAGAAAAGTGGGTGTAATTTCCTTGTCCAAAATATAAAAAAGTACCACTCCTCCTCATCTATAAAAAGGTACTCAAGCCTCCCACTTCCTAACACCTCTAAATCCAATTTGGATCAAACAATATCTTTAAAAATAACTCCTCAAAATACCTCCACTAAAATTAGAAGCCTCACCTTTTTCGGAAATACATCCATGTGATCCAATTGATTTAAACTAAATGGTTTTATCCAAATAAATGTTTATCTCCTCTTTATGGCTCTTTAGTTTTATTTTTTTCTCCACAGTTCAATTTCGTAAAATTCCATGATTATATAAAAAAAATTATTAAAAATAATGATATTTTTTTTATGTTGTATACCTACACTTACATGAACTTCTATATAATAGGTAATAAACATTCTTTTTATGTGTACGCTGAACTACCACCTCACGAAATAATGTTTTTCATTTTTCATATACCACCAATCATGGTTGGAAATTTTACTAGAAAATATGTTTATATATGTTATATATTATATTTATTATTTATTAATTTGTGTTTACTTATTTTATAACACATACCACTATACTTTCCATTTTTGTAGTTATAATAACATCGTTTTTGGAATTGTTGACTATCAACCACTCCAAGCGATGTCATTAATTGACTATATACATGGACCATATTAAGGATGATTTTAATCAACCAATGTGACATATAAAAAATTAATATTATTGATAACTTATAATATAACTATATATCATTTACTTATCAAACAATGTAGCTTTCATGCATATGTACGACTTCCCATCTCTATGAATGGTACATTTCATTTCTTATCTAACAATATTATGGATTATAATAAATACATATATAATAAATTTATATGATATTTAAATCATAGATTACATTTTTCAAATTATGAAACCATGATCTAATTATTTATAACAATAAATTACAAGTCAAAACATACTTGGAAAACTATGAAATTAACACCGGAAATTGTAAAAAAATGAATAATTGTTCACAAATGACTAATAAAATATTATAAAGAGATCATATACGATTTAATAAGTTTAAATTCGGTTCTAGACTAAGATAATAATATCTTTAAAACCCTTATAATGTAAAATAATTTATGTTCGCAAAAAAATATAATGTATAGTAAGTGATTTTGTCTTAATTTACATTCCGTTGAGACTTATTTATTATTATACACCTATATTCTATTAAATGGTTTATATACAACCCATTGACATGTTATATAATGAAAATATTTATTCTAATGATATTATATGTTTTATTTAATTTTATTCATTCAATGAGTTTATTATTAAAAAATTTCATATTGGTATGTGACACTTTGAAATATCTTAAATTATTCTCCTTAGGAAAATTTTTAATGACAATCATTCCAATATCACTAAATTTTGTGATTGTTAAATTTATCTTGATATAGTAAATTTATTTTTTGTGCACCAAATTTATTATATATGGTCTACATACTACAACGTTTTCATATAATATCACTATTCATTCATTCATCATGAATATTTTGATTTCAACTTAAATTATTTCATCTAAGGGGATTTGATTTAAAAGAACAATTTATTTTCATTAGATTATAATACAACATACCATGATTTAATTTTATTTGACTATGTTTATAATGAATTTGACTAAATACTTTTTTATTTTCAATATTTTATGTTGATTTATAGTTGCTTCACATTATATAACCACTAATTGATTCTCACTTAAATGATATAATCTTTTATAGGGATTCCTTCAAAATAAATTTTTTGGGTATTTCATACACATAAAAATATATAAGAATAAATTATTTGATATTTTTACAATAAACACCTTAATTTAACACTCCTAGGGTTATTTACAATCTTTTTCATGTAATAATATCATTTTTACATTCTTTGAATCTATAGAATTTTATAAAATGTTTTTTATGAAAACTCTAATTAATTAATATCTTTAGTTAGATAATAAGTTTTCTTCTAAACATACTATTTAATAAAAATGATTACAAAAATTATCTTACCATTCCAAAATTATTTATTAAAGAAAATGTTTCCCTTTATTATTATTTTTAAATGTTTTTAAAGGAATTTTCTTATCTATTTCAAAATAATAAATTTTTTGATCCTTTAACTGTGAAAAAGGAATGTTATTATTACCATTTATATCATATATAAATTTACCCACCTTCAATTCGATGAATCATCCCTTTAAATTTTAAAATCTCATTAATTTTAAAATTATTTTTTAAAAATTAGTTATAAATGTATTTTTAAATAAAAAATCAAATTTAAAAGGATATTTTCCCTAAAAATGTTATCAAATTGTTTTTTATTTTATTTCTATTAATTAATAAAAAGAACACATTATAATTACTCTACTTGGGATATTTTTTATTTATCCCATATGTGTTCTTCCTGTAAATGGTTTACATTTATTTACAAGAATAGTATATGCATTAATTTTTTGATTCTTTTTTTTGCACATGAACTGTTAAATTTCATATGGTCATAGAACATTAAATTTACCCAAATTATCCATATCATTTACCATGGATATTTTTATTGTCCAACCCATATACCAATTTTCATAAAGTGCTTACTATAAATATTAATTTATTATTTGGATAAATATTAATAAACATTTTTCTTCTACTCTATATGGATATTTGATAAGGAAAATTGTCCAATTGATTATTAGATAAATGAGGAATGCATTGGATTGGTATGAAACAGGTGGACTATGGATATATATATCTCCTTCATGTAACAGTAGTATCATGGTACTATTTAGATAAATAGCCATAGATGGGATTTTACTTGATATTCTAAACCGTCTTGTAAATGATATTCCCAGTAATGGTCCAATGTACCAAGGAAACATTGAATAAAATAATCAATCTTTTTTATAACTTAGACTCATTTATTATTTACATATGTGAATTTTCAACAACATATATACGGATGAATTTCATTCTTATTTATTTTTCAAATGGAAGATGTTTTCAATTATTTTCCATACCATATTATTTACTCACTTCAATCATTGTTTACTGATTACATGAAATGTTTCTCTAATTTTTACCTTAACATATTGATTATTTTAATTAATTCATTTGTACATCCACTGTACATTAACCTTACTGATCATTTGATATAACTATTTTCATTTTTTATTTTCACCAATAATTTAATATATATACTAAGAACGATATTCTAGGATAAACAAGATGAAATATTGTAATCATTAAAAGAAAAATATGCTGTAAAAAGTGTATTAATCTATAAAATAAGAATCATGCATGTATCTAGTTCATCAAGGCTTTTAAATTGATCATTCCATTGGATTTTATTTTTTGTAATTTTGTAAATTTAACAGTGGTAGACTGCGACACTACGATTTTTGGTTTGGGTCGCTACAGTTGGTATTAGAGGAAGTTTAATAGTCACTTTGGGAACTATATTTAAGAAAACATAGATTTAGAAAACATATCCATAAAGAATAATTTGAGTATATGTATAGAACAACATCCAATAATTTTGGTATGGTGGATATAATCAATGTATTTCAATAAATATATTCCTCATTGGACACTACAAGTCTACATGGATATGGAATTGAAGTACTTAGGGTAACAACTCGGACTAGGTGCATCAGGCCTAACTCATCATAACCTAGTACATTACAACAGACGATACTGTTCACCTTGTTTGACACTCTTGGGGGGCATTCTTATGATAATTCATACTTTATTTATAAACCATGTTGAGGTATTTGAAATGATAATTGCAATGAATGACCTTGAGTAAACCATATATCAATGAAAGAACCTATATGGAAATAAAAGGATGAAGTATTTCTGTATTGGGGTTGTGTTGAAGACATTTGATAAAATCCTATTTAGGGATTAACCTTATATCAAGGAATTCCATAATAATTAATTTTAAAATTATATATATAGTTTTTGAAATGGAATACATGTATGTTGGGTGACACCCAAACAAATTCTGTCAAGGTCATGGGTCTTGAACCCCTAACTGAAGAATGAAAATTATTTCATACCAACCACTAACCTACGTAGTGTACTTGTTAATATGTCAAAATTTTCAAGTTAAAGAATTCGATGAATAATTATTTTGATGAAGTAGTATTTTTAATTTTTAACTTTAGTCATTAATGTCTTAACAATATTGTATTTGAAGAATATATATAGTCAATTGTTGAGTCATTTCAAAATTTTAATGGGACTTTCAATTCAAAAAAATGTATATTTTAGTGATTCAATCATCAAAGTTAATTTTTTTTATATCAATTTCAAATAATATGGTGTGAATTATAATTTTATTGAACAAAAACCAAGCTATGGAATTGTTCATATAAAATTAAAATGTATCAACTATGTAAATTTCATTATATTCTTAGGTAGTAATGTAATTTATCAACATGGGTAAAAACATATTAATTTTTTTTGTCTTGATAGATTATTTTTTTAATATATGGTCTTTAAAAACCTCACAGTTTTGTGGATTTGAGTCCCTCAAACCTCCATCCATTATTCACATGTTTTTTATTTATGGCCTTATCAATCTATATAAATATTCAAAACATTTCCTTCATATATGTTTCTCTAATTTCCACAAATTTACTTTTTCTGAGAAACCAACATATATGTCTGAACAAGTGCTGTTTATACTTACCATTCTCACTTTTAGAGAGTTTTTTGTTATCCCTTCTAATGTAGTGGGATTTTGAAATAGAAAACATCAAAAAAAATTACCATGATAAAGATTAAATTGTAAGGACATAATTTAATTAAGGGGGAAAGATTGTTATTCCCTTGAAATATAAAGTAGGAACATTGTATACAATATCGTTTATGACACACAACACAAATCACATAATGGAATATAATATACCATGAATTTATAATATATTTACTACTTAAAATAAATTTAATACATTCTATAGCTTGTGTCTCTCACAACATGGACATTATTTTAAATCGTATGTCACACTAAATATCGAGTATTAACTAATAAATATATATTATTAAAATATTATTATTTAATGTAAAAAGACATAACCTATCTTCTAAATTAGTGGTTATGAATACTATTGACTAACTTATTAAAATATATGGGTTACCCATATATTAAATGAATTAACACCTTACAAATTAAATAGAAATAAATATAAGAACCAATTGAATATAAATGGAATGATTTTATAGAAAACTATTCTTATTCTAAAATATCTTTTTTATCCTAATAAACGAAATTAATTAAAATTAATTAGAAATATTAATATAATATATATATATATATTATTTAATAAAAATATTATATTCATCCAACAGATTTGATAGAAATATGATAAGAACAAACCTAATATTGTTCATAAAAACATATATTTTTATAAAGGATTTTTATTGCCTTTTAATAATGAAAATTTTTAAAAACAATGGATCTTTAATAAATTTAACATGTCAAAATAAACTTAATATTTTAATTTTGAAAATAAAAATTATTATAGGGAATTTTTTTGAATTTATCTGTTTATTTTTATTTTTTAATAACTACTAAAAAAATTGAACATTAATTTAAAAATTCTTCATCATATAATTTATTTATAATGTTCAATTATATTTTAAACTAGTTTTAATGTTTAATTAGTTATTTTTTTATTAATTTAACCAATATAGTTTATTTTATTCAATTTCACATTAAAATTGGATAAAAAATACAACCAATCTTATGAACGATTATACATTAAATACCCTTATTATCATTTCGTTTTCATGACTAAATTTAAGTTAATTTTTTCCACTTATACGATAGAAATTTTAAGAAATAGATGAAATATTTAGAATCATAAAAATTTATAATGTTTAATTATGCAACATAGATTTCTACTAATAATATTATTGAATGTAATTAAGATTTATAAAAACAATTAAAGTGAAATTAATCTTAAAATTGGACGAAAACATAAACTTATGGGCCAAAATGACCTAGAGACATGTCCAAACTCCATTTTATGTTTCTATTAATACCTAATAGTCCATATAACATAATGTTTACCACTATGGGATTCACATTACATGAGAAAAAATATCTGTTGAATTCCATTTTCCAAAATATAAATGAGTGTCGCTCCTCCTCCACTATAAAGAAGTCGCTTAACCCTTTTCTTCCTCACACCACTCAAGACACATGTGATAAACCAAAATATATCAAAATATCTCCTAAAATCCCTACCCTAAAGCTATAACCATAAAACTTGTCATAAATTAATCCATGGAATCCCTATTTTGAAAACTAAAAGGTGTTACCTGAGGAAGAGGTAACCTTCACCCTCAAGCTCTTTAGTTTTATTTCTTTCTCAAATCATACTGTTATTCTTATTAAATAAAAATATAACAAATAATAGTATCCTGAATATAATGAGGTGTGTTTATGTTAATTTTGAGAAACAAAAATACACACTTTAACATTTATTGGGTAACAAACATACCATTTGTCTATAAAATCAACTACCGCCTCACAGAACGAAGTTGTTCATTTTTCCAACACCACATTCCATGGATGGTTTTTAAGATAGAAAATCTATTTATATTTATATTATGTATGATATTTTTTATGTATTTATTATTATTTAATTATTTAATAACACATACATTTATACTATCCATTTTTTGAAATTAAAATAATATATTTTTGTGGAAGTGTGGACTACAGCCCCCTCAAATCAATGAGATTAGTTCACGATATACATTGAATGCAGTAAAGATGATTTTAATAAATTTATGTGAAATATAAGACATTAATATTATAATAGTGTTAAAATTTAATTATTTATCATTTAATCATAACTGTTTTAATATGAAAAATAAATGATTTTAGTCCTCATGCATATGTATAGCCTACCATCTCCATAAACAATGCATTTGATTTCTTATCTCCAAATTTTATAGGTTTTTATAAATAAAAATAGACAGAATATATATCATATTTCAATAATGTAATACTTTATAAATATGATTAAACCATGATCTAATTAGTAATAAAAATAAATTAAAACTAAAAACACACCCGAAAAACTAGGTAATTAACACATAATATAGTGAAAATAATAAAATATTCTACAAAATTGGGTAAAAAGAAATTATAGGATATCATAATGATTAATATTATTTTATAATATTTTATTAAAACATTTAAATCCTTTATAAATTATATTAAATGAAATTCACCCCAAAAAAGAAATGCAATGTGTGAGATTTAATCTAAATTTACATTCTATTGGGACCTTTTTTGTTGCTATGCACATAGTTTCATTTATATGGTGTATATAATTCCGTTCCAAATCTTATATAATGAATATATTTATTACCATGTTATTATAAGTTACATTTATTCTTATTAATTAATTGATATTATGATTAAAATGTTTAATAGAGGAATGAGACACTTTGGAATGTTTAATTATTATTCTCCTTGAGAACATTTTTTAAAAAAATTCGTGCAATATCACGTCCTTTTGTGATTTGAATCATTCTATTGAAAATATCACTTTCTTATTTTGAACATAATATCTTTTATATGTTGTAAATACTTCCACATTGTCACATTATATCTGGATTTATTCATTTATCTTGATATTTTTAGTTTCAATTTGAATTATTTAATCTAATGTAATTTGAGATAAAAGTTTCTAAGTGGAAAATAATTGCATAACCCAACTCCTTTTAACTATTTATACTACTACCTCATGATCATTAATATTATATAATTTTGTGTATAATGAATTTTACTATGTATTGATATATTCCCACTTACATATGTAAATTTATAGAAGATACACATAATCTACTCACTAATAGATTCTCACTTCAATGTTAAAATATTTTCAAGGCTTTTCTTCACAATCTCATTTTTTTGGGATTGTACACACTCTAATTTTCATTAGAATAAATTATTTGATAATTATATAATAAATCGTTCATTTTACCCTCGTCTATTCATTCACGACCATTTTCAAGTAATAGTTTCATTTTATCACTCTTTGGTACTCAAATGGTTTTTTAAATGCTACTCAGAAAACCCAACATCAATTATCACTTTAGTGGGAGATAATGTTTTCTTCTAAAAACCTTATTTTCTAAAATGTATTTTAGAAATTTATGTTTTAACCTTTCCAAAATTATTTATTAAGTATATTTTACATCATTATTGTTTAAAAAAAATTCAAAGGAATTTTCATGTCTCTTTTCGATCTGGTTGATTTTTCTAAAATTTTACCTTGAAAATTGAATGGTATTTTTAACTCTTAATCCATGAATAAATTTAACCATCATTGTTTTTTGTATATTTTTTTAATATCTAAATGTGTATTCATTTTAAAATAATTTTATTTTAAAAGTGATTTTAAAAATATTTATTTTCTAAATATATTTCAGGATAAAAATGATATTTTCCTCAAGAATGTTTTTAAAATAATATTTTATATTATTTCTATTCAGCAACAACTATAACACTTTATACTTACTCCACTTGGAATATTCCCTATTTATACTATACTTATTCTTCCCATAGATGGTTTATGATCTTATTGGTCGATGATGGTATTTATATTCACTTCCTTGATTCCTTTGTTAGTCCCCTTAAAATATTCAATTTAGTATGATTATTGAACATTAGATTTACTCTAATTATCCATATCATTCATCATGGATATGTTAACATCTTAAAATATATTCAATTTTTCATATTATATTTAATTTGAATGTAATATTATTGTATTTAGATATGTTGCTAAATCTATATCTTTTACTTCATATAGATAATCGGTAAGGAACATTGGTAAATCAATTATAAAAATATAAGGAATGCTTTGGATAGGTTTGACACGGGTGGGGACCAATTATAAATAGAATCCCAATGCATCGATAGTCATATGGGGTGAGTTAGTTGGATATCCTTAAATGTGTTCTTATATGAAATGATAATAATTCTAGTAAAAGGTCTTGAGGGTAATGGATCCATGTACCTAAGAAACATGGTATCCAATAATTAAAAATTTATTTCATTTAGATTAAATTATTATTTTTTTAATATATTTTTTGTCACGAATTACATGGATGTATTTAATTATAATTTTATTGATTTAATGGAATTGTCATTGTTATTTACCATTCCATTTTTACGCACTTCCTTCTCTGTGTATTAAGTACATATAATGTGACTTCAGTTATTACCTTCCATTATAGACAATTGTCATTGATTCATTATTACATCAACTACAATTTACCCTTATTAAAAATTTTACCTCACCCTTATTATGTTTCATTTCCCCATGAACCCAAAAATTATATGTTGATATATATGAAATGATATGAAGGATGGACTAAAGTTATCCACAATAGAAGTTTTTTTTGGTAATTTGTGTATTATGTTGTATTTCAAGACTCGTGTATATATTATGTTTACCAAGAATAATAAATTTATTAGTCCCTAAAATTTTGATTTTATATAATCATGATAATGTAATGGTAGTAGACACCAGCACTGTGATTTTGAGGGTCGGGTAGCTAGAGTCGTTATCCGAGAAAGTTAAATACCAACCCTTTGAACGTGTTTTAAGAAATAATAGATTATTAAAATATATATATGGTAGAATTTTAGGATAAGTGTTTAAGAACATCCAATAATTTTATTTTGATATATTTTATGTGGCCCTTATAAAAAATGCATCCATGTCTCTATTCTACAAGTGGAAATGGTTTTGGTATAGATTTACATAGGGGTAACAACTCTGATAAAGTGGTATAACCTGGAACACAATAACGGGCCTTACTACGCACCTGGTTTGACACTCCTATGGTATATTCTTGGGATAATTTAAATATTCATTACAAACCATTATGAATTATTTGAATATAAAATGAAAATTAATGACCTAGGATAAACCGTAGACCAAGTAAGGGAATAAGTTGAAATAAAAGATAATGTATTTATGTATTAGGGTTGTATTGAAACCATTTATTAAAAGGATATTTTTTTATTAAACTTATTTAAAATATTTCCACCATATTTATTTTGGATGTTATATTATAATTGTTATAAAAAAGGAAATATTTTTTATAGGATGACAACAAATCATGTCTAGAAACTGCAAGGGTCATGAACCCGTGACCAAATGACAATAAGTGTTTCACACTAACCATTGACCTATAAAATATCCCATTGAATATTTCAATGTTTTTAGTTAAACATTTTAATGAATTAATATTAATCATAAAATAAATTATTTACTTTTTCAAATTAATTGTTAACTTTACTGACCATATTGGATTTATAGGATAGTTAAAGAAAAATTTAAATACTTTTAACTTTCTCATCAGCCGAGTGACATGTTAAATGTTTATTTATGTGCGTCAATTATCGAATCTAATTTTTGTATATCCATTTCATGGAATAATGGATGAATTAAAATATTATCTAATCACAACCAAATTGTAAATTTTTTCTCATGAAATCTAAATATATCATCTAAGAAAATTTTGTTATATTCTTAAGAAAGAAATGAAATTTCTTAACATGAGGAAAATTATCTTAAAAATATATGATCCTAATAACTTAATTTTTTTGAAAAAAATTAGTATTATAAATCCCCAAAGGTGTATAGATTTGAGGCCCTCATCTTTATACTGATCATTCAATTGTTTTTTAATTATTTCATACATTACTACAAATAATTATTTACTCCCTTCCTCTAGGTATGTTTCATTAATTTCCACAAATATAATCCTACTCATAGTCCTAGATATATGTTAATCTATTTTACCTTTATATTTCCCATTATCACTTTTATTGTGGATTTTTTATGAACCCTTCTATTGATGTGGGATTTCAACATAGGAAATATCCTGTAATTTAATACCAAGATCATGTTTAAATTCTGAGTATGAAATTTAATTTAGGTGGGCAGAATATAGTTCCATAAAAATCTAAGGTAGAAACATTGTATGCAACAACTTTTTTTGACACATAACATCAAAAATATAATGGAATATAATTTCTTGATACATAATAATATATTTACTATTTATAATATATTTTAAATATTTTATAGCTTTATTCACATAAATCAGTTACTATCTTTGAAATCATACATTACACGCAGTACCATGTTTTATCGAACAGTAACATATAATTAAAATAATATTATTTAATATAATAAGATATAACATAGCCCTTAAATTATCGTTTATGAAAAGGATTAACTAAAATATGAAATTATATGGTTTAAAAATATATTAAATGAATTAAACAGTAACTAATTAATTATAAATGATTATAAGAACCAGTTGAATATAAAGGAAGTGTTTCTATAGAAAATGTTTTTTATGCTCACAATGATGTTAAATCAAAATAAATTAAAATAATTAAAATAAGCGACTAATATTAATTTAATAAATATAATATATATTCAACAAAATATTTTTTTATATTCATCCACTATATTTGATAGGCATACGAGAAGAACAAACCCAATATTATACATAAAACCTATATTTTCATAAACGTGGTTTTACCACAGTCTAATGGAGAACCAATTTTAAATGTATTTATTTGACTTTTTTAAATTTTATATCTCAAAATTAACTCAATATTTTAAATATTATCATATCAATTTTCTTACGGTATATTTTTTTTATTTTTCTCTGATGTTTTATTTTTTAATGAGTAGTAAAAAATACTAAATTTTAATTCATAAAAGATTTTTCATATAATTAATTTATGAGGATATATTATATTTTCAACATGTTTTAAAGTTTTTTAATATATATTTTTAATTAATTAATCCAATTTATGAAATTTTAATCATTTTACTCATGAAATTTGATATAAAAACTAGAAAACCATGTAATGATTTTATATTAAAAACCTTGACTTTCGACCCGTCTGTAGTATTAAATTTAAATTAACCTTATCTAGTTATTTGATTGGGATATGGAAAATTGGATTCAATATTTGAAAGAATAAAAATTTATATTTTATAATATTTTCAAATTATTTTTTTCAATAATATTAGTGAATGTAATTAAAATTAATTACAATGATGAAAGTGAAATTATACCTAACAAGGGACTAACCCTTAAACTTAAAAGCCAAAATGACAAAGAAACCTATCAACATTATTTTTTTGGTAATATATATCCCCAATAATATATTTTATAAAATTTTTACCATTGATGTATCCACATTCAATGGAAAAAATATGGGTAGAATTACTTTTTCAAAAATTTACATGAGTGCCACACCTCCTCCTCTATAAAAATGCACTAAAGCCTATCACTTTTTCACACCTCTCAAGACACTTCGGTTAGATCAATATGTTACAAAATAATTCGTAAAATTCCATCCCATAATCCTAAAATCCTCACATGTTTAATAAATCTATACATAGAATCCCATTGGTGAGAAAAAATAAGTTGTATCTGAATAAGAGGTAACCCCTTCCTCGAGAACGTTTTTTACTTATTTATTCACTCATTAAACTATTCTTATTACATAACTATAAAAACTTATTATTATATATATATATATATTGATATTTAATTATGATAAGACCTCTACAATTAATTACACACACTTCCATATAATTGGTAATGAACAACCCATTTATACTTTCCATTTTTTGTAATTACAATAACAACGTTTATAAAAGTGTTGACTACCGCCCCCTCCAAGCATTGCGATTTGGACGAGCATGACTGAGAGGGTAGTAAGGATGATTTTAATAAACCAATGTGAAATAAAGTATTATTATATTATACTAGAATTATAATATGAATATTTATAATTTACTTATCACTCTTTTAATGTAGAAAAGAAATGAAGTGGCATTCATGCGTACGTACAACCAATAATCTACATGAATAGTTATTTTTATTTCATATCATAAAGTATTATGGAATATTATAAATATTTATATATATAATATATATGATTATTAAATCCTGTTTTAAATTCCATATAATATAAAACCATAATCAAATTAATAATAATAATAAATTATAATTCAAAACATATCTGATAAACTAGGAAATTAATGCCCAAAATAGAGAAAATAATTAAATATTCTTAACAAATGGGAAATAAGATATAATAAGATGATCATATATAAAATTATAAATATGAATGTGGTTATGGAATAAGATGTTATGTTTTTTAAAACCCTTATAAATGAGTTAATGTATCTTCATCTAAAAAGTGAAACACATAATAAGGGATTTCATCTCAATTTACATTCCGTTGAGAATTATTTGTTGTTAGGCCCCTAATTTCATTTATATAGTGTCTATACATCACATTAAAATGTTATATCATGAATCTATTTAATCTATTGATATTCTATGTTTGATTTAAAATTATTATTTTGTGTATATTATTATTTCAATGGGTTAAATTTGAATGGAAAACATTGAAATGATTAATGATTATTCATTCAATAATTTTTTTAATGGTTATAATTGCAATATAACTTCCATTGGTGATTATTAAATTTCTTTTGAAATAATCATATTATTTTTTTGCATTTAATTTCATTCATGTGGTTTGCATATAAATAATTTTTCATAACATATTATTATTCATTCATTCATTAGGGTATTTTTAGTTACAATTTTAATTATTTCATCTTATGGTATTTAAGATGAATTTTTCCACGTAGAATAGAATTTCAAAACACAATTTATTTTCCTTAGTTTATACTTCTACCTTCTTGTCAATAATTTTATGTTATTATGTGTACAATGACATTGACTACATATTGATGTATTTCCTTTTCCAAATGAAAATTTGTAGTTGATAAACATAATATAATAATTTATTTATTTTCAAATTAATTTTATAATGTTTTCAAGGGATAAAATCATAATCTCATTTTGTTCGGGATTTTTGACACATCAATTTCCATAAGTGGAAATTGTTTGATAATTTTACAATAACACTCTTCATTTTATACTCCTTTGTTTATTCATGACATTTTTGGGAAATAATTCCATTTTTCCACTCATTTTAACTCAAATGTTTTATAAAATGTTTTCAAGAAAACAAAAAATCATTTATTTCATCAATCGAAGAACCTATTTTCGTATTAAAACCTTGTTTTCTAATAATGTTTTCCAAAATATTTTTACCCTTTCCAAAATGATTTGTTAAATTCATTTTTACCCATTTTCCTTTTTTAAATGTTTTCAAAGGAATTTTCATGCCTCCTTATGAATAAAAATAATTTCTAACCATTTTCCATGTAAAAAGAATGATCATTTTACCTAATATGAAATGTATGAATTTCCCCTACAAAAATTATTTAACGCATCCATCACATATTTAAATGGTTATTATTTTTAAAATAAATTGTTTTTAAAATATTTTTAAAAACTATTTTAAAAATGTATTTCAAATTAGAAGGATAGATTAGTTAAGAATGTTTTTAAAATATCCATTATATTATTTATATTCATAAACATTAATAAAAATTTATCCTTACTCAACATATTAAATAAGGTTTTAATACCACCCATTTTCTTCCTCTATGTGGTTTATGATTGATTTTTCCATGGATTGTATTAATAATAGCTTCATTTATTTTATAATAGTCTTCTTGAAATATTTAATTTCCAATGATCACTTAAAATTGGATTTACCGTAATTATCTACATCATTTATCATGGATATTTTGATTTTCTAAACCATATAACATTTTTTATATAGTTTTTACATTTAATGTTATTTGATTGTTTGTGGAAATATTGAAAAATATGCATCTTTTACATCATATGGATATTTTACGGGGAACTTTGTCAAATAAATTATTCAATGTATGAGAAATTATTTTGATAGGTATGATAGGGGTGATGCTTGGTAATAGATATTCCCTCGAGGAATAAGTAGTCTTATTCAAGGGGTTAGTTGGCTAGCCTCAGATGAGTTTTTACCCGATGCACGAAACAATATTATAAAAGGTCTTGACAGTAATGGATCTTTGTACCTAGGAAACATGAAATCTAATAATTCTATATTTCACTAATTATTATTATGTTATTATTTAAAAATTAGATTTTACATCTATATAAAAATATATTCAACAGATTATAATTTTATTGATTAAATCACAAGTGTTTTCAGTGATTTGCATTTCAATATTGATTTACGTGATTCCTTCTCTGTTTGTTGATTACATCGCTTATTTAATCAGTTTATACCTCTCTATATTGACTATTCTCATTGATTCATTGTTTAATCCTCTATTTTTTATCATTACTATGAAAGTGAGTTTACCCTTATTAATTTTCTTGTCCCTTTGAATACATTTTGTATACAAGGAATGATAGTAAACGGTACACTATATAGAATAATTTTATCCTAAAAGGAAAGAAAAATCTGTGTAATTTGTGTATTAATTTGTAATACAAGACTCATGTGTGTATCCGGTTTACCAATTCTACAAAACCAAGAGATCTTTTAGGATTTTATTCCTCCAATTCATGCCAACGTAAGCGGAGAATAAACCATCTACATTAATTCTTGGTCACATTACAACAATTAATAATTTATTACTGATTTATTTGGTTCTATTTTGTTGAAAATGAATTCTATTTTATAAAAAGGTGGAAACTACATGAAACCTAGACAAAAAATCTTGTGAGGAACAATGATTTTATTTCCCTAATGACATCTCTAATTCCATAAGATTTTGAGGTCAAAACAATATGGATATTTTAATTGAGTTATCTCAGACTATAAATAAGAACATATGTAGTGTAGATATTCTTATTTATTCCAATAAGAATAAAATATTCATTGCCAATGAGCCCGTACTCGAGTGGTAAGGGCTCCATCTTGGCATCCAAGAGACCCGAGTTCAAAACATGGTAGAGGAGAATTTTCAGGGTACTGTCGCAGTAATGTAGCAGTCACTGTAGCAGTACCGTAGCAGTCATTGTTCGGTACTGTAGGAGCCAGAACTATTCACATGATTTGGGCCTTCAGGCCACCAGTTTGGGCCTACGAGTCTCCAGGGCCTTCAATTCATAAAAGGACATTGAACCACATGGACTTTGGGTTATGTAGACCATGGAGTAGCCCAATTCACCCAGAACATGCCCTAGAAGAGGATCAGTGTGAAATGTGTAGCAGCCACCAGATGTAGAGCTAATTAGATTGGAAGAATAAGAGGGTATGGAAGCCGCCATCGGGACCCGTCACCATTTAACTTTGTACGGGGAAAATCTAGTGGATCAGAAATGCAAGGTGGAAGCTAGGTGATCAATGACACAGAAATATGGGGAGGGGCAGTTCAAGTGAGTTGGGCCTACGGGTCATGTATTGGGCATGGTATGCCTCTCGGCCTTCGGGTCATGTATTGCGGGTTTTTCAATCCTTATTCCTTGGGCCTATAGGTCATTTATGGATTCCCTTCAACCCATAAAAGGGTAATTATCCATAATAAAATAAAAAAGAAGGCCTTCCTCCATTCAGGCAGAATAAACTATTCATTGAGTCATTTGTGTACAAAAAACCCACCAAAATTTAATGTTACATTAAATAAACATGTCGTAGAACATTGGGATAACTCAATGGAGAAGATATATCATATTCCCTATTGTTCTAAGAAGTGGAAGGTGATTCTGGCCATCTATCATTTCCGTGGAGGGTAAAACCAATGATTGGGGTTAATAAATGACACCCTGATTAAGGATGAAATGGTTGTGATGGAGTGTGGATTTTTTAAGAAAACTTTTCATAAATAGAATTTTTCTCAAAATCATAAAAAACATATGAAGATATAATTTAAATTGATTAAGAAAAGGGAAGTTCTATATTTCATGGATTAGGAGTAAAAAATACCAATGATTTCAAGATATAAATTGGGATTTGTTATCAATAATTATATGATATTGATAGATTCATTAGTGTCTTAAAACCACCCAATTAAAAGGCTCTAGCTTTATATACATTGTTAGTTATGAATATTTTGTTCAATTTTCACTCAATTTATATATATATTGTGTATATAGTCTCATGGATATGGAGATAGGAATATAATAATGTATTTTTATGATGTTGTGATATGTTACAAAGTAGGAAATAGGATCCTAAAACCATTATATAAAAAATATTGGAATAAAAAATTTTGAATATCCTAACAGGAATAGGGGAATGCTTTTCGTGTGGTAGAGAACACCACCAAGTTCATGAATGTTAAAGGGGCACAAAGTTTTCATCCAAGATGATGGATAAATGTAAGGTTCCTCATAATAAACTAAACATGGTGTAATTCTAAAAATATAGGGATATGCCCGCAAATGCAGTAGACCATGGGTCCTTGAGGGTAATCACTATTATGAACCACAAAATCCCATAGAGAAATTGAAATCTTATTCAATAAATACTATTGAAATAGAGAATGAAAATGAATTCATAAAAGGTGAAATTCCTATTAATTCTTGAATGTAGTGTTTTTTATTTAATTAGGTTTTAATCATTCCTTTATATCCTACTGGTTTTTTATAATTCCAAAATCAAAGTCTCGATACTTTTATATTTTTATATTTTTAAACAGACCATGTTTTGTGATTATTTAAACCCTAGTGTTGGACTCTTCTACTATTATCATATATTGGAAGTTTCTTCTAAATTATCTCATTGTCCTTCCCTTTTTGGAATTTGATGTTATACTGGTAATTTAATGGATAACATTATATAGAGAAGACATCGATTTTAGGAAAAGTAAATCAATTTTCCATTTCCTAACTATACCATGATCCTTTAAAAATGAAAATAATATCATGGATACACATTGTAATGTCCATAAATATTTTGGGTGTTAATACTATATAATAGATCATACCTCTCCCATATGGTTAAGTCAATGAAAGTTATCAACATGGTGGAAATTCCCATTTTAATGAAATACACTGATTTATTTCTTAATGAATTACCTAGACATCCCTATATCGTGAGGTAGAGTAATAAATATAACTTATACTCGGATACCATCCTATCATGTAATTCCCCTATATTATGGCCCTAATTGAAAGGGAAGAGCTACAGAAGTAGTTTTCTGAGCATTTGGAAAAAGGGTTCATATTCCCTACTGTATTGACTTGGAGTGTGTTGGTGGTTTTTGTTAAGAAGAAGTATGGATCAATGCGACTGTATATCGATTATCAAGAGCATAAAAGATCACCAAAAAGAAACTGTATCATAGGCCAAGAATTTATGACTTATTAAATCAATTATGAGAATCTCACACTACTATAAACATCACCTAGGTCCATGGAACAGAACTATGGTTATATGTCCAATAAATGTGGGTATAAGTATTACCAATGGTCCATAAAACATAGCCTTGGGAGGTGTCAGTGTAGAGATATACCGATAGTTTTTATAGAAATTGTGGGCATAACATTGGTGATTTTCATAAAACTAATGGTTAATTAAACTATGGGTATAGATTATCTCACCAAACTTAATATAGCTATGTTTCATTGATCTATGGGTATTAATTCCGATCCCAAACAAGATGTAGTATCATTCTAGTCATCTTGAACTTGTAATCAAAAACCTGAAAAAAAAAACCACTTACAGACCAAGTATTAAATGACCCAGAATTATATCAATGAAATTTTCATTCTAATATTTTTTTAATATAGTGTGAATAAAATAAAATAACATATATAGTATGATACATTCATTATAAATCAATAGATAATGAAGTAGTAGGTTCATTTATAATTTAAAAAACCAATACCTATAGAATAGTAACTTGACCTTTGGAATAGTAATGTGACCATTAGAAATACAAATATAAACAATATAATAGTAACATCATCTATGAATTTATAAAAACAATTTGGGTATCTTATAAATGAAAATGTGATATATTTATATCTTTGTATAAGTTCCTAAAAGTTTTAAAAATAATAAGTAATATGTTATTATTTTTCAATACATTGATAATTAATTATAATATTATAATTTATAGAATGAATGAAAATAAATTTATTTTCATAAAATATATTGAGAGACAATTAATTTGTGTTTTTATGATTGTAAGATAATTTTACAAGACATTAATTATCTATATAAATTATTATAAAATAAGTAATAGTTTTAAAATAGGTATTTTACAAAAATTAATAATTTGGGATCTTATGTACTTGTACTTTTATTTAATAAATATCGGTGTCATGGGTTCCCAATCCATGACAGAGTTATATTGGTATTTGATAAATATATTATTACACCCATCCTGAATGATTTAAGAACAATAATCTAAAACATTCTTCTAATATTTAATTTATTTAGTTATAATTCTCAAAATTTACATATTATTTATCCAATATAGTAAGCTAATGACTAGAATATTGAAAAAGCACCTCTCTTATACACTATAAATACCACCTTCACCACCTTATCGCCTCACACCGTCAAATCATTAATACATTTAATATTTCATTCCAATACTCCTAAAAATCCCCACCTCAACATCTAGATACATTCTCACTCAATAAAAGAAAAAATACCAATCCATCTAAAAAGGATCTAATTTAGGGGAAATAAAGTGGTTAAAATCATCTTTCTATTATTTTAATTTCTTCTCAATTTAATTATTTTTTTTATTATACTTCTTTATCCTATCCTATCCAAACTGACATGATAACTATATTATAATTTATATATAAGAATGTTACTATCTCAATGTAACATCCACCATCAGATATCATCTATTTTTTCCTTTGGTTTTAAATATGAAAACTCCATCTAAGAGGTGCTAATTTACCACCTTCATTGGAAACATGTTTTTGTTTTTAAAATTTACCTTCACATATAGTTATAAAACCTTAATTATACTTATAACATTTTTTATTATACATATTATAAATTATTTATAATTCTATAACCATTATGTATACATTATACTAATTTATAAGACAAAACTAGATCATGACAATAAAAATAACACCATATAATATAAATGATTATCATTAAAGTTTTATCGTTAAATCATCATCACATAAAAATAACAATAATATATAATAACATTTAATATTATGGATGTTAATTAATAACATATAATTTTAATTCTCATTAATTACTTATATTTTACATGATCTTTTATATGCGTGTAAAGTAAATTGATCATGAAAACTAAGGAATAGAACACTTTTGAACGATGAAATTTAATCTTGTAACTCTTAAAAAAATTCATAAATACACATATAAAAATTATAATAAAAATTTATATGTTTAATTGTTTCATAATTAATTTATTAATTAATGTAATTTCATTATCCAGGACTTTAAGTACATATGAAAAACACTTTTGAACATACGGTATGGGTTTCTTCCCAATCCTCTATTTTCATTCGGGTTATGATTTATCCCTCTTTACACTAATGTAATGCGTTATTATTTTTATATAATTCTTAGAAATTATGTTAAAATGTTTAAAAATCATATATCATGATCAGTTCATCTTTTTTTTCTGCGAAAATTATATGCTTTACAAGAATCCCTTCTCTATCTGTTCCAATACACAAGGCTGCTTAAAGGCAACATCTCATTTTCATACCAATTTTCACGAATCATCCATAATAAATTATAAGACACCACTATTTATCTAGAATATCTATTTTCATGATGAAATATATTTTCTAAATTTCTAGTTTTATAAAAACAGTTATGACCAATACAAATTTTTATTCAAAATGAACTATTCTTTATAATGTAAAAAGGGTATTTCTCTCAAGATTTCCTAGATGATTTATTTAGGGTATTTTCACCAATTTAAACACATATTTTAAATATTATGATTTATTAATATTGTTATATTATTATTATCACATAACTTATTTTATTGAATGGTACATGATCAGTTTGATTGTGGATGTGTTATAATGATACCATTCATCATACTACTTATAATTTTAAGTGATTATGTTTAAACATTGGGGAAAGTTAATTACATTTCATATATATATGTATGTTGTTTATTTTTAACCTCATTAATATTAAGAAAATATTAGAAATATTATATGATGTTTGGGGCCCACTATATCCACTCAATGCATATTTTGGTCTCATGATGAAAACAGACATAGATTTGGATGAGGCCTTAACAATTTATTTTCAGATGTCTTGAATAAGGATTCAATTGTATGATTATGATGTCCAAATTATGTATTCCTTCATTATTATATTAGTAATTGAAACATAATTATATTAATATACTAGTATAATATCCATGGTTTAGTTTTATATGATTATATATAAGTAGTTATTTATTCCACATTAAATGTAGTGATATTATGCTTAAGATCATGTTTTCATGGAATGTTTTTTAATTATTCACCATTACTGGTTTTTTATGTTTATTTCTTATTGGTTTCATGGAATTTTTTTAACCTCAAGGATTATTTGATCTCAGCCCTTTCTTATGATTTATTTTTCTCTAGGATGATAATATGGATATTATGAATGACTTTTAGGGATAATCTACGGTTTGTGGATGCTTCCAATAGTGTTTTTATGTTATTTTTCCTTTCATGTTGAAATATAGAAATTTTATATTTATATGGTATTCCAAATATGCTATACTACATGGTCCTTAAAGATCCGTCCTCTTTGTTTATTATACCAATGTAATAAGAAGGATCTAAATCTGGGTTACTATAGGTAGGGTCTCTATTGTTGGTATGAGAGGAAGTTTATGAGCTATATATAAAAAACATAGATTATGGAACATATCCCTAATGTTGATTTTTTGTATAAAAAATAAGAATACCCTAGAATTTTGGTAAGGTGGAGATTATGTCGGTATTCTAAGCAATACATCCCTATCTGGATACTACAGGTGGGTTTCATTCTCGAACAGATGTACCAAAGGGTAAGAATGACAATAAGAGGCGTTTGGCCAGACTCGGGGTAACCAACTACATAAGAATGGGGCTTACTAAGCACCTAGATTTACACACATTAAGGATATTCTAAGGATAATTACAATTTTATATACATACAATTATTAAGGATTTAATGGTATATATGTTCCCAAAGATACAATTTTTATGAATATGATATTATATTTTCATAAATTCCAATATCTGTTAAGTGTTTTTCTAATTCAAAATTATACATTATTACTCATAACCGAATTTATTGTATGACAATATTTTGAAATGGAGTAAAATTTTCAGAATGTAAACCATATTAATATGCATATTACATTTTAGTATTTCCCTCCTATGTTAGATTTTGATATTTGTACTGGAGATGATATTGGTGCTCATCATCTTATAATTATATAGGGGTAACTGAATCAGGTAGATAAAAACAACCTTACCAATATAAATCATCTGGATCCAAAACATGGATGAGGAATTTGAAACCAGTTTATGTGAAAATGGCCTTCATTATTCAATGAGACTGAAAACCTATTTGTAATAGACGAGTGGATAAGTTTCATAGGGAATATAATAATTGATTTGGGATTTTTTAAAAGGGAAAAATTATCATTATAGAATATCATCTCCTAAGAGATACTGATCAATGGTAGTCATTGATTTAGAACACAAATTGGGAGTAAGGAACTGATAATATTGAATGAAAAGATATTATGGAATTGTTATTATAAAACTATTTCCCTTGGGAACTTCAAAAGGATATTAAAGGGAAATTCGTGTGCCTAAAATAAATAAGGATGAAACATTATTATGTTTGAATCCAACATTATATTGTTAGAAATGCATTTTTTGACCTCATATTTAATTTAAGGATTAATATTGATTTATTTTTTATGGATTAAAAACATTCCTCTTCAGGGAACTACTCAACCAAAATTTCTCATCATAAGAATGTATAGTCTCATGTTCTATCCAGATAGAGAAATAATTTCTCAATTTCATACCAACTTTAAGTTAATCATGAGAATAAGAAGTTGGTGGAGGAAATAATGGACCTAGGGAAGAAATAAAAGGGGAATTTTCGAATGTATGATAATTTTGGATTGAACGACCCTAGTTCTTGATTAAATATAAATGGGGTCTATTATAATTGTAAATAATGAATCCATCAAGCCCGTGATTTCTTGTGAAATAAATAAGCTACCAATTTTCAATGCTATAATTTTAGGGAGATGGGACACTATGTAAATGATTGTACTATGATTCAAGATAAATTAACCTATAAAAGGACAAGGGAGAAAGGCCATTCTTGTGTGATAACAAATGTAGAGGTTTCAGTTTCTAATAACGTGGTGGTAGGTACATTAATCATTTCCATAATCATATACAATGCTTTATTTTATTTTGGATAATCACATTATTTTATATCATTCCACTTTTCCCTGAAATTTTTACATTATCCTTTTAATTTAATAAATTATTTGTCAGTAAATACATCTAAGGGAATTATAATGGTAACAAAGATGTGACATTCAGTCCCCTTTGTGACACAAATACGTGTATTAGTTGAAAAAAATTTCGCCCTAGCTATGGTTGATTTTTATGTAATACTTAGTATGGACTATATTTCAAAATATGATGCAAAAATATATTTAAAAAATTGAAGTTACAATTTTGAGGAATATGTAAAATACATTATAATTATATTACTATCTTCATCGTCTAGTTCACATCCAGTTCCACCACTAGTAGTTATTCTAAATGAAAATATATGTGCGGAAGGGAAAAAATAATCTATGAATCGTGAAACTAATTATTTAATTAATGTGCATGAATACATTTATGTATTTACCTATGATTTACATTGTCATCCACCAATGTGGGAATTTATGTTCACTATTGACTTAATTCCTAGTGCAAGACCTATACCAATGACTCCTCATTGAATGGCGACTATGGAATTAGTAGATCTGAAGAAACCACTAGAGTTTTTGAGTAATAATGGATTCATTCTTCCTTGTTTTTATCCATTTGGAGACCATATTCTATTCCTAATGAAGAAATATGGATTCATGAGGTAGAATATTGTCTATTTAAAAATAATTACTATTAAAATATTTTACATGTACCCTCTACCTCACATTAATTATCTATTTGAAGAACTTCTTGGAGATCAATATTTTTTCAATATTCAACTTCAATTTGGATATCATCAATTGAATTTGAGGAATGAATATATTAAAAATATTGCATTTTTAACCCAATATTATCATTAAATGTTTTACATAATGTTATTTTGATTGACTAATTCACCCGCTTTATAAAAGGATCTATTGAACATAATTTTCACGGAATATCTTGATGACTTTATAGTGGTAATTATTGATGATATATTGGTATACTCAAATATATACATAGACCATAAGATCCCCTTGTAGATTTTTTTGAAGACTCATTGGAGTAAAGTGTTATATGATAACATTAGAAATATTGAATTTTTGGTTGAATCATTGCTTTTGTGGCCATATTGTCTTTATGGACGGAATCACGGTTGATCATACAATGAAAAAAGTAATCCATGAATGGCCTACACCAATGAACATAATTGAGGTATATGGTTTCATTGGTGAATCATGTAACCACAACTGTTTTGTTTAAATTTTTTTTGATTAACCTACTAATCAACATAGATTACTTGTAAATAGGTTAGGTTCATATGTATAGATTAATTTAATAAATGTTTTGAATAATTGAAGATGATATTAAGGAATCCTCCAATGCGGACTCTACAATTGAGAAATGGTGTATTTTTCATTTATAGTGATGAATTAAAGAAATTGCATGGTCTTGTCCATATTAATAATGAAATTGTTTTTTCCTATGCACCAAGGAAAATAAAAACACATGAACATAACTATCCAACGCATGATCTTGAGTAAAAAAATATAATAATTTCTCAAAAAACAGGGAAAAATTATCTCTATGGTGAAAGATATGATATTTATATAAATATTATATGAGATTGAAAAATATCATATCACATAAATAAATCAACCTTAGGAAAAGTATATAGAAATAGATACTCCAGTATTATGATTGTTCAACACACTACCACCCAATGAAGGTGAATAAGGTAGCAGATGCATTGAGTAGTTAGGATCATGAAGTTCTAAGAAAGATGAGGAATCAAAATGGACATGTGTATATGGATCAAGAAAACACGGTTATGAGAATTATTATATGATGTGAAACATAATTACTTTTTCAAGTAGTCCATAAACATATTTATTGGAAAGAGATAAATGATCTTAGACTGATGATGAGAATTTTAAAAGGATAATTAAAGCTGTGGATTTGGGGAAGTTGACAAACATCATGTATGAGGATGGAATTCTAAAATTTTGGAAGATACTTAGTTTTACCTATATACCTTATATAAAAAGGGAATTAATTTATTATTATAAAATATCTAATTTATATATAAATCCCAGTAGCACAAAGAGGCATAAGGATTTGAAGGAACATTTATAGTGGGATAATATAAATCATGAAATTGTTGATTATGTGACAAGATGTTTTGTTTGTCTAGAGGTTAAAGAAAAAATAAAATATCCTAGAGGATTCATGCAACCTATTATTATTCCAAACTTCAAATTGTGAGAAATTACAATAGATTGTTTCACTAGATTAACCAAAACTCCAAGAAATTATGATTACATATGGTTAATGGTGGATCAGCTTAACAAATATACTCATATCGTCGCAATAAGGGATGATTTTCCTCTAGAGTTCCTTGCAGAAATATATATGAACAATGTTTTTAAGACTTCACAGAGCACTTGTCTCTATTTTTTCTGAATTTGACCCATCATTTATATCAAAATACAGTAAATGTTTTCATAAATCTTTAGATACTGAGCTTAATTTTAGTATTTCTTACCACCCTCAAACTGAAGGGAATATTTAAAGAATGATCAAAAGCATAGAAGACTTATTAAGATCATTCTAACCATTATTTTAGGGTTTGTGGGATCATTATTTACATTTCACTGAGTATTATTACAATAAAATTTTCCATTCAAACATATAAATCTAACAATATAAGGAATTATGTGGAAGGAGAGGTCGTACACCAACATGTTGAGATATAGTTGGTGAAAGGAAGCTTGTAGGCCCAGAACATTTGGAAGAAACAATAGTAAAGGAATATACTATTAACTCCAATATAAAAGTGTCTTAAAGTATTCAATTATATCTTTATTGATAATTGAAAAATTATTTAGATATTCAGGTGGGAGATCATGATTTTCAATAATTATCACCATGGAAGTGTAAAATTACATTTGGAATGGAAGGGAAACTAAACCCCTTGTACATTGATCATTTTGAAACCTGTGAGAGAATTTGATAGGTGTCTTATCGATTGGAAATTCCACCTAGGCTTTATAAAGTACATGATGTGTACCACATCTCTTTGTTAAGGAAGTACATTCCAGACCCAACACATGTCCTCGCATAGAAAATAATAGAATTAAAACCTAATTTATCTTACTGTGAAGACCCTATCCGGATTCTATACACTAGAGAAAAAGTGTTGTGGAATTGGATAGTAATTGTACATCGGAAAAATCATTAAATTAAAGAGGAGGTGTGGGAACAAGAGGAACTTCTGGTGAAAAACTACTGAAATAATATTTTGAGGTGATATTTTAGAAATTTAGAAGTTGAAATTTTTATTGAAGGGGATAATTTAATGACCAAGAATTATATCAATGAAATTTACCATATTATAGAAATTTTATATTGTAATAATCACATAAAATCACTTGGAGAATATAATACATACTTTATAAATTAAGAATGAATGAAATACAAGGTATTTCTAAAAGTTATGAAAGTAATACCAATAGAATAGTTACTTGAACATTTGAATAGTAATGCGGCCATTAGTAATAGTAATATGACCAACAAAATAATTTGAACTTTGAAATAATAAAGATAATTTTGGTATCTTATAAATGAAAGTATGATATATTAATATCTTGATATAAGTAACTAAATGTTTTAAAAATAATAAATAAAGAGTTTTCATTTTTGTAATTCGTAAATATTCAATTGTAATTGTATAATTAATATAACTATTTAAAAAAATTTATTTTCAAAATATATATTCATAAATTATTTTTTTTCTTATTATTATAAAATATGTTAATGAGATTTAATTATATTTTCAATGTGTTATAATATCAAATATAGTTTCAAAATTTTATTTTCAACTAGATGACGATTTTATATAAAAAGTAAATTTATCATATTAAGACAATTGTTTTCATAAAATGGAGTCATTTTTTTTATTCTACATGTAATAAAATGTTATGGTGAATTTTTTGTTTTTATGAAATAATATTATTTTTAATGAATTGTTAAATACTAAACTTTACAATATATATAAATTATAAAATAAATTCTCTTTTGATTGAAAAATGAATTATATAAGAACTATAATCTCAAACTGGCCTTAATTATTTAATTTATAGAGTGATATTTCTCTAACTATTTATAGTATTGAGAAAAAATAATAAATTATTGATTAAAATAATAAAAAACAACCCTCCCCGCCACAATAAATACCACTTCTAACAACATCATTTTCTCATACCTTCTAATACTTGAGACTTGTCCAATTTCTACCCAATATAGTCATGAACCCCTCCCCCACATCTAGGATCACACGGAATAAAAAAATCCCCTTTAAAGAGGATCTCAATGAAGAAGATTAAAGAGGTAAAAAACCCATTTCATGTATTTTATTATCTTATAAATTTCATTTCGTTTCTTATACCTACCTATGCTCACCTATCAATGGTAAAATGATTAATATGATATCTTTTTTATACATGAATTTTACTATGTCAATGTAAAATACACTATCGTATCTCTTATCCTTTCCCTTTTATTTTAATGATGAAAACACCATCTGACGGGTTCATATTTACCTCCTTCCTGAACAATGTGTTTTCACATTTAAATTAAAACAGCAAGGATTATTAAAACACTATAGTTATGGTTAAAAAGTTATTATAAATATTTTAATTTATTTATTGTCCCATAACCATTATATATACATTATATTAAAAACAGATAAAACTAGATCGTGACAATCAAAAAACCCACCAAAATAATCAAAATGATTATCATAGAAGTTATATACAACGAAACATCCCCATATCTAAAAATAATTACATATAATATTATTTCATATTCTATATGTTCATTAATAACATATAATTTCAGTTATGTAAAATTATTTTCTTTTAACATGATCTTCCTTGTATGTGTAAAAGCAAACCGATCATGAAAACCAAGGACAAAAACACTCAAAAATAATGAAATTGAGTCTCTAAAATCATCAAAAATGTAACAAATGAACATAATAAAATTATAATAAATAAAATATATTTTGAACCATTTTTGAATTAATTTATTAATTAATGTAATATTAGTATCCATGATGTTACGTAGAAGTGCAGAACTCTTTCGGACATAAATTAAGGGTTTCTTCCTGAAGATATATTTTCATTCAAGTTGGGATTTATAATTCATTACAACAATGTAATGCGAAATAATTTTTATAAAATTATTCTACATTTTGTTTAAATTTCCCAAACACATGTATCCAGATCATTTCATATTCCTTTTATAAGAAAATATATGGTTTTCAAGGTTCCCTTCTCTATTTTTCCCAATACATAATTCTGATTACAAATAAATTTTCAGTTTCATACTAATTTTTAAATTACCAGTGATAATATATTATGAGACACCATTATTTTTATAAAATCACAAAAAAAAATTCATGAGAAAAAGTTTTACAAATTTCTGGTTTTATATAAATAATTATGAAAAATAAAAATGATTTTTCTGAAAGAACTCATTTTGTAAAGTAAAAAATGATATTTCTCTCAATAACTCAATCACTATTTAATTTTAGTATTTCATATATTTAAAAACCTATATTTAATAACATGATGTATTAATATTGATCTCTTGTGATTATCATATATCATATTTAATTAAATGGTTTTTAATCAGTTTGAATTTGGATGTGCTAACTTGATACCATTCACCAAACTACTTAGAATGGTTAGAGATTATGTTTACAAAATGGGGAATGTTATTTTCATTTCACAAGTAAATTTGGTGTATATTTAATCCCACTAAAATGATGAATGAATTGGTAATAGTATGTGATTGGCCAAGCTTTATTTATCCTCTCGATGCATTGCTAAGTCTCATGAGACACAATAGAAATAGATTTGGTTGAGGCATTAACCACTAATTTTCAGATGTCTTATTTAAGACCTTAGAGTCATGCTTTTGACATTTGGAATTATTAATTCCCTCGTTATTATGTTACTAATTGATAAATCATGTGATTATTTGATTGGAATAATATCAATGGTTAATTTTCATTTAATAATTTATGTGGTATTATTTATTCATATTTAATTCCTACAATATTATGCATAATATTATGTTTTAAGGGCATGTGTTTTAGGTATTTACCATGCCTGATTGCTGATGTTTCTTTTTGATAGATTCTACTATATTTTTTCCCTTACCGATCATCTGATCTCACGCCTTTATTATGTTATACTTTTCCCCAGGTTGTGAATATTTATTTTATGAATGAATGTCTAGGATAATATAGGAGTTTATGGATGTTTCCAATTGAGTTACTATATTTTTTTAATGTAAAACTTATGTATGTATCTCATTTTCCAAATCTAAAAAACTGTTAAGTCATTTGGGATGTGACCTCTTTGTTTATTATTCCAATGTATTAAAGTAAGTAACTAGCTCCGAGTAGTAGGGGTAGAAGTCTTTACCCATTATATGGTAAATATCATGAGATAATGGGAGCATTGGACATATAAACTTTTACAGTAATTAATTTATATATACATATGGCTAAAAAACAAACATATTCTGCCTATAAACATGAACTAGTCTAAACAAAACTCATTTTTTAAACTATTTAAAAACTCATAAATTATAAAAAATAAAATTATATATATAATGGTTTAAAAAGTTCAAAACTTATTGGGAAAAAATATCATATTACACACATTAATAACCATTGAGATGTAAATTCACCCAGAAACATCTTCCTACAAAAAATATATAAACTTATGAATGATTACAAATGATATTTTAAAATATTACATTCCTATAAATTAATAATTATTCTTTCTATTAATGATATATAATCAGTTTTTCTATGAAATAAAAATCATAAATGTAACACCCCAAGCTTCCACGGTACGCTTCTCTACGAATAATAAAATAGTGTGAGTTGTACGCAACATCGAGTTCTAACACACCACGACCAATCAAACTAGTCATTATGAATAGTAATACCTACTTTTTAAATTTTTATAAATTTTAGCATTCAAAATGGACTTTATTTTTTGATTCAGAATATCGAAATTAGCATTAGGGTGATTTTTGGGTATTTTTCTGAAAACATTCAATTTTTGATGAATAGTGAAAAACAGAGAGTTATAGCTTAAAATAAAATTTTAATTTAAATATATATTTATTTTATTTAAATTTATTTTATGTCAAAATAGATACATAATACCTATATAAGTTCAATGTAATTCAATGGAGTCAGTTTATAATAATTTTAGATATATAAAATTTGTATTGATCTGTTTACCCTCTTTTACCCACCTCTTATAAGCAATTAAAAATTTATTTAAAACATAATTTTACCATTTCTATGAGTTGAATTTCAAATATCCGAGAGAAAATATTGATATTATTAAGTAAATGTGGTTCAATAATATGAAAATAATTTTTGGTGAATAATACCGTTTTACTTTTATTTACCAAGGTTAAAAGTAAATAGGGTAATTAATGGTAAAAATGATATTATTATTACCCTAACACATGTCCTAATACTATTGGATAAATGTAATTCGACCAAAACCAAGTTTAGGAAGAAAATATTATCCTTTAGGTCCACATGGATTAGATTTTGACAATTATTATTATTTTATTTAAAGAAGAGTTAAAAGAGTTAAATTTAATGTTAAGTTACTAAAACATTTTTAATATTAGGTTACACACAATATAAATTCGTCTATAAATATTAATTAGAAATCTACAAAAAAAAATAAATATTTTTATTTTATTTATAAATTTTAGACATTATATAATTTAATTTATTTATGACACAATGATGATGTAGTAATTACCATATTAATGAATGATTAAAATAATTGATATTATAAATATCCAAATAAATGTAATTTGAGACTTTTTATGAATTCCAATAATTTTATAGGTTAATATGACATGTTATGGTTGGTTATATGAATTTTTTTTTGAATTAATAATGCTGTTATGAATTTAGGAAAAACAAAATACACAATAGTGTCAAAATTGACATAAAATGGTTTTTAAAACAAATATTATATTATTAATTGATAAAATATTCCTAAAGAATATTAAGTCCAAAAAAAGCCATATATAATTCTAGGAGTATCATTAATGAACCACTTGTGGTTTTATTATAAGTTTATAGTATGTTTATTTCCATTTAATATAAAAATACAAAGAGATGTGGTAAATGTCAAACTATTTAACTAAGAGTTAAATCTAAAAGATATAGTTAATAAGTGACCCAAACTTGTCTAAAACCTATTGGTTGAGTGGTTTGCGACCTATAACCACCATATCCTATATTTAATTCATTTTTGATATTAGAAACCAAAAATTATTTTATTATAATATAATATCTATAGCTTTTCCTAAGGTGCCCCTCACCCCACTTATAAAAGGGAACTGCCCTTCTCTCTATTTCACACCTTCAAAGCCATTTGGATCAGCCAAAACTTTCCCAAATACCCTCTAAACTGACCTCCCTTCATACTAAAGGCCTTCCTTTAGTTATAAAGTTATCATAAGATGCCCTTTTGATCAAATCAAAAGGTATAATTCAAAGAAGAGGTAAATATTTCACCACCTCTTTCTTGTTTTTTCTTCCTCCACTTATTCTCTAATTATTGTTTCTAATAAAAAAAATAACTCGAGTATTTTCTATATACTGTGATGTTATTATAAATATGGTACAACCATATTCATTATTCTATCGATCCTTTGAATGACATGTCACCAAACTTGCATATGTATGGCTTACCGTCTCCACATCGTGGTGTAATTGTTATTCAATACATTATTATTTGGATGGGTATAATAATGATGTGTAACTGATGTAAATAATAAATATAACATGATAATAATTAGTTATATATTATATACCATATAATTACATATTATTTTTATATCAATAAAATGATATTTTCACTCGTGCGTACGTAAGGATTACCGTTTCCATAAACGCGATGAGATTCATTCCTCATCGTATCCATTCAAGACTAATTTTCATTATATGATTAAAAATAATTTTTAAAGACTTAATATCATTCTGAATTTTAATAAGATACATCCTATACATAAAAAACATTACTTACATAACAAAGCATATAAAGGAAAATGAATAAGTGAACACCCAAAACAACGATAATACTAAAATATTATAAACAAAGCGATATTAAAAAATCATATATGATATTGTATTAATTTATATGATTCTTGTATAATTTAATAATAATTATTTCACCATTATACATGAGTTTAACCTACCCTCATCCATGGAAACGTATATGGAAAGGGTCAATTTCACAATCTCTTTATTATCTGAGTTTGTTTTTATGTAAGTATCTACTGGGACCTGTTTATCATCCACATCCATGTTTCCAAAAATTGAAAGACAAAATGATTTTACTATTTACTAGACAATGGTGTAATGTCATTTATACCCTTATTTGACATTATATTTTATGAATGGAATATTTTCATCGTTTTCCAAACAAGGTTCTTTATGACCTTTTCGAAAAAGTTAAGGTAAGAATGTTTTTTAACTTATACGGAGGGTCCGACTATTTTCCACCATTATAACATCGTCAAAGCTTCCATTACACGTGTATAAAAATATTTTTAAAATAAATTTCTTCATTATAATTATGTGACTTCAAAATTGGAAGAGATATTTCTCTAAAAAAGGTTTTGATTTCATCTATGTTAACATCCTTTTTGGAATTTTAAGCTTATTTGTAGTTTATTTATTATGATATAAAACATCCGTATTGTATTGAAGATTTTTTGATATGTTTGAATATGGATGTGTTATTTTTACACTATTCCTGGTTATGGATAATGTATTGAAATTGCGTATGTTATTTTTAATAAAAAAATTTATGTTATGTTTAAAAAATATCATATAAGGGATACATTGGAAGTAGTATGTGACGGGTGGAGCCTGCTATAGCTCCTCGATGCATTGGTAGGTCTCATGAGACAAACTCGTTTCTTGGAACAAGGCCTTGACAAAATCTTATTTGTAGTCTTGGCACAAGGCCCAGACTATGTAGTTATGAAAGTCTGTCATTATGCATTCCATCATTATGAAAGTGGCTACTGATATTGCATGTGATTATTCGATTAATAGAATATCTGTGTGAATAAGTAAATGGAATTATTTGATTTTTATCTTTTCCATATTATGTTAAAGTTCATGTTTAAAAGAATTTTTTTTGTCCTATACATTTCCTTAAATGTTTATGCTTATTTATGAATGTTTCTGCAATATTGTTATCCTTACAGAGCATCTGAGCTCAGCCCTTTTTAATTTTTTCCCAGGATGCGAAGAAGTATATTATGACTGACCTACAGGGATAGTCTATGGGATCTCAGTGTTGTCCATGGAAACAATGTTATTGTAGTTTTCTATTTTATGATGTAATGTAAACCTTATGAATGTATCTAGTACTTCTTAGGCTATCAAACTAATCAGAATTTCGAGACATGATCATTTGTGATCATGCCAATGATACATAATAAGCAACTGACTCTGGGTTTTGAGAGTTGGGGCGTTACATTTGGTATTAAGGGAATATTAATACAAACCTTGGAAACTAGATTCCGATAAACTTTGATTAGAGAACATAGCCCTAAGATAGTATTTGAGGTTTAGTATAGAATAAATTCCTAAAATATTTTTGTTATTGTAGAGATTTTGTGAGTTATCTAATAAATGCATCCATGTATGGATACGAACAGGTGGAGGTGGCGCTAGCATAGATGTACCTAGGGGTAAAACCTGAAAACACTTCTTTGAGCTAGACTCGAATGAGAACTGGTGAACGATAACTAGCCTTGTTGCACTCTTGGTTATGAAACTCCTAGGGGATATGCTTAGGATAATTATCATTTTCATTACAAACCATTATAAAGGGTTTATGTGTATATAATACCTCACATAGAACATTTTTTATGATTATTGATTGTATCCATAAACTGTTCAATTTATGTTTAATGTTGTACATGTTTGGAATAATGTATTTCAATTCATAAACTAATCTAGTTTATTCCATTATTTTAAATTGACACCTAGAGGAAGGAATGGAAACCGTATCAATGCACGCACTCCATGTGGGGATTTAACTCCTAATAAAGATAATTATAGTGGATCTGGGGATTCAACCGGTTCTGATTAGCTAATCTCTAAACAGGGACAACCCACTCAGGTTATGAATAATAACCTTACTCGTATAGAGCAGCATAATCCATAGCATGTAGGATCAATGATAGATCACTTCATGAGGAAAAAACCACCAACATTCAATGGGGGTAAAGATCCACTAGTATCTAAGAAATGGATAAATTCCATAGAGAAAATATTCCACTCCTTGGGGAGTAGCGAAAGGGAATAAGTTGTCTTGGCAGTCTATAGCCTCACTGGAGATGTTGATCAATGGTGTTCCTTGATTCAAAACACAAAGGAAGATGATGAAGTATCAGATATGGAATGGAGAGAGTTTAAAGATATTTTCATAGAAAAATATTTTCCTCAGGACCATCAAGAAGATATGGAAAGGAAATTTCTGAGTTTGAGGAAAAAGGAGGATGATATTGTCCAATGTATGAAGCTATCATTACAAGGTTAGTGAGGCATGATGCAGATTATATATGTAACCCAAGAATTAATATTGATCAGATCATTGATGGGTTAAATCTATTTCCCCATTGAGCATTAGTCTCACAATCCTTCTCGCCGTACGAAGATATTGTCTCATGTGCTATCTAGACAGAAAAAGACTCCTCTAAGTGTTACGACTTTAATGCAAATAAAGAGAAGAATAGATCTGCTGAACACACTGGAAATGGAAATAAGGGGATGAAGGGAAAAGTTGAATATCCATCCTCCAGTAAATGTGGGAAGAAACACCCTAGTACTTGACTAAAGTGAATGGGAGTCTGTTACAATTGTGGTGAAAAAGGTCACCAAGATCACGATTTAAAGGGGAAGAAATAGGCTATTGATGATTAATTATAGAAATGTAGAGAATCGGGGCATTATGAAAATTAATTTCATAATCATCGGGGGAACATACCTCAGAAAAGGTCAAAGGATCAAGGCTAAGATTATTCTATCTATACTACTGAGGTTGATGCTGCGAAATAAGTAGTGGCAGGTAATTTAATGGTTTCCTCAAGTTTAGATAACGCTTTATTTGATGCTCCGAAATAAGTAGTGGTAAGTAATTTAATGGTTTCCTCGGTATAGATTGGATTTCGTACCATGATGAAGAAATTTATTGTGAGAAGAAGGAGGTTACTTTTTTTATGATGATGATAAAGAACACCGTATATCTAGGGTAGAATCATCACCACCTAATTATTATCTAGATCCTCCCCCAGTAGCTCATCTAAATTCAATTATTGGGGTGGAAGAGAATGAAATAATTGTGGGTGAGGAAATGAATGTTGAAATAGTGGATATATTTATTGTGAATGAATTTTTTGATGTGTTTCGATAAGATTTACCTGGTCCTCCTCCAGAATGGGAAATTTAGTTTTCCATTGATTTAATTCATGGGTCAAGGCCCATATCAAATACCCCTTATAGAATGGCCACTATGGAATTAGTGGAAATAATGAAAAAAAATAGAGTAATTGATTAATAAGGGATTTATTTTCCACAGTGTTTCTCTATGGGGAGGCATTATTCTTTTTATTAAGAAGAGAGATATATCTATGAGGTTGTGCATTGACTACAGGGTGATCAATGCTATAACAATAAATAAAAAGTATCCCCTACTCCGCGTTGATGATTTATTTGATTAAATTCATGGTGCTCAATACATTTCAATGATTTTCCATCGATCTGGATATCATCAGTTGTGTGTGAAGAAGGAAGAAATTCTGAAAATAGCATTTCGAACTAGGTACGGGCATTATGAGTTTACAGTAATGCCTTTTGGATTCACTAATTCACCCTATGTCTTTATGGATATAATGAATATAGTTTGCAAGGATTATCTTGATGAAATTGTAGTGTTATTTATTAATGATATCTTGGAATACACCAAAAGATAAAAAGACCATGAAAATCACTTGTGCATTATTATGAAGACTCTTAAAAGTCACTAATTATATGGGATGTTTAGCAAGTGTTAATTCTGGCATCGGAATATTTCTTTCCTAGGCCATATTATCCTTAAGGATGGAATCTCTGTTGATCCTTCTAAGACCAAGGCAATCCAAGAATGGCCAGCACCGATGAGTATAACTGAGGTACGCAGTTTTATTTGTTTAGAAGGTTATTATCGATGTTTTGTCCAAAAAATTTCCCGATTGGATAACCCATTATCATAGATCCCAAAAAAGGGGTTATATTTGTTTGGAAAAAAAGATTATAAAGGATGATTTTTATAATTGAAGAGAATATTATCCAATGCTTCTATCTTGACTCTACCATCGGGAAATGATGGGTTTGTTATTTATAGTGATGCTTCAAAGAAATGACTTGGTTGCGTCCTTATACAGAATTGTATGGTTATTGCCTAGGAATCACTATAGCTAAAAATTCATGATAAAAAATATCATACCCATGATCTTGAATTATCAGCTGTAATCTTTAATTTGAAGATTTGGAGACACATTTTCTTTGGTGAAAATGTGAGATATATACAGATCACAAGAGTCTAAAGTATACTTTCTCACAGAAAGAACTCAACATGAGGAAATGGAGATGGAATGAACTAATCATGGATTATGATTTCACTATACACTACCACCTGGGGAAGAAAAATAATGTGGGAGATGCTTTGAGTATAAATGATCATGGAGTTTTGAACAAGATAAGAGTTGAAAAGGATCCTATATACATGGATCTAGTAATGATGGATATGGGAATCACCATGGAAGGTGAAACATCAATACTTTTTCAAATGGATTCTAAACCATATTTACTCTAAAGGATAAATAGTTCTCACACCAGTGATGAATAGTTTCAAAAGAAGATTAATGTTGTAAATTATGGTAGACTGAGTAACATTGTGTATGAAGATGGAATTTTGAAATTTTGGAAGAGACTTTGTGTTCCCGAAATAGCTCATCTAAAAAAGGAAATTGTTGGATGATGCTCATAGTTCCAATTTCTTTATACACCCTAGGAGCACCTAAATGTATATAGATTTGAAGGAACATTTATGGTGGGACAACATGAAGAGGGATATTTCTGGTTTTTTGTCAAGATGAATGGTTTGTCAACAATTGACAGCTGGAAGGCAACAGCCTGGAGGAGTCATGCAACATCTTCCCATACCTGAGTGGAAATGGGATAATATTACGATGGACATTGTCATGGGTCTACCAAAGACTCCTAGAAGGAATGATGAAATATGGGTCATTGTTGATCGTCTTACCATGTTAACACATTTTCTTTCTATAAGGGAAGATTTAACACTTGAACGTTTTGCATGACTATATATTTATGAAGTTGTAGGACTTCATGTAGTACCACTATCGATTGTTTCTGATCGTGATCCCTATTTTACATCAAGATTATAAAAAATTCGTCAGAAAGCCCTAGATATTGAACTTTTTTAAGCACTGCCTTCCACCCCCAAACTGATGGACAATCAGAACGGACTATTAAAACCTTAGAAGACATGTTGAGATCATGATCACTTTACTTTAAAGGTATGTGGGGTCAATATTTACCTCTGGTAGAATTTTTCTATAACAATAGATTACATTATAGTAATCAGATAGAACCATATGAAGCTTTATATAGAAAGAGGTCCCACACACCAACCTGTTGGGTTGATGTTGGTGAAAGAAAACTTGTAGGCCTAGAACTTGTAGAGGAAACGATGGAAAAGGTTAAGGTAATCCAAACCCACATCAAATAAGCTCAATGTAGGCAGAAGAGCTATGCCGATAAATAAAGGAAGGATTTTGAATTCTAAGTTGGATATCATGTTTTCTTGAAGGTATCTCTATGGAAGGGTGTTATACGATTCTGTAAGAAGGTAAAATTAATTCCCAGTTAAATCGAAACTTTCAAAATACTATAACGAATTGGGGTTGTAGCTTACCCTTTGGAAATGCCTCCACGTATCACCAAAGATCACGATGTATCCCACATATCAATATTGAGAAAATACATGCTTGACCCAATGCATGTTCTCACCTACGAGGAATTAGAACTAGAACTGAATATGTCTTATTTCGAAGATCCTATCCAGGATCTTGATACAAGAGAACAAGTGTTGAGAAACCGGATGACTCGTCTGCTAAACATTCTATGGAGAAACCATAAAATGGAAGGAGTAATGTGGAAACCCAAGGAACAAAAGCTGAAGAACCACCTGAGTCTTTTTATGCAAAAATATTCTAGAAATTCTGAGGATGAAATTATTTAATGTAGGGGAGAATGTAACACCCCAATCTTCCACGGTAAGCTTCTCTTTGAATAATAAAATAGCGTGTGTTGTACGCAACTTCGAGTTCTAACACATACGACCAATAAAATGAGCCATTATGAATAGTAATACCTAGTTTTTGAAATTTTATAAATTATATCTTTCAAATTGGACTTCATTTTTGGATTCAGAATATAGAAATTAGCTTAGGGTGAATTTCTGGTATTTTTCTGAAAACATTCAATTTTTTCTAAAGAGTGAAAAACACAGAGTTATAGTTTAAAACAAAATTCTTATTTAAATAATTATTTATTTTATTTAAATTTGTTTTAGGATAAAATAGATACATGAGACCTATATATGTTCAATTAAATTCCTTGGAGTGAGTTTATAATTATTTATATATATATAAATTTTATTTAACTTTTTACCATCTTTTACCCACCTCCTAGGAGCATTTGAAAATTTACAAAAAACATAATTTTACCAATTCTATGATTTGAATTTAAAGAATCCTAGAGAAACTATTGATATGAGTATGTAAAATGTGGTTCAATAAAATGAAAATAATTATTGGTGAATAGTAACTTTTTACTTTTATTTACCACGATTAAAAGTAAATAGGGTAATTAAGGGTAAAAATGATATTATTATTACCCTAATACATGTCCTAATTCTATTGGATAAATTTAATTCGACCAAAAACAACCTTAGGAAAAAAATATGATCCTTTAGGTCCACTTGGATTAGATTAGGACATTTATTATTATTTTATTTAAAGAATAGGTAAAAGGGTTAAATTCAATGATTAATAACTAAACCATTTTAAATATATGGTTACACCAAATATAAATTTGACTATAAATATTAATTAGAAAAATAAAAATATTTTGTACATAATGAAATTTTATTTATAATTTTTAAACATTATATAATTAAATTTATTTATGAAATAATGATGATGTAGTAATTACCGTATTAATGAACGATTAAAATAATTGATTTTATTAATCTCCAAATAAATGTAATTTGAGTCTATTTATTAATTCCACTAATTTTCATGGTTAATATGACATTTTACCATTGGTTATATGAATTTTTTTCTTGGTAATAATGTTGTTATAAATTTATAAATAACAAAATACATAGTAGTGTCAAAATTGACATAAAAATGTTTTTAAAACAAATATTATATTATTAATTGATATTCTATTCCTAAAAAAATATAAGGATCAACCAAAAGACTTATATAATAATAGGTGTGTCATTAATGAACCACATGGGGATCGCATGGATGTTTATAGTATTTTTATTAACCATATAATATAAAAAACCAAAGAGACCTGGTAAATGTCAAACTATTTAACAAAGAGTTAAATCTAAAAGATATAGATAATATAGTGACCAAAACCTGTCTAAAACATATTATTTGAGTGGTTTTCGACCCATACCTTCCTTTTCCTTTAATGAATTTATTTTTAAATCATTAGAAACCGAAAACTATTTTATAATAAAATAATATTTCTAGCTTTACCTAAGGTTCCCTTCACCCCTCTTATAAAAGGGCACTCCCCCTTCTCTCTAATTCACACCACAAAAGCCATTTGGATTGGCCAAACCCTTACAAATACCCTCTCAACTGTCCTCCCATTATCCTAGAGGCATTTCATTAGTAAAAACTCTATCCTATAAATCCCTTTTGATCAAATCAAAAGGAAGAACCTAACGAAGAGGTAAATATCTCACCACCTCTTTCTTGATTTTTTCTTCTTCCACTTCCTCTTTCATTGTTGTTTCCATTATAAAATTATAATTCCAGTATATTCTATATACTGTGATGTTATTATAAATATGGTACAACAATATCCATTATTCTATCCATCCTCTGAATTACATGTCACCATACGTGCGTATGTACGACTTACCGTCTCCACGTCGTGGTGTAATTGATGTTCAATACATTATTATTGCGATGGGTATTATAATGATGTTTAATTGATGTAAATAATAAATATAACATGATAATGATTCTGTATATATGATATAACATCCAATTATATATTATTTTAATATCAAAATAATTATATTGTCGCTCGTGTGTACGTACTGATTACCATCTTCCCAAATGCGATGAGATTCATTCCCCATTGTATCCATTCAAGGATAATCTTCATTAGATGATTAAAAATAATGTTTAAAGAAAAAATATCATTCTGAAAATTAATAAGATACATCCTATCCATAAGAAACATTACTTACATAACAAAGCATATAATGGAAGACAAATCAGTTAACACCCGAAACGACGATAATACTAAAATATTATAAACAAAGCAATATTAAGAGATAATATATGATATCCTATTAATGTATATTATTATTGTATAATTTAATAAAATTATTTTACCATTATATAGGAGGTTAACCTACCCTCAACCAATAAAAATTACAAGGTATGGGTTAATTTCGAAATCTCTTTATTATCCGAAGTTGTTTTTATGTAAGTATCTACTGGAACCTCTTTATCATCCACATACATGCTTATTAAAAATGTATTTGAAAACTTTATTAGTATTTACTATAAAAATTGGTAAGGTCATTTATACTCTTATTTGACCATATATGTTTTGAATGGAATCTTTCTGTTGTTTTCCAAACAATGTACTTTATGGCCTTTTCGACAAAATTAAGGTAAGAAAGTTTTTTTACATATATGGTGGGTGTATCTATTTTCCGCCATTATAACATAATCAAAACTTACCTTACAAGCTTGTAAGAATATTTTCAAAAATTAATGTCTAAATTAGAATTATGTTACTCTTAAATGATTTCAAAATATGTCGATATATTTCTCTAAAAAAATGTTTTGATTTCATCTATGTCATCATCCTTTAATGGATTTTAAGATTATTTGAAGTTGATTTATTATGATACAAAAATTACATATTATATTGAAGGATTTGTGATATGTTAGAATATGGATGTGTTATTTCTACACTATTCATGGTTATGGATAAAGTCTGAAAATTTTGAATGCTAGTTTTATTATGAATGTTTTTGTTATGTTTAAACCTTTTCATATGAGAAATTAATTAGACTTAGCAAGTGACAGGTGGAGCACGCTATATCTCCTTGATGCATTGGTAGGTCTCATAAGACAAACTAGTGTCCTAGAACAAGGCATTAAAAAAATATTATTTGTATTCTTGGCACAAGGCCTTGACTATGTGGTTATGAAAGACTGAAATTATGCATTCCTTCAATACTTATGTGGATATTGATATTGTATGTGATTATTCAACTAGTATAATATCCATGTGAATAAGTAAAGAGAATTATTTGTTTTTTATATTTCCCATATTACGCTGAAGTTCAATTTTAAAAGGATTTTTTTTAGTCTTTTATATCGCCTTAAATGTTTATGCATATTATGAAATTTTCCGCTATATTGTTATCCTTAATGAGCATCTGAGCTCACCCCTTTCTATGTTTTATTTTTTCTAGGGTTCAAAGAAGTATATTATGACTTACTTGTAGGGATAGTATTTGGAATCATAGTTTTTTCCATGGATACAATGTTGTTGTAGTTTTTCAATTTATAACGTAATGTAAACTTTTTGAATGTAACTGGTACTTCCAAGGCTACTAGATTAATCGATTTTTTGAGACTTGATCTTTTTTTATCATGCCAATGATATGTAATAATACACAAACTCTAGGATTAAAGAGTTGGGGAGTTATAATAAAAAAAATTAGTAAAGAAAACAATAGGAATAGGATTAAAATAAATGTGTTGATACATCTAATAATGTTGATACATGTGACACCCGTTGATTTCAACCTCAAACTGGTTATTCTATCAGTTAATATTTTTTACATGATTTAAATGTCCTTAAATAAGATCACAGGGGGAAACTATTATATATTCCACATATTGTCCCCTTAGTCCACATCATATGTTTGGCTCTAGTTTTAGCCTAGTTGGGATAGGTGAGATATATATTAGATTAGTTCAAGAGGATATAGTTTTATCTATTTTTAATTTTTTTATCTAGGGTCTATTTTTCATTTTTATTTATGTATAAATTAATTTGGTGATTATTGGCGATCCTTCTTTGGATGAGTTCACATTATTTTAGTTTGGTACACTTAATTTCTTTTTTTTCGTGCTAACTCAAATTTATTATGTTCATTTAAATTCAGTTATATTTTTTTAGTTTGTATTTTTCATGAATGGTTCATTTTAGATTTTTATTTCTTATTTTATTTTTGATATAATTATGATAAAAAAGAAAATGTTTGGTCAATTTTGTTCGATACATGTTAGTTTGTTCATTTTTCAATTGATTTAGTTTTTCTTTTTTTATATTAGCGTGGACAGTTTCATTCATTCAGGACTATCAAGTTGGTTTGTTTTATTTTTATATTTCTTATTTTAGTTTATTTTCATAAAAGAAATTCATTTATGTTTTATTGGGTTCATGCCAATATAATTTCATTTCATTTTCTTTGATTGGGATCAGTTTAGGTTGAATTGATTTGATTCTATTTGTTAAATATTTTTTCCATCTCAGTTCATGTTGAGTTATCTTGTGTTTATAAATGTCAGTTCTCTTAAGATGGGTTCATGTTTGGTTTGGTTTTTATTAATCCATTTGAGTTTTTAATTCTCTATGGAAAAAATTATATCAAATAATTTTTTATTATTTTAAACCAAATAGATTTATATTATTTAGAGTTGTTTGGAAAAATTAAAATATATATTTAGGTTTGTCTGGATATATTTATTTTTTTATCTTTACATCAATTCAATATTCTTATTGTATAGTATATTATTGTTGATTTTGGAAATATATGAATTTTTGCCAATTTATCTTTGAATTAGTTTTCACACTACATGTTTATAGGGTTATAACTATCCCTATATCATTTATAAAAAACTCCATGACCACCCGCACAAGTATTCACCCTAATCTAGGAAGCAGGGTTCCAAATGTAGTATGATGTGACCACTTATACTGATGACAATATTCTTCTAGGGTGAATTTGAACAACACTAGTTCTCCATTATCAATAATATTACTAACTAAGAAAGTGTAATGAAATATATTATTTATATCTAAATTTATACATCTACCATGTTGTCAAAGAAATATATAAAAATAAATTAAGAACAAAAAAATTAATTTTTAGAACAAAAGATTTCATTTAAAAACCCTTGCACATATAAATGAGTAATATGTGTCTGAAATCACATCATTATTTAATAATAATAAATTTGTTGTGGTATCCTAATTGAATTATCTAAACAAAGATATTTAAAAACATTTTATGGACCATCTATACATCGGATGTCAATGCCAATAGAAGAAAAACTAAATAAAATAATCATTGTATAAAGGTATATACAAATAAAACATGCTAATTAATCCCTACACTACCCGGATATTCCTCTCCTACAAATTAAACTATGTATCCCACTACAGCGCCCTTATTTCCCCCTTAGTAACATATAAATACCCTATGTCTATTGAAAGCGATAAATGGCTTGAGTGGCCAATGCAATTCAAAAAAAAATAAAACCTAAACTACAAAATACATATCCCATGTGACTATACAAGTCAGTTCCTAACAAATAGGAACCCCAAATCCCTATGGGTCAAAACCTATTCCTTAATGTAATGGTGAATCATATTATATTAGTTCAAGAGGATGTGGATCCATCCATTTTTTTGGGTTTTTTTGATAGGATCAGTTTTTCTTGTTTATGTTATGTATAGTTTAATTTTGTTTTTACATGTTATTGTTATTTTTTTCAGTTCAATTTACATTATTTTAGAACACTTCAATTTTGTTTTATTTATTTCATTATAATTCCAATTTATTATTCTGAATTCAATTTTGTTATTTTTTTAGATATTTATTTTCAGAGTATGGTTTATTTTATTTTTTCCATTCATTTTAGTTTGTATAAAATTGTCATTGACTACGAAATGTTGGGTCATTTTTGTTCAATACATGTTTCTTTGTGATATTATCATTATATTTATATTTTTCTTGTTCTTATTTATATCATATTATAAAATTTCATTCATTTGGTTTATAATCAATTTGATTATATTTGGTTCATATTACTATTATAGTTTAGTTCAGTTCATGTCAATTGTAGTCATATTGGTTTAAATTAATAATATTTTATGAAATTCTATTCAACATTTATAATAACATATTATCTCATGTTATATTATATTTACTTGGTCTAATTTAGTTAACATAAATTTTATATTCAATTAAAACACTATTTTTTTTATATTGATCATTTTAGATCTATTGTGGTTGATTTGATTTACATTTATGCATGTAAGGTTCAGTTTGTTTGAATGTTTATTTAAAAATTTTGATTCTATTTTTATTGGGTTTTATCTATACATAATGGTTTTGTATGTTTCCTCTTTATTTAGTTCAACATGTTTTGGGTTTCCTCTTGCTAACCAAATTTGTTTAGGTTCCTTGTGGTTCATATTGGTTAATTATATTTGACAAAATCCTAATTAGAGAAGGTTATTAAATGTCTAACTAGATTATAATAAATATGTGTGATTCATTTTTGTACAAAATTTTATGATTTGTTATAGATTTGGTAAGATTTAATTAATTTGTTTAGTATATGCTATTTTAATTTATTATATACTAATTTAAGAATATTTTTTTTACTATTTTAGGGTTACAAAATCCATATTATTTTTGTTTTTACTTCTAATATTATATAAAATTTCATTAAATATTTTATATTTTAATGTTCCTCAATTTTATATTGGTTATTTTTGATTTATTTGTGTTTATATTGGATAATTATGATAAAAATTTAGATCACTATTTTAAAAAAACATGGTTTGGAATACATGAAATCAATTATTCATTAAATTTAAAGGCCAATGAATAATATAACCTAACTAAATCTCATGTTTCTTTTCTTATGTTGTCAACAACTCATATTTTTCCTTCATCACTTGAATGTATATGAACATTCCCATATATATATGAACACTTGACCCCTATACACATATATTTTTTTGAAAAATACATACAAGGGTATCTTTAGATATATTCTTATACATGCATATACACATTACCTTACTTGCATATCCTTTTTTCATATATATTCATAATCTTACCTAGCGCCAATATATATATATTCATACCCCCACGATTGAATATATATATATATATATATATATGAAATTATATATGTATCTACCAACATAGTCATACATTTCCTTGTCACATGTTAGAATTAAAACCCAAAACCACCATAACAGGTCTATAATACTCTATAAAAACACTAAAAACATGAATCCTAAAACCCCTTAAATAAAAAAGGAAATGATTAAAAATATAACCATAAATTCAAAAAAAAACCATGGAGAACTCACTTCCACTAACGATGATAGCTAGAACCGTCCCCAATCGGACCCTAGATCCCTAAACATCAATGATAAACCAAAAGAACCCCCACCCCACCCCACCCCCTGCCCACAAAAAAAATTAGGGTTTAGTTGGACTAATTGAAAATAAAATGTATATAAATGAGGAAACCAAAAATATCACATATGTTGATCAATCATAAGAAAACACATGTTAAATAAATTATTACACTCTCATGCATTTTATCACTAGGAAACAAAATTGGATGACTTAATATCATGGTGTCCCTAAACATAGAAAAATCAAGTGTATTATATAACAATTCTCACCAAAAAAATCCATCTAAAAATATTTCTTAAAGATACTCAAACATCAAAAATTGTAACCTGAAATTGTATGCTACATGGAATTCATATACTGATTATACTACGTAATAATTTTTTAAACATGTAATAAGGAAAATGAATTTCCTAACATATAATGTTTATTAACTATTTATTTCTAAAAAAATTATAATTAAAACAAACAATATATTAAAATAAACACAAAAATAATTCATTTTTGTTCATTGGGTTTAAAATATGTATTTATAAGGGAATGCACTTTGGTAGATGACCAAATTTTGGTATATTCCAATACGATTCAGTTAAATATAATATTATATGGGACCAATAATAGATAAAGTACATTCCCATTTATTCTTGTACATTTCTGTAAATCGGATAGATAATAAATCAATTAAGTGTTAAAAATTTTACAGTCTATGCATTATTATCTATTACATCCCAAAAAATAAATGGGTAGGTCATCCTTTCAAAATAATAAATATCAATTGCACTATGTATTCAAAAAATCATAGTATATAAAAGTATAAAAAACATTGAATAGGTAGTTTTTCCATGTAGAGTGTATTAAATTACATAGTATAAAAGTAGACATTATTAAATGATAGTGTATAATAGTAGAAATTATAAAAAATGATAGTAAAAAACTATAGAAATTATCAAATGAACTTGTTTAAATTAATATATTAAATAAATGAAAGTTTAAAAAATATACAAAATTAAATTAAAATGTTTTAGTATGAATAATGTATTACTTCAATGAAAAAAATATAACCTTCAATTGAGTATAGTAGTTTTGAAAAATATATTGGTAGTTTTTCTATTCATTAAAAGAGACCCTTGATGATTATGATTGTGATTCAATTTGATATTGGAAGGTATTGATTATTGTTTAATATATGATGGAATTTAATACCACTGATAATATAAAACAATAATATTTATATAAACTAAAATACAATAAAATATTCCAAATTATAAATATTCTAAAGGACTAATATTACAATGTTAGTAAATAGAATATTTCAAAACAAAACAACTTGTTTGGGATATATACACAATTTTCATAATCAAATCTCAAAACCCTAGTCTTTACATTATATGTGTAGCTTCCATGGAAAAATAGATAATGGGTAAAATACTCCAAATGGTTTTTAGGTTCCCATAAACATCATAACATTACTTAATGTGAAAAATAGTCCATTAAAAACAATAGAGACATGATTCTGAGCTACTTTACATTTTTTAAAATAATTTAGAATCTCATCTAAAACATATCTTTAAAAACAACCAATTAAAAAAATATCTAAAACCATTTAAAAAATCATATATATCCAAAAAAAACATTGGAAATGATCATTTATCCCAAATATCATTATTGTTACAAAACTCACCCATAATTTTAAATCAGGACCTATATCGGATAAAATCAATTATAACTATTAAATTTTGATTCAAACATTTCCTGAAAAAAATTTATAAGAGGAGGAATTTTTGTAATCACATGAAATTCCAAGTGATTCCTTTGAGAAATCACTTTTAGAGTATAAACAAATTTTTAAATTTCAAAAACTATTTTCAATGTCCATATGATAAATATTATTAATGCAATGCATAACCAATCACGCAAAATCATATTTAGACTGGCCCTTAAAATAGTAAAAACATTCTCATTCAAATAAAACTAATAGAAATAAAAAATTACCTTCTAAATCCAAAAACCATATTTAAACGTATAATTTTATAATTAAAACTTTTGTTCCGGACACAAATGAATCAATGGTAAAAAAAATAAAATGTATGTTTATGGGAAAACCTCCCTCAAATCAAGGACACAAGAGATGGAATGAAACACCTGTGAGAGTAGATATCCAAACAGCAATTAAGAAACTATCATGAACACTAAATATCAAAGAAGCCACAAAAATAATTTCATCCCCTAAAACTAGGGTTCGACCAAACCCAACAAGAAAACAAAGAAAGGAAACTCTGTAAGGAAACATGGAACAAGGTTTTGGAGACCAAACCTATATTATCCAACCATAGACCATGAAGATATAACCATAATGAACTAAGTAATTCATTTTTAATAGGGACGATGTAATCTGAAACAGGATTGGTGGAATCATAAGGATGTGTAGTGTTAAAGAATTTTTTCTTATTTGAGTGGAACGAACACAATGGATGATAGATTATTTGGGTGATAAGATTGTGGGAGGAGGATAGTAGAGGGTTCATGGTAGGGATAAGTGTGATTGACAATAGAGGAATCATGGGAAAAGAGGGTTGGTGGTAGATATGAGAGGGTTCACATAGGGGATGATTATGATGGAATCGGGGAAACATTGGTAGGTGTAACCCTGGTTTATTTAAAATTATGGGTATATATCAATATATACTCATGGTTCTAATAAAAACATGGAAATAACATCTTCTATCACATCTACACCGATGCTTTCTATAAAACATTGGTATAGGTCTATGGATATAGTTACATTTTCCAGTGGTGTTAGTATTTTTCTACATTGGATCTATACTCTATATATCCTCAAATAAATGTGAATAAAGAGGAAATCCATGCAACTACATCCCATATATGTTATGGATACTATGAGTTCATTGTGATTCCAATCAGACTTAATAATTTCCATGAAATCTTCATGGATATGAAGAATATAGTCATTAGAGAAAATCATTAAAAATGGTATTTTTTTCAAGTCTGTTCTCATGTAGTCTAATGGAAAAATCAAACACAAAGAGAATCTATGGATTGTACAAGAGAAATTAAGGAAGTATAAAATGTATTAAATGTACTGAATGTGTTACTTTTTGATTAAAAAATTGACATTCTTAGGGAATGTGATCATAGTGGAGGGAATTTATTTAGACCCTTCAAGGAAATAGAAATTGAAAAATGTTGCATACCAACTAGTTTCATATCAATCCCTAGTTTTCGTGGCTTTGTAGGATATTATTGACATTTTTTAGAAATGTACCATGATTTTATTTCTTATTAACTAATATAACAAGGAAAGGGGTAAAGTATGTATGCACAGAATAATGAGAGGAATGTTTCAAGGAGATAAAAAAGAGGCTAAAATTGTACAGGTTCTCACACTTCTATCAAGTAGAGAAGGTTTTGTGATATAAAGTGATGCATAAATGAATATCTTGGGTTGTGTGTTTATGAAGAATGAAAAATTGATATTATACGTCGCATGATAGTTGATAATCCCACGAAAAAACTACCAGATACATGATTTGTATATTTTGTGTACGTGATATATTCCGTAAATATTTAGTGTCACTACATCTATAGAGAAAACTGTGACAATTATATGGATCACAAGACTCTGAAGTATATATTCAAATCGAAAGATATCAATAAAAATTAAATAATATGGTTGTATATAATCAAGGACTATTAATTCTCTATTCCCTCCCACTCATGAAATAATAATAAGGTAGTAAATTCTCATAGCATAAAATAACATGCTATTATATCAATGATGTTGATGGTGAAATACACTATTAAATTGGATGTATAATGGATGGATTTGAAAAACATAATGAAAGGGGATACATCATTCCTTTACCAAATGATTTTATATCCATATATCCAATAGAATATTATGGTGGTAAAATGGGATTATGTGGATCTAAAAAGGATGTGAAATAATTAAATGATGAAAAGATGCATAACTTCCACTTCAATGATCATAGTTTCATTCTTTTTGAAACTATATATTCTGTAAATTGGTCACCTAAGAAAAATAATGATCTATTATTAAATTTTAATAGTTAATATTTCTTTTAACATCCTTGAAATACTATGATATATCATGACCTTTGAGAGAACTTCTGGTGGGACAACAAAAAGAAGGATATAATAGATTCTATCTCATGGTTCTTATTATGTCAAGAAGTTAATAAAGGGTGATGTTTGTCCAAAGGGATGATTTAACCATTGCCTATAACCACATGGAAATGGGAGAAATTTCCCATGGACTTTTTCAGTAGTCTCTCGATGGAATCTAAAGGAAAAAATGTTATATAGGTTGACATGGATTGATTCACAAAGGCTTCGCACATCATCACTATTCTAGAAGGTTTCATAAGGAAACAAAATTCCATTATATGTATCAAATAAGTGGTGAGGATATATGGGGTTCCATATTTGATCACCTTTGATTGAAATCCATGTTTCACCTATAAATTCTAGATAATTCTATAAATTATTAAAAATAAAAGTGAATTATTTTAAATTATACAATATTATATGCATACAACGCATAGGGAGACAAACAACATATTTTTTCATTAATTAATGTAGTTAAATTAGTCAATGATGAGTCATATTAAATTTCTAATTATTAAAATTGGAAAAATTGAAATATAATATAGTGGGAAAATATGTATCTCCCCATTCTTCTAGACCCATCCCTCCAATGAAAAACACCATTTAAATGAAACAAAATATAAATTGAACAATCAACATATTAGAAAATGAATCTATATTTTCTTGTGTAGAATTATAGTGAACGTTGAGTGAAATAATGTAGTGGTACATATAATAGGTAATGTGGACGTTTAATATGTAATATGGTCTTTTGAATAGTAACATGACCATTGAAAAAAGTAACAAGACTGTTGGGAATGGTATCTTGACCTCTAGAAGTAGTAATTTAACCATAGAAAAACAAATTTAACCTCAAAATATTATTCTGTGATATAAATAATATTTCTCATGTATAATATAATTAAATATATATATTATAATGTTGAAAAATGAAAATAATGAATAAAAAAACAAAAATATCGTCACATTTTTAATAAACTATATATTTAAGTATTTTGTATGAATTATAAATTTTATATTAAAAATTAATGTTTCCAATGTTATATATTTTTGGATAAAGATAATTTCATTTTTGAAATAAGCATGTTGAAATTTCCCATGTGTTATTTTTTTTTGTAATTTTCAGACATATTGGTGAATAGTAAAAATATAGTTTTTCTCGAAACATGTGTATCTTAAATTACATCATTCCTGATATAATAAGGTCCTAAAAGTATCTATAATCTATGTTTCTAAAAAAAATTAAAAGATTTATTCATAAAATTAAATTAAAATTATTTTTCAATCCTAAGTATATTATTCACAAAAAAAAATACAAATTTACTTCCACAAACTTTCAATGTTCCCATTTTTCTACATTCCAGGTTAATAGACAAATTTAATTTGATTTATAAGGGGTTTTAAATCATTATAACTGTTATATTATACTAATATAGTGTTTATATTATCAATAATTTACAATTACATGTTTTACCATTGATATAATATTTTATTTAACATTTTATTCTAAAAATAACCCACTCCTAAAAAATAAATAACCCACTCCCTCACCTGAAAACCACACCTCCCACACATTCCAATGCCAAATATCTTCACATATCCTTCCCAATAATCCCATAATAAATTTTTTATATTTTTTTGATTAAAATGACTCCAAACATCAAGGGATTTTTAATTTTGTACAAGAGATGCTACACTAAGCAAAGAGTATATTTCAAGCAACTCTTATCTTGTTTTATTCTGCTATTTATTTTTTACCCAGTTTCATTAAAAAATCTTATAATAGTAATTAGTCTACATGTTAAAATTATATTATTTATTTTAATCTAATTTAATTATAATAATTATGACAAATACAAACTTCAAATGTCTCATTCCCTCTCTTTCGACAATGTCCCGTCAATGGTTGGTTTCCTACAAGAAAGAAAATATACAATATTTTTATTATAAAAATACATATGTTTGTTAATTTAAACTATTTATTATATATAATAGAATAAATATATTTATTTTAATCTTATGTAATTAATTATACATTTTAATAAATGAATTTGACGAACTGGAAAAATCAATGCAAAATGGTAAATTGTTTAGGAATACATGATATCACTTTGACTTCACTTTAACCAAGGAAATTAAAAAATATAATAAAATGATTATAATTGATAAAAAGAGGTAAATATTAAATTAATATAATTATATATCAATTTTTTCATAAATATATGTTTATATTTCTGTGGGCGCAAAAGAAAAGAAATAAAGTCATATTTAAGGTAAGAGGATTCTTATACCCAACTCCTTTTCTTTAAGTTACCACTATTTAAATAGGTATTCGGAGTGTAAATTCCTTTAATATTCCATAAATATATCTAAAAAATTATTTTCTTTTTATGGATAAACATGTTTCCAAGATTATTTTGAATCCAAATATTATTATTTTCAAAAAAGGCTTTTCTTTCTAAAACACATATTTCACACCCCGTGAGTTATTCTGTATTCACTAAATAATGATAAATATTATTCAAAATATGTTTTCCCGTAATCATTTGATAACATAATGTTTATTCATGAAATTATACATGATAAAAAGTTAATGAAACCAATTTTTTTCATGGGTTATTTCATGACAATGATTGTTGTACATTCAATATGGTGTGCTTGATAATGTAAATATTATGATATCACGGGTGTCAAAATATTTATATATCCCTCCAATTCATTGGGTAATGTAATGTATCTTATGAGACAATATTTATTATGTGTGTACAAGATTCTACATTTTTTTAAAATGATGATGCTATTGTAACACCCCGATCCTAGTTACCCAGAGTCGGTGCATTATTATATAACATTGGCATTATCACAAGAAAGATAAAATCTCGAAATACCTATTGGTTTAGTAGCCTTGGAAACACTAGATATATTCATAAGTTTTACATTACATCATAAAATGAAAAAATACTACAACAACATAATGTCTCCACAGTCCACACTATTATCCCCTCATAATATCCCTGCAGGTCATTCATAACTTACTTCTTCATATCCTGGGAAAAATAAAACATAGAAAATGGGTGAGCTCAAATTCCCAGTAAGGATAACAATATAGCGGAACATTCAAAATAAGCATAAACATTTAAGTCAGTGCATTACTAAAACAAAAGCCTTTTAAACTTGAACTTCAACATAGTATGGAAAAAGTAAAATGAAATAATGACATTTACTTGTTCACATGGATATTCTACTAATCGAATAATCACATTCAATATAAATAACCACTTTCATAATGTTGGAATACATAATGCCATAATATCATAACCACATAGCCAAGGCCTCGTGCCAAGACTACAAATAAGATTTTTCCAAGGCCTTGTGCCAAGACACTAGTTTGTCTCATGAGACCTAATGATGCATCGAGGAGCTATAGCGGGCTCCACCCGTCACATATTATGTCCAATGCATTCCCATATGAAAAGGTTTAAACATAACATAAACATTCGTATTAAAACTAGCATACAAAATGTCAATAATTTCACCATAAACTATGAATGGTATAAAAATATCACATCCACAGTCAAACATATCACAAAACCTTCAATACAATATATAAGTTTTGTATAATAATAAATCAACTTCAAATAAGCGTAAAATCCATCAATGGATGTTGACATAGATGAAATCAAAACACTTTTTAGAGAAATATCTCTTTCTATTTTTGAAATCATTTAAGAGCCATATAAAATAAAACATTTTCTTTGAAAATATTCTTATAAGCTTGAAAGGAATGCTTTGAAGATTTTAAAACGGTGGAAAATAACTGCACCCGCCGTATAAGTTAAAAAAACATTCTTACCTTAATTCTGTCGAAAATGTTAAAAAGGACCTTGTTTTGAAAATGACGGAAAGATTCCTATTATAAAAAGTCAAAAAAGGGTATAAATGACTTTAACCCATATTCTTGTAAATAATAAAAATGTTTTGAAATACATTTTTAAGAAAACATGGATGTGGATGATAAAGAGATCCCAGTAGATTATTACATATAAACAACCTCGGATAATGAAGAGATTGTGAAATAACCCTTACCTTGTACTTTTCCTTGGTTGGCGTAGGATAACCTCCTATATAGTGGGGAAATAATTGTTATTAAATTATACAATAATCATATACATTAATATGATATCATATATGATCTTTTAATATTGATTTGATAATAATATCTTAGTATTATCGTTGTTTCTAGTGTTAACTTACTTGTTTTCTTTTATATGTTTTGTTACGTAAGACATGTTTGTAAAGGATAGGTTGTATATTATTCATATCCAGAATTATATCAAGTCCTTAAAAATCATTTTTTTAAATCATCAAATACTAATTATACTTGAATGGATACGATGGAGAATGAATCTCATCGCGTTCGTGGAGACGGTAGTCCGTACGTACGCACGAGCGACAATATCATTCTTTTGATATTAAAATAATATATAAATGGATGGTATATCATATATACGGAATCATTAACATGTTATATTTATTATTTACAAGAGTTACACATCATTATTATACCCATTCTAATAATATTATATTGAATAACAATTACACCACGACGTGGAGACGGTAAGCCGTACGTACGCACGTATGGTGACATGTTATTCAAGGGTGGATAGAATACTGAATATGGTTGTACCATATTTATAATAACATCACATTATATATATGATACTGTGGTTATGATTTTATAATGGTAACAACAAAGGAAGAAGAAGTGGAAGAAGAAAGGAACTTGGAAATAGGTGGTGAAATCATTACCTCTTCTTCGGTTTCTTCCTTTTGATTTGATCAAAAGGTCTCTTCAGGTTGGATTTATGATAAAACTAAGGCCTCTAGGTTGTAGTGAGGGAAGTTGGGATAGTATTTGGATAGAGTTTTGCCGAACCAAAAGGCTTTGAAGGTGTGAGTAAATGAGAAGGAGGAGTTCCCTTTTATAAGAGGGGTGAGGGGCACCTTTGGAAAAGCTAGAGATATTAGTTTATAATAAATTCATATTCGGTTTCAAATGGCTCCAAAGTTGATTATTCAAACGGTAAGGTGGGTATGGGTCGAAAACAACTCAACCAATATAATTTAGATAGGTTTGGTTACTTATATTAACCTTATCTTTAATCATTAACTCTAAGTTAATTAGTTTCAATTTTACAATGTCTCTTTGTATTTTTATATAATATGGTTAATAAACTTACTATATACATCCAAGAGACCCCCAAGTGGTCCATTAATGATGAAACTATCATGATATAAGTCTTTTGGTCGAACATTAGACTTTTAGGAATTTAATATCAATTAATAATATAATATTTTTTTTAAGAACTCTTTTTTGTCAATTTTGACACTATTCAATAGTTGATTTTTTTGAAACTTATAAAAGATTGATTACTTCGAACAAAGTCAATTAAATAAATCCTAATATATCATATTATCCTATAAAATTAGTTTAATTAATTAAAAGTTTCATATTATATTTATTTGGGTATTTATAATATCAATTATTTTAAATTTTCACTATTAGAGTAATTAATTCATCATCATTGTGTCATAAATAAATTAAATTATTTAATGTCTAAAAATTATAAATAAAATATAATTATGTAGGAAATATTTTTATCTTTCTAATTAATATTTATAATCTAAAATATAACATATACAACCCTATGTAATAATTGTTTTTCTAAAAGATATATGCTTCTGTCATTTTTGTATTCATTTTAACTTAATTAAAATAAAATGTCCCTATCACCTACAAGTGGCACCATTGGGTCCCAAAATCGACCCAAAGATGCCTATGGTCGACAATTTATCAACCAATAAGGATAGGAGATGTTTTAAGGGAATTTATTATTATTATAATATTATTTTTTAACCCTTATTTACCGGATTTACCCTTAACCATGGTAAATAAAATATTTACCGCAGTAATTATTCAAAATGTCTAAAAATAAAAGCTACCTATTTACACAATTTGGACATCCTGATTTCAAATATGGAATCCATTTTTCTAAATTCAAAACACAGAAGTGGCAGAAATTAATTTAAAATTAATTCCCGCTGTCAAAACAAAAAACGTGTTTTTAAGAGATAATAACTATCAAAAGATCGACACTTGTTTATGTTCGCTTTAATTGTAAAATTATGTCCAATGACCAACATTATATTAAATGGTAAAAATATATTCTAAATATACTTTAAAACCACTCAAATTCATAATTTATCACTATTAATTATTTTGATTAAAAAAGTTGTTTTTAATTAAAATTTAGTAATTTTCACTATTCATCAAAATATGAAAGTTATCCGAAAAGTACCGAAATTTAATCTTAGGCTAAATTCGATATTCAGAATCCAAAAATGAGGTCCATTTTGAAATATAAAATATATATAATTTCAAAAAATTAGGTTTTACTATTCATAACGGCTGGTTTGATTGGTTATGGTGTGTTAGAACTTGGTGTTGTGTACAACACACGCTATCACATTATTCAAAGAGAAGAGTACCGTAGAAGCTTGGGGTGTTGCATTCTCCCCTCCTTCAAATAATTTCGTTCTCGAAATTTCTAGAATACTTATCACATGAAAATACTCGGGTGGTTCTTCATCATAAGTTCCTCGGGATCCCATGTTGCCTCTTCCATCTTATGGTTTCTCCACAAAACATTTACCAGACGCGTCGTCCAGTTTCTCAGTACTTGTTCTCTTGTATCAGGAATACTGACGGGCTCTTCACAATAAGACAGATCGGGTTCCAGTTCTAATTCCTCATAGGTGAGTACATGCGTTGGGTCAGGCATGTATTTCCTCAGCAGAGATACGTGGAACACATCGTGAACTTTGGAGAGACTTGGCGGCATTGCCAATTGGTAAGCCACAGCCCCAATTCGTTCTAGAATTTCGAAAGGTCCGATGTACCTGGGACTCAATTTACCTTTCTTACCAAAACGTATGACTCCCTTCCATGGAGATACCTTCAGGAAAACATGATCACCGACTTGAAATTCTAAATCCTTCCTTCGATTATCGGCATATCTCTTCTGCCTACTTTGAGCTTCTTTGATGTGATTTTGGATTACCTTCACCTTTTCCACCGTTTCCTCCACCAATTCTGGGCCTACAAGTTTTCTTTCACCAACGTCATCCCAACAGGTTGGTGTACGACATCTCTTTCCGTATAACGCTTCATATGGTTCCATCTGAATACTCGAATGGATGCTATTGTTATAGGAAAATTCTACCAGTGGTAAATATTGATCCCACATACCCTGAAAGTCAAGTGAGCAAGATCTCAACAAGTCTTCTAAGGTCTGAATGGTCCATTCTGATTGTCCTTCTATCTGTGGGTGGTAAGCAGTGCTCAAATGAAGTTCAGTATCTAGGGATTTCTGAAGACTTTTCCCAAATCTTGAAGTAAAACGGGGATCACAATCAAAAACAATAGATAGGGGTACTCCATGAAGTCTCACAACTTCATTAATATATAGTCTTGCTAGATGTTCCAGGGGTAGATCGTCTCTTATAGAAATAAAATGTGCTGACTTGGTATGATGATCAACAATAACCCATATTGCATCGTTCCTTCTAGGAGTCTTTGGTAGCCCCATGAAAAATTCCATCGTAATATTTTCCCATTTCCACTCCGGTATGGGAAGAGGTTGCATGACTCCTCCAGGCTTTGCCTTCCAGCTTTCACTTGTTGACAAACCATACATCTTGACACAAAATCAGCAATCTCCCTCTTCATGTTGTCCCACCGAAAATGTTCCTTCAAATCACTATACATTTTGGTGCTCCCAGGGTGTATAGAGAAATTGGAACTACGAGCATCATCCAACAATTCCCTTTTTAGATCAGGTATATCGGGAACACAAAGTCTCTTCCCGAATTTCAAAATTCCATCTTCATACACAAAGTCTCTCAATCTCCCATCATTCACAGCTTTAATATTCTTTTGAAATTCTTCACCATCGGTCTGAGAACTATTAATCCTTTCTAGTAAAGATGGTTTGGCAACCATTTGAAAAAGCATTGGTGTTTAACCTTCCCTGGTTATTCCCATGTCCATCTTCACTAGATCCATGAAAATTGGATCCCTTTCAATTGTCATATTGTTCAAAACTCCATGGTCTTTTCTACTCAAAGCATCTTCCACCTTGTTTGCTTTCCCTAGGTGGTAGTGTATCGTGCAATCATAATCCTTGAGTAATTCAAGCCATCTCCTTTGCCTCATGTTGAGTTCTTTTTGTGAGAAAATATACTTCAAACTCTTGTGATCAGTATAAATCTCACATTTTTCACCATAGAGGTAGTGCCTCCATATCTTCAAAGCAAAGATCACAACTGCTAACTCGAGATCATGAGTAGGATAGTTTTGTTCATGAATTTTTAACTGTCGTGATGCATAGGCAATAACTCTATCATTCTGAATAAGGACACAACCAAGTCCTTTCTTTGATGCATCACTATAAATAACGAACCCATCATTCCCCGACGGTAGAGTCAATATAAGAGAATTGACTAATCTTCCCTTCAGTTCTTCGAAACATTCTTCACCCTGTTTTGTCCAAACAAATTTAACCCCTTTACGTGTGAGCTTCGTTAATGGGTTAGCCAATTGGGCAAAATTCTGGACGAAATGTCGATAATAACCTACCAAACCAAAAAAAGTATGTACCTCAGTTATACTCGTAGGTGCTGGCCATTCTTGGATTTCCTTGGTCTTAGAAGGATCAACAGAGATTCCATCTTTAGAGACAATATGGCCAAGAAAAAAAAATCTCATGAAGCCAGAATTCACACTTTCTAAACTTCCCATATAACTCATACCTCCTCAGAGTCTTCAAGATAATGCGCAAGTGATTTTCATGATCTTCATAGGTTTTGGAGTATACCAAGATATCATCAATAAATACCACCACAAATTCATCAAGATACTCCTTGAAAACTCTATTCATCAGATCCATGAATACAGAGGGTGCATTAGTCAATCCAAACGGCATTACAGTAAACTCGTAATGCCCGTACCTGGTTCGAAATGCTCTCTTCGGAATGTCATCCTTCTTCACACACAACTGATGGTATCCAGATCGAAGGTCAATCTTCGAAAAGTATTGAGCTCCATGCAGTTGGTCAAATAAATCATCAACGCGTGGTAGGGGATACTTGTTCTTTATTGTTATAGCATTGATCTCCCTGTAGTCGATACATAACCTCATAGATCCATCTTTCTTTTTAAGGGGCTCCCCATGGAGAAACACTAGGGAGAATAAATCCATTATTACTCAGTTCCTCTAGTTGTTTCTTTAGTTCAACTAATTCTACAGTGGCCATTCTATAAGGGGTCTTCGATATAGGCCTTGATCCAGGAATTAAATCAAATGGAAAACTCAACTTCTCGTTCTGGAGGATGTCCAGGTAAATCTTCTGGAAATACATCTAAAAATTCATTCACAACAGGTACATCCTCTATTTGAACATTCCTTTCCTCACCCACAGTTATTTCATTCTCTTCCTCCCCAAGAATTGAATTTAGTTGAGCAATTGAGGGTGGATCTAAATAAGAATTAGGTGGTGACGATTATGCTCTAAAGATAAGGTGTTCCTTATCATTATCATCAAGAATCTTAACCTCTTTCTTCTTACAATAAATCTTCGCATCATAGTCCGAATTCTAGTCCATACCGAGAATTATATCAAACTCAATCATAGGTATGACGATGAGATCAGCAGATAAAGAACATTTATGTGCTCTAATGGGGACTGATTCATAAAACTTTGTTGCAATGATACTTCCCTTAGCAGTTTTAACTGAAAACTCCCTTATTAAATCAAATTGGAAATATCTAATTTTCTTAGCAAACTGGGAAGATATGAAACAATGCGATGATCCAGAATCAAATAATGCATTTGATAAACTTGAGGAAACCATTAAATTACCTGCCACCACATCTTTCAGAGCTTCTACCTCAGCAGTAGTGATAGCATAATCCTGGCCTTGATCCCTTGGCCTTTTCTGAGGTAAGTTCTCCTGGTGCATAGGACATGCATTTGCATAATGCCCCATATCCCTGCAATTATAGCACTGAACGTTGGTAGCTTCCTTCTTCCCCTTGCAATCACGAGCTTGGTGGCCTTTTTCACCACACTTGTAACAGACTCCCATTCCCTTCAAGCAAGTACCAGGGTGTTTCTTCCCGCATTTACCACAGGATGGATATTCAACCTTCCCTTCTTCCCCTTATTTCCATTCCCAGATTTATCAGCAGGTCTCTTCATCTCTTGCTTTTCTTTAAAGTGATAAGACTTAGAGAATTCCTTTTCAGTCTTGATAGCACATGAGACAATGTCTTCGTACGACGAAAAGGATTGTGAGACTAATGCTCGACGAAGAAATGGTTTCAACCAATCAATGAAACGATCAATATTACTTCTTGGGTTACGTATATAATCTCCAGCATACCTTTATAACCTTGTAAAGTTAGCCTCATACTTTGTGACATTCTCATCCTACTTTTTTCTCAGACTCAGAAATTGCCTTTCCATATCTGCTCGATGGACGCGAGGAAATTATTTTTCTAAAAACATATTTTGAACTCCATCCATTACATATTTGATACTTCATCATCTTCCTTAATGTTTTGAATCAATGACCACCATTGATCAGCATCTCCAGTGAGGCGGTAAACTGCCATGATAACTTTTTCCCTTTCACTGCTCCCCAAAGCCTGAAATATTCTCTCTAGGGAATTTATCCATTTCTCAGCTACTAAGGGATTTGTACTCCCATTGAGCATTGGTGGTTGTTGCCTCATGAATCGATCTAACATTGATCCTCCACGCTGTGGATCAGGTTGCTCCATACAGGTAAGGTTATTATTCATAACCTGAGTAAGTTATCCCAGTATGGTGATTAGCTGATCGGCACCAGTTGCATCACCAGCCCCACTATAATTATCTTGAGCAGGAGGGAAATCCCTACATGGAGTGCATGAATTAATACGGTTTCTATTTCTTCCACTAGGCGCCATTTCTAAACAATGGAATAAACTAGATCAGTTTATGAATCAAAATACATAATCCTATACTTATAAAACACTTACCATAAATTAAACTATTTATGGATATAATCCATAATCATAAAAATGTTTTCTTTGAGAAATTATATACACATAAACCCTTCATAATGACTTGTAAATAAAATGAGAGTTATCCTAAGCATATCCCCCGGGAGTGTCGTAACCAAGAGTGCAGCAAGGCCCGTTGTCATGCACCAGTTCCCGTTCGAGTCTAGCTCAAAGCGGTGTTTTCGGGTTTTACCCCTAGGTACATCTGTACCAGATCCGCCTCTACCTGCTCATATCCAGACAGGGATGTATTGCTCGGAAAACTCACAGAATCTCAACAATACCAAAATTCTAGGATGTTCTTCTATACTAAAACTCAAAATTCATCTTAAATCTATGTGCTATAATCAGAGTTTATCTAACTCTAGCTTCCAAGTTTTGTACTAAACTTTCTCTGATACCAATTGTAACGCCCCGACCCTAGTTACCCAGAGTCGGTGCATTATTACATAACATTGGCATGATCACAAGACAGATAAAATCGCAAAAGACCGATTGGTTTAGTAGCCTTGGAAACACTAGATATATTCATAAGTTTTACATTACATCATAAAATGAAAAACTACTACAACAACATAATGTCTCTACAGTCCACACTATTATCCCCTCATAATATCCATGCAGGTCATTCATAACTTACTTCTTGACATCCTGGGAAAAATAAAACATAGAAAATGGGTGAGCTGAAATTCCCAGTAAGGATAACAATATAATGGAACATTCAAAATAAGTATAAATATTTAAGGCAGTACATTACTAAAACAAAAGCCTTTTAAAATTGAACTTCAACATAGTAATGAAAATTTAAAATGAAATAATTCCATTTACTTGTTTACATGGATATTCTACTAATCGAATAATCACATGCAATATCAATAACCACTTTCATAATGTTGGAATGCATAATGACAGACTATCATAACCACATAGCCAAGGCCTCGTGCCAAGACTACAAATAAGATTTTTCCAAGGCCTTGTGCCAAGACACTATTTTGTTTCATGAGACCTACCGATGCATCGAGGAGCTATAGCGGGCTCCACCCGTCACATATTAAGTCCAATGCATTCCCATATGAAAAGGTTTAAACATAACATAAACATTCGTATTAAAACTAGCATACGAAATGTCAATAATTTCACCATAAACTATGAATGGCATAAAAATAGCACATCCACAGTTAAACATATCACAAAACCTTCAATACAATATAGAAGTTTTGTATCATAATAAATCAACTTCAAATAAGCGTAAAATCCATCAAAGGATGTTGACATAGATGAAATCAAAAAACTTTTTAGAGAAATATATCTTTATATTTTTGAAATCATTTAAGAGCCATATAAAATAAAACATTTTCTTCGAAAGTATTCTTATAAGCTTGTAATGAAAGCTTTGAATATTTTATAACGGCGGAAAATAAACGCACCCACCGTATAAGTTTAAAAAAACATTCTTACCTTAATTCTGTCAAAAAGGTTAAAAAGGACCTTGTTTTGAAAAGGATGGAAAGATTCCTCTAATACAAAGTCAAACAAGGGTATAAATGACTTTAACCCATATTCTTGTAAATAATAAAAATGTTTTGAAATACATTTTTTAGAAAACATGGGTGTGGATGATAAAGAGATCCCAGTGGATTATTACATATAAATAACCTCAGATAATGAAGAGATTGTGAAATAACCCTTACCTTGTACTTTTCCTTGGTTGGGGTAGGTTAACCTCATGTATAATGGTGAAATAATTGTTATTAAATTATAAAAGAATCATATACATTAATATGATATCATATATGATCTTTTAATATTGATTTGATAATAATGTCTTAGTATTATCGTTGTTTCGGGTGTTAACTTACTTGTTTTCTTTTATATGTTTTGTTACGTAAGACATGTTTGTAATGGATAGGTTGTATATTATTCATATCCATAATGATATCAAGTCCTTAAACATAATTTTTTTAAATCATAAAATGATAATTATACTTGAATGGATACGATGGAGAATGAATCTCATCGCGTTCGTGGAGACGGTAGTCCGTACGTACGCACGAGCGACAATATCAATCTTTTGAAATTAAAATAATATATAAATGGATGTTATATCATATATACAGAATCATTAAAATGTTATATTTATTATTTACATGAGTTACACATCATTATTATACCCATCCAAATAATATTATATTGAATAACAATTACACCACGACGTGGAGACGATAAGCCGTACGTACGCACGTATGGTGACATGTTATTCAAAGGGTGGATATAATACTGAATATGGTTGTACCATATTTATAATAACATCACAATATATATATGATACTGGAGTTATTATTTTATAATGGTAACAACAAAGGAAGAAGAAGTGGAAGATGAAAGAAACTTGGAAAAGGGTGGTGAAATCATTACTTCTTCTTCAGTTTCTTCCTTTTGATTTGATCAAAAGGGCTCCTTAGGTTGGCTTTCTGATCCAAATAATGCCTCTAGGTTGTAGTTAGGGAAGTTGGGAGAGTATTTGGGCAGAGTTTGGCCGAACCAAAAGGCTTTTAAGGTGTGAAGATATGAAAAGGAGGAGTGCCCTTTTATAAGAGGGGTGATGGGCATCTTTGGAAAAGCTAGATATATTAGTTTATAATAAATTAATATTCGGTTTCCAATGGCTCCAAAGTTGATTATTAAAAGGTTAAGGTGGGGATGGGTCGAAAACTACTCAACCAATAGAATTTAGACAGGTTTGGGTACTTATATTAACCATATCTTTAAGCATTAACTCTAAGTTAATTAGTTTCACTTTTACATTGTCTCTTTGTATTTTTATATAATATGGTTAATAGACATAGTATATACATACAAGAGACCCCCAAGAGGTCCAATAATGATTAACCTATCATGATATAAGTATTTTGGCCGAAAATTAGATTTTTAGGAATTTAATATCAATTAATAATATAATATTTGTTTTAAGAACTCTTTTATGTCAATTTTGACACTATTCAATAGTTGATTTTTGTGAAACTCATAAAATATTTATTACTTCGAAAAAAGTTCATTAAATCATACCTAATATATCATATTATCCTAGAAAATTAGTTTAATTCATTAAAAGTTTCATATTATATTTATTTGGGTATTTATAATATCAATTATTTTAAATTTTCACTATTATAGTAATTAATTCATCATCATTGTGTCATAAATAAATTAAATTATTTAATGTCTAAAAATTATAAATAAAATATCATTATGTAGGAAATATTTGTATCTTTCTAATGAATATTTATAATCTAAAATCCATCATATAAAACCCTATTTAATAATTTTTGTTCTAAAAGATATATGCTTGTGTAATTTTTGTATTCATTTTAACTTAATTAAAATTAAATGTCCCTATCACCTACAAGTGGCACCATGGGGTCCCAAAATCGACCCAAAGATGCCTATGGTCGACAATTTATCAACCAATAAGTCTATGAGACGTTTTAGGGTAATTTAGTATTATTATAATATTATTTTTTAACCCTTATTTACCGGATTTACCCTTAACTATGGTAAATAAAATATTTACCGCAGTAATTATTCAAAATGTCTAAAAATAAAAGTTACCTATTTACACAATTTGGACATCCTGATTCCAAATATGGAATCCATTTTTCTAAATTCAAAAAACAGAAGTGGCAGAAATTAATTTAAAATTAATTTCTGCTGTCAAAACAAAAAGCGTGTTTTTAAGAGATAATAACTATCAAAAGATTGACACTTGTTTATGTTCGGTTTAATTGTAAAATTATGTCCAATGACCAACATTATATTAAATGGTAAAAATATATTCTAAATATACTTTAAAACCACTCACATTCATAATTTATCACTATTAATTATTTTGATTAAAAAAGTTGTTTTTAATTAAAATTTAGTCATTTTCACTATTCATCAACATATGAAAGTTATCTGAAAAGTACCGAAATTTCATCTTAGGATAAATTCAATATTCCGAATCCAAAAATGAGGTCCATTTTGAAATATAAAATATATATAATTTCAAAAAATTAGGTATTACTATTTATAACGGCTAGTTTGATTGGTTATGGTGTGTTAGAACTCGGTGTTGCGTACAACACATGCTATCACATTATTCGAAGAGAAGAGTACCGTAGAAGCTTGGGGTGTTGCATTCTCCCCTCCTTCAAATAATTTCGTTCTCGAAATTTCTAGAATAATTATCACATGAAAAGACTCAGGTGGTTATTCATCATAAGTTCCTCGGGTTCCCATGTTGCCTCTTCCATCTTATGGTTTCTCCACAAAACATTTACCAGACGCGTCGTCCGGTTTCTCAGTACTTGTTCTCTTGTATCAAGAATCCTGACGGGCTCTTCGCAATAAGACAGATCGGTTTCCAGTTCTAATTCCTCATAGGTGAGTACATGCGTTGGTTCAGGCATGTATTTCCTCAGCAGAGATATGTGGAACACATCGTGAACTTTAGAGAGACTCGGCGGCATTGCCAATCGGTAAGCCACAGCCCCAATTCGTTCTAGAATTTTGAAAGGTCTGATGTACCTGGGACTCAATTTACCTTTCTTACCAAAATGTATGACTCCCTTCCATGGAGATACCTTCAGGAAAACATCATCACCGACTTGAAATTCTAAATCCTTCCTTCGATTATCGGCATAGCTCTTCTGCCTACTTTGAGCTTCTTTGATGTGATTTTGGATTACCTTCACCTTTTCCACCGTTTCCTCCACCAGTTCTGGGCCTACAAGTTTTCTTTCACCAACGTCATCCCAACAGGTTGGTGTACGACATCTCTTTCCGTATAACGCTTCATATGGTTCCATCTGAATACTCGAATGGAAGCTATTGTTTTGGGAAAATTCTACCAGTGGTAAATATTGATCCCACATACCCTGAAAGTCAAGTGAGCAAGATCTCAACAAGTCTTCTAAGGTCTGAATGGTCCGTTCTGATTGTCCGTCTATCTGAGGGTGGTAAGCAGTGCTCAAATGAAGTTCAGTATCCAGGGATTTCTGAAGACTTTTCCAAAATCTTGAAGTAAAACGGGGATCACAATAAAAAACAATCGATAGGGGTACTCCATGAAGTCTCACAACTTCATTAATATATAGTCTTGCTAGATGTTCTAGGGGTAGATCGTCTCTTATAGAAATAAAATGTGCTGACTTGGTAAGACGATCAACAATGACCCATATTGCATCATTCCTTTTAGGAGTCTTTGGTAGCCCCATGACAAATTCCATCATAATATTGTCCCATTTCCACTCCGGTATGGGAAGAGGTTGCATGACTCCTCCAGGCTGTTGCCTTCCAGCTTTCACTTGTTGACAAACCATACATCTTGACACAAAATCAGCAATCTCCCTCTTCATGTTGTCCCACCAAAAATGTTCTTTCAAATCTCTATACATTTTGGTGCTCCCAGGGTGTATAGAGAAATTGGAACTATGAGCATCATCCAACAATTCCCTTTTTAGATCAGGTATATCGGGAACACAAAGTCTCTTCCCGAATTTCAAAATTCCATCTTCATACACAAAGTCTCTCAATCTCCCATCATTCACAGCTTTAATCATCTTTTTAAATTCCTCACCATCGGTCTGAGAACTCTTAATCCTTTCTAGTAAAGATGGTTTGGCAACCATTTGAAAAAGCATTGGTGTTTAACCTTCCCTGGTTATTCCCATGTCCATCTTCACTAGATCCATGAAAATTGGATCCCTTTCAATTCTCATATTGTTCAAAACTCCATTGTCTTTTCTACTCAAAGCATCTTCCACCTTGTTTGCTTTCCCTGGGTGGTAGTGTATCGTGCAATCATAATCCTTGAGTAATTCAATCCATCTCCTTTTCCTCATGTTGAGTTCTTTTTGTGAGAAAATATACTTCAATCTCTTGTGATCAGTATAAATCTCAGATTTTTCACCATACAGGTAGTGCCTCCATATCTTCAAAGAAAAGATCACAACTGCTAACTCGAGATCATGAGTAGGATAGTTTTGTTCATGAATTTTCAACTGTCGTGATGCATAGGCAATAACTCTATCATTCTGAATAAGGACACAACCAAGTCCTTTCTTTGATGCATCACTATAAATAACGAACCCATCATTCCCCGACGGTAGAGTCAATATAGGAGCATTGACTAATCTTCTCTTCAGTTCTTCGAAACATTCTTCACACTCTTTTGTCCAAACAAATTTAACCCCTTTACCTATGAGCTTCGTTAATGGGTTAGCCAATTGGGAAAAATTCTGGAAGAAACGTCGATAATAACATGCCAAACCAAAAAAAGTATGTACCTCAGTTATACTCATAGGTGCTGGTCATTCTTGGATTGCCTTGGTCTTAGAAGGATCAATAGAGATTCCATCTTTAGAGACAATATGGAAAAGAAAAAAAATCTCCTGAAGCCATAATTCACACTTGCTAAACTTCCCATATAATTCATACCTCCTCAGAGTCTTCAAGATAATGCGCAAGTGATTTTCATGATCTTCATAGGTTTTGGAGTATACCAAGATATCATCAATAAATACCACCACAAATTCATCAAGATACTCCTTGAAAACTCTATCCATCAGATCCATGAATACAAAGGGTTCATTAATCAATCAAAACGGCATTATAGTAAACTCGTAATGCCCGTACCTGGTTCGAAATGCTGTCTTCAGAATGTCTTCCTTCTTCACACACAACTGATGGTATCCAGATCGAAGGTCAATCATAGAAAAGTATTGAGCTCCATGCAGTTGGTCAAATAAATCATCAACGCGTGGTAGGGGATACTTGTTCTTTATTGTTATAGCATTGATCTACCTGTAGTCGATACATATCCTCATAGATCCGTCTTTCTTTTTAAGGGGATCCCCATGGAGAAACACTAGGGAGAATAAATCCCTTATTACTCAATTCCTCTAGTTGTTTCATTAGTTCAACTAATTCTATAGTGGCCATTCTATAAGGGGTCTTCGATACAGGCCTTGATCCAGGAATTAAATCAATGGAAAACTCAACTTCTCGTTCTAGAGGATGTTCAGGTAAATCTTCCGGAAATACATCTACAAATTCTTTCACAACAGGTACATCCTCTATTTGAACATTCCTTTCCTCATCCATAGTTATTTCATTCTCTTCCTCCCCAATAATTGAATTTAGTTGAGCAATTGATGGTGGATCTAAATAAGAATTAGGTGGTGACGATTATGCTCTAAAGATAAGGTGTTCCGTATCATTATCATCAAGAATCGTAACCTCTTTCTTCTTACAATAAATCTTCGCATCATAGTCGGAATGCCAGTCCATACCGAGGATTATATCAAACTCAATCATAGGTATGACGATGAGATCAGCAGATAAAGAACATTTATGTGCTCTAATGGGGACTGATTCACAAAACTTTGTTGCAATGATACTTCCCTTAGGAGTTTTAACTGAAAACTCCCTTATTAAATCAAATTGGAAATATCTAATTTTTTTAGAAAACTGGGAAGATATGAAACAATGCGATGATCCAGAATCAAATAATGCATTTGTTTAACTTGAGGAAACCATTAAATTACCTGCCACCACATCTTTCGGAGCTTCTACCTCAGCAGTAGTGATAGCATAAGCCTGGCCTTGATCCCTTGGCCTTTTCTACGGTAAGTTCTCCTGATGCTTAGGACATGCATTTTCATAATGCCCCATCTCCCTGAAATTATAGCACTGAACGTTGGTAGCTTCCTTCTTCCCCTTGCAATCACGAGCTTGGTGGCCTTTTTCACCACACTTGTAATAGACTCCCATTCCCTTCAAGCAAGTACCAGGGTGTTTCTTCCCGCATTTACCACAGGATGGATATTCAACCTTTCCCTTCTTCCCCTTATTTCCATTCCTAGATTGATCAGCAGGTCTCTTCATCTCTTTCTTTGCTTTAAAGTGATAAGACTTAGAGAATTCCTTTTCAGTCTTGATAGCACATGAGACAATGTCTTCGTACGACGAAAAGGATTGTGAGACTAATGCTCGACGAAGAAATGGTTTTAACCCATCAAGGAAACGATCAATCTTACTTCTTGGGTTACGTATATAATCTCCAGCATACCTTGCTAACCTTGTAAAGTTAGCCTCATAATTTGTGACATTCTCATCCTCCTTTTTTCTCAGACTCAGAAATTGTCTTTCCATATCTGCTCGATGGTCGCGAGGAAAGGATTTTTCTAAAAACATATTTTTAACTCTCTCCATTTCATATTTGATACTTCATCATCTTCCTTCATGTTTTGAATCAATGACCACCATTGATCAGCATCTCCAGTGAGGCGGTAAACTGCCATGATAACTTTTTCCCTTTCACTGCTCCCCAAAGCCTGAAATATTCTCTCTAGGGAATTAATCTATTTCTCAACTACTAAGGGATTTGTACTCCCATTGAACGTTGGTGGTTGTTGCCTCATGAATCGATCTAACATTGATCCTACACGCTGTGGATCAGGGTGCTCCATACGGGTAAGGTTATTATTCATAACCTGAGTTAGTTATCCCAGTATGGTGATTAGCTGATCGGCACCAGTTTCATCACTAGCCCCACTATAATTATCTTGAGCAGGAGGGAAATCCCTACATGGAGTGCGTGCATTAATACGGTTTCCATTTCTTCCACTAGGCGCCATTTCTAAACAATGGAATAAACTAGATCAGTTTATGAATCAAAATACATAATCCCATACTTATAAAACACTTAACATAAATTAAACTATTTATGGATATAATCTATAATCATAAAATTGTTTTCATTGAGGAAGTATATACACATAAACCCTTCATAATGATTTGTAAAGAAAATGAGAGTTATACTAAGCATATCCACCTGGAGTGTCGTAACCAATAGTGCAGCAAGGCCCGTTTTCATGCACCAGTTCCCGTTCAAGACTAGCTCAAAGCGGTGTTTTCGGGTTTTACCCGTAGGTAAATCTGTGCCAGAGCCGCCTCTACCTGCTCGTATCCAGACAAGAATGTATTGCTCGGAAAACTCACAAAATCTCTACAATACCAAAATTCTAGGAAGTTCTTCTATACTAATCCTCAAAATTCATCTTAAATCTATATGCTCTAATCAGAGTTTATCTAACTCTATCTTCCAAGGTTTGTACTAAACTTCCTATGATACCAACTGTAACGCCCCGACCCTAGTTACCCAGAGTCGGTGAATTATTACATAACATTGGCATGATCACAAGACAGATAGAATCTCGAAAGACCGATTGGTTTAGTATCCTTGGAAACACTAGATATATTCATAAGTTTTACATTACATCATAAAATGAAAAACTACTACAACAACATAATGTCTCCACATTCCACACTATTATCCCCTCATAATATCCCTGCAGGTCATTCATAACTTACTTCTTCACATCCTGGGAAAGATAAAACATAGAAAAGGGGTGTGCCGAAATGCCCAGTAAGGATAACAATATAGCGGAACATTCAAAATAAGCATAAACATTTAAGGCAGTGCATTACTAAAACAAAATCCTTTTAAAATTGAACTTCAACATAGTATGGAAAAATTAAAATGAAATAATGCCATTTACTTGTTCACATGGATATTCTACAAATCGAATAATCACATTCAATATCAATAACCACTTTCATAATGTTGGAATGCATAATGCCAGACTATCATAACCACATAGCCAAGGCCTCCTGCCAAGACTACCAATAAGATTTTTCCAAGGCCTTGTGCCAAGACACTAGTTTGTCTAATGAGACCTACCGATGCATCGAGGAGCTATAGTGGGCTCCACCCGTCACATATTAAGTCCAAATCATTCCCATATGAAAAGGTTTAAACATAACATAAACATTCGTATTAAAACTAGCATACGAAATGTCAATAATTTCACCATAAACTATGAATGGCATAAAAATAGCATATCCACAGTCAAACATATCACAAAACCTTCAATACAATATAGAAGTTTTGTATCATAATAAATCAACTTCAAATAAGCATAAAATCCATCAAAAGATGTTGACATAGATGAAATCAAAACACTTTTTAGAGAAATATATCTTTCTATTTTTGAAATCATTTAAGAGCCATATAAAATAAAACATTTTCTTCGAAAATATTCTTATAAGCTTGTAAGGAAAGCTTTGAATATTTTATAACGGCGGAAAATAAACGCACCCACCGTATAAGTTAAAAAAACATTCTTACCTTAATTCTGTCAAAAAGGTTAAAAAGGACCTTGTTTTGAAAACGACGGAAAGATTCCTCTAATACAAAGTCAAACAAGGGTATAAATGACTTTATCCCGTATTCTTGTAAATAATAAAAATGTTTTGAAATACATTTTTAAAAAAACATGGATGTGGATGATAAAGATATTCCAGTAGATTGTTACATATAAACAACCTCAGACAATGAAGAGATTGTGAAATAACCCTTACCTTGTACTTTTCCTTGGTTGGGGTAGGTTAACCTCATGTATAATGGTGAAATAATTGTTATTAAATTATACAAGAATCATATACATTAATATGATATCATATATGATCTTTTAATATTGATTTGATAATAATATCTTAGTATTATCGTTGTTTCGGGTGTTAACTTACTTGTTTTCTTTTATATGTTTTGTTACGTAAGACATGTTTGTAAATGATAGGTTGTATATTATTCATATCCAGAATGATATCAAGTACTTAAACATCATTTTTTTTAATCATCAAATGATAATTATACTTGAATGGATATGATAGAGAATGAATCTCATCGCGTTCGTGGAGACGGTAGTCCGTACGTACGCACGAGCGACAATATCAATCTTTTGAAATTAAAATAATATATAAATGGATGTTATATCATATATACAGAATAATTAACATGTTATATTTATTATCTACATGAGTTACACATCATTATTATACCCATCCAAATAATATTATATTGAATAACAATTACACAACGACGTGGAGACGGTAAGCCGTACGTACGCACGTACGGTGACATGTTATTCAAAAGGTGGATATAATACTGAATATGTTTGTACCATATTTATAATAATATCACAGTATATATATGATACTAGAGTTATTATTTTATAATGGTAACAACAAAGGAAGAATAAGTGGAAGAAGAAAGGAACTTGGAAAAGGGTGGTGAAATCATTACCTCTTCTTCGGTTTCTTCCTTTTGATTTGATCAAAAGGGCTCCTTAGGTTGGCTTTCTGATCAAAATAAGGCCTCTAGGTTGTAGTGAGGGAAGTTGGGAGAGTATTTTGGCAGGGTTTGGCCGAACCAAAAGGCTTTTAATGTGTTAAGAAATGAGAAGTAGGAGTGCCCTTTTATAAGAGGGGTGAGGGGCACCTTTGGAAAAGCTAGAGATATTAGTTTATAATAAATTAATATTCGGTTTCCAATGGCTCCAAAGTTGATTATTAAAAGGTTAAAGTGGGGATGGGTCGAATACAACTCAACCAATAGAATTTAGACAGGTTTGGGTACTTATATTAACCATATCATTAAGCATTAACTCTAAGTTAATTAGTTTCACTTTACATTGTTTCTTTGTATTTCTATATAATATGGTTAATAAACATACTATATACATCCAAGAGACCCCCAAGTGGTCCAATAATGATGAACCTATCATGATATAAGTCTTTTGGCCGAACCTTAGATTTTTAGGAATTTAATATCAATTAATAATATAATATTTGTTTTAAGAACTCTTTTATGTCAATTTTGAAACTATTCAATAGTTGATTTTTGTGAAACTCATAACAGATTTATTACTTCGAAAAAAGTCCATTAAATAAATCCTAATATATCATATTATCCTATAAAATTAGTTTAATTCATTAAAAGTTTCATATTATATTTATTTGGGTATTTATAATATCAATTATTTTAAATTTTCACAATTCTAGTAATTAATTCATCATCATTGTGTCATAAATAAATTGAATTATTTAATCTCTAAAAATTATAAATAAAATATCATTATGTAGGTAATATTTTTATATTTCTAATGAATATTTATAATCTAAAATCCAACTTATAAAACCCTATATAATAATTTTTTTCTAAAATATATATGCTTGTGTCATTTTTGTATTCATTTTAACTTAATTAAAATAAAATGTCTCTATCACCTAAAAGTGGCACCATGTTGTCCCAAAATCGCCCCAAAGATGACTATGGTCGAAAATTTATCAACAAATAAGTCTATGAGGAGTTTTAGGGTAATTTAGTATTCTTATAATATTATTTTTTAACCCTTATTTACCGGATTTACCCTTAACCATGGTAAATAAAATATTTACCGCAGTAATTATTCAAAATGTCTAAAAATAAAAGTTACCTATTTAAAGAATTTGGACATCCTGATTCCAAATATGGAATCCATTTTTCTAAATTCAAAACACAGAAGTGGAAGAAATTAATTTAAAATTAATACCCGCTATCAAAACAAAAAGCGTGTTTTTAAGAGATAATAACTATCAAAAGATTTACACTTGTTTATGTTCGGTTTAATTGTAAAATTATTTCCAATGACCAAAATTATATTAAATTGTAAAAATATATTATAAATATACTTTAAAACCACTCACATTGATAATTTATCACTATTAATTATTTTGATTAAAAAAGTTGTTTTTAATTAAAATTTAGTAATTTTCACTATTCATCAAAATATGAAAGTTATCCAAAAAGTACCGAAATTTCATCTTAGGCTAAATTCGATATTCCGAATCCAAAAATGAGGTCCATTTTGATATATAAAATATATATAATTTCAAAAAATTAGGTATTACTATTCATAATGGCTAGTTTGATTGGTTATGGTGTGTTAGAACTCGGTGTTGCGTACAACACACGCTATCACATTATTCAAAGAGAAGCGTACCGTAAAAGCTTGGGGTATTACAGCTATGATTAAGCATATATGTTATGGATGAACATAATTCTATTTTTTATTACAACTATTTGTGGCATTTTACCACATTGACATGATGATTCATTTTTATGCATTTACAAATTCAATTCCTTTATCAAATATTTCCCACATAATTATTAGTATGATCCTATAATAATTTTATAATGAGGATTACTATGATCACCCATATTATATTGATTCATATCTCTTATTCATATTATTACTAGGATTTCTTCTCACGAATTATTTGATCTATATCCTTAGCTGACTACATGTACAATGAAGATTATGATCTTTTGGAAGGAAAAGAGAAGAAATTGTAAAATAAATATTCTTGTTTTGTTATGTATATGTCATGTACGTTCATAATATTCCAATTATAACAATCCCTGGTATCATTAATTTTATCAATATTATGTTTTTTATCTTTAAAATTATATAATACACATGTAATAATAAGTAGGATCTCTATACTAGCGGTAAGAGATAAACCCATTTTCCTTTTTGTTATGGGCTTAAGCCCCGAAGCATTTCCTGATGTATTGGTTTTCCACTTAGAATTAATTTTGTTCATTTTATAAAACTATATTAATATAATTACATTAAAATTACTAAATTTTAATAACTCATACTTACCTCAACATCAATGATAAAACACAAAAGGATACAAATATCTTTAATCTAGTTCCCAAAAGGTAGGTGAATTCTTTTTTATATAAACTTTTTTTCCCAAAAAATATTAACCAATCTATTGTATTTACAATAATGTCTCCCAAAATAACTTTTATATTCAGAGACTCTAATCACATAATACCTAAAAATAGTTTTTAATTAATTGAAAATATGATTAGTATTAAACTTATAAAACCATTATGGTATTTGTAACTATTAAGTTAATGATTTCATAAATTCTTCCAAAATAAACATAATCATTATATGTTTCAGGATTATTAAAATGAAAATCCCTATGTAAATAACACTTTTACAATATAATTATGGAATGGAAATAAATACCTCAAACATTTTATTTCAACATATGTACTTCATTTGTGTAGTATTTAACCATTAATAGATGGAATTGATTGAAATAATTAATATATTTCGTGCATTTAAAGAAAGTAACATTATATAGATCCCTAGAATGAAATTTATTTCGTTACATCATAATATTATTTTTTCATGTAAATTATCATCTTTATGACATTATCTTCTTCTAGTAAAGTGTTTTCCTATTCATATGAGTTACATTCATGGGTGTCTATTTCCAAACATATGGAAATAAGTTAATTGATCCTTCTTTCCTCTATGGTATCCACCTCGTGATCTCTTAAAAAATAAATAATTCTCATCATTGTTGAGTCCTAGAGTTAGTTAAGAAAAACATTTCATAATCATTTTTCATGATAATTGATTTGGTACTATATGTAACTAGACTTAATCATTACATAATCATGAATTGAGTGAATAATTCCCCTTGAGATTTTTTTCAAGTCTAGAGAATTAGATAATTTGGCCATAACTTTTACATCTCAAGAATTACAAAATTGAGACTTCTTCTCAGTTTCTATTTTTTCGTAAAATAAAAACTCTAAAAAATAAATTTTTTTGGTTCTATTTTTAGAAAGCATGAATTTTACCTAATCCTATACTTTACACTATTCATCATTAATTCCTATAAAAAATATTTCAAAACATGGGATGATCATAAAATGATCATTAAGAGTTATAAAATAAAGAAAAAAACATTATCCCATCCATAAATAGAAATAGATTAAACCATGCTTTTTAATCAAAAGTTTCCTTTTTAAATCATAAGATTTATGAATAACACATGGAAATAATAAATAAAATAAGTAACTTATGGAATAAATAACATACATACATTTTAGATTTCAAAAACATTCATGGAGTTATGTATGGAATACCCATCACTTTATATTCCCTAAATCATTTACGAGAAGCATTAATGTTAACCTCTGTCACGTTACCCAATGCGTTGGAGTGCTATCTCAGACTCACCCGCCCTATGTTAATCACAGAACCACCCATATGCTTAAACAATGACCAATAATTATAACATATTAATAACACATAAAGAATCATAATGGAAATATAAAATTTTCATATGGAAATCACAATATATCATTTCTAGATATTGAAATAAATAATGCTTTATCAAAACATTTTTCAAAACTATTTAAAAATTTAATAAAGTGATTTCTTAATCAACGTGTCCCATATCACATTTATGATTTTAAAAAAATAATTTCAAAACTTTTATGTCTATATAAATATATATTTAAAACCATTTTAAAAACATGGTCATTAATGAGAATGATTTAGAAGAGTAAATCTTTAAAATATTTAAAATGATATTTTAGGTAAAGCGTTCTTAACCAAAAGAGAAACCCTTGAATAAAAATTATTGAGGAATAACATTAATCAAAGCTTATAATATCATGACAATAAAGAGATTCATGAAATAATATTTCAAAGGGTATTATATACCCCATATAAAAGTGAATTGGTGTATAACAACAAATAAGTCTCAATTGAATGTAAATTGAGACAAAATACCTTGCAAAGATCATATCCATATATTGAAGAAACATTAATGAAATAATTATGTTTTTAAAAAATAAACCTTATATAAATTAATATAATGTGTAAATCAATGAGAGTTCGTACACGCATATTTATAGCATGACATAATCAAGAAGTAGATGTTTTACCCAGAGAATTGAAATTGGGTTAAGAAGTTCGCTACAGAAATTCGACAGCCTAACGACATCACATTAAAATTCATAAAACGTGTTGATGAAAGAGAAAATGGTCTCTCATCACATGTACATAAAATTTACATCAATTAGTATATAGAAGAACACATCCCAGCATTTGATAATTGAATAATAACATAAAAGAAGTCTTTGACTAGAAGAGAATGGTGAAAGGCTCCCTTACCGATTTGGTAAATTATGAAACATATTCCACATGAAATAAGGATAAAAAATTAACATTTAAAGACCCATAAAGTAAATTATATTACAAAAATAATACAATCATGGGAAATAAATTCACACACAAAAGGAAATATTGGTAAATATTGCATAAATCTTACAGGAATAAAAAGTGAGATGAAATCCCATTACCACGTTGTAATCAATCATGTCCTAGGACCAAAAGTTATTAAAAACCAATTAAATCCCATAATACCATGAATAAAAAGTGAATCATGATAATATATATAAAATATTAGTCAAAAATACACCATATACAGTAAATTAGTGCTGAATAATGGAAATTTAATGGAATTAAAAGTGAGATAAGAAACACCTTACCTCGTGTCCGACATGACCCGTTCATTCATTAATATCACTAATAATAAAGTAATTTTAATTTATACATGAATAAGAACATTTTCCATGTTTATTATTCCTTTAATATCACTTATTTCCGTGTTATAAATATTTTTCAATCATTTCAGTTTATAATGGTCATTTTTTCGATATTTGGTACTTGAGAAAAAAATGAACTTATTATAATTATAAGTTGTTCATGTTGTCAAAATTCCATTATCTCCATAATGATGTTCATGATTTAAATATAATATATAACATATATATCTAGTATATGTATATATTAATAATACTACATAACATTTGGAAATAAGAAATGAAATGCACCGTTCATGGAGACGGTAAGTCGTACGTACGCATAAATGCTACTTTCATTTATATTTCATATTTAATTGAATGAAAACATAATGATAAATAGGTATATTAAAATTAATGTATAATATCATATATAATTTCATTACCTATATAATTTATACATTGCACGTATGGCATGATTGAGTCATATCACTTTGAGGGGGTAGTAGTCAAAACTTCTTCAAATGAAATTATCGTGTTTACACATTATGGAAACCATAAAGGTGTGATACAAATGAAAAATACATAAGTATATAGAGAATAAAAATATAAAATATATCACATATAAATACATTTCTATCATAATGTCCACCATAATAGGTGGTTGGAGAATATTGAACAATCGTCGTTTCATGAGGCAGTAGTTCGCCGTCCACAGAAACAGTAAGTTCATTACCCATTAGACGGAGGTGTGTGTTAGTGTAGTTCGAATACATATCAAAAAACCAAACTAGTATATTGAGGATACTGGTGATGTTATAATATAATGTAATAAAAATATTTTAGGGGTGTGGATAAGTAAAATAAAATAAAATTACTTAAGATAAGATGTTAACATTAAATCAGGTAACACACTTTGGTTTGAACCAAAATGACCTTTGATGTGCCTTCTACCTAAGGTAAAGCTTCTAGGTGTAGAATAGCAATATTTATAGCTTATTTGGGCATATTTTAGATAATCTAATGGGCTTAAGAGGTGTGAGTAATGGGATATATGTGAGGGCTTTTTATAACGGGGGGTGGGGCTCTTTATGAATGTTTGAAAAATATTATTTTATCATATAATGATTTTCACTTTCTAAAGGTCTAAAAGTTATTAAAGTGGAATATAAGAACACTGTTATTTGAAATAAAATCATTCAATATGAATTGTACATGTTTTGGATATTGCTTTAATTTTTTATAATCTTATTTATTTAAATCATTCATTAATGAGGTAAACACTGCATCATTATATTTTCAAAAATAATATTATTTATTTGATGTATAAAATTTATAAATAAAATTCCATGATATTTTAAATTTTTTTATCTTTATAATTAATATTTATATTTAAATTTATCAATTATATAAACCCACATTAAAATTGTTTTAGCAAACCAATCCATTTTTATGATATGTTTATTTTTACTTTAAATAAAAAGTTATGAATGTCATTATATTATGGAAATGGATTTCAAAGGCCAAAATTCTTTCCCAAGGATTATATTGGTCAGCCATTAATTATAAAATTAGGTTAGGACATGTTTTAAGGTACTTTTATGTTATTATAATATTATTTTTATGTCGAATTGTCTTATTTACCTTTAACTGTGGTAAATTAAAGTCAAAAGTTACTATTAAAAAAATTATTCTCATCCTATTGAACCAAAAATTAATTACTGATAACAACCATTTATGTTGGATTTTAGAAATTCAATTCACAGAAGTAGTAAAATATAATTTAAATGAAAATGTTTATTTTTAACTACTACTCAGTGTTTTAACTATTCATCAAAAATTGATGGTTTTCAGGAAAATACCAAAACTTCCGCCTAAGATATATTTGATATTAGAAATTAAAAAAAATTATTTTACCAAATTCATAACATATAAGTTTAATTAATTAATTTTATATTAATTCTCGTTGTCAAAACAAAAATTTTGTTTTTAAGAAATAATAACTATAAAAATATTGACACTTGTTTATGTCCAATTTCAAAGTGAAATTACTTCCAATGACCAAAAATGGATTAAATGGTAATAATATAATATAATTAAACTTTAAAAACATTTAAAAATAAAATCTATCCATATAAATAAATTATATTACAAGGCAATTTTAAATTAAAATGCAGTATTTTTTTACTGTTCATTAAAAATTTATGTTTATTAGAAATAGATAAAAAATTTACCCAATGTAAATTTTGATGTCCCGATTCTAATAAAAATATTATTTTTTCAAATAGAACTTATTAAAGTGGGAAAACTATATTTATAGAGTGTTCTCCCTCAAACGGTGGTAAATAATCCTTTTAATGAATATTAGAGTATTTATTCTTAAAATTAGATTCATTCGCGTTTATGCCTCCAATTTTTATTGGATAAATTTAAAAACATTTAACTAACATGTATAATAATATTTTAGTTAGTTTTGTTCATTCCCTCCATTACAAATACTAGGTGTTAAATATCATTTAAAATAATAATGTATTTTTTTTCAGTATGACTTACCATTATGTGCAACATAAGACTTTGGGGAAACCCACTATTGTGTGTCAGGTAATCCATTGAATATAGCATCCCCTTTAAAATAAAATTAATATTTATTTTATAATTATTAATAAATATGAAAATTTTATATTCTTTATTTTCTTGGGATGTTACATCCTTCACCCCTTTTGGAAATTTCATCCTCACAATTTTAAAATTTGTAATGGAAACTTCATTAAAAGTCCTACATTAGAAAAAGTGTAAATAAAAATATCACTTTAAAATAATTAATGATAAGTAAAAATGTCACCCAATATAAACCATACATGGATTCAATGAAAATATGGATATGGAGGAGAAACTAAGTGTCACATTCTGATGCAGAGTGAAATAAAACATGATTAGGAGAAAGTTAAAAACAAGAAACCCACAAATTTTTGATGCCTTAAACAATCCTTGGTTTCCCATTAGGAAAACTAAACAGACAACGTTTTTGTTTTATGTTACTTTTCATAATGTTGTGAATATTATTTGTGAGATTGATTAAGAACATAAGGAAAATTACATAGTTGACTTGTAGACTTTAATCATTTACATTTTTTCTACCACAAACTCATCTTTTCATCAAACAATGAGTATTCAATATGACTTGGTCACATATAAAGTTATAGAATCAAATTCTAGAGAATAACATGATCCACAAAATATTAGCCATATATTTTCGTTATCTTTATACATTAACGAAAACCAAAAAAATAGTATGAGATTAGATAATCCCAAAAAGGATAATCCTTTATAAAAAGAACAACTACTCTTAATCTCAAAAATTCAACACAATGTTTCCAAAGATCAATAAATACAATTAAATATACATTTTTCCTTAAATTTATTCAAAATAATCCAAACTATGATTAAAAACAAAAACTCATAAGGATTTAATCACATAGTCTTCGACATTAAATCTTGACATTTATCACCAAAAACATCTACTACTCTTAAAGTCTCATACAAAAGTGTAATTAACCTAATCACATATTATATATGCAAAGTTAATCATTTCAATAAATAAACCAAATAAACTTATATCCACAATAAAATAATTGATTCATCCAAAATAATATTTCAACCATTACTCCACAAATTAAATCCCATAGTATTCTATTTTCCTTAGGCATATAGTGTTCCCCAAAGAGATAATGCCTTCAAAAAGAACTTTTATAACTTAATCAACAAATCATTTTTCTATACTAAGGATGTCCATTTGATAAAACATAAGATCCAAAATAAACTTATTCTTGATCCATAAAATCATATAACTAAAATTTATTGGTCGTACTAACCAGGGACTTCATGTATTCCGGTGGTTGGCGATAAATCCCAAAAGCACACTAGTTGTGGGTTTGATTACCACAGCTTTATCCGACGCGACGATTTGTCACATGGTCTGCATGTAGTTATTTTCCAGAAACAATACAATTTCATAACATTTCAAAAAAAAAGAGACAAATTTCTAAAAAAAATAATCATAACATATTTTATACTTAAATGTTATCTAATACCTTTCAATTTTCACCCCAAAATTTAATAACCATTTATCACCTATAAAATAACTATGAATCTTTATAATATTCTAAACATTATGGTAATGTCACTTAATATTAAATAACAACATAACTTCTAATGTTTTTTAAATTGACCTCTGATAACAAATATAAGGAACCATACATAAACATTACATAATCTTTAATTAATTGAATAATTCACTATGAGGATCTTTTCAGTTTTAGAGATTTAAAGAATTAGGCCATAACTATTACATCTCATGAAATATAGAGTCGAAAAAACTTCTCATTTTACATTTTTTATAACATAAAAACTCAATGAAAATGAAACTTGTCTAGTTCCATGTTTTAGACAACATGACTTTTCCTAGATCCAATCCTTGACCCTATTCATCTGTAAGTCCTGTGAAAAACATTTCAAAACATGGGATGAGAATAAAAAGCTCAGTAAGGGTTATAAAATAAATAAATAAAACATATTACAATCAAAAAATTCAAATCAATGAAACCATACTTTTCAATCATAACATTTCTTATGAAATAATAAGATTTATGAATAACAAACAGAAATCATAATTCATAAAGGTAACTTGTGGAATACATAACATACTTACATTTTTTTTTTCACAGCTATGTAGGGAGTTCTGTTTGGAATAACCATCATAATATGTTACCTAAATCTATTATGAGAAATATTGACATTTACCTACACCATGTTGCCCATTGAATTGGAGATATATCTCAGTCTCACCCTCCCTAAGATTATCACAGAACCACATGTATGCATAAACAAATCCCAATAACCATAACATATTCATAACACATAAAAAATCAAAAAATAAAGATAAAATTTCCATATTTCAATCACAAAATATCATTTCAAGATATTAAAATAATCAATGCTTTATCAAACCATTTTTTTAAATCATTTTAATCATTTAATAAAGAGATTTTTGAATCAATGTGTCCCATACCACTTCAAAGACATTAAAAAAATTTAATTTCAAAACATTCATGTATATATAAATAAATTATTAAAACCCCTTTACAAAACATTCACATTAATGATATATATTTAGAAGAATAAATCTTTAAAACATTTAAAATGATATTTATGTTAAAGTGTTCTTAACCAAAACAAAGATGCTTAAATAAAAATAATTGAGGAATGACATTAATACAATATTAAAATACCATGAGAATAAAGAGATTATTGATATAATATGTCAATGGGTTGTATATACATTATATAAAAGTGAATTGGTGTATAATAACAAATAAGTCACAGTGGAATGTAAATTGAGACAAAGTCCCTTGAAAAGATCACATCATTATATTAAAGAAAAAAATCAGTGACATAAATATGTGTGAAAAATAAAAATAAACCCAATATTTATGGATATTAAGTGTAAAACAATCATAGTTCATTCACACATAATCATGTCAGGACATAATCAATAAGTAAAAGTTTAACCCAAAGAATGAAAATTGGGTTAAGAAGATCCCTTACAAAAATTTGACAGCCTAACGACATCACATTAAAATTCATAAAATGAGTTGATGAGATAGAAAATGGTCTATCATCACATGGAATTAAAATTTACCTCAATATGGATAAAGAATAACATATCCCAACATTTGATAATTGAAGAATATCATAAAATAAGTTATTGACTAGAAGAATTGGGTGAAAGATTTCCTTACTGATTTGGTTACTTATGAAACATACACCACATGAAAGAGGTATCATAAAATTAAGATGTAAATATCCATAAATTAAAAATATTTCACAAAGAATACAATCATGGGAAGTACGTACACCACACAAAATGAAATAGAATCAAATATTGCATGAATCTCATGAGAATAAAAAGTGATATGAAAACCGCTTACCACATTATAATCAATCGATTCATATGACCAAAATTTAATAACCTGCAAATTAGTTACATAATAACATGAATATAAATAGAATAATTAAAATATATACAATATTGAAATACACAATCCACCACATTCAATAAATAAGAGTTGAACAATGGAAATCTCACAGAATTAAAAGTGTGATAAAAAACCCATTACCTCGTGTCTAACTTGACTTGTTCTTTATTTAACCTCCTGAATAATAAACTAAAGTTAATTTTTTATTTCATAATAAATTTTTTAAAATTTATTATTCCTTTTATATCATTTATTACCATGTAATAAACAATATGCAATCATTTATGTTAACAATGGTCGTTTTGTCAATATTTGGTACTCAAGTCAAAAATGAACTTCTTATAATTACAAGTTGATCATGTGGTCAAAATTTCCATTATCTAAATAATTATATTTGTGATTTAGATATCATATATATCATTTATATCCAGTATATGTAATTATTTATAATATTACATAACATTTGGAGACAAGAAATGAAATGCACCGTTCATGGAGACGGTAAGCCGTACGTACGCATGAACGCTACTTTCATTCCTATTTTGTATTTAATGGTATGAAAACATAATGATAAATAGGTATATTATAATTCTAGTATAATATCATATATAATTTAATTAAATCATCCTTTATATGTTCCACGTATGGAATGAACGAGTCATATCACTTTGAGGGGGTGGTAGACCGCACTTTCTCAAATGAAATTATCGTGTTAACCCATTATGGAAACCATAAAAGTATGTTATAAATGAAAAAGACAAAAGTATATAAAAAATATAAATATAATATATATCACATATAAATACAGTGTCTTCATAATGGCCACCATGATAGGTAGTAGGAGATAATCGAACAATCATCATTTTGTGAGGCAACAGTTCGGTGTACATAGAAATAGTATTTTCATTACCCATTAGACGGAGTTGTGTGTATTTTTAGTTCAAATAAATACCTTAACAAATACCTAATATACTTTGTATATAATTATTATAATAAAATAGTGTTATAAAAACATTTTAGTGGGTTGGGTAATTAATATAAAAGAGAAGAACTTAAGAGAAGATGTCACATGTAAATCGAGTATCTCGCTTTTGTTTGAACAAAAAGGATTTCTTGAATTGTCTTCTGCCTAAGGTAAGGCTTCTAAGTGTAAAATAGAGATCTTGATAGCTTATTTGGGTAGAAGTTGTATGATCCAAAGGGCTTGAATGGTGTGAGTAATGGGTTATATGTGGGGACTTATTATAAGGGTGGAGGGGCTCTTTTGGAAAGATTGAAAATATAATTTTATTGTATAATTATTTTTAGTTTATAAAGGTAAGAAACATATTAATGCATAAGATATGATGACTCTGGTTTGAAATAAAGTCATCCATTAATAATTGGATAGTTTATGGATATTGTTTTTAAATTTTTATAATCTTATTTATTTAAATCATCCATTAATATCGTAAACACTACATCATTATTGTGTCATAAATAATTTTATATTTTTGAGGTTTAAAAATACTAAATGGAATACCATGATATAAGAAATAGTTTTATCTTTATAAATAATATTTATAGTCATTTATTTCAAATATATAACCCCACAAGAAAATTGTTTTATAAAAACAGTACATGTTAATGATATTTTTATTTTTCCTTTAAATAAAAAGTTATTAAAGTCATTATTTTACACAAATTGCTTTCAAATTTACCCAAGGATTTTCTTGGTCGGCCATTACTCTTCCAATAAATTTTTTACAAGTTCTAAGATAATTATATATTATTATAATTTTATTTATAACTTGATTTATCATATTCAACTTTAACCGCGGTAAATAAAAGTCAAATGTAACAATTCACCAACAATGATTTTCGTCTTATTGAACCATTTTTTACATATAGATAAAAACCATGTATGTCAGATTTTTAAAAGTCAATTAATAGAAATGGAAAATTTTCATTTCAATGAAAAAACTGGGGTTTTTCACTACAACTCAGTGATTTCACTATTCATCAAAAATTGAATGTTTTCATAAAAATACAAAAAAATCAGCCTAAGATATATCTGAATTACAAATTAAAAAATTATGTCTATTTTCCAAATTCAAAAAATATAAGTAGCATTAATTAATCTGAAATTAATTCTCATTGTCAAAACAAAAATTGCGTTCTTAAGAAATAATAAGTTTCAAAAGATTGACACTTGTTTATGGCCAATTTCAAAGTGAAATTACATATAATGACCAGCATTGGATTAAATGGTAAACATATAATCTAATTAGACTTTAAAAAAATTTAAAAAATAGTTTAACCATATTAATAAATTTGATTAAAATGCAGGTTGGTATTAAAATGTAGTATATTTACTATTCAATAAAAAATGGACATTATCATAAAAATACCAAAAAAGTTTCTCAAAGTAAATTTTGATGTCCCAATTATAAAGAAGAATTTTATTTTTTTCAAAAAGAACATATAAATGTGAACACAATTATATTTAATGAGGGTTCAACATAAAAATTTAGTATATCGACCTTTTAATGAATATTAGAGCATTTATACTTAAATTTAGATTTATTCACATTTTAATCCTCTAACATTTATAGAATTAATATAAAAAAATTTAACTAAAATGTATAATAATATTGTAGTTAGTTCTGTTTATTCCCACCATTACAATTACTAGTCATTAACTACCATTTAAAATAATATTATATTATTATTTTCTAATATGACTTAGCCTTGAATGAAATATAAGACTTCAGAGAAACAAATTGTTTCATGTCAGGTATTCCATTGAATATAGCATCCCCTTTTAAATAAAATTAATATTTAACACAAAAATATTAATAAGTATGAAAATGTCATATTCTTTATTTTCCTCGGATATTATAGGTACAATCATGATATCATTCACTATGATCATCATACCATTTGGTTTCTAATATCAACCACATTTTACTTCATATTAACTATTAACAAAATTCCTTCAGGTTCTAAATATTAGCTAAAACTATAAATCATAGAGTGAGAGACAACAATCATCAGAAAAAATAGTATAATCATTATAGTATGTCTACCAGAAGACACGTTACTTTCAATCTAAGAAAACATCAATTTAACATAGGTCATTTATTTCCATAATTTGTTCAAATCATTAATAATGGTTTGAAAATAAAATGTGCATTGTGAAAACATATCCCCTAGTTTTGTAAAAATTGGTGCTCTATAAGGATCCTTGTCGTGTTCCAAGTAATTCTTGAGTCAATCCAGACATTCCATTTTCAGAGTGATTACACCTAGGTACGCCTATATTATAACCAGATCCACTTGATTATATATAATGAGATGTATTTATTGGAAAAAAATCATAATCTCTAACTTAACAAAAGTTTAGGATGATGTTGTACAATTATCAACAAAGTCAATCATCTGGTTAGGATCTTTAAACTATGTTTTTCTGAATCTTGTATGCAAAGTTTCTTCTAAACCTTCCTTTGATACCAACTATATGAACCATAACTTTAGTAACCCAAAACAAGTGTCAACTTTCTCACATTGGAACAAGATGAAAGGAATCATATCCCAAAGAACTAATTATTAATTTAGTCTTAGTAACCCATTAAATAGTTGAGTTATTCTGTCACGACCCTTCCTCGGGGCCCATGTTGTGACTACCCCATGTCTGCCTTCCATAGGCCAGTGCTGGCAACTAGCACAGAAGGCATGAATCCCGATAAAAAGGGAAGAAATTTACTTTATAAAAGTAAACAAACACCACAGAGTATAAGCGGAAGCAACAACAAGTACAAAAGAATGTGATGAAAGGTAAATGGGCCAGAATACAAATCCAACTAAAAAGTAAAGCTACAACTGTACGAAAGTACAACAGCTGGAAGGTGTCGAGCTGCTCCTAAATTGTCCTCTGGGTTCCCACCTGAAGGGTAGGTATAGATGGCCACCTTAGCTCTCCACGTCCATCTGTCACCTCTGGGTACCGTCTATTCATGAAGTCCACCTCCGGGTACTGACTCGTCGTGTGGTCCACCTGCAGGTACTGACTCGTCATGAGGTCCACCTCCAGGTACTCACTCGTTGTGAGGTCCACCTCCAGGTACTGACTCGTATTGACATCCACCTCTATGTACAATCCTTCTCCTCAGGCTTCGACCACAATTAGCGTTGTCTATCGTCTGCAACCAACACAACATAGTGCGAGCATAGCCCATGCAGGGGTGAGTATACGCTACTCAGTATGGACCCCAAGACCCCCGAAGGTCTCCCGAAATCCATAAAGGATAAACCATAGGAATGATACAAAACACAAAGTATCAACCATCTCCACTTAGGTATTTGCCCATACATATACTTAAGTCATCAATTCCAGTTTTGCTCCAACTCACAAGCCCAAGTGCAACCCAGTCCCCACAGGGAATCATAAATCAATCCACACAGGTAGGTATAAGCTAGTCCACATGGAAAAACACAACCCAGTCCACACAGGAAATCACAACCCAATCCACACAACAAAAGACAGCCCATTCCACACAGAAAATAACAACCCAGTCCACACAGGAGAACACAACCCAGTCCACACAGGAAATGAGAACCCAGTCCACAGAGGAGAACACAACCTAGTCCACACAGGAAATCACAACCGAGTCCACATAAGAAAGCATAACCCAGTCCACACAGGAAAGCAAGCCAATCACATCAATGGTAATTATTGAAAGTCAAGACTCAGCTCACACAGTTATACATAAATTGTAAAGAAAAAGAGATGATCATATGTAGTTACTGATTCATCTAGCCGGGACCCACGTAGGATATTAGACTAGCTAAGCTGTCGGACCCACATAGGATACTAGTCCAGCTACTCTGTCAGACCCACATATGACACTACAACAGAGGTCAATACTGTCACACCCACGTAGGATACAAGTACAGTAGTCGTCACTGCCAAACCCACAAAGGATTCAAGTACGGTTGTCATCGTTATCGAACCCACAGAGGATTCCAGTTTGGTTGTCATCATTGTCGAAACCATGGATGATTCCAGTACGAAAGTCTTCACCGTCGAACCCACGAGGATTTCAATATGAAAGACTTCATCGTCAAACCCACGGAGTATTCTAGTATGGAAGTCGTTGCAGTCGCAGCCAGCTCTAGGGTTCCCGCACACATCACGCTCATTCCGGGAGGGTCCGCTCCACGAGCCAAGGGTGGTCGATACATCAACTGACATGAAGTCTGGTGTTGATGTATCCCAATGTTTTGTCTCTCCAATATGAACTCAATGCGACAGACGGCGCGGGCGGCCCAGCCCGACGCGGGCGGTCCGGCCCGGCGCAGCGGGTCTGGCCCGGCGCGGCCGGTCGGACTAGCACGGGCACGGCCTGCGTGGCCAGTTAGCTCGGTAATTTTGTCGGCGCGGGAAACAGAGTGGGGGGGGGGGCGCTCCCCCCCCCCCCCCCTTGATTGACAAAACAATCCCCCTGAGGGGGGCCCGCCTCTTGGCCAGCCTGGGGTTATGACCCCCGATTCCTCAGAAATAACCGGCCTGGCTGGTCGGCCAGTGCTGCTACCGCAGGACCCCATGGTCCCGCCCCTTCGAAGTGCCGATGGCCGGAGGTTCCGGCCTCCCTTCCTTGGACCACCTCGACTTTAAGCTGCAGGTTTATATGACTGGTGCGGCGTGACGACGTCTTGCCCCTCCACCGTGGCCCCGCTCCGGCCGAGGCCACCTTCGGCCTCAACAACGCGGCATGACAACGCCACACTCATTTTCCATGGTTAAATTCCACTTCCCCGCGCGGTGTCGTTGCACCACGTTGCCTTCTTCCCAAACCTCAATGAAGAACATCATCAAAGGGGGAGGAGGAATGGTCGTGTTCGTGCGGTCTGACCTCCTCCCATTAATTTGATAATAGGTGGCTGAAATAAGTCAACTTCATCAAGTGAGAAAAAATTTAATCCATTTAATTTGAACATAAAACCCCTACCTTGAAGAAGGTGTTCGTCGGCATCGCGGAAAACGGCGTCGCGGTAGACAGTGTCGCGGCATACGGCGTCACAGCAGAAGCCGCCGCGGAAGACGTTGACCCGGTAGACGGTGTCGTGGCAGACGGGCGCCGTTTCTTCAACTTCGGGAAGGATGAAGCCAAGGGTGGCGTTGACGTTCTTCGTTCTTCATTGGATGTAGAGGAAAACTCTCTAAGTTCTGGGTTTCATGCTTTGCTGATAGCGTTCTGCTACTTGAAGAAGTCATCCATAACTCCTCCCCGTGGCCTCTATTAATTAAGAGTGGTGGGTTTTCCATTAGCACAGATGTCATAAATGGGGGATTTATGACATAGAGCCCCACTCAATTAATCCGCTGCGATGGAAAATTAAAAAGAGAGGAAGGATCCTCATTAATTAAACACGTTGGCATTTAATTAAAGAGAGGGAGGAAGGTTCCTCATAAACATGAGGGGTTGACATGTATTAAAGTGGGAGAGGGTTTTAATGGGGGGTTACGAAATTTAAGGGGGGGGGGTCTAATGTGGGCCCCACGCCACATTCTCACAACTTCCATTTATATAACTCATAAACCCCTAGTTGCGTAATAAATATATAATTGTAAAACAACAATATTTTTATTCCTCACATTTTTAACATATCATCCTGAGCAAACACAACTCCAGAAAAAGTATTCCTAATAGATTACTGGCGCTGTGGTTTATTCGGTGCCCTCAGATTTCAATTCCGAGCACCAAATAAAAAGTTTGAAAACCCACTCATTCGTTCACTGAACATACCCGAGCTAAACTTTGGAAAATTATTCATGGCACACCGGGCCTTGTAATAAGGCGCTGTCAGAAACTACATACTCATAAAATTCCAATTAAAATTAAGAAAAAATTTCCCTTGAAATTTACGGGTCTTTACATTACTCCCACCTCAGGGATTTACGTCCCTGTAAAGATACATCTCAAACTAGGGGAAAAATAGAGGGTATTGAGCACGCATTTGAGCCTCCCCGCTCCAATGTGCTCTCCTAGAGGTTCCCGTGCTACCACCCGAGACGAATAGAGGAATTGACCATCCACGTAGGACCTGTTCCTGTCAATCTTCGATCTTCACCGGGACCTCCGCAAAAGTCACCCCATCATGAAGGATATGATTAGGGTCACGCACATATCCCCTTAATTGAGATACGTGGATTTCGTCATGCACCTGGTGCAACTGAGGTGGATGGGTCAAGCGGTAAACCACCACGCCTAACCCTTTGAGGGCCAAGAAGGGTCCGATAAAGTGTGGAGATAACTTGCTGCCTCTTCCAAATCTTTGTATTCCACATCGAGGTGAGACCCGTAAAAAAACATGGTCACCATCCTCAAACTCTAGTGGACTCCTCCTCCTGTCCGCATAAGACATTTGTCGGCACTGAGCTGTCTTCATCCACTCTTGGATGACCTAAACCTCCTCTGGTCCTACAAGAGCTGCTAAGATTTCTTCTTTGCCGATAAGAGAAATCTAGACTCATCCCCTGGATAAACCACATTCTTTACCTAATAGAGTCAATCCTGACATGGATGATACTAAATCATACCAAGGATGACGTCGTAAGGCCTCGACGCTACTACCAACAGATCCAACCGTTACTCTCACCTCCAAGGGTTGAGTCACACTTTTGGCATCAGTTTGTGGTCATTGGGTCTCCTCTAGTAGGTATCTCAAAAGTGAGGGTTAAGTCAACAGTTTTAAACTGAAACCTCATAGTATCAACTACATAAAAAGGACAGGGAACAAAACGTCACAAGGACAAGTGTCTTTTATTACTGTAGTTCAATGTAAAAAGAAACAAAGCATCAAAGACATCAACAAAGTTCAAAGCCTCCTGAACAAAGGTCTCCATGTCTTGAGATAGTCCCGCTTCTGTCCACCTATTCCTAGAGCACCATGGTCGTAGGCCTCAGCTTCTAGAAGTTGAGCACTCCTGTATCCACCCATTCCCTGCATTTGGGGTGGTGGTGGTGGTAGGGCCTCAAAGCATCGCCCACCAACCGCTGCTCGGTCAGCTCCTCTGCCTCGTCCACTTGCTCCCTGCAGACCGCCATGGTCGAAACTCTACTTGGGAGGTCCAACTACCGCCTTCTGCTCATCTGTAGGGCGGGTCAGGAAGTCACGAGCCATGTGACCCTACCCACCGCATGCAGAGCACTGCCTACTCCTCATATAATTGGCTCTGTTCCGAGTGCCTTACATAACCAAACCTGTTTCCTGAGATTCCCCATCTGATGGTCTAGCCTGCTTGGTCCTGTGTGTCATATGTCTACTGCCGGCTACAGAATACTCCACTGCGAATTGTCCTGTGGAGGGTCTCACCGCTGGTGACTGCTCAGCGAGAAAACTCTCCACTACAAGGGCTCTCTCCAACACCCCCGCCTGCGTTGGGATGTTGAGGGAGATCATCAAAGCCCTGATCTCATGCCTCGGTCCCTTCTCGAAAGTCCGGGCCATGAAGAACGGGTCACGTACCATATCTATGGAGTAGAGAGAGAAATCACTAAACCTCGCCGAGTACTGGGCCACGGTCAAGCTGCCATGTCGAAGCTGTATCAACTCCTAAATAAGCACCACACAGAGGATGGCTGGAACAAACTTCGAGCGAAAGAGGCTCTCGAAGTCCATCCAAATTAAAGATACCTAATCATGCACCTGGAGCATCAGGCTCCACCATCTGCCTGCTGCAGCGTGTAGGAGACTCACTGCAAGGATTATCATGAGGTCAGATGGTGTCCCCACTAACCTGAAAACTCTTACAATAGCCTCCAACCAATCTTGGGCTGCCTGAGGGTCCATCTCCCCGCAGATCCTGGGCAGTCTCTGACGCTTAAACTCGTGCAGTGCACTATGGTGACGTGCACTCTCAGCGGCTGGGGCTAGTGGTATCGGTGGCTCGGTGGGTAGAGGTACCGCTAGTGCCTCCACTGTAAAAGGAACCTGCACCGAGGCCTCGTCGCTCAGTGGGTTGTCATCTCACACAAAGCTCGGAACCCTAGCTGGTTGCCATCGTAGGGCCTTCCTGAAAAGAGACATGTGCACCACGGTCAATAAAGTATACCTGGTGAGCTGACACAAAGTAATCACAAAAAAACTTTTGAAACACACATACAATAAATGTTTTTATGCACTGAGACAGAAATCAGAAGTCAGAGTCCTGGTGTATAGATACGTCGACTGCCGCACCAACACTGGACTCCCTGGACTGATACCAAACTCAATACCCTTAACATTATTTCTTTACATAGAAGAAAGGTCAGAGACCTATGTTCGGTGGTAGAACCAAAATCCTCTGATACCAATTTGTCACGACCCATCCTCGGGGCCCATGTCGTGACTACCACAAGCCCGCATTCTATAGGCCAGGGGTAGTAGACTATCACCAAAAGAGTAAATCCCGATAAAAAGGGAAGGCATTGACTTTATGAAAGTCAAAAAACACCACAGAGTATAAGCAGAAGAAAAACTAAGTACAAAATAAAGTGATGAAAAGTAAATGGGCCAGAATACAAAGCCAACTGAAAAATAAATCTACAACGGAACAAAAGTACAACTGCTAGAAGGTGTCGAGCTGCTCTTAGATCATCCTCCGGGTTCCCACCTGAAGGGTAGGTACATATGGCCACCTTAGCTCTCCATGTACATCTGTCACCTTTGAGTACCATCTCGCCGTGAAGTCCACCTCCGGGTACTGACTCGTTGTGAGTTCCACCTCTAGGTACTGACTCATCGTGAGGTCCACCTCCAGGTACTGACTTGTCATGACATCCACCTCCAGGTATAGTCATGATCCTCAGGCCCTGACCACGATCATCGTTGTCCGTCATCTGCAACCAACACAACGTAGTGCGGGCATAGCCCATGCAGGTGTGAGTATACGCTACTCAGTAGGGTCCCTGAGACCCCCGAAGGTCTCCCGAAATCTACAAATGATAAACCATAGAAAAGATAAAAAAACATGTAGTATCAATCATCTCCACTTACGAATACGCCCATACATATACATAAGTCATCAATTCCAGTTCTTCTCCAACTCACGAGCCCAAGTGCAACCCAGTCCACACAGGAAAGCATAACTCAATCCACATAGGTAGGTATAAGACAGTCCACACGAAAAAACACAACCCAGTCCACAGAGGAAATCACAACCAAGGCCACATAGGAAATCACAGCCCAGTCCACATAAGAAATCACAACCCACTCCACACAGGAGAACACATCCCAGTCCACACAGGAAATCACAACCCAGTCCACACAGGAGAACACACCACAGTCCACACAGGAAATCACAACCAAGTCCACACATGAAAGCACAACCCAGTCCATATAGGAATGAAAGTCAATCACATCAATGATAATGATTGAATGTCAAAAATCTTCTCACACAGGTATACATCATTTGTAAAGAAAAAGAGATGATAATATGTAGTTACTGATTCATCTAGTTGGGACCCACATAGGATACTAGACCAGCTATGTTGTCAGACCCATGTAGGAAACTAGTCCATCTACATTGTCGGACCCATGTAGGATACTACAACAGAGGTCAATACTGTCGGACCCATGTAGGATATAAGTACAGTAGTCATCACCGCCAAAACCATGGAGTATTCCAGTATGGGTATCATCGTCGTTGAACCCGCAGAGGATTCCAATACGGTTGTCATCATCGTCAAACCCACGGGGGATTCCAGTACGAAATTCTTTATCGTCGAACCCATGGAGGATTCCAGTACAGAAGTCATTGCAGTCACAGTCGAGCGGAGTATTCCAAAATAACCGTCTCACTAATAGGAATCCAACAAATTTGATGGCTTATCAATCGAATGTCCAGAGCTCAACTTATAAGTGTTTCCGCTCTGAAGGCTCGGTTGGTTTCATGTTAAAACCAACCCACCCATACCCAAAGTTCTCTTAAACCATTTGCGTAATATACCAAATCAACTGTCATGATCCAAGGATCGCATTTCAACTGACAGTGCATCGATCGGAGGTCCGTAGCCCAAGTTACGAGCGTTGGAACGGAGCTGTCCGATTTTAGGGGGTTTTGGGCCCGGACCGACCCAGCCCAAGACCCCCTAGGTCGGCCCGAACCGGGTCGACACGACCCGGGTCCAGGTCCGGCCCACTAGAGCCCGGAACGGCCCTGCCACTGCATCCCGGCCTGGCGAGGGGGTCCGGCTCAGCGCGGGCGGCCCGGCCCGGCGTGGGCGGACCGGCCCCACGCGGGCGGTCCGGATCGGCGCGGCAGGTCGGCCTGGCGCGGGCACGGACCATGTAGCCAGTCAGCTCAGCCGTTTCAGCCGAGCAGGAAACGGAGGGGGGGGGGGTGCTACCCCCCCTTTATTGACGAAATGGCCTCCCTAAGGGGGGCCCGACTCTTGGCCAGCCGGGGGTTACGACCCTCGATTCTTCCGAAACGGCCAGCCTAGCTGGCCGACTGGTGCTGCTACCACGAGACCCCGCGGTCCCGCCCCTCCAGAGTGCCAGTGGTTGACAATTCTGGCTTCCCCTACTTGAACCGCCGCGGCTTTATGTCGTGGCCTTGTTTGATCAGCACAGCGTGATGGTGCTGTGCCCCTCCGCCGCGGCCCCCTTTGTCTATAATGGCGCTGCACGATGGCACCGCACTCCTTTGCCGCGGTGAAATTCCTCATCCCTGCATGTTGTCATTGCACCGTGCCACATACATCCCAAATCACAACGAAGAACGTCAACAAAGGGGGAGGAGGAACGGTCATGTTTGTACGGTCCGACATTCTCCTGTTAATTTGATAACAGGTGGTCGAAATAAATCAACATCGTCAAGCGAGCACAAATTTAATCCATTAAATTTGAACTTAAAACCCCTACCACGAAGAAGGTGTTTGTCGGCGTCGTGGTAGACGGCGTCGCGACAGACGGCGTCGCGGTAAACGGTGGCGTCGTAGATGGCATCGCGGCAGATTGCGGCGTAGTAGACGGCGTTGCAGCAGGCAGGCGTCGTTCCGTCAACATCGGGAAGGATGAGGACGAGGGTGGTGTCAGCATTCTTCGTTCTTCATTGGAGGAAGAGGAAAACTCTCTAAGTGTTGTGCACCATGCTTCGCTGCTAGCATTCCACCGCTTTAGGAATCCTTCCAGAAATACCCCCCCTGGACTCCTTTAAATAGGAGTGGTGGGTTTGTCCTTCGCACGCAAGTCATAAATGGGGGATTTATGACATAGGACCCCACTCAATTAATCCGCTGTGGTGGAACATTAAAAAGAGAGGAAAGATCCTCATTAATTAAACACGTTGGCATTTAATTAATGAGAGGGAGGAAGGTTACTCATAAACAAGAGGGGTTGACATGTATTAAAGAGGGAGAGGGTGTTTAATGGGGGGTTAGGAAATGTAAGGAGGTGGGGGCTCATGTGGGCCCCACCCCACTTCTTCACAACTGCCTTTCCCATAACTCATAAACCACTAGTGGCGTAATAAATGTATAATTGTAAAACAACTATATTTTTATTCCTCACATTTTTAACATATCATCTCGGGAAAAACACAACTCCAGATAAATTCTTCCTAAGCGATTACCGGCATTGAGGTTTCATCAGTGCCCTCAGATTTCAATTTCGAGCACCCTATCAAAAGTTAGAAAACCCGCTCGTTTGTTCACTGAACATACCTGAGCTAAACTTTGGAAATTTTATTCCAGGCACACCGGGCCTCAGAATCACACAGAGTCAGAAACTGCGTACTCCTAAAATTCCTAAATAAATTAAGAAAAAATTTCCCTTGAAATTTATGGGTCTTTACACATTCATTAATTTTTCATAAAAATTTTAAAAAAATTATAAATATAATTATTACCTCTATAACATCGTTCAATATAATTATTTTCATGCTTCATGAATTTCTATGAATGGAAATAAAATATGTGTGTGCTCAAAATATCATTATGTGTAAATTATAGTGGAATCTAGCATGAATCAATTAGACTAATAAATGTGGTAAGATACATTACTGAATAGTCATTCTAATTAAAAAAAATTTACATCATGATATGATAAGGATTAATTAACATGGAAAGGTAAATAAAAAACACACAATAGATTTAATTAATTACTTGAATCTAATGAATTGATATAGAACTATAAACATGGAAAGATAAATAATTGAACAGACATTCCATTTAATTAATAAAATGACTATAATGAATAAATAAGTCATATCAACATGGAAACATAAATAACTAAACATTAATTCCATCTAATAAATACTTGATAATGAAATAAATCTAGATATATTGTCATTTAGAAAATCTAATGAATAATAATAATTGTATTCTTAATGAAATAAATGATTAATTATTGGATGTCAGGATCTCATGAATTATGAAACCACTATTATCAAGACCATTCAAAATAAAATTTATAAATATAAGTGAAACCCCATTTAATTATAGATTAATGATTATCCTCACGAGACATCTAAATCATCATGGGGATTTCTATAACCAAGCCCTATATTTATCTATATATCAAAATCATTCCTCGTATATTGATTATTCAATTTAATTCATTATTAAATATCCCTTATCATTGAATATCTGTATTGAGTAAAGTATATTGATTTATCAATATTATCAAATTTAGTGAAATAGACATCAATTGAAAAAAACCATATGTATAAAAGATATATGGTTTAATAAATAAGAATATCCATGATAAATAATATTTATATTTAGGGAGAATTTATTTTCCAATCATCACATGGAAGATAATATTTAAAGGGGAAGATTGTGGCTATAAAAATGTATCAAGAAAGTGAATGTTAATACTTTTTGGGGTCAAAATAATCATAAACAATCATCATGAAGAATAATATCAATATCAATAAAACATGTCACTATTATATTATAGGTAAAGTAAATGGGTTTTTTTATGAATATAAATTTCATAAAAATATATTAAAAATTATTCGTCGGGAATTTTTTTTTTAATATGAATATTTTTTTAAATTCCATAAAATATTTTTAAAAATTTTATCTATGAAAATATATTTTGAAACATATAAATAAATCTATAATTAAATTTTGGTTTTTAAAGTTTGGAATTTCATACGTACCTTACATGTAAAAACGAATATTATTTTCACATTTTTGGTAAAAGACAAATGGTAATTTTACAGAAAACAGGATGAATATTCCAGTAAAAACATTTTTAAAAAAGTATACATTTTGTAAAAAGGTCTGTAATAAATAATTTTGATAATGTTAAAAATATTTTTGAGTTTTTTTAAAACATATTTTTTAATGACGATGGATTTTTGACTAAATTGAGAAATAAAGAAATATTTAATTAAAAACATTTTATCACCAATTTTAATTACCAAAGAGTTTAAGAATTGTACCATTAAAATAAAATATCACAAATAAATATGCTACAGTATAATTATATTGGTTTATTATATTTTGATCATGAAATATCATTTAATGAAAATTAAAGAATAAATAATTCAGAATAAAATGTGATTATTAAAGAAGCCGTTAAAAAGATCCTACTTATGATGTGGGGAATAAAAAATGAATGGATTTTGTGAATAAAATTTAGCTCCACATAAAAAAGTGTATAGAAGACATAATATATTCAAAATCCATTACACTCTTAACAATATAATATCTGAGATAGTGAATAAGTAATATGACCTAATGAAAGGAAACTGGTATATTTAATTCTTTACAAATTATTAACTTTTAATTTAAAATCCATTTCATGAAATAATAAAATTTTAAATGTAAAATACCCAAAATTATTAATTAATTTGGATATTTCATGTCAAAGAGAATGTATATACTCCATATCAATGAAATTATGTACACAATATTTCAATATTCTCCAATGAAGGGAAACTATGGTGATGTCACTTACGTCGTGCCTACTATTGGTTAAATGTTATTTAATATTAGGTATAAGGGTTTTATGAATTATATTAATTTACAATAGAACAATATTTATAAATATAATTTAATATTTTATCTTTTTATAGCATTTAACACTCCATTTGTTAATAATATTTCATTATTTCCGGTGTTTTGGGTGTTAATTATATTGTTTTCTCATACATAATTTTTTCACGAATTATCTTGGTATTGGGAATAGTATATAGATCCATAATATATATATATATAAATTTTTTAAATATAATTTTTAATAATTATATACATTCATAGAATAATTATTTAAAGTCATATATGGAAACTTAATTGCATCACTTCATGTAGACAGTAGGCTATACGTGGGAATGAGCAACGATATTATTGTATTAAAGAGAAAAAGGGTTAACAGTTGGGTGATATATTAATTTTAAATAATAAATATCATGTCATATATATAACTTATATTACTAAAATTCAACTTTTTCTAATTTCAATGTAATGCTGATGTGAAAAACAAATCACTTCTCTTTATGAGGCGGTAGTCCACCATACAAATGAGCGATGCTGTCGTATTTTAAACGAAATGAAAATTTATAAAGTATAAGTGCTATTAAAATTATTTTAGAATAAAAATATATTAAATACAATATAATTGTATTAAATAAATCATTATATCTAGCATTAAATGGTGGTGATTGAAATCAAATTACATCGATTCGCGAGGCGGTAGTCCGCAGTACACAAGATCCATGGTTTCATTTCCCCTTTGAAGCAATAAGATATGTATATAGATCATAACAATAACATAAAATGATACGTGTATATTTAATATACTTATGTTTTTTATAATCATGTTTTAATAATATTTTATGGATTTATAAGAAGGAAAAAAAATTCTCGTTTTTACAAATTACCTTTTTTCTGACAACTTCTTTAGTTATGACCAAAATTCATACCTAAGATAGTTTTGTGATTAGAAAGGGGATATATGATTTTGGTATGGGACATAAAAATATATTCTAGAAGGTATTTTATAAAAAAATGGAATTTGTTGTTTATATAGCGAGGGGAGGGTGGCCTTTTATAAGTGGGGGAGAGGAAACACATGAAGTATTTTAAAAGATTCAATTAAATCAGTGATTTTATCTGGATAAAAATATCTATAATGGGTCATTATTAAACCTTATACTTTATAAGGTGAAAATATGGTCATAGAGTTGATTCTAATAAAAAAATTAGGTTATTTAATTGTAATCATTTTAGTTTTTCCCCTGGTAAATCAGTGTTTACCTTAACCATGGTAATTAATTTCTATTTATATTTCTATATATAACTGTCAAAAATAAGTCTAAGTTTTATAGATTATAAATTATATTAATTATAAATATATAATCCATTTCTAAAAATTAACTTTAAAAAAATCAAATTTATAATTTTACCCACAAACATGATGACCAAACAGGTTTCCAAAGAAAAATTTACATCTGTATAGAATGTTTTGATGTCAAAATTCAACATGAAATTTATTCCACTAAGAAAAATTAGTTAAACTGAAATATAATTGATCTAATTTACATTAAATATAATTTAATTTATAATTTAAGCTTTTAAAATATTTAATTGAAAAATATGTTTTCAATAAAAATTAATATTTTTAACTATTCATCAAAAAATGAAAAATATCATAAAAAACAAAACAAATTAACCCTAATATAATTTTTATATGTTTACAAAAAACATAATATTTATTTTCTACTATATTTTGTAAAAATGTTAAAAATAATTTAAAAATATCTTTGAAAAGAATAATTATACATTCTTTTTGAAGAAACATAGTTTTTCAAAAAAAACTTTACTTTTTGTTTCAAATTATTATTATTTTATTTGTAATAAATATAAGACAAATAATTTTCTTATAAATTTTTAAACCAAATATATTTCATGTTTTATTTATCACTATTTTTAACCATCAACAAAACATTTAGGTTATAATTTATAGTATTAAATAATAACAATTTAATTGAGTATTGTGTTTTGTTTAAGCATGGTGTTGTGAGAATCTCAAGTTATCTAAAAGAATAATATTATTTTATAAAATATAGAATAATGTTTCAATGTGTTACATCATCATCAAATTATTTGGTTTCATGTTACACAAATTATCAATCATGACGTTCTTCTTTTAAAATAATGAGGTGTCATAAAAAAACATAAATTCATTTTTTACTTTTAACCAAATTTTCTAAACATCACTCAAACTAATATTTAATCTATATAATTCACTCAAAACCACTTCATAATTTGTTTTTATATATTTTAATGTATAAATTTTATTATGTATACAAATAAAAAAATAATTATATCTTTATAACACCCACGTCTTATAGTTGATTTAAATTCCTTTTATTTATGGGTTTATTTTAAAATATGAGACTTCAATGTCATAGTATTTTTTTAAAATAATGTTATTACTTTTTATAGAAATAAAATGGTTGTAGAAAACCATCTACATTTAAATGAAATTTTTTAAAATTTTTTAATTCATAACAATTGGTTTTTTCATGGTCATTTCACGGTTTTTCAAACCAAACTATTTCTTTTAGGTACATGTGAACCTTATTTATTTATGATGGTAACTGTAATAGTTTTTAATCATTATTGGATACCATGAAATCCCATATATTTAGGTTTTGGTGTGATATATAGTATCTCTCAAAGGATTGGAACATGATTAACAAAATAATGTCTGAAAATGTGTGGACTAAATATAATTTTCATTAAGAAAAATTATATAAACACCACATTCATCTTATTATAATGCGTCCCCTCATAATATATCATTTGATTCAACTGATACATTATATAGCTTTGGATATAAATTTCTATATACCATTTTATTTTGACTCTTTACCATATTTTATGATGTTTTTAGGGTTTTGTACACTTTTTCCCTCTTTTTATTATTTTCTATTAATTTATTCCATTTCTCAGACATTTATCATACATTTTATATTCATGTTTTTCATTTTTATAAATTTAAAAAATTGTTTTCCTGATTTTGTAAGATTAAAAAAATGGTTTTTTATTTTTATATTCATGCATCAACATGAGATTTAATATTTTCATATTCCAAGAACATATGGTAATCACTATTAGGGTATATAAAAGGATTAGGGATGGTAAATATAGGTCCTGGCCTGTTTTAATTTTAAAAAATAATCCTTCTTTAAATAATATTTTGAAAATATCTTGCATTTATTAATGGATTCATAAATGTTATTAAATGTTGTATTTATATTAAATCATATGGACTAGTATTCCTGAGTTAATTTTCATTTAAATACATTTTTAATTAATTATTAGAAAAATATTGATTCTTGGAACTCTCATTTGTTCCCCCTTTGTGATTCCTTATGTTGGTTTTTTCTTTTTTGTATATTTTTATGATAATTATATGATTTAAAAATGGATTGTTCCATGTGAGGGAGTAAGAAGTAATGTGATATTTATTATTTATGCTTATGATGTATGTGATTACTACTATTTGATTTTTTGCTCACCCCCACATTGATTTATCATCGAAATAAGGGAAACATTTTGGGATACATGGATTCATTCAACAAATTTTTTCCAAAAACATATCTCATATCACCAGGTTTTTTGTTTTTTTTGGGATAATGTATTTCCTCAAGTAAGCCATGTATGGGTAATTTGTGTTTAGTTTGTTTTTTTTTGATATACAATAGTCTGAAATTTGGTACCTTTTTAATATTTGTTTTAGTATCATCCCATATTAGGCACTATGGATATTTCCATAGCATTTTTTATTTGATTTTTGTTTTCTGTAAGGTATTTTTATCTTTGATATATATCCTCTAGTTATTTTTAATTGTGGAACTATTTTTTTATCACATATATTTTATTTTAATACGATGTTTTTTGTTATGATTTAACTACATACAATATAGTCAGCTTTCAAAATGACTTTTAAATGCAAATTATTTGAATTTATTTTTTAAAAAATGAATGAATTTTTTATATCAAGGAAAAGGGATTTTTATGTGGGAAAATGGATACATTTTATTTTATTTTAATTTAAAGGAAATCATTTCGGGTTTTATTAATTTTTAGAAAAAACCAGAGGATCAACTAATTTATTTAAAATATGATAATTTTCATACATTGGATTCATTGTATGTTATTTTCATTTTACTAAATATATTTTTTAATAAAACTCTTTATTTTATACAAAATATAAAATGATCATTTATAAAAAAAATTAATGGATTTGTATAGAATCCTCGTTATATTCCTCTATGTATTTTTATCTCACACACTACATAGACACACAATTTCATGTATATATAATTCAGGATTGATATAAGATTAAATTTTTAATTTAGTTTCACTATCAATCTCTTTGGAAGAAGTTTGAGTTGGGATTATTTTGGAAAATCAAGGATTGCAATGATGTATTTAAGAATTTTTCCATATGTATTGATTATTATTTTATTTCATTGTGTATCAACCTAAGAGACATCTCTTTTATTATTTTATTTTTCTCTTGTTCTTGCTTGGTATGTATATTAGTTCATATTATGTTTCGTATTAATATCGATTGGTTTAATAATATTTTTCAGTTACAACTTATTTGGTTCATAATTTATTTATATGAAGTTATTTTATATTTCAAGGGTGTTCAACATGAGGATGACCCATACTCGATATTGGGTAAAATGATCTGTTTTCAACTACACTAATTTTTGGGAGAAACCATTACTAAGTGGATTATCTTGATGCACATGATTAAAAATAAACAGGACGTGTGTTTCAAGAATCCCCTTTATGATTAGTGGAAATTTGGTCGAGTGAAGTGTGAAGTCAATCTAGACCAGTTCATTGTAAATGGTATTAGTGACTAGAATTGTGAAAATTCATGGTTCCTAGAGAGAATCATTTTTTATTTGGAGTGATTTTTAGTCGTTAGATATTGACTTTGAGACTAAAGAGATTGGGTCAAAGAGAGTCTAACTAGCTCATTCAGATTCATAACCTTTAGTATCCATGGATAGTTGGTGTTTTATATATTTGTGTTCCTTTATTTACTATTATTTATTTATTTATTTAACGTAAGTGGATATTTGAATCTTCTATAAGCTATAAATTTGGATTTAGGGGTTCTCCTATATTTTGGGGTGAAATTGGATAAACAACAATGGGTGAAAATTTAGATTTTCTGGTTAGGTAAACAATATAGAACCAATGGAAAATGGTTTTGAGAGAATTATATATCATGTTTCATGGTTAGTTTATTACCTAAAACATCATGCCTCTAATCCCTATATAGATCAACATCCCCCCTAGTATTTCAGTCTTTTCCACTCTTGGTTTTCAATTTCCATAAAAGTGGCTCTCATTTTCAAGAGTTGAATTGAAGATTGTTATATGATGTTTTCAGTGTTTTGAAAATGTATATTTTATGATGTGTTGGGTTATTTTTTTTTGTCACGACCCGTCCTCGGGGCCCGTGCCGTGACTACCCCAAGCCCGCTTTCCATAGGCCAGGGGCTGGCGACTAGCACCAGGGTGTAAATCTCGGATAAAGGGAAGGCATTGCCTTTGAAAAGTAAACAAGCACCACAGAGTAAGCAAGCAGAAAAGTAAACACTAAGTAAAAACTGTAAAAAGATGTGCTAAAAGTAATAGAGGGGCCGGAAATACAAGCCCAACTGTAAATTACAACTGAAGAGAAAAACAGCAACTGAAAAGAAAAACCACAGCCTCAAACCGTCGTCTGGACGCCCCACCTGAAGGGTGGGTACAGATAGCCTCCTCTGCTCCTCGGGTCCACCTGACCGCTCCAAGTACGTCTCACCCCGTGGTCCACCTCTAGGTACAGTCCTGCTCAGCAAGCCTTTACTACGATCAGCGCTGTCCATCATCTGCAACCAACACAACGAAGTGCCGACAAAGCCCGTGCAGGGGTGAGTATAAGCTACTCAGTAGGGACCCCGAGACCCCCGAAGGTCTCCCGAAATCCACAAAGGATAAACCACAAAAGAAAGATACAATCACGAAGTAACAATCGAAACTTCTTAGGTATATGGCCATACATATACCTAAGTCATCAAATCCCATTCGGCTCCAATACCCGAGCCCAAGCACAACCCAGTCCACACAGGAAAGCAAAACGTAAACCCACACAGGATAGCTCAACACATTCCACAAAGGAGAGTAAACAGAAAATCCACACAGGATAGTTCAACACAGTCCACAAAGGAGAGTAACATAGGATTCAGCTCACACAAGTATACTTCTTCGGATGACGATAAAGATGATCACTGATCCATCTAAGTAATCGGAACCACAAAGGATCGATAGGTACTAACCCCCGAAATGACCCACACAGGATCGGTAGGTAACTAACAACCGCAAAGACCCACACAGGATCGGGCCCACACAGGACCTGTAGGCGCTGGCTCACACAGAACCGCTGAGCGCTGACCCACACAGGATTCGATCCACTCAGGATCTGTAGCACTGATCCATGTAGGATCACTGAGTGAAGTAGTCATCGCAGTCCACTGAGGATCTCTGCACAGTCGTCGCTGTCGAAGTAGCAGTCGCAGCCAGCTCTAGGGTTCTCGCACGTAGCAAGCTCATTCGGGAGGGTCCGCTCCACTATCCGAGAGGATGATACATCAACTGACACAATGTTAGAGGTTGATGTATCCAAAAGTTCCGTATCGTCAACAGGAACTCAACGTCGCAGACGGCGCGTCAATTGGGCGCCCAGTCTGATAGTTATTGGCTTTTTTGTCCCAGGGGCCCGGTTGGTTTTTAAGGCAAAACCAACCCGACCGTTCTGCACCTATGTCCAAAACTCGGGCAGAGTGATCCAAATGATCCGTCTCACTTAGAGAAATTCAAAAAAGTCAACGACAAGTCAATCGGACGTCCGGAGCTCAAGATATGAGCATTTCCGCTCCGAGGGCCCGGTTGGTTTCGTGTACGAACCAACCTGGATGAACGCAATATATACCGAAACGTTGAGTGCGATATACCGAAACGACCGTCTCGATCCATGGATCGTGTTTCCACTGACAGCGGGTCGTTCAGAGGCCCGTATCTCAAGTAACAGGAAAAAGACCGAAAATAGTCCGAAGACGGGGGGGTCTGGTCCCGGGCCGACCCGGCCCGACCCCCCCTGGTTCGGCCGAACTGGGTCGACCCAACCTGGTCTGACCCAGCTGGACCCGGTCCGGCCCGGCCAGGGCGCAACCCGCACGGTCGGACCGGCCTGGCGCGGCTCGGACGAGCGGCCGAGCGCGGCAGCCACGGGGCGCCGCCCCCGCAGTTTGGAAGAAGCTGCGGCCCTCGAAGGGCCGCGCTGGAGTCAACGGACGCGGCTATGCCACATCCCGTGCATGAGAACCGGACCCACGCGGCCGCGGGTCCGTTGGCCGGGGCCTCCGCGCCGGCGACCCGCGCCACCAGTAGCTTCCGCGGGCCACCGGAGTTGCTCCGGTGGTCCGTTTTCCTTCCTGTCTGCGCCGTTGTTCCTCCCGAGTTCTGTTCTTCACTGCAGGATCATCAAAACGCCGTTGCACCACGTTTTTTCATCGCCCGCCAAATCCGCACAACAACGAAGAATGGCGGAGGGTTGTCGGGCCGTGTTCGTTTGGCCCGCACCCTCCGCGTTAGGCGATAACAATTGGGAGGATATTACAACACATAGAAACATAACCAAAACAATTTTAAAGAATTAAAATTGTTCTTATTATCAGGGTTCTTCACCTTGAACGGAATCATTCAGGGAGTATAAAACATTCAAATAAACCCCTCCCTCGTCAAGTGTCGCGCGCGCGTTCTTCGCAGAATTGATTTCCGCGGAAAGAGGCGATCGTCGCGTCGCGGAAGGCGTTGCGTCGTCACGGAATACGGTGCGCGTCGACGAACTCCAAGGTTCAATAAAAAATAGATTTAATTAATAATAATTAAATCTATATTGTTTCTTTAAAACATAAAGAAAAATTAAATAACCACAATCTCTCACCTCAACGGATGATCGAAGATTTCGTTGCGGATGAAGGAACGTCGCCGAAGAACGTTGCGGGAGAGGAAAAGTCGGCGTCGCGGCACACGGCGTCGCATCGTCGATTTTCGTGGGTTTGGAGTTCTTCGTTAGAGGCTGGTGTTCTTCGCGTTCTTCGTGAAGAAGGGTGAACGCACAAAAACTTCTGTCAAAAGCCTCTCAACGTGTAATCCTCCAAAAGTCGGTGTTGGTCTTATTTTATTATTAGGCCAACGGATTTCAAACAGGTTAAGAAACGAATGAAATTAATTCATTGAATTAATTTCAATGAATAAACCGCCCATTTAATTCAACAAAGAAAACCGCCCAATTAAATGGTGCATTAAGAAATTAAGAAAACGCGTCAGTTGACTTTCATAATGACGGGTTTTCACGGGTGTGTTACTTAGCGGAAAAGAAACGGTGGGGCTAGTGCGGGCCCCACCTCAAAAATATCCTACCAAGGGGGTAAGATATTTTTTTGGATAGCACCCTATCTGTATCAACTCCGCTTATGCATCTTTAAGTGTCTTTCAAGTGGCTTTAAGTGAAATCAAAATAAAATTGTCACACAACTTTATATTATTTCATAACTTTAAACCCAAAAATGAAAAACCACACCCGAGCAAACACAACTCCAGAAGAGGCGTTTCAAAGCAATTATCGGCGCTGCGATTTCATCGGTGCCCTCAGAATTCAATTCCGGGCATCGGTTCAGAAGTTAGAAAATACCCGCTCGTCCGTTCACGGAACATACCCGAGCCAAATTTCAGAAAATGATTCCGGGCACACCGGGCCTCAGAATCAGGTGCCGTCAGAAACTACATTCTATTAAAATTCCATATGAAATTAAGAAAAAAATTTCCTTGAAATTTACGGGTCTTTACATTACTCCCACCTCAGGGATTTACGTCCCCGTAAATATGCATCACAAACTAGGGAAACAAATGTGGGTACTGAGCACGCATCTGAGCCTCCCGCTCCCAAGTGCTCTCCTAGAGGTTCTCGTGCTTCCATCTGATGCCCAATAGAAGAATCTATCGTCCATGTAGGACCCACTCCTGGCGATCCTCGATCTCCACTGGGACCTCCGCAAAAGTCGCCCCATCATCCACATCTAGCTCCCCATGTTCAATGATGTGCGCCGGGTCGTGCACGTATCTCCTCAGCTGAGATACGTGGAAGAAGTCGTTCACCCGGTGCAACTGAGGTGGTAGAGCCAGGCGATAAGCCACCTCGCAAATCCTGCTGAGGGCCTAGAAAGGTCCATTGAAGCGTGGAGACAACTTGCCACCCCGGCCAAATCCCCGTAATCCACGTCGAGGTGAGACACGCAAGAAGACGCGATCGCCATCCTCGAACTCTAATGGCCTCAGCCTCCTGTCATCATATGACTTCTACCAGCTCTGAGCTGTCCTCATCCTCTCTTGGATGACCTGGACCTTCTCTGTCATGGCACGGACCATCTCTGGTCCCACGAGTGCTGACTCCCCAGGGTCTGTCCAGCAAAAAGGGGATCTGCAAGGTCTGCCGTACAATTCCTCGTATGGTGCCATCCCGATGGTGGAGTGGTAGCTGTTGTTGTACGCGAACTCCACCAAGGGTAGGTGGACCTCCTAGCTACGACCAAAGTCGAGCACACATGCGTGGAGCATGTCCTTGAGAGTCTGAATGGTCCTCTCCGTCTGACCATCCGTCTGAGGGTGAAAGGCGGTGCTCAGACGTAGCCACATCCCGAATGCCTCCTGCAACCCCTTCCAAAGCTGGGAAGTAAAACGAGCGTCCCGATCGGAGACGATAGACGATGTCACACCGTGAAGTCATAAATCTACTGAACGTAGAGACGCCCCAGGATCTCTACTAAGCCCTGCTCTCTGATGGGTAAGAAGTGTGCCGACTTGGTGAGTCAGTCAACAATCACCCAAATGGAGTCATGACCTCTGGAAGTGCGTGGAAGTCCAGTCACAAAGTCCATAGATATCTCGTCCCACTTCCACTCCGGGACCTCCAAGGGCTACACCAAGCCTGCTAGTACCTGATGCTCTGCCTTCACCTTCTGGCAGGCGAGGCATCGAGAAACGAACTCTGCCACAACCTTCTTCATGCCCGGCCACCAGTGTTGTCATCTGAGATCCTGGTACATCTTCTCCACTCTAGGATGTACCACCAAAGGAGAAGTGTGAAACTCTATCAGCACCTCCTCTCATAAAGAGACTGGTACCAAGGTACGTTCTCTGAAAAGGACGTCGTGCTCTGCTCCAAGGGAGAAACCATTAGGTGCCTGTCCCGAGGATATCTATGCACGTCACATCTCACAGTCAGCGTCCCCATGTTGTGCCTCTCTGACTCGCTGTAGTAGTGGAGGAGAGACTGTGAGAGACTGAAGGAAGGCTGCTCCGTCTCTATCGACGAAGGATATATGCAAAGCGTCTAGCTGCTCTGTCGCCTCCTCAAGTAGCTGAATTCTCGTCCTCCTGCTGAGAGCATCGGCTACTACATTTCCTTTCCCAGGGGTATAGACTATCTCAAAGTCATAGTCCTGGAGGATCTCGATCCATCACCGCTTTTTTAGTTTTAGATCCTTCTGCGAGAAGATGTACCTGAGACTCTGGTGGTCAGAAAAGTCTGTAAAGCGCTCGCCCATCAGATAGTGACGCCATGTCTTCAGAGCGAAGACCACTGCTGCTAACTCCAGGTCATGGGTAGCGTAGTTCTGCTCATGCAGCCTCAACTGACGTGATCCATAGGTAATAACGGACCACTCCTGCATCAGGACACATCTGAGTCCGGTCCCTGATGCATCGTAGTAGACTACGTATCCGACTCCCTTCTCAGGCAACCTCAAGATAGGTGCGCTGGTCAATCTCTTTCTCAGCTCCTGGAAGCTCTGATGACATCTGTCTGACCACACAAAGGGTTTCCCCTTCTTCGTCAAAGTTAAGAGTGGAGCCGCAACTCTAGAGAAGTCCAGCAAAAATCTCTGAATGTATCCAGCTAGACCCAGGAAACTCCGCACCTCCGTCACGCTCCTGGGTGGCTCCCAAGCTAGCACTGCCTCGATCTTCGCGGGATCCACTACAACTCCCGCCTCAGAAATGACGTGCCCCAAGAAGTGGACCTCATGTAACCAGAACTGGAACTTCGAGAGCTTGCCATAAAGCTGGTGCTCTCAGTGTGTGTCTAGTATAACCCGCAAGTGGTAGGCGTGCTCCTCCTCCGTGGTCGAGTACACCAAAATGTCGTCAATGAAGACCACGACAAATCGATCGAGGTATGGCTGGAAGATCCTGTTCTTGAGGCTCATGAACACTGATGGAGCATTGGTTATGCCAAAAGGCATAACCAAGAACTCATAGTGGCCATACCTACACCTGAAGGTCGTCTTCTGCACGTCCTCATCTCGAACTCTGAGCTGATGATAGCCCGACCTGAGGACTATCTTCGAGAACCACCGTGCTCCCTTGAGCTGATCGAAGAGTCCATCAATCCTCGGTAGGGGATACTTGTTCCTTAATGTCACATGGTTTAGGCGACGATAGTCGACACACAGTCACAAGCTCTTGTCCGCCTTCTTGGCGAACAATATCGGGGAAGCCCAGGGTGAAACACTGGGTCGGATGAACCCCTTGCCCTGAAAGTCCTCCTACTGAACCTGCAGCTCTCGAAGCTCAGCGAGGGCCATCCGATACGCTAGAGTGGATATCGAGGATGTCCCGGGGTATAGATAAATATAAAAGTCTACCTCTCTACAAGGAGGTTTCCTTGGAACGTCATCGGGAAAGATGTCCGCGTACTGATCCACCAATGCAGGAAAACTAGGACTCCTCACGTCAATTGCTCCAAGGATGAGGCTAGCCAAATGAGGAGTGATGGGCTGTCCTCTCCTCTTCGCGAGTCCATCCTGTGCTGCTACGGCTCCCTTCTCGCTGGTCAAGGTGAACATGCTCCTTTCGGTGCGTACACATCGCACCTTGCGCCTAAAACAGTCAATCTGAGCATGGACTGTAGATAACCAATCCATGCCCAAGATAACGTCGTAAGGACTCGACGCCACTACAAGAAGATCTCAGCTGAAGCTCTCGCCTCCTAGAGTAAGCTCACACTTCCATCACCAGTGCGTAATCGTCGATTCTGCTCCCGTAGGGGTCTCTAGCCATAAGGATCGACCCAACGGCTCTGTCGGAATCTCCGAGCTCCGAACAAGGGCAGCGGCTATGTAAGAGTGACTCGCTCCTGTGTCTATAAGAACTGCAGCAAGGGAGGAATAGAAATAGATCGTACCTCGAATCATCTCTGGCGCACCGTGGTCGTAGGCCTCCGCTGCCTGGAGCTGTGCATGTCTCTGTCCGCCAGCTCCCTGTGGTCGGGGTGGCCCTCCTGGTGGTAGTGGTGGCATAGCCTCAATGCGTCGCCCACCACCTGCTGCTCGACCAGCTCCCCTTCCTCGTCCGCCTCCTCCCTGCGGACCACCACGGTCGACCCTCTTCCTTTGCCTGGGTGGCCCCTCTATCGTCTGATGATCCTCGGTACGGCGGGTCGGGCAGTCACGAGCCATGTGGCCCTGCCCGCCGCATGCGTAGCACTGCCTGCCTCTCGAAAGACTGGCTCCGCGCTGTGTGCCCCGCACTGCTGAGCCAGTGTCCTTAGGTCGTCTACGAGAGGGTCTGGTCTGTCTAGAACCCTGAGTCATCTTTCAGCTACCTGCTGCCGAAGACTCCGCTACCTGCCACCCTGCGGTAGGTCTCGCTGCTGAAGTAGACTCAGCAAAAAATCTCTCGATCAGAAGGGCTCACTCCAGTACTCCTGCCTAGGTCGGGATGCGGAGGGAGATCAGCGATTCCCTGATCTTGTGTCTCAAACCCTGCTCAAAGGTTCAAGCCCGAAAGAAGGGGTCCCGTACCATGCTGGTCGAGTAGCGAGAAAGATCGGTAAACCTCACCGCGTACTGGGCGACCGTCAAGCCTCCCTGCCGCAGCTGAAGAATCTCCTGGATGTGCACCACACGGAGGGTGGCCGGGACGAACTCTGAGCGGAAGAGGCCCTCGAAGTCCGTCCAGAGAAGAGCTGCCTCGTCGTGCACCTCGAGCATCGAGCTCCACCATCGCCCTGCTGCTGCGTACAGTATGCTCGCCGCGAGGATCACCATGAGGTCTCCTGGTGTCCTCACTTGCCTGAAAACTCGAACGACCACCTCAAGCCAGTCCTCGGCTGCCTGGGGGTCCATCTCCCCATGAAACCTAGGTGTTCGCTGGCGCTGGAACTCGTGCAGAGCTCCGAGGCGTCGTTCATCGTCAGCGGTCCGTGCTGGAAGCATCGGGGGCTCGACAGGTAAAGGTACTGCCGGTGCCTCTGCTGTCAACAGGCCTTGTACTGAGGCCTCGTCGCTCGGCGGGCTGTCGTCGCGCTCTACTCTCAGAACCCTAGCTGGATGCTGCGGTCGGTCCATCCTGAAAAGGAAACAAGTTCTCCATGGTCAGTACAATATACCTATTGAGCTGACACAAGTAATCAAAAATAAAACTTGAAACACACATGCAATCAATGATTTCGTGCATTAAGTCGAAAATCAGAAGTCAGGGTCCTGGTGTATGGATACGTCGGTCGTCGCACCAACAGTGGAATCCCTGGACTGATAACCACACTAAATACGCTAAACATTACTGCTTCACATAGAAGAAAGATCAGAGTCTTGCGGTAGAACCGACCACCTCTGATACCAATTTGTCACGACCCGTCCTCAAGGCCTATGTCGTGACTACCCCAAGCCCGCCTTCCACAGGCCAGGGGCTGGCGACTAGCACCAAGGCGTAAATCCCAGAAAAAGGGAAGGCATTGCCTTTGAAAATTAAATAGGCACCATAGAGTAAGCAAGAGGAAAAGTAAACACTAAGTAAAAACTATAACAAGTTGAACTGAAAGTAAAAGGGTGGCTGGAAATACAAGCCCAACTGTAAAGTACAACTGATGGGAAAAACAGCAACTGAAAAGAAAATCCGCAGCGTCGAGCCATCGTCTGGAAGTCCCACCTGAATGGTGGGTACAGATAGCCTCCTCTGCTCCTCGGGTCCACCTGACCGCTCCAAGTACGTCTCGTCCAGTTGTCCACCATCAGGTACCATCCTGCTCCACAACCCTCCACTACGATCAGCGCTGTCCGTCGTCTGCAACCAACACAACGAAGTGTGGGCATAGCCCGCGTAGGGGTGAGTATAAGCTAATCAGTAGGTACCTCGAGACCCCCGAAGGTCTCCCGAAATCCACAAAGGATAAACCACAAAGGAAAGATACAATCACAAAGTAACAACCGACACTGCTTAGGTATATGACCATACATATACCTAAGTCATCAACTCCCGTTCGGCTCCAATACCCGATCCCAAGCACAACCAAGTACACACAGGAATGAAAAACGTAAACCCACACAGGATAGCTCAACACAATCCACAAATGAGAGTAAACAGAAAATCCACACAGGATAGTTCAACACAGTCCACAAAAGAGAGTAACACAGGATTCACCTCACACATGTATGCTTCTTCGGATGACGATAAAGATGATCACTGATCAATCTAAGTCGTCGGACACACAATGGATCGATATGTACTAACCCCCACAATGACCCACATAGGATTTATAGGTAACTAAACCCTGCAAAGACCCACACAGGATCGGGCCCACATAAGACCTGTAGGCGCTGACTCATAGAGAACCGCTGAGCGCTGACCCACACAGGATCAGATCCACATAGGATCTGTAGCACTGATCCACGTAGGATCGCTGAGTGCAGTAGTCATCACAGTCCACTGAGGATCTATGCACAGTCATCGTCGTAGTCCACTGAGGATCTCTGCACAGTCGTCGCTGCAGTCCACAGAGGATCTATGTACAGTCGTCGTTGTCAAAGTAGCAGTCGCAGCCAGCTCTAGGGTTCCCGTACATAGAAAGCTCGTTCGGGAGGGTACGCTCCACGAGCCGAGAGGCTGATAAATCAACTGACACAAAGTCCGAGGTTGATGTATCCAAAAGTTCAGTATCGTCAACAGGAACTCAACTTCGCAGACGGCGCGTCAATCGGACGCCCGGTCTAAGAGTTATTGGCTTCTTTTTCCCAGGGGCCTGGATGGTTTTTAAGGAAAAACCAACCCGACCGTACTCCACCTGCGTCCAAACCTCGGGAATAGTGAGCCAAAAGATTCGTGTCACTTAGATGAATTCAACAATGTCGACGGCACATCAATCGGACGTCTGGAGCTCAAGATATGAGTGTTTCCGCTCCGACGGCCCGGTTGGTTTCGTGTACGAACCAACCCGGCCAAACCCAAAGTATTCTGAAACCTTGAGTGCAATATACCTAAACGACCATCTCGATCCAAGGATCGCGTTTCTACTAACGGCGCGTTGTTCGGAGGCTCGTAGCTCAAGTTACGGGAAAAAGACCGAAAACGGTCCGAAGACGGGGGGGTCTGGGCCCAGGCCGACCCCGCCCGACCCCCCCCCCCCCCCCCCCCCCGGGTCGGCCGGACTAGATCGAACCGACCCAGTCCGACCCGGCTGGACCCGGTCCGGCCTGGCCGGGGCACGGCCCGGCTGGTCGGACCGGCCTGGCTTGGCTCGGCCGAGCGGCCGAGCGCGGCAGCCGCGGGCCGCCGCCACCACGGGTTGGAAGAAGTCGTGGCCCTCGAAGGGCCGCGCTAGAGTCAACGGACGCGACTATGCCGTGTCCCGTGCGTGAGAACCGGACCCACGCAGCCACGGGTTCATTGGCCACCGCCGGTGACCCGCGCCGCCGGTAGCTTCCGCGAGCCACCGGAGTTGCTCCGGTGGTCCGTTTTCCTTCCCGTCTGCGCCGTTGTTCATCCCGGGATCCGTTCTTCACTACGGGATCATCAAAACACCCTTGTGCCACGTTTTGTCATCGCCTTCCAAATCCGCACAACAACGATGAACGGTGTAGGGTTGACGGGCCGTGTTCGTTTGGCCCGCACCCTCCGCGTTAAGCGATAACAATTGGGAGGATATTACAACACATAGAAACATAACCAAAACAAATTTTAAAGAATTAAAATTGTTCTTCTTATCCGGGTTCTTCACCTTGAACGGAATCATTCACGGAGTATAAAACATTCAAATAAACCCCTACCTCGTCAAGTGTCGCGCACGCGTTCTTTGCGGAATTGATCGTCACAGAAGGAGGCGATCATCGCGTCGCGGAAGGCGTCGCATCGTCGTAGAAGGGCGTCGCGTCGTCGTGTAATACGCTGCGCGTCGACGAACTCCGAGGTTCAATAAAAAATAGATTTAATTAATAATAATTAAATCCATATTTTTGTTTTAAACCATAAAAAAAAATTAAAGAACCGCAATCTCTCACCTCAACGGATGATCGAAGATTTCGTTGCGGATGAAGGAACGTCACCGAAGAACATTGCGGGAGAGGAAACGTCAGTGTCGCGGCACACGGCGTCGCATCGTCGATTTCCAAAGGTTCTGCGTTCTTCGTCGGAGGGCGGCGTTCTTCGCGTTCTTCGCGATGAAGGGTGAAGGCACAAGAACTTCTGTCAAAAGCCTCTCAACGTGTAATCCTCCAAAAGTCGGTGTTGGTCTTATTTTATTATTACGCCAAGAGATTTCAAACAGGTTAAGAAACAAATGAAATTAATTCATTGAATTAATTTAAATGAATAAACCACCCATTTAATTCAACGAAGAAAACCGCCCAATTAATTGGTGCGTTAAGAAATTAAGAAAACACATCAGTTGACTTTTATAAAGACGGGTTTTCGTGGGTGCGTTACTTAGCAGAAAAGAAATGGTGGGGCTCATGCGGGCCCCACCTCACAAATATCCTACCAAGGGGGTAGGATATTTTTTTGGATAGCACCCTATCCATATCAACTCCGCTTATGCAGCTTTAAGTGGCTTTCAAGTGGCTTTAAGTGAAATCAAAATAAAATTGTCACAGAACTTTATTTTATTTCATAACTTTAAACCCAAAAATTAAAAACCACACCCGAGAAAATGCAACTCCGGAAGAGGCGTTTCTAAGCAATTACCAGAGCTGCGATTCTATCGGTGCCCTCAGAATTCGATTTCGGGCACCGGTTCAAAAATTAGAAAAACCCGCTCGTCTGTTCACTGAACGTACCTAAGCCAAACTTCGGAAAATGATTCCGGGCACACCGGGCCTCGGAATCAGGTGCCGTCAGAAACTGCGTTCTTTTAAAATTCCAAAGAAAATTAAGAAAAAAAATTTCTTGAAATTTATGGGTCTCTACATTTTTACCTTATTTTTGAATGGTTTTCTGTGAAAAGGGGATCTTCATTGAATATTGGATTTAAATACTCATCTCAGTTTTTTTTGAAGGATAACATATTTATTTCTTGCTAAATATTTTATAAAGTTGTAGGATCTATTATAGAAATTAGAAAAAAATCATTCAGATTTATGTGATATTTTTTGTAATGGTTTTGAAATGAATGTTAGTTTTTATATCAATTATTTATAATGAATCGATTTAATTGATAAATTGACTAATTTAATTTTAAAATATATGTGAAGTTTTTTACAAATATTTATTTAATTTAAAGGGTGCTTGGGTGAATTTTTTATCATGTTTCTTACCTAATGAACCAATATTTAATTATTTTATTAGATATTTCAAATTTTCATAAATCATGATATTTTGATTATGATTGTTTTTTTGGAGTTATGTTATTTTATTTTTTCTTACGTTTTATTGGTGATGTACAGTTTTATTTTTTGTCAAGAACCAATGATTCACATATATTGTTTTATATAGAAGATCCCTATATAATGGAAAATTAATAAATAAAAACGCATATTTACAAGGATGGTAATATCCATGAATCTTATTATTTCATGGAAATGAACCCTTCAATTCCAAACTCTCGATTGAGATGTGTGATCATAAATTCATTTGGAATTGGACTGTGTCTAAATATTATTGAACTAGTATCAATCCTCTTTTTACAAACATTAAGCTTCATTAAACCATTGGTGTGGCTATAAAATATTATGTGTATTATTAATCCTCTTCATACTTTTGAGGATTAAAGGGTGGTTTATTTAGGTAATCTAGTTGTAATGAGCCATGTGTGGTGGGGGATGGTGATCTCTTTTTTGTTGTGAAAGAATACATATGGGAATTCAACATGAACATGCTCTTTAAATTGTTCTTCCCTAAGATCTTGAAGGTATAAACATATCATGAGTTTAAGAGCATTCTATTTGGGATAGTTTTTAGTAAAGGGGTGTGTTGATAACTTTATTGAGAAAATGATATTCTCTTCTGATTTGGGTTTTAATGAATCTATGAATTATCATTTACATGGTGATGGTCGTTGCGTAGAAATTATATCATTGTGAATTATTTTGGCCTCACATTATTTGATGAATAGTATAAGACTTTCATGTGCTGAATGTCGACCAGTCTAGGAAGTATTTTATGCATGACACCTTATGTGGTAATACAATAATTGAAGTAATATTTATGAGTGTGGAGTTGAAGTTTAATGAGATCAAATTTAAAGAATAGGTGAGAGTGTTTCAATCTTATCTTTCACCAATTTTCACTAATATTATTATTATACATCTTATGGGAATTAATTTTCGCGTTATTGGGAATAATATACCTTCTTGTTGGAAAAAGTTGTAAAAATATCTATAATATTTCCTTTTGTGGAATCTTTTGTGGTTTTGTATGTATTTATTTTTTAAGAATTCATGGGTGTTGCTTCAATTGATATACTTTCCTATATTTAGTTTTCTATCATGGTGGATTGATTTTGGGGATTTTGTTTTGATTAAATTAGTCAGTTAAATATTTTTCAAATATTATTTTGTGGATTTTTCCTTTGGGTGTCACATTTTCATTTATTATGGGAGATGGTCCTTCTGTAGTGGTGCTTTTGTTTGGATGAAGGATTCTTGTTTCTCGAGGTTTTTATCTATTATGATATTAGTGATGTGAATATTTCTTCAATGGGTTCAACAGAGTGATAAATCAATATACATTCCATATTTACTTGTAATCATGATACTTTTTGAGTGAGTATGTATGGGTGTTGGTTGGGTTTTTTAGTTTTAAATGGAGACGGTGTCCTCAATTGTTGGGAATGGTAACTTGACCACTGGGAATAGTAATTTTACAATTGGAAAAGTAATTTTACCTCAAAATATTAATTTTTTATATAAATAAAATTTTTCATGAGTAATATAACTAAATATAAATATTATAATATTGAAAAATAGAAATCATGAGTAAAAAATCAACAAAAATATCAGCACATTTTTAATAAAATATATATTTAAGTATTTCATATGAATTATAGATTTTATATTAAAAAGTAAAATTTCAAATTTTAATTATTTTTTGATAAATTCAATGTTATTTTTCAAAAAAGTATGTTGAAATTTCCCAAGGGTTATTTTTTGTTAATTTTCAGACATATTGGTTAATCGTCAGAATTTTTTTTTTCTTGTAATGTGTATATCTTAAATTATATCATTCCTTATGTAATAATGTCCATGAAATATCTATAACCTCTGTTTCAGGAAAAAAAATTATTTTTAAAAAATATTCATTAAATTAAAATATGTACATTTTTCCAATACTAAAGATATTATTCATGAACATAAATTCAAATGCATTTCCTCAAAATTTCAATTTTTACACTTTTCATATTCCATGATAAAAAACTACATGAATTTAAATTATTAAGGGTATTTAATCATTATAAACATTATATTAGACAAATAGATGGTTTATTTTATCAATAATTGACTATTAAAAGTTTTATCATTGATATAATATTTTATTTAATATTTTATTCTGAAATTACCCCATTCCAGAAAATTAAATAACCCTCTCCCTCAACTGAAAACCACTCCTCCCTCACATACCAATGCCAAATATCTTCACATATCCTCCCTACCATTCTCCAGAAAAAACTATTATATTTTTTGGATTAAAATGACTCCAAACATCAAGGTATTTTTATTTCTATATAAGGAATGCTACACTGAACAAAGTTCCCATTTCTAGAAAATCTTATCTCTTTTGTTCATCTAATTATTTTTTACCCAATTTCATTCTGAAAATATTATAACAGTAATTAGTCTACAAGATAAAATTTGTATATTTATTTTAATATACTATAATTCTCATAATTATGACAAATATAAATTTCTAACGCCTCTTTCCCTTTCATTCTACAATGTCTCATCAACGGTTGGTTAACTACAATAAAGGAAATATAAAATCTTTTTATTATAAAATTGCATATTTTTGGTTATTATAAAATATTTATTATATATAATAAAATAAATATATTAATTTTATTCTTACGTAATTAGTTATACTTTTCAATAAATGAATTTGAAGAACTAGCAAAATCATTGCAAAACGATAAATTTTTAGGGAATCCATGATATCAATTTGACTTCACATTAAGTAATGAAATTAAAAAAAAATATAATCATGTGATTATAATTGATAAATAGTGGTAAAAATAAAATTTAAAACTTCTATATTAATTTTTTCATAAATATATGTTTATTATTCAGGAGGAACAAAAGGGAAGAAATAATCTCGTATTTAAGGTAATGGGATTCTTGTACCCAATCCATTATTTTTATGTTACCATAATATAAATAGGTATTCAGTGTGTACATTACCATAATATTCCATAAATATAACTTAAAAAATTATTTTATTTTATTTTATTTTCATTTATATACATGTTTCCACATTGATTTTTAATCTAAATTTTATGATTTTCAAAAAAGACTTTTCTTTCTAAAACACATATTTTACACCCCTTAAGGTATTATGTACTCACTAATGAATAATGATGTTTTTTCAAAATATATTTTCCCATAATCATTTGAAAACATACAGTTTATTCAGGAAATTATACACGATGAAAACCTTATGAAACCTATTTGTTTTCATGGGTTACTTCATGAATATGATTGTTAAACATTCTATATACTATTCTTGATTATGTAAATATTATGATATCATGAGAGGGACATGAATTATATATCCATCTAATTCATTGGATAATGTGATGCATCTTATGAGATAAAATTTATTATGTGTATACAAGATTCTGCCTTTGTTTAAAATATCGATCTTATGATTGTGCATATATGTTATGGATGAACATAATGATATTTTTCATTACAACTATGTGTGGAATTTTACCACTATGAAACGATGTTTTGTTTTTATGCATTTACACATTCCATGCCTTTTTTAAATATTTTCCTCATGATTATTAGTATGATCTGATACAAATTTTAGGATGATGATAACTATGATCACCCATGCTATATTGATTCATTTTCCTTATTTATCTAATTACTAGGATTTCTTCTCACACAATTCATTGATGTATATTCTCATGTGACTCTATATACTATGAAGACTATGACATTTTAGATGGAAAAATAAGAAGTTTTAAAATAAATGTTTAGGTTTTTTTTGTATAAGTCATGTAGGATCTTAATTTTCCAATGTTACTAATCCTTGGTATCATTCATTATATAATTATTATGTTGTTTATTATATATGTTTTATAATACACATGTAATAATATGTAGGTTCTCTATATTAGTTTTATGATATAATCCCTAATTTTCATTCAGTTATGGGATCAAGCCCTGAAGCATTTCTTTATGTGATGGGTTTTCCACTTAGAATGCATTTTTTCCTTTTTCTAAAACTATATTAATATAATTACATTAACATTATTGAAGTGTAATAAGACATAATTACATAAATATCAATGATAAAACCCAAATGTTTACCAATATCTTTAAACTTGTTCCCAAAAAAGTATTGTTATTATTTCTTAAGTAATTTTTTTACCAAAACTAATATTAAACCAATCTATTATATTTCCAGAAATGTCTTCCAAAATTTCTTTTATATTCATCGAGTCTCATAACATAATACCGAAAAAGTGGGTTTTATGACATTGAACATATGATTAGTCTTAAACTCATAAAACCATAATGGTATTTGTAACACTAATGTCATTGAATACAAAAAGTATTCTAAAATCAACATTATATTTAAATGTTTCGTTATTATTAAAACCAAAATACCAACGGTAAAAATACATCAACAATATAATTCTGGAATCAAAATAAATACCTCAAACCTTTTATTTCAACATGTGTTATTATTTGGTCTAGTATTTAACCATTAATAGAGTGAATTTATTGATATAAATAATATATTTCACAAATTTGAATAAAATAACAATAAATAGATCCCTATAATTAAATTTATTTCCTTTCATCATAATCTTATTGTTTTCATGTAAATTATCATCTTTTTCCCTTATTTTCTATATGTAAAGTGTTTTATTTTTCATTTGACTCACATTCATAGGAGTATCTTTACTCATTTATTGAAAGAATTAAATTGATCCTTATTTCTTCTATGGTATCCACTACATGATCTCTTAAATAATCAACAATTATGGTCTTTGTTGAGTCTTGGAGTTGGTTAATAGAAGCTATTCTTAATCATTTTTCCTGATAATTGATTTGGTACAATCATGATATCATTCACTCTGATCATAATCCCATTTTATTTCTAATATCCACCCCATTTTAGTTCATATTAACTTTCAACACAATTCCTCCAAGTTCTAACCATTAACTAAAACCGTAAATTAGAGTGTGAGAGACAACAATCATCACAGAAAAATTGTATAATCATTTATAGGATGTCTACCAAATGACACATTAATTTCAATCTAAGGGAAAATAGATTTAATTTAGGCCATTTATTTCCATAATTTGTTCAAATCCTTAATAATGGATTTAAAATGAAATGTAGATTATGAAAAAATAACTCCAGGAGTGTAAAACTAGTTGCTCTGTAAGGATCCTTGTCATGTTCCAGGTAATTCTTGATTCACTCCCGACGTTCATTTTATTAGAGTTATTACACCAAGGTACATCTATTATATACCCACATTCACTTGAATTATCCATAAAGAGATTTATTTATAAGAAAATCCTCATAATATCTACCTTAAAAAATGTTTAGGATGTTCTTATACAATTATCCTCGATGTCAATCATCTGGTTATGATCCTTAATCTATGTTTTCCGGAATCTAGTAACCAAGGTTTCATCTGAACATCCATTTTATACCAAATATATGAGCATTGACCTCAGTAACCCAAAACTACTTTCCTCTTAATTAAATTGGATCAAGATGTAGGGAATCATATCTTAAAGAACTGAATATTTTAGATTTCTTAGTATCCCAGATAAATAGTTGGTACAATCATTAATTTTTCTTAATAACTATAAAAAAATTAAAAATATAATTATTCCATATATTATATATGTGAATATAATTATTTTCATGCTTCATGAATTCCTTGGAAAGGAAATAAAATATGTGTGTGCTTAAAATATCCTAATGTGTTAATTATCGTGGAATCTAGCATGTATCAATAAAACTAATATACATGGAAACAAAAATTACTGAATAGACATTCTAATTAAATAATTTGAATATCATGATATTATAAGGATTAATTAACATGAAAAGGTAAATTACAAAACCTAAAATATATTTAATTAATAACATGACTATAATGAATAGAAGAGGAATAAAAACCCTTGAATGATAAATAAGTGAACATACATTCCATTTAACCAATAAAGTGACTATAATGAATATATAAGTTATATCAACATATAAACATAAATAACTAAACACTATTTCCAACTAATAAATACTTGATCATGAAATGAATCTAGAGATATTATCATTGATAAAATCTCATGAATAATAATAACTAAATTCTTTAATGAAATTAATGATTATTTATTGGATGTCGTGATCTCATGAATCCCAAAACCTCTGTTGTCCAGACCATTCAATATAAAATTTAGAACTAAATGTGAAACCATATTTAATTATAGATTAATGATTTTCATCATGAGACATTAAAGCATCATTGGGATATTTATAACCAGGCCATATATTTTTCTATATGTAAAAATCACTCCTCTTATAATGATTAATATATTTAATTCATGATTTAATATTCCTTATCATTTAATATCTGTATTGAGTAAAGTATACTGATTTATCAATATTACCATATTTATTCAAATAGACATCAATTGAATAAACCAAATGTATAAATTATATATAGTTTAATAAATAAGAATATCCATGATAAATAATATTGATATTAAGGGAAAATTTATTTTCCAACCATCATATGGTAGAGAATATTTCATGGAAATGTTAATGACTACAAAAATGTTTCAAGAAAGTGAATGTTAATACTTTTTCTGGTCAAAATAATATTAAACCACAAATATAAAGAATAATATCAGTATCAATAATATGTATACCTATATTATTATAAGTAAATTAAATGTGTTTTTATTGATGAATATAAATTCCATAAAAATATATTAAAAATTATGCATGGGAAAAATAAACTTTAAATAGGAATAAATTTTTTAAAAGAAAATTCAATAAATTTTTTTACAAATATTTATCCATGAAAATATCATTTAAAACATATAAATTATTCTATAAATAAATGTTGGGTTATTACAGTGTTAAATTTCATAGGTACCTTACTTGTAAAAAAATACTCTTTTTCCATTTTCGTTAAAAGAAAAATGGTTATTTTTTGGAAAACTATAAGAATATTCAATTAAAAACAATTTTAAAAAAGTTAAAATAGATAAAAAGTTCTAGTAAAAAATATTAATAATGTTAAAAATATTTTCTATTTTTTTAAACAAAGTTATGAATGAAAAAGGTTTTTGACTAAATAGAGAAATAAAGAAATATTTAATAACTAACATTTTATCAATAATTTTAATTACCACAGAATCTAAAAATGGTACCATCACATGAAAAAATCATGAATAAATATTTTCCAGTATAATTAAATTGGTTTAATATATATTAATCAGAAAATTTTATTTAATGTAAATTAAAGAATTAACAATCCAGAAAAAAATTTGATTCTTAATCAAATCCTCAAAAAATCATAATTATGTTGTGGTAAAAAAATGAATGGATTATGTGTATAAAGTTTAAATCCCCATAACAATTGTAAATAAAACATATTATATTCAAAATTGTTTACACACCTAACAATATAATATAAAATACAATGAATAAGTAATATAACCCAATGAAAGGAAACTGGTATATGAAATTCATTACCAATTGTTAACTTTTATGTTAAATAACCTTTGATGAAAAATTGAAAATTTAAACAAAAAATACCATGAATTATTAGTGAATTGTGATATTACATGTAAAATGGGATGTATATACATCATATCAAATAAATTATGTACACAGTATTTTAATTTTCCTCAATGAAGGGAATCTAAGATGAAGTCCCTTACCTCGTCCCTACTATTGGTTAAATGTTATTTAATATCATGTATAAGGGTATAAAGAATTATAAAAATTAATTATAGAAATATATTTATATTTATAATATCATATAGTTTCGTTTTATAACATTTTCCCACCCATTGTTAATAATATTTCCTTATTTTTTGTGTTTTGGGTGTTAATTACATTTTTTCTCAAACATACTTTATTATTAATTCTCTTGTTATTGGGTATAGTATGTAAATCATTAATGTATAATGAAAATTTAATAACTTAAATATAATGTGGAATCATTATATACATTCTTAGAATCATTCTTTAAGGTTGAATATTGAAACCTAATCGCACCACTTCTTGGAGATGGTTGGTTGTACGTAGGCACAAGAAATGATATTATTTTGTTAAGGAGAAAAATGGTTAATAATTGGGTGAAAAATTAATTTTAAATAATAAATATCTTGTCATATATATCATGTAAATTAATAAAATTCATCTATTTTTAATTTCAATATAATGCGTAAGTGAAAAACAAATCATTTCACTTTTTGAGGTGGTAGTCCACCCTACAAAAGAGTGACGTTGTCATATTTCAGACGAAATGAAAATTTATAAAGTATAAGTGATATTAGAATTATATGATTGGACTGCCAAAAAAATTGGGTTTCCATAGTGCCACCCTTTATCAGGGCTTTTTTTAGTAGCGCAGATAAAGGGGGGTTTTATCAACGCGCACATTCCTAGCACTGAGAAGTGTGTATATTGTAAATAAAAAACATATAAAATATCATGATATGGGGTTTTGGTGATCAAAGAAGTGTGTAAAATTTCTAAATATTTAATTTGACATGTGTTAGAGCCAAAACGGACAGTCGGAGCAGAAGATATTGTCGTTTCAAATTTTTTCACTATCGTATCTTCTAAAAACCTAAGAAACTAACAACTAACTAAAACAGGCATAATATCTTCATTGGTTTTCTATTTGAGCACCGCGACATGTCAAATAGATTCTCATGAAACAAGTGATGACTAATTCTTGTCAAAACCATTAGAAAATTAGAGAAACGAAATATATATCAATTATAGGACTCCAATGAAACGTTCAACTTCAACCGGACATAAATTTCGCTTCGGGTGTCCGATAGGGATCTACCACATATAAAATCGAAGGGTACTAAGAGATATATGCAAAGGATTGACTCCTACATAGTCTCAATCATGTTTGTGAACTGAAAACACAAAAAAACCACAATTAGGCCTTCAAAACACAGTTTCCGTGTCTGGACCCTTGTCAAATTTTTCTTGAAACAGTCATAACTTATGATCTATGTTTCTGTTTGGTCTCCACCACATGTTTTATCATATTTAGTTCCATAAGATTCAGTTTAAATATTCAAAGATTTGAAACGGACAGCCGGAGAAGAATTTATGAATTTTCCTATGACTCTATGATTTGTTAGGTTTTTCGAGACCGCATTTCTAACACGTTTGAATATACATATTAATATATAATATTTGTAAATATATATAAATATGTATAATCATACATATAGATATACATATGTTATATATCTGTGTGTGTGTGGGTCTTTCTGTATAGATGTATGTATGTATGTATGTATTTATAAAAACATAAGTAAGAAAACCGATTTTTTAGATGTATTTAAAACTAATCTTTTAAATATATATTACTATATATTATTATGAAAATAAATATACAGATAAAAAATTATAACTAAATATATATATATATATATTAATATACGGATATATATATATATTAATATATGTAAATATATGTATATATTAATATGACAAAATATATATTTATATGTTAATATGACTATATATATATTAATATATATATATATATATGTTAATATATATATATATATTTATATAAATATAAAGATATATATATATTAATATAACTAAATATAAATATATATTATTATATGAGTAAATATAACTATATATATATATAAATAGATATATTATTAAATAAAGAGCAAAGAAATTTGGTGGAGTGGTAAAGGCCTTGGCACGTAGGCAAGAGGTCTCGAGTTCTAATATTGGTGGAGGCAGATTGCATGCACGGATACGGGAAATTACCTAGCGCTATTAAAGGGGGGTGAGGGTGGGTGGAGTTGTCCTGTGGCATACGTGGGCTACCATGGGTGGTGGGCACTGTTAAAGGGGGGCTTCAAGTGCTGTTGAATCCCCCCATAATTGAAAAATTACTTTTTTTTACTTTTTTAATTATTTTCAAGCTTTTATCAGTGCTTTTCTGAGTGCTAAAAAAAGGGACCCCCTTTATCTTAACCTCGATTAACAACGCTTTTTTAGCATTGTTAGATGACTTTTATAGCACTCATAAAGGAAATATTTGTAGTAGTGTTATAATAATATCTGAAACATAATATAGATGTATTAAAAACATCATTATATCAAGTATTAAATGATGGTGATCAAAATCGAATTACATCGATTCGTGAGGCGGTAGTCCGCCGTACACAAGATCGACAATTTTCCTTCCCATTTGATGTAATAAGAGATGTATATAGATCATTACAATAACATAATATAATAAATTTATATTTATTATACATATATTGTTATATAATCATGATTTAATAATATTTTACAGAGGTATAAGAAGAAAAAAAAATCTAAAAATTGAAAATTACCACTTTTCTGACAACTTCATTAGGTTTGACCCAAATTGCTACCTAGGATTGATTTTTGATCAAATAAGGGGATATAGGATGTTGATATAGGACAAAAAATTATTTTTGAAGGTATTTTACAAACCAAAAAGTATTGGATGTTTATACAGGGAGGGGAGTGGGTGGCCTCGTATAAGTGGTGGAGAGGACACACATGAAATATTTTAAAAGTTTCAATTAAACCAGTGATTTTATCCTGATAAAATTCTCGATAATAGTTTATTATGAAACCTTATAGTTTATAATGTTAAAATCTATTCATTAAGTTGGTTTTTTTAAAAAAAAAAGGTCATTTAACAATAATTGTTTTAGTTTTTTCCATGGTAAATCAGTGTTTACCTTAACCACAACAATTAATGTATAATTATATTACTCTTTATAACTGTCAAAAATAAGTCAACTTTATTTATAATATAAATTATAGTAACTATAAATATGGAATCTATTTGTATAAATTCAATTAAAAAAAAGAAAAATCCAACTTAATATTATACCAAGAAACACGATGACCAAGTAGGTTTCTAATTATAAAATTCACATAAGTATAGAGTGTTTTAATATCAAAATATATCAAGAAATTGATTTAAATAACCTAAATTGTTTTAAATAATATATAATTGAAATAATTTACATTAAATTCAATTTAATTTATAAATTATTCTTTTGAAATATCTAGTTGAAAAGTATGGTTTCAATAAAAATTACTATTTTTGTTTATTCATCAAAAAATGAAAAATATCATAAAAATACAAAAAAATAACCCAAATATAAATCTTTCGTGTTTACATAAAAATTCATGTATATTTTATACTATATTTATTAAAATTTTGAAAGAATAATTTAAAAATATGTGTGAAATGCATGATTATACCATCTTTTTTAAGAAACATAGATTTTTAGAAAACATTTATTTTTCTTAAAAATTATTATTACTATATTTTTAATCTATATATTATCAATTAATTCTTTAAAAATTGTTAAACAAAATAAATTTAATGTTTTATCCATCACTATTCGTTACCATAAACTTAACATTTAGTTTATAATTTACAGTTTTAAATAATAATAATTTAATAGAGTATTGTGTTTTGTTTAGTAATGGTGTTGTGTAAATCGAAGGCTTTCTAAGAGATTGAAATTATTTATGAAAATATAGAATAATGTTTCAAGGTGTTACATCCTCTTCAAATATTTTGGTTTTAGCTTACACACATTGTCAATCATGATGTTCCTCTTTTAAAATATTGGTGTGTTATAAATAAACATAAAAACATTTTTAATTTTAACCAAATAGTCTAAACATAACTCAAACTACAATTTAATATTTAAAATTAACAGAAAACCACTTCATAATTCTTTAAATTTTTCATGTATACAAATAAAAACATTAATTATATTTTTGTAACACCCATGTAATATAATTGATTTAAATTTAATTTAATTATGTATTTATTTTAATATAAGAGATATCTATATCATAATTTTTATAAAAAAATAATGTTATTACTTTTTATAGTAAACAAATGGATATAAAAAACCATATGCATTTTAATGAATATTTTAAAATGCTATAATTCTTAAAAATGGGGGTTTTCATGGTCCATGAATGGTTTGTCAAACCAAATAGTTTTTTTCGGTACCTGTAAACCTTATTTATTCATGGTGGTGACCATTACAGTTTTAATCATTATAGGATATCGTGAAACCCCATCCATTTAGGTTCTAGTGTGATCTATTGTTTCTCTCACATATTTGTCACACGATTAAGTTAATCATGGGGCAAAACCATGTGGACTAAAAATAATTTTCTTAAAGTAAAATTATTTAAACAACACATTCGTCTTTATATCATGAGTCCCCTTCTCATCAATCATCTCATTAAACAAACAACATACATCCCATAAGATATAAATTTCTATATATGATTTTATTTTGACTCCTTACCATATTTTATGATGTTTTCAAGGTATTTTACCCTTTTTTTCCTTTCTATTAAATTAATTTCATTTATACCATTTATCAAAGGATTATCATACATTTTGTAATCATAATTCACTATTCATGTTGGGATTAGGGTTTTGAGATTGTCTTAGCCTTATGTTTTGGTTTCCTAAGTCTTGTATATAGTGGTTGTTTCTTTATTTGTTGTTCTCTATTGATAGAAAAATATTGTGAATCTAATATAATTTTATTAAAGATTATATTTCAAAAATATTCCTTTATATTATAATTTATGATTTTATTGATAATTATAAATTTCATTTTATAAAATTATATTCTTTTATGTCTTTTTTAAGAATTTAAATACTGATTTCACAAGTTTTTAAGATTAACATAATGGTTTTTTCATTTGATATTCACACATCTACATGATATTGAATATTCTCATATTCGAAGAACATATTGTAATGACAATTAGGGAATTTAAAAGGATTAGGGATGGTAAATATTGGTCATTTCCTTTTGTGATTCTAAAATGTAAACATTATTTAAATAATATTTTGAAAATTTCTTTCATTTCAAAATGGTTTCCAAAAGGGTTTTAAAAGTTTTATTTATATTAAATAACATGGACATGTAATCATAAGTAAGTTTTCATGTAGAGACATGTTCAGATAGTTTTTAAGAAAAAATATTGATTCTTGAAACCCTCATTTGTTCCTCTTGTGTGATTCCTTATGTTTTTTTTGGGTATGTTTATATGATAATTATATGATTAAAAAATAGATTGTTTCATATGAAAAAGTTATAGGTAAGGTGATATTTATTATTTATGCTTATGATTTATGTGATTATCATTGTTTGATTTTTTCCTTACCTCCACATGGATTTATCATTGAATCAAGGGAAACTATGTGGGAGACATTGATTCATTCTACATAAGTATTCCCAAAAACTGGCTAATATCACTATGTTTTTGTTTTTTTTGGGATAAGGTAGTTCTCCTAGTGAGCCATTTTTGGGTAATTTGTGTTTATTATGTATTTTTGGGATAAAAATAGTCTTAAATTTGGTCTCTTGTGAATTTTTGTTTTAGTTTGATCCCATATTAGGCACTATGGACATTTCCATAACAAGTTTTCATTGATTTTTGGTTTATGTAAGGGATTTTTATCATTGATATATATCACCAAGTTATTTTTTATTATGGAACTATTTGTTTATCAGATATATATTATTTTCCGATGTTGTTTTTTGTTATGATTTTTTTTTATATAATTTAGTCGGCTTTCAAAATGACTTTTAAATGTAAATTATTTTAATTTATTTTTTATAAAAGGAGGAATGTTTTATATCAATGAAAATATTTTTTAATGTGGGAATATGGGTCCATTTTATTTTATTTTAAATATAAGTCCATCATTTCAAGTTCTACTATTTTTTATTAGAAACTATAGGATTGACTTTTTTGTTTAAAGTAAGGTAATTTCCATTAATTGGAGTCATAATATGTTATTTTTATTTTACATTGTATATTTTTCAATAAAAATATTTATTATCTAAAAAATTTAAAACAAGAATTGATGAATTTTTATTTAATGGAATTGTATAGACTCTCTAGTATAGTCTTAGAGAGATTTTTATCTCACACCCTATTTATATAATCATTTTTATGTATATATATTTTAGGTTTGATACAATATTATTTTTCTATTTTAGTTTCTCTATCATTATCTTTGGTAAATTTTCGAGTTGGGATTATTTTGATAAATCATGGCATCCAATGATTTATTTTGGAATTTAGGTTCATGTGTTTATTATTGTTTTATTTCATGGTTTATCAACCTAGAAAAATTTATTTTAATTTTTTTATTTTTTACTTGTTCTTTCTTGTATTGTATTTTAGTTTTTATTATGTTTCATATTAATTTCGATTAGTTTAATAATAATTTTCAATTAAAACTCATCGGGTTCCTTATTTATTTATATGTAATTATTTTATCTTTTAAGGGTTTTCAAGGTAAGGATGACCCATACTCGATATTGGGTAATAGAATTTGTTTTCAACTACTTTGATTTTTGGGAGAGACCAATACCAAGTTGATTTTCATGATGAACAGGAAGTAATTTCAAGGTTGTGTTCTTCAAGAATATTATTTATGATTATTGGAAATATGGTCGAATGAAATGTCAAGTAGGTACAGACCAATTCATTATAAAAATCATCAGAGCCTATAATTTTTAGAAGTCTTGGTTCCTAGAGAGGCTCTCTTTTTTATTGGATAGATTTTTAGTCGTGAGATATTGATTTTGAGAATAAAAATGATATGTGAAAAGAGTATCTAAATAGCTCATTCAGATTCATAATATTCAGTATCCATGGTTAGTTTGTGTTTCATATATTTTTGTTGTGTTATTTATTTATTTGTTTTAAGTAATATTATTTTTGAATCTCCTATGAGTTATAAATTTGGATTTAGGGGTTCTCCTATATTTTGGGGTGAAATTGGATAAAAAAATATGGGTTCCCATTTAGATTTCATGGCCAGGTAAACAATTTGGAACCCATAGAGAATAGTTTTGAGAACCATATATATCATGTTTTATGATTATTTCATGACCTACAACACTGTGAATCTAATCCCAATATAGATCTACATCACTCCTGGGATTTATGTTTTTTCACTCTTGGTTTTCAATTTCTATAAAAGAGTTTCTAATTTTATATAGTTTCATTAAATAATTTTATATTATGTTTTAATGTTTTTAAAGTATATATTTCATGATGTGTTGTCTTATATTTTTTTACATTATTTTTAATGGTAATATGTGAAAATGGGAACTTCATAAAATATTGGATTTAAATACTCATCAAGGTTTATTTTTTTGAAAGATAGTATATTTAGTTCTTGTTAAATATTTTATAAAGAGGTAGACTCAATTATGGAATTTAGATAAAATTATTTGATGTTTATGTGATATTTTTTGTAATTCGTTAGAAATCAATTTTAGTTTTTATATCCACTATTTATAATGAATCAATTTAATTGATAAATTGTATCATTTAGTTTTTAAAAGTATGTGAAATATTTTATAAATATATATTGAATTTAGAGGGATGTTGGGTGAATTTCTTATCAGTTACCATTCCTAATGAACCAATTTTGAGTTATTTTATAAGTTATTTGAAATTTCCAAAAATCATGTAATTATGATTATGATTGTTTTTTATGAGTTAGGTTGTTATATTATATTCCCACATTTCATTAGGGTTATCTAGTTTTATTTTCAGTCATGAACCAAAGATTCCCATATATTATGTTATTTAAAAGTTCCCTCTATAATGGAAAATTGATGAATTAAAAGGCCTATTTATAGTGATGATAATATTCACAAATTCTATTATTTCATGGAAATAATCCCTTCATTTCCAAACACTTAATAGAGATGTGTGGTCATAATTTTATTTTCAATTGGATAGTGTCTCAATATTGTTTAACTATTATCAACCAACATTTTTCAAAAACTAAGCATCAATAAAAAATTGGAGTGGCTAGAAAGGATTGAGTGGATCCTTAATCCAGTTAATACTTTTGAGGATTCAAGGGTGGATGTTTTTGTAGGTTGCCTAGTTTTAATGATCCATGTGTTGTGGGGGTTGGTGATCTATTTTAACTTTTAAATGAATTAATCTGGGGAATTCATCGAGAACATGTTCATTAAATGGTTCTTCACTAATAGAATGAATGTATAAAAATATCTTGAGTTCATGAGCCTTATATTTGGGAGAGATTTTAGTGAAGGGGTGTGTTGATAACATTATAGATAATGTAAAGTTCTCTTGTAAGTTTGGTTTTAATGACTCTATGAATGCTCATTTACATGGTGCAGATCATGGCATAGAAATTATATCATTGGTGAATTCTTCAGGTCTAATATAATTTGAGTAACTATATAAGAGTTCCGTGGGGGTGAGCTTTGACCAGTCTAGGAAATATTTTATGCCTGACACCTTATGTGGTCTAACTATAATTGAAGGAAAATTGATGAGTGTCGAGTTGAAGATGGATGAGATCAAATTTAATAAATAGGTGGGAGTTTTTCAGTCTTCTTTTTCACCAATTTTCCCACATGATAATTTTTTACATCTTAATGGAAATAATATTGGGGCTATGAGGATTTTTAATCCCTCTTTTTTTAAGGAGTTGTAGACCTATCTATAATATGTCCTTTTGTGCCATCCATTGTGGTTTTGTAAGTGTGTATTTTTTAAGAATAAATGGTAGTTCTTTATATTGATATGCATTCTTATTTGTAGTTTTCTATCATGTAGGTTTGATTTTGTGGATTTGGTTTTGATTAATGTTTTTAGTTAAGGATTTTTAGATATTTTTTATGGATTTTTCCTTTGGGTTTCACATTACCAGTTATAATGGATTATGTTTATTGTGGGGTGGTGCTTTGTTTGGATGAAAGAATCTTATTTCTCAGGTTTTGTATGTGTGGTTTTAGTAGTGACGTGAATATTTTTTCAGTGGGTTAAACAAGTGATTACCCTATATCCAATCCAAATTGACTTGTAATAATGTTACTATTTTAGTGAGTATGTATGGGTGTTGGTTTGGTTTTTTAGTTTTAATGGGAGATGGTGTCCTGCGGTTGTGGTTATTATTCATCCTTATAGAGTGTCATGATATGATATGGGATAACACATTTTTTTCATGTGGTTATAAATTAAGAGTGATATTCTAAATGGTTTCTATGTGATCACATCCTATTTTTTATAGTTGTTTTTTTGGATTGACAAGCTCTTTTTGGATTATCAGTTTTGGTTTGGGATAGATTTTCCTCTTCATGTGTGTCACATATAAGATTTAGTTATATATCAAAGTAGTCCATATTTAGGCGTTATTCTATCATTTTACCAATTTAGATTAAATTTAAATGGGGGAATACTTGTACAAGTTATACATCCTCTTAGAACATGTGGTTTGTTAGTTGTGGTTTAATTGGTGCTTGGAGATTCTCAATGATTTTTCAAGGATTGGGTTTGTAATGATATAATATTTGTTTGAATTTTTTAGGCACTCCTTTTCCAATATTCCTTTGCTGGTTTTCCCCATCCCACCTACCACATGTATTGGGGGTGGTTAGGATTTAAATTTCTTTGAACTTCTATGTTTACAATGTAATTTATAAGGTAATAAAGAGGCTTGTTGGGGATAATTTTAAAACCATCTGTTTTTATTTTTTTTAATATTATTTAATTATTATCTTATTTTATAATTTTTAATTTAATGGTCATAATTTTAAATAAATTGTGGTTTTCATTGTATTTCTTGTATAACATGTTGATTGATAGAACCTTTAATAATTCAATGAAACCAAAGAAAATGATTTATTTATTTACATTCCTCTTTTTAATATTTGTTGCATTATTTTTCAATCTATTTGGTGTGTTACATGTAATTTTGTGGATTATTTAGTGTGTGTAATGACATATATAGTTGGAATATGGTTAGTAGAAACCATGAAAACCAAACCATGCTGGGTTTGGTGTGCTAAATATTGGCTCTCGTGTGGTTATTGTATGATTTTTCAAACCATGTGATCTGTAACGTCCCAAAATTTCATTAATGGAAATCCATATTTGTCTAATCAAATTTCTCTTTATGTAAATTGTTTATATAAAATGTCAACTTCTTTGGTTTTTTATTTAGAATTGTGATAGTTTCTAATATAATTATTGAAAAGTGATCACATGATTAGTATAAATATAGGGCTTTAACAAATACAATTTACTCAGACAAAGGAAGTGATAACCTCATCCAGTATAATTTCTCCATACGAAGCCCATTTTTTAGAGACTGGAAAATAGGTGGCATCATTGGGATTCGATTATGAACAATCCAAAGCCGAGATTCATCATGTCGAGATCGAACGGAACTGTCGATGGGAGAGTTGGAAGTTGATAGAAATCACAATGCATGAAATGTTATCCGGGCCACCCCAATATTCTATCACCATCGCACAACTTTCCCTTAGGTCTTATGCGAGTGTTATAAGAGGTTATGTAACAAGACCTTTGCACTATGGTTATCTATATTATTTTTTATATAATAATGAATATACATTCAATTTATTATTGTTACTATGTAAATAGTTTTTAAAGCATAAATAGTATATTTAGTTAATATTCAACTAAAAAATATATTTTAATGAATTAATTGATTTTTTAATTAAATTTATTTAAATAAAAATATTATTATTATTATATTAATTTTTTATTAAATATAAATGATAGTATAATTTTAGGAATGCAATTGTAATTTTTATTAAGCTTTGAAAGCCATTTTTTCAAAACCCATGAATTTTTGATAAATATCGGTTTTTATATTAAAAGTGAAAATTAACATATTCATAAAATTATTTAGATAAAATAAAAATTATTTCTATAATCAGGACATCAAAATTATCCAACATTGAATTTTTCATTATTTTCTGAGATAATCAAATTTTTGGGTACAAATTAAATACCTTTGAAATATATAATGTGTTTTATGACATAATAATGACCCAATATTGATTAATAAAATACTATAAGCCTTATTATCATCCAATAAATGTTTTACCATTAAAATAATGTGATTTTGGGTTTATTTGAATTATTTTACAAAGCATTAATGGACACTTCATGACTTATTAAACATCTTGTCTTCTTAAATTGTTTTCCTTGGGAGTGTGACTCACCTACACTTAAGCAACCCCATTATTTTGAAAGTTTTGTACTTTGGAATTATAAAATATTATTTTCCAGATCCCTTTTCCAAAAACTATGGGTAAAAACCATGGGTTGTTTTGTCGTTTGGATTGGTTTAATGTGAGGGTCTCAAACTTAAATAATAACGAATTCCCTCACCTTTCCTATATAAACCCACTCAAATTCCCACTTCCTCCTCACTCAAAGCCTTTGGAGTTCGTCCAACTTCTTCCCTACTCTATCTATAATCATCCCAAGGTTCCCCAACCTCCCATCAATCCTCTCTCAAGCCTCTATCAAGCCTTTGGAAGCACACATCCATGTAAGGGTTTTTCTTCGTTTCTCATTTTTGTCCAATTTTACTAATGTTGTTATGCCCTTTTAATTTCAATTATAAATGTTGGGGTATGGTTCATAACCCCCCCATACTTCCCTATTTATGTTTTAATGATGGTTTACCCATTTCTATCTCATTAAATTCCTCCCTTGTACTCTCGTTACTATGCCGAAATTCTAAAAATAATTTATCTCTCCTCACAAACATTCAAGAAATTCTTTTTCATCATGAATCTAAATTCCATTTAAATTTTTGGGTCATGTCTCTATATTAACCCATTACTTTAAATTTCATGTAAATATTATGTGAGACCCCTTTCTATCCCATCAACCATTTTTATGAATTCTTATGTCACAATGTCACGCTGCCGAAATTGCACTGATTTTCCAAGCCAATGTCATTGTGTAATGAATACCATGCCCATTTCTATTTCAAGGGTATTAAACTATATTCACATTAAGTTATTGATTATAATGTTTCATATATGAATTACACAATTCTTTATCATGGAAAAAATGATTATGTTTTATGAATCCATGATAAATGATGCATGTGGAACACTTATGCATGAAATGAAATGTTTAAGAAGGGTGCTCCCTTATAGCGCTCCAATGCATTGGGTAAAATATAGTATCATGATACGTCATGTGAAATGGGTGTTTACTCATTCTAATTCAACTACAATTAGGTTTTACTCATGCTTCATGTGCAATGAGGATTTACTCATGCTCCAAGTGCAATGAGCCTTAGGACATGCTAATTCCTTGTTAAGTGTTGTTTCCACATTTACATGTTATGATTATCTTGATTTATAATGCCATTATGTTTATGCTCTACTTGTGATATATAGATATTCCTATATTATAACTTGTATTTTACTCCTCGTGTTATTCCATTATTATTCCCTTGCTTCGATTTATATCTCACCCTTTTCTTATGCATGTCCTCAGGTTATCCCATGCAATGATAAGTATGAGGGAATGTAGTGGTCACGTAGAGAATGTTTTCAATAAATATGTTGTATTTCGTGTTTTAAGTTGTTATTTAATTGTCCTAAGACCCAAATACACTAGACCTATAGATCTTATATGTTTTATCATGTTATGTTTTTGTAATAAATTATGTTTAATTGTGTAATAAAAAAGAAGGGTTGTAATAGTTTGTATCAGAGGATAGGTTTAGTTATTATTGGGATTAGGATTAGAAAAAACTAGAAATCCATTGAGACAATACTATGTATAATAAAAACATATTTTTGTTTTCGTATGTATTTTGAAAGTGGTTTATCAAGAAAATACATCCCTATCTGGATATGAGAAGGTAGGGGCGGCTCTGGCACAAATATATCCTAGGGGTAAAACCCAAAAACACCGCTTTCAGCTAGAATCAAATGGGAACTGGTGCTTGAAAATGGGCCTTGCTGCACTCTTGGTTATGACACTCATGGTGGATATTCATTGGTAAATTCACAATCTTAGTAGGAATCATTATCAAGGGACTAAAAAATCCCTAAGAATATATGTTAGAATATAGATCATGGATGACATATAATGAAGCCAATAGATTCATATGTTAAGGAAATAAATGTTATTTATATATCATCAGTTGTGTCCTTGTATTACCCTTTATGTGTTACATATAACATTCCTTTTATTCAATCCAGTGGCTGATAATAGGAGGACTCGGTCTAACAATCGATGTGAAGATCAATGTGATGACTGTACTAATGAGATGGCCAATCCAATGGGAGAGGGAATCACAAAATGTGTCAAGCTTCTCTCTCAGATAACTCATGCTTTGAATAGAAACAAGGGTCAAGAGGAACGTTCAACCCCCCCTAAGAAAGAACAAGTCACTATCAAGGGATTCATAAGACAAAATGCTCCAACTTTTAATGGATCCTCTGATCCCTCAATCGTTGAACAATGGATCAACTCCATTAAAAAGATCTTCTCCATCTTCAATGTATTGAAAAAGAGATGGTTCTCTTGACTGCTTATCATATGGAGGGTGAAGCTAACCGATGGTGGGCGTTGGTAAAAAATACCAAGCCTGAGGAGGATTTCAAGGAATTGGAATGGAAGGATTTTTGGAAGTTGTTTTTCGATAAATATTTTTTGCGCACCCTCAGACATAATATGGAAAGGGACTTCCTTACCCTCAAGCAAAAAGACGATGAATTTGTTGGAACGTGTGAGGAAAACATCAAATGGCTTGCATGATATGCTTCCAGCTTTGTCGTTACCCCTTAATGAAAGGTTTACCGCTTCTTTGGTGCGCTGAAACCTAGCCTCCGGAAAGCACTGGTGATCCATGACATCGACAACAATGAGGAAATTTTCTGATGTGCCCTCAAGGTTGAAATAGAGATTAGAGAATCTCAGGGGTATCATGGGGATAAAATGCATAAGGTGGGCATCAATGCTAGCAGTGTGATGTATAAACCTAACAGTGCTAAGAAGATCCAGCACCCCACATGCCAACAGTGTGGAAAGAAGCACCTTGAAAATTGATGGAAGGGTGTGAGGAAAATATTTAGGAGTGGAAGAGAATGTAAAATAGCTATTAACTGTTGGAAAGAAAGACCAAAAGCAATGATAGAGGAGAGGAACAATCCATTCAAACCTCAACGCATGGTTCATTTCTACAACGGAAACGAACCAGGGCACCTTGGAAATCAGTGTGTCACGACCCACCTTCACCAAAAGGAGGTAAGGGTCACTAGATTTCCAGTCCCTTCCTTTTTTATGTTGAAGGAGAGATAATGACCCCCCCAAAACCCGCCTTCAATAGGTCCTGGAGTGGCGACCAGCACCAAGGGTATGGAATCACACACTAAATGGAAGGCATTACCCTTTTTCTTTTAATAGGATAAGGAGATATGATAGTGAATCCCACAACCCCAAAACTGAAAGTGAAAGTATGGCTGAAAGTAAACCATTCCCATATGCATGTTCAAAGGTAAAAGATACAAGTCACAAAACTCCAAAGGTGAAAAGATACCAATAAAAGGAAAACAACAACAGCAACTCCCCCAAAGTCCCAAGTTAGTACGGCTCTGCACGATCCCTGAAGTCCTCCTAGAAACCTGAAAGTAGTTTTATATACGTAGGGTGAGCATACAAGTAAAATCAGTAGTGAAAACAAAAGACTATCATGCATAAGTGAGGAGAAATTCTAATGCCTCATGTAAAAAGAGATAAACAAACACCTAACAAGGTAAAATATCCACCCAAGCCTCCCCAATGAACACTCCCCAAATAATGCAGGTCAAGTAAAGTATAGTAATAACACATCGATGTTTGGGTACCCCATGACACTTTCCCCTAGTTATTGAAGACATCCTATTCATGGAACCAATCCCACTATTCTCATCGTAGTCCCACTACCATACCCCGTACGCACACACCTGGGACACAACCTCACCACAGTCCCACTTCCAAAACCTGTCTGCAGACACATGGGCAACAACCACCACGTGTAACCACACTTGCAAGCACCTGGGTCAGAAAAACTACTGCAACGCCCAAAGACACCTGGGCCTCATCCCGAAGACACTTGGGAAACAACCTGTCTGCAAACACCTGGGTCAGAACAACTACTTCCACGCCCGAAGACACCTAAGCCTCATCCCAGAGACACTTGGGAAACAGCCTGCCTGCAAACACCTGGGCCAACCACCACAACCACCCAACCTGAATATTCATGGGCTAATAATAGACTTCAGTCCATCATGGCCTACCCAAAGAGTATTGGAATATTCTAGAAAGGGAGAAAAAAAGGATCTATTAACTAGCCACTCATAGGAGTGTTGGGAAAAACACCATCCCCCATGAAATGGGGGTGTTCGGCACTAAGTTCTCAACTTGGGTGGTGTGCAAATAAGAAACACAAAAACTACAATTATATTTATCAGTAGAAATCACTCACCCAATCTAGGTTTTTCTTCAGCCAGCCAAAAGAACACTATCCTCACTACTCATTCATATGAGAAGAGAACAACACCCATGCCCAAGTCACAATTGAGGCCAAACCAAATCCCCATTTATCCCATCCTTGTTTTCATGTACATGTAATCTCATTTAAATAAAGTTCCTCACTACTGAGAAACTAACAGTATAAGCACAAACCAAGGGAGAAAGTTACATCCAACATCAATTTAATCATTCAAACCCAGTTCTCTTGAAAAGTCACAACAACAAAGGGATAAGATAGATCCATTGAAGTACTGGAACCAATGAAAACCCCAAGATACAGCCCCATGTTCCCAAAATCTAGGATCCAATGATTTCTCAACAATAGAGGATCCCACCCCAATTCGTGATATAAGAAGAGTAATCACACAGCTTTAAATTCACAACCCGGGAAAGTATAACAACAGGGGATCCCATCCCCACCCGTATCGCCCCAGAAATCAACGCGTTAAAGAAACAACCAAACTGTTACCACCAATACAAGGTAGACCCATTCAAGTATTTTCATATTTAAAGGATTTAACACACTCCATGGTTTTAATTCCACTATGACTTAACCGGGGTTATCACAGAAAGGGCTTGATCCCAGTGCATTCAATTTATTTAACTGAGTATACGTAATTAACCAATTCCAGGTTACGGTTATTTAAATATCCAAAAACACCGAGGTTCATTAGTGCACAGAGAAAGACCACCAACTTCCATGATTTTAACTGAGCATAGGCCCATATAATTCAAAACATATATCAAAAATAAAAGAGAACAGTAGGTCATAGATCACACCCCACTTCATTCATTAAAGGTCTGTTTATTATCTTCATTAAGTTAGGTTTTATCTATTTCCACAGAGACAAAAGCATACCCACCCCACATGATACACAGAAAGGAGAGATAAAGGTAATATCCCTACCTGATGGATCAAGGATCGACGTTAATTCCTCATGTGGAAACCGGAAAATAGGAGTGGCATGAACTCCACGGAATGTTAAAGGAAAACTTCACAACAGGTGTACGGCTCGTCGGGAGGAAGGGTTCTCCGAGCACTGGGTAATAGAAAATAAAACCCTGGGAGAAAAGAAAGACTTTTGTTATAAAGATTGATATACAACATCCCCTCGATGGTTACGATATGGATAAAAACTCATAACCGTGGTAGAAACGGGATCGTGGGTTGACCATGCGGCTGGGCCACCCCACTCATAACTTGAAAGGTTTGTGCCCTTCAGGGTGGTTAAAAAAGATGCACACCTCACCAATCATTCAATTTAAATGCCATTAATGGGAATTAATGGGCATTAAAATAGTTTTAATGGGGTAAAAATGGTTTAAAACCCAATTAGCGCAAAAAGGAGGTACTGCTAGAAAACCCGTGGGGGTAGGCGAGAGCTACCGATAGCCGAGAGATATGGGTTGGTGATAGCTACTGGTAGCTGAGAGCATTTGGTTGGAGACAACTACTGGTAGCTGAGAGCTACTAGTAGCCTATAGTTACCGGTAGTCGTGAGCTACTGGTAGGCGAGGGCTACTGGTACCACAAGTTCACTGGTAGGCTAGGTCTACCGGTAGACCGAGGCTATTGCTAGGAGTCACGAGATGCTGGGATGGCCTTCCAAACCACCTAGAACACCTCAAAATTATATTTTTACCAAGTAATGGGCCCCAAAAACCTGAGCCATTACACAGTGCCCTATGCCAAGGGTTTTTGGAGGCAACCAACAACCTCCATGGCAACAAGGGTGAGATTTTTTCATCACTACTATTGAAGTGAACCCTGACAACAATGTGGTGACAAGTACAATAGAAATTCATTCAAGAATGGATAACGTACTTTTTGATTCAGGTTCTACTCATTATTTTATATCGCAAAAGTTTAGTAGAACAATCCCAGCACCACCACAAATCATGGATGTGAAGATGTCAGTGATTACAAAAAATGGGGAAATCATTGCATCTATGGAATATAACTCCTCCCCTATCATAATCCATGGAATAAGCATCCTGGTGAACCTCATCATACTCCCTCTGATATAATTTTATGAAATCCTTGGCATGGATTATCTTTCCTTATATAGAGCCTACATAAATTTCAATGAGAGGGAAATCACTCTCGATGTGAAGAATCAACCCACAATTATTTACAAGTGCAAGGAGGAAGATTAATATTCTTTAGCTCTATCATCTCAAGTGTGGATATTACATCCCTATAAGATTGCGTATCAAGATAAGATGAATAAGTCTAAAGAGGTAACCATCCAAAAAGACATGCCTATTATGATGGAATTCGCTAAAGTGTTTCCGGAGGATTTTTTCCGGTATTCCTTCTATAAGATATGTTCAATTCTCAATTGAACATATACCTGGGGCATTACCAATATCCAATCATCCATATATAATGGATGTTGTGGAGCTTGAGAGATGAAAAAAAAACTATAGGAGAATCTGGATAAAGGGTTTATAGGCCCATGTGCTTCTCCATGGTGTGTGCCAGTCCTCTTTATCAAGAATAATGATGGGTCAATGCGCCTTTGCATTGATTATCATGAGCTCAACAAAATCATGATAAATAACAAGTATCCTATCATATGAATTGATGACTTGTTCGATCAGCTACGTGGATCACAATATATCTCCAAGGTGGATTTGCGGTTGGGATATTATCATGTAAGGGTGACGAAGGAAGATATCCCTAAGAATACTTTTCGTACAAGATACGGGTTCTATGAATTCATAGTAATGCCTTTCAGACTCACTAATTCCCAAGAAATCTTCATGGACTTGATGAATAGAGTCTTTAGATATTACCATGGATAATCTGTGGTAGTCTTTATAGATGATATTCTGATATACTCCAAAACCATGGAGGATCATGAAGAGCATCTATGAACTGCACTAGAGACCTTGCAGAAGGAGAATCTCTATGAAAAGTACAGCAAGTGTGAGTTGTGGTTGATGTAGGTCTCATTGATGGGTCATATCATCACAAGAAATGGGATATATGTGGATCCCTCCATAACAGATGCAATTGAGAGATGTTCGAGGCCAACATCAGTAACAAATATATGTAACTTTTTGGGGTCAGCTGGATATTATTGAGGATTTGTGATAAATTTGTCACAATTGTCCAACCCTCTTACCAAGGTGACTTAGAAGGGAGTAAAGTTTTCCTGGAGTTGTGAATATGAAGAATGCTTCATGGAGTGGAAAAGGAGGATTATCGCTATGCCTGTTCTCACATTACCCACAAGTGGAGAACTTTTTGTTGTATTCAGTGATGCTTCAAAGAAGGGTATGAGGTGTGTGTTGATAAAAAATACAATTTCATTTCCTATGCTTCAATTCATTTGAAAGTTCATGAACAGAACTATCCAACACATGACCTCAAGTTGGCTATCACGATCTTCACTTTAAAATTTTGGCGGCATTATCTCTTTGCGGAGAAGTGTGAAATATATACGGACCACAAAAGCCACAAGTATATATTCACACAGAAATAGTTGAACATGCACCAACGAAGATGGTTAAAGCTGATCAAAAACAGTAAATTCTCAATCCATTACCACCCTGGGAAAGCAAACTAGTTGGAAGATTCCCAAAGTAGAAAGGTCCCAGCAATTATATCATTAATGATAATTGAAAAGGATCCAATCGTTTTAGATTTGATGATGATGGACATGGAAATCAAAAAGAAGGGAACATCATCAATCCTTTCAAAAATTATTGCTCAACCGTCACTTTTAGAATGGTTAAAGGATTCTCAAAAGGATGATGTTGGAATTTAAGATAATGTGGAAGCTATCAGAAAAGGGAAATCCATAGAGATTAAAGTTAATGAAGAAAGAATTGTGAGATTTAGGAAAAGAATTTGTGTTCCATCATGTATAAAGTTGAAGAAGGAACTTTTGGGTGATTCACTTGGTTCAAATTTCTCTATTCACCCAGGAAACACAAAGATGTATCAAGATATCTTAGTGCATTATTTGTTGGATAATATGAAGAAGGGGATCTATGAATATAAATCTAAGTGCCTGGTGTGTCAGAATGTGAAGGAAGAGAGGTAGAATTCTAAAGGGATGATGCAACCGTTGCCCATACCAGAATGGAAATGCAAGAACATCACCATGGAATTTTTCACCGGACTTCCGAAGACATTAAAAGAAAAAAAATGAAATTTGGGTTGTTGTGGATCATCTTACAAATTTTACACTCTTCATTTCTATTTGGGAGGATTTATAATAGGATATACTGGCACAAATATATGTCAGGGAAGTGGTAAGGATTCATGGAGTACCACTATCTATTGTGTCCGATCGAGATCCAAGATTCAGCTCCATGTTTCGGAAATGTCTTCAACATGCTCTGAATACTGAACTGAACTTCAGTACGGCCTATCATCCTCAAACCAATGGCCGATCATAGCAGACTATCCAAACCCTTGATGACATGTTGAGAGTGTGCTCAATGGACATTAAAGGAGTATGGGATCAACATTTTCCTCTAGTTGAGTTCTCTTATAATAATAGTTTCCACTCGAGCATCCAAATGACACCATATGAAGCCCATTATGATAAAAGGTGCAGAACACTGGCATGTTGAGATGAGGTTGGTGAGTGTAAGGTGCTTGGACCAGAAATGGTTGAACAAATGGTAGAGAAGGTAAAAACCATTCAGCAGCATATCAAGGCATCCCAGAGTTGGCAGATGAGTTATAAAGAGAATCATCGATGAGACCTTGAGTTTAAAGTTGGAGACATGGTTTTTCTATGCATATCTCCATGGAATAAGGTCATGAGGTTTGGGAAAAAGGGGAAGTTAAGTCCAAGGTACGTCGGCCTCTTCGAGATTCTTGATTGTGTCGGAGCTGTGGCCTACTGACTAGAACTTCCACCTACCATGGACAAGGTACATGATGTCTTTCATGTATCCCTGTTAAGGAAGTACATATCGGACCCTTCACTTGTACTCCCTTCAGAGGAGGTATAGTTATAGGATGATCTTTCTTATGATATGGAACCAGTGAAGATCTTATATTGTAACGAAAAAGTTCTATGATATAAGACAATGACCCTCATCAACTTGTAGTGGGGAAACCACAAGTTTGAAGAAGCGATGAGGGAATCAGAGGAAATGATGAAACAGAGTTACCCACATCTGTTTTAGTGTGGGAAAATAAAATTTCGAGGGTGAAATATTTTAAAGGGGGGAAGATTGTAACGACCCAAACAATGATTAATGGAAATCCCTCTTGACCTAATTAAATGTCTCTTAATTTAAAATGTTAATAGAAAATGTCAACTTCTTTGATTTTATGTTAAGAATTGGGAGTGTTTCTAATATAACCATTTAACATTGATCACATGATTAGTATAAATATAGGTCTTTAAGAAATCCAATTTACGCAGAAAAAGGAAGTGATGGTATCATCTAGTAGAATTTCCCCATTCAAAGCCCATTTTTCAGAGCTCCGAAAAGAGGTGGTTTCATTGGGCTATGCTTTTGACCAAGCCCAAGCAGAGCTTTATAATGTCAAGATCGAACAGAACTGTATATGGGAGAAGTGGAAGTTGATAGAAATTACCATGCGTGCAATGTTATCTGAGCCACCCCAAGAGTCTGTCATCATCAAGAACCTTACCCTTAGGTCTTATGTGGGTGTTATAAGAGGTTATGTAACAAGACCTTATCACTATGGTAATGTACATTATTTTTGTATATAATAATGAATATACTTTCATTTTATTATTGTCACATAGTAAATAGTTTTTAAACCAAAAATAGTATTTTTAGTTAATACTCAATTAAGAAATTTATTTTGATGAATTAATGGATTTTTGAATTAAATAATATTTTAGTAACATATTATTATTATTATTATTAAATTTATTTTTTATTAAGTATAAATGGTCAAATAATTTTCGGAATGCAATTGTAATTTCTATTAAGGTTTGAGAGCGATTTTTTGTCAAAACACATTAATTTTCCATAAATGTCATTTTTTATTTTAGAAGTGAAAATTAACATATTTATGAAATTATTTAGATAAAATATAAATTATTTCTAGAATTAGGACATTGAAATTATTCAACGGTGAATTTTTCATGATTTTCTAAGATAGTCAAATTTTTGGGTAAAAATTCAATACCTTTTAAATATATAATGTGTTTTATGACATCATAATGATCCAATAGTGATTTATTAAAATACTATAAGCCTTATGTTCAGCCAATATATGTTTGAACATTAAATTAATTTGATTTTGGGTTTCTTTTAATTATTTTACAAAGCATTAGTGGACCCTTAGAGACTTATTAAACATCTTGTCTTTTTAAATTGTTTTCCTTGGGAGTGTGACACACCTCCACATATGAAACCCCATTATTTTAAGATTTTGGAACTTTGGCCTTATAAAATATTGTTTTCCACATCCCTTTTCAAAAATCCATCGGCAAAAAAGATGGTTTTTTTGTGTTTTGGATTAGTTTAATGTGAAAGTCCCAAACCTAAATAATAAAGAATGACCTCACGTTTCCTATATAAAGTCACCCAAACTACCACTTCCTCCTCACTTAATTCCTTTGGAGTTCATCCAACCTCTTCCATCCTTTATCTATAATCCTAAAAAGTTTCCCCAATACCTTTAGAAGCCTCTCTAAAGCCTCTCTTAAGCCTTTTGAATCACACTTCCAAGTAAGGGTTTTTCTTCCATTCTCATTTTGTCCATTTTTTAAATGTTGTTATGCCCTTTAAATTTCAATTATAAATGTTGGGGTTATTGTTTTTCACCTCCCCCATACATCCCTCTTTATGTTTGAATTATGGGATACCCATTTCTCTCTCATTAAATTCCTCCCATTACACTTGTTACTATGCCGAAATTCCGAAAGGAATTAATCTCTTCTCACTTTCAATCAAGCAAATAATTTGTATAATGAATCTAAATTCCATTAAAATTGTTGTAAAATTATATATTTGACCCCCTTACTTTCCATTTTATATAAATATGATAAGACACCCCTTTCTCTACCATCAACCATTTTTATGAATTCTTATGTCACTGTGTCACGCTGCCGAAATTGCACTGATTTTCGAAGCCAATCTCATTGTGTAGTGAATAACATGCCCATATCTCTATCAAGGGTATTCACCATTATGAACATTTACTTATTTGTTATAAAGTTTCAAATATTAATTATACATTCCATTATTGTGGAATAAATGATGATTTTTTATTAATCCATTTTATATGATACATGTGGCACACTTATTCGTGAAATGAAATGTCTAAGAAGGGTGTGCCCTTATAGCCCTCCAATGCTTTGGGTAAAGTATAGTATCATGATATGTCATGTGAAATGGGTGTTTACTCATTCTAATTCAAGTTCAACAAGGTTTTACTCATGCTTCATGTGCAATGAGGATTTACTCATGCTACATGTGAAATGAGCCTTGGCTTATGCTAATTCCCGGTTATGTGTTATTGCCACATTTCCATGTTATGATTATCGTGACTTATCATGCATTTATTTTTATGCTCCTCTTGTTCTCTATTGATATTCCTATTTTCTAACATGTATTTTACTCTTCATTTTATTCCATGATTATTCCCTTACTGTGCTTTATACCTCACCTTTTTCTTATGCATGTCCTCGGGTTATCCCATGCAATGATACATACGAGGGAATTTATTTGTCATGTAAAAGAATTTTTCAATAAATATGTCTTATTTATTGTTTCAAGTTGTTTTGTAATGATCCTAATCCCCAAATACACTAGACCATGTGATCTTCTATGTTGGATCAAGTGATGTTTATGTAATAAATTATGTTTAATTGTGTAATAAAAAAGCAGGGTTGTCATATTATCTACCGTGATTTCAGTTAATTATTATATTAACTAAATAATTATTTTATTTTATTTCATAGATACCCTCCTCCTATCTCATATTGTGTGGGAAACCCTGGTATCCTGATGTATTTATTTTTATTACTTCATCATTTTAACTCATTTCTTCCAGTTTTCAGGAGGTTTTCATTGTATTGTACTACCTTTCTATCATCCTCTTATTCCATTTTACATTCTTCAATTTATCATTGGATTATTATTCCTACAATACACATAAATAATTATGTAATTTAAATTGTGTTTTCTATTTCATTCTAGAATATGGTTTTAGTTTCTTAGGGCCTATTAAGGGTGATCCTTGCTTCCTTTGGCATTCACCAAAAAGGTGACACATTGCAACTCCATTCCAATTTTTTTACGTTGGCTCTTCTACGTTATTCCATTATTTTAATATTTATTATGTAATATTGTTTTATAAATTACATTTTTTCAAATTTATATTTATCTATGGAATTTTTAATGAATTAATAATTTGTTTTCAAGAGTATATGACCTTGTAATAATTATGTCTTCTAAAAAAATCCATGCATCACATTAGAATTATATTTATTCATATTTCAATAAATTATAAAAATAACATTAGGATTTTTAAAAGGTTATGGGATTGAAAATATAGGTTTTGGGTCCTTTTATCAGTTTTAATGAAAAGAAAAAATTATTTAAATAATTATTAAAAAATAGAGTATTATTATAAAAGGTTTTGGAATGTTTTTCAAAAGATTGATTTATAAGATAGAAATATTTCTCAACATTTTAATTTTGTTTTCTTATTGAATATAGTTTATAACATCAAAATATTAAAGAATTGATGCTTGAAATCCTTATCGATACACCTTGTGTGATGGCTTTTGTGGGATTTTAACTTTTAGGATGTTTATTTGATAATTATATTATGTAAAATGGAGTTTTTTGTGTAATAGTATTAGAGGTGAGGGGAGATTTATTATTATTAATTATGATCGATGTATTGATCATAATTATATTTTTTTCACACCTCTACATTAGATTTTTCATGGGAACTCAAGTTAACAATACAGAGACCATTATTCATGCTACATGTCACGAGCGGGACCTACCAGTCCCGATCTACAACTACCTCAAGCCCGCCTCCATAGGGTAGAGGCTGGTGACCAGCATCGAAGGCGTAGCAATCTCAGGGAGGCCTTTGCCTAAGTACCTATACACACGCACACACGACCCCACTCGATGTAGAAGTACAAAGGAAAAAAGAAAACAATATGAAAAATAGATATAACCCAACCACAGCCATGAATCAACCACTAAATAGAGCATGTAATGTGATGAAATTACTGACAAATAAACCGAACAGTAAAAAGAGAAAAACATGCGCCCAAGCACAAAGGTGCCACAACCCGGAAACATGTAACAAAAGGAAACAACTAGATAGATCCCCACCTGATAACTCTGGCACTACCAAGACATGCTATCCGACCTCGAGTGACCTATGTGCTCCTTCGTAGTCACGATTGACATGTCCATCGTTTGTAAGGGCACACTAGGTGCCGGGAAAGCCCAAGCAGGGGTGAGCATAAAGATACTCAGTAGGATTCCACGAAAGCTCGAGGGAGCAAAAAAGGATCCACTAAAGAGGTGGGTAGTAGACAGAACTAGAACATTAAAAGAGTATAGTAAAGAGAGTGCAGGTCACCTCTATAAGAGGAAAGAAGTAAACTTTTCCAAACGCAAGGAGCTAGGAATGGTGAGAAGACAAATTTCTCGCCGGCTCTTCACTACCCATAGTATGAGAGTGGACTCATCCAACCAAGAGAAGAAAAACACGTAAAGCGTGTGGCATGACTTTTGCGTCTTCACCCCTCCTAGATGGAGAGTAACTGAACCCAAGAAGTAGGAACCGAAGTCAGGTGTATATGTATATATGCTCAACAATGTACACGAACGAGTGTGTAAGGGGACCTTTATCTCCATTCTCAACCTAGGAAGAGTCGCCAATAGTTATATGAATATCCAAAACTGAACACAAACTATAACGACCCATACTTTACATACATTGTTAATACTTCGAAATTGAAGCACACTTATTACAACATATGACAAAACCACAAAGGACCGTATAGGTATAGTGTCTTTAGAAACTGGGAAACATAAACAACTGGTTCATAAATCTTCTACAGTGTCTCCCATTTATTTCATCATATCTAGAGTCCCTTTTAGCATATTCTACTTAATATCCATCTTCCTGACCTGGGGAAAAGAAAACATAAAAGGGTGAGCTCAAATGCTCAGCAAGGGGAAATAAAGGAAATAAAAATCATATCATATCTTTATGAAAATCAAAACCTGCAAAAGAGATCATAATATCTTAACATGGAATAAATCATAGAAGTGAAAATGAGATCCCCATAATCATAACATAAAACTTGAAACTTTGTGGCATGCACACATAATCATGGAAAATCATTTCTTGTTAGTCATGACTCATTGCCAAGACTATCTTAGTGGACAAAGTCCCTTTCTGAACCGAGTTCACTCCTCGTTTCAGTCCTGTATCACTGAACCGAAATAACCTTCCGTTCCAGCCATGTCTATCTCATGAGATACAAAATCTTTACCCAATGCATTGGAGGGAGATATAGGTCCCACCCATCTTATAATGAATCCTTTCTTATGTGTGCCACATAATCATAAACCATACATCATAGCGTAATCCACATAATAAAAATGGGATTCTTAAACAACAAGACATCATAAAACAATTCATATAAGATAAAGGAATTCATAAAAATGTTTCCATCACAACATAATCAAATCCATTTAATAATAGGGATAAAAACAGAACCCTTTTATTATCTTAGATGGAAAATAATTTTGATAAAATACTTGAACTTCATTCTTGAGGAAAATATCCTTTCTACTTCAAAAACACTTTTCCTTTCTTAACATGTCATACAATTTTAAAATAAAAGAAGTTGATTAAAGATAAACTTGAATACTTGTAAAGGAATCTTCTTGGAAATAATTTTTTTGAAATCCATTCATGCCGTATAAGTCAAAAAAAACATTCTTCGTACTTTTGTCGGAAAAGTCAAAAAGTACCTCGTACGAAAAACGACAAAAGATTCCTTTCATACATATTACTAAAAACTCACCGAAGGGTAAAAATGGATTTAAACAATTGTAGGTGGATGGAAATAATATTACATATTGATGAAACATGGATGTGGATGATAAAATACACCCCAGTAAATACTTACGAATAAACAATCTCGGATAAAAATGAGATTGTGATATTTTCCCTTACCTTAGGTCTGATTTGCTTTGTTCGTGTCCGAAGCTCCTGTATAATGGTTTAAATAATGTTATTGACTTATTCCAGAATCATACATATTGATATGATATCATATATGGTCATATTATTAGCTTCTTGTTAGTAATATTTCATTGTTACTTGTTACTCGGGTCTTTATAACTTTTTTTTCTTATGCGTGTTTTGTCGAATAAATTCTTATTCTTATCTTTAGGTTATAGATAATTCATTTACAGAATGGTATTAGTGTAGTATATACCATATTCATTCATTCAATTCATTTATATAATCATTATGAAATGAAGATCATGTAGAACGAGTCGCATCACATCGTGGAGACGGTATTTCGTACGTACGCACGAGTGATGATATCGTTCCTATGATCGTGGAATTGTATTGGAGTATATATATATATTATTTTAGTATCAATATTACTTCATAATAATCATATATAGTTACTCATTACACCATTATACCCATCCTTGTAAGGTGATGGTGGAAAATAGATTACACCACGGCGTGGAGACGGTATTCCGTACGTACGCACGCGCGGTGATTTCATTTTTTCCGTAGGATGGATAGATGGTGAATAAGGGTTGTTTCATATTTATAATAACATATCATTATGTAATTAATACTGATGTTATTACTTTATCATGAAACAACTAAAGAAGAAGAAGTTGAAGAAGAAAGAAATTGAAAAGATCGGTAATGGATATTACCTCTTCTTTGGAACGCCTCTTTGAATCCTCCACTTAGGGAACTAAGATTGGTCTTTGAATAAGACCAGGACCTCTAGGATTATTCTAGGGAAGTGGAGAGGAGAAAATGGCAGGGGTTGGTCGAGCTTGAGTGCTCAAATTGGTGTGAGGAGGAGGGGGAGGAGGTGCCCTTTTATAAGGCAGGAGAGGGGCACCTTAGGAATATCTCAAAATATTATTTTATATTAAAGTCAAAATCGGTTTATAATGGTTCCAAAGGGTCTTATTTCGAAGCTAGAGTGGGGATGGGTCGCAATCCTATCAACAAATAGGATTTAGACAAGTTGAGGGTATTATTTTAACCTTATCAATTAGATTTAACTCTAAGTTAATTAATTTAACTTTTACCGTGTCTTTTTGTTTTCTTTCACTATATGGTTAATAAACTTACTATAACATGACAAACGAACCCCAAATTGTTTATTATTAATTTATATATCCTTATCTAAGTCATTTGGCCGAACCTTAGATTTTTAGGAATAAAATAACAATTAATAATATAATATTTTATTTAAAAACTATTTTGTGTCAATTTTGACACTATTTGATATATGATTTTTGTGAAAGTCATAACAGAATTATATGTTCAAACCAAGTTGATTAAATCAACATTAATATATCATAGTAACCTAGAAAATTAGTGGAATTCATAAAAAGTCTTAAATTACATTTATTTTGGTATTTATATTATCAATTATGTCAATATTTCATTAATAAGATAATTACTGCATCATCTTTGTCTCATAAATAAATTAAATTATTTGATGTCTAAAAATTACAAATAAAATATCATCATGTAGGAAATCTTTTTAGCTTTCTAATGAATATTTACAATTGAATTTATCTTATGTATAACCCCATATTAAAAATGATTTACTTATTAAACTTTGATTTTAACTATTTTAACCCTTCTTTAAATAAATTAATAATAAATGTCCTAATCTAATCCAAGTGGGCCTAAATGGTCATATTTTATTCCTAAGATTGTTTTTGGTCGAATTACACTTGTCCAATAGAATTAGGACATGTGTTAGGGTAATATTAATATCATATTTACCCTTAGTTACCCTATTTACTATTAACCGCGGTAAAAAAAGTAAAAAGTTACTATTCACCAAAAAATTATTTTCATCTCATTGAACCACATTTTAGTCCTTGATATTAACCGTGTCTCTCGGATTTTAGAAATTCCATTCACAGAAGCGGTAAAATTAAGTTTTATGCAAAATTCAGTTTTTTAACCTACCACTTAGTGGTTTCACTATTCATCAAAAATTGAAAGTTTTCAGAAAAATACCAAAATTTCACCCTAGGCTAATTTTGATATTCTGAGTCAAAAATGAACTCCATTTTGAAAAATAAAATTTCTAAAATTTCAAAAAGTGGTTATTACTATTCATAACGGCTAGTTTTAATAGCATATTGTTGTTTAGTGAAACTCGGTATTGCGTACGACGCAAGCTATCGAGGAAGGTCGCGATTGCGTTAAAGCAAGCCAAGCAAGTGTTGTGTAGAAAAAGATTCCTTTGATGATTTATATAACATAAAAGTCTCGGGTGTTACATTCTACCCCCCTTAAAAAGAATTTCTCCCTCGAAATTCGTCACTTTGCAACAAACAGATGAGGATACTTCTCCCTCATCATATCCTCAAGCTCCCATGTAGCTTCTTCAAGTTGGTGGTTTCTCCATAAAACTTTCACCAAGCGAGTGGTCTTGTTTCGTAGGACTTTTTCGCTACGATCCAGAATCTCTATCGGCTGTTCTTCATAAGAAATATCTTTCTCCAGCGGTACAACTTCTGAGTTGAGTACATGTGAAGGATCTGGTATGTACTTTCTCAGGAGAGATACATGGAACACATCGTGAACTTGAGAGAGATTCGGTGGAAGCGCCAATCGGTAAGCTACCTTCCCAACACGATCCAGTATTTCAAAAGGACCGATATATCTAGGGCTCAACTTCCCCTTCTTTCCAAATCTCATAACCCTCTTCCAGGGAGATATTCGTAAGAACACTTTATCGCCCACTTCAAACTCTAGGTCTTTTCTTCGGTTGTCGGCATAACTTTTCTGTCGACTCTGAGCTGCTCTTATGTGTTGTTGAATAGATCTGACCTTTTCTGCTATTTCATCAACGAGATCAGGTCCTAATAGCTTTCTTTCCCCAACTTCATCCCAGAAAGTTGGAGTCCTACATTTCTTTCCATAGATAGCTTCATAAGGAGCCATCTGAATACTGGAGTGAAAGCTATTATTATAAGAAAATTCCACCAAAGGTAGGTGTTGATCCCAACCTCCTTTGAAATCCATAGAGCAAGCTCTCGACATATCTTCTAGGGTTTGAATTGTTCTCTCAGACTGACCGTCTGTCTAGGGATGATAAGCAGTGCTGAAACTCAACTCTGTATCCAGAGTATGCTGAAGACTTCGCCAGAACTTCGAGGTAAATCTCGGATCTCGATCAGATATAATAGAAAGTGGTACTCCATGCAATCTTACCACTTCCTTTACATATATCCTGACAAGCTGATCTAGAGAGAAATCCTCTCTAATAGTAATGAAGTGTGCAGACTTTGTAAGACGATCAACTATGACCCAGATAGCATTATTGCCTTTGGATGTTTTAGGAAGTCCTGTGACAAAGTCCATAGTGATGTTTTCCCATTTCCATTCGGGTATGGGTAATGGTTGTAACATCCCCTTAGACTTCTTTCTCTCAGCTTTAACTTGTTGACAAACCAAGCATCGAGAGACATATTCAGCAACATCTCTTTTCATGCCATCCCACCAGAAGTACTCTTTCAGGTCCCTATACATCTTCGTGCTTCCAGGATGAATAGAGAATCATGAACTATGAGCCTCATCCAGCAGCTCATTCTTTAATTCGGGGATGGGAGGAACGCAAACCCGATTCCTGAACTTTATTATCCCATCACAATCAAGGTTGAATTCAGGAACATTTCTCACCTTCTTTTGTAACTCGACATCTTCTTTCTGTACCTCTTTAATCTTCACATGTATAGATGGTTGAACATTCATTTGAGAAAGATAAGATTTTTCCCCTTCCATTATAATTCCAAGATCCATCCTTTGTAAATCCATAAATATTGGATCTTTTGTGATCCTCATCATGGATAAACTAGAATGGCCTTGTCGACTTAATGCATCTGCCACCTTGTTTGCTTTCCCAGGGTGGTAATGGATTGAGCAGTCATAATCCATAATTAGCTCCAACCATCTTCTTTGACGCATATTCAACTCCTTTTGTGTGAAAATATACTTTAAACTTTTATGATCAGTATAAATATCACACCTTTCACCATAAAGGTAATGCCTCCAAATCTTTAATGCAAAGATTACCGCAGCCAACTCCAAATCATGTGTTGGGTAATTTTGCTCGTGGATTTTCAACTGTCGCGAGGCATAAGCTATCACCATATCATTTTGCATAAGAACACACCCCAATCCCTTCTTGGATGCATCACTGTAGATCACAAACCTTTCTCCACTACAAGGTAGTGTGAGCACAGGTGCACTGGATAACCTTCTTTTCAACTCCTTGAAATTCTCTTCACATTCCTCTGTCCAAACAAACTTAACTCCCTTCCGAGTCAACTTGGTGATTGGATTAGATAATCGTGAAAAATCTTTTACAAAACGTCGATAATATCCCGCCAAACCAAGAAAACTTCGGATCTCAGTTACTGTTGTTGGTCTTGACCATCTTTCGATAACCTCTGTTTTTGCTGGATCCACAGATATCCCTTCTTTTGAGATTATATGACCCAAAAATGCAACTTTTTGAAGCCAAAATTCACACTTGGTAAATTTGGCATAAAGCTTCTCCTTTCTCAGGGTCTTCAATATAATTCTCAAGTGATCTTCATGCTCTTCCTTGCTCTTTGAATAGACAAGAATATCGTCTATAAAGACTACCACAAATTGATCAAGATAGTCTCTAAAGACTCTATTCATTGGATCCATGAAGATAGCAGGGGCATTAGTAAGACCAAATGGCATCACTATAAATTCATAGTGTCCATACCTTGTACGGAAAGCCGTCTTTGGTATATCCTCCCTTTTTACCCTTAATTGATGATACCCTGAACGAAGATCAATCATGGAAAAGTATTGAGCTCCGCGTAGTTGGTCAAATAAGTCATCAATGCGTGGGAGAGGATATTTGTTCTTGATAGTGATCTTGTTAAGTTCTCGATAATCAATGCAAAGTCTCATTGATCCATCTTTCTTCTTAACAAATAGAACAGGTGCTCCCCAAGGTGACGCACTAGGGCGTATGAATCCCTTATCAAGATTCTCTTGGAGTTGCTTCTTCAATTCCTGCAACTCAATTGGGGCCATTCTATAAGGTGTCTTTGAAATAGGCAAAGCACCCGGTACGAGTTCTATTGAAAACTCAACTTCACGATTTGGTGGAAGACCCGGCAATTCCTCCGGAAAGACACCGTCAAACTCCCGTACAATGGGCATATTCTTAATCATGAGTTTCTCACTAACCATTTGAGATAAATAACCTTCATTTAGTGGAATCAATACCCATAAGATGGAAGAAATTTCCACTAGAAGGTTATGTTCATCCTTGCATTGATATACGATCGTAGATTGATCTGGAATATGAAATGTGACTTCCCTTCTTTGGCAATTTATATGAGCTCCATGTAGAGAAATCCAATCCATGCCAAGAATCACATCAAATTCCACTAAAGGAAGGATCACAAGATTTTCAGGAAGCACTTTCCCACAAACTTCGATCGGAGAAGAATTATAAACTTTTGATGCGATTGATGTGCCATTAGGTGTTGTAACAGCTAACTCAACATCTAATTGTTGAGGTAATACGGTGATACCCTTAGAAAAGTCTTCAGAAATAAAAGAGTGGGTGGATCTAGAATCAAATAAAACATTTGCTACTTTAGAGTGGATGGTAAGTGTACCTTTCACCACATCGTTATCGTACTCCACATCGCTGATAGAAATTGCATGTGACTTTCCTTTGTCTTTAGCCTTAACAGTTTGTTGACGTCGACCATCATCATCAACCCTTGGATTTGGGCATTGATTGGCATAATGCCCCATCTCCTTGCACTTGAAACATTGAAGTGTAGTAGGTTCATCCTGTGTATCCCTTCCTTTGTTTGCGTCATTAGACATCTTCTTCCCATTATCACGGCATTCAAATGCCCGATGACCTTCCTTTCCACATTTAAAACATTTACTTGTCCCTTTAAGACAGCTCCCTCCATGTTTCTTTCCACACTTTGAGCATAAGGGAAATTTCATCTTCTTTTCAGTGTGCTCTTTAGAGTTTCCTTTGAATTCAATCTTCCTCTTCTTATCAAACCCATGTGACTGATGGGTTACTCCAATCTCCATCTCGACTTTGAGAGCACATCGAACGATTTCCTCGTAGCTATTGAAGTCGCTTATGGCTAACGCCCTTCGAAGACTTGGTTTTAAGCCACTAAAGAATCGATCGATCTTACTCTCAGGTTGGATAATAATACCAGAAGCGTACCTTGCAAGTCTTGTAAAATTTTCTTCATAGGTACCAACAGATTCATCATCCCTTTGCTTCAGTTCAAGAAACTCTTTCTCCATCTTTTTTCGGAGAATACGAGGGGAGTACTTATTGAAAAATAAGTTCTTGAACTCGTCCCATTCCATAGACTCAATTTAATCCCTTTTCCTCGTATTCTTAACAAGATTTCACCATTGATCAGCATCTCCTTCCAAACGATACACTGCTAGGATGACTTTATCATGTTCAAAACATTGAAGAACTGAAAATATCTTTTCAGTAGTACTAATCCGTTGTTCAGCAACTAATGGATCAGTAGACCCGCTGAAAGAAGGTGGACGCTGCCTCATGAAGGATTCAACAGAATGTTGCTCCCTCCTTTGCTTGTTTGGAAATCCTGCATGATTCATATCTTGAGAAAGTTGTGTGAGAATGGCTACAAGATTTTTCATTCCAGCTCCCATATCGTTTGGTTGCTCAGGGGGACAATTATTTCATTTCCCATCGCATTCCGCGTTAACACGGTTCCTTCGGGTTCTAGCCATTGACTAAAACCAAGAAGAATAGTGTAAGCAACACTAATTATAATAGGAAACCACATAATTAAAGAAGAAAATTTTCATGCTTAAGGTCTTATCCTAGGTTATTCAAGGCCATTTATAAAACACTAAGATTGTGTTCTATGCTTAGACTTATCCTTAGGGTTCTTACTAAGGCTTTCACATCCTAGTTTCCAAAGGTTGACTATACCTTTCCTTTGATACCAACTATAACGACCCATACTTTACATACATTGTTAATACTTCGAAATTGAAGCACACTTATTACAACATATGACAAAACCACAAAGGACCATATAGGTATAGTGTCTTTAGAAACTGGGAAACATAAACAACTGGTTCATAAATCTTCTACAGTGTCTCCCATTTATTTCATCATATCTAGGGTCCCTTTTAGCATATTCTACTTAATATCCATCTTCCTGACCTAGGGAAAAGAAAACATAAAAGGGTGAGCTCAAATGCTCAGCAAGGGCAAATAAAGGAAATAAAAATCATATCATATCTTTATGAAAATCAAAACCTGCAAAAGAGATCATAATATCTTAACATGGAATAAATCATAGAAGTGAAAATGAGATCCCCATAATCATAACATAAAACTTGAAACTTTGTGGCATGCACACATAATCATGGAAAATCATTTCTTGTTAGTCATTACTCATTTCCAAGACTATCTTAGTGGACAAAGTCCCTTTCTGAACCGAGTTCACTCCTCGTTTCAGTCCTGTATCACTGAACCGAAATAACCTTCCGTTCCAGCCATGTCTATCTCATGAGATACAAAATCTTTACCCAATGCATTAGAGGGAGATATAGGTCCCACCCATCTTATAATTAATCCTTTCTTATGTGTGCCACATAATCATAAACCATACATCATAGCGTAATCCACATAATAAAAATGGGATTCTTAAACAACAAGACATCATAAAACAATTCATATAAGATAAAGGAATTCATAAAAAATTTTCCATCACAACATAATCAAATCCATTTAATAATAGGGATAAAAACAGAACCCTTTTATTATCTTAGATGGAAAATAATTTTGATAAAATACTTGAACTTCATTCTTGAGGAAAATATCCTTTCTACTTCAAAAACACTTTTCCTTTCTTAACATGTCATACAATTTTAAAATAAAAGAATTTGATTAAAGATAAACTTGAATACTTGTAAAGTAAGCTTCTTGGAAATAATTTTTTTGAAATTCATTCATGCCGTATAAGTCAAAAAAACATTCTTCGTACTTTTGTCGGAAAAGTGAAAAAGTACCTCGTACGAAAAACGACAAAAGATTCCTTTCATACATATTACTAAAAACTCACCGAAGGGTAAAAATGGATTTAAAAAATTGTAGGTGGATGGAAATAATATTACATATTGATGAAACATGGATGTGGATGATAAAATACACCCCAGTAAATACTTACGAATAAACAATCTCGGATAAAAATGAGATTGTGATATTTTCCCTTACCTTAGGTCTGATTTGCTTTGTTCGTGTCCAAAGCTCCTGTATAATGGTTTAAATAATGTTATTGAATTATTCCATAATCATACATATTGATATGATATCATATATGGTCATATTATTAGCTTCTTGTTAGTAATATTTCATTGTTACTTGTTACTCGGGTCTTTATAACTTTTTGTTCTTATGTGTGTTTTGTCGAATAAATTCTTATTATTATCTTTATGATATAGATAATTCATTTACAGAATGGTATTAGTGTAGTATATACCATATTCATTCATTCAATTCATTTATATAATCATTATGAAATGAATATCATGTAGAACGAGTCGCATCACATCGTGGAGACGGTATTCCGTACGTACGCACGAGTGATGATATCGTTCCTATGATCGTGGAATTGTATTGGAGTATATATATATATATTATTTCAGTATCAATATTACTTCATAATAATCATATATAGTTACTCATTACACCATTATACCCATCCTTGTAAGGTGATGGTGGAAAATAGATTACACCACGGCGTGGAGACGGTATTCCGTACGTACGCACGCGCGGTGATTTCATTTTTTCCGTAGGATGGATAGAAGGTGAATAAGGGTTGTTTCATATTTATAATAACATATAAGTATGTAATTAATACTGATGTTATTACTTTATCATGAAACAACTAAAGAAGAAGAAGTTGAAGAAGAAAGAAATTGAAAAGATCGGTAATGGATATTACCTCTTCTTTGGAACGCCTCTTTGAATCCTCCACTTAGGGAACTAAGATTGGTCTTTGAAGAAGACCAGGACCTCTAGGATTATTCTAGGGAAGTGGAGAGGAGAAAATGGCAGGGGTTGGCCGAGCTTGAGTGCTCAAATTGGTGTGAGGAGGAGGGGGAGGAGGTGCCCTTTTATAAGGGAGGAGAGGGGCACCTTATGAATATCTCAAAATATTATTTTATATTAAAGTCAAAATCGGTTTATAATGGTTCCAAAGGGTCTTATTTCGAATCTAAAGTGGGGATGGGTCGAAATCCTATCCACCAATAGGATTTAGACAAGTTTAGGGTATTATTTTAACCTTATCAATTAGATTTAACTCTAAGTTAATTAATTTAACTTTTACCGTGTCTTTTTGTTTTCTTTCACTATATGGTTAATAAACTTACTATAACATTCCAAAAGAACCCCAAATTGTTTATTATTAATATATATAACCTTAGCTAAGTAATTTGGCCGAACCTTAGATTTTTAGGAATAAAATAACAATTAATAATATAATATTTTATTTAAAAACTATTTTGTGTCAATTTTGACACTATTTGATATATGATTTTTGTGAAAGTCATAACAGAATTATATGTTCAAAACAAGTTGATTAAATCAACATTAATATATCATAGTAACTTAGAAAATTAGTGGAATTCATAAAAAGTCTTAAATTGCATTTATTTTGGTATTTATATTATCAATTATGTCAATATTTCATTAATAAGATAATTACTTCATCATCTTTGTCTCATAAATAAATTAAATTATTTGATGTCTAAAAATTTCAAATAAAATATCATCATGTAGGAAATCTTTTTAGCTTTCTAATGAATATTTACAATTGAATTTATCTTATGTGTAACCCCATATTAAAATTGATTTACTTATTAAACTTTGATTTTAACTATTTTAACCCTTCTTTAAATAAATTAATAATAAATGTCCTAATCTAATCAAAGTGGGCCTAAATGGTCATATTTTATTCCTAAGATTGTTTTTGGTCGAATTACACTTGTCCAATAGAATTAGGACATGTGTTAGGGTAATATTAATATCATATTTACCCTTAGTTACCCTATTTACTATTAACCGCGGTAAAAAAAGTAAAAAGTTACTATTCACCAAAAAATTATTTTCATCTCATTGAACCACATTTTAGTCCTTGATATTTACCGTGTCTCTCGGATTTTCGAAATTCCATTCACAGAAGCGGTAAAATTATGTTTTATGAAAAATTCAGTTTTTTAACCTACCACTTAGTGGTTTCACTATTCATCAAAAATTGAAAGTTTTCAGAAAAATACCAAAATTTCACCCTAGGCTAATTTCGATATTCTGAGTCAAAAATGAAGTCCATTTTGAAAAATAAAATTTATAAAATTTCAAAAAGTGGTTATTACTATTAATAACGGCTAGTTTTAATAGCATATTGTTGTTTAGTGAAACTCGGTATTGCGTACGACGCAAGCTATCGAGGAAGGTCGTGATTGCGTGTAAAGCAAGCCAAGCAAGTGTTGTGTAGAAAAAGATTCCTTTGATGATTTATATAACATAAAAATCTCGGGTGTTACATTCTACCCCCCTTAAAAAGAATTTCGCCCTCGAAATTCGTCACTTTGCAACAAACAGATGAGGATACTTCTCCCTCATCATATCCTCAAGCTCCCATGTATCTTCTTCAAGTTGGTGGTTTCTCCATAAAACTTTCACCAAGCGAGTGGTCTTGTTTCGTAGGACTTTTTCGCTACGATCCAGAATCTCTATCGGCTGTTCTTCATAAGAAAGATCTTGCTCCAGCGGTACAACTTCTGAGCTGAGTACATGTGAAGGATCTGGTATGTACTTTCTCAGGAGAGATACATGGAACACATCGTGAACTTGAGAGAGATTTGGTGGAAGCGCCAATCGGTAAGCTACCTTCCCAACACGATCCAGTATTTCAAAAGGACCGATATATCTAGGGCTCAACTTCCCCTTCTTTCCAAATCTCATAACCCTCTTCCAGGAAGATATTCGTAAGAACACTTTATCGCCCACTTCAAACTCTAGGTCTTTTCTTCGGTTGTCGGCATAACTTTTCTGTCGACTCTGAGCTGCTCTTATGTGTTGTTGAATAGATCTGACCTTTTCTGCCATTTCATCAACGAGATCAGGTCCTAATAGCTTTCTTTCCCCAACTTCATCCCAGCAAGTTGGAGTCCTGCATTTCTTTCCATAGAGAGCTTCATAAAGAGCCATCTGAATACTGGATTGAAAGCTATTATTATAAGAAAATTCCACCAAAGGTAGGTGTTGATCCCAACCTCCTTTGAAATCCATAGAGCAAGCTCTCAACATATATTCTAGGGTTTGAATTGTTCTCTCAGACTGACCGTCTGTCTGGGGATGATAAGCAGTGCTGAAACTCAACTCTGTATCCAGAGTATGCTGAAGACTTCGCCAGAACTTCGAGGTAAATCTCGGATCTCGATCAGATATAATATAAAGTGGTACTCCATGAAATCTTACCACTTCCTTTACATATATCCTGGCAAGCTGATCTAGAGAGAAATCCTCTCTAATAGCAATGAAGTGTGCAGACTTTGTAAGACGATCAACTATGACCCAGATAGCATTATTGCCTTTTGATGTTTTAGGAAGTCCTGTGACAAAGTCAATAGTGATGTTTTCCCATTTCCATTCGGGTATGGGTAATGGTTGTAACATCCCCTTAGACTTCTGTCTCTCAGCTTTAACTTGTTGACAAACCAAGCATCGAGAGACATATTCAGCAACATCTCTTTTCATTCCATCCCACCAGAAGTACTCTTTCAGGTCCCTATACATCTTCGTGCTTCCAGGATGAATAGAGAATGATGAACTATGAGCCTCATCCAGCAGCTCATTCTTTAATTTGGGGATGGGAGGAACGCAAACCCGATTCCTGAACTTTATTATCCCATCACAATCAAGGTTGAATTCAGGAACATTTCTCACCTTCTTTTGTAACTCAACATCTTCTTTCTGTGCCTCTTTAATCTTCACATGTATAGATGGTTGAACATTCATTTGAGAAAGATAAGATTTTTCCCCTTCCATTATAATTCCAAGATCCATCCTTTGTAAATCCATAAATATTGGATCTTTTGTGATCCTCATCATGGATAAACTAGCATGGTCTTGTCGACTTAATGCATCTGCCACCTTGTTTGCTTTCCCAGGGTGGTAATGGATTGAGCAGTCATAATCCTTAATCAGCTCCAACCATCTTCTTTGACGCATATTCAACTCCTTTTGTGTGAAAATATACTTTAAACATTTATGATCAGTATAAATATCACACCTTTCACCATAAAGGTAATGCCTCCAAATCTTTAATGCAAATATTACCGCAGCCAACTCCAAATCATGTGTTGGGTAATTTTGCTCATGGATTTTCAACTGTCGCGAGGCATAAGCTATCACCATATCATTTTACATAAGAACACACCCCAATCCCTTCTTGGATGCATCACTGTAGATCACAAACCTTTCTCCACTACAAGGCAGTGTGAGCACAGGTGCACTGGATAACCTTCTTTTCAACTCCTTGAAATTCTCTTCACATTCCTCTGTCCAGACAAACTTAACTCCCTTCCGAGTCAACTTGGTGATTGGATTAGATAATCGTGAAAAATCTTTTACAAAACGTCGATAATATCCCGCCAAACCAAGAAAACTTCGGATCTCAGTTACTGTTGTTGGTCTTGACCATCTTTCGATAACCTCTGTTTTTGCTGGATCCACAGATATCCCTTCTTTTGAGATTATATGACCCAAAAATGCAACTTTTTGAAGCCAAAATTCACACTTGGTAAATTTGGCATAAAGCTTCTCCTTTCTCAGGGTCTTCAATATAATTCTCAAGTGATCTTCATGATCTTCCTTTCTCTTTGAATAGACAAGAATATCGTCTATAAAGACTACCACAAATTGATCAAGATAGTCTCTAAAGACTCTATTCATTAGATCCATGAAGATAGTAGGGGCATTAGTAAGACCAAATGGCATCACTATAAATTCATAATGTCCATACCTTGTACGGAAAGCCGTCTTTGGTATATCCTCCCTTTTGACCCTATATTGATGATACCCTGAACGAAGATCAATCTTGGAAAAGTGTTGAGCTCCGCGTAGTTGGTCAAATAATTCATCAATGCGTGGGAGAGGATATTTTTTCTTGATAGTGATCTTGTTAAGTTCTCGATAATCAATGCAAAGTCTCATTGATCCATCTTTCTTCTTAACAAATAGAACAGGTGCTCCCCAAGGTGACGCACTAGGGCGTATGAATCCCTTATCAATATTCTCTTGGAGTTGCTTCTTCAATTCCTGCAACTCAATTGGGGCCATTCTATAAGGTTTCTTTGAAATAGGCAAAGCACCCGGTACGAGTTCTATTGAAAACTCAACTTCACGATTTGGTGGAAGACCTGGAAATTCCTCCGGAAATACATCATCAAACTCCCGTACAATGGGCATATTCTTAATCGTGAGTTTCTCACCAACCATTTGAGATAAATAACCTTCATTTTGTGGAATCAATACCCATAAGATGGAAGAAATTTCCACTGGAAGGTTATGTTCATCCTTTCATTGATATACGATCGTAGATTGATCTGGAATAGGAAATGTGACTTCCCTTCTTTGGCAATTGATATGAGCTCCATGTAGAGAAAGCCAATCCATGCCAAGAATCACATCAAATTCCACTAAAGGAAGGATCACAAGATTTTCAGGAAGCACTTTCCCACAAACTTCGATCGGAGAAGAATTATAAACTTTTGATGCGATTTATGTGCCATTAGGTGTTGTCACAGCTAACTCAACATCTAATTGTTGATGTAATACGGTGATACCCTTAGAAAAGTCTTCAGAAATAAAAGAGTGGGTGGATCCAGAATCAAATAAAACATTTGCTACTTTAGAGTGGATGGTAAGTGTACCTTTCACCACATCGTTATCGTACTCCACATCGCTGATAGAAATTGCATGTGACTTTCCTTTGTCTTTAGCCTTAAGAGTTTGTTGACGTCGACCATCATCATCAACCCTTGGATTTGGGCATTGATTGGCATAATGCCCCATCTCCTTACATTTGAAACATTGAAGTGTAGTAGGTTCATTCTGGGTATCCCTTCCTTTGTTTGCGTCATTAGACATATTCTTCCCATTATCACGGCATTCAAATGCCCGATGACCTTCCTTTCCACATTTAAAACATTTACTTGTCCCTTTAAGACAGCTCCCTCCATGTTTCTTTCCACACTTTGAGCATAAGGGAAAGTTCATCTTCTTTTCAGTGTGCTCTTTAGAGTTTCCTTTGAATTCCATCTTCCTCTTCTTATCAAACCCATGTGACTGATGGGTTAATCCAATCTCCATCTTGACTTTGAGAGCACATCGAACGATTTCCTCGTAGCTATTGAAGTCCCTTATGGCTAACGCCCTTCGAAGACTTGGTTTTAAGCCACTAAAGAATCGATCGATCTTACTCTCAGGTTGGATAATAATACCAGAAGCGTACCTTCCAAGTCTTGTAAAATTTGCTTCATAGGTACCAACAGATTCATCATCCCTTTGCTTCAGTTCAAAAAACTCTTTCTCCATCTTTGTTCGGAGAATACGAGGGAAGTACTTATTGAAAAATAAGTTCCTGAACTCGTCCCATTCCATAGACTCAATTTCATCCCTTTGCCTCGTATTCTTAACAAGATTCCACCATTGATCAGCAACTCCTTCCAAACGATACACTGCTAGGATGACTTTATCATGTTCAGAACATTGAAGAACTGAAAATATCTTTTCAGTAGTACTAATCCATTGTTCAGCAACTAATGGATCAGTAGACCCGCTGAAAGAAGGTGGACGCTGCCTCATGAAGGATTCAACAGAATGTTGCTCCCTCCTTTGCTCGTTTGGAAATCCTGCATGATTCATAGCTAGAGAAAGTTGTGTGAGCATGGCTACAAGATTTTTCATTCCATCTCCCATATCGTTTGGTTGCTCAGGGGGACAATTATTGCATTGCCCATCGCATTCCGCGTTAACACGGTTCCTTCGGGTTCCAGCCATTGACTAAAACCAAGAAGAATAGTGTGAGTAACACTAATTATAATAGGAAACCACATAATTCAAGAATAAAATTTTCATGCTTAAGGTCTTATCCTAGGTTATTCAAGGCCATTTCTAAAACACTAAGATTGTGTTCTATGCTTAGACTTATCCTTAGGGTTCTTACTAAGGCTTTCACATCCTAGTTTCCAAAGGTTGACTATACCTTTCCTTTGATACCAACTATAATGACCCATACATTACATACATTTTTAATACTTAGAAATTGAAGCACACTTATTACAACATATGAAAAAACCACAAAGGACCGTATAAGTATAGTGTCTTTAGAAACTGGGAAACATAAACAACTGGTTCATAAATCTTCTACAGTGTCTCCCATTTATTTCATCATATCTAGGGTCCCTTTTAGCATATTCTACTTAATATCCATCTTCCTGACCTGGGGAAAAGAAAACATAAAAGGGTGAGCTCAAATGCTCAGCAAGGGCAAATAAAGGAAATAAAAATCATATCATATCTTTATGAAAATCAAAACCTGCAAAAGAGATCATAATATCTTAACATGGAATAAATCATAGAAGTGAAAATGAGATCCCCATAATTATAACATAAAACTTGAAACTTTGTGGCATGCACACATAATCATGGAAAATCATTTCTTGTTAGTCATGACTCATTGCCAAGACTATCTTAGTGGACAAAGTCCCTTTCTGAACCGAGTTCACTCCTCGTTTCAGTCCTGTATCACTGAACCGAAATAACCTTCCGTTCCAGCCATGTCTATCTCATGAGATACAAAATCTTTACCCAATGCATTGGAGGGAGATATAGGTCCCACCCATCTTATAATGAATCCTTTCTTATGTGTGCCACATAATCATAAACCATACATCATAGCGTAATCCACATAATAAAAATGGGATTCTTAAACAACAAGACATCATAAAACAATTCATATAAGATAAAGGAATTCATAAAAATGTTTCCATCACAACATAATCAAATCCATGTAATAATAGGGATAAAAACAGAACCCTTTTATTATCTTAGATGGAAAATAATTTTGATAAAATACTTGAACTTCATTCTTGAGGAAAATATCCTTTCTACTTCAAAAACACTTTTCTTTTCTTAACATGTCATTCAATTTTAAAATAAATGAAGTTGATTAAAAATAAACTTGAATACTTTTAAATGAAGCTTCTTGGAAATAATTTTTTTGAAATCCATTCATGCCGTATAAGTCAAAAAAAAACATTCTTCGTAATTTTGTCGGAAAAGTCAAAAAGTACCTCGTACGAAAAACGACAAAAGATTCCTTTCATACATATTACTAAAAACTCACCGAAGGGTAAAAATGGATTTAAAAAATTGTAGGTGGATGTAAATAATATTAAATATTGATGAAACATGGATGTGGATGATAAAATACACCCCAGTAAATACTTACGAATAAACAATCTCGGATAAAAATGAGATTGTGATATTTTTCCTTACCTTAGGTCCGATTTGCTTTGTTCGTGTCCGAAGCTCCTGTATAATGGTTTAAATAATGTTATTGACTTATTCCAGAATCATACATATTGATATGATATCATATATGGTCATATTATTAGCTTCTTGTTAGTAATATTTCATTGTTACTTGTTACTCGGGTCTTTATAACTTTTTGTTCTTATGCGTGTTTTGTCGAATAAATTCTTATTCTTATCTTTAGGTTATAGATAATTCATTTACATAATGGTATTAGTGTAGTATATACCATATTCATTCATTCAATTAATTTATATAATCATTATGAAATGAAGATCATGTAGAACGAGTCGCATCACATCGTGGAGACGGTATTCCGTACGTACGCACGAGTGATGATATCGTTCCTATGATCGTGGAATTGTATTGGAGTATATATATATATTATTTCAGTATCAATATTACTTAATAATAATCATATATAGTTACTCATTACACCATTATACCCATCCTTGTAAGGTGATGGTGGAAAATAGATTACACCACGGCGTGGAGACGGTATTCCGTACGTACGCACGCGCGGTGATTTCATTTTTTCCGTAGGATGGATAGAAGGTGAATAAGGGTTGTTTCATATTTATAATAACATATAATTATGTAAGTAATACTGATGTTATTACTTTATCATGAAACAACTAAATAAGAAGAAGTTGAAGAATAAAGAAATTGAAAAGATCGGTAATGGATATTACCTCTTCTTTGGAACGCCTCTTTGAATCCTCCACTTAGGGAACTAAGATTGGTCTTTGAAGAAGACCAGGACCTCTAGGATTATTCTAGGTAAGTGGAGAGGAGAAAATGGCAGGGGTTGGCCGAGCTTGAGAGCTCAAATTGGTGTGAGGAGGAGGGGGAGGAGGGGGAGGAGGTGCCCTTTTATAAGGGAGGAGAGGGGCACCTTAGGAATATCTCAAAATATTATTTTATATTAAAGTCAAAATCGGTTTATAGTGGTTCCAAAGGGTCTTATTTCGAAGCTAAAGTGGGGATGGGTCTAAATCCTATCAACAAATAGGATTTAGACAAGTTTAGGGTATTATTTTAACCTTATCAATTAGATTTAACTCTAAGTTAATTAATTTAACTTTTACCGTGTCTTTTTGTTTTCTTTCACTATATGGTTAATACACTTACTATAACATGCCAAACGAACCCCAAATTGTTTATTATTAATATATATATCCTTATCTAAGTCATTTGGCCGAACCTTAGATTTTTAGGAATAAAATAACAATTAATAATATAATATTTGATTTAAAAACTATTTTGTGTCAATTTTGACACTATTTGATATATGATTTTTGTGAAAGTCATAACAGAATTATATGTTCGAACCAAGTTTATTAAATCAACATTAATATATCATAGTAACCTAGAAAATTAGTGGAATTCATAAAAAGTCTTAAATTACATTTATTTTGGTATTTATATTATCAATTATGTCAATATTTCATTAATAAGATAATTACTCCATCGTCTTTGTCTCATAAATAAATTAAATTATTTGATGTCTAAAAATTACAAATAAAATATCATCATGTAGGAAATCGTTTTAGCTTTCTAATGAATATTTAAAATTGAATTTATCTTATGTATAACCCCATATTAAAAATGATTTACTTATTAAACTTTGATTTTAACTATTTTAACCCATCTTTAAATAAATTAATAATAAATGTCCTAATCTAATCCAAGTGGGCCTAAATGGTCATAATTTATTCCTAAGATTGTTTTTGGTCGAATTACACTTGTCCAATAGAATTTGGACATGTGTTAGGGTAATATTAATATCATATTTACCCTTAGTTACCCTATTTACTATTAACCGCGGTAAAAAAAGTAAAAAGTTACTATTCACCAAAAAATTATTTTCATCTCATTGAACCACATTTTAGTCCTTGATATTAACCGTGTCTCTCGGATTTTCGAAATTCCATTCACAGAAGCGGTAAAATTAAGTTTTATGCAAAATTCAGTTTTTTAACCTACCACTTAGTGGTTTCACTATTCATCAAAAATTGAAAGTTTTCAGAAAAATACCAAAATTTCACCCTAGGCTAATTTCGATATTCTGAGTCAAAAATGAAGTCCATTTTGAAAAATAAAATTTATAAAATTTCAAAAAGTGGTTATTACTATTCATAGTGGCTAGTTTTAATAGCATATTGTTGTTTAGTGAAACTCGGTATTGCGTACGACGCAAGCTATCGAGGAAGGTCGCGATTGCGTGTAAAGCAAGCCAAGCAAGTGTTGTGTAGAAAAAGATTCCTTTGATGATTTATATAACATAAAAGTCTCGGGCGTTACACAAACATCCCAACATCAACCTAAGAGGTTCATGTCAAAGGGGATCAATCACTGCACCTCAATACTATCCGCTTTGGGTAGCACTGACTCGTCCGCACAGCTTTTAGGTCACATCGCAAGGATGTGTCTCAGTGGGAAAAATGAATGTCGTCCTCGTATGTCTTAAGGTCACGTCAAAGCTGTCATATAGTCGATCCGTACAACCATGGATCTCGCTCCAGTATTCATGGAGAAAAAGTAACTTACTAGCCTCGTCAAATGGTATAAGTCTAAAAGAAGTCATCGGGTAACCAACTGCCCAAACCAGCTAGAGGGTAAACCCCTACAGGTTGTCGGGTAACCAACTGCCTAGCCCCGATGGAGGGTAAACCCTGATAGGTCGATGGGTAACCCACTACTCAGCCGCGATGGAGGGTAAACCCTAAAATTCATCGGGTAACCCACTTCCCTCCCCCACTGGAGGGTAAACACTAAATATCATCAGGTAACCCACTGCCCAGCCTCACTGGAGGGTAAAACCTAGTAAATGAATGGGTAACCCACTGCCCAGCCTTATTGGAGGGTAAACCCTGATAGTACGATGAGTAACCCACTACCCAGCCCCACTAGAGGGTAAAACCTAATACGTCGTTGGGTAACCCACTGCCCAACCCAGCTGGAGGGTAATCCCGGGACTGGTCTGATAGCTCTGCACTGCACGTGCTATCCATGGGTGTCACTATCATTACGACCGTGCGCTGGGTTGGACATTGTCAAAGAAGCCTCCAATCAATGCCCTTTAATATTTACACATTTAATAAGATCATGTTAGATTCTCCACCCATCTGAACAGGTTAACCAGTTGTAATATTTGTGAAAAAACATGTGAGATAGACAACATACTTGACGAAAAAGGCCTCCCAATGGAAATGTTGTTCGCCACTTCTTTAGGCCCACTCAGAATCTCATGGGGCACACTCAAAGTACCGAAAGAGGTTTGGCTGACAATGCCATTTTGATGACCTTAGAAAAACACGTCAAATCAACTATTCATCCACCCATAATGGACGCCTGACAAAAAAGTCACAAAACGTTGCATGTTGTTTAAAAGATGGCACATAGGGTCCACGTATCAACTCTGGATTCAATGCCCAAAACCATATTGGAAATCTCTACCTTGACGTTGAGTTTGAAACACCATGGACGACACTCAAATCAAACATCGAATGTGTTCACTCCATCCAAAACAAGAACCCCCGGAAAATGCCAATCCACTTAATGGGAGTCTCGACCCACCGACGCCCCCATCTCGAGAATTAAAACCCCTCAAACCATCTCAGAAGATTCTTCCCATGCAGAGAATTGCACTTCCGTAGACGGCACACAAAATGGACACCCATAGAGAATTTTACGGGTGTCCGAAGTCAGAGGGGGAAAACCCCTTTGACTGGACCGGCCTGGTTCGGTCGGCCCGAGCCGACCAGCCATCATGGACGGTCATGGTATTCTATTGAGACCCGCTGATGGCGGGTGTCGGTCCCTGCTCGGGGTCGCACGCCGCGACCCTGGTCTACCTCGCCGTCGACCTCGCCCGCCGCCTGGAGCCGCCGCCATGCCATGCAAAGCCGCCTCCCCTGAGGATCCTATTGCCGCCGCTGAGGAGCCCACTGCCACACCACCTTCCTAGAAAGCCATCGCCTCTGCTGGAATCGTGCCGCCGCCGCTCACCGGATCTCCCTGGAATCACTAGAAAACGGGGAAAACGACTGGAAAACATCCCATGGCCACCATGGATTCCCCAAGACTCGAAAATTTGATCTTAAAGGATCATTGGTAATATAAATTCAAGCCCTACGCAACCAAGGTCTTCGCTCGGGGATCAGAAAACATTTCGATGTAAAGAATTGTATTCAAAGGGGTTGCGAGAATTAAAATGACGAGAACACAATCCTACCTCGATGGGCGTAGCCCGATTCTTACCAAAGGTTATCCAGATTTGTCGTGCCTCATTGGAGTGGTGGAGGAGATGGGAGGATCTCATCGAGAGGAAACACCAAGGAGGGGGGAAAGTGGGAGAAGAGGGTGGGTGTGGTGTTTAAAAAGAAAAACACTTAAACCCCCTGTCTGTTGACCCCATACCTAAACTTTCAGTGGGGTCGGGGTTAGGCCGCTCCTAAGTTAAAAACCACATTCTGAGTGCAACAGAGGTCTCATAATTTTAATCTGATCTTCTGTTCAAAAGTTGTAATGTCCACACCTGATGTTGCTGAATTATAAAAACGCCCCCTGTGGCGTTTTTTACAGAATGGTCGTGCCCGTGAAAGCTATACCCTCCTAGGATAAACGGAACGTTTCAGACTCAACGGTGCCCTCAGGTTTCCCATAAAATCAACCTTTTAATAGTTATTCTATTTATTTAGCGCATCCATTTTGAACAAACATCAATTTTAATTCTGGCCACACCAGGGCTCGGAATCGAACGTCGTCTGAAAGTCCTACTTTGGAATAACATCATGAAAAATGCAAAGTCTTATAGGTTCAAAAACTGGGTTCTTACATCACACTCTCCTTCATGTTTTTCATCCCCGAAAAACAAAACTACAAAAACAACTCGGGATACTGAGCCTGCATCTCACTTTCCCTCTCCCAAGTGCTCTTCTGCACCCTCTCGTGCTGCCACAACACACAAACTGGAGGAATGGCCAGTTCACGCAGATTCTACTCTTGTCGGTCATCAATCACCCCCAAGTGCTCCTCAAAGGTGGCTTCATCCTCAATGTATAGCTCTCTCTAGTCAATAACATGTATGGGATCGTGCATGTATTTCCTCAGCTGTGACATGTGGAAGATGCCGTGCACTCTGTCCAGCTGTGTGGGTAGGGAAAGGGGAGGTGACCTCACTAACCCTGTGCATAATATCAATGGGCCCAATGAACTGTAATAGCCCGAGATTTTATGAAAAATATTCTTTTTTTATTTTACTAATGTCTTGTGTTATACGCTACACCAAAAGGAGCTTGCACAACACGCATCCTTGACTTTCCTTGCATTACACACAATCGCAACCTTCCTCGATAGCGTGTGTGGTACGTAATCCTGAGTTTCACGAAACAATGATATGCTATTAAAATATTATTAAAACTAGCCGTTATGAATAGTAATAACCACTTTTTAAATTTTAGAAATTTTAACTCTCAAAATGGACTTCATTTTTGGATTCGGAGTATCGAATTTAGCCTAAGGTGAAGTTTTGGTACTTTTCGGATAACTTTCATATTCTGATGAATAGTGAAAATTACTAAATTATAATTAAAAACAACTTTTTTTAATCGAAATAATTAATAGTGATAAATCATTAATTTGAGTGGTTTTAAAGTATATTTAGAATATATTTTTACAATTTAATACAATGTTGGTCATTGGATGTAATTTCACATTTAAACTAGAAATAAACAAGTGTCAATCTTTTGATAGATATTGTTTCTTAAAAACACGCTATTTGTTTTAACAGTGGGATTTAATTATAAAATTAATTAATGCAACTTTTATGTTATGAATTTGGTAAAATAGACTTCATTTTTGAATTCGGAATATGAAATATAGCTTGGGATGAAATTTTGGCATTGTTCTGAAAAACATCAATTTTTGATGAATAGTGAAACTACTAAGTGGTAGGTTAAAAACTGAATTTTGCATAAAACTTAATTTTACCGCTTCTGCGAATGGAATTTCGAAAATCCAAGAGGCACGGTTAATATCAAGGAATAAAATGTGGTTCAATGAGATGAAAATAATTTTTTGGTGAATAGTAACTTTTTACTTTTTTTTACCACGGTTAATAGTAAATAGGGTAACTAAGGGTAAATATGATATTAATATTACCCTAAAACATGTCCTAATTCTATTGGACAAGTGTAATTCGACCAAAAACAAACTTAGGAATAAAATATGACCATTTAGGCCCACTTGGATTAGATTAGGACATTTATTATTAATTTATTTAAAGAAGGGTTAAAATAGTTAAAATCAAAGTTTAATAAGTAAATCATTTTTAGTATGGGGTTATACATAAGATAAATTCGACTATAAATATTCATTAGAAAGCTAAAACGATTTCCTACATGATGGTATTTTATTTGTAATTTTTAGACATCAAAAAATATAATATATTTATGACACAAAGATGATGCAGTAATTATCTTATTAATGAAATATTGACATAATTGATAATATAAATACCAAAATAAATGTAATTTAAGACTTTTTATGAATTCCACTAATTTTCTAGGTTACTATGATATATTAGTGTTGATTTAATCAACTTTGTTCGAACATATAATTCTGTTATGACTTTCACAAAAATAATATATCAAATAGTGTCAAAATTGACACAAAATAGTTTTTAAATCAAATATTATATTATTAATTGTTATTTTATTCCTAAAAATCTAAGGTTTGGCCAAATGACTTAGATAAGGATATATGTATTAATAATATACAATTTGGGGTTCGTTTGGCATGTTATAGTAAGTGTATTAACCATATAGTGAAAGAAAACAAAAAGACACGGTAAAAGTTAAATTAATTAACTTAGAGTTAAATCTAATTGATAAGGTTAAACTAATACCCTAAACTTGTCTAAATCCTATTGGTTGATAGGATTTCGACCCATCCCCACTTTAGCTTCAAAATAAGACCCTTTGGAACCATTATAAACCGATTTTGACTTTAATATAAAATAATATTTTGAGATATTCCTAAGGTGCCCCTCTCCTCCCCTATAAAAGGACACCTCCTCCCCCTCCTCCTCACACCAATTTGAGCACTCAAGCTCGGCCAAACCCTGCCAATTTCTCCTCTCCACTGCCCTAGCAACATCCTAGAGGTTCTGGTCTCCTCAAAGACCAATTTTAGTGCCCTAAGAGGAGGTCTCAAATAGGCACTTCAAAGAAGAGGTAATTACCGTTACCAATTCTTTCATCTTTATTTCTTCTTCCACTTCTTCTTCTTAGGTTGTTTCATTATGAAGTAATAACATCAGTATCATTCATATAATGATATGTTATTATAAGTATGAAATAACCCTATTTCACCATCTATCCATCCTACGGAAAAAGAAATCACCGCGCGTGCGTACGTACGGAATACCGTCTCCATGTCGTGGTGTAATCTATTTTCCACCACCACCTTACATGGATGGGTATAATGGTGTAAAGAATAACTATACATAGTTATTACAACATCATATTGATTCTGATATATTGTATAATCCACTCCAATTCAATTCAATATTTATATAAATGATATCATCGCTCGTGCGTACGTACGGAATACCGTCTCCACGACGCGATGAGATTCATTCTCCATGTTAACCATTTAAGAATGATTATAATGTATATATAAGAAATAATAATGAAATATATGACATTATAAAGCTACTGGATTTATGTATATATATACATATGTATGTCATCTACTTACTTCCATTTCAAGACAATAAGGAAAGGAAAACAGCGTTCATGCGTACGTACGGACTACCGTCTCCATGAACGGTGTTTTTCATTTTATTTATCTACCTATTATATATATATATATACTGAATATATATGATATATAAATCATATTTTATATTCTGGAAGTAAGTAAATCATGATATAAGTAATAATGATGTCAAGAACAACAAGTCAAAACACCTACGATAAATGAAACGATTTTACCCAAAACGCTTCTTTAACATGGAGTTTACAAAAGAACGGGTAATATAATGTCATAAGTGAACCATATATGATATCATAACAATGAATATGATTCTGTAATAAGTCAACAACATGATTTAAATCATTATACAGGAGGTTCAAACACTTACAAAGCAAGTCGGACCTAAGGTAAGGGAAATATCACAATCTCATTTTTATCCGAGATTGTTTATTCGTAAGTATTTACTGGGGTGTATTTTATCATCCACATCCATGTTCCCTCAATATGTAATATTGTTTCCATCCACTTGCAATAGTTTAAATCCAATTTTACCCTTAGGTGAGTTTTTAGTAAAGAATATGAAAGGAATCTTTTGTCGTTTTTCCGTACGAGGTACTTTTTGACTTTTCCGACAAAAGTACGAAGAATGTTTTTTTTAACTTATACGGCACGAACGGATTTCTACTGTTTTATAAAGCCTTATTTTCATGAAGCTTCCTCTAAAATATTTCATGACTATTTTCAATAAAATCTCTTTCTTTTAAAATTCCATGATGTTTTGTGAAAAGAAATTGATTTTGAAGAAGAAATGATATTTTCCTCAAGAATTCAATTCAAGTGTTTTATCAAAATTATTTTCCATCTAAGATAATAAAGGGTTCTGTTTCTATCCATATTTTTACATTGATTTGACTATGTTGTGATGGAATTATGTTTATGAATTCCTTTATCTTATATGAATTGATTTATGATGTCATGATGTTTCAAGAATCCCATTTTTGTTACATGTGTTATGCGATGATGTATGTTTTATGATTATGTGGCACACATAAGAAAGGATTCATTAAAAGATGGGTGGGACCTATATCTCCCTCCAATGCATTGGGTAATGATTTTATATCTCATGAGATAGACATGTCTGGAACGGAAGGTTATTTCGGTTCAGTGATACAGGACTGAAACGAGGAGTGAACTCGGTTCAGAAAGGGACTTTGTCCACTAAGATAGTCTTGGCAATGAGTCATGACTAACAAGAAATGATTTTTCATGATTATGTGTGCATGCCACAAAGTTTCAAGTTTTATGTTATGATTATGGGGATCTCATTTTTACTTCTATGATTTATTCCATGTTATGATATTATGAGCTCTTTTGCAGGTTATGATTTTCAAAAAGATATGATATGCTTTTTATTTCCTTTATTTGCCCTTGCTGAGCATTTGAGCTCACCCTTTTATGTTTTCTTTTCCCCAGGATATAAAGAAAGGTTTTAGGTAAAAAAAAAGGAAGATCTTTATGGGAGATGTTGAAGATCTTTCACCAGGATTAGAAGATTACGTTCCGAGTTTCCAAAGACACTAAACTATTACGATCCTTGTGTGTGTATTTATGTTATGTACTAAGTATTCCGCAAAAGTAATGTAATGACCATGTACGATAAGCTTCGGGTCTCTACAGTTGGTATCAGAGGAAAGGTTTAGTCAACCTTTGGAAACTAGGATGCGAAAACGTTAGTGAGATCCCTAGAGACATTTCTAAGGTATGTCTAGGGATGCCCCTAAGGATAAGTATACGTATAGGATATAGTTCTAGAACTATGGTAATGATATTAGATTAAACCAAAGATGATAGATATTTAAGTTACTCCCCCTTTATTACGATTTTTGCATCTAACACTATTCTGTTTGGGTTTTAGAAAATGGCTGGAAACAAGATGATTCACAATAATGGAGGATATGATGGACAATGGAATGATATTCTTCTTGAGCAACCAAATGAAATGGGATTTGGATGTCCAAACATCATTATTATGCCGAATCAGCAATATCACAACATGATCAATAAAGTAAAATTTGGTAAGTTTCCTGACTCGACTAATAAGAGAAAGATGGAGTTCCATGATGATCATAGAGGAAAGAAAGTTCAATTTCCCCTATGTAAATCATGTGGGAAGAGGCATCAAGGAGAATGTTTCAAGGGAACTGGAAGATGCTTTGGGTGTGGAAAAGAAGGACACAAAGCAAGTAAGTGCAAAGGAAAAGGGTCGGTTAACACCATGGATGAGGATAATGGTATTGCTATGACATAAAAAATGGTTAAGTGTTTTAAATGTGGAATGTATGGGCATTATGCAAACAAATGCCCTAAGGGAAAGACTCATGAAGAGAATCAGTATGGTCATATGGGTAGTATTTATGTGGATGATGATGAAGAGACTACAAATGATATGTGAGATGAAAGAATTGTTGAAGCTCGGTCAATGGTTTAAGAATGTTGTGGAATGATTACATGTTTATCATGTGTAATGTTGTATAAGAAATCTCATGGTACTATGGAATAAAGAAACATCTGAGGATTGTTACACTGTTGTCTTTCCTTGAGTTATGAAAGTGTATGATTAATGGTACCACTATCCATGAAAGGTTATTCAGATATTTTTGGAATGTAGATGATATGCGCATAATGAAGGGATAAGGAGAAAATTAAATGTTTGATAGTATTCATGAGCTCATGATTGATATAAGGACTAAGTGATATCATGGTTTGAGTATATAGAATTTTGAGGATTTTGGTAACTTTTAACTGCACTCATGTTTTCACTAAGTTATTCAAGAGAATACACGATTAAGGACTTTGAATGTTTGGAATGTGACCAACAAGACATATCTTATGATATGTGGGGATCAACGACAGTATTAAATCTCTGGTAATTGTTGTCACTATATTATGAGAGTGGACTGCAGTATTATGTATAAGCCTAAAGATTAGACTGGATTATGTTGGACATAAGTTAGTATTGTTTAAGGATAGAAGATTTTCGATATTATTGATGGGATGTTATAGTAACGTAGTTTTAGAAAAAGGGACAACCTGCAGGACGAGCGACAGCCCATCGCTTCGGACAAGGTTGTAGGAATCGAACCCACAACCGAAGTGCGACTGGCCTTTATCGCCTACCACTGACCTACAGGAAGTCCCTGTTTAGTAGAAACTAGTTTTATTATATTAAGCAGTATGATATATGAAGTATAAGTCCATTTTAGAAACCATATGTGATTAATCTCACTATAGATCGACTTATGTATATAATTTTGCTAACCTTTTGTTTGAAACAGATGGAATGACCCGTCATTCTATCACATGATCTGCTAACACTTCACGAATAACAAATTCAACTTCATTTATTTAAGAGATGAAGTGGAAATTGTTAAAGGCACGAACAACAGTGAGATTGTACCAAAATAAAGTAAGTATTTATTCTAATTCAAATTCTTTAACTTTAGGGAAATGATCTTGAAAACCAAAAATGTTGTCCTAGTTCTCTTATACCTGATGAATCAGATGGTACCTTAGATCGTCACAAATTTATGGATTTGTGATTACTGGCTTTTCCATAGCCATGTTCTCTACCACTCTCCATCAGAACATGATGGTTAGATTTCTCTTCCATATCCATATTTTCACCTATGTGGAAACCCAGTGATTAGTTTATTTGGGTAATCGTTACATTTCATACTTTAGTTTTTAAAGCCAAGTTTTGGTATTCCCTTTTACGATGTGGGTTTCTATTAAAGAAACTTTCGAATAGTAAACCATTTATAACCCCGTCGAATTTCGAGGGCGAAATTCATTTTAAGGGGGGTAGAATGTAACAGCCCGAGATTTTATGAAAAATATTCTTTTTTTATTTTACTAATGTCTTGTGTTATACGCTACACCAAAAGGAGCTTGCACAACACGCATCCTTGACTTTCCTTGCATTACACGCAATCGCAACCTTCCTCGATAGCGTGTGTGGTACGTAATCCTGAGTTTCACGAAACAATGATATGCTATTAAAATATTATTAAAACTAGCCGTTATGAATAGTAATAACCACTTTTTAAATTTTAGAAATTTTAACTCTCAAAATGGACTTCATTTTTGGATTCGGAGTATTGAATTTAGCCTAAGGTGATGTTTTGGTACTTTTCGGATAACTTTCATATTCTGATGAATAGTGAAAATTACTAAATTATAATTAAAAACAACTTTTTTTAATCGAAATAATTAATAGTGATAAATCATTAATTTGAGTGGTTTTAAAGTATATTTAGAATATATTTTTACAATTTAATACAATGTTGGTCATTGGATGTAATTTCACATTTAAACTAGACATAAACAAGTGTCAATCTTTTGATAGATATTGTTTCTTAAAAACACGCTATTTGTTTTAACAGCGGGATTTAATTATAAAATTAATTAATGCAACTTTTATGTTATGAATTTGGTAAAATAGACTTCATTTTTGAATTCGGAATATGAAATATAGCTTGGGATGAAATTTTGGCATTGTTCTGAAAAACATCAATTTTTGATGAATAGTGAAACTACTAAGTGGTAGGTTAAAAACTGAATTTTGCATAAAACTTAATTTTACCGCTTCTGTGAATGGAATTTCGAAAATCCGAGAGGCACGGTTAATATCAAGGAATAAAATGTGGTTCAATGAGATGAAAATAATTTTTTGGTGAATAGTAACTTTTTACTTTTTTTTACCACGGTTAATAGTAAATAGGGTAACTAAGGGTAAATATGACATTAATATTACCCTAACACATGTCCTAATTCTATTGGACAAGTTTAATTCGACCAAAAACAAACTTAGGAATAAAATATGACCATTTAGGCCCACTTGGATTAGATTAGGACATTTATTATTAATTTATTTAAAGAAGGGTTAAAATAGTTAAAATCAAAGTTTAATAAGTAAATCATTTTTAGTATGGGGTTATACATAAGATAAATTCAACTATAAATACTCATTAGAAAGCAAAAAATATTTCCTACATGATGGTATTTTATTTGTAATTTTTAGACATCAAATAATATAATTTATTTATGACACAAAGATGATGCAGTAATTATCTTATTAATGAAATATTGACATAATTGATAATATAAATACCAAAATAAATGTAATTTAAGACTTTTTATGAATTCCACTAATTTTCTAGGTTACTATGATATATTAGTGTTGATTTAATCAACTTGGTTCGAACATATAATTCTGTTATGACTTTCACAAAAATCATATATCAAATAGTGTCAAAATTTACACAAAATAGTTTTTAAATCAAATATTATATTATTAATTGTTATTTTATTCCTAAAAATCTAAGGTTTGGCCAAATGACTTAGATAAGGATATATGTATTAATAATATACAATTTGGGGTTCTTTTGGCATGTTATAGTAAGTGTATTAACCATATAGTGAAAGAAAACAAAAAGACACGGTAAAAGTTAAATTAATTAACTTAGAGTTAAATCTAATTGATAAGGTTAAAATAATACCCTAAACTTGTCTAAATCCTATTGGTTGATAAGATTTCGACCCATACCCACTTTAGCTTCAAAATAAGACCCTTTGGAACCATTATAAACCGATTTTGACTTTAATATAAAATAATATTTTGAGATATTCCTAAGGTGCCCCTCTCCTCCCCTATAAAAGGACACCTCCTCCCCCTCCTCCTCACACCAATTTGAGCACTCAAGCTCGGCCAAACCCTGCCAATTTCTCCTCTCCACTTCCCTAGCAACATCCTAGAGGTTCTGGTCTCCTCAAATACCAATTTTAGTTCCCTAAGAGGAGGTCTCAAAGAGGCACTTCAAAGAAGAGGTAATTACCGTTACCAATTCTTTCATCTTTATTTCTTCTTCCACTTCTTCTTCTTAGGTTGTTTCATTATGAAGTAATAACATAAGTATCATTCATATAATGATATGTTATTATAATTATGAAATAACCCTATTTCACCATCTATCCATCCTACGGAAAAAGAAATCACCGCGCGTGCGTACGTACGGAATACCGTCTCCACGCCGTGGTGTAATCTATTTTCCACCACCACCTTACATGGATGGGTATAATAGTGTAAAGAATAACTATACATAGTTATTAAAACATCATATTGATTCTGATATATTGTATAATCCACTCCAATTCAATTCAATATTTATATAAATGATATCATCGCTCGTGCGTACGTACGGAATACCGTCTCCACGACGCGATGAGATTCATTCTCCATGTTAACCATTTAAGAATGATTATAATGTATATATAAGAAATAATAATGAAATATATGACATTATAAAGCTACTGGATTTATGTATACATATACATATGTATGTCATCTACTTACTTCCATTTCAAGACAATAAGGAAAGGAAAACAGCGTTCATGCGTACGTACGGACTACCATCTCCATGAACGGTGTTTTTCATTTTATTTATCTACCTATTATATATATATATACTGAATATATATGATATATAAATCATATTTTATATTCTGGAAGTAAGTAAATCATTATATAAATAATAATGATGTCAAGAACAACAAGTCAAAACACCTACGATAAATGAAACGATTTTACCCAAAACGCTTCTTTAACATGGAGTTTACAAAAGAACGGGTAATATAATGTCATAAGTGAACCATATATGTTATCATAACAATGAATATGATTCTGTAATAAGTCAATAACATGATTTAAATCATTATACAGGAGGTTCGGACACTTACAAAGCAAGTCGGACCTAAGGTAAGGGAAATATCACAATCTCATTTTTATCCGAGATTGTTTATTCGTAAGTATTTACTGGGGTGTATTTTATCATCCACATCCATGTTCCCTCAATATGTAATATTGTTTCCATCCACTTTCAATATTTTAAATCCAATTTTACCCTTAGGTGAGTTTTTAGTAAAGAATATGAAAGGAATCTTTTGTCGTTTTTCCGTACGAGGTACTTTTTGACTTTTTCGACAAAAGTACGAAGAATGTTTTTTTTAACTTATACGGCACGAACGGATTTCTACTGTTTTATAAAGCCTTATTTTCATGAAGCTTCCTCTAAAAGATTTCATGACTATTTTCAATAAAATCTCTTTCTTTTAAAATTCCATGATGTTTTGTGAAAAGAAATTGATTTTGAAGAAGAAATGATATTTTCCTCAAGAATTCAATTCAAGTGTTTTATCAAAATTATTTTCCATCTAAGATAATAAAGGGTTCTGTTTCTATCCATATTTTTACATTGATTTGACTATGTTGTGATGGAATTATGTTTATGAATTCCTTTATCTTATATGAATTGATTTATGATGTCATGATGTTTCAAGAATCCCATTTTTGTTACATATGTTATGCGATGATGTATGTTTTATGATTATGTGGCACACATAAGAAAGGATTCATTATAATATGGGTGGGACCTATATCTCCCTCCAATGCATTGGGTAATGATTTTATATCTCATGAGATAGACATGTCTGGAACGGAAGGTTATTTCGGTTCAGTGATACAGGACTGAAACGAGGAGTGAACTCGGTTCAGAAAGGGACTTTGTCCACTAAGATAGTATTGGCAATGAGTCATGACTAACAAGAAATGATTTTTCATGATTATGTGTGCATGCCACAAAGTTTCAAGTTTTATGTTATGATTATGGGGATCCCATTTTCACTTCTATGATTTATTCCATGTTATGATATTATGAGCTCTTTTGCAGGTTATGATTTTCAAAAAGATATGATATGCTTTTTATTTCCTTTATTTGCCCTTGCTGAGCATTTGAGCTCACCCTTTTATGTTTTCTTTTCCCCAGGATATAAAGAAAGGTTTTAGGTATAAAAAAAGGAAGATCTTTATGGGAGATGTAAAAGATCTTTCACCAGGATTAGAAGATTACGTTCCGAGTTTCCAAAGACACTAAACTATTACGATCCTTGTGTGTGTATTTATGTTATGTACTAAGTATTACGCAAAAGTAATGTAATGACCATGTACGATAAGCTTCGGGTCTCTACAGTTGGTATCAGAGGAAAGGTTTAGTCAACCTTTGGAAACTAGGATGCGAAAACGTTAGTGAGATCCCTAGAGACATTTCTAAGGTATGTCTAGGGATGCCCCTAAGGATAAGTATACGTATAGGATATAGTTCTAGAACTATGGTAATGATATTAGATTAAACCAAAGATGATAGATATTTAAGTTACTCCCCCTTTATTACGATTTTTGCATCTAACACTATTCTGTTTGGGTTTTAGAAAATGGCTGGAAACAAGATGATTCACAATAATGGAGGATATGATGGACAATGGAATGATATTCTTCTTGAGCAACCAAATGAAATGGGATTTGGATGTCCAAACATCATTATTATGACGAATCAGCAATATCACAACATGATCAATAAAGTAAAATTTGGTAAGTTTCCTGACTCGACTAATAAGAGAAAGATGGAGTTCCATGATGATCATAGAGGAAAGAAAGTTCAATTTCCCCTATGTAAATCATGTGGGAAGAGGCATCAAGGAGAATGTTTCAAGGGAACTGGAAGATGCTTTGGGTGTGGAAAAGAAGGACACAAAGCAAGTAAGTGCAAAGGAAAAGGGTCGGTTAACACCATGGATGAGGATAATGGTATTGCTATGACATCAAAAATGGTTAAGTGTTTTAAATGTGGAATGTATGGGCATTATGCAAACAAATGCCCTAAGGGAAAGACTCATGAAGAGAATCAATATGGTCATATGGGTAGTATTTATGTGGATGATGATGAAGAGACTACAAATGATATGTGAGATGAAAGAATTGTTGAAGCTCGGTCAATGGTTTAAGAATGTTGTGGAATGATTACATGTTTATCATGTGTAATGTTGTATAAGAAATCCCATGGTACTATGGAATAAAGAGACATCTGAGGATTGTTACACTGTTGTCTTTCCTTGAGTTATGAAAGTGTATGATTAATGGTACCACTATCCATGAAAGGTTATTCAGATATTTTTGGAATGTAGATGATATGCGCATAATGAAGGGATAAGGAGAAAATTAAATGTTTGATAGTATTCATGAGCTCATGATTGATATAAGGACTAAGTGATATCATGGTTTGAGTATATAGAATTTTGAGGATTTTGGTAACTTTTAACTGCACTCATGTTTTCACTAAGTTATTCAAGAGAATACACGATTAAGGACTTTGAATGTTTGGAATGTGACCAACAAGACATATCTTATGATATGTGGGGATCAACGACAGTATTAAATCTCTGGTAATCGTTGTCACTATATTATGAGAGTGGACTGCAGTATTATGTATAAGCCTAAAGATTAGACTGGATTATGTTGGACATAAGTTAGTATTGTTTAAGGATAGAAGATTTTCGATATTATTGATGGGATGTTATAGTAACGTAGTTTTAGAAAAAGGGACAACCTGCAGGACGAGCGACAGCCCATCGCTTCGGACAAGGCTGTAGGAATCGAACCCACAACCGAAGTGCGACTGGCCTTTATCGCCTACCACTGACCTACAGGAAGTCCCTGTTTAGTAGAAACTAGTTTTATTATATTAAGCAGTATGATATATGAAGTATAAGTCCATTTTAGAAACCATATGTGATTAATCTCACTATAGATCGACTTATGTATATAATTTTGCTAACCTTTTGTTTGAAACAGATGGAATGACCCGTCATTCTATCACATGATCTGCTAACACTTCACGAATAACAAATTCAACTTCATTTATTTAAGAGATGAAGTGGAAATTGTTAAAGGCACGAACAACAGTGAGATTGTACCAAAATAAAGTAAGTATTTATTCTAATTCAAATTATTTAACTTTAGGGAAATGATCTTGAAAACCAAAAATGTTGTCCTAGTTCTCTTATACCTGATGAATCAGATGGTACCTTAGATCGTCACAAATTTATGGATTTGTGATTACTGGCTTTTCCATAGCCATGTTCTCTACCACTCTCCATCAGAACATGATGGTTAGATTTCTCTTCCATATCCATATTTTCACCTATGTGGAAACCCAGTGATTAGTTTATTTGGGTAATCGTTACATTTCATACTTTAGTTTTTAAATCCAAGTTTTGGTATTCCCTTTTACGATGTGGGTTTCTATTAAAAAAACTTTCGAATAGTAAACCATTTATAACCCCGTCGAACTTCGAGGGCGAAATTCATTTTAAGGGGGGTAGAATGTAACAGCCCGAGATTTTATGAAAAATATTCTTTTTTTATTTTACTAATGTCTTGTGTTATACGCTACACCAAAAGGAGCTTGCACAACACACATCCTTGACTTTCCTTGCATTCCACGCAATCGCAACCTTCCTCGATAGCGTGTGTGGTACGTAATCCTGAGTTTCACGAAACAATGATATGCTATTAAAATATTATTAAAACTAGCCGTTATGAATAGTAATAACCACTTTTTAAATTTTAGAAATTTTAACTCTCAAAATGGACTTCATTTTTGGATTCGGAGTATCGAATTTAGCCTAAGGTGAAGTTTTGGTACTTTTCGGATAACTTTCATATTCTGATGAATAGTGAAAATTACAAAATTATAATTAAAAACAACTTTTTTTAATCGAAATAATTAATAGTGATAAATCATTAATTTGAGTGGTTTTAAAGTATATTTAGAATATATTTTTACAATTTAATACAATGTTGGTCATTGGATGTAATTTCACATTTAAACTAGACATAAACAAGTGTCAATCTTTTGATAGATATTGTTTCTTAAAAACACGCTATTTGTTTTAACAGCGGGATTTAATTATAAAATTAATTAATGCAACTTTTATGTTATGAATTTGGTAAAATAGACTTCATTTTTGAATTCGGAATATGAAATATAGCTTGGGATGAAATTTTGGCATTGTTCTGAAAAACATCAATTTTTGATGAATAGTGAAACTACTAAGTGGTAGGTTAAAAACTGAATTTTGCATAAAACTTAATTTTACCGCTTCTGTGAATGGAATTTCGAAAATCCGAGAGGCACGGTTAATATCAAGGAATAAAATGTGGTTCAATGAGATGAAAATAATTTTTTGGTGAATAGTAACTTTTTACTTTTTTTTACCACGGTTAATAGTAAATAGGGTAACTAAGGGTAAATATGATATTAATATTACCCTAACACATGTCCTAATTCTATTGGACAAGTGTAATTCGACCAAAAACAAACTTAGGAATAAAATATGACCATTTAGGCCCACTTGGATTAGATTAGGACATTTATTATTAATTTATTTAAAGAAGGGTTAAAATAGTTAAAATCAAAGTTTAATAAGTAAATCATTTTTAGTATGGGGTTATACATAAGATAAATTCAACTATAAATATTCATTATAAAGCTAAAAAGATTTCCTACATGATGGTATTTTATTTGTAATTTTTAGACATCAAATAATATAATTTATTTATGACACAAAGATGATGCAGTAATTATCTTATTAATGAAATATTGACATAATTGATAATATAAATACCAAAATAAATGTAATTTAAGACTTTTTATGGATTCCACTAATTTTCTAGGTTACTATGATATATTAGTGTTGATTTAATCAACTTGGTTCGAACATATAATTCTGTTATGACTTTCACAAAAATCATATATCAAATAGTGTCAAAATTGACACAAAATAGTTTTTAAATCAAATATTATATTATTAATTGTTATTTTATTCCTAAAAATCTAAGGTTTGGACAAATGACTTAGATAAGGATATATGTATTAATAATATACAATTTGGGGTTCGTTTGGCATGTTATAGTAAGTGTATTAACCATATAGTGAAAGAAAACAAAAAGACACGGTAAAAGTTAAATTAATTAACTTAGAGTTAAATCTAATTGATAAGGTTAAAATAATACCCTAAACTTGTCTAAATCCTATTGGTTGATAAGATTTCGACCCATCCCCACTTTAGCTTCAAAATAAGACCCTTTGGAACCATTATAAACCGATTTTGACTTTAATATAAAATAATATTTTGAGATATTCCTAAGGTGCCCCTCTCCTCCCCTATAAAAGGACACCTCCTCCCCCTCCTCCTCACACCAATTTGAGCACTCAAGCTCGGCCAAACCCTGCCAATTTCTCCTCTCCACTTCCCTAGAAACATCCTAGAGGTTCTGGTCTCCTCAAAGACCAATTTTAGTTCCCTAAGAGGAGGTCTCAAAGAGGCACTTCAAAGAAGAGGTAATTACCGTTACCAATTCTTTCATCTTTATTTCTTCTTCCACTTCTTCTTCTTAGGTTGATTCATTATGAAGTAATAACATAAGTATCATTCATATAATGATATGTTATTATAAGTATGAAATAACCCTATTTCACCATCTATCCATACTACGGAAAAAGAAATCACCGCGCGTGCGTACGTACGGAATACCGTCTCCACGCCGTGGTGTAATCTATTTTCCACCACCACCTTACATGGATGGGTATAATAGTGTAAAGAATAACTATACATAGTTATTAAAACATCATATTGATTCTGATATATTGTATAATCCACTCCAATTCAATTCAATATTTATATAAATGATATCATCGCTCGTGCGTACGTACGGAATACCGTCTCCACGACGCGATGAGATTCATTCTCCATGTTAACCATTTAAGAATGATTATAATGTATATATAAGAAATAATAATGAAATATATGACATTATAAAGCTACTGGATTTATTTATATATATACATATGTATGTCATCTACTTACTTCCATTTCAAGACAATAAGGAAAGGAAAACAGCGTTCATGCGTACGTACGGACTACCATCTCCATGAACGGTGTTTTTCATTTTATTTATCTACCTATTATATATATATACTGAATATATATGATATATAAATCATATTTTATATTCTGGAAGTAAGTAAATCATTATATAAATAATAATGATGTCAAGAACAACAAGTCAAAACACCTACGATAAATGAAACGATTTTACCCAAAACGCTTCTTTAACATGGAGTTTACAAAAGAACGGGTAATATAATGTCATAAGTGAACCATATATGATATCATAACAATGAATATGATTCTGTAATAAGTCAATAACATGATTTAAATCATTATACAGGAGGTTCGGACACTTACAAAGCAAGTCGGACCTAAGGTAAGGGAAATATCACAATCTCATTTTTATCCGAGATTGTTTATTCGTAAGTATTTACTGGGGTGTATTTTATCATCCACATCCATGTTCCCTCAATATGTAATATTGTTTCCATCCACTTGCAATATTTTAAATCCAATTTTACCCTTAGGTGAGTTTTTAGTAAAGAATATGAAAGGAATCTTTTGTCGTTTTTCCGTACGAGGTACTTTTTGACTTTTCCGACAAAAGTACGAAGAATGTTTTTTTTTAACTTATACGGCACGAACGGATTTCTACTGTTTTATAAAGCCTTATTTTCATGAAGCTTCCTCTAAAAGATTTCATGACTATTTTCAATAAAATCTCTTTCTTTTAAAATTCCATGATGTTTTGTGAAAAGAAATTGATTTTGAAGAAGAAATGATATTTTCCTCAAGAATTCAATTCAAGTGTTTTATCAAAATTATTTTCCATCTAAGATAATAAAGGGTTCTATTTCTATCCATATTTTTACATTGATTTGACTATGTTGTGATGGAATTATGTTTATGAATTCCTTTATCTTATATGAATTGATTTATGATGTCATGATGTTTCAAGAATCCCATTTTTGTTACATATGTTATGCGATGATGTATGTTTTATGATTATGTGGCACACATAAGAAAGGATTCATTAAAATATGGGTGGGACCTATATCTCCCTCCAATGCATTGGGTAATGATTTTATATCTCATGAGATATACATGTCTGGAATGGAAGGTTATTTCGGTTCAGTGATACAGGACTGAAACGAGGAGTGAACTCGGTTCAGAAAGGGACTTTGTCCACTAAGATAGTCTTGGCAATGAGTCATGACTAACAAGAAATGATTTTTCATGATTATGTGTGCATGCCACAAAGTTTCAAGTTTTATGTTATGATTATGGGGATCCCATTTTCACTTCTATGATTTATTCCATGTTATGATATTATGAGCTCTTTTGCAGGTTATGATTTTCAAAAAGATATGATATGCTTTTTATTTCCTTTATTTGCCCTTGCTGAGCATTTGAGCTCACCCTTTTATGTTTTCTTTTCCCCAGGATATAAAGAAAGGTTTTAGGTATAAAAAAAGGAAGATCTTTATGGGAGATGTAAAAGATCTTTCACCAGGATTAGAAGATTACGTTCCGAGTTTCCAAAGACACTAAACTATTAAGATCCTTGTGTGTGTATTTATGTTATGTACTAAGTATTACGCAAAAGTAATGTAATGACCATGTACGATAAGCTTCGGGTCTCTACAGTTGGTATCAGAGGAAAGGTTTAGTCAACCTTTGGAAACTAGGATGCGAAAACGTTAGTGAGATCCCTAGAGACATTTCTAAGGTATGTCTAGGGATGCCCCTAAGGATAAGTATACGTATAGGATATAGTTCTAGAACTATGGTAATGATATTAGATTAAACCAAAGATGATAGATATTTAAGTTACTCCCCCTTTATTACGATTTTTGCATCTAACACTATTCTGTTTGGGTTTTAGAAAATGGCTGGAAACAAGATGATTCACAATAATGGAGGATATGATGGACAATGGAATGATATTCTTCTTGAGCAACCAAATGAAATGGGATTTGGATGTCCAAACATCATTATTATGCCGAATCAGCAATATCACAACATGATCAATAAAGTAAAATTTGGTAAGTTTCCTGACTCGACTAATAAGAGAAAGATGGAGTTCCATGATGATCATAGAGGAAAGAAAGTTCAATTTCCCCTATGTAAATCATGTGGGAAGAGGCATCAAGGAGAATGTTTCAAGGGAACTGGAAGATGCTTTGGGTGTGGAAAAGAAGGACACAAAGCAAGTAAGTGCAAAGGAAAAGGGTCGGTTAACACCATGGATGAGGATAATGGTATTGCTATGACATCAAAAATGGTTAAGTGTTTTAAATGTGGAATGTATGGGCATTATGCAAACAAATGCCCTAAGGGAAAGACTCATGAAGAGAATCAATATGGTCATATGGGTAGTATTTATGTGGATGATGATGAAGAGACTACAAATGATATGTGAGATGAAAGAATTGTTGAAGCTCGGTCAATGGTTTAAGAATGTTGTGGAATGATTACATGTTTATCATGTGTAATGTTGTATAAGAAATCCCATGGTACTATGGAATAAAGAGACATCTGAGGATTGTTACACTGTTGTCTTTCCTTGAGTTATGAAAGTGTATGATTAATGGTACCACTATCCATGAAAGGTTATTCAGATATTTTTGGAATGTAGATGATATGCGCATAATGAAGGGATAAGGAGAAAATTAAATGTTTGATAGTATTCATGAGCTCATGATTGATATAAGGACTAAGTGATATCATGGTTTGAGTATATAGAATTTTGAGGATTTTGGTAACTTTTAACTGCACTCATGTTTTCACTAAGTTATTCAAGAGAATACACGATTAAGGACTTTGAATGTTTGGAATGTGACCAACAAGACATATCTTATGATATGTGGGGATCAACGACAGTATTAAATCTCTGGTAATCGTTGTCACTATATTATGAGAGTGGACTGCAGTATTATGTATAAGCCTAAAGATTAGACTGGATTATGTTGGACATAAGTTAGTATTGTTTAAGGATAGAAGATTTTCGATATTATTGATGGGATGTTATAGTAACGTAGTTTTAGAAAAAGGGACAACCTGCAGGACGAGCGACAGCCCATCGCTTCGGACAAGGCTGTAGGAATCGAACCCACAACCGAAGTGCGACTGGCCTTTATCGCCTACCACTGACCTACAGGAAGTCCCTGTTTAGTCGAAACTAGTTTTATTATATTAAGCAGTATGATATATGAAGTATAAGTCCATTTTAGAAACCATATGTGATTAATCTCACTATAGATCGACTTATGTATATAATTTTGCTAACCTTTTGTTTGAAACAGATGGAATGACCCGTCATTCTATCACATGATCTGCTAACACTTCACGAATAACAAATTCAACTTCATTTATTTAAGAGATGAAGTGGAAATTGTTAAAGGCACGAACAACAGTGAGATTGTACCAAAATAAAGTAAGTATTTATTCTAATTCAAATTATTTAACTTTAGGGAAATGATCTTGAAAACCAAAAATGTTGTCCTAGTTCTCTTATACCTGATGAATCAGATGGTACCTTAGATCGTCACAAATTTATGGATTTGTGATTACTGGCTTTTCCATAGCCATGTTCTCTACCACTCTCCATCAGAACATGATGGTTAGATTTCTCTTCCATATCCATATTTTCACCTATGTGGAAACCCAGTGATTAGTTTATTTGGGTAATCGTTACATTTCATACTTTAGTTTTTAAATCCAAGTTTTGGTATTCCCTTTTACGATGTGGGTTTCTATTAAAAAAACTTTCGAATAGTAAACCATTTATAACCTCGTCGAACTTCGAGGGCGAAATTCATTTTAAGGGGGGTAGAATGTAACAGCCCGAGATTTTATGAAAAATATTCTTTTTTTATTTTACTAATGTCTTGTGTTATACGCTACACCAAAAGGAGCTTGCACAACACACATCCTTGACTTTCCTTGCATTCCACGCAATCGCAACCTTCCTCGATAGCGTGTGTGGTACGTAATCCTGAGTTTCACGAAACAATGATATGCTATTAAAATATTATTAAAACTAGCCGTTATGAATAGTAATAACCACTTTTTAAATTTTAGAAATTTTAACTCTCAAAATGGACTTCATTTTTGGATTCGGAGTATCGAATTTAGCCTAAGGTGAAGTTTTGGTACTTTTCGGATAACTTTCATATTCTGATGAATAGTGAAAATTACTAAATTATAATTAAAAACAACTTTTTTTAATCGAAATAATTAATAGTGATAAATCATTAATTTGAGTGGTTTTAAAGTATATTTAGAATATATTTTTACAATTTAATACAATGTTGGTCATTGGATGTAATTTCACATTTAAACTAGACATAAACAAGTGTCAATCTTTTGATAGATATTGTTTCTTAAAAACACGCTATTTGTTTTAACAGCGGGATTTAATTATAAAATTAATTAATGCAACTTTTATGTTATGAATTTGGTAAAATAGACTTCATTTTTGAATTCGGAATATGAAATATAGCTTGGGATGAAATTTTGGCATTGTTCTGAAAAACATCAATTTTTGATGAATAGTGAAACTACTAAGTGGTAGGTTAAAAACTGAATTTTGCATAAAACTTAATTTTACCGCTTCTGTGAATGGAATTTCGAAAATCCGAGAGGCACGGTTAATATCAAGGAATAAAATGTGGTTCAATGAGATGAAAATAATTTTTTGGTGAATAGTAACTTTTTACTTTTTTTTACCACGGTTAATAGTAAATAGGGTAACTAAGGGTAAATATGATATTAATATTACCCTAACACATGTCCTAATTCTATTGGACAAGTGTAATTCGACCAAAAACAAACTTAGGAATAAAATATGACCATTTAGGCCCACTTGGATTAGATTAGGACATTTATTATTAATTTATTTAAAGAAGGGTTAAAATAGTTAAAATCAAAGTTTAATAAGTAAATCATTTTTAGTATGGGGTTATACATAAGATAAATACAACTATAAATATTCATTATAAATCTAAAAAGATTTCCTACATGATGGTATTTTATTTGTAATTTTTAGACATCAAATAATATAATTTATTTATGACACAAAGATGATGCAGTAATTATCTTATTAATGAAATATTGACATAATTGATAATATAAATACCAAAATAAATGTAATTTAAGACTTTTTATGGATTCCACTAATTTTCTAGGTTACTATGATATATTAGTGTTGATTTAATCAACTTGGTTCGAACATATAATTCTGTTATGACTTTCACAAAAATCATATATCAAATAGTGTCAAAATTGACACAAAATAGTTTTTAAATCAAATATTATATTATTAATTGTTATTTTATTCCTAAAAATCTAAGGTTTGGCCAAATGACTTAGATAAGGATATATTTATTAATAATATACAATTTGGGGTTCGTTTGGCATGTTATAGTAAGTGTATTAACCATATAGTGAAAGAAAACAAAAAGACACGGTAAAAGTTAAATTAATTAACTTAGAGTTAAATCTAATTGATAAGGTTAAAATAATACCCTAAACTTGTCTAAATCCTATTGGTTGATAGGATTTCGACCCATCCCCACTTTATCTTCAAAATAAGACCCTTTGGAACCATTATAAACCGATTTTGACTTTAATATAAAATAATATTTTGAGATATTCCTAAGGTGCCCCTCTCCTCCCCTATAAAAGGACACCTCCTCCCCCTCCTCCTCACACCAATTTGAGCACTCAAGCTCGGACAAACCCTGCCAATTTCTCCTCTCCACTTCCCTAGCAACATCCTAGAGGTTCGGGTCTCCTCAAAGACCAATTTTAGTGCCCTAATAGGAGGTCTCAAAGAGGCACTTCAAAGAAGAGGTAATTACCGTTACCAATTCTTTCATCTTTATTTCTTCTTCCACTTCTTCTTCTTAGGTTGTTTCATTATGAAGTAATAACATCAGTATCATTCATATAATGATATGTTATTATAAGTATGAAATAACCCTATTTCACCATCTATCCATCCTACGGAAAAAGAAATCACCGCGCGTGCGTACGTACGGAATACCGTCTCCACGCCGTGGTGTAATGTATTTTCCACCACCACCTTACATGGATGGGTATAATGGTGTAAAGAATAACTATACATAGTTATTACAACATCATATTGATTCTGATATATTGTATAATCCACTCCAATTCAATTCAATATTTATATAAATGATATCATCGCTCGTGCGTACGTACGGAATACCGTCTCCACGACGCGATGAGATTCATTCTCCATGTTAACCATTTAAGAATGATTATAATGTATATATAAGAAATAATAATGAAATATATGACATTATAAAGCTACTGGATTTATGTATATATATACATATGTATGTCATCTACTTACTTCCATTTCAAGACAATAAGGAAAGGAAAACAGCGTTCATGCGTACGTACGGACTACCGTCTCCATGAACGGTGTTTTTCATTTTATTTATCTACCTATTATATATATATATATACTGAATATATATGATATATAAATCATATTTTATATTCTGGAAGTAAGTAAATCATTATATAAGTAATAATGATGTCAAGAACAACAAGTCAAAACACCTACGATAAATGAAACGATTTTACCCAAAACGCTTCTTTAACATGGAGTTTACAAAAGAACGGGTAATATAATGTCATAAGTGAACCATATATGATATCATAACAATGAATATGATTCTGTAATAAGTCAATAACATGATATAAATCATTATACAGGAGGTTCGGACACTTACAAAGCAAGTCGGACCTAAGGTAAGGGAAATATCACAATCTCATTTTTATCCGAGATTGTTTATTCGTAAGTATTTACTGGGGTGTATTTTATCATCCACATCCATGTTCCCTCAATATGTAATATTGTTTCCATCCACTTGCAATAGTTTAAATCCAATTTTACCCTTAGGTGAGTTTTTAGTAAAGAATATGAAAGGAATCTTTTGTCGTTTTTCCGTACGAGGTACTTTTTGACTTTTCCGACAAAAGTACGAAGAATGTTTTTTTTAACTTATACGGCACGAACGGATTTCTACTGTTTTATAAAGCCTTATTTTCATGAAGCTTCCTCTAAAAGATTTTATGACTATTTTCAATAAAATCTCTTTCTTTTAAAATTCCATGATGTTTTGTGAAAAGAAATTGATTTTGAAGAAGAAAGGATATTTTCCTCAAGAATTCAATTCAAGTGTTTTATCAAAATTATTTTCCATCTAAGATAATAAAGGGTTCTGTTTCTATCCATATTTTTACATTGATTTGACTATGTTGTGATGGAATTATGTTTATGAATTCCTTTATCTTATATGAATTGATTTATGATGTCATGATGTTTCAAGAATCCCATTTTTGTTACATGTGTTATGCGATGATGTATGTTTTATGATTATGTGGCACACATAAGAAAGGATTCATTAAAAGATGGGTGGGACCTATATCTCCCTCCAATGCATTGGGTAATGATTTTATATCTCATGAGATAGACATGTCTGGAACGGAAGGTTATTTCGGTTCAGTGATACAGGACTGAAACGAGGAGTGAACTCGGTTCAGAAAGGGACTTTGTCCACTAAGATAGTCTTGGCAATGAGTCATGACTAACAAGAAATGATTTTCCATGATTATGTGTGCATGCCACAAAGTTTCAAGTTTTATGTTATGATTATGGGGATCTCATTTTCACTTCTATGATTTATTCCATGTTATGATATTATGAGCTCTTTTTCAGGTTATGATTTTCAAAAAGATATGATATGCTTTTTATTTCATTTATTTGCCCTTTATGAGCATTTGAGCTCACCCTTTTATGTTTTCTTTTCCCCAGGATATAAAGAAAGGTTTTAGGTAAAAAAAAAGGAAGATCTTTATGGGAGATGTTGAAGATCTTTCACCAGGATTAGAAGATTACGTTCCGAGTTTCCAAAGACACTAAACTATTACGATCCTTGTGTGTGTATTTATGTTATGTACTAAGTATTCCGCAAAAGTAATGTAATGACCATGTACGATAAGCTTCGGGTCTCTACATGAACTGCGGGGAAAACTTGCCTCCCTGGTCAAACCACCATGTTTCACACCATAAGGAGACTCTCAAAAAGACAATGTCACCCTACTCAAACTCAAAAGGCCTGCGACATCGGTCTTCATAGGACTTATGTCTACTCTGAGCCATTCTCATCCACTCATGAATGACATGCACCCTCTCCGTCATTTCCTGTCCCAAATCTGGGCCCATGAGGGAGGTCTACCCAACCTCCATCCAGCACAACGGTGACCTGTAGGGTCTCCTATTGAGGTCCTCAAAAAGTTCCATGCCAATATTAGAGTGGTAACTATTGTTATATGCAAACTATACCAAGGGCAGGTGATATACCCAGATCCTTCCAAAGTCTAACATGCTCTCCCAGAGCATATCCTCCAACACCTAGATAGTGCGCTTGGTGTGCCCATCAGTTTGGGGGTAAAAATATGTACTCATCCGCAACTGATTCTCGAACACCTCCTACAGGCCTCACCATAATCACGACGTAAACTGCACGTCATGGTTAGAGATGATCATTGAGGGTACTCAATGAAGGTGGAAGATCTCACGAACATATAACTACCCCAAAATCTCCACTGAGCTCTGCCCCCTGGTAGAAAGGAAGTGCGCCGACTACGTGAGTCGGTCCACTATCACCCAAATGGAGTTTTGGCCCTTCCATATGCATGGAAGCCCTATGACGAAGTCCATAGATATGTCATCCCACTTCCACTACGGGATATCAAGGGGCTACAACAACCCAGCTGGAACCTGGTGCTCTGGCTTCACCTGCTGACAGGTAAGACACTGAAAAATGAACTCTACTATGCTCCACTTCATGCCAGACTACCAAAACTGCCGCTAAAGGTCTCTGTACATATTCCCCACACTGGTATGTACAACCATGTGATAAGTGTGGAATTCCCGCATCACCTCCTCCCACATATCCACCAGTACTACAGCTCGTCCCTGGAACAAAATCTCATGATTACCTCCTTCAGAATACCCATCGGGTGCATTGGATGTGGATATCTGATCACGCAATACCTTGTTGTTGACATCCCCCAGCTACGACTCTCTCACACGGTCATGGAGAGATGGAGTCAACACCATAGACTACAAAAAAGTCATCCCCTCCTACTCCACCAAGGTTAGACATAGGGAAGATAACTGTTCTAAATCATCACACACAAACCGAGCCTGGTACTTCATGCTAAGAGCATCTATAACTACATTTCCCTTCCCGGGAGTGTATACTATCTCAAAATCATAGTCCTGCAAGAACTCCAGCTAGTACCTCTGCCTAAAATCCTCAGAGGCCTTCTAGCACTGATCATTCCATGTAAACTGTCGTCCCTTCAACGTTAATGTGGTCATAGAGGAAAAAATACTGCTGAAGTCCTCCATGAAACTCCTGTAGTAACCTTCCAAACCAAAGAAAACTCTGCACCTTGGATGCATTCTTGTGTGGATCCCAAGAAAGCGCTACCTATATCCTTTTCGGATCCATATACAAACCATGTTATACAATGACATGACCCAAAAATTGAACCTTGTGAATCCAGAACTAGCACTTTGAGAGCTTCCCATACAGCTACTGCTCTCGAAGTAAGTCTAGGACCTTCCTCAAATTCTCTGTATGCTCCTCCTCTATCATCGAGTAAATGATTATGTCTTCAACAAAGACAACCACAAACCGGTCCATGTATGGCTGGATAATTTGGGTCATCAAATCCATGAAGACGACAGGGGAATTCGTCACACCAAAGGGAATCACTACAAACCCGTAGTGCCCATATCAACAACGAAACTCCAGGTTCGGGATATCATCCCCACGAACCCACAAAAGGTGGTAACCAGATCAAAGATCGATCTTTGATAACCACTTCACACCTCGCAACTTGTCAAAGAAGTCGTCGATCCTCGGCAAAGGGTACTTGTTCGTTACAGTGTCCTGATTCAGGGTATGATAATCTATGCAATGTTATAGGCTCCCATCTGCCTTCTTCATAAAAAAGACCGGAGATGCCTAGGGGGACACACTGGGCTAGATGAATCCCTTCACACGAAGGTCATAAAATTGATGTTGTAACTCCCAATGCTATGTGGGTGCCATTCGATATTCTGCACAAGATATCAGAGTATTCCCCGGCTGCAAGTCGATACAGAACTCCATCTCTCACATCAGAGGTAGTCCCAGAACATCCTCGGGAAAACATCCATGTTGTATTATACAACGGTAGGGATACAAGTGCCTGTAGCTTCCACTGATCCGAGAACCATTCACACCAGCTGATGAGAAAAAGGTGAAGGTCTCATGCTCAGAGTACCCATCTACTCTACCACGAGGTCTTGTTCACCAAGGATGGTGAACCTCGTCCCATCAAAAAACATGCCTCTGACTCATCTATGACAACAGAAGATCTGAGCGTGAAACATAGAAAGAAAATACATGCCTAGGATAACGGTGTAAGGTTCTATCATGATGACGAGCAGGTCCCACATGAAACTCCCTCCTCAGAACGCCATTTCGCACTGTCTGCAGATAAAGGTCACTAACGATGCACTTACCATAGGAACCTCGAGGAAAAGTGCATGTGTCAGCACCTCTAATGGATTCTACAACTCCCGTACTGACAACAATGATTTAAAAGAATAGCTGGAGCCTATGTCTACTAGTACTGAATCAAGTGTGGAGTAAACAGAAAGCTTACCTCAGACCATCTCCGGCACTGGAGGGTCTCGAGCACCCATGGCCTGAAGCTACCCACGACCCCTACCTCTAGCCCCCTGAGCCTGGCATGGGCTGCCTGGTGGTGGAGGTGGAGGGATCTCAAAACGTCATCCTCCACCTCTTGGTCCAGCCGCACTGCATGTGCCCCCTCCCTGAGGACTGCCTGCTCCCCTCCTAGGTGACCCCTAGTCACGGCGCAACCTCTGCCTCTGTGGTGTGCCCACTGCCTGCCACGATAGATCTATACGCTTTGTAGGGAAATCCCATGCTATATATCCCCGACCATCACAGTCATAACATCGAATCTCTCCCACCTCCCCTGGTGCCCTACGATACCACTGAGGAGTACGACCCTGGCCCTAGGTCTTCTCACAGAAGGGCCTCCTCGATTGAGGCCCCATTATCTGTCATCTGCCAGCTGAAGACTGTGCTGTAAAGACCTGTAAATTTCAAAGAAATTTTTTTTCTAAATTTTCCTAGGAATTTTACAAGGAAGTTGCTTCTGACGGAACCTGATTCCACGGCCCGGTGTGCCCGGAATCACTTTCCGAAGTTTGGCTCGGGTACGTTCAGTGAACGGATGAGCGGGTTTTTCTAACTTTTGAACCGGTGCCCGGAATCGAATTCTGAGGGAACCAATGGAATCGCAACGTCGATATTTTCTTAGAAACACCTCTTCCGGAGTTACGTTTGCTCGGTTTTGGTTTTTAATTTTTGGGTTTTAAGTTATGAAATAAAATAAAGTTGTGCGACAATTTTATTTTTATTTCACTTAAAGCCGCTTAAATACCACATTAAGCTGTTTAAGCTCAGTTGAAATGGATAGGGTGCAATCCATAATATCCTACCCACTTGGTAGGATATTTGTGGGGTGGGGCCCGCACTAGCCCCACCGTTTCTTTCCGCTAAGTAACGCACCCGAGAAAACCCCTATTAAATAAAAGTCAACTGGGGCGTTTTCAAAAACAATTAAACGCTCCTGTTAATTGGGCGGTTTATTCATCGAAATTAATTCTATTAATTAATTTCGTTCGTTTCTTAATATGTTTTTGTTTTGTTGGCATGTTAATAAAATAAGGCCAACACACCTTCTTTTTGAAATGTTGTGTTAAACCTTTGGAGAATCTCTAAGGATCTTCTTCCTTCTTCACGAAGAACGCGAATAACGCGAATAACGCGAATAACGCCGGCCTCCGATGAAGAATGCCGAACCTGCGGAAATCGACGACGCGACGCCGTGTGCCGTGACGCTGACGTTTCCTCTCCCGCGACGTTCTTCTGCAACGTTCCTTCATCCGCAACAAAATCTTCGATCATCGGTTGAGGTGAGAGATTTCAGTTCTTTAAATTCCTTTGTGGATTATAACTGAATATGGATTTAATTATTAAAATTAAATATGTATGTTCTTGATCCTCAGATATCGTCGACACGACGCCCTTCCACGACGACGTGACGCCCTTCCGCAACGCGACGCTCCACCTGTTCTGCAATGGTAAATTCCGCGAAGAACGCACGTACGACGAGGTGGGGATTTTATTTGAAAATACCTTTTTATTCCCGTAGTAGTTTTCTTCTAAAAAAAGAACCTGGTTCAAGTGCAATTTTAAATTATCAAAATTGTTTTTGATACATTTGTCATGTGTTAATTATCATCCCGTTTGTATCATCTAACGCGGAGGGTGCGGGCCAAACAAACACGGCCCGACAACCCTCCGCAGTTCTTCGTTGTTGTGAGGATTTGGCAGGAGACAACAAAACGTGCCGTAGAGGCGATTTAATGATTCTGCAGTAAAGAACGGAACTCGGGAGGAAGAGCGGTGTAGACGGGAACAGAATTGGACCACCGGAGCGCCTCCGGTGGCCCGTGGAAGCCACCGGCGGCGCCCTAGCATGTCGCCGGAAGGAGCCGCAACGGCTGAAGCCGCGGCAGCAGTAGCGGCGCCAGCGGACCCCTGGCCGCACGAGTCCGGGAAACTCGGGACGCGGCATTGCCGCATCCGCTGACCGCTGGGCGGCCCCCGCGGGGGCCGCGGTGTTGGCACGCGGGGGCAGCGCGCCCCCCGCGTTGCTTGGCCGCTCGGCCGAGCCGAGTCGGGCCAGCCGTCTGAGCGGGGCCGTGCCCCGGCCAGTCCGGGCCGGGCTGGGCCGGGCCGACCAGGGGGGGGGGGGGGGGTCGGGCCGGGTCAGTCCGGGCCCAGAGCCCCCGTTACCGGACCTTTTCGGTCTTTTTCTCATATATTGAGCTACGGACCTCCGATCGACGCGCAGTCAGTAGCAACCCGATCCTTAGATCGAGGTGGTCGTTTCAGTATATTACACTCATGGTTTTGGAATACTTTGGGTTCATCTGGGTTGGTTCGTACATGAAACCAACCGGGCCCTCGTAGCGGAAATGCTCATATCTTGAGCTTCGGACGTCCGATTGACATGCCATCGACTTTTTTGAATTCCTCTAAGTTAGATGGATCTTTTGGCTCACTCTGACCAAGGTTTGGACGAAGGTGGAGTATGGTCAGGTTGGTTTTGCCTTAAAAACCAACAGGGCCCCTAGAACGGAAAAACCAATATCTCTCAGACCGGGCGTCCGATTGACGCGCCGTCTACGACGTTGAGTTCCTGCTCTCGATACAGAACTTTTTTATACATCAACTCTGGACTTTGTGTCAGTTGATGTATCAGCCTCTCGGCTCGTGGAGCGGACCCTCTCGAACGAGCTTGCTGTGTGCGGGATCCCTAGAGCTGGCTGCAACTGCTGTTGTGACGACGACGACTGTACAGAGATCCTCAGTGGATTCGACTGTGACGATGATGAAAACAGTACAGGAATCCTCCGTGTTTTCTGCAGTGACCACTACGGTACATCTTGGGAGACATCAACTCCGGACTACATGTCAGTTGATGCATCGACCTCTTAGCTCGTGGAGTGGACCCTCCCGGAACGAGCATGCTGTGTGCGGAAACCCTAGAGCCGGTTGAGACTTGAAGACTGCTGATCGAACGACTCGGTGTGTTATGGATATCCGAGTAGGGAGAGCTTGGTTGTAGCGGCAGACCCACGGCGGAGGAGCGCTTGGTTGTAGCGGCAGACCTGCGGTACTCAACAGAAGGAATAACTCTGGAGGCTATGAGGGGGAGCGCTTGGTGTTAGCGGCAGACCCACAACAGAGGTGCGCTTGGTTGTAGCGGCACAGGGGAGCACTTGGTTGTAGAGGCAGACCCACGACAGAGGTGCGCTTGGTTTTAGCGGCACAGAGGAGCACTTGGTGATATCGGAAGACCCACGACAGAGGTGCGTTTGGTTGTAGTGGAACAGGGGGAGTGTTTGGTTTTAGCGGCAAACCCATGACAGAGGTGCACTTGGTTGTAATGGCACAGAGGAGTGCTTGGTTGTAGAGACAGACCCAAGACAGAGGAGCGCTTGGTTGTAGCGGCACGGGGGAGCGCTTGGTTGTAGCAGCAGACCCACAATACCTGATAGGTGGAGTACTATAGCAGTCCAAGGTAAGAGGGAAGAGATTGGTTGTAGAGGCATAACCACTGTACTTGATGGACAAGGAGTTTTCCAATAGCTTTGGATTCAACTTCATGATCGATCCTGTGTGGGTCATTGCGAGGGTTAGTACCTACAGATCCTTTGTGGGTCTGATGGCTAACATGAATCAGTGGCTACATCTAATCATCTCTAACATCATACGAAGAAGTACCTGTGTGAGCTGAGTCCTATTTACTCTCCTTGTGGATGTGTTGTGCTATCCTATGTAGATTACGTTTTGTTTTCCTTTGTGGATTGGGTTGTGCTATCCTGTGTGGATTTATGTTTTGCTTTCCTGTGTGGAATGGGTTGTTCTTGGGCTCGGATGTTGGAGCCGAGCTGGAATTGATTACTTAGGTATATGTATGGGCATATACCTAAGCAGTGTCGGATGTTACTTCGTGATTGTATCTTATCCGTTTGTGGTTTATCCTATGTGGATTTCGGGAGACCTTCGGGGGTCTCGAGGTCCCTACTGAGTAGCTTATACTCACCCCTGTATGGGCTACGCCCGCACTACGTTGTGTTGGTGGAAGACGACGGACAATGCTGATCGTGGTGGAGGCGTGCGGAGCAGGACGGTACCTGGAGGTGGACCACTGGGCGAGGTGTACTCGCAACGGACGGCTGGACCGAGGAGCTGTGTAGGATATATGTACTCACCCTTCAGGTGGGACATCTAGAGGATGGCTCGACGCGGCGACTTTTCCTATCAGTTGCTGTTTTTCCCCTTTCAGTTGTACATTACAGTTGGGCTTGTATTTCTATCCCCCTTTACTTTTCTGCACTTACTGTTGTACCAGCTTTTACATAGTGTTTACTTTTTCCGCTTTCTTACTCTGTGGTGCTTGTTTACTTTACAAAGGAAATGCCTTCCTTTTTTACTGGGATTTACGCCTTGGTGCTAGTCGCCAGCCCCTGGCCTATGGAAGGAGGGCTTGGGGTAGTCACGGCACGGGCCCTGAAAATGGGTCATGACAAATTGGTATCAGAGGAGGTCTGTTCTACTGCGGACTCTGATCTTTTCTATGTGAAGCAATAGTGTTTAGGGTATTGGGTGTGGTTATCAGTCCAGGGTGTCCAGTGTTGGTGCGGCGTCGACGTATCCATACACCAGGACCCTTACTTCTGATTTTCCGACTTAATGCATGAAAACATTGATTGCATGTGTGTTTCATGTTTTATTTGTGATTACTTTATGTCAGCTCACCAGGTATACTGTTCTGACCATGGCGCACCTGTTTCATTTTCAGGATGGCCCCACCACGGCAGCCAGCTAGGGTTCTGAGCATTGTGTGTGGCGAGAGCCCACCGAGCGATGAGGACTCGGTACAAGGCCCTTTGACAGCTGAGGCACCGGCGGTTCCTATACCCGCCGATACACCAATGCTACCAGCCCCAGTCACTGACGATGCACGTCGCCTTAGTGCACTGCATGAGTTCCAGCGCCAGCGGGCGCCCAGGTTCCGCGGGGAGACGGACCCTCAGGCTGCCGAGGACTAGCTGGAGGCAGTTGTACGAGTTTTCCGGTAAGTGAGGACACCAGCAGACCTTATTGTGGTCCGTGCGGTAAGCCTCCTGCATGCGGTAGCAGGGAGGTGGTAGAGCTTGATGCTCCGGGTGCACGACGAGACATCACTCCTCTTGACGGACTTTGAGATCATCCTCCGCTCCGAGTTCGTCCTAGCCACCCTTCATGCGGTGCGCATCCAAGAGCTGCTACAGCTACAGCAGGTTAGCATGACAGTGGCCCAGTACGCGGCGAGATTTATTGATCTCTCATGCTACTCCAAAGATATGGTACGGGACCCGTTATTCCGGGCCCGGACCCTCGAGCAGGGGCTGAGGCACGAGATCAGGGCTTCGATGATCTCCCTCAACATTACGACTCAAGAAGGGGTGTTGGAGCGAGCCCTCTTAGTGGGGAGTTTCCTTGCTAAGAATTCTCCAGCAGCAGGACCCACCACTAGCCGGCATGCGGCAGAGTCCTCTGCAGTGGGAAGTAGACAGATGACGTAGGGGTCCAAGAGGACTAGACCTACAGGTGGTCGACAACATGAATCTGGATCGTTTTTGCGAGGCACTCGGGGTGGACAAGGACTTTCCATGAGAGGGCAGTGTTACTCCTGCGGAGGGATTGGTCACATGGGTCGTGACTATCTGACCCTCCATACAGATGACCATCAGATGAACGAAGGACCCCCCCCCCCCCATGAAAAGGCAAAGGTTCGATCAGGGCGGGCCGCAAGGAGCAGGCGGCCAAGGCATGGGAGCTGGCCGTACAGTTGGAGGTGGACGAATCTTCAGGGTGTTGCCAGCACCACCACTAAGTGGTCCACCCTGACCGTAGGGGACAGAAGGACATGGGGGAGCATAGCATCAGGTAGCTGAGTCCAACGATCATGGAGCTCCGGGAGCAGATGGACAAGAGCAGAACTAGTAGATACGTCTTTTGTACTTCTAGTTCCTTGTTGCTATGGTGTAGTGTCTTTGTATTATGAGTTGCAATAATAAAAGACACATACCTTGGTGATGTTTTTATTCCTGTCCTCTTTTGTGTTGTTACTAAGAGGTTTCGGTTTATACTATTGACTTGACCCTCACTTGTGAGACATCTACTGGAGGAGACCCAGTTACCACACACTGATTCCGACAGTGTGACTCAACCCTTGGAGGCAAGAGTAATGGTTGGATCTCTTGGTAGTAGCGTCGAGGCCTTACAACGTCATCCTTGGTAGGGATTAGTACCATCCATGTCGCGATTTACTGTATTAGGCAAAGGAAGTGGTTCATCCAGGGGATGAGACCAGATTTATCTTATCGGCAAAGAATAAATCTTAGCAGCTCTTGTGGGACTGGAGATGGTCCAAGCCACGACAGAGAAGGTCCAGGTCATCCAGGAGCGGATGAGGACAGCTCAGAGCTGACAGAAGTCTTTTACTGACAGGAGGCGGAGGCCACTAGAGTTCGAGGATGGCGACCACGTCTTCTTACAGGTCTCACCTGGACGGGGTTTATGAAAATTTGGCGAGGGGGATTATCGCCTAGCTCTACAACCTCAGTTGCACCAGGTGCATGACATTTTCAACGTATCTCAGTAGAGGAGATACGTGCATGACCCGATGCAAATCTTTGACCATGGAGATCTGGTCTTTGATGATGGGGCAACTTTTGCGGAGGTCCCAGTGGAGATTGAGGATCGACAGGAGAGGGTCCTACGTGGATGATCGATTCCTCTAGTGCGCTTCAATGGCAGCTCGGGAACCTCCAGGAGAGCACTTGGGAGTGGGAGGCTCAGATGCGTTCTCAGTACCGCCTTTGTATCCCTAAGTTTGTGGTGAAGCTTTACGGGGACGTAAAGCCCTGTGGTGGGAGTAATGTAAAGACCCGTAAATTTAAAGGAATTTTTTTTCTTAATTTTCCATGGAATTTTACAAGGACGCAGGTTCTGATGGCACCTGATTCCGAGCCCGGTTTGCCTGGAATAACTTTCCAAAGTTTGGCTCAGGTACGTTCAGTGAACGGACGAGCGGGTTTTTCATACATTTGAACCGGTGCCCGGAATCAAATTTTGAGGGCACCGATTGAATCGCAGCACCGGTATTTGCTTAGAAACGCCTCTTTCGGAGTTGTGTTTGCTCAGTTGTGGTTTTTAATTTTTGGGTTTTATGTTATGAAATAAAATAAAGTTGTGAGACAATTTTATTTTCATTTCTCTTAAATCCTCTTAATGACCACTTTAATCTATTTAAGCTCAGTTGAAACGGATAGGGTGCAATCCAGAATATCCTACCCACTTGGTATGATATTTGTGGGGTGGGGCCCGCATGAGCCCCGCCGTTTCTTTCCGATAAGTAACGCACCCGCGGAAACCCCTATTAAATAAAAGTCAACTAGGGTGTTTTCTTAATCAATTAAACGCTCCTATTAATTGGGCGGTTTATTCGTTGAAATTAATTCTATGAATTAATTTCATTCGTTTCTTAACACGTTTTCTATTTGTTGGAATGTTAATAAAATAAGGCCGAAACACCTTATTTTTGAAATGTTGTGTTAAACCTTTGGAGAATCTCTAAGAATCTTCCCCCTTCTTCACGAAGAACGTGAAGAACGCGAAGAACACCGGCCTCTGACGAAGAACGCCGAACCTGCGGAAATCGACGACGCGACGTCGTGTGCCGCGACGCCGACGTTTCCTCTCCTGCGACATTCTTCTACGACGTTCCTTCATCCGCAAAAAAATCTTTGATCATCCGTTGAGGTGAGAGATTGAGGTTATTTAAATTCATTTGTGGATTATAAATCAATATGGATTTTGTTATTAAAATTAAATATGTATATTCTTGATCCTCAGAGATCGTCGACGCGACGCCCTTCCACGACGACGCGACGCCCTTCCGCGATGCGACGCTCCACTTGTTCCGCAACTGTCAATTCCGCGAAGAACGCACATACGACGAGGTAGGGATTTTATTTGGGAATACCTTTTTATTCCCGTAGTTGTTTTCTTCTAAAATAAAAGAACCTTGATCAAGTGAAATTTTAAATTATTAAAATTGTTTTTGATACGTTTGTCATGTGTTAATTATCGTCCCGTTTGTATCATCTAACGTGGAGGGTGCGGGCCAAACAAACACGGCCCGACAACCCTCCGTAGTTCTTCGCTGTTGTGCGGATTTGGCGGGTGACGACAAAACATGCCGCAGAGGTGATTTAATGATTCCTCAATGAAGAACGGAACCCTGGAGGAACAGCGGCGCAGACGGGAACAGAATCGGAGCACCAGACCGACTCCGGTGGCCCGCGGAAGCCACCGGTGGCCGGAGGCGGCGGCGCCTCGACGCGCCGCCGGAAGGAGATGTCGCGGCTTCAACCGCGGTGGCAGCAGTGGTGCCAGCGGACCCGCGGCCACGCGGGTCCGGCGCACTCGGGACGCGGCATTGACTCGTCCGCTGACCGCAGGGCGGCCCCTCGCGGGGGCCGTGGTGTTGGCACGCGGGGGCAGCGCGCCCCCCGCATTGCGCGGCTGCTCGGCCGAGCCGAGCCGGGTCGCGCCCTGGCCGGGCCGGGCCGACCCAGGGGGGTCGGGCCGGGTCGGTCTGGGCCCAGACCCCCCGTTACCGGACCTTTTCGGTTGTTTGCTCATAGCATGAGCTAAGGAACTCTGATCGACGCGCCGTCAGCGGCAACACGATCCTTTGATCAAGACGGTCGTTTCGATATATTACACTATAGGTTTCGGAATACTTTGGGTTCGGCCGGGTTGGTTCGTACACGAAACCAACCGGGCCCTCGGAGCGGAAACACTCGTATCTTGAGCATCGGACGTCCGATTGACGTGACATCGACTTTGTTGAATTCCTCTAAGTGAGACGGATCTTCTGGCTCACTCCTCCTGAGGTTTGGACGCAGGTGGAGTATGTTCGGGTTGGTTTTTCCTTAAAAACCAACCGGGCCCCTGGAACGAAAAAGCCAATATCTCTCAGACCAGGCGTCTGATTGACGCGCCGTCTGCAACGTTGAGTTCCTGCTCTCGATACAGAACTTTTGGAAACATCAACTTTGGTCTTTCTGTTCTTTGATGTATCAGCCTCTCGGCTCGTGGAGCGGACCCTCCCGAATGAGCTTGCTGTGTGTGGGAACCCTAGAGCTGGCTGCAACTGCTTCTGTGACAATGACGACGATTGTACAGAGATCCTCAGTGGATTCGACTGCGACGATGGTGAAAACAGTATGGGAATCCTTCGTGTTTTCGGCAGTGACCACTACGGTACATCTTGGGATACATCAACTCCGGACTACATGTCAGTTGATGCATCAACCTCTTAGCTCGTGGAGTGGACCCTCCCGGAATGAGCATGCTGTGTGCAGAAACCCTAGAGCCGGTTGAGACTTGACGACTGCTGATCGAATGACTCAGTGTGTTACGAATAGCCCCGTGGGGAGCGCTTGGTTGTAGCGGCAGACCCACGGCGGAGGACCGCTTGGTTGTAGCAGTAGACCCACGGTAGTCAACAGAAGGAGTTCCTCTGGAGGCTATGAGGGGGAGCGCTTGGTTGTAGTGGCAGACCCATGACAGAGGTGCGCTTGGTTGTAGCTGCACATGGGAGCGCTTGGTTGTAGTGGCAGACCCACGACAGAGGTGCGCTTGGTTGTAGCGGCACAGGGGAGCGCTTGGTTGTAGCGGCAGACCCACGACAGAGGTGCGCTTGGTTGTAGCGGCACAGGGGGAGCGCTTGGTTGTAGCGGTAGACCCACGACAGAGGTGCGCTTGGTTGTAGCGGCAGAGGGGAGTTCTTGGTTGTAGCGGTAGACCCACGACAGAGTAGCGCTTGGTTGTAGCGGCACGGGGGAGCGCTTGGTTGTAGCAGCAGGCCCACAGTACCCGATAGGTGGAGTTCTATAGCAGTCCAAGGTAAGAGGGAAGTACTTGGTTGTAGCAGCATAACCACTGTACTTGATAGAGAAGGATTTTCCCAATAGCTTTGGGTTCAACATCATGATCGATCCTGCGTGGGTCATTGCGAGGGTTAGTACCTACAAATCCTTTGTGGGTCTGATGGCTTAGATGAGTCAGTGGCTACATCTGATCATCTCTAACGTCATACAAAGAAGTACCTGTGTGAGCTGAGTCCTGTTTACTCTACTTGTGGAATGTGTTGTGCTATCCTATGTGGATTACGTTTTGTATTCCATTATGGATTGTTTTGTTCTATCCTATGTGGATTTACGTTTTGCTTTCTTGTGTGGACTAGGTTGTGCTTGGGCTCGGATGTTGGAGCCGAGCGGGAATTGATGACTTAGGTATATGTATGGGCATATACCTAAGCAGTGTCGGATGTTACTTCGTGATTGTATCTTATCCCTTTGTGGTTTATCCTATGTGGATTTCGGGAGACCTTCGGGGGTCTCGGGGTCCCTACTGAGTAGCTTATACTCACCCCTACACGGGCTATGCCTACAATACGTTGTGTTGGTTGCAGACGACAGACAGCGCTGATCGTGGTGGAGGCTTGCGGAGCAGGATGGTACCTGGAGGTGGACCACTGGGCGGGGTGTACTTAGAGCGGACGGCTGGACCGAGGAGCTGTGGAGGCTATCTGTACTCACCTTTCAGGTGGGACTTCCTAAAGACGGCTCGACGCGGCGGCTTTTCCTTTCAGTTGCTATTTTTCCCCATTCAGTTGTACTTTACAGTTGGGCTTGTATTTCCGACAGCCTTTACTTTTCTGCACTTACTATTGTACCACCTTTTAATTAGTGTTTACTTCTTCCTATTGCTTACTCTATGGTGCTTGCTTACTTTAAAAAGGTAATGCCTTCCCTTTTTACCGGGATTTACGCCTTGGTGCTAGTCGCCAGCTCCTGGCCTATGGAAGGCGGGCATGGGGTAGTCACGACACGGGCCCCGAGGATGGGTCGTGACATCTGCGCTAAAGCAGCCACTGCTACGTCCTACCATCTGCCGCCCCTAGGCCAGAAATCTCTCGGTCACAAGCGCCTGCTCTAGCTCCCCGACGTAAGTGGGGATGCACAAGAGTACCATGCTAGCACGGATCTCCCTGTGAAGACCCTTCTCAATCTTTTGCGCCCAAAAGTAGCTGTCACGGATCATGTCTTACTAGTAGAATTTATGATCAGTGAACCGGGCCGAGAACTAGGAAATAGACTTCCCCCCTACTTCAGCTCCAGAAGATCCTAGATCTGAATGTAGCGTAAACACGAGGGGGAGTAATCCTCCCAATAAAGCTGCTGGAAGGCATCCCATGTGAGGGACGACTCATTATGGATATGTGTTATCAAACCCCACCATCGCCCGGATGTCCTGAGGAAGAGACTAGGGGCTAGAGCCACCATCTGGTCTACTGGGGTGTGTACTAGACTGAAGAGCCATACCAATGAATCAAGCTAGTCCTCCGCCACATGGGGATCTGTGTCCCCACAGAACCTCGGCTGCCTCTGATGCTAGAAATCTTATAGCCCACTCATTTTACACGCAACCTCGGCCTGAGCTATCGATACTAACTGCCTCTCTCCAGATAGAGGGGATGCTACTAAAGAAATGGGCTAAATGGGATCACTTGAAGGTCCATGAACCGACGCCTCATCGCTTTCCTAGTCATCATCACGAACCGGAGAGGGTACCCTGGCCGTCTGCTGTCATGGAGGCATCCTGAAGATTACCAAGGTATACCATGACCAGATGAGCATATATATATATAACAGTCATAAAAAAGGGGAGTTGACTCGAACAAAGACCGAAAAATACGTAGTCCTATAAGATGCATGTTCTAAAGTTCCCTGCAACATGTTTCTCATCATGTGGAGTCGACAAGCGGGTTATCACGGTCCAGATGAATGGATACGTCGGACGCCCGTACCATCACTAGACTCCATAGACTCAGAGCCTCTCTCAAGAAAAATCAACATCATTGCCCTAAATCCCATCCAAATCATTTTTAGTGATGTCTGAACAACATCCCAAGGAACGAACCACCTCTGATACAACTTTTTTGTGACCCGATCCTACCTGTCCCGAACCGCAACTACCTCAAGCCTGCCTCCATAGACCAGAGGCTAGCGACCATCGTCGAAGGTGTAACAATCTTCAGGAGGCCTTTGGCTAAGTACTTGTACACAAGAACACATGACCCTCTCGATGCATAAGTGTAGAGTAAAAAATAAAACCACAGGAAAAATAGCTATAACCTAACCAAAGTCGTGCATCAACCACTAAATAGAGCTAGTAATGTGCTGAATGTACTAACAAGTAAACCGAAAAGGAAAAAAGGAAAAAACGCACACCCAACCACAAAGGTGCCACAACCCGCAACATGAAACAAAAGGAAGAAACTGGATATATCCCTACCTGAAGACTCTGGCACAACCACAACATTCTGTCCAAGCTCCTGTGACCTCTACTCTCCTCCATAGTCACGATCGACCTATTCATCATCTGTAAGGGCACACTACGGGCAGGAAAAGACCGAGAAGGGGTGAGTATAAAGATACTTAGTAGGATGCCCCGAAAGCTGGAGGGACCAACAAAGGAGGCACTAAAGAGGTGAGCAGTAGACAGAACTAGAACAATAAAATAGTACAGTAAAGGGATTGCAGCTCAACCCAACAAGAGGAAGGAAGTAAACTCATCCAAATGCAAGGAGCTAGGAACAGTGAGAAGATTAACTTCTTTCTAGGTATTCGCAACCCATAGTAGGAGAGTGGACTCGTCCAACCAAGAGGACCTAAACACGGAAAGCATGTGGCATACCCCTCTCGTTTTTCCCCTCCTAGAAAGAGAGTAAATAAACCCAAGGAGTTGAAACTGAAGTTAGGTGTATATGTATATATGCTGAACAAGGAACCCGATCAAGCATGTAAGGGGACCTCCTTCTCCAAGCTCAGCCCATGAAGACTCTCCAATAGTTCTACGGATATCCAACACTGAACCCAAACATACCACACATCAACCTAGGAGGTACAATTTAAAGGGAATCAATAACTGTACCACGATACTATCCACTTTGGGCATCACTAAATCGGCCTCACAACATTTAGGCCACATCGCAAGGACGCGTCTCAGTGAAAAAAACTCCCCTCGTCCTCATATATCCTAAGGTCTCATCAATGTTTTCATATTGCCGATCCGTACAACCAAGGATCTCGCTCCAATAGTCATGGAGAGAAATTCACTGACTAGCCTCATCAAATGGTCTGAGTCTAAAATAAGTTGTTGGGTAACACACTTCTCATCCCAGCTAGAGGGTAAACCCCTAGAGGTCATCGGGTAACCCACTGGCCAGCCCCGCTGGAGGGTAAACCCTGATAGGTCAATGGGTAACCCATTAACATCTGTACTGAAGGGTAAACCCTAAAAGTCGTTGGGTAACCCACTAACCAACCCTACTAGAGGGTAAACTCTAATAGTCATCGGGTAACCCACTGCACAGCCTCGCTAGAGGGTAAACCCTAGTAAATGAATGGCTAACCCACTGCCCAGCCCGGTTGGAGGGTAAACCATGATATTCTGATAGGTAACCCACTACCCGGCCCCACTGAAGGGTAAACCCTAAGACATCATTGGGAAACCCACTACCCGGCCCAGCTGGAGGGTAAACTTGGGACTGGTTCGATAGCTCTGCACTGCCCGTTTTATTACTGGGTGTCGCTAACATTGCGGCCGTGCGCTGGTTCGGAGTGTGTCCAAGGAGCCTCCAACCAACGCCCTTTCATATTTCCACATTTAATAAAATCATGTAAGAGGCTCTGCTCATGATAACAGATTACCCAATTGTAATCCTCATGGAAAAACATGTGAGATACATTAAGTAATTGCTATAAACGACCTCCCGATGGAATGGTTGTTTTCCACAACTTTAGGCCCACTCGGCATCTCGTGGGTCCCACTCTCGGTTCTTAAAAAGTTCATGTGGACTGCTCCATTGCGATGGCCTCGAAAAAACACTTCAAATCGACTATTCATCCACCCTGAAAGGATGCCTGATGAAAACATCGCAAAACGCTGCACTTTGTTTAAAAGACGGCCCCTGGGGGCCACGTTTCATCTCTGGCTTCAACGCCCGAAACCATACTAGAAATATCCGCCTCAAATCCAGGGTTGAAACAACACTGACAACACTCAAATAGGACATCATATGTGTCTGCGACATCCAAAACAATAACCCCTGGAAAAACTCCAATCCACTAAATGGGCATATCGCACCACGCAGGCCCCCGCCTCGAAAATTAAAACCCCAAAAACCATCTCAAAAGCTTCATCTTGAGCCTAGGATTCCACTTCCATAGATGGCACACAAAATAAACACTCATAGAAAAAATTAAAGGTTTTCAAAGTCAGAGGCGGGGAACCCCTTGACTGGACCTGCCAGGTCTGCCAGGTCCGCCTGGTCGGGGCCGGCCCGGATCGCAGCGGCAGCCCGCGACTCAGTCGTATGGCCCGGCCATGGACCTCAGGTCCACTCAGCTCAGAACGACCCTCATGGTCGATTTCGGTCTTCTGTGGAGACCCGCCGAAGGGGGGTCTCTGTCCCTGCTTGGGGTCGTGCGCCGCGACCCCAGTCTGCCTCGTCGTCGACCTCGCCCTCCACCTGGAACCACCGCCACGCCACGCAAAGCCGTCGCCATTGAGGAGTCCTCCACCACAACGTTGTTCCAATAATCCTCCATCGCCACCCGTAACCACACCGTATCATCCTGGAACATGTCGCGCTGCCACCCCCGCTCGTCGGACCTCCCCAGACATCCAAAAAAGGAAAAAACGGCCGGTAAACTTCCCCGGGAAACCTCAGATGCCCCAGGACTCGAAAATTTGATCCAAAAGGATTGTTAGGGAAGATAAATTCAAGCCCTACGCAACCAAGGGCATCTCTTGACGATTAGATATCATTTCGATGTGAGGAATTGTATTCAAAGGGGGTTGTGGGAATTAAAACGACAAAAACACAAGCCTATCTCGATGGGAGTAGCCCGATGCTTCACCAATGGTCCATCGAAGATGCTGCATCATTCCGGAGTGGTGGAGGAGAGGGGAGGAGCTCTTTTAGAGGAAACTCCAAGGAGGGGAGCAAGGGGGAGAAGAGGGTGGGGGTGGTGTTTAAAAAGAAAAACACTTAAACCCCCCACCCGTAGACCTCGTTCCCGAACATTCGTCAGGGTCGGGGTTAAGTCACTCCTAGGGTAAAACCACATTCTAAGTGGAATGGTGGTCTCAGAATTTTAATCCAAGCCTCTTTTCTAATTTTTTAAATTCCATGCCCGATGCTGCTAAATTACAAAAATGCCCTTGGTGGCATTTTTCATAGAAGGGTCGCCACCGCGAAAGTTATACCCCTCCTAGGGTAAACTGCACGTTCCGAACTCAATGGTACCGTCATTTTTTCCATCTAAGAAACTGTTTAGGATTTATTCTGTTTATTTAGCATGTCCAGTGTGAACTCATGTAAGTTTTAATTTTGGCCACACCGGGGCTCGGAATCGCACGCCGTCTGAACATCCTTATTTGGTATATCATCAAGAAAAACGCAATGTCTTAAAGGGTCAAAAACTGGGTTCTGACACTACACTTGTGTATTGACACATGATCTTTTTCAAACATTAATTTGGTTTTTACAGGGTAATGGAGTTCCCTAGTTGAGGCATGTGTGTGAAATTTATGTGTCATGTGTATTTGTTTAGGGAACAATGTAATATTTATATGGATATTTTGTTTATAACATTTTTATTATCATCTAATTTTAGGACATATTGAGTTCCCCATTACACTATTTTAATTTTTGGGGGTTTTTGTTAGGGATTTTTTTCCTTTATGTATCTCTAGTTTTTATTATTGTTTAATAGTTTGGTCTTCACAAATGTTTTCTTTTGGTATATTAGTGCTTGTTTTTTGTGATTTTACTCTTTATATATGGGATTTAATAAAAACGATGTTTTCAATTTGAATTTGGGAAATATAATTTAAAATTAATATAAGAATGTTTTAATTAAATAGAAATGTCATGATATGGGGTAAATATATACACATTTCATTATTTGAAATTATTGACTTGGATGTCTTGTTTTGATGTGTTTTACCACTAATTTAATGATCTACTTGTTTTGATTGTAAAAAAGAAAATATTTATTATTTTTTGAGGGATTACATTGTTTGATACAACTATTTTCATGTTAGAATGAAAAAGAACACTTAATATTACATTTTATACTAGAATTTATAATATGACTATTTAATGGACTTTTATAGACACCTTGGTGAGATCCTATCGATCATATTAGCTCACACATTATCTAAAAACTAGTGTGCATGTATATAGATTTTATATTTCATATAAGTTCTAGGTTTTGTTATATTTTATTTATAGCCTTGTTAGGCCAATTAAAAAGTTGGTATATGGAGAGAAGCTGGGGGTTAAATGAATGTGTTTGGGTTATTTGTTTTTTTTGTAAATTTTATTTTGGAATATGGTGTATCATACAAGATGGCGTTTATTTTATTTATTCATAGAATCACATATTGTACCTTGTTATATATTTTATTTTGTATGGTGTTGTATGTTGATATAAATGGTTAGAATCAAAATTATTGTTTATGACCCATTTGGGTCATTCTTTATTTGTATCTACTCCATTTTGTTCATAGGATTTCAAAATATGCATGATATTTGAGGGATTCTAATAAAAATTATCCATTTTTTGAGTATAATGATTTGAGGTTAAAACCATTACCATGTTGATTTAAATTTTTCTGATGATCTAGTCTGCATACCATGATGATCAGGAAATCCCTTTGGATATAATTGTAAATAAGTTGAGTCATGTGTTGGGTCAGCATTGGTATATTAATTATAATTTTAATGGGACATTAAATTTAAAAAATAGACTTTTATAAATTTTGGAGAGACATAAAGTTTCATTTTAATTCATTTGATGATCCAAATCAACCAAAATATCACACTACAAGGTAAATATTTTAATCTAAATAAACTAATTACACTAAATAGAATATTTGAACACTCATTATATGAACAAAAAATATAACGAATTAAAATAAAACCATAACCATAAACTCATCATTCAATCAAAAATATATTTAATAATAATCAATAAAAATAAAAAAAAATAAAGAGGATCCATGGATATTACAGTATTTAATTGTATTAAAATCTATTCAAAACAACGTTAGCACACATAATTTTATAAAAGAAACACACAAACCATATATAAGACTAAAAACCCTTTGTTAATTAGTTATCATTTATTACTGAACTATTAAACTGTATTATAAAATTGTTTAACTAATTTTAAATTTTATTTTATTGAATAAAAATTTACATCATCCTTATAACTAAAAAATGAATAAAAAAAATTAGCACCATGAATATTAATGGTAAATCATGACATGCCAAATTCATTTATTAAAAATCTGCAATCAATATGATTGACTATTTTTGAATATACTAAGTCAAAACAGAAACATTCTAAGCGTCAAATAAAAAAATCTACATGTTAAGTTTAAATTTGTTTAATTTGAGACCACATTCTTAGTCAAAAAATTTCATTTAAAACCAACCTAATAGATTTAAATTATAGTGATGATAAATTTAGTGGTATGATTCCTTAAACAATAATCATTGTATCCAAAATTTTAGGATTCTCATAAAACACATATGTGAATGAATGATTAAAAAAATTATTTACCCTAATTTATATTTTTTAAAACAAAATCACCATTCTATAATTCATGTTATTTCATTTTATACAGTCAAAATTTCATTTCATTACAGTCTCTTAATTTATTAATAATTCCACTCCTATTAAAATTTTAGAGATAATAATCAAATAAACATTTTACCTAAAAATTAAAAATTTACAAATATGAATATGTAACAATTGTAACATAATAATTTTCCCAAATAATATTCTATAAAATAAATCAATGTTAATAAAATCGTAAGTAAATAAATATGATTCATTTTAATAATTGAATATATAGTTTCTTAAAAATACACATTTAAATTATTTGGAAATTATTCATCACACATACTATATAAGTAATAAGAATGTATGAAAAATAATATTTTTATATTTTCTACTTAATTATATTACCACCACTAATCATTTTAAAAAACATTAAATAATTAAAATCGAAATCAAATCAATTGAAAAGATTCAATATTTATGACATTTAAAATAACAATTCTTTTATTAGTCACAAATATTATAAAAACCTTATCGTGATAAATGTAAAAGACATATCATTCAAGGCTTAACTGCTTATTTAAAACACTATATGTCCCTTTCCATTTGAGATTACACAATAAATAGGTTCATGAAGTTAATTCATAGGCAACATCCCATGTATTGATAATCTTACCACCACACATGCCTAACTGAAAACATTTTTAGGTAATAGTACCATTTTGTAACATGTTGAGCTAAATATTCCCACTAAAAAATTAATCTATCAAATCACAAACCAGTGATATATTTTGAGTAACAAAATATATGAAAAATTTCTGAGGATTTCAAAAAAAACATCGTAAAGATTTACCGATATAAGGAAACAAAGGAAAAATAGAATTTCATTAAGAAATCCAACATGATGCACCCATACACTTCATATCTCATACCATATGAAATATTAATTATTAAATATCATCATTTCAAATATTTCATTATTGATAAAATAAATATAAAAAAATCAAACCAAAAAATAAATAACTAATACATAATTCAACACTAGAATGAATAAATACAAAATTGGGAGACTATTTTTGTCACGACCCCTTTCCACAATGTGTACCCCTCTTTGTCCATCAATGTGCGAAGAGAGATGATGACCCACGAGTACTACCTCATGTAGGCCTCGGGTTGTTGACTAGAATTGAGGGTATATAAAACAAACAAATGGGAGGAATTACCATCTAAGAGAAAACATGCAGAAGAGAGAGATAATAAAGACACCAACCAATTATTTTTTAGACCACAATATAAAAAAAATCATAAGTACCCATGTGTAATTTAATGAAAAATTACTAAAATTGGAAGGGAAAATATACGTACCAAAAGAATGTAAAACATAAGCGACCACAAAGTCCAAAAATCTCCTAAAAAACATCCTAGGATAGAATAAACTAGCCTAATCTATCAAGACTATGTTGTTTGACCAGGTAATGAAACCAAGACACATTTCAATATTAAGATAGGAGTTATGGGATTTGAATTGGCCTTAAATCAGTTAAATCAGGGATTTAAATGTAATTATCACCAATGTAACTCTTCACAAATGTCTAACTGAAGACACAATTCAAAAATGTCTCACTGATAACACTGTTTACAAATGTCTGATTGATTACATTGTTCATAAAGCATGAAACACTTTTCAAAAAACATGAAATTCATAACGATTTTAGATATAAGTTACTTCAACCTCCCATAACACATAAAAACCCATATTTTTACAATGGAATGGACTGGGGAGGTCCATGTCATTACATTAGATAACTCTCATAACATTCTCATCCCCTAGAATTAAAAACCATCATAGAGAGTAAATTAGAAAAAAAAGGTGTCTAAACAACCACCCTTTGAGAAACAACTCAAGGCTCTCTCCACCAAGGGAACTCAACCAACTCACTAGAGGGACAATCATAATGTTATGAAACAACTGCAACTAGATCCAAAACACCATCTTGAGGGAGATACTTATCAATAGAGAGAAATCAACAAGAAGAAATAAGAAAATTTCATCTCATAAAAAAGAATGGTCTACAACCACAAAAATAATGTCTTTAAATGAAAAGAAAATACATCAAACATCTAAAGTTACTGAGCATGTATCTGTGACTCACATTCTCATGTACTCTCCTCCACTCCACTAGGAATATAGTCCTAGGCCTTCCATTTCATGAACACAATCCATCGAGTCAAAAACTCTACAACTGCATTCTTCAACTTAGGCCACCAAAACCGTCTCCTCAAATCTTGGAACATAATTTCCATTATAGGATGTTCCTCTAATGGAGAACTTTGGGACACTCAGAAAACCATATAATCTATCACTAATGTAATGAAAATTATTCTTGAAAGAGCACCATGTATGGTTAATCCTCAGATAAACCATCATGGGCCTCACCACAGAAAAAACTCCATCTCTCCAGACCTCCACCTCAGGATTCCACATCATTGTCTCTTCCAGTTATTACAAAAAAGATGAATATAACTTCATCTAAAAAATAAATCATATTCTCCCAACATATCCCATATGAAGATGTAATCTTTAATGTTCTTCCATTACTTTACTAGAATCACCTAATTCATGCACTACATCATTGTGCGACTTTATTCTCATCACATTGGCTATGAAATTCAAAATACCAGGTGTATATGATATTTTGAAGTCATAATATAGTATTAATGTTATCCATAGATGTCTTAGAATGTTCAATTCAAGTTTTGAGAAAAAATAGATCTGTATTTTATAATCATTGAAGACCACAGAGTGCTATCCCCTGAGGTAATGTCTCCATAAATTCAGGGAAAAGACCACTACTATCAACTAAATATCATGGGTAGAATTGTTTCATTCATGGGGATGAAACTTATGGGGCCCATAATAAACGATTGATCTCTACTGTATCAGAACACATTCAGACCTGAGATGTGATGAATCACAAAAAACCTCAAACTGAACTCTTTCTTCTAGAAGACAATGAACTATAGCACATACTAACTTCACATTAAAATACACAAATGTTGCATGACACTGATCAGTCAACACAAATTCTTGATCCTTACTGGTCAACATTGCTATAGGAGTTACAACCTGAGAGAAATTGTTAATGAACCTCCAATAATATCCTGTAAGACAAATGAATCTTCCTACCTATTCTAATATATTAGGGTCTTCCCAACAAACAACTAATTATATCATTGATTGATCCATAGCTACAACCTACTAGGATACAAAATTCCATATGAAACGTAATTCTCCATCCCAAAACTCGTACTTCAACAACATCCCAAATAAAAACTGTCGAGGAAGGAATCCCAAAATGGCATGCAGATGCTCTATATTCTCCTATTCAAACATGGAGTTAGCAAGGATGTCATTGATGAAGAACACCATGAACATATCAATGAACTCATGGAACATAGCTTTCATCAAACCCTTGAATAGTGCAAGATAATTCATCACATCAAATGGAATCACTAATAAATCATAATTCTTAGGACAAATAAAAATGTAGTCTTCAGGATATCTGATTCCTTCACATGTATCTGATGATAATATAACTGCATGTAGATCTTTGAAAAATAGATTTTTCCCTTAATTTGATCAAATAAATCATCAATCCCTGGAATAGAATAGTAATTCTTCACTTTCACTTATTTTAATGGATGATTATCAACACACAGCCGCAAACTGTTGTCAATGTTCTTAAAAAAACTGGTTTTCCCCACGATGACAGACTCAGAAAAACAAAACCACACTAAAATATACCATCGAGCAATATATAAAGCTTCATAAACTCATAGAGAACCATCCTATATTGTTACATCAAGATAGGAGACATTTCTGGTTATAGCTCAATCCCAAACATGATTTATTGTCAGTGGGTAATGTTACAACCATTTATAGAAAGACATGAGGGTTATATTCTATGACCATGGGAAACACCAAAAATTGAACATGCAATAAAATTATCATCATATCAGTCATCTAGGATGAAAATAATTGAACATGCATCTGACCCATGCAATGGTCTCGATCACCAACAAACATTGTTGGCTCTCTTTTAGCATTAAAGAACACCACCCATCACTTGAAGAAATCCATGATACCCTGCACCAAATACAACCAATACATTCCAAGGATGACATCATATGGTTGAATTCATAAAAATAGTAAATCTATAAAAGGGAAGTGTAGCCCCAGCAGTAGCTCATAGTTGATATATACTTCAAAAAAGTCAGTTTGACCTTAGCAAGATCAGTCAACAACAAGAAAAATAGAATACTCTCTACCTCAAGTTCCAAAGCATTGAAAAGGGTAGTTAATATGAAGGAGTGTGTCACACCGTAATTAAACAAGTCATAAACCCTATTAAATTACATGATAATGGTACCACGAATGATAAATGGATCGTCCATCCCTGTAAATGCTAATGAATGAAGCTGAGCACGACCTGCTACATGGAATGTGTAACCCTAATGATGAAAAACATCCTAGACTAATTCTACTATCTAAGGAATAAGATAATACATGGGTTTTCATCTACCTACCCCATCTTCTCTCACCTGATCCAATGCTGGTGCAAGCCCTACTGCTACCTTAGCTGAAACTGCATCAATGAAGGAACTTGAAGTGGAACACCTAGTGCTTGATGACTACTATGAATGGTCAGGCAGTCTCACTGCTGATAAAAATGTCCTCCATAATAAAAAAATCATGATCCCTTGGAAGAGGTTTGATATCCAATTCCTTAAGATAAATGACATACTGAGGGTGGGGACGTACCCCCAAACTAACAGAAACTCTTCTACTCCGAAAATCAAGAACCCTAGATCACAACTCTACTTCTTGAGGAATAATGATGAATCCCCACTTATGATGATTCAGTTCTAGATAACATTATATCTATGACCCTTGAACTCTCTATCACCTAATGATATGTCTTTATCATAAATGGGGTGACCTATCACCGTATATCTAGATGCAAATCCTCCTTGAAATGCCTCACCTGGACCTCCTCATCATATAACATGTCTGAATCATATCTAAGAATTTTCTTGAAATGGATCCCAAACACTCACACATTGGTGTTACCCTGTTAAAGGGAATGTAGATCCTAATGACTAGCCACCTTTATAGTCAGAGAAAGACACTAAACTTTGAACTGATGTTAGAACTCCTCCCATGAGACCGTAGACTCATTGTGATCCCTAATGGACAAGATCCACCACTTCATTACTGCCCCACTTTGTATCGTCATAACCAACAAGTTCCACTTCTCCTCAATAGAACAGATGGAACTGAATGTTATCACATCCTCCCCCAAATTTTCTTTTTTGACTGCATCTAAAATTGATCCCTTGTACTACTTGAGACTCTAGCACTAAAAATATTAGTATTTCCTCCTCTATGTGTCGTCGCCGTTGACCTCTACTCTACAACAATAGTCTGGCACAACCTATTGAATATCATCTGCATGAGCCTAACGAGGATGTCGACCTAGATCTATAACTACAAAAGAACAAGCAATTAGAGATCCTAAACCTGGAATATAGAACACTTAACATTAATTAATTGATTTCCTTTATTCATTTTTGGTTAACCTACCCCATGGTCTACCCCTTCAAACAAATTCAAAAGGATGAATGATGCATGATACATTCATAGGTCTCTACCCTTCTACATGTTTCACCCCATTTTGTAGCCTTTTTAAAAATAATGGTATCTGCTTCGTATTATTGGGGGACCAAAATTCCCATGTTTTAGATGGTATCCCATGTTTATAGTGCTTTTAATCATAGATGACACTATTACCATACCAACCCATGACACCTCGCTTATGTCTAACTCCAAACTCCATCATATCATTCAACCAGACATTTAATACTACTCTATCCTGACCCATCTCCACAATGTGTACCACTCGTAGGAAGAAAATGTGAGAACAAGGATAGTGACCCCCGAGTACCACTCCAGTCGGCCCGAGGATAGAGACTAGCACTGAGGGTGTAGTGAACACAAAAATGGGAGGCATTACCCTCTAAGGGGAAACATGCTGAAGTGAGCGATAAGACAAACACAGACAAAATCATGCTCAGACAACAATATAAATGAAATCCAATGAAACATATATAATTTCATGAAAAACTATTAAAAATGGAAGGGATAGCTGCAAGTACAAAAAGAATGTAAAACGACAGCGACCACAAAGCCTAAATATCTCTTACAAAACCCACCATGCTTTTAGTAACCATATTGATCTCTAACATTCTCTATGTGACCTAAAAAATAGTTTATAAAATGCAGGGTATGTTTAAAATTGTACTCAATAAGATCCTACCCAAATCCTCTCATAAAAAAGGAAATAATGCATGCTAAATATTAGTGAACAAAAAGTGAAACTAACTCAGCACCTAAACATGGATACATAGTTCCTATATTCACCATGAATACTCTCACCAAGTATCATATATAAGATTATATTATATAATAAATAATGTGAATGGTACCCTACTACTATTTCCCCACCAGTTTACTAGTTTTCCCCAATGTCGCTTGTCTAAGCATCTCTCTCAAAAATGGATTGCCCACAGACACCTGGGAAAAGCACCACAACATGCACCTTTTGTTACTCAACCACCACATTTATGTAACCAATGTGAATAGGTAGTTTCTGTGATCAACCATATCCAACATAATATGTATCATAGGCTGGGTATTATAACACAAGCCATTACATCCCATAAACTGTGTAAAGATCCTCAATCCATCACAGACTATACACATTACACCTAAAGTAGTTCATATGAAACTATATCAAGATTATATGTCTTTGAATAATCACATGCAATTAATTCCCTCTAAATACTTATATGGGTAAAACTAACCACCATGCCTATCATCACAAGTATGTACCAAGAGAAGAGATCATTTACAAAGGGTGTACTCATCCATCCAACCTCCCATCACCATGTTCATGTAAACCCACCCCCAGGGCTCAGAATCCCTTGGGTATTAGTTTTCCTAACCAACAGAGTTGAGTATCATATCAAAAAAAATATTATATAATATACTAATAGTTCACAACCATACTATCGGCATAACCTAGTCATAGACTCAACTACAACTAACGTCTCTCAGACTCCTGGATTCCACTGATATTACTAGATATCATATAATCACACAACCATTTTAAGAGACACATTAGGCAACATTATCACTTTTTATTAGATCTAGTTAACATTTATTATTTATTTAACCATTAATTAACCATTAATATTTACCACATTATTTCCATTTACCATTCCTATCATGATCTATACCCTATAGGCATAACCAAACTGAGTCCAAGACATCCAAGATATATTATATCACTATTCATTCCACCAAGATCCATCCCCATTAGTTAACATCATTTATTCAATCATTTATTAACAACATTATCACTTTTCCATAATTATAGGAATTCTAGAAGAGAATTATAACAGTAAAAATAGAAGGGTCTCAACACTGTGAGAAGATGAACTACCCATTGAGTCGGTTCCACCTATAGCTAGGGTGCATGCCCATCCATCCTCGAGAATGTAAACATAGAGAGCACATTAAATACCCCAAATTTCCTTGCCTCTTTTGTAAAGATGATATGAAAGACCATTTGAATCCAGTTGTATGGATGTTAAAGAAAGTAAAAAAATTCATTTTCTATAACAACCACATTCACATAAATATATATACCCAGTGTCACCCTTTTCCATAATCCCTAGTGTCCTCCCTGACAACCACATGCACAAACTGATGCATGTTGCTGTATAGGCATCAACTACTTGCACAACCACACTACCTACATACCCTCACATACCACAGCATCCCTCGAGGCTCTTCCATCCCAGGCAAACCCTATAACATAATTTGTAGGAAACAAACAACATAGAAACTTGGCTCTTGGGCATAAACAAGGAATTCAACATTCCCACAAAATGAGCACTCACAGCTCCAAAGCATAAGTCCCTTGGCCTTTAAAATGAAGAGGGTAACTCAAAAACCACAATTTTATTATCTTTATCACACCACTAATCCTTTATTCAATATTTAGTTAACTAATTCTATTAAACAGGCATAACATCATCCATTTTATTATAACCAAGAACAACAACAACTACTACTAGATTCATAAAACGTGCCTATTTTTCATTATCACATTAATTAATAATTCATATTGGATATAAATTATTTACTAATTACCATCAAGAATGAAATGATAACCAATCCAAAGAATACATATCACACTATCAAGAAAATTAAGAATCAATAAAATCGTTAAGAAATTTATGCCAATTCATTAATCTAGTTCAAGTATTTATTATGTCAATTTCACTACGATGCAGTGGATAAAACATGCTAACACTATGACTGCAAAATAAAAGAATAGAGAATCCATGAATACCCAACCTATAAAGGTTTTAATCATTCTTTTCACCAGAATTGTTTAACAAAACAGATCACGATCACCTCTCATGCAATGACTACATCCACCTGAGGACATCACGACACAACCACATCCACCAACACCCACGAATGATCCCATATAAACACAGATATCATATTCCATCACATGGAAAGGATAAGTTTTAGGAAATATTTATTGAAACCTAGAATAATTTTTGAAAAAAATACCTTATATCGTACACAGATCGACACATCCTTGTTGCACTAAAACATGGGGTGCACATACAACCGGAGACCTCCATGGTTAACAAGATCCAAGGATTGTAGTTTGATCGCGTGAATCCTACGGGAGGAATAATGTTTCATGTCTTCTACCAAGGAAAGAAAGATGGGATAACAGGGGAAGATGATGTATTGGACCTTTAGAAAATCTAAACATAGTAGCTCTTTAAGATACAGTTTAGATTTTCTATTAAATGAAGATTTGTCAAGACTATGAGGTTTGACTGAGTAAATGAACATGAAAAAATAGAAATATTAATATAGATGTTATGGGATTTGAAACATAATTAAAACCCTTAATCCAAGGATTTAAATGTGTTTAACATCAGATAAAACCTCAAAGGAGTGAACTATAAGCAGATTGAAATACTATTCACCTATGTCTCACCAATGACACTATTAAAAATGTCTCATCAAAGACAATATTAACAAACATCTCACTGACTACATTAGTCAAAAATTTCTCACAAAAAAATTATTCACAAATGTCTCATAGAAGAAACTAATCACAAATGTCTCACTGATGACACTATTCACATTTTTCTCACCTATGAAACTTTTCAAAAATGTCTCCCAAAAAAAAACTAGTGAAAGTTGTCTCACTGAAAATACTATTCACAAATTTCTCACCGATGAGACTGTTCAAAAAGCCTCCCTGAAAAAATTGTTCATAAATGTTTCACAGACAACATTGTTCCCAAATGTCTCACTAATGACACTGTTTGAAAATTTCTCCTTGAAAACACATTTCCCAAATGTATCACAGATTACCTTATTCACAGAACTAGAACCATTGATCACAGAACTTTAAATTTTGCAGTGTTACTAATAAGCCCCTCAACCTCCTATAACACCTCAAACACTAGACATTAACAAATAAATGGACTAGATAGGTCCAGGACATTACAATTTGGACTATATAAATATATAAAATTATAAAATAAATAAAATAACACATGATAAAATACATGACATGTGACTTTATTTATATTCCACCACCTTCGTGCATTTTTTTGATCATATGATTAAACTTATACTAATTATGAGATTATTAGCATACCAAAAATATTGATCAAAATAGGGTATTCATGTAAATAGAGGGTTAACATATTGGGAATGAATGCATAGAATAGTAGGACACAATCAAGGATTATATAAAGAACCATTATCGGGTAAAACCATCATTCTAGTTTGAATGTAAATGAGTTATGAATTTAGTCTAGCATAAAAATGAAATTTATAAATATCGGTTGTTCCATTGAAATTCTCATTTCAAATCCGTATTTTAATATCTATATATATATATGAAAAAATTATCTACTAAATGAATGATAATTTTAAACAACCAACCCCCACAATTGATTGAATAAAATAATCAATTTCTTAAATTTGAAAATCTTGTTATAATTCTAATAGGATCTAAGGGGGTGACACACCTATAGTGGGGTAGTGAACAAGATACTATTTATTTACTATAATATCCTAGTGGTTCTCTAAGGTAATATATCTTGGGGATCTTCATATTATATCATCCACTAAACCTAAATTCATGTATTTTATTTTTTGTTGATTTCTACTTTATGGAAAAAATAATGGGGATGAGAATGTGAATAAAATATTTAATAATTCATAATCAAGAATATGACATGAAATATAGAATGAATTAATACATGGAAGAAAGTATTTCATCTCAAGAGTTCCATCTTTGATGAACTTATATAATCCAGTTGAAAATATACTTAATGAACACACACCATCATTTTTGTTTTTAAATTATTCTTAACCATTATTGAATTCATAATGAAATTAAAATTTGAAAACTACATTGCATATCCACCTATTAAATCTATTTAAAATAGTTGTAAAATTATATTTTCATCCTTAGATAACCAGACAGAGAATTACACCCAGTGTAAATCATCCATCATTTAACCATTGTATAAATCAAACATGTCCTCTAGTTTAAGAACTGTATTACTCCTTCAGGATATTCCTCATGTTAGTTACTCTTCAACAAGAGTACTAGAGTTTAGAATAGAGAGAGGGTGAGAGAGAGAATGGGATAGGTAAATAAGAATGCATGAATTAGAAATATACACGAGTTGCAGAGGGAAATAAAACTAAACTATATTTGAAAATAAATAAAATAGTAGCCTCACCCTTGGATGAGAGGTTTATATCTTTCAAAACTGTTTTCCCTACTATTTATAGAGGGATAAATCCGTATATATCTTCATCCATATTTCCTTGGATGTTATTTTTAGTTGAATTAAATTTATTTTAATATTATATTTTTATGTATTAATATATCCGAAGGGATATATTGATGTTATTTAGTTCTTCATATTTCTATGAAAATCCACTATATGGCCTGGAAATTAATATTGTGTTATAAATCATCCATATAGAGTATTCTATAGTAAGTCTATAGAATAGCTAACTTTTCCATGGTCTAGGATTATTTCTTTCTTTTTTTCCATGATACAACCATTTCCAGCACCACCATAGTGTCTTATAAACCATGCAATGTTGATTCCTTTTATCAAATTGGTCCATGGTGAAATGGTTCATCTTATAGTATGGAAACCCTCTCTGGTTAGGCCTCAAGTGCCTCCAATGATGCAATGAAAACATGTGGTATATTTCGTGTGAATTCTACAGCTGCTTCTAGCTCACCATTCCACTTCATAGGGGTCCCCTACGACATAGTATTGGATGAAAATACATTGAAGTTTTGGTACATTGACCCTTAAATAGTCTCAAATAACCCATTCTTAATCTTTTCAATCAATCAATTTACCTTACATAGCTTTTAGAAAAAAAATGATTATGATTAAATTTTATTTGAAAATCAAGGGTACCCTTATGAATCTCTCGAAGAAATGGTACTTCCCTTTATGAGTTGTGTTCTTTTCCTTTCTGTCACACATAACTATCGTTATGTAGTGGTGGAAACATGGGCCTACCCTCACACATTATCTACCATACCCACACATATCCCTTGAAAACCTAAGACTACCTTTATTAATCTCCTACCTTATATTTATATAGTGGTGTATTAATGTTATGTATCATTTAAAATACATATTAACAATTATGAATCATATGAATTCCATTGGTTACCCCTATGAGTGGTTTTGTTTACCTTATATATTCTTAGATAACATTATGTAGCTCCAACTTTACCTTTATATGTCCTTAAATATTTTGGAGATACCCATACATAATGCCTGAACAACTACCAAACATATAAGTATAATATTTTACCATTAAGTAGCATCAACTCTATGTGTAAGAGTAAACAAAAACAATTAATTTTTTTAATCATAATTAAACTTCCAAATTTAGAATTTCTACTTATTTTTCTGCAAATTAATTATGAAAATGAAAATCACGGATATTTTAATAAATAAAATAATTTCATTGGAAAAAGATTTAAAAAATAATTCTTTTTTAAAATGTAAATAATTTATCAGGAAAAATTACATAATCCAGTACCCCCACTGTAGAACTATTATTTTCTTTAATCATTGAATATCATCAATAAATCAAAGATGAAAATCATATTACCATTATTTCAATTTCTAATCAGTATATCAAAATGATTGTAAATAATAAGCTAAAATATCATGTTATATATAAATTAGCATTTTAATGATACATTTTTCAATGAAAAAATCCAACCAAATATATTAATTTTTCATATTGGAAAAATAGTTAATCTTATCCTTCATTCCATACAAATTTCCAAATTTATTATTTTTTAACAGTACATTTTTTGATCTACCATACAATAAATTATTTTTTATATCATCAATCATAACAGATATTCAATTATAGTTAATGTTATTCCATTATTACATTTTCCATTACATATGATGAAAATGATCTACATTCTATAGCTTGTAAATAAAAAAATCAAGAGAAGTCTTGAGGACATTTCAGTTAATGCAATGATGAATCTATGACTTTTGGTATGTAGGTAATGAAACTCAACCCATTAACGATTAAAAATATAGTTTATTTATAAATCATATTTGTGGATATAAAATGTAAAATCATAATGTAAATGTCACATTAAAAAGGAAGAAACCCCTTCCCATGCTCCAAGTAAATTTTGTGAATAATTCTTGCTCAATGAAAAATGTACAACCTCTTGAATTTTCTCTATTTTTTTCATTTTTTTATATATGAACCTTATTTTTTTATTTTTTAAATTTTTTTTGAAGATATTATTATAATTATTCGATCATCCATCACCTATACCCATGTGATAGAATCATCAACCTCATAACGATTATTTTTTATTAACCCAAGTTATAACCCTTTCCTTTATTCTTTTTAGTGTTTTACTTTTCCTTTATTAACTTATTTCAAGAAGGAAAAAAGTACAATGAATTTATCATATATATTTAAAAATACTCAAAATGTTAATACACACACTCATTTTAAATAATTTAGTGGATCCTTTCTACTTTTACTGTTTTCACACCCTCACATCCACATTAAAATTTCATCCAATATAAATCAAGAGGGGTGTGAATGGATATAAATGGATTTTAATGTGGCCCATTTATAGAAAGTTCATTAATGTATTATATAGGAAAAAAATATATTAATGTGAAATTTGGGCTCAAGGATAAGGTTAAAACCAATAAAATTCCTAAATCATATTAAATGTGACTTTCCACTGTGATAGATTTGACAAGTTTCAGTAAATTTTCTAGTTGGTGACATGAACCCAGATCACTCAAGTAATATGCACAAGAATGTATGGAATTTATTAGGTCTATATGTCCTCTAAAGATAGAATTATATTAATTTATACAATAACCCATGTCATGGATAATAATAATAAACTACTCCAAATAAATTTTATTAAATTCAAATTATGAAAAATTGTACAGTTTTTTATTTACATGAATATACTAATTCCATAAAATTAATATTCATCCAATTAACACCTATGATTAAGTATAATTATCACTCTTCCCATATTACACAATATATATAATTAACTTATAAATATAAAAAAATAACACCACAACATTCCAAATAAACTCATGTCTCCATGAGAATTAAAGTAAAGAAAAAAATTATTTGTGTGGTCACTAATATTTTTTATTTGAATATCCAAATTTTTTTAAAAAAATATAGAGTAAAATTATAATTAATTTTGTAATGAACTCTCATTTAAAATAAATCTTGTTCCCTAAATATTGTGGGGGTTTAGAGGCTACCTTATTTAATCATCATATAATAAACAATAATTTCACTTAATAAAGTGTACTGGACAACTCATTGATGTTCAAAAAATATTGAGGGACTTGGGATACATCCTTTTTTATTGGTAAAACTCATTTCTAAGATAAAACTAAAATATAAATTCATAGAAATAAAAATTAAAATTAGAATTAGTTTGATCCCTTATGTATGCCTTAGATTTTGATTGACTCTAGAAGGTTAGTGAATGCAAACATCCACAACCACATGGTATGAGAAATCTCTAATAGTTTAACCTCCAACAATTTTTTCATTCATCATTCTGTATTTAATTTTAATTGAGGACTCTATAGATATATTAAACCATATTTTCCCCTTTATAAATTTTATATTTCTTGCATGATGGGGGTAGGATAAAGTGTGGGTCCTCCTACTTCTTAAAAATAATTTGTAAAACCTCTTAGTTTCCCTATAGTTTTTACTTATGGTGTGTTTTATCACTAGAATAATCCAAGAACAAGTTATAATTTAATTTATTTTGATAAAAATTTAATCTTTAACAATTGATATCATAACCATGCCTTTAAATATAACCATCATTTGTCATGGTTTCTTTAAGAATAACCACTATAATATTCTTATAGAGTACCCCAATAAAAGTTCAACATGTTCAAGGGTATCTATATTTTCCTTATCAGGGACAACATCTTGTTCCTTAAAATCTACTACAAAAATAATAATGATCTAAATCTAAAAAATTAAAATATTGAGAGGTGATAATCAAAGAAGTTTCAATAATATTGGATAAGAATGAGTTCTGGGAAATATCTCTCCCTAAGTTGGTATGGCTGAAATTTATTTTTAAAGGGAAAGTGATTATGGGGTTGATATTCACTCTAGATAGGTAGGTAGTCAAGATCATCCATACATTCTTCATATTCAGACATTTTATTTCCCTCATCTATTTTTCTAAACTAATGATAAGTTCACAAGTTTGGTTTCTTCTACATTGTTAAGGATATGGTGATCGTATTATAATTAAAATTAATTATAAAAGTCATCAAAATCTTATTGATCTCTTTTAAAAACATCGATCAAAAAGTATTCATCCAAGATCACATCCCGTATTGGTTGAAAGGGGTGGAATGGATATTTATGCATTTCCTCTTTCACCTCCTCAATTTTATCAATATGAAAAGTAAGGGGGAATATACCCCCCGCTAAAACGAGTTTGGGTTTCTCGTATTACTCATTGTCTATTTGTTTCATTTGGATCTTCATCATATGTATCTATTCTTCAATCCTTCACAACTGATATTTTATATTACATTCAATGTGTTTTTATTTATTTTTCAACTATGTGTAACAAATCGATTCACAATGGTTATAGTTTCAATACATTATTGATAAATATTTAATTATTTTATATTTTCTTATAATTAAATGATAATTATATACAAATTAAAAAGAAATAGTTGATGGTAAACTACTTATTTCTTTGATAATAACTCCATGATTTTACTCAAATAACTTATGATGGTGAAAAAGTGTGTATTTATTTCCTAGTGAATCATAGTAGATATCTTGAGTTATATCACATGATTATTTTCACTATTGATTAATCATTGATTCTGAATTCAATTTTTTTTATTTTGGGTATATTCTATAATATGAAAGGAAGATAAATATGGGGATGAGGATGTGAATGAAATGTGGAACAATTCTTAATATTTTATATTATATGAAAATTTGAATAAATGAAATTAGGCAAGAAGGGAATTTATCCTAAGAGAATCATCCATGAAGATCCTTCATCATTGTATTTTAAATAAACATAATAAAAATATATATTGTATGTGTTCACACCTTTTTTCCCCCATTTTAAATACAAAATTCCCTTAAAAATGAATAGTTACACTACACATCCTTATCCCTAGTCAAGGGAGAAGGTTTTAGAAATATAAATTAAGGCATAGACAACCACATAGAGGATTATACCCACTATAAATTATCCTTAGATTAACCCAAATGAAAAATAACAGATGTCCTACAGTTAAAGGATTTTATTACTCCCTATGTATTTACCCTAGGTATGTTACTGATCATAGTGATTACAAGAGTTTTTAGTGGAAAAAATAGAGAGTGATAAAGAGAGAGGGTTGGAGAGATAATGAGGTAGAGATTTAAGAACACTAGAATTAAAAATATAAAATAGATTCCTGTCATAAGAAAGCTAAACTACATAAGAAAATAACTAAAATACTTTCCATATCCACTTGGTTGAATGACCTCCCTCTTATATATAATGGTTTCCCTCAATTTTTTTGAGGATTTAATACATATATCTCTACATTATTATTTTCTCATATATTCTTCTTAGTTAATGTTATTTCATTTTCAATTTTATTTGGATCTCAACATGTATCCACATGGATACCTAGATGATAATTTATTATTGGTATTTTAGTGAAAAACCACTCTATAGTGTCGTTATGAATTCTACAATGCAGCTCCTCCTTATAGGGTTTTCCCCTATATAGATTTTCCTGGCTTTGACATTGAAAACATCCTAATAAATACCCCATTCTCCTTTATTTGTCCATTCTACTACCATATTTGGCTCCTCTACAGTGTCATGAAAATAATATGGTGCGTCTTCTTTTCTTCAGATCAGTCCAGGATGTAGTCGCTCAACCCATGACATATAATCCATCTCTATTTTTGGCCTTATGTGACTCCCATGACACAAGTCTAGCCTATATATTAGTTAGTTTTAATTATATAATATATCATAGATCTTCTTTCATTCTCCATGGTGATCCATACGACATTGTAGTGAGTAAAATTTCATACTAGTGGTTGTTTGGGGACCCTTACATATCCTTATTTAATGATTAGGTAACCTTTTCAAACAGGAACAAACCCTAAAATGAATTAAAAAAAAATCAATATGTAGAATTTTAAAACCATGGGTACCCTTACGGAGCTCTAGAAAGCCCATTACTTGACATTATGCAATGTATTATTGACCTTTATATATCACTAGAAAACATTTTCTCCTTGTCAGAAAACATGGGTTTTGTCTTATGCATCAACAACCATACTTTTACACTACCCTTGAATATGTGGGACTAACCTTACACAGCTTTTCCTTGCCTTTAAAAAATATTTATTACCTTTACACATGCATTAATATCCATGGGTTAACCTTATGTATCAAATAAAATCCATTGGATACCACTACACAGTTGCTACCATACCCTTATGCAACAATATAATTAAAATACATGTCTCTAACCTTACCTTTATGTAAATTTTAGGATTTTGGAGATACCCTTATAGAACACCTATAAAACTATATTGTATATAGGTAGATAATTTTACCATTTGGAAACCCCTGGACTATTTGTAAGGGTAAAAAACTTCTATAATTTTCATAATCAATATTAATCACCCAAATTAAAAATATACAACTCTTTTTCCCAAAATTAATTATTTAAATCAAAATGAGATATTTTTTAATAAATTAATTAATTAAATGGAGAAAATGATTATAAAACTAAATTAATTATAAAATCTCAAAAATATTATTATACAAATAATGACATTGGTGGGATAACATATAAAATATTTCTTAATATAACCACCATATTAGAAATTATTCGATACCTCTCATTCACTAGACTCATCCGTTCTAGTTCCGATCAGTGGACCCCAACTAGAATGCACTATATCATCATAAACAGTAGAGTGTTTATAAATAAATCTCAAATAGAATCCTAATGTTCCCATTAAATAGTTAGAACATAAAATACATCAAATAAACTAATAAAAATACATAAATTACACCACCAAAAATAATTTAGTAAACATTTATTCAACTCATGAATAATAAATAAAATTATATATAATAAAAATATTAAAGAAACTTCTTAAACTCATCAGTGAGAGAGTCACATGAGAATATAATTTAAATAAACTCATTATTCATTGTCTAATCATGTCTTACATTTACCAATTCATATTTTTATAATGTATATAAACATTCATTATAATATTAATGTTTTTGAAATTCAAAAATTACATTAACGCATTAAAATAATCTCATTTATACCCTTAAAAACATTATCTCAAGCTAAATAACGTTTTATTATTAAAAAATTGTATTTATATCATTTTAAAAAACAATTTAAAAAATTATAAAACATTTTAATAACAAATGTACCTAAGAATTAGATGTTACAAATTGAACACTTTAAATTGAAGCATTAAAACCAATCATACATATATTTTAACTTGAATAATAAATAAATAATATATTATTAAAATTCATGTAAAAAATTGAATACCTGGAATAAAAAAGTGATAAGATCAATGACCTTATATTTAACAAATGAAATTTATTTTGTTTTAAAATTGTAATATATTTCGTTGTATCTTAGAGAATAAAAAATATAGTAATAAAAATTAAAACATATATTTCCCCAAACAAATCAAGGATAATAAAGTAACAACTGTTACTAAAAAACTATATAATGATCATATATTCTCCAAAAAGGTATGTAAGACTCACTTGTGACACCAGTAGAATTTTCCAAAAAAAATTTATGTCTAATATTACTTTTTGCACATGCCTTGGTGAAACCCATAATTTTTAATCCCAAAAATTGGAATAAAAAATCATGGACGAAATTATTATAATTATAAAATAGGATAAGTGTACGAGAGAGGAATAGGGAACATGGCCTTACTATGAATCCTTTCAAATATCGTACATGAGGGATAATAGGAGGTGAAGAATATTAGATAGCCACTCAACTCTAGGGGTACGGCCAGTAAATCGTAATGGACGTACATAGAATGATTTCCCCACAATTTTATATAAATTAATATATTTAAAATTATATATAATAATAATGATAAAAATTATTGAATTAATCATCCTAAGTAGATTGAACAAATTTATTAGAAAATAAAACTCTTTAAATTATTATGAAAAAGGAAAATAATGTACAAGTGTTGATTTATTGAGAATAAATAAAAAACATTACCAAAAAAATTACTACATATAATATAATGAAAATAAAACAATTGTAAAAGGATAACCCATACAGTATGAAATATTGATTTTTCTCCTATTCATTAATCTTCACACATCAAGAAACATATCCAATTCTAAGAGAAACCCCAAGGAAGGACACTTGAATATTTGGTTTCCTATATCATCCATAGATATTCAATAAACTATATTAAATCTATATAAAAAATTACAATCAAATATAATAATTGTTATTAAACAAAGGATTTTTCATTGCACTAGCCCAAATTCCTTTTGTTAACAATATCAAATTGTAAACACAGTTCCCTAGGAAAAAATAGAAGTGGTTGAAAATTCATTTATTAATAATAGTTTTTTATATTATACCCATATTATGAAGAGGACCCAACAATCTTGTATATTTACATCACATCCAATGTTAAATAGTTTTCCTTGAGTTTCCCTTATCTAAAACATATAAATCAATTGAATATTAAGATTTATAGTAATCATTATACATTTTTATATTCCCATCCTCAATGTAATAAAGAGTATTAATTTCACTAAAAACCATTTTTGTGTGATTCAAAATAATTGTCCCATTATCTATGATAGGTGTGGTAACTTCAGCTTCCTACATGATATTTTCACCGTACTTTTCCCATGAGGTATTGGATTCCAAAAATATATGTTTCAAATTTATTATAGACATAAATAGAATAATGAATATGGAGAAATTTATAAGGGTATTCACAATCCATATAATTTTTATCTACATTATTACCCCTCACTGATATCAACTCCATCTTATGGTTCTTACATTCAGTTTAAATCTCACCTATAAAATTCCTTTTTAATAAACACTTGGATAGAGAAAACACTTTTATTTATTTAGAATTTCCTATAGTTGTTTAATAGTATTTCTCAATCTTATTTGAATCCTTATGAATTGGGATTTTACAATTGTCATCATCCATATCCCTTAATAAAGTACCTTCCTTTTCATTCATTGGTGTAAAACTAGAATAAGAATTTACATTTTTCAATTAAACTATATAATAATGAACTACAAAGTAATGTGTCTATCTCCTTTACTAGAACCATCAATTATAAATTCTTTTTTTTTATATTTTATGGGTCAATAACTATGTTATTCCTAAATCCCAAAGATTCAACATTTTTTTATAGCTCCTCAAAACCAATTATGAGATCCTATGTCACGGTATCTCACTTTGTTCTCAAAGAAATAGTAACATTACTCAGATTAATCATGTCCCATTTAAAATGTTATATAGACAATAATAAAACATTTTATATAGAAAAACATAAAATAGTTCCCAATAAAAAAATAATAAGTTCCACTAATGACATTAACAAAATAAATACCACCCATGCAATCACCTAGAAAAACATTTAATTTTTTCATCCTGAAATACGAGGTAATAGTTTTTCATAGATTTAATCCCCAAAAAGTAGATCTCATATTAGAGCCATTATCCATAAGATTTATTTCAATATTATCAGCTCTAGTTAAAAATATTAATCTAGGAAAATTCAAAATTTTATTACATAAATAGCTTATAAAGAATCTATAGAATTTTCCCATATAAATTATCCTTAGAAACCTCTATTACTTTCAACCACAAACATAAGGTATTTTGTTTTATCCCTAATCCCCAAAAAATAGGGATATATTTATAACCATCATCCTTAGGATTTATTCATAAAATATCAGAACTAGTTATAAATCTTATGTGATAAAAATTGATTAAACTTGTTGCATAAATAACCTACAAAACCTCCACAACATTTTTCCACGGTATGACTAATTAATTAATGGTTATTATAAAAAATAAGTATCATTAAAAATTAAATATACAATAAAAAATAATTATTGATATAAAATTAGATAAATAACTTTATCAATAATCAACAAAAATTAATTTCAAGAAATATTCTAAAAAAATTTCCAGACCCATCCTATTTAAAAGAATAGTTAAATTTTATCAGCACACCAACTTTAAATGAAAAATCCTATAAAATTTTTGGGTTTTGACATCACCAAAAAATAAATATATTTGAATGTTTATTTGTGAAATTGAATTATTAGAATCTACAACATTTAATAATAAATCCCATTCATGATTTCTCATGATTCCCGGTTTAAACAAAACCCCAATCTTTAATCTTAATCTCAAACATGGTTAAAACAAAAAGATATAATACCTTATAAAGGGATAATAAATACCAATAATTAATTCAATGATATTTATAAAAACAATAATTTTGACTATTAAATACCCACACTTTATCCTTCAGTGAGTAACTCTCATGAATAATAGTAGAGTACTTTCATTTATTCAAATGATCTTTATGAAAATAGTGATTTTATTCAAAAATTATCAAAGATCCATTAATCATGATATTACAATAAAATGTTTAACCAGTACACCTATGAAAAAATAAATGGATAAAACTTGATTCATTTCATTTGGATAATTAATATTAACAGTAATTTATATAGAAACCATGTAAGTCCTTATATCAAGTTTCATGAGTCCCAAATCATCCAATGCATACTAAAACATATTAAAATCCCTTATAGTCCCTCCCTTATGCAGATAAAAAACAAAAAACATCCACATAATTTAAGAACCACTCAAGTGGGAATTCCATCAACGGTCAATGAAAAAGATTACATTTAAATACCAATATCCAAAAATGCAAATCAACACTATCATCCATAATAATAATAATAATAATAATAATAATAATATTCATCATCAAATTAATTAGTCAGGGGGAAATCATAGAAAACGACACACACTCCGTAACAATTAGATTAGTACACCAACCCTTCATCTACCCCAAGGGACAATACATCCCCAAATAAACCACACACCAACCAATATATGGCTCAAAGGACATATATGAAGGGATCCTAGTACTTTTGAACCAATACCATAAGAAATTTGGATTTTCATTATTTTTTGGTTTTTTTTAAATAGTATATATTCCATCTATAGAAACTACTATTATGTAGCTATTGCTTCCACACATATTTACCCACGTCTGGTTCAAACGTGGGTTTCTTACCTTTTGAAAAACCACCTAGTACCCCTAGTATACCTGTGAAGAATTAATAATAAAAATCATTATCATTGGAATCATAATGATCCTATTTATATATATATAATAAATTTATTAATAATAACACAAAAAATAATAAATTCCATAAATAAATAAAATTCCATGTCACAATTTAAGATAATAAAAAATATATAGAAATAATATAATTTATCTTATCACATTAAAATAAATCATATACTATATATATTAAAAAATATATAAATAATATGAAAATTTACAATACTAAATAATATCCTACTATCATCCAACATATAAATGGCATCAAATATGTGGAACATTGGAAATGAAAATCTATGTTTGCGTATAATTTTTAGTGATTCATGACCTCTATGCATTATATCAAGAACATGCACTATACTATTCATTTTCCAATACCCAAAAGTGTACACTGTAATATTATGATTCATGATCTTAGAACCATTCCCCATACTTCCCTAAAAACATTGAAATTTTTAAAATTTAAAAATTAAAAAAATATTATAAGAAAAAATAACTAAAATAATAAAAGTGGGTTTATACAATTTTTTCAACCCTGATGTTTTTTATACTTATAAACTATTGATAAGTTTTATTCATTAATAATTCATGTTATTTTAAAAACAAAAACTCTAAATATCTATAAAAATTTTAATATGATTAAAATGCATTGAAAATATATTGACATTCTCAATAATATGGTAAAACATATCAGTTAAAATATAATATCCCACAATAAATTTAAATTCTTTAAAATTAGTACGATAAAATTATTTATGTGTAATTAAAAGAATAATAAAATATAATACCATTTTACAACATATATTTTTTCAAATTTTATAGAAAAAAAATTATGACAGAAAATTTTCATCTATAAAAATAAGCATGTAAATGAGTAAAAAATGAATAACAAAGACAGAATGAGAAATTTTAATTTAACTCCTAAAATTTCCAATTAAACAAGAAAATATTTTAAATTTGACATCGAAAACAATATTAATGGTCCTAGAGGAATATTTTTAACTCAATTTATTTATTAAATTGGTTAAAATTTTAATTAAGGGCATGATCCTTTATAATTTTCTTATTTATTACCACATAAAATAAAAAATAAACACTAAGATAAAAATTTATATTTGTTTGATGTTAGTTCTTTTTTATAAAAAAATATACAAAATCATGGTTGGGTTGAATTATATTAGAGATAGTGATCCTATTATATCAATGTTAGAGGTTTCTTGGTCCTCATATCAATTATCTAATCTATTTATTTTTCTAGTAGACTATTATTTTGTAAAAAAACATTGTTCGTGTGTGTGTCTCATCATTCAAACATTTTGAATTACCTAGTTATTTGAGACACAAAAATCTGCTATTGAATGTGTTTTTTTCTTGTAGAATCAATTATCAATTTATTTTTTTTATAAGAATTTTATTCATTTGGATAGTTTTATAAAAAACTCAAATAATTAACAACTAAACATGAAATTTTTATAGTTCACTTTAAACATTAATCCAATAAACACCTAATATATAAATTTATGAATATTTCACTTGGTTCAATACCAAATTATGATTTTCTTAATCAATGAAACTCTTAAGCCAACTTACACCAATTTAAAATCATGTGACTCATTTAGAAATATACATTTTATAACAAATTCACCAATCCAAATTTTCCATAAAATTTATTTTCCATTAAAAAAATAACCTATATCAAAATAAAAACGTAATAAATTAATAAAAATAAATATAAACTCAATTTTAATCAATTAAAATAAGTTATAAATGAAAATAATAACTATTCATTAAAAATTAACACCTAACCATCCTCGAAATTCAATTTTTAAAACACACACCCAATCAAATATGGTACCAAAAATTTTGGTGTTTAAATAAATCTTAATATAATTTTTTTAAAATTTTGTTTTTAAAATTTAAACACAACCCAAAATCTATAAAATATTCTTTTTAAATTCATAAATTAAACCATTACACCAAAATTCTCTTCTTAATAGTAGAAAATCACATTGTTACACATTTGGAATGATTTTAAAAAATAATAAAAAATAAAATGTATTAAACCAAGAATCTATTAAAAATCATCATCACAATAAAAAGCTTCTTAAAACACAAAACATAAATAAGAAAAAAATTAAATTTCAAACAAACCATCCTAAAAATGTTATTTTAATAAATAAAACACCATCAGTAAAACACCTTATAAGTTAACAAATATCAAAACTAATCAAATATGTTTTCTAACATCTAACAAAGCCCAGCTATTTCAATGAAACGTTTAAAATTAATGAAATATTAGTGATAAAAAACCAAGAAAATAAAAATATAATATTATTTTTAATAAAATGTAGTCGCAAAATCAAATTTTTAAACCATTTTTTCAATACCCAAAAAAGTTATAATAAGAGTTCCATTTAATTAATATAAAAATATTATTTCATAACGTAATTAAAATTTATCATGAAATATTTTTCTTATCATTTAAAACTATTTAAAAAAAATTAGTAAAAAATTATTTTAAAACATCAAAAAATGAATCAATGTTCTTCTATAATTAATGTATAAATAATATCCGATCAATTTACACTAAATTAATGTTAACCATAAAATTAATATATCTATTTTTTTGAAATTATATTTAATTTGTATATTTAAACTCAGTTCTAAACAAAAAATAATTATGAAATATGAATATGTTTTTCTTTTATGCCAGAAATTATAATTTAGTAATAAATCAATTAAAAACCTAAATTTACAGTTTTTATATTATAAACCATTAAATGAGTCATTACTACGAGTAAAATAACCCAACAATAACTCGTAAAATAATTTAATCATTAAATCACATTCAAAACCACTTCGTATCTCATTTAAACATATTATCAAGAATAAATTTCCACATTAAAGCTAATGAATATAGGTATAATAAATATTAATGACACCTTATATCAGGAACACTATTTTATCCCATGTTTAGAGACACATTAAAATTAATTTTAAATAGTATTAGGATCTAAATCCATATAAATATCACAACATAGGTTTAGAAAATACTTTTTAATAGTTTTTAAATATTTTATATACTAAAAAATCATTCAAAATTATTGACATAAAAAAAATATTTACCATGGGAATTAATACCAAAACCAAAGATTTGTCATTTATCCAAAATATATTCCCCAAAAATAGCTTTAAATTAACTTATAATGTTGGTAATACATAGTTATTCTACTATTAATTAAAATTAATATTCTTTGAAAACAAAGATAAAAAAAATTCTCTTAATGAAACACAGTAACCATAAACCCGACTAACAACTGTTTATTAATTGGTATGTTATTACAGCTTACCATTTAACATATGATATGAGTTTATTCAATGAATTTAATATTATTTTAGACTCAAGTATATTTTAAAATATCCTACTATCCAAACTAGTTCTTCTTAAAATAAATATTATCACCTTAATTATAACCTACCAATAAATCCATATGAATAGTCCCCATTTACAGGCATCAGTGAGCAAGAATGAAATCATTTCAATAAACTCAATCCATACATTAACATTCTAGGATAATATAAGGAATAAATATATTAAGTATAAATTTATTCAATTTGAAATCACACGATTACCCAATATGTTTTCTTAAATTCCAACCCAAATGATTTAAATTATCATGTTGGTAAATAAAATGTTATAACTTCTTTAGCAAGAAATGTGTTCCCTAATATATCAAGTTTATCTTAAAAAATATATTTATACCAAAAAATTACCTTATTTACCTCAAACTATATTTGAAAGATAAATTAAAATATTCCATCAGGAAAATTAATTTATGTATATGCTCTGAAAATTTTATTTGATTACAATCTTACATAATATTAATGAAACCAATTATAATTAAAATTTAATATATAAAATTAAAAGAAACATTTTATAATAATTATAATCTCAAATTTTTAAGTAGATATAATTATCACTATGAAATTTTCAAAAAATAAATTAAATAAAATAGAAAATAAAGGATAATAAATCAAAAAATAAATCAATTATAATGTTTTAAATAATATACAATAGATTTTATTATTTATTTACATTAAAATAAATCATTAATTTAGTAAACCTACAATGAAATAAACAAAAAATCAAATCAGAATCACATACTTATATTTTAAATTTATTTTAATAACCACCATTAACAACTCATTAAAACAATAAATCATTATTAAAGGAATTAAATTAATTAAAAACTTCATGATGCATGAAGAATAAAATAATATCACCCATCGGGAATATATATATTCAATGCACTTATCTGTTGTTATATAAATAAAATGAAAAAATTAATGTTTTAAATGACACACAAAAATCTGGGTATTCCCTGATAACATGAGGTTCCAATATAAATAACATTGTGATATCTATTTAGGGATTATTTATAATGATTTAATGTTCTTGCATTCAACAACCATTGTCCCAACTATCCACACATAATTAAATTTCATTTTGTAAAATGCATGACTTGATACTCCATCAAAATAGTCATGTCAAAACATTATAAAAATAATTTATGTTCCGAATCTCCATATATTGGCACAATTGTCAAGGTTATAACATGTGAAATATGGGTAAGATTTAGCCACATAAAAATATATAGGATAAACATGGGATTTCTTCCAAACAATATTTAATGGTAGACCTATATATTAGAATTATTTTTACATATAAAAATTCATTTTCAAATATGAAAAAATCAAACATGAAATTACCTATAAAAAATATTAAATCAAAAATTACAAGACCAATAAATTATTCAAAAATCAATTGAATAAATAAGAATCATAAGGCCTATTTATCGAATAAAATAATATAAATATAAAATAAAAATAAATATCAAATTAAATTAAAATAAAACATCTATATCTTCATGATATATGACTTTAAATTTGTTCCATTAACTTCATAGCTCCATATTAAACCTATTTTCATATTTTTAATAGATAATGACTTATTTAACATATAAGTTATATCAAAAAATAGGATATACATATTCACTAATGTTGTAAATTAAGGTAGTGATTATATATATTGTTTGCATGACTCTAACGATTTTATAAAAAATCATTACAATGTTATTTTAAAATTTTAGATTAAAATAAAATGAAAAAGGAATGAATTTTTACTTAAAATTAATGTTTATATATATATATATTGGGATTTTATTAATATATTTTTATTATATTGAGGGAAAATGATACCCATTTACTATGTCATTCAATATAGGATACTTGTATCCCATTTTGGGTTAGATAGATACCAAAGTGGTCATTTGTTTATTGGGAATCAATAGTTACATATAAGAATAGTTTCCTTATGTGAATGGGGGTCCAATATAAGATTTGTACTTGATAAATATGTTCCATGAAATAATTTCGTTGATTTAATTTTATTAACTCTTTTAAATTTGATCCTTGTATCAAATGATCCCATATTTTATTATTATAAATATTTCTATAGAGAATTTTTTTTTTAATAATTTTATTCCTATTAATCCACCAAATGGTGGTTAGAATACCAATATAGAATATATTATAAAATTTATATGGTCATTATATATTCTTAATATTTTGGGAAAGTGGTTGATTAATTTGTCTATATCATTGATATGGAATGATATGAATGATATTAATTTTTTATAAAAATTAGTGTCCATTTATATTTTTTAGTTTTCTCAGGATATTGTTTTCACCAAGAATATAATGATTTCTATGAGAAACCATCATGAGGATATAAATTTTAATATGACATGGATGAGGTCACTAAATTTTCATCCTTTGTTACTTTAATTTATATTATGATATTTTATCTATTCATTTGTAGGATAATGAGAAAAGGGGGATGAAATGTTTGATTATGGATAGAATTTAGGTGACTTGTTCAATAAGATATTTTTTCTCATTGGTTTTGGTTTTTTATTTCATATTTTTTTAGATATTGTATGTCGCTAATATTGATGATTATTTTTTAGAGAATGTGATGGGAGAACCCCTTTTATTGAACAAAAAAAGTATCCTTTTGATGACAGTGAAAAGGAGGTACCCCTTAAAAGAACCAAATGAGAACAAAAAAAGACTAAAGGGTTATTTAACAAAGAAATGATCCCTTTATCTAGAGTTATTCACATGATCTTCTATGGATGGTGATGATTTTTTTGGGTTGGTTTATGGATTCATAGAAACTCCAGTTAAATGTATATTTTTACTCCAATTATATTTTTGTATTTGTTTCATAATTTTTTGGGTTCAGATTTGGATAGATTTTTTAAACCAATCGATCTATTATTTTTTTATAGGTTTTAGATTTTTTTTTCTTCGCCCAACTTTCATGCCATTACTATAGGTCACAAAATTTTTGGATGTCTTGAAAGTGTAAATTTTGATGATATTTAATAGTTAAAGGTGTATTTTTCAATGGAATAATATGGATATGTCATGAGTATCTATATATTTTTCTATATGTATAATTATTTTCAAAATTAATATACATAAAATAAACATACGAATAAAATTTATAGAAAAAAAGAAATGAAATAAATAATATCACAATAATGTGATGAGACCGTTGGTATCTAAGGATGAAATCATATAAAATATGGCTGAATAGGACTAAATTTTTAGAAGGGATGTGATCCTATACAGTTATTCTTTTTTTTATATAGGTATGATCTAGGGACCTCAAATAACGTTCATGATTTAGGCATTACTAATGGAGCATGTATAGTTAAATACCAAGTGGAAGCTGATATATTCCCATGATGTTTTTAAAACATAACCTAGATCAGTTGATTTGATAAAAACATACATATCTAGGATCCCAAACTCCTTTAATAGACACAGAATAAATTCATTAATATTAGTTCATTGAATATACTAACATTCATATAAAAACCTTTTCTTTTATCACAAACATAAATGATGAGTCACATGAAAATATAATTCAAATAATCACATTATATGGGAACTATCATATCCTTATTTTATCATGGTATCATTGTATAACATACAAAAAAAATATTCGACATCAATATAAATATTTGGTGAATTTAAACAAAAACATAATAATTTTAAATAATTACATTTATACCCTAAAATCACTTTAAAACCAATCAAAACAATATTATATTAATAAAAAATGAATACCATTTTAAAAATAACATTAAAATTATCAAAAAGAACATATATATTCAATGTAATAAAAAAAGAAATAACAAAATTGGAATAATTTTTATTTAAAACATGGAATCCTTGAAGAAAATATTAAAAAATATTAATATGTAAATAATGAATTTATAAAATCCTAGCATGAAAACATGTACAAAAATCATAGAAGGGATAAAATCATATACCTTGTAGGAACTCAATGAAATTTACCAATAATTATAGTTGGTATAATATTCATTTATTAAAATATATTTCTAAAATAAATCTCATATTTCTGCTAATATATCTAATGTCAAGAAGAAATAACATTTATCATCAATTAGAATGCTAATGATTTAACCTCAAATTTGGTGTCGAATAATTAGGTATGGACCCTCTAATATATATTAATAATTATTTTATAAGATCTATGGGTATTGATATCTAATATAAAAACTACAACATCCAAACCCCTAAAATCATATATCTTACCCTAGAAGAATGTGGTAGAAGTAAAGTGGGAGAATATTAAGAAAAATACAATGGAAATAAATCCTAATTGAAATTTATTAAAAATATATTTCATAGTGATAGAAGTGATGATAAGAGGAAAGAAGATCTACCCTTCTCGCAGATTATGGTTGGTTGATCAAGGTGGAGGGTTAGAGAACAAGAATTCGATATTTTTTATAAATTTCTCAAATAATATAATAATCATAAATGATAAAGATAATGATAATAATAATAATAATCAATCAGGTAAGGGGTGAGGATCCAAAGTCCAATACCCAAAAATTTATTAATAAAAGATGATATGTGTTTATAAATGGAGTTAGGGGTGAGTGTACGTATCACCACATGAATCAGACTCGTGAATTGAAGAAAACATTATCCAAAGTAAATAACCTTGTCGATTCTTCTCTAATCTCTCTTTCTTCTATAAAACACAAGCAACCATATTTCCATCCGTAAAAATATTTGATTCGTTATATTGAATACCTCTGAGGTATTAGATACTTTCAATACAATCCTTGTTGATCATAGAAATATTAATAATATATTTTTGTGATGTTGATCATTCATTGAGTCACTCTCAATCTATGTTTTTTCTTAACCAAGCCCCTTGTCTTAACTAACCCCGTGGATAACCATCCATAATTGTTCTATATAATAATTATAGCTTGAAATAAATAAAGAAAATAATTTCTTAGTATATCCTCATTAAGTATCCTCAAACACCCCTATAACTTATATGAGTAGGGGAACCCCAATGTCCTCCATGATTATTTACTTTAATCCCGTAGGGAAAAGGATAATTATATAAATATACATTGGTTTGAAATGTATTTTGTGAATTCCATTAACTAAAAGAAGTATACTAGTGTTGATATCCTCAATAGAGTTATGATTTATTTAAATTTGAGTTTTGAAAACCAAAGGAATAAATGTATGGATTGAAAGTGATAATAATATTTATATTTGTGAAATTACCATCAAATTTCTAAAAATAAAAAGACATCCAAATTTAGGATAGGTAGGATATAATGGAAAATGTCGGTAAATAATTTAGCTAATCGCGTTGAAAATATTAAATGAAGAGTTATATAAAGGAATATAAACAATGATTAGTATAAATTATATTATGAAATAAAAATAAAAGTTCAATGAGATAGATTTAAAATTTTTACATTTGAATAATATGTGGTTGTTACATTCATAGTTTTTATAACTAAGATGACATGTAAATGTATTCTAAATTACATTAGTTCTTTGTATATGATTACCTAGTTGACCATTATGCTAGATTTATCAATTAGATAATTGACTTGAAGGGTAATAAAGTTACAATATATTATTTTCGACCATTTATTTTCAATGTAATTGTTCCCATACTATAATCTATAAAATAGTTTTAAGGTTAGAATACCCAACTTAATTGAACACTATAATAGCCAATCCACTACCTCGAATGGGTACTTTTGAATTAGCTAATGAATATTAATTTTGAGTAATAGTCACACTTACTACAATTTATAAATATTACATTTTATATACATGGATTTTAGATGAAGAGGAACCACCATGTAATCTGAATACCTATAGTTATGTTTCATTCATAACATATGTTTATATTTGATTATCTAGATATTATCTTGTCCTATATGATAACATCATATTATTATCTTATAGAAATCCATAATAAATAGCCAAAATAAATATTATTACACTTAGGAATCTTATTAATTTTCTTTTCCTTTAAAAATTTCATAGACTCACTATTGGTGCTGAGTACATGGCATGGGAATTTTCTGATAAGAGAAACCTTAAAAATCCTCATTTTATTCATATCAACTCTACCCAATTCAATGCAACTTTTATTTCTCTTCTAGAAAATAATTATCAACATCCTTTCATTAATACAACCTGTACATATGGAGTTTCTAAAAATATTTCCCAAAGTTTTAATTAGTTCCCTTAATCATATATAAAATTAAATATAATTAAAACCATAAATTTAATGACATAATTGAAAAGAAAAATTCTCCAAACCTCTGAGTGTCCCAACCTATGAGGGGATCATTTCATTATAATTACATATGTGAGAAATAATTTTTATTGAAAATTCCTTCCATATAGGTATCTCTCACTCTCTCAATGGATAGTAGTACACCAAGGTAATTGAAGTTAAAATACCATTGTTTAACATTGAAAAATAATTTAATGTGTTATCTCCTAGAATATAAGAACCCTTTACTAAAGTGAACCATTGATTTATCCCAACTAATGGTAATAATATATCCCTTATCATAAATCTTATAGATATCCTTCATAACATTCAGGGTTTTATTATTTCCCTCATATAAAAATTTATTTCACCAGTAAGAACATATGTGTAGTATCTTTGAGGATTATATCATTTTTTATGGGAGTGACCAGTCCAAGGTTCATAGCTTTAAGGTGGAATTGACTATGTTAATCCAATATAATTATTGAGAGAGGAGATAATTGTATATCAATATACATATTTACTCTAGTGTATTATATTTATCTTCTAGTAGAACCATTAACAACAAAAGAAATCCTTGAGATTGATAGAATGACCTTAATAATCAGAATTCTTTATCTAAAATCCATATCTATACAGAATATGTAGGATAAATTTCTAACTATTTGTGTGAAATTACTTATAAATTTAATGTTTAACAGAAATGTTACCATTATTTTAATTCCTCCCAATAATGATATACTATAATTTATTTTAAAAGAATTCATGTATTTTTTACCAATAATGAAGTAAAATTTATAGGCTAAAAAATTTACCAACAATTCATCCACCTTCTATAGCAAGAATTTTTTCAATTATTTTCATGATTGGGTTTCAAAGATTAATGGGCCTATAGTACATAACATACATGGAATGGTAAAACATGGAAATATTATTAATGAACATAAATTTAGAATCTATAATCATGTATTACATTGTGAATAACTCCTAGAAATTTTGAGATAGATTCTCAATAATGGTGTCCCTAAATTTTGAAAAAAATTCAGAATCAATTTAGTTAATCTATGTTATCATTACTATGAGGAAGAAGTGTATGGTTTCTCTCCTCATTCAATGGAGTAATAGTATTATAAGGGTTATACGTCACTCTAATGGACAAGCTAATGATTTCATCCAGAATAATCCCATTTTGGAAATTATTATCAGTGTTAAATAATGGTTTGAAATATTAGAAAGATAACATTAAATGTATTTATTAGAGAAGAAAATTTCATAATTTATTTATATTGTGGTTATTGTTTTTGAAGCCATTCTTTTCATATATACTATGTTTAATAATTTTAGGTATTTGTCCCTGTATTTATGTCATTCTATATAATGTTGTTGATTTAGGATATATTTCTTGATTTATAGGATTTCGCCCAACTTAATCAACTATTTTTTCATTCTAGAAAGGTATAATTTGAGAAATAATTATATTCTCATAGTTCAGTAGCTTGGATTCAAACAGATGTATCATATTGATCAAACATCAAAACCATTCTTTACTCGAGATCACAACCCTTGAAAGGTTAGTCTCCATTCAACATAGACAGATTTAATTTTTTTTCCAATTTCCTATAGAAATAAACCCAATTATGCTTAATAATATTTTTATCATAGTTATATCTTAGGGTATTCCACCTCATAGAATGTGAGACTTTTTCTTATCAATGTGAGTATCACATCCGAAATACTTTTATCAGTTGTGATCACTGAGAGTGGAGGGGTGAATCAGTGATAACTTTTTCCTTTTAAGATTTTTTCCCTTTGAATGATCAATTAAACCTCTGTGGTTGGTTAAGTCCTAGATCTACTCTTTTGGAGGTGTATTGATAATGAAAGTACATAACACAGATATTTACAAGTATCGGTACAAAGACCTACTCCTTGTCGTGTTGGTTACACTCCCCAACACGGATTCTTCACTATGCCAAAAGATGTTTACACAGTAATTGGTTATACCCCCCGCCCAATTACAAGTTGGTTAAACCCCCCAACATCACAACATCTTCTTTCATCACAGCTTCACTTCAGTTCTTCAAATGAGTTGTTCAATTCTTCAAGTAGCTTCAACAGACTTCAGGAGAACTTGTCGGTCTTTCTCACCAATACTAACCACTCAGAATGGTTAGTTCTTTTACATACACACACATAAACTTGTACTCTTCTTCTTATTAAAGTTTGAACACCTTTTATTCAACGTGCATGCATATACACACATGGAATCCTTCCCTCTCCACTTGTGCACACACTAAATCTTGGACTTCTTCACAAACCACTTAAATTTCACTCATATATGTGCAATCCTCGATCTTCTTCTTTTCAAATACCCTCACAACCCAAATGGTTGGGTGTGTACTTTACTTCACCCGACCTCACTTCAAAGGAGGGAACGCAAGTGTGCGTCCTTCCCCTACCTTCTACCGCGCATGTGATTGGGTGCAACAGGCGCACAGGGCGTGCAGACACCTACTGTCGTGCAAGTCCCGTGGATAGAAGTAGTTCAAGTTCGTGTAGCTCAGCCACTTCCTGTTGCACAAAGGGAGCGTGCAGGGTGGCCCCATCCTCCTTTTTTCAAGAAAGGGTTGGGCGACCAGTTCCCTCGGAGCCTTGGATGGCTCCGGAATTCACAGTTGCGCTCGGGCGTGATTCTTCCTTTGGATTGCACAATGATTCGCGGGACTCCTCCTCTTCTATACACAAGGGATTCACAAAGCTCCTTCACGCAGAAGGGGTGTGCGGAACCTTTCTGCCTTTCGCGAACCAGTGGGGTTCACGGTTTCTCTATTTCTTTAGAGAAACATAAGATCTCTCTCAAGGATGATATCAAGCATTCTCATACACAGGCTCTACTTTTTATAGGCAAGTAGATCAGTCGAACACAAAGGCTTCAAATCTTTGAATGCCCGAGATATGCGACATTGAAATCTTTAAAATGTGAATCAAGATATGGCCATGAATCACGGTATCTTTCATTCAATGTGAACTCCTTATTTCTCGGTGAGTACATCTCATGTACACATTTTAGAATTCATACAAGGCTACTCCTTATACGTCGAACGGGCAGTGTACCCTCTGCAACATTGTTTTCCTTAGGTTCCCTCTAAATTCTTCATCTCGTTGCATGTATGTGACTTTTAATGCATGGATGTGTTCGTAAAGGGGAGACGAACACAATGGAGTCCTTCACTTCATCAGAGGTGGCCGGGAGCTCCTTCTGCCTTGCTCGGCTGACTCTGGTTCGTGGTAGGCATCGCGGGGTGACCCTCAGCCGGCAGGAGATTGAAGACAACCCCAAGGCTGTCGGATATACGTTTAATGATCACAGATGGCCAGGATTATAACGTTGTGCGGCGAGATGAATCATGCTGATGTGATCGGAAACGAGATGAGATGAACGGCTAATATTAGATCTGTTTCTTTAAAATGTCATCCCACATCAAAATGTGCCGTAGTTTTTGCGCGATTTATCAATCAGTTCCTCCCAGAATCAGTTTAGAAATATCTTATCCCCCCTCTATTGCCGCCCCTCAATGGTTCTCCTGCGGGAATGCTCCAACGCCCTCTATGCTCCTCTGAGCGCGCACCTAGCGCCCATTCTGAACGGGTTCATCATCGTGCGGCACCTGCGGGCTTACACACGACCCACACTCATGCCTCGGGGAGGCCCCGGCTTTGAGGACTTCCCTTGAGCGCGGTTGACCCTCAGATCCTGCAAGTGCTTGAGTTGAGGACCTCAGCTGGCCTCCTTGGTTGGCTTATTTTTGTTAAAGTACATAGTTGGTACTTTGTATAAAAACAAAGTAACCAAGTACTAAAATGCCAAACCATACTTCTTGTCCTCTTCATCATCTTATGAACTCCATATATCTTCTTCAACATCTCTTCTTCTTCTTCTATTAATGGATGGAATTCTCAGGGATCTTCTTCAACCATCAGTCTGGAATCACTGAATCTTCAATGTAGGCTCGTATTTCAATTCTTCATGCACACTAGCAAAGCATCGACGTCATTAAATGTTGTGACATAATATCTTGTTGATACAAAGTCATTGAACATAAGATCAGTTCTCCAATCATCTGATTTTATAATGCTTCTTCAACCATCATTCTTCAAGCTTCATCACTCTTCAAGCTCTATTCATCAGTTGGCACTCATTGACAGGTTATTGACAAAAAATTCAATCATATTGGAACAACAACATTGACCCTTAACATTTTCTTCTTCTTACTATATTCAGGTGTCTCATTTTCATCACTGATGATCACCCAACTATACCTTTATTTTCACAAATACTTCCTATGATAATTTTTAACTTTGGTTTCTGTATTATAATTCTACCGAATAATTACAACATTAACATCTACCAAAAAGTGTTTCATAAGTCAACAAATTGAAAAACCTTATAATATTTTATGTTGGTGATGGTTGATCCACCAATTCATATAATATAATAGTACTCATTAATCTACTCAACCAAAAGTTTGATAACATAATAATAATATTAAATTATTTTTTTATTATTATTATATTTATAAAAACGTGACTATAAAAATAATTACAAAATAATTCATATTGTCATTGTTCAAATAATTTTATTACATGTAAAAATTTAAACTACTAATAATAATATTTTATCAGTAACACATAACCCTTCCATTTTACATAATTTATTCTCTAAAAAACAAAATATTTTTTTATAATAATAATTTTTTTAAAATACTAAATAATAACATAATATCATATCATGAATAAATTTTAGAGATTCATGGATTTTTAGAAGTGGAAAACATTATCTCTATAATCTTTTTAAGAATGATTGATCAATGAGCCTATCCATCGAACCATGTTATTCCAGAAAATTATCATTACCACAAAATATAGATTGAAAAATTATGATGAATGGTACCAATATCTTGTACCATACCATGTATACCTCCCAAACATAAAAAATGTAACTTTTCAACCAAAATAATTTAATAATTGTATATTATTAAAAAAATAGACTGTTATTCGGTCAAAAAATTATATGTATAGAATAACATTTGATATTAATAATTGAATTATTTTTATAATTCATTTCAATTTAGAGCATATATGTTATTCCGGATTATGTATTTTGAATCCAAACATTCATTTATCAAAACATAATCTTCAAGAATCAATACAACTAAAAAAATAAATTTGAGAGTATGTGTTTTTTATTGATTATATATTTATATAATAATTTAGTAAGTGCACATGAGCCTTATCCCAGTTGGTTAGGACTCCGTACGTGCATCCAGGTGATCCAGGATCAAATCCAGGCAGTGGCATAATTTGTGGGTACTATAGCAGAACTGTAGCATGTACTGTTTGGAACTATAGTGGCTTGGAATATTTCCCTGTTTGGGCCTTCGGGCCACCGATTTGGTCCCCAAGTACTATAAGTCCTTCAGGCCACCCAGGCCTTCGGATCAGTAAGGACTTCGGGCCACCTCAATTTTTTCGGGAACCTTAAGTATATATGAAAACCAGACAACCTATAAGAAACAACTTTCAGATAGAGGATGAGAAAGTAAATTTCACCATAGTATAAGCTAAGCAGATTTCAAGAATGAGACTGTATGGCTCCGGCCATTGGGACAATAATATGTATGAAAAGGAAAGACTATCCTAATAGTAATATGAAGGTGGAGAGCTGATTTCACGATGAAGATACTGGGGAGGATAAGTTCTAAGTAGATAGTTTGTGTTGTATGTAATGTTTAAAGCCTACGGGCAATGAATTCCTCTAAGGCATATAAGCCATGTAATATTTATTCCTATTTTCCTGGTAAGCATTCCACCTCACCCCTTGAATGGTGTATTATCAAAAATAAATAAAAAAATGAAGGCCTTTGGTCCATTTGAGGATAATAATTTATTAGGTGTTGTATGTTGATGCAATATGTTATTTAAATAAATGAATTATTGATTAAAATATAGTTTTATTTAACATCCATAAAAATTAAAATACAATAGGAGTAGACTATATATATATGATTTTGTTAATGTATCCTAAAATGGATTGAGAATATAAAAATGTGTCAGGTTTTTTAAAAAGAAATTTTTTTACTTTTTCAATAATTCATGAATTTTTTTATATAATATAAAATATGAATAGAAATAATCACATAGATATAGATATATAAGTTTTATATAATATATGACTATAATATAAAGGAATTGATTTTGAAATAGTGTTATGATTATAATGAGTAGGTACATATATAGATATATAGAGTTCGCTCATGAGATAAAAAATATGACTTGTATTTCTAATTTACTGGATTTCTTATAGCACATAGATGTTTATACGTAATATTATTGGAATAAAAGAGATTCATGTTTCATATAAATCCACAATACATGAGTTCAATGTTTTACCCCATATATGAACCTTCACAATTTCTTTTCATTCTTATTCTATCCTTGAGATTAACGTAATAAGGGGGTGTTTGGGATTATGTTTTAACATGAAGTTTCTTTTTTATAACCAATATTTGATTTTCCTATTATATAATATGTATAACATAAGAACTATAAATTGAGTTGGACAGAATATTTATATGACCATATGTTATTTAGTGATACGTTATTCACTTATATAAATTAATGAATGGCATGTTATGTGTGATGACTCTAGGATTAATTTATGTTGTGAATGTTTGTTTTTTTAAATTTTTTTACATGGCCTATCCTGAATTGATGTTTTGGAGTTTTCAGTAAAGAATGTAGAAGGGAAGTGAGGAATTGAGGTTCATAGAATGTAATTTTATGTCCAGGATCATCGATTACCCAATAAGAGTTTAAGTTGTATGGGATACCATGAAATAGCCACTAGTTCGAGGGTGGCCATTGAGTAGCCTATGGAATGTCATCGGGGTACTAGTAGTCTCCTGGGGTGTTTTTTAAAATAAGTAATGTTTTGTAAATTTATATCTAGGTATTTTTTTAATAAATGACATAATTATTATTTATATGAGATAATTCCAATAGAAAATAATCCCTATAAAATCCTCATTACCCTCCCTAACATATAGAATTTAATTCTTGTTCAATTAAAGATATAATTATTATTCATTGGAGAATTCGACTAGCCTAAATAATATCTTAAAAATACAAATCTATTTCATTAAAGGCATCTTGTTTTTATCATTATCACTTTATAATCATTTTTAATATATCTACATTGGAAAATTATGAGCTTAAACGTGTTTTAGGATTTTTTACAAGGTCATTCATGATTTTTATTACTCATCAATTAAGACTTAGGTTAATATTGGGCCCACTTTTTTTTGTGGTATTTATTTCTAGTAAGAAAGTAAAATACTCTCAAGTTAGTATGTTTTTGATGAATTAATAAATGTTAAGAATTATCTTGATGTTCACAAGATTTTTGGGGAAAAATTGTGATTTTCCAAGAAATATATCATTTTGGAATATTATATTCAGGATTGTATGTGTTAGTTGTTTCCATTAATGTTTTGGAATTATATTAGCATGGTGTAAATGGTGTTTTATGTATTCAGTTTCAATTTAGAATTTATAATGTTAAATTGTTTATATGTATGATGATGGTGTTTAAAGAGATTTACCCTAATTTTTATAAAAATAAAAAAATACAACATTACATTTTTAATTTCATGAAAAAATTTGATAATAAAAAATTTGATATTTGGTTAAAGTACATTTATATTTAATTTCAATGTTTTCATATAGTTTAGTCTTTATTACTGAAATTTTTCAAAGGAAACATAATATTATTATTATTTTTTAGTCAAATAAATTTCATTCATAGATGATGTAATGACTCCAACCCAATAAGTATAGAATTGGAGGTTACATTATTATAATGGTACTACGTACAACCAGTCAACTCACAAATGGTAAAATGGTATATTAGTCTTGAAAAACTAGATGAATACTTGAATCTCACATTATATTTGTAAACATAAAATATAACATAGAAATTTTTTGGAACACCATTATTCTCTTTAGTAAATTCTTTTATATCAATCATAATATACTTCTTATAATATAGGGGAAACAAGACATAAGAAAGGGGTCAAATCATATGCTTATTAAGGGCATGCATATAAGATAATGTGACAAAAAGTGAATAAAAAATTAATAATATAGATGAGGTAAAATATTACATATAACTGATACCGTAAAATAGGGGAATAAGTACATAGATAACATACCAAAATAAATAATCACATAGATAATGATAATAAGTTTCACATAGATTGATTAAATAATGTCAAGGATCATAATCTTACAACTTTAGAATTCTTCCAAGTCAATATTGATAAAGAGATAATTCCTACAAAAAATACCTAGACTTCTTTGTCTCATGATACCAACCGGTGCCCAGAGGGTCTCTAGAGGGACCCTACCATTACTTATTATTTCCAATGCATACATGATATGAAAAGGGTCAAACCTAATCAATGTAAACATTCATATTGGAAAACTAATATATTAATTTTTGAAAATTCCCAAACCAAAAAACATCATCATAATTGATCCATGGTAATATGAAGAATGGAATTAGAAGGATACATCCCTAGTAAGGAAAAGTAGTCACAAAATAATATTGACATAATTGAATAAATAAAAAAATTATCACGGAATGATTTATTAATGGAAATACTCATTTCATTTTAAAATAATTTATTCAAAAAATAATAACATCTAAAATATTAATGAAGAAATTTTATTCTAAATAAATATTGTAACCTTATAAATTATGTTTCAAATTACAAGGAGGCTATGATGGTGGGATATTTCATTCATACGGTACAATTTAAAAAAATAATTCCTTTTAAACTTTTGTAAAAAGATAAAATGTATCTTGTTCAAAAAATTGCAAGATTATTTCATTTAAACCATTTTTAAAAATGTAAAATATGGGGAAAAATATATTTACTAAATAATTGTAAAATAATAGAAAAATAGTTTTAGAAACATTTGGTGAAATATGGAAAATGAATATAAATATGCTCAATCAGATAAAAAAACAAGGCTAGTTTAACATAAAAGTATTATTTTGATATCTTGAGTACTTAAGGATTGGAAAATGAAATAAGAACATATAATTTGTTGAAATTTTTAGTGAATAATAAAATAGATTGGGTTTAAGGTATAAATATCAAATAATTCTACTAGTGGTGACATAAAAATAAATAATTCCAAAAATGATGAGGTTATGAAATAAACTCTTACCATGGGTTTAAAATCTATAATATTCATCCAAAACTCCTTTATAACACCCTGTGATTTTTTGATATTATTACTGTGATATACTATTAAATATTAACAAGATTGTTTGAATAGTAATATGACCATTAGTAAAAGTAATATTTTCATTAGAATAATGACCTCTCTTATGAAAGTATAAATAATGTAGTGTTTTAGAAATAGAAATATGATATATTTATGTTAATTAATAAGTAAATAAATGATTTAAAAATTTTATGTTAGTTGTTGGTATTTGGTGAAACATAAATGTTAATATTAAGTTTTTTAATTAATTAAATGATTTGAAATAAAATTTAATTTCATAAAATAAATTCATATATAAATACTTTTTTATAATTATAAAACAATTTTATAACACCATAATTAATTTTTCAATTTGTCATGAAATCTGTTTTAAAATCAAAATCCATAATTTTGGAAAATAATAATTTTTATTAGAATTTCAATGTTATATATTTAGAAATTTATTTTTATAAAATGGTGTCTATTTATTATATAAACACATTGAAAAATAGGTTGGGTGAATTTTTGTTGTTTTCTAAAATAGTTTAATTTTTCATGAATAGTGAAATTCCCTAATTCCTGATATTTAACATCATACGTAAATGAAATAATTTTTGAGTTTTGGATGCTATATGGATGTTGTATGTTAACATTTTTTCAAATTCAAATTCTATAGTTTATGAATTTATTCATGGGAATCGACACTATTGATTGTCTTGAGGATATATAATAAACAAATGAATAAAATTATCAAAAAACCCCCTCTCATCTTCATATAAATACCACCCCTTATAAGACTAGAATAATTTCATAATTTTTACACACTCTCTTCCCAAGACCCTCACCCATGTTCATGTCATTATAGTTCTACCAAAATACCAGATACAATTTTCTTGAGGAGGTCCGCAAGGAGATGATATTCCAATGGAAAAATCATTATTCATTCTCTTTTAATTTATTTTATTTTTTATCTTATCCTAACATTTATTTTAAAAAGATCCATGATAAATCTATTATCATATATATACTATAATTTTATTGAGATAACAGAACATATATTATCAAATCTCTAATCTTTACCTTTTATTTCAAAATTGAAAACATTTCCTTCAACGTGATGATTCACCAATTTCATGGATGATGAGTTTTTATTTTACATTATCACATTCATGGAAGTTAGTAAAACCATTTTTATATATAAATATGATTTTATATTAAATATTACGCGTTTTATCAGGTTCTTGAAATAACATATAAACATAGTATTAAATAAAAGGATACAAGTTTTTGATGGCCATACAAACCGAAAAAAACCAAATATTTATCATTAATGTTTAAACTAATGAGTCAATGTCATAACATATAACCAAAAGATATATTATACTATTTAAACATATATATTTAAATTAATAATAAATAATTTCACTTCAGTATTTTTACTTCTATTTGATTAGAATTCAAATAATTATACACATGGGAACAGACTATAAAACCAAGAAAAGAAGGATTCCAAAACAATGAAATTAAAAATTATAACTCCAAAGAACAACCATAAGTGAAAATAATTAAATTCTATTAAATAAAATATATATTATAGTGTTTATTAATAAAGTAATTAACAAATATAATTTGATTATTGAGGACATTATGTATATGTTCATAAAGCTTTCAGAAAAATTGTAAGGGGTTTCTCATATCACATCTTTTCTTATGAGATAATATTTATTAGGAAAAGTATTTCATGTGTGTGATGTATGAATACTACCCTTGTGATATCTTATAAAATTTAACTATTTATCTTCATGATATTAAATTTTTCATTTGAGGATTGGAATATGATTGGATTGATTAGAATTCATAAGGATTGTTCATATGACATTAATTTTTGTCAGACATATGGAATATTAATCACTTAATACATTTATTTATTTCCACTTTTTATTTTTTATCATCATTAATTAATGATTTCCTTAACTATAAATTTTTCTTATGTCACGGAAAAAATTATTGTCTTGTAGATATATCATTTTTACATATGATGTTTACTTTGAATTTTATTTTATTTAATAGAGAAATGTTGATAAATAATTTTCTTGTACACAATATGAATATTTTGATAATTAATATTATTAATGACTTAAATCTATGTTTGAAGATTAATTTTTGTTTTATTTATTTCTGGGGTCTTACATTATATATCTCTTTGATGCGTCGATGGGTCTCCTAGGAAAAAACAGATGGTGAAAATTCCCTTGGGTTTTTTTCTATGAAGAATTATGAGGGTTTCTACCCAAATAATTAAACCATATTTTAAAAGGCCTTGAATTTATTATTTAATGTTCCAAATACATTATTTCAAATAAATAATAATTTTATTCATTCATTATTCAGTTATTACTATCCGTGAGACTTTCACTATATCAAAATTAGTAGATGCATTTTCATTCTCAGTTTATACATTAAATAGAATGTGTTTTTTAGTTATTTACCATGAAATTTTCATTATACCTTATTTATTATTCATCACATAAACATGATTTATGTTTCTACCAAATGTAATACTTACAACTCATTTTTTCTCACCTTTTTTTGTTTTCATCCCTTGGTTGTGAAGATGAAATATTTGAATATTTTTCAAGGAAGTAGTTTATTTTCCACTATTTTGTTCAATGTTTAATTAAAAATGTAATAAGCGAGCCATTTATGGGTCTAGTTATTTAAAAATTTTAAATTGGTCGATCCTTGATGACGTGATATCTTGTATCTATTACATTGTAATAATATAACCAATGAATCTAAGATACTAGGTTCATGGTTTAATAATCATTGAGAAGTATATGTTATATTAGAATCACATTTATAACAATTCCTTAAGGTCAATTTATGTCTTATTAATCATAGGTATTGTGAGTTTACTATATTTTTTCCATTATATAGTGATAGTGCCTAATGGAAGAAATAGAATCTATAACCATGGAAAATATGGGTATTTCTCCACAGAGAAAGTCAACATAGTTAGTGTTGGAGCAGAATAGATCATGACCATATTGTTATATCTTACCCATGTTTTTATTGATAACCATACTATACAGATATTCTTTCATTTCATGTGGTCTAATCTCCAAACATTTAATGGGACTACTAAACCAGTGGTAGCTGATAAATGGTGCAAGTCCCTTGAAAAAATATTTATGGATTTGGGATGAGATAATGGGAAAAGGTATTTCTTGAATTATATTTCCTCAAGGGAGATTATGATCAATGGTGAGAATTGATCTATAATAATATGGAGTATGATGAAAAATAAAACATGTAATGAAGATCTTTTAAAGAAACATTCTTCAAAAAATATTTCCCTCTAGATAATTGAACTAAAATGAAGAGAAAATTTCTTAGCATAATGAAAAAGGAAGAATATAGTGTTGAAATTTATGAGTATACCTACTCAAGACTACATAGGTATTATACATACTTTATATGTGATTTTGAAAAAAAAAATATTGATAATTTAATTGACGTTCTTAATCCATGTCTCCTAAGGGCACTCTCTTCTCAAACATTTTCTTTATATGATGAAATAGTACTAGGTTTCATCAAAATGGAGAAATATTTTTTTAGATCATATATGTTCATGGTAATTCAAGATAATATTATGTATTTTTATAACCATTAAAATTTTAAATCATCAAATAATTGTATGGGAACAAGTCAATTCCCATTATGTGAAAATTTTGGAATGAAACATCCTTGGAAATGCTTTAAAGGACTGGGTGTTTGTTATAAATTTTAATAAAAAGGTTCATTGATGAAATAAATTCATGTTTAAGATGAAAATAAACGAATTTCAATGATTAAAATATAAATAATTAGGGAACATTTCAAATAAATAGCACAATAACCATGGGATTCTACCATAGAATAGGATAATTAGAGATTACCAAGAATATGTAATATCTATATTTGAGGTAGATATACATAATGATGTGGTAGAAAGTGGATTAATCATTTATTCAAATGTATGCAATCCTTTATTTTATTCTACATCATCATAATATTTTTTTCAACTATGTTTTCAATGAAAATTAGATATTTTCCTTTTCATAAATAATGGAGTTTTCAGTGAGAACTCATAAGGTAAATATCATTACAACAAAGATGTGTCGGGGAGTCCCAGTTATAAAATATAAACATTCATTTTTTCTAACCATATAATCATGCATATGTTTGACTTTGATATAATCCTTGGTATTTAATAGATTTTAAAATATAATGTCAAAATGCATTGAAAGAAGATGGAAATTACAATATGTGAGGAATATGTAGAATTCCATATCTTTAGATAAGGAACATTATCATACAAATCTTTTCTAGATAGAACCACATTAGATATACTAAATTTAATTTTTGAGGATAAATTGAAAACATTATTGAGACTTGATGAAGGTAATCCAAAAATTGAGTATATACCTATTGTATAATAATATATTTATGTATTTACAAAAGAGTTGCATAGATAAACACTAGGGCATGAGGTTGAGTTTACTATTAATTTAATTCATGATAAATAACCCATATCAAAGAATCCCTATAGAATTGACAATAAAAATTTATTTTAGATGAAAAACAATTAGAAGATTGGAGTGATAAGGGATTTATTCTCCCTATTGTTTCTCTTTGGGGATCTCATTTTCTCTTTGTTAAGAATAAATATAGTTCCATGAGGTTGAGCAATGATAAAAGGGAAATCCATGAAATTAATGTAATGAAAAATTATCTACTTCAATATTTTTCAAAGATTTACCTTCCTTTTAGAATTAATCAATTTTTAGCAAATAAAGAAGGCATTCTGAAAACATATTTTCAGATGTGGTATGGACATTATGAGTTTACAATAATTCCACTTGGATTAACTAATTCAAAATTTATTTTTATGGATCTTATGAACATAATTTTCACGGAATATATTGATTACTTTTTCTTGGTATTAATTGATTGAATTATGGTATATTTGAAAGAATATAAATACCAGGATAATGTTTTGTGGATAATTATTGATACTTTTAGGAAGAATGATTTATATGGTAAATTTAGAAATTGTGTATTTTGGAATTAGGAAATTCATTTTGTATCCATATTTTTTCTAAGGATGGAATTTGTATTGATCCTAAAAAGATAATGGTAGTCAAAAAATGTTCTACACCAATGAACATAACTTTGGTATGTAATTTGATTGTTTTATAGTGTTATTATAGGAGTTTCTTTTAGAAATTTTCTTAGTTGGCTATTCTATTAACCAATTTCACACGTAAAAGTGTTAAGTTTGTATGAACAAAAACGTAACACCCTGAGATTTTGAGAAACATTTTTCAAATTAATTTATTTTTTCAATATTTTTCATCTCACATGAAACTAGAAATAGTTCTTTATAGATGTATATATTAAAACACTATGTCAAGCCTTCATTTCAAAGGCAATTTCAACATGTCTTCCACTACATGTAATACCAACTTGGTTATCACTACATGAAACACCGACCTATTTTATGATGGAAAAAACATTATGTTTCTATGAAATATATATATATATATATATTATTAATTAAATGAGACAGTTATAACTGAACCATTAAACATAGTTACATTAATAGTAATAATATCTTTCCCAATATTTTTTATAATATTATATATAAATAAAACATGTTGATAATGAAAGATATTATTATTGTAAATTCCACCTACATTTAAAAACAATTTTTTATAGAATGAACAACTTCTAATAATTAATTTAATTTTAGACACATTTATAAATTCAATTTCATACAATAATCTTCTTTTTTGAATTCAGATTATCAAAATCAGCCTAGCTTGAATTTTAGATATTTTCCTAAGAAACATCATTTTTTGATGAATAATGATGAATAATATATTTTATATTCTAACTTCCTTTTTTTATAATATTTGGAGTTTAATAATACCATGTTAATTTTTTACTAAATTAATTTTTAAATGTGATTAAAATTAATCACAGTAGTTGAGGACAAATTATTCTTAATTAGTGAATAAAGCTTAAAATTATAGGCCTAAAATGACATAAAAACTTGTAAAACACTATTTTTCTATCCATTTTTCTTGCATAGACATTCCATTCATGAGTTTTGATTATTTTATTAAGAGTTATTTAAGTAAAAATATGTTCACAACTATCCTGTTTCAAAAAATTCTAACTGAGTCTATATCCTTCCCTATAAAAGGCCATCACCTTAACCCATTCCCTACATCTCTCAACCCTTTTTAATTTTTTTCATCATCTACCCAAGTATCATCCAAATTATCCTCCTTTAGACAATAAATCCTCACTTTGGGCAAAATTATTCTCATGGAATCCTTTTGGCACTATCGAAATGTTGTTACCCGATTTAGAGGTAACATCATCTCACAAGATCTTTTCCATTATTTTCAATCTCCACCCCCTCGACTATCCATATTCAATTATTGAGTAAAATATATATTATCCTCTATATACTATTATATTATTATGAAAATGTTCTGATCTATACTTACATACAACTCTATATAATGGATGTTGAACATATTGACTATATGTATGATGAACTACTACCTCGCGAAATGATTATTGTTCCTTTCTCCATTAACAAAAATCATGGTGTCCATTATTTTGGAAACTCTATTTATATATGAATTATATTATATTTATGTATTATTAATAAATATTTATTACTTTTACAGCACAAATCTCTTTACTTTCGATATAGAGTTAATACAATAATCCCGTTTGAGGAAATGTGGACTATCGCCCCATCAATGCGATGTGATTCGTTCACACACCACATGTAATGTATTATGGATGTTTTTAATTAACTTATATGATATATATATATATATATGATATTTTACTTATAATTTAATAATTATATATATATAGATAGATAAATATATATATATATATTTAATTTACATAAATTATTTCAATACGACAATAAAGAAGGAAACAATGTTCATGCTTACGTACAACTTACCATCTCCATGAAAAAAGAATTCCATTTATAATTAATATATTAAATATATTATTATAATAAACATACAATATATATAACTTATATTTATATCATGTTTTAAATTCTCCAATTATTATATAGTTATAAGAACCAAAGATATATCGAATTAAGACACATGCGATGAACAACGTGAATTTAACAAGAAGTGAAACTTTCACATAGGATCACTAACAAGAGAGTAATAAAAGGTAATAATAAAACCATATATGGAATTTTTTAAATGAATATTCATATGTGAATTATTTACAATAGAATCACAATTATTTTATAGGAATCTTGTTTGACTATGGAGTTAGTCAAGACACAAGGTAAGGGGATTTAATCTCACTTATAATTTATGTGAGATACAAGCTATGTTCACAACCAGTTTCTTTTTTTGTGGTGTATATACAACACATTATTGTATTATATGTATCGTTTACTAAAATATTTTTATATTCACATGCTCAATTTATGATCCTTTATTCATTGTGTTTATCTTTTAAAAGATACCAAATCGGTAAAACTGTTTTGTTTCAATTTTCATACATTCGGATTCATGTTTTGTTATGAACCTAAACTCTTCTTCGAGGTGTATATAATTCCATTTTACATGTTATATCATGAATATCCTTCTTCTCATGATATCTTAATCATTATGTAATTTATTTTTTAAAATGGATATAATGATCTCAATTTACCATGTTTAAGATTTTATAGAGACAATCTCATCGCTTTCTAAGATTTTTTTTATTTAGGCTTCCCTTGATGAAATGTTATGATACATGTCTCATTAATATTGATGAGTTTCCTTCTCCTATTTTATTTTATGTAGTGGTACCATATTCTACACTTTGGTAAATAATATAGTTATGAAGTTGTTTTTAGGAAAGCACGACATTACCCTTTCTTTAGTCGAAAATAAATGTTTTCAAAAAATTATTTCCAAGAATAATATACCATTATCTAATAATATTTAAAATTAATTTTACCCTTGTTTCATTCACCAATATATTGAAGGTAATATTAATGTGGATTTCTGAAAAAATTACTTTCTTATATTTTTTACCATGTAAAAAATGTTCATTTAATCTCATATGACATGTATAGATTTACCCGCTATTATTACGTTAAATCACCCATTGCATTTTTCAGAATGGTCATCATTAGGAAAATGTTTTGGAAATTAATTTCAATAAAAATGTTTTTATAATATTTTTCAATCTTACTTTATATGTATTCAAGAAAAATGGTTTTCAAAATATTTTCATGTTTCTTTTATATGTTTTCAAGTACATTGGATTTAGAAAATATTTTCAAGATCTTTTTAAAAGTATTCAATGTATTTTAAAAGAAAATGGATTTTAATTTTTTTTAAGATTATTTAATATGTTTTCAGGGAACAATTTTTTCCAAATGATTTCATATGTTTCAATGTATTTTATAATAAAATTATTTTTAAATAGTTCACTTTATTAAAAAACCATTTTCAAATAAGAATGTATATTTTCCTAAACAAACATTTTTACAGGATATTTAAAAATTATTTTTCATTTATGATGACATATATTGGCGATAATAATGAAATTATGGAAAACTTATTCAATGTTTCCATTCATATTCATTCTATGAATAGAATATGTTTTGATGGAATGATGATAATGAAGCCCATTTATGTTTCAATGGTTATATGCTTTTAAAACAAGATTATTTTCATGGGTTATGATGAAGTGATTATGAAACACAACACTTTCCATAGGTTATGATATGTTTACATGTTTATGATACCCATTCCATTTAATGGGTTATGGTATGATTATTTATGATATTGTGTCACATGAAGGTATGATTTCATTATGTGACAACTAGGACCAATATCTCCCTCCATTTCATTGGGTAAGGATTTATATCTCATGAGGTAAAACATTTCTAGAATGAGGGTTACTTAGTTTAGTAATAGTGGGATAGAATTAGGGTTACCCAGTTCAGTAATACATGGATGGAATAAGGGCCACTCTGTTTGGTAATATATGGCTGGAATGGGGGTTACATGATTTAGTAAAGGACATTTTCAACTAATTTGCTCTCGGTAGTGATGCCTTGGCTAGTATGGAAATTTGTATATGCTTACGTGTTATCCAAAATTCCATGTCTTATTCCTGTTTTTATGATTCCATGGATTATTCTATTTATTTAATTATGATTCGTGTCTTATGAACATAAAATCTTTGTTCCATGATCATTGATATGATGGTTATTATATTTTATGTTCATGATCGCATTATGATGCCCTTGTACTCATGTTTATGCTTACATAACACCCTTGATTACCATCATAGAGCATTTTACCTCACCACTTTTATGTTTCCTTTCCCCCAGTTTATTATGATGTGTATAATGTTTGATATGTCTAAGAAGGGTACACATCAATAAGAACCTGGTGGGAGATGTTGTAAATCACATATGTACCATTGTTTATGTTTCCATGTTTCCAAAGGCATAATTCCAAATACAGCCATTGGGCATCTATTTGTATAAATTTATAGTATTATAATAAAATTATGTACTCTTTGTGTTTGAAAAGCACAGATCACTATAGTTGGTATCATATCAAAGTTATAGTTATCATTTGGAAAGTAGGATGACAAAAATTTAGTGATATACCTAGGTATATTTCATATTATATCTCTAGTGATGTATCTAATGATAAGTATAAGAATGAGTTAAAATTTAGGAAAATGTCCTAGAAATTTGGTAAAGGGAAAAGGGAGTGGTTTCTGAGAAATACATCCCTGTCTGGATACTATAAGTGAATCTGGCTCTGGAACTGATATATATATAGGTAACAAATCTGACAAGATTTTCCAGGACTGACTTAGGGTAAACTCATATAGGACAATCAGTCTTGCTGTACACCTATTTTGAAACACAAAGGGGATATTCTTTGGGAATTCAAAAACACTTCACAAACCATTATGAAATATTAAGATACAATTTATCTATGAATAACCTAGGATGAAGCAATGGTTCCAGAAAATATATAAGGTTCCATTTTTTAGAAATCCTATAATTAATTCTTTTCATGGATATGTGGTTTTCAACTATGAAATGTAATGCTCACACTATGCATATGTTTTTGGTCAATGGAGGTAACCGGAAGTAACTAGATTAATGTTGAATGTGATGGAATATTTTCTAATGAGTATTCAAGTGGTATGATCACTGGAGTGAAATATTTTGTGCTCATTCAAAATCAGTTTTCACAAAACATGATAAACAATTTTTACCTTAAACAACTATTGGAATCACCATGGAAAAGAAATAAGGAGTTTGCTGAGTGTTCGGGAAAAGAAGTCTGTAAAGGAATCATTATTTTGTTTCCAACATGTCAAGAATGTGGAAATAATCACCTACATGAATGTCTTAGAGTAACAAGAAGGTGTTTTGACTATGGAAAAGAATGAAACAAGGAAAGTGACTACAAGGGAATATGGAGAGTATGGTTAATTAAAGTGAATGTTATTTTGGCCTCCTTGTGGAATCATCAAAGGTTAAGTATTTTATGTATGGACAAAATGGTCATTATAGAACCTCATGCCCCGATAATAATGTTCTTGAATATAATCTACAAGGTTGTGTGAGTAATGGTTACATTGCTGATGATGATGAGAATACAAATGAAATTCTGAGGAAAAGAGGTATTTTTTAATAGTAAGAGGTGTCATTTTTGACGTATTAATGATGAAGTAATCGAATTATTTATGTGTTTGAATTAAAAAGTGATGACTGATGAAATATACAAGGATTGTTCTACTTATTGTTTCACTCAATATTTACAAGCTTATGTTGAAAGTTCCCTACATACTGGTGAAGTGATTAAATGAAAGTTTGATATTATTCCTAATGTATTTTAACCCTTAACCTAGTCATTATAGTAAGAAGATTTTGTATAGATAAAGATACCTCATATATGAATATAAATTTGGACATTATTGATTACCATGGAACTATGTAAGGACTTGTTTGTAAGTGTTTTATGATACCACTAATGATGTTATCATCATTTTTAGTTCTAACGAATATATCCAATACAATTTGGAATGAGGAATCATGCATGTTTTCATAAAGGATTTATAGTAATTCAGGGTGTTACCATGATTCAAGAAAATATATCATGAGGGTATTCACATGCATGGAATTTGACAACCAAGAGATAATTTGTGTTATATATGAAAATTTTCACATTCATAACTTATTTTGAAGATATATTTCATTTAATTTCATTTCATGCATTGATTTGGGGGTTTCCAATTCATTTTGGTGGAAATGGTGGTTTTTCAGAATTTTGACCAAACCATGGGCCAATTTCCAGATTTAAAAATAATTTTTATTCTTTTATAACTTCTTAATTTTTCAAGATTATACACACATTCAACATCCCATCTTGCATCCCCTGGTATATTAAAACAACCATATCAATTTGAAAACAATATGAATCCATAATAATGATGGATGTGAGTTCTTAACTATGGTTTTGGGATATCCTGTAATCTCTTTCCCTATTTTAAATTCATTTTTTAATTTTTCAATATCTCATTAATTTTTTACTTTTTTCATTGAATATACCTCCCACCCAAATCCAAATACATGAGTCTCACCCTCATTATCTATTTATCTGATTTGGAGCTCATTTGGATCACAAATAAGGGAGAAACTTCATAGGTTTTCTCAAATAGTCAAGATTTTAGAAAGTAATTTGATTCATAAAAAAACATTCAAATTTCACACATTCTTCCACATTTTTGTCCCCTCATAACCTACTCAGACTCATTTGAGATACATATAAGTTATGTTTTATTGTAGATTCGTCATATTCTGGATTTGGGGTGATTTCATCAAGATCTTTTAAGTAAGTGAATTATTTCTTGGTATCTTCCATCTTCTTTTGATGTTATTTTATATTTTGAAGATCCCTTTTTTCTAAAATCTAGAGTTCATACATGGGGTTTGATTTGGGTTTTTTAACAAATCATGGGGTTTTAAGTCAGATTTTCCTTCCTGGAGGTGTAGTTGATGTTTCACAAAGAGATTTGAGGGTTTTGACACTTTTAATAGGTGGTTCAATGTGTATAAATACTAATATGGTAAGAATTTATTAATTTATATTTTTAGCATGTTTGTATTACATTATTCTTGTTTCAGGAACCATTTTTGGTATTGTTGATTAAGCATTTAATTTCAAAGTTCAATATTTGTTTGATAATGTGTGTTTTTGATGTGTACCTTTTGTGGTATTATTTGAGGTAATTTTATTGAAATTGAGAGTTTTTTTAATCAATATTTGTAAGGAATACATTTATATTTTGAATTGGTATTGGTGTGATTTTTTCCATGAGAGAGGGTTTTGAAATGGGTTTTTGATGCACAACATGGTTATACCCCTTGGGTTTATTTTATGAAAATTGAAAATGATTTAGCGAATTAAAAATGTGGGAAATTGATGTACATGTACTGTATTGGTGATTGTATTCACTTAAAATGGTTTTATAATGTTAACAAAGTTATTTAATATGTTAAACATTTTTAGAATGTTTTATAAATTTTAGATGTGTTTTATTAAATTTCATGAAAGTATCGAAACAATTTTGTGGGTTGTTTCGTGTGAGTATGATGAAAAAATACTTTTTAGCTGATAAGGGATTTGGATACATGTTTCTGTGTTATGTTATGTCATGTGTATCATCATGTAAATTTCTTATAAATATTTTTAGAGGATTTACTTCAGTTAGAAAGAGATATGAAACATGTTGTGGGATGTTTTGGTGTGAATATTGTTTCAAAATAGTTTTGAATAAAAAAAGGGGACTATGTGATTTGGGTGATATACAAGTGATCTATTTGTTGAATGTGTGATGTGGATGTCATATTTTCATGTGTAAATTATTTTTCATGGCTTGTTGAACTTTTTTGAGAACAAGAGGGAAACCTGGGTATCTAGGTTAGTGGATGTGTACTAGTATGCTTGTGATCCTGTGGGGTTTGGCCTTAGATTTATGTAGAATAATTGACGAAGAAAACACTAATATAACTAGGATGCTGATGATGTTGCTCAACCACTAGGTTATGGGTATGATCAATCCTAGTGGATTTTCTACAAAATAACATATATTGTGATGGTTACTTTCATTGAGATATGAGGAACCAGGGACCCACAACGAGATAGTGCCTAAGGGTTATTTCCAATAACATGTACTCAATAGATAATTTATGCTAACCATCGACATACAGTATTATTGGCTGGAAAATTACCTATCTTTGGTATTTTATTTAAATGTGTTGATTCATTAAAATAGCCAACTTGAAACTTGTTTTTATTTAAAGTTCATCTTTTATAAACTGTAACTTGCATATCATGTTTATGAAAACGTAAAAGATTTTTTTTCTTTTAATTATTATCACATTGAATCTCATAGTGGTGGTATGACACTATTCATTGGCTCACACCCTACAATCACCCTTGGGTGTAAGTAGACATGGTTATATTTTCTGCAGGTTTGGTTACAGCTTTTGTGCCAATGGTTCGTGTTTTTAGCAGTCCATAATCATGCGGTGTTGTGGAGATGGCATGAGGGCGGTGCCTCATACCATGTGGATGTTATTGTGGAGTCCCTTTTCATTTTATTCCATTTTAATTTTCTTTAAAAATTGTTTTAAATTCTATAATTCAGTTTTAAATTTTTTTAAAATATTGTTTTTGTGTGAAAAATAAAGATTTGTTTTATTGTATTTGTTTGACGTTGCATGTTTAAAAACATGGTTAAGTAGTTTTCAATTATCAATTTTTTATACCTGGGAACTTTTTCCATCCCGTGGGGATCGGGAACACCATTCGTGTCCAGGCATGGGCCATGTTTGGTGCTGGTTTTAATGGAGACCAGATTTGGTTCATGGAAAATGATATCAAAGGGAGTGTCAGGATAACTTGTTGGTTCGTGTTATTTGGGGAAGATTCAGGATAGTCTGGAGTAAGGATTTTAGGGACTTGAAATTTCTGTTATGGGTAGTGTTCCGGGCAATCCCACCTCGCGACATGATTCATGTTTCCCAGGGATGTCGGGTTTAAATTGATTCCTTTGTTTTTCTTAGTTTGATGACAATTAGGGAACAAAAAAAGAGTTGGGTTAATGGTATTAGTGAGCTTGTAAGTCCTGGAAAGCCATGTGTAGCCTGGGATATTTCCCTAGAACACTCTTTGTAATGGTGAACTAATTTTTATATGGCCTCCAACCAAATGTCTCTGTCATCCACTGAAGCATGTTTCCTCTCGCATTATCTTGTGTCCTTTAGTTTTGGAATCATGGAAGTTTGTTTTTAATGAAAAATGACTTGGATTTAATTAGCATAATGTTTTTGTGAAATTATATTATAATAAAGAGGGAATAGTTTTATTTTTAAAATGGTGGAACTATATATTTGAATTGATTTGAAATGGTAAATAGTATATTTACACTCTTTTAAAAGATTAAATTATGTCAAAGTGGAGTTTGAAAATATATGTAAATGAAAATTTATAAATTATTAAAAAAGTGTTTGAATGTAATAATGTGTTTTTGATCATTTGTAGGGATTTCGAATTGGAATTTTATTTGTTAACTTGTGAGATTTTAAAAAACATTATGAATCATTGGAATTTTTATTTCAATAAGAGGAGATTTTTTTTTCAAAGGAATGGGGGTTTATGAAAGGGAGTTTTCATAAAATTGGGAATGTTTTTAAAGGGGTAAAGATTTTTTGAAACTGATACAAATATCTTGAAGGTAATTTTTCATTTGAATGATTTTTCCATTCAAAAATGGGTTGTAAGATATAAATCGGGTTTCATTTTCTGGTTAGCAGGTTTGAGAAAAAGGAAGTTCTAGTTGAATGTTTTGGTGTTAAAAAGTGGAATGATTTTTTTTAACCTTGGGTATTTTCATTAGAAACTAAATTCATGGGGATATAAGTGATGATAGATGGTTTCTGGAATAGATAGATTAGTACTGGGATAGATATGTGGAGGATACCCAGTATGGCATGGATACATGCATGTGTGAGGCGATTGGGTTAGCATAGGTGGGTACGCTAACTGATGAACGAGTTATTTTCAAAGATATGATTTTAAAGGAAAACATTATGTCTTTATAATTTTTTTATTGATGTGTGTTATATGTTTTTTTGGAAATTTTGTTATTGCGGCATGTTTTGAGTCCAACAACCCCTCTTGTTTAAACGGTTTTTTGGGTTTTTGTTTCTTTTGTATGTTGGGTTGAAGGGATGTATAGTGGTCTCTTCTATGAAAAGTTTGGGATTCCTTTATAGTGGTTCCCCTCATGTGTTCAATTCAGGCTTGTGGAATGTTTTGACCAATAGAATATCTTGGTTGGGTCCTTGGGTTCCTTAATCGGATAAGGTACACCCCCATTAAGGGTTAGTGCACCACTAATGTGCATCCAGGTTTGTTTTTCTGTTAGAAGATCCTCCAGTTGATAAATATAAGGAATCATTTTATAGAGATTAGGTGATTGATTCTACACCATTTCCTTTATTTGTTTTTTAGATCCTCTTATAGTGGGAGATTTCTCATGGAAGGATGAAAGAGACCTTAGTTTCATATGTTACCTGATTCATCGAAGGTGAAAGAAGTATGGGGTTGTTAGTGTGGATGGTTTCAAAGAGGGTATATGGGTTCATTGTAGTATCTTTGAATCAGGGGTTCATGTTGAACCAAAAGTGTAGGAAATCTGGTCTAGAGAGGCTATTATAGACAGAAGATAAAATTGTGTGTTGTTTGGGGACTTTCCATAGGGTCTATTTCTATGTATGGTTTCTATCAAGCATAATTTTCATGTTTTATGACACCTTGTGATGTCATGTGCTTGTTTGACTGTAAAGGTGATGTTTTACAATCTTCTATGAGTGTTTGTTTTGTCAGAAGTGTTACTCATTTCAAGAAATTTCGACATCATTTGTTTTGAGTGTAGTGTTTCCATATATCATTTCCCATTTCCATCTATCATCTAAAGAAATAAGGGGTGATGTGTGTGGGTCTTCTAAGAACATATTTCATGGAAATGTTGGTTTGAGGTAAAGTGTGTTTGGAATGTGTTATGAATTAATGAACCAATCCAGGAACGGGGTATTGTTTTCATGGAACCTAAAGAATATGTTACAATCGGGGGTTTTACAAAGCCTATCTATGAGGCGGAAGATACTTTAATCATTTTATCTCTAGCCATAGGTCTCCGAGTGTTGTTGGTGCATTGTTAGGGGAAATCCCAATGTTGTTCAAACCCTTGTACAATGTTATGTCCTCAATATGAATGAATTGAATAATTTACAACTCTAGTGTCATCATCTTTTTCTAGTCGTTCTCATTCAGTGGTAGAGGTGGGAGGACCATGTTTCCTTGTTTTATCCTATGTTAATAATTTCCCCTTTTTTTCATGTTTCTGGAGAAAATTTGGAAATTTGGTCTAGATATATTAAAGTCACGGTTTGGGCATGGTTAGTAGTAACCATGCACCAACCTAGAGAACCATGCAATAAGAAACAGTTGATACCAAATGGTCTCTGCATGGTCGTGTTCCTTGGACCATGTAAATATGTGAAGTTTCCCCTTTGGATAGAATGCTCAAAATAGTTAGCGGTATATTTATAAAATCGGGTAAACTAACCTTATGGTCGGACCAACTCTTTATGTTTTTGGGTCTTTTGTGTCGGATTGTGATAGTCGGTTTATATGGTTGGTTCTTATGGTGGTGAGACCCACTATGGGTCTCATGTAAGTTATTTTGAAAAAATCTAATGAGATTATGCCCCTTATGTCAGGGAGTCCATTCGGGCCTCCCACTATTACTATCATGATTCCCTATTAGGAAAATTTATGTTATCTCTTACGGTAGGGAGCCCATTTGTGTCTCCCCATATTAGAAACTCAGTTTTGTCCTTGGTCTTCAGATATTGGAAGGTATTCATGTCTAGAGCTATCAAACTACCAAAATCCTCCATGGGTAAACTTTGGGAATAAAGAGATTCCAACTGTTTATTTCAAGTATGGTTAGTGTAACCTTGTTCGATGTTGTTGTTTGTTTGGGAAAACTGCTTGAGTCTTGTTCAAATTGTGTTTGAGGGGTTTAATTTGGGGTGAATATAAATTTTCTTGATTATTATTATAAAGTGTTTTTGGTTTTGGATTGGATGAGTATTATTTCTTTGATTGATCAATTGGAGATTTCATTTCCTTTTCGATGGCGGAGAAACATGGCAAAGGAGTCCATTTCGGCCTTTCAGTTGGGTATGGATTTTTCTTTAGGCATTTCTATAGATTTTCGAGGTTGAAAAAATTTATGGTGGGGGGGAATTGTCACATACACGAAATATTTTAGAGATATTTTTCATTTTATTTCCATTCTTTCTTTGATATGGGGGGTTTCCCTTGTATTTTGGTGGAAGTGGTGGGTTTTCAAAATTTGGGCTAAACCGTGTGCTCATTTCCAATTTTAAAAAAAAATATAACTACTTAATTTATGAACATTTTACACTCATTCCACATCCCTATTGGAATCCCCTGGTAAATTAAAACCACCATATCAATTTTTACCTGATATAAATCCATAATAATTATGGATTTGGGTCTTTTATTAATGTTTTGGGCCAAACCATAAGACCATTTCCCGATTTAAATTATTTTTTAGTTTTTTTAATATCTCATTCATTTTGTATATTTTTTTGGAGATTCCACCTACAACCAAAATAAAAAACCCTAAGGCTTACCCTAATTATATATTTATCTTCTTTGAGGATCATTTAGATCACAGATTAGTGAGAAACTTCTCAGGGTTTCTATAATCGTCCATATTTGAGAAGGTAATTTGATTCTTTCAAAAACCATTAATTTTTATGTATCACTCCCCCATTTAAAACACCACATAACCTAATCAACCTCACTAGATCCTACCTATTAGTTATGGTTTCATGGAGATCCATCATTTTGAGGATTTAGTGTTATTTATTCAAGATATTTCATGTATGTGAATTCCTTCTTTGTATCTTCCATCTTCTTTTGGTTTTCATTCATTTTCTTGAAGTTCACATTTTTTCCAGAATCTATGGTTCATACCTAGGGTTTGATTTAGTTTTTTTAGTAAAATTTTTTAAGTTGTATTTATCTATCAAGATGTGCGGCGGTGGTGTTATTGATGTTTTTACCATGATTTGATGGTTTCTACAATTTCGATAGGTGGTTCCATGTGTTAGAATCCAAATAAGAGTCATCTTTACTTCATTTATGTTTTTATCCTATTTTTATTACATTATTTATCATGCGAGAACAATTTTTCGTAGTGTTGATTATGCTTTTAATTTCAATGTTTCATATTTGTTTGAAATTGTATGTTTTCTTGTGTATATTTTGTAGTATTGTTTATGTTAATTTTATAGCACTTGATTGTGGTTTAATAAATGTTACTAGGGCTGCTAATTCGGTTTTGGATGGGTATTGGTGTCATTTTTCCCTTGAAATAGGGTTTTGAAATATATTCTTTTATGAAAAACATCGTTATACCCCTTGGGTTTGTTTTATTAAAATTTATAATGATTTAGTGAGTCAAACAAAGTCATTAAATAATGTACATGTTCTGTTTTGGTGATTGTATTCACTCAAAATGGAGTTTTTAAAGGTGAAAATGTTATTTAAGATGTAGAACATTTTTAGAATGTTTTATAAATTTTTGAAGTGTTTTATTAAATTGCATGAAAGGCGCGAAACACGTTTGTGGGCTGTTTTATGTGATAATGGTGATAAAATGATTTTAATATGAAAAGGGGTTTGTGTGAAATTGGTGTGTGGGATGTTATGTGATGTGTATCCTCATGGAAATGTTTTATAAAAATGTTGAAAGTATTTACTGAAGTGTGAAAGTGATATAAAACATGTTGTCGGATATTTTGGTGTGAGTATTGTTTCAAAATAATTTTTAACGAAGAAAATGGGATTATGTGACTTGTGTGATATACATGTGGGATATTTGGTGAATGGGTGATGTTGAAGTGGTATTTTCATGTGAAAATTATATCTCATGGACTTTTGAACTTGTGTGAGCACAATAGGGAAACCGATTAATCTAGGTGGGTGCACGTGTACTAGTATTCTAGTGATATCATGGGGTTTGGCCTTAGTTTCATGTAGCCAGATGGATGAGGACAAAAATACATAAACTATAATGATGATGATTATAAGGCCCCAGCCTTAAACATTAAATAATATTGAATTAAATGAATTATTCACATTGAGGATCTTTTCAGGTTTAGAGTTTTAGAGAATTAGGTCATAACTATTACATCTCAAAAGATTACATAGTAGACACTTCTACTAAGCTTCCATAAAATAAAATAAAACACCTAAAAAAGAAACATGTATAGTTCCATGATTAATATAGCATGTCTTTCCTTGAACCCATCCTTGACCCTATTCATCTTTAAGTCATGTAGAAAACATTTCAAAAACATAGGATGAGCATAAAAATCCTAGTAAAGGATACACAAAGAAGGAAAACGACAACTAAACCATGATTACTTTACAAAAGTAATAATTTTCACCTTTATGAAGTAGTAAAAACTCTTCACTGAATAAAAGATCATTACTTACCCTTTTGTAACCAAAATATTACCATAAAACCCATATAAAGAACACATAACATATAAAGGTAACTTGGGACATAAACATACTTAAATGGAATAACTATATGGTTGACTTCCACACATACTTAATGGAATAGCCATACGGCCAACTTCCATACCCAATGCATTGGAGGTTATAACGTAACCACCCATCCTAGTATTCATGGCACCACCTGTTTTATAGTTTATCACGTAACCACCCGTCAAATGTCTAAGTACCATTATCAGATCATAAGACATAAAAAAAATATAATGGAAAGAAAACATTTCCACACTTTAATCACAATATCTCACATAAATATGTTGACATAAAAAATCCATTATAAAAACCATTTTCAATACCAAAATACATAATGATTATATGGTATTTATTTCATTTTAAAAACATTACGGCTTGTTGAGGAAGCCAAAGACCAAATAATACTCACGACGGCAAAAAAGGTCGTTGTCACCGCATACATTAAAAGAAAAATTCATTTTTGTCGTTTAGTAAAATGCTTCGTAGAAAAAGATTAATTTTGTATAAAAGTAAAATTCAAAGGGGTTTATACACCGTATAAAATAATGTTGTGTATAAAACGAAATATGCCTCAATGAAAGAAGATTGAGAAGAAGTCCCTTACAAAGTCAGTATCCTTAGATTAAGGATAAATCAATTACATGATTATGTTTGACAAATATGAATACAAAAAATATAAGTGGATATTAAGTGTAAAACAATCAGAGGTCATTCACACATAATCTTGGAAAAACAAAACCAATGACATAGATATTTAACTCAATGAAATGAGATTGAGTTAGGATTTCCTATACATGTTCGTCTAAATGACATAAGAATTTATCAATGAGATTATTATGTGTAGAAATAGTATATCCAAAAAAAGGTTTGACGAAACTACAACATAGAGATTCCACACATAATATTGGAATAATAAAATCAAGAAGTAGAGGTTTAACCTAAAGAATTGAATGTGGGTTATGAAGTTCCCTTACAGAAATTCGACAGCCTAACGACGTCACTTCAAAATTCAGAAAATGAGTTGATGAGAGATAAAAAGGGTATCTCATCACTTGGACATAAAATTTACATCAATAAGGATATAGAAGAACATATCCCAACATAATATTATGTGAATTAAAAGACATAACAAAAGAAGTCTTTTAAAAAGAGGAGGGTGAAAGGTACCCTTACCGACTTGGGTAACTTTCGAAACGTACACCCCATTGAAAAAGGGTCATACAATGAATATGTAAATACCGATAAATAAAATTATATTACACAACGAGTATATTAATGGGAAGTACATACACCAATCAAATGAAATGGTGGAAAATGTAGCATAAATATCACGGGACTAAAAGTGAGATGAACAATCCCTTACGAAAACTCGGCAGTCTAACAACGTCACATAAAACATCCAAAAATGGATTGATGAGATCAAATAGAGTCTCTCATCATATTAAAATAAAATTTACAGAAAGTTGAATATAAAATAACATCCCCCATCATTACAAATAGGAGCTTAAAATAAGTGACATTAAGGAGAGTACTTAAAAAAGAAAGAGAGAGGTTAGATCTCTTACGAAAATTTGGCAGCCTAACGACGCCACTCAAAACCTCCAAAATGGATTTATGAGAGAAAATAGGGTCCCTCATCATATAAACATAAAAATTAAATTAGGATTAATATAAAATAATATCCCAATCATAAGAAATATGAGCTAAAAAGGTATGACATAAAAGAGTTTACTTAAAAAAAGAGGAGTGGGATCCCTTACCTCAAGTCTGACTTGTCTTGTTCGTTTCTTTATATTCCTGAATAATAAACTTTGGTCAATTTATAATTGGTTAAGGACCTCTTTTAAATATTATTATTCATTTTATATCACTTATTATAATTTTATAATAATTGTTTAATAAAGTGAGTTCATATCAGACGTTTTTGTCGATGTTTGGTACATGAGTCAAAAATGAACTTGTTTGAAGATGATTGTCCATGTAGTTATGATTAAATCATCTAAAAAATAGTTTTAATGATTTAAATTTCATATATATCCATTATATATTCATTTTATACTACTTCAAAACATTTTGAGATAAAAAAATTAAAAGAATCCTTCATGGAGACGGTAGGTCCTACGTACGCATGAACGCTACTTTCATTTTTTGTCATTTTAGTGGTATTAAAAAAATGAGAGATATATATATTATAATTCCAGAATGATATATTTCATTTAGATGTAATTTATTACATATATATCTATTATATATATATGTACTTATAATAGTACAGAGCATTTTGAGATAAGAAATAAAATGTACAGTTAAGGGAGACGGTAAGCCGTACATACGCATGAACGCTACTTTCATTTTTTTTCTTTTGTATTCAATGGAATTAAATAATAATGATATAAAGGTATATTATAATTCCAGTAGGATATCATATGTAATACCATAAATTCCATCCTTTATACATCCCACATATGGCATTAACGAATCAAATCACTTTGAGGGGGCGGTAGTCCGCACTTCCTAAAATGAAGATATCGCGTTTACACATAATGGAAACCATAAAGGTAGGCCATAAATGAAAAATACAGAAGATTAAAGAAAACATAAACATATTATATATCATATATAAATATAGTGATATCTTAATGGCCACCTTTGAAGGTGTTAAAATAATATTGAACAATCATCGTTTCGTGAGACAGTAATTCGCCATCCACAGAAACAGTATGTTTTTTAACCATTAGACAGAGGTGTGTTAAAGTGTAGCTCGAATCATTCTTATAAAACATCCTAGTATATTTAAGATACTGGATTTGTTACAAAAAAAGTAATAAAAAGAGTTTAGGTGTTTGGATAAGAAAAATAAAACAAAAGAACACAAGGGAAGACATTACCTTTAAATCGGGTAACTCTCTTTTATTTGAGCTCAAAGGCTTCCTTGGAAAGGATTCTGCCCAAAGTGAGGCTTCAATGATGGAGAGAGGGATGTGGAGAGATTAAATGGGTAGGGGTTGGCCGAGAAAAAGGCTTTAGAGGTGTGTGTAAGGTGGTTGATGTGGGGGCCTTTTATAAGATAAAAGAAGGGCCACTCGTGGAAAGTTATAAAATATTACTTTATTATAAAATAATTTTCCCATTTTAAAGGTCCCAAAAGGATATATTTCTAGGATAAGGTGATAAGGTTTCGAAATCTACACATACCATAGGTTTGGGACAAGTTTAGGTCTTAGATTTTACATTATCTTTTCATTTTATTTAAATCGTTAAATAATGAGGTAATCGCTGCATCATCATGGTGTCATAAATAATTTAATTTATTTAGTGTCTAAAAATTATAAAAAAATATCATGTTGTAGGAAGTCATTTTTTATTTCTAATGAATATTTATAGTAAAAAATATGGCTTGTATAACCCCATATAAAAATTATTTTAGTAAAACAACACATGTTTGTGACATTTAAATTTTAACATTAAATAAAAAGGTATTAATGTCATTTTCCAACAAAAGTGTCTCCATTGTAACACCCCGAGATTTTATGAAAAATATTCTTTTAATTTCATTAATGTCTTGTGTTGTACGCTACACCAAGATTACCTTGGGCTATACGCAACACCGTATTAGCTTGTAGTATACGCAACACTATTCTTGGATCGTGTTACACACAATTTTGATAATAGTTATTCTATGAAACATTGAGTATATATATATATATTCAATGTATAAATGAAATATGGTTGGATTATGTTATACGAATCAACGAAGGATTCTTGCACATCACGTACCCCTGACTTGGCTTGCATTACACGCAATCACGGCCTTCCTCGATAGCGTGTGTTGTACGCAATACCGGGTTTTACTAAACAACGATATATTATTATAATATTATTATGAACTAGCCATTATGAATAGTATTTACTAAATTTTGAATCTTATAACATTATTATTCGTCTTACACATTTTCTAAAACATGTTATAAGAACAAAATAAATTTTTCAGGTAAAATAATTATTTTTAAAAAAATGCAGTTTTTCCACCTTTTGATGGCGCACCCACTTTAAATATAGTTTTAGACATGTTTATAAGTTCAATTTGACAAAATAAAATTATTCTTTGGAATCATGAAATAAAAATTTACATTGGATAATTTTTTCATTTTATTCTGATGACTTTCATATTTTAATGAATAGTAAAAACACGCTATATTTTAATTAAAAACAACTTTTTTCATCGTAATATCTTATGTGGTTAAATTATAATATTTAATGGTTTTAAAGTATAAATAGAATATATTTTTACCATTTAACATAATTTATGTCATTAGCATTGATTTTACCTTGAATTCGTAGGTTAAATCAATTCAATCTTTTGCAATGTTTTAAAGAAAAACCCATTTTCTTTCGACAATGGGATTAATTTTCATTTAATTTCTGCAACTTTAATGTATTGAATTGGGAAAAATTGATTCCATATTTAGAATCAGTGGGTCCAAATTATGTTAATAATCTACTGTTTATTTTTGGGAATTATGAATAGTAACTACGGTAAATTTTATTTACCATTGTTAAAGGTAAATCGGGTAATTAAGGGTAAATATAATTTTATAAAATTACCCTAACACTTGTAAAAATCCTATTGGATGACTAAAAGTAGACCCATGTCACCTAAGGGTCGGATTAGATTCATTTAATGGACTTTTGTCCATGAAAATAAGTTAATTATTATTAAAACCAAAGAATGTGACAACATGTCACTTTCTTAAATCTTAAATATAATAATTTTAATTTAGTGATACAATTCATGAAACATCGAACATGAATAGTCTCCAGAAATCTAATAAAATTATATACATCATATATATTTATTTATAATTTTTAGGGATTAAATAATTATCATTTATTATGACACAACGATGATGCAGAAATTGTCTTATTAATGAAATATTGACATAATTGATATTATAAGTACCCAAATAAATATAATTTTAGACTTTTTATGAATTTAACTAATTTTATATTTTAATATGACATGTTATTATTGATTTAATTAGATGTGTTCTAACTAATCAATCTGTTATAAGTTTCACAAAAATCAATTAGTAAATAGTGTCAAAATTGACATAAAATAGTTTTTAAAACAAATATTATATTATTAATTGTTATTTTATTCCTAAAAATCTACGGTTCTGCCAATGGACTTAGATAAGGTTATATATATTAATAATAAACAACTTGGTGTTCGTTTTCCTTGATATAGTAAGTTTATTAACCTTATAATGTAAGAAAACAAGAAGACATGATAAAAGTAAAATTATCCAACATAAAGTTAAATATAAATGACAAGGTTAAAATAGGAACCTAAACTTGTCTAAATTTTATTTTATGAGAGTATTTCGACCCATCCCTACCTTATATTTGAAATAAATCAATTTGGAAATATTTAAAATAGATTTTGGATTTATAATAAAATAATATTTTTAGTTATTCCAAAGGTGCCCCTCTCCTCCCTTATAAAAGGGCACCCCCTCCCTCTCTTCCTCACAACACTTTGAGCCTTAAAGCTCAGCCAACCCCTGACAAATTCTCTTCTCCACTTCCCTAGGAATATCCTATGGTTTCTGGTCTTCCTCAAAGACCAATTTTAGTGCCCTAAAATGAGGTCTTAAAGAAGCACTTCAAAGAAGAGGTAATGCCCGTTACCGATTCTTTAATCTTTATTTCTTCTTCCACTTCTTCTTCTATAGTTGTTTCATTATGAAGTAATAACATCAGTATCAATAATATACTGATATGTAATTATAAGTATTAAAAAACCCTATTTCACCATATATCTATCCTATGGAAAACGAAATCACCGCGCGTGCGTACGTACGGAATACCGTCTCCACGTCATGGTGTAAATAATAACTATATATGATTACTTTAAAGTGATATTGATTCTGAAATAGTATACATACACTCCAATACAGTCCCACGATCATGAGAACGATATCATCGCTCGTGCGTACGTACGGACTACCATCTCCATGACGCAATGAGATTCATTCTCCACTTTAACCATTCATGAATGATTATAAAGTATATATAATAAGTAATCATGAAATATATGACATAATAATGATACTGGAATTATGTTTATATATATGTATGTAATCTACTTAATTCCATTCAACTGAATAAGTAAACGAAAACAACGTTCATGCATACGTACGACCTACCGTCTCCATGAACGGTGTATTTCGTTCCTTTTAATGATTTATTATATATATGTATATTCTGAATATATATTATATATAAATCATGTTTTATATTCTGGAATTAAGAAATCATGATCTAAGTAATCATATTAATAATTAAAAGTCAAAACACGGACGACAAATGAAACAATTTTACCCAAAACACTCTTTAACATGGTATTTACAAAAGAATGGGTAATATAAAGTCATTAGTGAACCATATATGATATCATAACAATTAATATTATTCTTTAATAAGTCAATGACATTATTTAAATCATTATACAGGAGGTTCGGACACTTACGAAGCAAATTGGACCTAAGGTAATGGAAATATCACAATCTCATTTTTATCCAAGATTGTTTATACTTTGGTATTTACTGGGGTGTATTTTATCATCCACATCCATGTTCCCTTAATATGTAATATTATTTCCATCCACCTACAATTGTTTAAAACCTATTTTACCCTTTGGTGATTTTTTAGTAAAATATATAAAAGGAATCTTTTGTCGTTTTTCGTACGAGGTACTTTTTGAATTTTCCGACAAAAGTACAAAGAATGTTTTTTTTAACTTATACAGCATGAATGGATTTTCAAAAAAATATTTCCATGAAGCTTCCTTTAATAGTTTTCAAGTTTATTTTAAATCAAATTCTTTTAGTTTTGAATTGTATGACATGTTAAGAAAGGAAAAGTGTTTTTGTAGCAGAAAGGATATTTTCCTCAAGAATGGAGTTCAAGTGTTTTATCAAAATTATTTTCCATCTAAGATAAAATAGGGTTCTGTTTCTAGCCCTATTATTAAATTGATTTGATAATGTTGTGATGGAATTATTTTTATGAATTCCTTTATCTTATATGAATTGTTTTATGATGTCATGATGTTTAAGAATCCCATTTTTATTACATGGGTTATGCAATGATGTATAATTTATGATTTTGTGGCACACATATGAATGGTATCATTATGAAATTGGTGGGACCTATATCTCCCACCAATGCATTGGGTAAAGATTTTATATATCATGAGATAGACATGGCTGGAACGGTAGGTTATATCGGTTCAGTGAAACATGACTGAAACGAGGAGTGAACTCGGTTCAGAAAGGGACTTTGTCGACTAAGATAGTCTTGGAAATGAGTCTTGACTAATAAGAAATGATTATCTATGATTATGTGTGTATGCCACAATGTTTCATGTTTTAAGTTATAATCATTGGGATTATATTTCACTACTATGATTTATCCCATGTTATGAAATTATTATCTCTTTTATAGGTTAATATTTCCAAAAGATATGTTCGTATGAATATGACGTGATTGATATTTCTTTTGTTTACCCTTACTAAGCATTTGAGTTCACCCTTTTATGTTTTCTTTTCCCCAGTACATAGAGAAAGGATTTAGGTTTAAAAAAAGAAGATCTTTATGGGAGATGTTGAAGATCTTTCACCACGATTAGAAGATTATATTCTGAGTTTCCATAGATACTAAACTATTACGGTCCTTGTGTGTGTGTTTTTGTTATGTACTAAGTGTTCCACAAAAGTAATGTAATTTCTATGTAAGTTAATCTTCGGGTCTCTAAAGTTGGTATCAGAGGAAAAGTTTAGTCAACCTTTGGAAACTAGGATGCGAAAACATTAGTAAGATCCCTAGTGATATTTCTAAGGTATGTCTATGGATGTCTCTAAGGATAAGTATACATATAGGATATAGTCCTAGAACTATGGTAACGATATTAGAATAAACCAAAGATGATAGATATTGAAGTTACTCTCCCTTTATTATGATTTTTTCCTCTCACAATTTTTTTTTTGGGTTTTAGAAAATGGCTGGAAACAAGACGATTCACGATAATGGAGGATATGATCGACAATGGAATGATATTCTTCATGAGCAACCAAATGAAATTGGATTTGGAAGTCCAAACATCATTACTATGCCGAATCAGAAATCTCATAATTTGATCAATAATGTAAAATTTGTTAAGTTTCCTGACTCGGTAATAACAGAAAGATGGAGTTTCATGATGATCATAGAGGAAAGAAAGTTCAATTTCCCCTATGTAAATCATGTCAGAAGAGGCATCAAAGAGAATGTTTCAAAAGAACTGAAAGATTCATTGGGTGTGGAAAAGAAGGACACAAAGATAGTAAGTGCAAAAGAAAAGGTTCAGTTAACACCAGGGATGAGGATAATGGTATTGCTACGACATCAACAATGGTTAAATGTTTTAAATGTGGAATGTACGGGCATTATGCAAACCGATTCCCTAAGGGAAAGACTCATGAAGAGAATCAGTATGGTCGTATGGGTAGTATTTATGTTGATGATGATGGAGAGACTACAAATGATATGTGAGATGAAATAATTGTTGAAGCTCAGTCAATGGTTTAAGAATGTAGTGGAATGATTACATGTTTATAATTTGTAATGTTGTATAAGTAATCTCATGGTACTATGGAATAAAGATACATCTATGTATTGTTACACTGTTGTCTTTCCTAGAGTATTGAAAGTGTATGATTAATGGTACCAGTATCCATGAAAGGTTATTCAGATATTTTTGGAATATAGATAATATGTGCATAATGAAGGGATAAAGAGAAAATTAAATGTTTGATAGTATTCATGAGATCATGACTGATATAAGGAGAAGGTTATATCATGGTTTGAGTATATAGAATTTTTGGATTTTTGTATGTGGAAAGAGTTAACTTTTGACTATATTCATGTTTTTACTAAGGTTCAATGGGTATTCATTCTTCAAGACAATACATGATTAAGGTATTCACATGTTTGTAATTTGACCAACAAGATATATCTTATGATATATGGGGGATAAATGATGGAATTCACGTGATCATTTTCTTTATACTATGAGCTTGGACCGGAGTATTTTAGATAAGCCTAATGATTGGAATGGATTATGTTGGACATAAGTTAGTATTGTTTAAGGATAAAACTTTATGATATTGTTGATGGGATGTAATAGTAATATAGCTTTAGAAAAAGAAAAACCTGCAGGATGGGTGACAGCCCATCGCGTCGGACAATGCTGTGGGAATCGAACCCACAACTGAAGTGCGACTGGCCTTTATCGCCTACCACTGGCCTACAGGAAGTCCCTATTTAGTAGAAACTAGTTTTATTTTATTAAGCGGTATGATATATGAAGTATAAGTTCATTTTTGGAACCATATACGATTAATCTAACCATAAGATGGACTTATAAATTTTTCTAACATTTTGTTTAAAAGAGATGGAATGACCCATCATTCTATCAAATGATCTGCTAACACATCATGAATAACAAATTCAACTTCATTTCTTTAAGGGATGAAGTGGAAATTGTTCAATTCACGAACAATAATGAGATTGTACAAAAATCATGCTAGTATTTCTTTTAATTCATCAACATTAGGGAAATGATCACGAAAACCAAAAATGTTGTCCTAGTTCCCTTATATCTGATGAATCAGATGGTACCTTAGATCGTCACAAATTTATGGCTTTGTGATTTCTGGATTTTCCATAGCCATGTTCTCTACCACTATCCATCAGAACATTATGGTTAGATTTCTCTTCTATATCCATATTTTCACCTATGTGGAAACCCAATGATTAGTTTATTTGGGTAACCGTTACGTTTCATACTGTTGTTTTTAAATATTGGTTTTGTTATTCCTTTTTCCAATGTGGGTTTCTATTAAAGAAACGTTCGAATAGTAAACCATTTATAACCCCGAAGAATTTCGAGGGAGAAATTCATTTTAAGGGGGGTAGAATGTAACACCCTGAGATTTTATGAAAAATATTATTTTAATTTCATTAATGTTTTGTGTTTTATGCTACACCAAGATTACCTTGCGCTATACGCAACACCGTATTAGCTTGTAGTATACGCAACACTATTCTTGGATCGTGTTACACACAATTTTGTTAATAGTTATTCTATGCAACATTGAGTATATATATATATATTAAATGTATAAATGAAATATGGTTGGATTATGTTATACGAAACAATGAAGGATTCTTGCAAAGCATGCAACCCTGACTTGGCTTGCATTACACGCAATCACGACCTTCCTCGATAGTGTGTGTTGTACGCAGTACCGGGTTTTACTAAACAACGATATATTATTATAATATTATTATGAACTATCCGTTATGAATAGTATTAACTAAATTTTGAATCTTATAACATTATTATTCATCTTAAACATTTTCTAAAACATGTTATAAGAACAAAATAAATTTTTCATGTAAAATAAGTATTTTTCAAAAAATGCAGTTTTGCCGCCTTTTGATGGTGCACCCACATTAAATATAGTTTTTGACATGTTTATAAGTTCAATTTGACAAAATAAAATTATTCTTTGGAATAAAGAAATAAAAATTTACTTTGGATAATTTTTTCATTTTATTCTGATGACTTTCATATTTTAATGAATAGTAAAAACACGCAATATTTTAATTAAAAACAACTTTTTTCATCATAATATATTATGTGGTTAAATTATAATATTGAAGGGTTTTAAAGTATAAATAGAATATATTTTTACCATTTAATATATTGTATGTCATTATCATTGATTTTACCTTGAATTCGTAGGTTAAATCAATTCAATCTTTTGCAATGTTTTAAAGAAAAACCCATTTTCTTTCAACAACGGGATTAATTTTAATTAAATTTCTGCAAATTCTGTGTATTCAATTTGGAAAAATGGATTCCATATTTAGAATCAGTGGGTCCAAATTATGTTAATAAGCTACTTTTTATTTTTGGGAATTATGAATAGTAACCACGGTAAATTTTATTTACCATAGTTAAAGTTAAATCGGGTAATTAAGGGTAAATATAATATTTTAAAATTACCCTAACACTTGGAAAAATCCTATTGGATGACTAAAAGTCGACACATGTCACCTAAGGGTCGGATTAGATTCATTTAATGGACTATTTTCCATGAAAATAAGTTAATTATTATTAAAACCAAAGAATGTGACAACATGTCACTTTCTTAAATCTTATAAGTATAATAATTTTAATTTAGTGATACACTTCATGAAACATCGAACATGAATATTCTCCAGAAATCTAATACAATTATCTAAATCATAGAAATTTATTTATAATTTTTAGGGATTAAATAATTATCATTTATTATGACACAAAGATGATACAGAAATTGTCTTATTAATGAAATATTGACATAATTGATGTTATAAATACCCAAATAAATATAATTTAAGAATTTTTAGGAATTTAACTAATTTTATATGTTAATATGACATGTTATTATTGATTTAATTAACTGTTTTATAACTAATCAATATGTTATGACTTTCACAAAAATCAATTACTAAATAGTGTCAAAATTGACATAAAATAGTTTTTAAAACAAATATTATATTATTAATTTTTATTTTATTCCTAATAATCTAAGGATCAGAAAAATGACTTATATATGGTTATATATATTAATAATAAACAATATGGGGTTCGTTTGGCTTGATATAGTAAGTTTATTAACCTTATAATGTAAGAAAACAAGAAAACATGGTAAAAGTAAAATTATCTAACTTAAAGTAAAATATAAATGATAAGGTTAAAATAGGAACCTAAACTTCTCTAAATTCTATTTGATGAGAGGATGTAGACCCATCCCTACCTTATCTTCGAAATAAATCACTTTGGATCTATTTAAAACCTAATTTGGCTTTATAATAAAATAATATTTTTAGTTATTCCAAAGGTGCCCCTCTCCTCTCTTATAAAAGGGCACCACATCCCTCTCTTCCTCACAACACATTGAGCCTTAAATCTCGGCCTAACCCTGCCAAATTCTCTTCTCCACTTCCCTAGGAACATCCTAGTGTTTCTGTTCTTCCACAAAGACTAATTGTAGTTCCCTAAAAGGCGGTCTTGAAGAAGCACTTCAAAGAAGAGGTAATGTCTGTTACCGATTCTTTAATCTTTATTTCTTCTTCCACTAATTAATCTTTAGTTGTTTAATTATAAAGTAATAACATCAGTATAACTCATATAAAGATATGTTATTATAAGTATGAAACAACCCTATTTCACCATCTATCCATCCTACGGAAAATGAAATCACCGCGCGTGCGTACGTACGGAATACCGTCTCCACACCGTGGTGTAATCTATTTTCCACCACCACCTTACTTGGATGGGTATAATGGTGTAAATAATAACTATATATGATTACTTTAAAGTGATATTGATTCTGAAATAGTATACATACACTCCAATAGAGTCCTACGATCATGAGAATGATATCATCGCTCGTGCGTACGTACGGACTACCGTCTCCACGACGCGATAAGATTCATTCTCCACTTTAACCATTCATGAATGATTATAATGTACATATAATAAGTAATCATGAAATATATGACATAATAATTATACTGGATTTATTTGTATATATATTTATGTCATCTACTTAATTCCATTCAACTCAATAAGGAAACGAAAATAGCATTCATGCGTACGTACGGCCTACCGTCTCCATGAATGGTGTATTTCTTTCCATTTACTGATTTATTATATATATGTATATTCTGAATATTTATTATATATAAATCATGTTTTATATTCTTCAATTAAGTAATCATGATCTAAGTAATCATATGAATAATTAAAAGTCAAAACACGGACGACAAATGAAACAATTTTACCCAAAACGCTCTTTAACATGGTATTTACAAAAGAACGGGTAATATAAAGTCATAAGTGAACCATATATGATATCATAACAATTAATATGATTCTGTAATAAGTCAATGACATTATTTAAATCATTATACAGTAGGTTCGCACACTTACGAAGCAAATCGGACCTAAGGTAAGGGAAATATCACAATCTCATTTTTATCCGATATTGTTTATACTTTGGTATTTACTGGGGTGTAATTTATCATCCACATCCATGTTCCCTTAAGATTTAATATTATTTCCATCCACCTACTATTTTTTAAAACCTATTTTAACCTTTGGTGAGTTTTTAGTAAAAGATATGAAAGGGATCTTTTGTTGTTTTTCGTACGAGGTACTTTTTTACTTTTCCAAAAAAAATACGAAGAATGTTTTTTTTAACTTATACAGCATAAATGGATTTTTAAAACATTATTTCCAAGAAGCATCCTTTACAAGTTTTCAAGTTTATTTTTAATCAAATTATTTTATTTTAGAATTGTATGACTTGTTAAGAAAGGAAAAGTGTTTTTGAAGGATAAAGGATATTTTCCTCAAGAATGGAGTTCAAGTGTTTTATCAAAATTATTTTCCATCTAAGATAAAATAGGGTTCTGTTTATATCCCTATTATTACATTGATTTGATAATGTTGTGATAGAATTATTTTTATTAATTCCTATATCTTATATGAATTGTTTTATGATGTCATGATGTTTAAGAATCCCATTTTTATTACATGGGTTATGCAATGATGTATGATTTATGATTTTGTGGCACACATAAGAATAGTATCATTATGAAATGGGTGGGACCTATATCTCCCTCCAATGCATTGGGTAAAGATTTTATATCTCATGAGATAGACATGGCTGGAACAGTAGGTTATACCGGTTCAGTGAAACAGGACTGAAACGAGGAGTGAACTCGGTTCAGAAAGGGACTTTGTCCACTAAGATAGTCTTGGAAATGAGTCTTGACTAATAAGAAATGATTCTCTATGATTATGTGTGTATGCCACAAAGTTTCATGTTTTATGTTATGATCATTGGGATTACATTTCACTACTATGATTTATCCCATGTTATGAAATTATGATCTCTTTTGCAGGTTAAGATTTCCAAAAGATATGTTCTTATGAATATGACGTGATTGATATTTCTTTTGTTTACCCTTACTGAGCATTTGAGCTCACCCTTTTATGTTTTATTTTCCCCAGGACATAAAGAAAGGATTTAGGTTTAAAAAAAAGATCTTTATGGGAGATGTTGAAGATATTTCACCATTATTAGAAGATTATATTCCGAGTTTCCAAAGACACTAAACTATTACGGTCCTTGTGTGTGTGTTTTTGTTATGTACTAAGTATTCCGCAAAAGTAATGTAATTTCTATGTACGTTAAGCTTCGGGTCTCTACATCCATGGGGTCCCCAAGTTTACTCATGGATTGTCTTGGTCAGCCATGACACATCCAATGAGGGTAGGACATGTGTCTAGGTAATTTCATATTATTAAAACATTGTTTTTACCTTAAATTACACTAATTTCCTCTAATAGCGATTAATAAACTTAAAAGTTACTATTCACCAAAAAAATTATTTTAATCCCATTGAACCACATTTTACTTCTTAATGACAACCATGTATGTCGAATTTTTGAAATTCAAATCACAGAAGTGGTAAAGTTTCATTTAAACGAAAAATCATTTTCTTTAACTACCACTTAGTGGTTTCACTATTCATCAAAAATTGAAGTTTTTCAGAAAATTACCAAAAATTCACCCTAGGCTATATTTGATATTCCAAATTCAAAAATGATGTCTATTTTACAAAATTAAAAAAAAATAAGTTACATTAATTAATTTAATAATTAATTCCCACTGTCAGAGCAAATAGAGTGTTTTTATTAATCATTAAGTATTAAAAGATTGACAGTAGTTTAAGTCCAATTTCAAGATGAAATTAATTCCAACGACCAATATTGGATTAAATGGAAAAAATATATTCTAATTTTACTTTGAAAACAATTAAAAATATAATCTAATCATATAAATAAATTATATTAAAAAGAGGTTTTGAATTAAAATACAACATTTTTCACTATTCATTAAAAAATGAACATTATCGGAAAAATACCAAAAATTTACACAAAGTAAATTTTGATGCCCGATTCTAAAGAAGAATTTTATTTTGTCAAATATAACACATAAAGTTGTCAAAAAGTGGATTTAAAAGAGGTTCGTCATCAAAAGGCGGTTAGTCGACCTTTTAAAGAATATTAGAATGTTTACGCTTAAAATTGGATTCATTCGCATTTTTAATCCTCTAACATTTATTGCAAAAAGTAAAAATATTTGAAAAACATATATAATCATTTTTTAGTTTGTTCTGTTCATTCCCGCCATTACAACGTCTAGGCATTAACTACAATTTAAAATAATATTATTTTATTATTAGAGTGCAACGTAAGATTCCCAAGGAACACGTTGTTGCGTATTGGGTACGCCATCGAGCATAGCGTCCCCTTTAAAGTTATATTAATTTTTTATTCACAAATATGGATAAATGTGAAAATATCATGTTCTTTATTTACCTGGGGTGTTACATCCTTCCCCCCTTTTGGGAATTGCGTCCTCGCAATTTTAAATTTGGGCTCGGAAACATCATTGAAAGTCCCACATCGGAACAAGAGTCGGTAAAACAATCACTTTAAAGGAAATAAAGAGAAGTACAGAGGTCACCCGAGATAACCCATACTAGGATTCCAAGTATGAAAATATAGACATGGAGGAAAAAACAAAGGGTCGTGTTCTGATGGAGATTGATAGTAAACATGTCTAAGAGAAAGTTAACCATATGAAAATCACAAACATATGATGGGTTAAACGGTATTTGATTCCCAAGTAGGAAAAGATAACATACAACATTTTTGTTTTAAGTTACTCTTCATTGAGAAATTTATTTTTGAGCTTAACTAAATCATAATAAAACATACTTACTTGTCACGTAGACTTTCATCTTTTTCTAGATTCCATAATCAAACACATATTTTCTCCAAAAGATGATTATTTAGGAAGACTTGTTCTCATTAAGAGTACTATAATCAACTTCTTTTGAATCACCTAATCCACAAAAAAAAGAGAACTATATATTTCCCATGACTTTAGACAAAATCCAAAACCAAAATTGTTAGTATGAGATAAGATAATCCACAAAAGTATAATCCTTTATAAAAAGAAAATCCATTCTTAATCTCTAAAATTTTTCCGAAAAGAACCCAAAGTTTGACGAAGACTATTCGAAAAAAAATTGTCCATAAAATTCATCAAATTAAACCAAACTAATATTGAAACCCAATTATTTGAAGTATTTAATCACATAGTCCTCCAAGGTACAGATTAACTTTTATCTTCAAATAACATCATTTGCTCTTAAATTCTCATTTTGAAAAGTAATTATCCTAATCACATATCCTCCATGATAGGTTAATCATTTCCATAGATAACCCAAAATAAACTTACTATTGATTCCTAAAATCATCTAACTAAAAAGAATTAGTCAAACTAACTAGGGACTTCACGTAGTCTAGTGGTAGGCGATAAATACCAGTCGCACTTTGGTAGTGTGTTCGATTCCTGTAGCTTTGTCTGGCGCGACAGGTTGTCACACGGTCTACGTGTTGTCCTTTTTCCAAAACTGTATAATTCTTAAAACATTCCCCAAAACAAGATAAAATCTTCAAAAATAACCATAACATATTTTAACCTCAATTATACCTCATGCCTTTCATTTTCCATCAAAACATATAGTAACCCATAATTACCCTAAAAGTAAGGATCATATAAACCCTAATGGTTAAATTTATAATTATTACCTGAACTTCCACATCGAGTTGGTCATCTCGTACATGATGTATTAGATAACTCACCAAGTTTCAAGTCGTTGATCATGACTCCTTGATAGTTGGTTTAGAACAACCACGGGTTTCTTCATTGAATCCCCCATTTCATCCAGTCTCTTAATCAGAGAACCACCACAGTTTCCATCAAAACTATTGTCACTTTGGTGCCTTCTAGATCCATCCATTCACTAAAAACCAAAATGTCAGTGTGAGTATATCAAAAAAACCATCATGTACTAATGAGGAAGATAAAAACTAAGATATACTTACCCATTGACTTTATCTAAAACTAGAACTCTTTCTAAAATCCTAACCATTATGGTAATGTAACTTATGCTTAAAAAATACCCTAACCTCTAAAGTTATCTAAACCGACCTTTGATACCAACTATAAGGCCCCAGCCTTAAACCTTACTTAATATTAAATTAAATGAATAATTCACATTGAGGATCTTTTCAAGTTTATAGTTTTATAGAATTAGGTTATAACTATTACATCTCATAATATTACATAGTAGACACTTCTACTAAGCTTCCATAAAATAAAATAAAACACCTAAAAAAGAAACATGTCTAGTTCCATGATTAATATAGCATGACTTTCCTTGATCCCATCCTTGACCCTATTCATCTTTAAGTCCTGTGGAAAACATTTCAAAAACATGGGATGAGCATAAAAAGCCTAGTAAAGGATACACAAAAAATGAAAACAACAAGTAAACCATGAGTACTTTACCAAAGTAATAATTTTCACCTTTATAAAGTAGTAAAAACTCTTCACTGAATAAAATTTCATTACATACCCTTTTGTAACCAAAATATTACCATAAAACCCATATATAGAACACATAACATATAAAGGTACCTTGGGACATAAACATACTTAAATGGAATAATCATATGGTCGACTTCCACACATACTTAATGGAATGGCCATACGGCCAACTTCCATACCCAATGCATTGGAGGTTATAATGTAACCACCCGTCTTGGTATTCACAGCACCACCCGTCATATGGTTTACCAAGTAACCACCCGTCAAATGTCCAAGTACCTTTATAAAATCATAAGACCTAAAACAAATATAATGGAAAGAAAACATTTCCACACTTTGATCACAATATATCACATATATATGTTGATATAACAAATCCATTATAAAAACCATTTTCAATACCAAAATACATAAAGCGTATATGGTATTTATTTCATTTTAAAAACATTATGTCTTGTTGAGGAAGCCAAAGACCAAATAATACTCATGGCGGCGAAAAAGGTCGTTGTCACCGCGTACGTTAAAAGAAACATTCCTTTTTGTCGTTTAGTAAAACGCTTCGAAGAAAAAGATTCCTTTTGTATAAAAGTAAAATTCAAAGGGGTTTATACACCATATAAACGAAAGTTGTGTATAAAACGAAATATTCCTCAATGAATGGAGATTAAGACGAAGTCCCTTACAAAGTCGGTATCCTTAGATTAAGGATAAATCAATTACATTATTATGTGTGAAAAATATGAATACAAAAAATATAAGTGGATATTAAGTGTAAAACAATCATAGGTCATTCACACATAATCATGTAAAAACAAAACCAATGACATAGATATTAAACTCAATGAAATTAGATTGAGTTAGGATTTCTGATACAAGTTCCTCTAAATGACATAAGAATTTATCAATGAAATGATTATGTGTAGAAATAGTATATCCAAAAAAAGGTTTGTGGAAGCTACAAAATAAAGACTCCACACATAATCTTGGCATAATAAAATTAAGAATTAAAGGTTTAACCCAATGAGTTGAAAGTGGGTTAAGAAGTTCCCTTACATAAATTTGACAGCCTAACGGCGTCACTTCAAAATTTAGAAAATTACATGATGAGAGATAAAAAGGGTATCTCATCACTTGGACATAAAATTTACAGCAATAAGGATATAGAAGAACATATCCCAACATAATAGTATGTGAATTAAAAGACATAACAAAAGAAGTCTTTTAAAAAGAGGAGGGTGAATGGTTCCCTTACCGACTTGTGTAACTTTCAAAACGTACACCCCATTGAAAAAGGGTCATACAATGAATATGTAAATACCCATAAATGAAATTATATTACACAAAGAGTATAATAATGGGAATTACATACACCACTCAAAGGAAATGGTGGAAAATTTAGCATAAATCTCACGGGACTGAAAGTGAGATGAACAATCCCTTACGAAAACTCGGCAGCCTAACGGCGCCACATAAAACATCCAAAAATGGATTGATGAGATCTAATAGAGTCTCTAATCATATTACAATAAAATTTACAGAAATATTAATATAAAAGAAAATCCTCCATAATAACAAATAGGAGCTTAAAAGATGTGACATAAAGGAGAGTACTTAAAAAAGAAAGAGAGAGGTTACATCTCTTACGAAAATTCGGTAGCCTAACAGCACCACTCAAAACTTCCAAAAGGGATTTATGAGAAAAAATAGGGTCTCTCATCATATGAACATAGAACGTAAAGTAGGAGTAATATAAAAGAACATCCCAATCATAAGAAAGATGAGATTAAAAGGATTGACATCAAAGAGTGTACTTAAAAAAGAAAAAGAGGAGTAGGATCCCTTACCTCAAGTCTGACTTGTCTTGTTCATTTATTTATATTTATGAATAATAAACTTTGGTCAATTTATATTTTCTTAAGGAAATCTTTTAAATATTATTATTCAGTTTATATCACATATTATAATGTTATAATAATTGGTTAATAATGTGAGTTCATATCATACGTTTTTGTCGATGTTTGGTACATGAGTCAAAAATGAACTTGTTTGAAAATGATTGTCCATGTAGTTATGAGTAAATCATCTCCAGAATTGTATTAATGATTTAAATTTTATATATATCCAGTAAATATTCATTTTATACTACTCCATAAAATTTGGAGATAAAAAAATTAAAAGCACCGTTCATGGAGATGGTAGGTCGTACGTACGCATGAATGCTACTTTCATTTTTTTGTCATATTAATGGAATTAAAACAAAATGAGAGATACATATATTATAATTACAGAATGATATATTTTATTTAGATGTAATATATTACATATATATCCATTATATATATATATGTACTTATAATAGTACATAACATTTGGAAATAAAAAATGAAATGTACCGTTCATGGAGACGGTAAGACGTACGTACGCATGAACGCTACTTTCATTTATTTTTCCTTTGTATTCAATGGAATTAAATAATAGTGATTTATAGGTATATTATAATTCCAGTATTATATCATATGTAATACCATTAATTCCAACCTTTATACATCCCACATATGGCATTAACGAATCGAATCACTTTGAGGGGGCGGTAGTCCGCACTTCCTAAAATGAAGATATCACGTTAACCCATAAAGGAAACCATAAAGGTATGCCATAAATGAAAAATATATAACATTAAGGAAAACATAAACATATTATATATCATATATAAATATAATTACATCTTAATGTCCTCCTTTGAAGCTATTAAAATAATATTGAACAATCATCATTTCGTGAGGCAGTAATTCTCCATCCACAGGAACAGTATGTTCTTTAACAATTAGACGGAGTTGTCTGAAAGTGTAGCTAGAATAATTATTTTAACAAAATCTTAGTATATTTAAGATACTGGTTTTGTTACAAAAAAAAGTAATAAAAAGAGTTTAGGGGTTTGGAGAAGAAAAATAAAACAACAGAACACAAGGGAAGACATTACCTTTAAATCGGGTAACTCCCTTTGATTTGAGATCAAAGGCTTCCTTGGAAAGGATTATTCTCAATGTGAGGCTTCAATTATGAAAATAGGTATGTGGAGAGATGAAATGGGCAGGGGTTGGCCGAGGAAAAGGCTTGAGAGGTGTGTGTAAGGTGGTAGATGTGGGGGCCTTTTATAAGAGAAAAGGAGGGGCACTCTTGGAATGTTATAAAATATTACTTTATTATAAAATGATTTTCGGATTTTAAAGGTCCCAAAAGAATATATTTCGAGGATAAGGTGATAAAGTTTATAAATACACACATCAAATAGGTTTGGGACAAGTTTAGGTCTTATATTTTACATTATCTTTTCATTTTATTTAAATCTTTAAATAATGAGGTAATTGATGCGTCATCATGGTGTCTTAAATAATTTAATTTATTTAGTGTCTAAAAATTATAAAAAAATATCATGATGTAGGAAATCATTTTATATTTCTAATTAATATTAATAGTAAAAAATATGACTTTTATAACCCCATATAAAAATTGTTTTAGTAAAACAACACATGTTTATGACATTTTAATTTTAACATTAAATAAAAAGGTATTAATGTCATTTTCCAACCAAAGTTGCTCCATGGGGTCCCCAAGTTGACACATGGATTTTATTGGTCGGACATGAAACATACAATTATTGTAGGACATGTGTCTAGGTCATTTCATATTATTAAAACATTATTTTGACCATAAAATACACTAATTACCTCTAATCGCGATTAATAAACTTAAAAGTTACTATTCACCAAAAAATTATTTTAATCCCATTGAACCACATTTTAATTCTTAATTACAACCATGTATGTTGGATTTTGGAAATTCAAATCATAGAAGTTGTAATGTTTCATTTAAACGAAAAATCAGTTTCTTTAACTATCACTTAGTGGTTTCACTATTCATCAAAAATTGAAGTTTTTCAGAAAATTACCAAAAATTCACCCAAGGATATATTTGATATTTCAAATCCAAAAATGATGACCATTTTACAAAATTCAAAATATATAAGTTACATTAATTAATTTAATAATTAATTCCCGCTGTCAGAGCAAATAGCGTGTTTTTGTGAAACAATAACTATCAAAAGATTGACACTAGTTTAAGTCCAATTTCAAGATGAAATTAATTCCAATGACAACTATTGGATTAAATGGTAAAAATATATTATAATTTCACTTTGAAACAAATTTAAAATATAATCTAATCATATAAATAAATTATATTAAAAATATGTTTTGAATTAAAATACAACATTTTTCACTATTCATAAAAAATGAACATTATCGGAAAAATACCAAAAATTTACACAAAGTAAATTTTGATGTACCGATTCAAAAGAAGAATTTTATTTTTTCAAATATAACACATAAAATTGTCAAAAAGTGTATTTAAAAGAGGTTCGTCATCAAAAGGTGGTTAATCGACCTTTTAAAGAATATTAGAATGTTTACGCTTAAAATGGGATTCATTCGCATTTTTAATCCTCTAACATTTATTGTAAAAAGCAAAAATATTAGAAAAACATATATAATCATTTTTAAGTTAGTTCTGTTCATTCCCGCTATTACAATGGCTAGGAATTAACTACAATTTAAAATAATATTATTTTATTATTAGAGTGCAACATAAGATTCCCAAGAAACTCATTGTTGCGTATTGGGTACGCCATCGAGCATAGAGTCCCCTTTAAAGTTATATTAATATTTTATTCACAAATATGGGTAAATGTGAAAATTTCATATTCTTTATTTACCTTGGGTGTTACAATTATGACATTGGGGGACCACTCGGTTATGTTTATGATCCATATTAGGGCTTTGTGAGCATGAGAATGGATATTATGATGGTTACATTCACCGAGATATGAGGTACCTGGGACCCTCATTGAGCAAGTGCCTAGGGGTAATTTCCTGAATCTTATTCTCATTAGATATTTTGTGCATACCGTCAGTATACGTTTTTATTGGATTCAAAATTCAGAATCTTTGGTATTTTATTTTTATGTGTGGATTCTTTAAAATAACCCTCTTGAAAACTATTTTTCTTTAATGTTACAACTTTTAGGAATTGTAACTAAAATTTCTTGTTTATAAAAAGCATCATGATTTTTTGCTTTGAATGTTCATCACATGGAATCTATTTGTGGTGGTATCCTATTGGGCATTGGATCACACCCTACTTACACCCTTGGGTGTATGTATACTCGGTTATTTTTTACATAGGTTTGGGTAAAGCTTTTTTGCCAGTGGTTCAGGTTTTTAGTGTTCCATCTGGATGCGGTGATGTAGAGATGGCTTGAGGGTGGTGCCTCTTTCCATGTAGATGTTCTTGGGTTATTATTTTTTTGTTTTATTACATTGTAATTTTATTTAAACATTGATTTAAAATATGTAATTCTTTTGTGAAATTTTTTAAAAGTTTGTTTTGTTTGAAATATCAAAGTTTGTTTTATTGGATTTGTTTGTCGTTGTATATTTATAAACTCAAGTAAATCATTCCTTATTCTCATTTTATGATACCTAGTAACTTGTTCCAGCCCATGGGGATCATGAATTCTTTATTGGCCTTGCCATAGGCTGGGTAGGGTGCCCGTTTTGATGGATACTTGATTCGGTTTGTGGTAAGAAACAATTTTAAACTAATTTAGTGATTATATTTCTAATGTTTTGTAATTCCCATCTTTGAGATTGGTTATAAGGTTAACTGTTCATGAAATGTTTAATTTAATCTTCGTAATAATTTTTTGTGAACCAAGTTTGTGTTGAAAACCATGGTTAAAAGGATTTTCAATGATTAACCTTATTTCAAGGATGTCCATATTATATATTATTTTAGTGCAGTTTAAAAAATCACATCACGTATGTTTGGTGACTACCAATCAATTCTGGCAGGGCCGTTACTTCTGTAGCCATGACCAAAGGATGATAAGGGTTTCACTCTTACCATTGTCCTATGAGATGTCTTAATTAATGAATATTTATTTGTAATGAATAAATATTTATGATAAACTATTAGTGTACATTTTTATTTTTATAGATTAATGCATGTTGTTTTTTAAGATACATATAGTTAGAAAATTTATTCTTTTATGGGCCTTAAGATCCGTTAAAAGTTTATTTTAGTGCTATGTTAATAAATAACAAATTTATTGAAATTATTTACATGAGGTAATGTATGTATTTAAAATTATTCAATTAAAAACCCAAGAATTATAAATTTTTATATATACTTATCATGAATTTCTCAACGTTCTAAAAGTGATCAAATAAATTTTTATCATAATACCTTAATTTTCATTATATTAATGGCGTTCTAAATCATCAAATATTTACGAACTTGAAGCCCTCAAATATAATTTTATCATTTACTTGTCTGTAATTGATGGCCTAAGTCACTCTTTATAAATATTTACTATCTTCCTCCATGGAAAATCTTCACACCCAATTTATGTACTACTTTGTGGAAGGCCAGTAATATGTTACTTTGGGGAACTGTTATTGTTCCAAATTTATATTTTCATGGTATGTCATATTATCTATTTTTATGATGTGGGTTTTTATAAATGAATCATTTAAGTATTAATCCACTGATAACACAGAAAAAATTTTAGAGATACATTCATTTTATGGCGGTGGAATGTAACACCCCCAGATTTTGAGAATTATTTTTTTGAATTTATTTATATTTTCATTATTTTTCATTTCACATGATACTTGAAATAATTATTTATACATATATTAAAAAAATAATTCAAAATTTCCTTCTAAATGAAATACCAACTTGGATTTCACTACATGAAATACCAACTCGGCTTGTACTATAAGAATCACCGACCTAGAGTACGATCCACGGGATACTGAGTTTCTATGAAACAACTTTATATAAATATAATAATTAAATAAGACAATTATAAAATAAACATTAATAATATTTATAGTAATAGAAATAACTACTTTCAAAATATTTTTTATATTTTTTTTCTATAAATAAAACATATTGATAATGAAATATATGATTTTTGGTAGACTTTCAATATTAAAAAACATGATTTTATCGAATAAACCACGTTTTATTATGAAATAAATTTCATAAAAATTTAGATATTGAATTAGATAAAATAAAATTAATTTCAAATTTATTAACATATAAATTATCCTAGGGTTAATTTTTTGGATTTATCTGAGAAATTTCATTTTTTTAATGAATAGTGAAAAAATACATCTTTTTAGTTAAAAACTACTTTTTTATAATTAATTATTATTTATAAATGATATTATAAAAATATATTAATGTAAAACTAGATAAATATTTTATCTATTATCAAATTTTAATTAATTATAATTATTATCACTATGAAACTGAATATATATTCATAACAAACATTTAAACTTTTCCCAAAATTAAAACCTCGTGATTTCATCTTGTCTGTGGGATTAGAACAAATATTAATTTGTATGCTTATATGATTTTAATTTCAGAAATATAAAATACACCATTTTATAAATTATAATAAATTTCTTTTCCAATAATAAAATGTTAATTTTTGACCAAAAAATTTAGTAAAAGTGAATAAAATTAGTCATAGTAGTTAAGGCCAAATTATGATTAATTAGGTACTAAATGTTAAAATTAAGGGCCCAAATGACATAAAAACTTGTCCAACAACATTTTTCATACCATATTTTTGGGATAAAACATCCATTATTGAGTTTTTTCTTTTGGTATGACTTTTTTTAGGTAATAACAGGTGCACACTTAACTTTTTTCTAAAAATTCCAAATGAGAACATTTCCTTCCCTATAACATGTGACCACCTCTATCTATTACTAACGCCTCTAAAACCTTATAAGTTCATCCAATATCAGCCCATGTAGACCTCCCCAACTCCTCCCTTCATCATTGATTCCTCCATTTGGGAGGAAACCTTATCAATTAATCCATTTGGCACAAACCAAAAGTTGTTACCAGATTTAGAGGTACCATTTTCTCTCAAGCTCCATTAATTTTTCACCTCTCTACCCCCAATATTATCTTTAATCAATTATTTTGTGATGAAAAAGTATCCTTTATATACTAGGATGTTTTTATTAAATTTTTATGACCAACACACACACCTCTTTTAAATGAATGTTGAACATATTGTTTTTGTGTACGGAGAACTACTGCCCCACAAAATGATGATTGTACATTTCTCTTTTATCACCAATCATGGTGGCCATTATTATAGAAAATATATTTATGTGTGTTATATAATATATTTAATATTTTTTTAATAGAATTTATTTCTTTTACAATGAATATTTATTTACATTCCACTTGATGATAATACGATAATCTTGTTTGAGGAAGTGAGGACTATTGCCTCGTCCATGCGATGTGATTTGTTCACACACCACATAGAATTTATTATAGATGTTTGTAATGAAATTATATGATATATATGATATATTAATGATACATTAATAATTATATATATATATATCATTTATATACTTTCATTAAATATGATAATAAAGAAAGAAACAATGCTCATGCGTATGTACGGTTAACCGTCTCCATGAACCATGTATTCAATTTCATACTCCTATATTAAAAAGATTATTATAAACAAATTATACTATATATTCCTGATATTTATATCATGTTTTACATCATATAATCATGATATAAGTATAAGTACCAAATATATAACAAATTCTTACACATGCGAAGAACGATGTGAATTTTCCCCGAAGTGAAACATTAACATAGGATCATTAACAAGATGATAATATAAGGTTATAATAAGACTATATAATGTATAATGTATAATAATATTCTTCTATTGAATGTATATAACAAAATAATATTTATTATATAGGAAAATTTTATGAGTATGGAGATATTAAAGACACATGGTAAGGTGATTTAATCGCACATCTAATTTCTATGTGATACAAGCTTTGTTTTCCACTCTTTCATTTTGTGGTGTATGTACTAAACATTACAGTATTATCTGTTTCTTTTGATAAAATTTTACGGTATTCATATTCCCATTTTATGATCCTTCTTTCATGGTGTTTAACTTTCAAAATTTTCCTAATCGGTAAAACATTTTTTTCTCAGTTTACTATCTTAGAGATTCATGTTTTGTTATGCACTTGAAATCTTCTTCAATGTGCATGTACATACATTTTACTTGTTATGTCATAAATTTGATTATTTTAATGATATCTTAAGTTTCATGTAACTTCTTTTTTTACGTGTAGATTTTGATCCCATGATACTAAGCTATTAGAGTTTATTGATACAATCTCATCGCTTTTCGAGAATGTTTATGTTTATACTTCCCTTGATAAAATATTATGATCCATATATCAATAATGTTTATTAGCTTCTTATCTTATATTATTTTATTTATTTTTACCATATTCTACTCTTTTTTACATAAGATAGTAAATAATGTGTTTTTAGTAAATCCTCACTTTACCCAATCATTGGTTGAAAATATATGTTTTTTAAAGTGGTTTCCAAGATTATTATAAAATTATCATATATACTTTAAAAGAAAATTTTACCCTTTATGTATTATACCAATCCTTTCAAGGGAACATTATTATCACCTTCAAAAAAAGGAACTTTTTTAACTTTTTTTACCATGCAAAAGGAATGTATTAGTAACCTTGGATAATATCTACAGATTTATGCATTGTCATTCCTTTGATGCTTCCATTGAATTTTTAAAAATGAAATCTTTAAGAAAAAAAATTAAAAGTATTTTTTAGAAAATATGATTTCTAAAAAAATCATGATTCTTTTATTCCATAAATAAAAAAGGTTTTTAACTTTTTTTCAATCTTTTTTATATGTTTTTATGTACAATGGTTTTCAAAATATTTTTATGTTCTAATTATAAATTTTCATGGTGTTTTCAAATAATTTTGTTTTCTAAAATGTTTTGAAGATTATTTTATCTATTTTCAATGAAAAACATTAGGAAAATGATTTCATAATTTACAATGTATTTTCTAATAAAATTATTTTCAAATGGTTTTATGTATTAAAAATCCATTTTCAAAAAATAAAGGAAATTATCATAAAGAAACATTTTTAGGTGATATATGAAATTTATTTTCTATATAAGATGAAATATATTGGTTTTACTCATGCCTTTATAATAAAATTATTCAATGTTCCCATTTATATTCTTTCCTTGAATTATTTAGGATTTTATGGCATGATTTTTATGAAGGACGTTTCTATTTCACGACCTATATGACTTTGAAAATAACTTATTTTCATGGGTTGTGATGAAATAATTATGAAACATTTATCATTCCACAAGTTATGATATGTATACATGTTCATGATACCTATTTAATTTCATGGGTTATGGTATTATTTATGATCTTTTAGAACATGTATGTTTTATTTTATTATGTGATTAGTGGGACCTATATCTCCCTCCAACACATTGGGTAATGATTTATATCTCATGAGGTAAAATGAAGCTTGAATGAGGGTTACTTGGTTATGTAATATAGGACTGGAATGAGGGTTACTCAGTTCCATAATACAGGCTGGAACGAGGGTCACTCAGTTCAGAAATACAAGATGGTAACGATGGTTACCTGGTTCAGTAAAGGACTTTTTTCACTAAAATGGTCTTTGAAGTGATTCCTTAGCTACTATGGATATCAGTATATACTTATGTTTTTTCATAATTGTGTGCATTATTCATACATTATGATTCTATGGATTGTGCACCCAATATCATTATGAATCATGTATTATGAACTAGTAATCTTTGTGCCGTAGTCTTTTATATGTACATTAAAATCTAATATTTTCATGATCGTGTTCTCATACCCTTACACTCATGTTTATTCTTGCATGTCTCCCTTTTTTATGCTTATTGAGAATTTGACCTCACCCATTTTATGTTTCATTTCCCCAAGTTTATGATGATGTGTACCATGTATAGTATTTATATGAAGGGTGATATTCATAAGAACCAATAAGGAGATGCTGTCACTCACTTATGTACTAGTGTTTAGGTTTCTATATTTACAAAGGTACTATACCAACTATGGCCTTTAGGTTTATTTTTGTATAATGATTAAGTATTCCAAAAAAGTTACATAATGATAATGTTTAAAGAACATGAGTGAATATAAAAATGTGCATGATGTTTTAAATATTTAAGTGATGATTAGTCAATGCTCAGATTTATACTCCATTGTAAGGAATTGAGAGGTTTTTTATATGTAATGATGCAATAAAGAAAGGACTAGCCTTTTCCCTATAAAAAATTATAATTTTATTGAATATTCATCAAGGAAATTGAATATTCATAAAGAAAATATCCAACATATGATTTGAGTTAGTATCTATAGACTTTTATTTGAATATATGGAGATACTATCTTTATGGTGAATTTTGTGATATATATTCCATTCCTAAGAGTTTAAAATACATATTCACACAGAAATAATTCAACATTAGGAAAATATGATGGCTCGAGTTACTCAATGATCCTGATTGTTCAGTACACTACCACCCAAGAAAATCTAATAAGGTAGATGATTCATTGATTATGAATGATCAAGGATTTCTAACCAACATAATGATTTATAGTGATCTAATGTTCATGGATATAGTAAAAACAGATATAGTAATAGTTAAGGAATGAGAAACAATACTCCTTTTTCAAATGATTGATAAATTATATTTACTAGAGAACATAAAAATTTCTCAATAAAATGTTGTGAATTTTCAAAAGAAAATTAAATCCGTTAAGGATATAATATTTTTATATATCTTTTATGATGAGAGAATTCTAAAATTTTGAAAGAGATTATGTGTTTCATTAATATATGATCTAACAAAAGAACTATTAGATGATGCTGACATATCAAAATTCCCAATACACCATGGTATTACTATGATGTATAGAGATATGAAGAAAATAAATTGGTGGAATAATATAAAGTGGGAAATTTCTTACCATTTGTCAATATATAAGGGTTTTCAACAGGTGAAGGCAGAGAGACAATATCCTAGAAAAGTCATGCATCCTCTACATATTCCTAGGTGGAAGTGTGATTACATTACTATAGACTTCATCTTATGATTACCAAACCCCAAAGAAAGAATGAGATGATATGGGTTGTTGTGGATATCCATACAAAATCAGCATAGTTTCCTCTTATAAGAGAATATTTAACTCTTAATAACATAACAAAAATTTATATTAATGAAGTTTTAAGAATTTAGGGTGAACCTCCTACGATTGTGTCTATTTGAGATCACCTTTTATATCCAAATATTGGATGAGTATTTAAAAGGATAAATATATAAAGCATCATTTGAGTACTTCTTATAACCCCCAAACTAAAAGAGAGTCTGAAAATAATATTCAAACATTGGAATACATTTAGAGATCACGTTCAATTGAAATTTATGGTGCATGTGATCCGTATTTAACTTTGGTAGAGTCTTCCTATAATAATATTTACCATTAATATATTCAAATGGATCCACATAAATCATTATAAGGAAATAGATTTCAAACACTAACATGTTGGAAGAAATTTGGAGGAAGGAAACTTATAAGAACAGAACATACTAAAAAACCATAAAAATGTAAATATAATTCAAGATCTTATTAAAGAAGCTCAAAGTACGGAAAAGAGTTATGATGAAAATAAAATAAAAGAATTTATAATTTATAGAATGAGTTCATGTATTTATAAATGAATCTCCAATGAATGGTTTTATAATGTTCCTTAATAAAGGTATATAGAGACACAGTCTTCTCAGACTATTTGAAATTCTTAAAATAATTTGAGTTGTAACTTACTGATTTGTAGTGCCACAATGTCTCTCCTAAGACCGTGAATTGTTCTATATATCACTGTTAAAGAAGAATATAATAGACTGAACACAGGTAATAACCAATACAGAAATAGAACAATAACCTGATTCATCTTACTGTGAAGATCCTATCAAGATCCTTGACACTATAGAGCCAGTGTTGACAAATTAGATGACTCAACAAGTAAAAGTACGATAGAGAAACCATAAAAAGAAAGAGGTAGCATAAAAAACTAAGGATTTAATAAATAATAACTACCATCACCTATTTAAAATATGATATTCTTGAACAATTTTGTGGATGAAATTTTTTTTGGGGAGAATATAACACCCTATGATTTTTTTAGTATACTTACCATGATATACTCATAAATATTAACATTACCATTACAATTGTAATGTGACTATTAGTAATAGTACTTTATACATTAGGATAATATCCTCACATTTGAAAGTATATATAAAATGTTGTTATCTCTTAAGTGAAAATATTATATCTTTATATCAAGTAATAAGTAAATAAATGTTTTAAAAATAATAAATTAATTTTTGGCATTTTTTTTAACATAAATGATTAATAAAAAATTTATATTTAATATAATGTTTTAAAATAAAATTTATTATTATAAAATATATTCATAAATTAATTTTTTTGTATTATAATTTGAATATATTTTTATTAGACCATAAATATTTCTTAAATGCTTCTTAAAATTAGTCATAATAATAAAATCTGTATTTTTCATTTAGATGATTTTAATAATTAAAATTTAAATAAATCATATTTAAAATATTATTTTCAAAAATGGAGTCTAATTATGATATTTACATGTCAAAAAATGGTTAGTGTGGACTTTTTGGATTTTTTAGTATAGTTGAATTTTGGGTTAATAGTAAAATATGGAAATTTTAGGTATTTAATATAATATGTAAATAAATAAATTTTTTAGTCATGGATGATATATAGATTATATAATAATCAAATTTTTAACTCAAACTCTTTAGTTACATTATTTATTCATGGGAGACAACACTATTGATAGTCTTGATCCAAAATAATAAACAAATGAATAAAATAATATAAAACACTCCTCTCCTCCCACTATAAATACCACCCCACACAACCATATCTCCTCGGAACTTTTAATCCTTTAATAATGTCGAATTTATTCCAAAATACATTAGTAATCCTCTTCAACACATCTAAGACTATCTGGTCTTATAAAAAGTCAAAAATCATGTTTATTAATGATATTCCCAAGGAGACGATATTCAAGACGTAAAATCCACCTTCTTTCTCAGATAATTTCTTTTACATTCTAAGACACACATTACCTACCCTATCTAAAAAGTCATGGAAAAAACAATATCATAAATATGTATTCTTTAAATTAAATATGATAATGTAAAATCTATCATAACATCTCATACCTTCTCCTTTTATTTAAAAAATGATAACATCATCTGTGAATTGTCGATTCACCGCCTTCATGGACGAAGAATTTACATTTTCCATTACAGCCTTAAAGCCTAGTCATAAAAAATTATAATGGTTAAATAATATATTAATATACATATTATGGGTTATTTCATTTTCTTCAACATCATATAAACATAATATTAAATAAAATTATACAAGTTCGTGATAGCTGTAAAAACTGCCAAAAATAAACAAAACATTTATAATTATTGTTTTATCTAATGATTCAATCTCATATCGTATAACCAAATGATTTATGAGATAATTTATACTTTTTAAATTTCATTCACATTGAAAAAATTAACTTCTAGAGTTTTACATCCATTTTAAAAGAAATCCCATAATTACGTATAGGGGAGCATACCATAAAACCATGAAAACAATGCTCTGAGAATAATAGAATTTAACATTATAACTCATCAAAATGTCCTTAAATGAAAATAATAAAAATATAATAATTATAATATATGTTTTTTTGGATTAATTAATTAATTAATTAATTAAAATATTTTGATTACACATGACATTTATAAAAAGTGTACAATCCTTTCGGACCAAAGATAAGAAGTTTCTCATCTCACTTTTATTTCTGTGAGATATGCCTTATTCACCACATATTTTTTATGTGTGGTGAATGTAAACATCCTTTTTATGTATCATATCGTTAATCTATTTAAATCCATTATAATAAATGTTTCATTTCATTATTATTATTTTCTTGGGGAATATGATTCGATTGATTACAAGTGGTAAGGGTTTTTCAACTCACATTAATTTTAATGGGATATATTCCATATTCACCGCTTATTATCTTTTTACTACCCCTTTTTATTTATGATCATAATTAATTGATGATTTAATTAAATATCCATATTTCTTGTATCATGGATATGATTATCCCTTTAGTCGTATACCATTTTGACATATGGTGTTGACATTGAATAATATTTAGTTAACTGGGGTAATATTGACAAATGAATATCCACTAATCAATATGGATATTTTTATAATTCATAGTGTTCATGAATTAAATATATATGAATAATTATTCGGACATATAGTGGTGGGTGGGTGCTAGAATTATATAGCCCCTATATTCATTGATAGGTCTCGTAAGACAAAACTGTTGACAACAAACCCTTCAAGTTTGTTTCCAATAATAATTATAAATGTTTTTCCTAATGACATGAATTATTTTATGAACAGTTATGATTATCCAAGATATTTTCATTATGAAAAAAATCCATGGATGCATTTTCATTATCATTTTTTTATTACATGTAATTTTTTCAATTATTTACCGTTCTATTTTTTATTCTCTATTTATTATTTTTATCTTATGATTTATTTATATTTTTACTTTTTCAAACCCATTCAAATCATTTGAGGTCACCTTTTTGTTTTTTCCATCCCCGAGTTGTGAGGATGAAATCCTTGAATAAGTTTCAATGAAGAATTTTATTTTTTATAGTTATGTTAGATTTTTAATTTTCAACTTAAAAATTAAATCATTTATATATATAATTCTTAATACTACATAACTGATCAGTCTATGGTTATGTGATCTCTTGTATCTATTGAATTGTAATAAAATAAATATTGTCTCAAGGTGATTGGGGTCTGGGTTGTTACATCCTGTATAATAAATATAGAGTTATTATAAAAATATTCCATAACCATATTCAAATACATCATACTATATAATATTTATTTATAATATGTTATCATCCTTTTATTAAAAATATTTTTATATTATTATTCCTAGTAATAACTTCTTCATTTTTTATGTCTGTTTTTGATTGGTAGATTCAGTCCATGTATGTTGATCAGGGATACATAACATATAAAACTAAAATCAGTATATCAATATCATATATATATATATATTATATGTTAATTTATAGTAATTTATATTTTTTAGATATTTAAAAGGGAATTGCACCATTCATGGATATGGTTGGTCATATGTTGCATGAACAATGATTTCATTTTTCAGTGAATAGAAAAAAAAATTAATGGTAAATAGTATTTCACCATAAAAGTAATATTATATAATATATATTTATTAAATATATATTTTTTACCATTCATGTTAAAATAAAATGAAAAAATAATCACATTGCTTCATGGAGGCAGTAGTTCACACATACACACGAGTGACGTTATCGTTTTCCAACATGTTAGAAGGTAATAAGGTAAATGTGATATTAATATAAAAAAGTATAATTATTTCATATATTTCATAAATATATATTCATTACATTAATCATTATATCCATTTATGTGAGGTGTTTATTGGAAACGAATTACATCGGTTTGTGAGGTGGTAGTCTGTCATACACAAGATCGATGGTTTCATTTTCCATTTGATAGAAGAGGATATAGATACAAATTATTCTATATTAAAATGACATATATATATATATATTTACAGTGGATACTTATTTTTATATATAATAACTATTAAAACCTAATTTAACGTGGTAATAAAAGAAGTTAAAATGAAAGATCATGCTGAAGATGATTTTTTTTAGAAAAACCTCTTTTGGATCTCTAATTGAGAATCCTAGGGATAGAATATTTGGGAATAAAACAAGATCTAGATTATTTAAAATAATTTTTTGAGATATTTTAATAGGTTCTATTCAATTTAAATGGATAAAAATGTGTAAATAAGTGAATAGAGTTGGTGGACCACTTGTATTTTTTCAAATATTTACAACAAGGAAAAGTAACTTTCTTTTAAAATAGGATCCAAAAAGAATGATTACATAAAATAATTTGTTATAAGGTCTAAATAATGCAATAAAATACAAATTGTATAATTTTATTTTATCTTAACACTTGTCTTTTTATTTTAAAATTGGTAAACCTTATTTAATCTTAAGAGTGATAAGATATTTTTAATATTTCAACTATTCAATATGCCGAAAATTAAATTTTAAATTATCTCATAATATTAGTTATGATAATTCAAAAATATTAATCTATTAAATCAAATTAAATTAAAAAATGTGGGAATATTTATTTTAAATATAAACCAGCAATCGTGATAAAAAGAAGCTTTTCAAAGAAAATGATTTGTTAATTACAAATATTTTATATATAAAAAATTTAAAATAAAATTAATTCCAATGACTAATATTTAATTAATAATAATTTATTCTCTATAAATTAACATTTAAAATTATTTTTAAATAAAATTTAAATTTGTAACTTCTTTAAACAAAAATACATTTTTAAAATTAAAAAACAATATTTTCAACTATTCATAAAATGTTTAATCTTTTCATAAAATGTCAATATTTAAATCAAAAATAAATTTTATATATTTATTTTCAATGTATTTTTTATTTTAATAATTATGTTCATTTTTTCAAATCCTTTTTCTAAAACTATAAAAAAATTATATTAAAATATGTTTTCCAAATGCCCTAAAATCATGTTTTAGAAATCCAATGTTTTTAAGAATAAAACGTGACTTACACTTTTATAAAACATATAAAAAATATTAGAATAATGATAAAAATTTTATTTAATATATAATATATAATTTCATTTAAATCATTCAAAAAGTGTTATTATTTAAATTTACTAATATAGAAACACATTGTTCTCATAAAATGAGTTTTCTAGAAAAAAAATTATTTTAATTTCAAATGATATTTATTTTCCTGTATAAACAATTAATTAAAAATAATTTTATTCTATAGATTTTTAAACAAAATATTTTTCTAATTTATATAGTCTTATTAAGACCCTAAAATTTTATAGTTGTGTTATAATGATATACATTATTAAGGTTCATTTATTCTTATGGTTGTGTGTGTCCCAAGATATTAAATAATTTATTTAAAAATAAATATATTATACTATATAGCGGTGTTATATTAGTCCATTAATATAATAAATTATCTTAAAAATTCAAAAAATTCACCTAATGATAAAATTTAAAGAGTTATTTATCATAATTTCATTAGGTTCCCATAACACATCTTCAATATAATGATTTTCACAAAGTACTGTTACCAGTTGAGTCATCCAATTCCTTGGGTCTTAGTCTCTAGTGTCCTGAATCCGAATAGGATCCTTATATTAAGATATATCTTGTTCCACTTCTATTTCTTCACAGGTAAGAAAATGTGATGGGCATATCATTTACTTATTTTATAAATAGATATGGAAAACAACATGTAATGTAGAAAAGCTATGTCTTATTTCTAAGGGGTAATCCATAACTCTAATAATTTCAAGAATTTGAAAATGTCTATTCTATGTAGGTCTCAATTCTCCATTATTACTAAATCATATAACACCATTCTATAGATATTATTTTCATAACACATGATCTATCACATAAAATTAGAAACCATTCTGTTGGTTATTTTCCTAGTTCATTTTCCTTATTTGGATTTCTTTATAATGGGTTTGAATAGTATTTAACTTTACCATTATCTCCTCCACATGTTCTGGGCCTAAAAACATCCATCAACTATCTTTATCCCAATAAGTTTATGTATGGAATCACTTTCTGCATAATGCTTCCTACGACACTGTTTGATTACTATAATAGATGATACTATACTCAGAGAACTCTACCATAGTAAAATATTATCCCCACATAACTTTTAATGTCAAGTGAGAAATACATAACTATGTATTATAATGTTTTAAAAGTCCATTATGACTATCCATCCATCTGATGAAGATATTCAATGCTAAAATGAAGCTCGGTAAGAAGATACTTCTGAATACTTTTCTAAAATTTTGAGGTCAATTCTAGATCATGATAGGACATAATTGAAATAGTCTCACCATGATTTCTTACACCTTCATTGATAAAGAACAATTAATGGTACTATTTAGGTAATTATTTATTTATAAATAGAAAACAAGCGGGTTACAAATAAAGATCAACAATAACCCATATTGAATCATTATTTCTAGAATTATTTTGTAGTCCAGTGACAAGTTCTATATTAATTTCATCTCATTTTCATATAGGTATAGGATGAGGTTTAATAAATACTCTAGTATTATGTCTCTCATCATTTACATTTTGATAAACTAAACAATATGGAATATAATCACCAATTTATTTCTTCATATTATCCAATAAATAATTTTTCATTAAGTATCTATATATCTTGGTGATACCAAGGTGTTTATAAAAATTAAAACTAAGTGCATCATCTAATATTTCAATTTCTAGATCAGGTATATATGGAACACATTGCATCTTTCCAAATATTATATTTAAATCTTCATATAAGAACACAGTTAATTTCCCATCATTTAGGAATTTAATTTTCTTATGAAAATTTTTATCATCACGCTAAGAAATTGGAATCTTTTATAATAAATGTGGTATTTTATTCAATTGAAAAAAGGAGTGACATTTCACCTTACATAATAATTATCAAATCAATCTATGTGAAACCCATGGATATAGGATCCCTACCAATCCTCATTTTTATCAAAAATCCATGACCATTTCTTCATAGTTCGTTTTCTACCTTATTATATTTTCCTGGATACTAGTGTTTTGAGAAATCATAATCAATAAGTATATCGAGCCATCATATGTTCCACATTTTGATCTCTTTCTATGATAATATGTATGTTATACTATTAGGATCTATGTATATTTCACATCTTTAATCATAGATATATTTTCACCATTTCTTTAAATCAAATATTATTGTTTTCAAAGAAACATAATCAGTTATATAGTTTTTATCATGATTTGTTAACTGTCGTGATAAATGTGTAATAAATTTACCATTAATCATAAGGAAGCAAGCAAGTACCTTCATTGATTCATCACTATATATCACAAATCCACAATTTTATTATTATAGATTCATGATGAGATCAATAAAAAATATCTTATTCAATAATTTAAAATGTTCTTCTCATTCCTTTCCAAAATGATCATAAACCCTTTATGAGTGTTCTTGTTTAACGAGTTATCCAACCGAAAAAAATTACTAAAGAATCACTAGTAGTAACCCTTAAAAAAGTGATACTATGTACCATATATATATTCGTTAGTCTAGTATGTTATTGTAATGGCTTTCTTTCGACAATATAAATGGTATTCCGTCCATGGAGAAAATATTGTCAATAAAATAATTTTTATGAATCCCAAATTCACACTATAAAATTCTCCTATAAATATTTTCGAATTAGAGTCTCAAAAAAGATCAAAATGTGGTTCCCATTATTCTCAAAACTCTTATTTTACACCAAATATAATTAATAAATAGCAAAAAAATTCATGATATTATTGGAATACTATGTTTATTATGTAACAACCCCAGTAGGCCAAAATCCCAATAAACTCAGCTATACCGGAGCCTAGCCCTCTGGCAGATGGAAGTCCCCCCTGCATGCAAATTATTGTCCCCCAATTCAGGCTAGCCTAGATAACATGTGGTAGGAATTTTCCCTGGCCTGATGATGATTTAAATTTCCTCCCCCACAACTCAAACCTATGACCACTTTCTTTACCGCCAATCGGGAAGCGTTACAAGTACAACCGAGCCCGTGGTCTCAGGTTCGATTTGCGGGGAGGTGATTTATATCCCCATCAGGAAGGGGACAGTTTTTCCCCATGTTATCTTGGCCAGTCTAAGGTGGGGGTCTTTAATCTTCTAGAGGTCTGGGCTCAAGCATGTCTGAGTTTGTTGGGCTTTAGGCCTACTAGGTTCGTTTCACATTAGATCAATGAAAAAAAATATGCATTAGTCCATACAAATGATATTATTTTAAACTCATAATGGTCATAATATATATGAAGTTATGTATATGGAATATAAAAAATATTTACTCATATTTTATGAATTCTAAAATGATATACAATCTTAGAAAATTATTAAACTCTATGACGTTGATTGAATAATTCATTAATATGAAGTAGAGGATACTTATTCTTTATCGTAACATCATTAATTTCCCTATAATTAATACACATACTCATAAACACATATTTATCCAAATTAAAAGAATAAAGGATCCCCAAGGTAAAAGACTAGTAAATATAAATCCCTTACCACACATTTCCTTTAGTTGTTTCATTAATTCCCCAAATTCAATGGGTTCATTCTATAAGGATTGTTTTATATTGGTCTTTCATCAGGGATTAAATCAAAGGAAAACTCAAATTTTCACTCAATAGTATGTTAGGGTAATTACTAATTTAATAAATAAATGTATTCATATATAATATATAAATTCTCAATTTCAAGAATACATTTTGAATCCATAGATATTTTTACCTCTTCATTCCCAAAACTCGCTTTTAAAAAATATACTTAGGGTGCATCTTGACATGACTCAGATGATGAACTCTCTCATCTAAATATAAGTGATTCTACACACTCATAAAAAATAATAATTTCATTATCTTTACAATAAATCATTAAATAAAAAATTTAAGTCCATCCCATACAAAGGATTTTATCAGAATCATCCTTAGGTTTAATAATAAAGTCTGTAAATAGGATGTCACACCCCGATATTTTAAAAGATAAACATCACATTCGATAACATCTGTAACACACAACACAAGTATAAGAAAATCATGTAACACCTCAACACATTATGATATATTAACGTTTAGAGAAATTCAATCTATTTGATAACATATGATATGTCAAACGTCATGATTAAATAAAACACAATACTCTAATAAAATTTCATTATTTATTTCATGATAATTAAAACCTAACTTCATGGTTGATGGGTAATAATATAAATAACTAAATTATGAAAATTATAACGATTGAGCATGATTAAAAAAATTCAATGGGAACCTATTTATTTTAAATATAATAATAATAATTTGAAATAAAAATATGGGTTTTCTAAAACAATCTATTTTCCAAAAAAACTAATTTATCATGGATTATGTGTATAATTTAAAATTAATTTTTGAAACATAAAAAACAATTATTTCATAAATTGTACATAATTTTTTAAAATCACCACATCAAAATTATATTAGGGTCAATTTTTTAGATTTTTTTAAAAGATTCAATTTTTAATTAATAGTAGAAAATACTAATTTTTATTGAAAATGTATTTTAATTTTAATAATTTTCAGTTTATATTTATTCCTAAAATTATTTTTACCAAAAAATTAGTTCAATTATATTGAATCTTTACTAATTTAACTGATTTTAATCAATTTAATAATGAATTTTGACCATAAAACATTTTATACATAAGAGAATTTTTCCTTTGGAAACCACCTTATTCATCACATTTGTTGTCATAATTTTAAATCTATTTCAACTGTATATTTGAATTGATTTAGGAAAAGTCTATTCTGGATTTGGACTTATAACAACATATATTATCCAATGTTTTCAACATAATTTTTTATCATTATGATTAGTTAATGATGTAAAAATTAACTACTGTGATTGAGGTAAAATATGATTTATCATGGGTTAAACAAAAACAGAAGGGTTAAAATAACCTATAAAATTGTCCAACGCCCATTTTCTATGAAAATATAGACCTTATAATATCTAAGGGTCAATAAAGTCTAATTTTAGGAATTTTTATAAATAAAAACATTGATGAAATGTAATTTTTCAAAAATTCAATGCAAGACCTCTCTCCAAATTTAAAAAGGTCACATCCTCTCCTATAATATTCATAATTTCAAAACCATGTTTTTGTTCAATATCTACTATAATAGCATGCTTACCCGCAATCCTATTTAATGTTTTTTTTAAAATATAACCTTGGAAGGATTTTTGTGAAAAAAATCCTTATGTTTTTTTCAAAGAAATGATAACAATCATAATGGAGAATTTTTTATTTTTTTTCTCCTTAAATATAATTAAAATATACATAAACCATGATTATATAATGAAATTGGAATATTATATATACAGGGACATAAATTTTTTAATTTAATGACCTATATCTATATCTTATTCTATCAAATGGGAAATGATATTGTTGATTGTCTATACAGCGGACTACTGCTCAGTGAATTGATGTGCTTTGTTTCCATCAACATCCTTAAATGAAAGGATATAATGATAGATTTAACACATGTATATGATTTTTTTGATATTATTATACTTATTTAATTATAATTGTATAAAAACCTTATTAAATTTCATGACACTTATAATATGATAATATCACCTGTGTGATTTGAAGGCAGCCACCTCATGATGTGATGTGGTTATTTTTTCACTTTAAGTTTACTTGAAAAATAATAAAGATAAATTTAATGGATATATATAATATTTTTTACAGGATATTTAATTTATAAAATTAATATATCACCCACTTTCATTCCCTTTCACTCCTTTATGGAATTATATCATCACCTATACCTCCCTAAGGATTTACAAATTGATTTATTATAGAGTGAATTCAACATTGAGTTTATGTGAAACAAACACATTGATATGAATAGAAGATAGTTATAACCTAGCTGTTAGACATTATTATTCTACACTTATGAGTTAAATTTTGAAATACTAGGATATGTGGTTGTGATTAGTAATATATTTAGAGTTTGATAGGATCAACATACATTTTTTGTGAATAGTAACTTAACCATATTAATAGTAACATACCCTTATGGATAGTAATATACCCTTATGAATTGTATCCTCACCAATGTATTATTAAATAAAATATATAAACCCTATAAAAAAATATAATAATTTAAAAATTAATAATTATGTGTAGTTATTTTTGTGGCTAATAAATATTTAATTACAATTCCAAATTAATAAATTAATAAATTAAAATCAATTTTAAATTTGAAATTTGTATTATTAAAGTAAATAGTGATTTCATATAAAATTTAAATTTCTTTTATTTTGAAAATTATATTGGAAAATGGAGATCATTTTTAAATTCTACACATAGAAAAATCATTAGGTAAATTTTTTGATATTTTTAAAAAAATACATGAATTTTTAGTGAATAGTGAAATTCAATAATTTATAAAATTTTCTAGATAAATGAATTTTTGCATCATGAGTGAGTCATGGTAGATGAAAATAGCCTTTTTTTAGAATTGACATGTACATATTACTATTTTTAGTCTCATGAATCAAGATAATTCATATTATTGATCCGAAATAATAAAATAATGATTAAAATAATGGAAAACCCTTCTTTCCTCCACTATAAAACCCACACCTCAGTACCTCTTATCATCACTATTATCTGCCTTGATGCTTATCAATGTTCTACTGAAAAAACTCTCTAATTGTAACTCCCCACATTAATGAGCCCTTCGTCTGGCCAAATTTCCAATACACCTCCCCTTATGGAGGTTCTCAAGGAGGGCCTTTTAAGAGGTAAACACTCTTCTATTTTTCATTTAATTTCATTGTCAATTATTTTTTTTATCATCGTCTCAAAACTACCACTATACAAATGATTATGGTAACCATAGTATCATTTTTATACTATAATTTTATCATGTTAATGGAATATCGTTCCTCTAACTACTATCTCCCCCTATATTATTTTTTAAACTAAATCATCATCCAGGAGGTGAAGATTTACAACCTTCATAGATGATGAACCTTAATTCATCAATTTATCCTTCAAGAATGGTCATTAAGAAAAATATAGTTGAACTAGAGAATCATAGGTGTATTATATAATATTAAATGTTCTAGAACAATTATATACAAAATACTAATTCAAATGATAAATTAGTTTTTAATAATCAAAATATCACCAAAATAATCTAAATGGTTATCCCTAATGTTTTATCTAATAAATCATCTTCGTACCCTGTAACCAAATGATATACATACCAATTTAAAATTATTTATGTTAATTAATAATATATAATTTCAATTATGGATAATTATTACAATTCCACATGAACTCCATTGCATATAATCAATCAAACTGATCATCAAATCAAGGAAATAAAGGCTTCAAAACGACAGAATTCAAACTTATAACATTCCAATAAGAACATAAATGAACATAATAAAACTATAATGAAGAAAATAAATTTATATAAGGTTTTTAATTAGTTAATTAATATATTTAATTTGATTATCTAGGATATTAAAGTCAAGTTGGGAATAAATTTGGACACAAGGTAAGGACTTTCTACCCCTACCTCCATATTCATTTGTGTTACTCATCTTATCTACAAACCACAATGAAATTATTATTTATTCATATTTACTCATCATATATTCGTTAATAATTTTTTATATATGTTTAATAACTATAATTATTCATTCTTTTATGGGTAGTTATATGTTGTAAAAGTATCTTCCATGAATTTTTCTTAATAGAAAAGTTTAATTCAAGGGAACTTCTTGAATTCTTACCTATGTTCAAGTACATTTTATAAAATATTTTTTGAAACCATTATTTTTCTAAAATAAATTATTTTGTTATGAAAAAATATATTATTACACTTCAAGATTTATAAAAATATTATTCCAAAATAACTCTTATTTTCAAAGTAAAATATTAGATCATTCAGGATTTACTCGATGATTTTATAATAGTATTTTCATTTCTTTCAAAATTCTTGTTGATTGTTATGTATAATTGGTAATAATAATTTATTATATCATATAAAATATTTTATTTAATGGTTTATTATTAGTTTTACTATGGATATTCTATCTTAAAACTAATCACCATATTACTCTAAATAGTTAGTGTAGATGTTTGGGGAATGTTATTTACATTTAATAGGATTGTTTCAATATGAATGTATATATTGTTTATGTTTATCCCTATTCATAAGATAAATTATTTGGGATTATTAAATGATAGATGGTTCCCACTATAGCCCCTTTATGAATCAGTAAGTATCATGAGGCCAAATATATATGGACTTGGCTAAGCCCTTGCCCATTTTCAGATATGGTTTTGGCTGAGGTCATAATTATGTTTAGATGTCTTGGTCGAGGACTTGATGGTATTTTTCATAATTTATTTTATTATAAAATTCCCTCATTATAAAAATTTATTGTCTATGTGGTTATTTCATTATTATAATTCCCATGATTATTCTTCATTATGGAATTATATATTTATCCCATATTCGAGCCATATTATTTTTAAAATAATTTTTAATGTCACGTGATTTTAGTTATTCATCATACCTAATGGTTATGTTTATGATATCATACATTGTATTTATTACCATTAATAAGCATATAAGATCACACCTATGTTATTTTTTATTTTCCTAGGATGTGAAGAAGAAAATAATGAATGACCTCAATGGGTAACCTATGTGTTATGGTTATTCAGAAATGAATTTTCATATTTTATTTAGTTTCATTTTTTAATTTTGAATTTATCTATGTATATGGTTATCCAAAACAAGTAAACTAATTAATTTATTTCATTTATGAAATTATTAAAATCAAGAAATTGAAAGGAATTAATCCACCATCTTTAATCGACTAGGTTTGGTTCCTTACATTTTGTATCAGTGAAATTTTAGTAGAGGAAATGAAAACTAGATTTAGAAAATGTAGATTATGGAACAAAACCCTAGGATATAATTTTAGGATATACATAGAAGAACATCCTATACTTTTGGTAAGTAAGTGATTGAGTTGACATTCCTAGAAAATTCATCCTTTTATAGATACTACAAGTGGATGTGGTTAAAACAAAGATGTACCATAGAGTAATAACTCTGTAAAGTTGTTTTGGGCTTGACCATGGTTATCGTAGTATATGAAAATGGGTCTTACTACACAAATGGTTTGACACTCCTAAGGGATATGCATAAGATAATTCTAATTTTATTTAAAATCCATTATAAATGAGTTAAAAGTATATTTTTTCTCAAATAAATGATATTTATAATTGTGAGATTATCTATACATAGAATTTAAATATTTATATGTATCTTGATAGTTGAGACAACAAATTATGATTCATAACCTAATACAGTGTGTAAAGTTATTTAGAAATGTCACCTTATGGAAGGAATGGAAGCTGTATCAATAAATGTATCCCATATAGGGATTTATCTACTATGAAATATAATGATATTGATATTGGTTATATGAATGGTGTTGAGAAACTAATAACTATACTAGGACAACTGACTCCGGTTATGAAAAATAACCTTACCAGTTTGAAGCATCCTGATCTAAAATGTTGAGGAGAAATGATAGACATCTTTATGTGACAATAGCCTCCATCAATCAATGGTAATACAAATCCATTGGTAGTGGAGCAGTGGATATGTTCTTTCAAGAAGGTAATTCTCGCATTGGGATGTAACTAAAGAGATAATTTTTTAATTGTAGCTTTTTGTCTGTCTGGAGATGTGTATTAGTGTTGGTCATTAATTCTAAACACAAAGGAGGAGAAATAAAAAGAATAAATGGAAGAGGGTTATTATTGAAATTTTTCTAGAAAAATGACTTCCTCGTGAACGATGAATGGATATGGAGATTAAATTCTTGTGCCTCAGACCAAAAGTGTATGAAAACATTTAAAAATATTAATCCAACATTACAAGGTTTGCAATAAATATTAAGGAATATATACAAAATCCATGGATCAAGATTGATTGATTCTGTGATGGTTTATAATCATTCCTCCAAATGAAAATATTCTCCCAAATTCTCTCATCATACAAAGACATTATCTCTATAGAGAAATATGTGAGATATATAAGAGTCATAAGATATTTAAATATATCTCCTCACAAAAGAATAGTATAAGTCAAAGATGATGGCTTTAACTACTCAAGGATTATGATTTTTCAATACATTACCACGTAGGAAATGAAAATAAATTAGCAAATTCATTAAGTAGAATGAATAATGGAGTCCTAATCAAATTAATCATTAAAAAGGATCTTATATACATAAATCTAGTTATTATGGATAGAGAATTATTATTTAATTTGAAACGTCATTACTTTGTAAATTTTTTCCCAACTATATTTATTATAGAGGATTAAAATTTCACAGTTTTTGGAAGACTGTTTTTAAAAGAATATTAATGGTGTGAATAACGGGATGTTGGCTGACATTATGTGTGAGGATGGAATTCTAAAATTTGGGGAGATATAATGTGTTCCCTATACACCCCGTGTGTAAAAGGGAGTTGTTTGATGATTCTCATAGCTTGAATTTCTATATACTCCCTTGTATCACTAAATTGTATAGAGATTTGAAGGAACATTTATGGTGGGACAACATGAACCTAGAAATTGATGATTATATATCAGTATGATTAGTGTGTCATTAAGTGAAGGTCGAAAAACAATATCCTTGAGAATTCATGAAACCTACAAGTATTTATACATGGAAATGGGATGAAATCCCCATGTATTTTGTTATTGGATTACCAAAAACTCCAAGAAAAAATAATTCAATATGGGTAATTGTTGATCGACATAAAAAATTGGCACATTTCCCCGCTATAAGGGAGGATTATTCACTAGAGAACCTAGAATGACTCTACATTAATGAAATTGTAAGACTTAAAAGAGAATCCCTTTAAATAGTTTATGATCATGATCCTTTATTTACATTGAAATTATTGAAATGTCTTTAGAATGATTTGGAAAATGAGCTTCATTTGAGTACTACTTATCACCACCCAAACTAGCGATTATTTAGAAAGGATGATCCAAACTTTAAGAAGACATGCTGAGATTGGGTTCAATTGATTTTCATTGTATTTGGGATCAGTATATACTATTGGAAAGTTTTTTCTACAATAACAGTTCCCATTCTAGAATTAAAATGGAACCATACATAGCATTGTATGGAAAGAGATGTGGTACACCATCTTGTTGTGATGTAGTTGCTGAAAGGACGCTTGTGGTCCCAATGCTTATAGAGAAAACAAATATGAAGGTTAATATTATTCAAACACATACAATGAAACTCAATTCAAGAAGCATATCTATGTGGATAATCATAGGAAGGATTTGGAATTTTAAGTGGGATATCATGTTTTCATAAAAGTATCTCCATGGAAGGGTGTTATAAAATTGGGAAAGAAAGTAAAATTGAGCCCTAGGTACATTGGTACTTTTTAAATTCTAGAGAGAATATGAGCTTTGGTTTATCATTATGAAATTCTTATTATCCTTTCTAAGGTACACAATGTGTTCTATGTCACGTTTTTGAGAATTTTCATGCCAGACCCAACACATATACTCACATCTGAATGTATAGAATTGGAACCTGACAAATCTAACTATGAAGAGATTACCCATATTATGGACAATAAGGAACATATGTTTAATAATCAGATGATTTTTCAGGTAAAGGTACATTGGAAAAATAAAAAAAATTAAAAGGTGACATGGGATCCTGAGTAGGTTATCATGAGGATCTTCCCAATGATTTTTATGAGGTAAAATTAGGGTAATTTTGAGGAATAAATATTCATAATGGTGGAAGAATGTAACACCCCATGGATTTAAAAGTTGAATATTATATAATTCATTTAAAAATGATTCTATGCAAAATAGACCCTTTCATATTTACATGAGATGGATAGAACCTTGCCAACAAACATAATTTTTCCTCTTGTATGATTTGAATTTCGATGAACTTGCATACACAATTGTGATCAGTCAGATATTTATACTCTGATAGGATCAAAATATATATTTTTGGAATATTAACTTTCCCTTAATAATAGTAACATATCCATAAGGATAGTAATGCACCATTATGGAATGTAATCTCATCCATGTAAGTATAAATAAAATTTCGGCACCTTATAAATGAAATTGAGTATTTTAAAAATTAATAATTAAGTGTTGGTATTTTTGGGATAAATAAATATTTAATTAAAATTTAAAATTAATATAATTAATTTTCATAAAATGTATTCCAAAATTAATATTTTGTTTTCCTATTATTTTTGGAGAATTTTATGAGACCTGAGTTAATTTTTGAATGTATTATAAAATAGTTTTAAATTTAAAAAAAAATTCATATAAATAGTAATTTTAATAAAAAATTTAATTTATATTATTAAGAAAATTATTTTGAAAAAATGGTTTTAAATTTTTAATTCTACATGTAAAAATATGTTTAGGGTGATTTTTTTATATTTTTTTGAAATACATGAATTTATGGTGAATAGTGAAATTTGATAATTTACGAAATATTCTACATAAATGAAGTTCTACATCATTCTTGATTAATGGATATAGTAAATGGCCATTGGTTGAACTAACATGCTCCTATTAAAATATTTAGTCACAATAATCAATACTATTCATAATAATGATCAAAAATAATAAAATAATGATTAAAATAATGGAAAACACTCTTCTCCTCCACTATAAAACCACCCCTCACTCCCATTTCCCTTCACACCTATATTCCTTGAGTCTTTTAAAATTTATTCCCAAATAACCTAAACTATTCCCTCACCATTTCCAATAGATCTTGTTCTTTCCAAAACAACAAAACCCCTCCTCTTAAAGTGGTTCTCAAGGAAAAAATTTCAATAGGTGACCCCTTTTACTTTTTCTGTTCATTTCATTTTCAATTTATTTTATATTCTTATCATATACACATATATTCTGTCCAAATGATCATGAAAAATATATTATAATCTATAAAATTTTATTATTTCATTTTAATATAAAATTATTTCTCCAACTACTCTCTCTCAAACTTTTATTTTATAAACAAAATCATCATCCTGGAGGTGCAGATTAACAACCTTCCTGGATGAAGAACCTTCATTCCTCTTTTTATCTTTAAATGTTGGTAGTGAAACAATATTTATGGTTTATCTATAAAATAATAGGTTATTTTGACCTATTAAATCTTCTAGAACTAGTATGTATACATAATAATAATTCATATGACATATTAGTTTTTAACAGTTGATATATCACCAAAAAAATCTAAATGGTTATCATTAATGTTCTATCAAATAAATCATCCTTATACCATGTAGAAAAATGATATATATAAACATTTTATCATATGTATGTTCATTGATAATATATTAGTTCAATTCAATTGAATTATATCATTTCCACATGAAATCCATTGCATATAATCCTGAAAACCGATCATGAAATCAAGGAAACGAACACTCCTAAATGATAGAATTCAATCTTATAAGTTATCCATAAGGATATTAATGAAAATAATAAAAATATAATGAATAAAATATATATATATATAGGAATATAGATTAGTTAATTACTTTATTTAATTTTATTATCCCAAACATTAAGGTCAAGGGAAGAATACATTCGAACACAAGGTAAGGATTTTCTACTAGAACCTCCATTTTCATTCGGGTCACTCTTACTCTCTTATTAACTCAATGAAATTATTATTTATTCATATTCACTACTCATAAATTATGTTTGAATTTTCTATATTTGTTTACCAACCATAATCCTTCTTTCCATTATATATAGATACATTTTTTTAAAATGATATTCCTAAAACTCTTCCCGAAATACAAGCCTAGTTCAAAGGATCTTCTCAAATCGTTACCTATGATCAAGTACACTCTATAATATGTATTTTTCCACATTTATTTTTCTAAAATAAATATTTTTGTTATGAAAATCTATAATAGTTCACTTATGTTTTCATACAACTATTGTTCTAAAAGAACTTTTCTTTTAAAAGTAATGGAGTATTACTTCAAAAATTACATGATGATTTTATATGAGTATTTTCATTTGATTCAACACTCTTGTTGATTATTATTTATAATTGGGACTAATATTTTATTATATAATCTACCATAGTTTATTTAATGGTTCATTTTTATTTTAAATATGGATGTTCCATCTTGAATCTATTTATCATAGTACTCTAAATAGTTAGTGTTTATGTTTGGGGAAAGTTATTTACAATTCATATGATAGTTTCAATATGAATGTATATGTTGTTTATGTTTATCCAAAATTATATGAAGAATTAATTGGACATGTTACGTGATGGGTGGGGCCCAGTACACCCCCTTTATGTATAGGTAGGTCTCATGAGACAAAACAAATTTGGAATTGGTCAATGTCTTCCCCATGCCTAATTTTTATGTTTATGATATCTTCTATTGTATTTCATTCCTTTACTGAGAATATGAACTCACTCATTTCCTATGATTTATTTTCCCAAGATGCAAATAAGTAAATTAAGAATTACCTATAGGGGTAACCTTGTAGATATGGTTATTCTCCAAGGAAGTTCCATATTTTATTTCTTTTATTGTTATAATGTTAAACTAATGTGTGTATCTATTTTTCCAAAACTACTAAAATAATTCATCCCTTTGGGAAAAAACCTTATCCTATTGAATAAAATGTAATGAATTGAGTCATATGCTCCAAGAAACACAATTTGAGTCCTTACAGTTGGTATTAGAGGATGTTTAGTAGAAAAATTGGAAATTAGATTTAGAAAATATAGATTAGGGAACAAAACACTACAGAAGATATGAGGATAAACATTTTGGAACATCCTAGAATTTCGGTATGGAATATATTTTTTGGATTTTCTTAGAAGATAAATCACTATCTGGATACTATAATTGAACTCTATTCAACCACATATGTACCTAGAAGTAACAACTCTAATGAGGAGTTTCAGGCATGAACAAGGGTAACCTATTACATGAAAACATGCTTTATTGTGCACATGGTTTGACACTCCAGGGGGTATAGTTAGGATAAATTTTATTTTCATTACAAGACATTATTAATTATTTAAAAGTAAACTTTTCCACAATGAAATTATGTTTAGGATTGTGATATTATCTATATATAAGATTTAAATTTTTTTAAGTATTAAGCAAGTTGAGACTATAAATTATGTTTCATATCCTAATCTAATGTAATCTGTTAAATAGAAATGTCACTTTTTGGAAGGAATATAAATTGTATCAATGCACATATCTTATGTACGAATTTCCCTCATATGAAATATGATGATATTGTTACTGGAGATATGACTGGTGATGATAAAATTATAAGTATAATTTGACAATTGAATCAATATAAGAACATTCATCATACTCGATGGATTATCCTACTCTAAAATGTGTACGAGAAATGTTAGACTTCTTTATGTGACAACACCCTCTATTATTCCATGGGGCTACAAATCCAATCTTAGTGGAGTTGTCGATAAGTTCTTTAAGGAGGGTATTTCTCTATTTGGGAAGTATTGAATGAGATAAGGTTTTCATTGTAATTTATAATCCATTGGGAGAGAAATATCAAAGGTGGTCATTAATTAAAAACACTAGGGTGGAGTAATAAATATATGAAATGGAATGGTTGGATTTTATGGAAATTTACCAAGAAAAATATTTTCCTCTGAATAGAAAGTGGATTTGGAGAAGAAATTATTGAGTCTATGACATAAAGTGAATGAAAATGTTACAATGTATGAAGTAATCTTTTCAAGGTTTTCAAGACATATTCAGACTATATACCTAATCTAAGAAGCAAGATTGATCCATTTTATTAGGTCTTAAATCTATTTCTTTGAACAATACTAATCTTCAATATTTCTCATCATATTAATACATTGTCTCTATTTTGAATGATATAAGATATATACAGATCATAAAAGCTTAAAATATATATTCTCATAAAAATAACTCAATATAAAGAAAATGTGATGGCTTGAACTACTCAAGGATTGTGATTGATCCCCAAAATACCACCCATGAATTGAAAATAAGGTAGATACTGCATTAAGAAGAAATGATCATAGAAACATAAAAAGTTGAGCGTTGGAAAGTATTTTATGTATATAGATCTAGTGAGGATGGATACTGAAATTATTAAAAAAGGATAAAATAATTACCTTTTTAGTTGGTTTCCCAACATTCTTTATTAGAAAAAATTAAAACATCTCAGTTTGACGATGATAATATTCAAATGAATATTAAAGGTGAAAATGACGCGATGTTGGATTACATCATGTGTGATGATGGAATTCATAAATTTGGGAAGAGGATATGTGTTACCTCTATACCTAAGATGAAAGGGGAGTTATTAGATGATTATAATAGCTCGAATTTCCCTATTAAAACTACTATCAGAAGAATGTAGAGATATTTGAAAGAACATTTTTTGTGGGACAACAAGAAATGGGAAATTAGTGATTATGTATCTAGATGATTAGTTTGTCAGCAAGTGTTGGCTGAACAACATCATCCTTGAGTATTAATGCAACCTATACCTATTCCTAAAAATAAATGGGTTAACATCACCATATAATTTTTCACATAATTACCCTAAACTCATTGAAAGAATGATGCAATATGTGTAATTATTCATCAACTTATGAAATCAACACATTTATTCTCTATAAGGGAGTATTTTACACTACAGAACCTTGGAAAACTCTATATCAATGAAGTTGTAAGATGTAATGGATAACCATTTTCAATAGTTTTTGATCATGATCCTTGATTTACATTAAAATTATGGAAAAGTATTCAAAAAAATTTGGACATTAATATTCATTTGAGTACTGGTTATCACCCACCCCGCCAAATTTACGTGTAGTCTGGACGGAAAATATGAATATTAAAATACATGTTGATATTATGATCGGTAAATGTTCATGGTATTTGGGATTATTATTAACCTTTTGTCTAGTTTTACTATAATATTAGTTTCTATTATATCATTCAAATGGCACCATTTGAAGCATTTTATGGAGTGATTTTTCATACACCAACATTTTGCGAAGGATTTAGTGAATGGCAGCTTGTGGGACCATAGCATATGGAGGAAAAAAGAGAAAATGTAAATACTATTCAAACCCATATCAAAGACGCTCAATGTAGGAAACATAGCTATGATAATAGTATAAGGAAGGATTTGGAATTTCATGTTGGATTTCATGTTTCCATAAAAGTATCTCCATGGTAGGGTGTTATAATATTTTGGAAGAAAGGTAAAATAATCCCTAGGTACCATGGTCATTTTGAAATTCTAGAGATAATTTGAGTTGTAGCTTATCATTTACCAATGTTACCTTCTTTTTATAAGGCAAAAAATGTGTTCCATACCCCATTGTTCGTAATGTACATTTCAGACCCAACACATGTACCCATATATGAATGTATATAATTGGAAACATACTTATCTTACAAAAAAGAAATTATCCAGATTCTGAACATAGAGGAATATGTTTTCAATATTTTTTTGACTCATCTAGTAATGGTACTTTAGAAATAAACATAAAATTGATGATGTGTTGTGGGATCTTGAGGAGCATATGATTAAGAACTACCAAATTCTTTTTTCGAGGTAACATTTTAGTAATTTCAAGGAAAAAATATTTATAAGGGTGGAAGAATGTAACACCTAAAAGATTTAAAAATATATTTATTATAGAATAAATTTGACACTAAGTCCATGTGAAACAAAAACGTAGATACTTATAAGAGATATTTATAACCTTGTCGTTAAACATAATTTTTCTCTTCTGTGATTTGAATATTGAAACACTATCATACACTATTGTGATTAGTAAGACATTTAGAGTTTGAGAGGATTGACTAACATTTTTGGTTAATATTAACACACCCTTATGAATATTAAAGTAATCTTATGAATAATAACATCACCCATGTAATTATAAATAAATTTTAAGAACATTATAAATGAAATAGAATATTTTAAAAATTAATAATTAAGTGTGGGTATTTTTGTGAGTAATAAATATTTAATTAAAATTTAAAAAATAAATCAATGAAATTAATTTTCATAAAATATATTCCAAAATTGTTTTTTTGTGCAACAATTTTATGTATAATTTTATGAGACCTCACTTAATTTTTGAAAGTACTATAAAATCATTTTTATATTTGAAATCATTATTTTTCTTGTAAATACTAATTTTATTAAAAAACTAAATTTCTCTTATTTACAAAATTATTTTGATAAAATGGAGTAAATTTTTAAAATCTAAAAATTGAAAAATTGTTAGGGATATTTTTGGGTGAATAGTGAAATTCGATAAATTACAGAATATGCTATATAAATGAATTTATGCATCATGCTTGAGTCATGGATCATATAAAGGGTTATCTATTAAAAATAACATTCAATTATTTCTATTTCTAGTCAAAATAATTTTTACAATTCTTTTTCTTGGGCCAAAAATAATAAAATAATGATTAAAAAATGGAAAACCCCTTCTCTCCTCCAATATAAAACCCACCCCTCAATCCGTCTTCACTTCACTACAATAACACTATAATATTATCATCATTATTCAAAAATAATATTTCTTAGTCACTTATCTCATCTAGGAACTCTTAGTCATGTGAAATGACCAAAACCCATCCTATTTTGGAGATTCTCAAGGAGGATATTTTAAAAGGTAAATGTTCTTCCCTTTTCATTTCATTTCATTTTCAATTTATTTTATTTTATTATCTGACCCTCACATCATCTATCCCAATTATAATGATAAATCTAGTATAATTTATATAATGTCATTATATCATGTTAATTTAATATGCTTCCTACAACTACTATCTATCCGTCTTTAATTTTATAAACGAAATCATTTTTTGGGAGGTGCTGATCTACAAAATTCATGGACAACGAACCTTCGTTCCTCAATTTATCCTTTAATGAAAGTCATGAAACCATATTTATGGATTAAATAGATTCTAATATTTTTATTATAACTATTAAATTTTCTGAAACAAGTTTTTATGAATAATAATAATTCATATGACAAATTAGTTTGTAACAATCGAAATATTTCCAAAATAATCTAAATGGTTATCACTAGTGTTCTATCTAATACATCATCATCATACCATGTAACCAAATGATATATATAACCATTAACACATATTTATGTTAATTAAAAATATATAATATCAATTATAGAGAATTATATCAATTCCATAGGAACTCCATTTCTTAAAATCAAGCAAACTGATCATGAAATCAAAGAAACAAACACTCTGGAACGACAGAATTAAATCTTATAACTTATCAATAAGGACCTAAATGAACATAATAAAACAATAATGAATCCAATATGTTTATATATTTTTATTACTTAGTTATTTAATGGAATAAATTTGATAATCTAGGACATTAATGTTATGTGACAAAAACATTCGGACATAAGGTAATGATTTTCTACATGAACCTCCATTTTCATTCGAGTTACTCTTATTCTCTACATACGTCAATGAAATTAAAATTTATTCTTATGTACTCCTCATATATTATTTTTGATTGTTCTATATACTTTTTGAAATAATAATCCTTCTTTATTTTATGGGGAGTTATATGTTTTAATAAGATCTTCAAAAAATGCTTCCCAAAATACATGCTCGATTCAAGGGAACCTCTCTAGTTATTACCTATGTTCAAATAAATTATATGATCTATTTTAGGCTACCCTTATTTTTATAAAATTAATAAATTGTTTATAAAAAATTATATTATTTCACTTTTGGTTTTATTCAAATATTTTTTTCAAAATAACTATTCTTTTCAATATGAAGGAGTATTTATTTAAGAAACTACTCTTTGATTTTTAAGGGAATTATCATTTGTTTCAACACTCTTAATGAGTCTTATGAATAATTATAACTAATATTTAATGATATATTATAACATTGTTTATTTAATGGTTCATGATATTGTTGACTATGTATTTTCTATCTTGAATCCATTCACCACATTACTTCAAATTTTTAGTGTTTTTGTTTTGGGAAAGATATATACATTTCATATGTTAGTTTTAGTAGGAATTTATATATTTTTTATTTTATACCAAATTCATATGAAGAATGAATTTGAATTATTATTTGATGGTTAAATCCTACTATATCCTCTTGATTCATCGTTAGGTATTATGAGACAAAATGGATATGGACTTCGTCGAGGCCTTGAACATTTTCAGACATGGTTTTGGCTGAGGCCTTGATCATTTTTCTATGTCTTAGTTGAGGCCTTGATATATATTTCATAATTTTTGGCATTATACATTTCCTTGGTTATGAAAATTTATAGTCCATGAGGATATTCTACTAGTAGAAAACACATTATTATGCTTTATTATGGAATTATTTATTCTTCCCTTATTGTAGATGTATTATGTTCAAGTTCATTTTTAAATTCATGTGTTTTTTTGTTAATCATTGTGACTAATGTTTTTTATGATATATTCATATTTATTTCATACTTCTAATGATCATAGAACATCACCCCATTCTGATGATTTATTTTCTTGGGATTTAATGAAGTAAATTATGAATTCCCTACAGGGGTAACCTAGGATTTTTGGATGTCCTCAAAAGAATTACAATATTGCATTTCATTTCAAGTTTTAATTTTAAAATTTTTTATGTATCTGATTTTCCAAAACTACAAAACAACTTCATTATTTTGGGATACTACATTCTTTTAATAATCATATTGTAATATTTAATATTTATAACTTTAATATGATATTTTATATTATTTATTTTTAACTTACACCTAGGAACCAGATCCTTAAAAATAGGCATGAAAAAACATGACAATTGACACCTGAAATAATGGAAATAATTAAATATTATTAACAAATGGGTAAAAAATGTTATATTAGGATTCTATATGATATTATAATTTTGAATAGTTTTTTTATGTTTATAAAATTCTAAAATCCATTATAAAATATATTAAAGAATGTAACAAAAAATAAGTGTGATGTAAGGGCCATCATCTCAATTTCCCTTTTTTGAGGCACATAGTAATAGTATGAAAAAATTTATATTATATGATAAATATATTACCCCATTAACTTGTAATATAATAATTAAATAATAATTATTGTTATTTAAATTTTAAATTTTAATTATTTAAAAGGGATTTTATTTAATTTTTTCTTAGTGATAAATAATTTTATAACTCGATGATTTTTTCTTTAGAATATATTACTTATTATTTCTGATTATTATTATATGATTATGAGTGTAAGTAATTTTCACAATATTATATTTTATATAAACATGTTTTATATTAATTTAAATTTAATACACTTAATTTATTCATTGGATAACTCTCAATTTAACATTATGATCCTTGTAAGGGTGTATTTTACAATCCCATTTTAATCAGTATTTTCTATAACTTAATTTACATTGAAATAAACTTTTACATCTTTGGATAATATATCATTTTTATTTTATTCTCATAAACTTATTCATTTATTTTTCATTTAATAGTTCAATTTTTCCTCTTTTGGTACTTAAAATTATTGCAAAAATGTTTTTAATAAAATTTAACTCAATTTCTATATTCATTGAAAAATATTTTTTCTTAAAAACCCTTATTTTCTAAAAATATTTTCAAAAATGGTTTAAAGACTATACAAATTATTTATTAATTTCATTTTTACCAAATTTATTACCTTTTCATAAATATTGTTCAATGTAATCTTCATATCATTTTCAAAACATGAGATGTTTGTTTATCACTGAAAATGTTGAAAAAAATATATTTATTCTAATGTTAATGAAATGTATAGAATTTATCACTATCAAACCCACTCTATGTTTTCATATTAAAATATAGGGATTAGAGGTTACTTTCAATAATTTTCTTTTAAAAATATTTTTTTTTTTTTTAGTTTTAAAAGTATTTTGAATGTAAAAAAGGATATTTTCCTAAATAATGTTTATAAAGAAATTTTTCTAGAATATCATTTCATCAATGATAAAAACACTTTATATTACGTATACTACACTGGGTATATAATTTATTTATAATATAATGTTTCTTTATATATATTTTTATGATCATTTTGATGAAGTAACATGTTGGATTTCACTTTATTGATTCATTTTTATAGATCATTGGACTTTAAATTTACCCAGAATATAAATTTTATTTTTCATGCATCTGTTAATTTATTAAACATTATGTAATTTCTATATATGGTGTTCCTAATTGAAATTTTTTATCTAGGGAAATATTTAAAAAAAATTTCTTTACTCAATATAGATATTTGATGATAAGGCACATTGTTCATGAGCTAAATTTATTATTTGATATATGAGGAATATATTGGCCATGAAGTGATAGGGGCTAGAAATTATATAGCCCATTAATATATCAATAATATCATGAGAGTAGTCATTAATGTAGAAATAAATGGGTTTTTAATAATAGTTGTAAATTGACTTATAAAAGGTATTTCTAATAGATATATCATGATTCTTGACATCATGACGTCCAAAAATTTTGATTTTCCTTCATTAATAATATCATTATTATTATCTATTATTTTTTTCAATTATATTATCTCTAAATGAATTTTATTCTAAATTGTTGACTACTTCCATGTGTGTTCATATATTTACCTTTTCATTATGATCATTCCTTATCTATTAATGATAGTCAACTTATACATTAAATGGATTTTTGTTCAGTTATATACTTTACAATATAAATAATCCTTATCTAATTAGGATATTAAAATTGTCTATTTATCGTGTGAGTTCATTTATATACCATTCCATCTTGAGTATGCTTCAAAATTCATTATATCTTCCATTGTACTTAGCTCTTAGTCGGAATTTGACCTCACCTTTCCTTTTTTCATTTAATAAGAATCCTATAAATGTATTAATAATTATATTCAACAATATTTTAGATGGTATAATGGTATTCTCAAACAAAAAATATTATATTTTAACTTCTGAATTCAAATAAATTACAAACTAAATTATGTATGTGGTTTACCAAGACTATTAAACTAATTAGTCCTTTGGGAATTGATTCCTTATATCTTAAGTCAATTTAAAAAAATAGAAACCATCTTCACGTTACTAGGGATAGGATTTTATAGTTGGAATAGAATGTATATTTAGTATAAATATTAGAAACTAGATATAGGAAATAATAAATTAGTAATAACAACCCTATAATATAATTTGAGGGTATGTATTGAAGAATATAATAATGTTTTGTTAAGGTGGAGATTATGTGGATTCTGATGGAAATACATCTCAATCTAGATACTATAAGTGGATTTGATTCTGGAATAAAGTACATAGGAGAAATAACTACAAAAATGTTGCATTTGGATTAACATAAGAGTTACTATGTGCCTTACAGTAGCCCTTACTATACACGAGGTTTTACACTACTGATAGATATGATTTGATAATTTACAATTTATTTAGTAACTGTTATGAAGGATTTCATAAAAGGATGTAAATAAATAACCAAGGTTAAATAACTAGTTTCTTATATTAAAAAATGCTTTCATTACTTAGACATCCTATAAATGATTATATAGTTTTCTCACTATGGTTACTATTTCTCACACTATGATTTTTTACTTTAGTCGATGGATAAAAATCAAAAAAATCACATTATCATTGAATATTATATATAATTTGGTTTCTTTGAGAAACCAAATGGTATGCTAACTGGATTGAAAAATATCAAGATTATTCCAAATCATATATAAAAAAATATGACTAAAAACATTTACAACCACTAACTCTCAGACTACCCAAAAAATAAGAATAGTGTTTTCTCAAAGATCGAGTGGTGGAGACCATTGAGGAAATAATTATCCATTTTCATCATGGCCAAAATTATAGAAGAGATGCTAAGGAAGGCATTTCAGAAGAATGGAAAATTTTTTTACATGTAAAAAATAATTTCATAAAGGAAATTATTAATGTAATGATTTTTAGACTTTTATGGAAGGAAATAAATTTCATTCTAGGGATCCATTTTTCAATAATTGTTTTAAATTTTTGGAATATGGTTATTATCTGAGTTAATTCCTTATTTTAATGGTTTACTCATAGAACATAGAGAGACCATTGTTGTAAAAAATGGCTGAAGTATTTATAGGGATTGTAAAATTATATTTTTGAATTATTTTTTAAATGTGTTTTTTGTTATAATAATCAACAAAAATATATGCTTTTTTGTTGATTTGGAACCATCTATATATTAAATAACATAAGAGATATACATATGAGAATGGGTTTTTGAGTTTAATATTGATCTGAAGTTTAATATTATAAATTCCCCTTCTAGGTTTTATGTAATGATAGTCTATGATGATTTATGATATTTTGAGAGAAATTTATTGCAAAAAAACATATTGGTTTAGTATAAGATTTAGTAAAAAAATATTTAATGAATAATACCCTTACATTTATGGTAATAAACATAAATATTTTTTAACCATTATGGTTTATCTTATCTTTGATGTTAAGGTTATTATGGTTAATAACACATTGAAAATATTATAATAAATATTATATTATGGTTTTGTATAAAGAAAAAATTTCATGTTGGGTGAAAACCTATCACATACAATAATGCAATGGGGCGTGTACCTATAACTGAAGTATGACAAGGGTTTATCACCTACCACTATCATATGTGATTCTTTGGTTAATATGTAATTATTTTTACTTAATTAATTTGATTAATAAATCTTAATGTTGAACCAATAGTGTTACAATTGAGGTTCATATATTAATAAATTTTTCTAGACATAATTATTTTGGAAGACATTTATAAATATGATGAAATAATTTTTCCAATTTTATAGATTGTATGGTCTATTAAACGTTAATTTTAGTGCTTCAATAATAAAATAATTCATTTTTTGGATATAATTTTCATAGCATAAAAGATAAATTTTAAATTGATCAAAAGAAAAACTAGTTGATTAAATTATGAAAATTAAGTATAAATATAGCATGTAAGTGTATTTCCTCGTGATTATATTTAATATGTTAATGTAATTCCTCAACATTATGAGACAGGATCTTGAAACAAAAAAAGTTCCTATTAACTTTATATCCGATTAATAAAATGGTCTTTTAAATCATCATTGGTTTATGGTTTTGAGGTCCTTAACAATCCATTGATCAATAACATTCTTGTGATCAATAATATTTATATGTCTCTACAATATTTTACTCTTTTCTTTAATGTCCATGACATTACCTCGCACCTATGTTTGCCAACCTGTAAACTAAGTTATGTATTATTTCATATGACCTTTTAATTACATTTCCCTATTGTTAATGGAATATTTTATTAAACCTTTTACAATGGGGGTTTTCCAACAGTGGTAGTTACAAATTTCAAACCCTTGATTATTGTGATCAACAGTATGTTTTGAGGATGCAATTTATTGAACATTGGGAGAATGTATCACCCTGGCATTTTAAAAGAGAAACATCATGTTCGATAACAAATGTAACATGAAACACTAATATTATACGATAAGGTAACACCTAATGACATTATCAAATATTTATTTTTAAATTAATTCTATCTCTATAATATCTCGTAATACACATAATTCCAGAATTAAAAAAAAACAAAATTATAATAACATAATATTATTTAAAATGTGATGGTTGTAACAAAACTATTAAATTGGATGATACTAATTATACTAAATTAATTATGATTTTTTATATTTATAATAAATTTCACTGTTTACTTATTTATAATAAATAAATTTTGAATAATTTAAATAAATTGAAATGTTTTTTGGAAAAAAAATTATTTTTCTAATATGTTGTTTTGTCGCACATTGCGCACATAATTTAAAATTATTTATTACCACTTTTATAAAATAGATCGGATAAAAATAAAATTTACCTCTGAAATAAAAGTATCAAAATTGTTTTAGGGTCCATTTTTTATATTTTTTTGAAATGATTCATTTTTTTAATGAATAGTAAAAAATAATGATTTTTATTGGAAAAATAATTTTCATTAAAATAATTTAGAAGTTAAAATATATTTTAAATTGGATTTAAAGTGAAATTACTTCACTTATATTACAATTAAAATAAATTACATCATTTTAAACAATTTAATATATAATTTTGATATTAAAATAGTCTATACATAAAAGAATTTTTTCTTTGGAAACATGCTTTTTTCGTATCTACAAGAATACCATTAAATTGGATTCATCCAATTCAGTGAATTTAATTTGGAAAAATGTTTTATACTTTTAGAATCATAATAATTTAGAAATATTATAATGCAATATTAATTTTTTACCATTGTGAATAGAATATTTTGTAAAAATTAAACACCATAGTTAAGGTAAAAAAAGATTTAACATAAGGTTAAACTAAAAATATAAAGGTTTAAATGTTATACTATATTTAAAAACACCCATCATCTATAAATATGTCAACCATATAACCTATGATGTTTGATAATGACACATTATGGAGGATTTTTAATGATAAAAATGTGGTTGTAATTGAATATTTTTAAAACGTTCATGTGTGTCATCTCCCTCACTTATAAAAGGCCACCCCTCTCCTCCTCTCTTCACACACCCAATGACATTTATTTAATCAAATAACTTCACAAGTAACTTATTTACTCCCCAAAAACATCTTATAACCATTGTTTTGATAATAAATCCATCCTAGAACAGTGTTTTCTGAAAACCTAAAGAAACTATATGAAGAAGATGAAACATTCTTAAATAAGTGTTTTTTTCATTATTCTTACAGCTCCTTAAAATATTATTAAAACAATATTATATGATAAAATTATTATATTCCATACACTTAGATGTTATTATTTTTATTTCATGACCAATATCCATCTCCCCTTCTATCAAATGGGAAATGAAATCATCGATTGTTTGTATAGAGGACTATCACCTCGTGAACAAATGTAATTTTCTCCATCACCACCTTATAAGGATGGATATAATGGTGGATTTCAAACACATATATGATATTTATTAAATTAATATACATTATTAATTAGAATACCATATATAACTTCTTAATTTCCATTCTGTTTTTAATAAAATAATGTCACTCATGTTTAGAGCAGTCTACCGCATCACAAAGCGATGTGATTTGTATTTAGCAATGTGTTACATGGAGAGTAATAAGAATAAAATTGAAAAAAAATCTGATATATATTACATGATATTAATTTAGTAATATTATTATATCTTCCACTTCCTTACCCTTACCCACGTTAATGCAATGATATCATATCTCACATTTATGTAAGACTTACCATCTCTGTGAAGCATTATGATTCATTTTACATATCCAAACATAAAAAATCATAAAAAAATGTATATAATGATTTAATATCACAATTATAAAATAATAAAATTCAATAGATGATTGATATAAAGGATCCTAGGAAACAATTGAAGCATGAAAAATGCGCAATATAAAATTTTAGTTTTGTATTCATGTTCACAACACTATATACAAAAAACACATCGACCAAATTTCACAAAGGATTATGTGTAATTTAATTTTGGAATCCAAATTAAAATCAAATAAAATTTGAAATGGTAACTTGTTTATTTCCATCCTTTTTTTTAATTCTATCACTACCAACAGGTCATGGCACAAAGGTTCCAAACCTGTTGTCCTCTAGATTGTCCCCAAATGTACCACAAATTAGGGATATTGGATATATGTTTCTTGGGTTCTAGAACAAGAAATCAATGATCTTTATAATAACCTTTTAATCCTGTGAAGAATTCAGATATGATTATGAATAAAGGATTAATCCAAACATTTTTTTATTAGGATTCTCTCCCTAAGATCATTAGAGAAGAAGATAGGATATATTATAACTCTAAATTATTCCAAATGATAGATATTATTATTAAAGAGGATAAAATTATATTTTATACCTAGATTATACTTTTAAAAATATCACTTTGGACACTAGAATGTAAATAACTTTAACTTTAGACCTTTACAAAAATGTATGACAGAATAAAAATTTTATGAATTTGATAATTATTTTATTACTAAATTGTAACACAATATAATATTCTATGATAAAAAAGGAATCGTTAACTCTTCTTTTAATATCTCTGAATAATTTTATAATCCTGAAAAATCCTATTTTCATTCAAGAAATTATATTTTATGATATTAACTTTTATGATAAAAACAACATGTGGATAAGTTTAGAAATAATTTCAATCATCATTATTCAAAAAATTAATAATTTAATTTCATTAGTTTTACTTGTGATCAATCATACATGGAAATTAATTGACCCCAGCATGGGGGTCCCACTATGTACTGAACTCCCATTTATTGGAATAGGTGGAACTTAACGATGCACTAACTATGTGACCCTACAGTTCTTTATCTTGATGGTTTTATATACAACGCACAAACCAAGAGATGTTTCTAGAAGCCCATTTTGGCCCCTCTGGAGATAAACAATGTCATATCTATGAATACCTCCTATTAACACATTTTGTGTAATATAATCTCTTTATCTCCTGATAAATCATTATGTAAAAAGTACTCTCTTTTCACCATCCATGTGTTACTTTTATATATTTTTACCCTACTAAATAGAATTAACTTCTTATACCATGGGAATGGATTTAATGAAGCTACTAACATCATGTTTAACCTTGGACCATAGGATATATATTCCTCAACTAAAAAGTTAAAAATTCAATATTGATCATTCACCCAATATCATAACACCAATAATAAACCCAATCCAAACTACCTATCTATGAATTCAATTTCATGGTTTTTTTGTATCAAAAAGGGATAGGATCAAATGGTACACATTGATAATAATCTCAAGTCCAAATACCAATAAACATTGTTTATAGATATGATCAACTGATGACTCCCAAATTTAGTGGTGTTCTTATTGGTGGGTCTTTCTTCAAGATACCATCTACATGAGATCACCATGTGTTAATGTTATGAGAAGAAGTATTATTTCTTTTGATCCCCCAGAACCTGATAATCAAATATCATATAGGTGTCATCAATATTATGTATCTAGACCATAGGATATATGTTTAATATTATTATCATTGTATCTTGAGGTTCACATTATAGCTATAAACTAATATAAACTTTTGATGAGACGCATAATATAAGTACATTACTAGGTAAAAAGTGGAAGCAGAAGTATCATCACAATTTTAATAAGAATAAGCATGTGTATATATCAAACAGTAGACATTTTATAGTAATAATTGTTGATAAAGGTGTTGGGTCTATAAGAAAAACTCACAACAATCCATATTTTACAAGAGCCAAATACTTGAAAATATCAACCCATTAGCTCTAACATAAATATCATCCTTACAAAGAGATATGGATTATGTCAGGGGGTTTACCATGTTATTTTATGAGTCTACCCTTCTGACCACAACATCACCTCTCTAAGAATAATCCCTCAAGAGATGAAGCTTATGATGTATATTCTATTTTTTCTAGTATGACATGGGCTCCATTGAAAACACCACTGCCACATTATTATCACAATATACTGTAATAGGGTCTGCATTTCTAGGTATATGTCCATTATATAAAACAACATAATTTCTCAAACCATCTTTTTTGGCATCACCAAAAAAAATTGTATACTCCTAATATTCTATATAATTAGGAACCATAGATTTTTTGAGATCCTCTACCTCACTACACCAGTATCCAGGCTATAGACATAGCCTGACTTCAATTTCATATCATCATGATCTATATGAAATCTGGAATCAGTTTATCCCCTCATGGCTGGATTTTTATATCCTCTACATGTCCGGAACATATCATTTATTAATCTCAAGTACATTTGGATAATTTTTAGTGATTCTCAATTCAGATCTCCAATATTAGCTTGATATTTACCCATAATTAATAATCTAAATATATGATGAAACATAGTAAACTGCATGACATACATGATAGATATAATCGATGAAGCATAAGGGATTCTGCTATTTCTTTCAATATCCTCTTCTCTTTGTCAACACATTATCTTGAAAATATTAATTTAATGTTACACGGGCAATAATCCACTCTTTGATTGTTCCATATTGTATCTCTTGTGTACCTTGTAAATATATGTACATTTACATAGAGCAAGAAACCATTATGATCTCTCTCGTTAGACATTAGTCCATTAAATATATGTTAGTTCACCTAAGTATATCATGGAATAGAATTATTTTAACCATGTCTTCACTGACTATAAAACTTTTACGTTGATTCCCATTAATAATATATCATCATAAAATAATACTGCAATTTGGGTGGCACATATAGTAACCATAATATATACACATGAATCACTGTCATTCTTAATGAAACCAAACTCTCTTATTTACTAATGAAATATAATATTACATGATTTTGATTCCTTATTCAATACTTAAATGGCCTTCAATAGTTTTCAAACATAACTGATACTATTGGACATAATGAACCCTTTCAATTGTTTAATACAGACATCTTCATCTCACATCCCATTTAGAAAATAATTTTTGAAATCCATTTGGAAAATTTTATTAATAATTAAAGGTAGTTATTTAATGTAATATTATCATTAATTTTATTATAGATACTGGAATGAAGGTTGAATCCTAGAAGAATCCAATATATTTCTTAAAAACCAGCACCACTAGTCAGGCCTTATATGTTCTTAGTTGACCATCTATGTCTATATTTTTCTTCAATACCCATTCAATCCTAATAGAATTTACATATACTTGTTGGTCAACCAATTTTGAAGATTTATTTTGGACTATATACTCCATTTTATAATGTATGTATTCTTACCTGTTAGGATCATCCTTTCCATCAATTACTTATTTGAATGTTAGTGGGTCATTATTCTCTAGGAGTAAATTGTCACCTAACATGGTGATAATAAAACCATATCTCACTACTTATCTAATATCTCTAGTTTATATAGATAGTAATTTTGTATTAGAAACATATTTTTCTTCAAATTTTAGTTCTTGATATTTTTTCAATACCAATATTTATGCATCTGGATATTTTCTTCATCAAATTCAACATTTTTACCACTATCTCAATTTAAAATGTGTTCACTTTATTTAAATTTACCATATAATTCTAAAAAATTCCATGTAATGTTTTATATAGGTAATATAATTTATTATCTTGTGGATAACCTATAAAGATTCATTTTACTCTTTGAGATGCTAATTTTTCAATGTGTATAGTCTTTAAAAAAATTCTTACATCCCATACACATATGTGTGATATAATAGATTTCTTTCCATACCACAACTCATATGGAAACCCATTTTCTACATTAGTTGGTACTCAGTTTCGAGTATATTTCAAAGTCCATAATTTATATCCCCAGATGTATAATTGTAGAGTATCATGACTCATCATTGATCTGAACATGTTAACAAGGGTATGATTCCTCATTTCAGTAATACCATTCCACTAAGGTGTATAAAGAATAGTAAGTTGGAAAATTATTCTTAAATAAATTAAATAAGTAATTAGATATTGTATAATAAATTCACTACTACAGACTGATCATAGTTTCTTAATCGTTTCACCAATTTGATTCTCTACTTAATTCAGATAATACTTTCACATGGTAAGGGAACCAAACATTTACCTAATTAAGTATTTATATTAATATCTACAATATTAATTAGTAAAATTCATGAAGTAGGAAAAACCCACCCCTTTCCATAACTATCAATGGACCACATACATTAGTAAGAACCAATTCAAATTGTTTATTTTTTATATCTCATATTCCACTAAATGATTCATTGGTTATTTAACCTTGTAAAAATAGAGTGAATTACATCCAAGGTTTTTAACTCTATGGATTCTAAATAACCTACATGATGTAGTTTATATAGTCATATCTCATTTACATGACTTATTGTGAAGTTACATAGGTGGGTAAGATATGAGTAATTATCGTTGTATTTTTCATTGATTTCCAATACTACATTTTCTAGTTCATGTATATATAACCCATTATTAAAATGTGTCATACCATAACATATGTTATATTTTTACATAATATAATATTTTTCCAAAATACTAAATTAAATATCATAGTGTATAATTCTATATTGAGATTATGTTTTAAAAAAAATTATGTACACAATAACAATTATTCAGTATAAGAACTATCCCACTAGAAACATTAAGGTGGTAATATCCCATTAGAAATGATTCTTTACTTCCACCATTTTTATTTCACATATCAAAATCACATTTTTCAATTTCCTTTAGTTTACTTGGTTTATTATTTTTATTCATTTTTGGATCCAAATGGTGTATCTAACATCCAAATTGTATATATATCCATATTGATTTCAATGACAATATACCTAATTTTTTTGATTCCACTTCATTCTTCTTCCTAACAATACAATTATTATTCTAGAAGGACATTCTTTCTATATGAAAAATTTTACTTCCTCCATATCATTTCTCTCCCTTTATATCTTTTAATTCTTGAAATGTTGGTGCATCAGTGTATTTGATATAGACCTATCCCTTCACACTTTAGACATTTTTTTCCACATGTTATTCACTATAATGACCAAAGAGTTGGCATTCATCATATCCTCTTCCACATGGTGAACTAAATCAAAAAAATATAATAGTGACTTATTCATTTAACTAAAATTGTAATTAATAATGAATGTATAGAATCTATTTATTAAAGGGGAAATAATGAGATCAATTTCTAGATATTGGTTTAGTTTGAACATAAGGGACACAAGTCTCTCAATGTACTGGCTCATATTGAGTACATGAGGTCATTATTGATTTCCATTTGTTATCCTAAATATATTGAGGGAACTTGATATCCCATATATTTCTTTCTGATCTCCTTATTGGTATAAATATTGAATATAAAATATCATTTTCACAATATATTTTTCCTCATGCATTCTTATAAAACTCACTGGACATAGATGACAGCATGAAACACCAAAAATCTAGTGCATCATCAATATGATTCCTGTATTTATCATTAACCACCTTTCTTACTCTGTGATGGTTCTCTTCAAGAGTGGGGATTCAAAAAAATAATAATTTTTTTCTTCACCCATTTTTATGTGGAAGCACCTATGCCACTCTAGGATGTTATGGAATATCAGGATATTATTTATATCAAATATTTGTCATAGTAAAATTGAACTGTTTTTGGATTCCATTTTATCTAAAACAAATAAACATGGAATGTTAATACAACATCTGGATTACTATTATAATATTTCAAGTTATTAATTTTCAATTTCTCTCTCTATTTTATAAAATCCTAGTATCCCTCAACTACTATATTAGGAATACCCAGTCGCATGAGTATTCTTGTGGTAAGTTTATTTTAAATGTATCACCATAGTCTACATGTAATAGATACACCATAGTAAGATCAATTCATTGTATGTGTCTGATTGTATAACCACATTGACATAGGGATCCTTGGTTTATTGATTGGAGTCCCATATCCTATATGGAATTCCATTTCATTTCTTAACAATTTTTGTTTAATGTTGCAAAAAGATAGCTATGGGTACAACTTTTCTGCCAAAATAAGTTTACACAACTAACCACTCTCATAATAAATCCATGGCAGTAAGAGGAACCCTCTTCCAAGGATATAGAGATCCTCAAACAATCAGTTGTGTCTTAATTCAAGTTATGGAAGACATTTAATAAAATAATATTTCTTTTTAGGGATTTTAAAATTTAATCTCGTTCAATGAAATCATATTCCATTTAATAATATTGTTTTGTGTGATCATTCTCACAACATAACCATTATTTTATTTAGAAATCATTCACCACACATTTTAATTTTATCTTTTCTTTCTTATTTATTATTATCAATGTGGGCATGTGTAATAAATAAACATTCAATATATAATAAACCATGCACATGATAAAATAAATAAATAAATAACTATGGGATCATAATCTCTTAACTATTGGTTACTCGATTGGGTGATTAACGGATGAACTAAGACCATATAGGAATTCATTATGTCGATACATGACTTGAATTATTTTTCCTACAACTCCAATGACCTTCACTTTTCGATCTATTATGGATCTCGACTTAATCCAATTTTCGAAGAACCCATTCTATATTTAAAATTTATACTCACATATTGGTGAATGTAATATAGGGTGTGACCTTACATTTAATCACATAAAAATTGAAATGTATTCTAATATAAAAATTAAATATGGAATGTCTATATAAATATTATAAAAACAAAATAACAGCTAAAATTTAAGAATCATAAATATTATAATTAAATCAAATAAATAAGGAACCAAGTATTCCCAGTTATTTTTTTATCATGATCAGTTTGTATACAAATACGATGCAGAAGAAAAATTAAATTTTTCCAAAACTAAAGGTGAGGGTATTTTTAATGGATTAAGATTCAATAAAATAATTTTAACTTATTATTGATACATTCAAAATAATCAAAATTAATTTTATTAAATACAAAATAATTATATTTAATTTCAGATAATTTTTAATAATTTTTCGGGACTATTTGGATAGAAATAAAAACATTTGAAATAAATTTTAGGGATTTCAATCAGTTAAATTGGTCAGGCCGGTAAAACATGGAACAAATTAGTCCAACCTAATATGAGGAACCATTATAATGGAATATATATATATATATATATAATTAAAAATATTTTATTTTTTCATTAATATATATATAAAAATGTCATTGATGTTCTGTGTGAACTTCCCATGGATGCTTTTTGTAAGATTCCCATTGAATCGTAGTGTATAATTCACTTAGAAACGTTATAAAAAACCAATCCTTACACACATGGAAATTACATTGTTATTTTTAATACTTAAAACATTAAACAAAAAGTCACACACATACCATATTATTTTAGTTCATTTAGAAACATGGAAACATAAACATGGGTACATTAGTGAGCTATATTATATTTCACTAGGTTTACGAATACTAGAACCCAAATTAGAAATATAATACATAAAATATATTTTCATAACATTGGGATGGAGACATAAAAAATAGTGACATTATATGATTGGTAAGGGTAAATAAGAGATATATGTAAGCATAAACATTGTAATAATAGTATGATAATGCATAACATTAGATTATCACACCCTACATATAAAAGACCCTAAAAATAAATCATGGAATAAATGTTTCCATTTCATAAGTCATGAATCAAAAGGATACAAAAACATGATCTATGAAGGAATAAGATAACTAAATCATAGAATACAAATAAACATAGAAAATAATATGACAAGGCTACCTACTGATACCTTCATAACATGTTAGTATTGGGATGATAACTTGTGTACCTACTTCGGGCTTGGGATGTCCTCATGTGTACCGTATTGTTTCCAGAGTGGAATTCCCTCCCATATACCCTATTATTTCGGACATGGAATTACCTACCATTTACCTTCTTATTTAGCCATTAGGATGACCTTTTTTGTATTATCTAAATTAGGTATTGTGATTCCCTCCATTTTACACTCTTTTTTCAGGCATAAGATTCCCTCTTATTTCAAGCTTGGGATGCCCTCTCATGTACCCTCGTTTTTAAATATAAATATTCCTTCTTATTTTAGTCTTGGGATGACCTCCCATGTACCCTCTTCATATCATAAAAATATTTATCATTACCCAACGCATTGTAGGGGGTATAGGTCCCACCCATCACATAATAAAATCAGATATACATGTGCCACAAGATAACAAAATAATCATCATATCCAAATCGATGAGAAAATATGGGTTAATTAACATCAAATCATATGATATGAAATGAAAGGGTGTCATTAAAATTTTATTACATCATAACCTATAGAAAATATATAGTTTTTATAATCAATTAATTAAAGAATATACCATTAAAAGAAGCATTTAAAAAATAATATAACTTATGTGAGTCAAACATGTCTCATAAGAATCATTTGATCAAAACATAAACCATTCAAAAAATAATATGAATGGAACCACAATATCATCTCTTAGAATGGTATGAGTAACATCAAAAGATGTCATCATACATGTAAAATAATTTTTAAATGTCTTTTAAAAACGTTTTTGAAGAAAAATAACATTTTTACTTTGAAAAGGCTCTTTAAAACATAAAATTAATTGAAACCCATTTCCATAGAAAATACGTTCTATACATAAAAGGAATTCTTGAAATCATTTTGAAAACTTTTTTCCTAAACAACATATAAAATGAGATTTAAAAACATTTTAAAACCCTTTTCATTAAATGTACATTGAAAACATTTAAAATATTATTTCAAATCATTTTAATCATTTTCTTTGAAAATTACCTTTATAAAACATATAATGAATGTTTTGAAAATCATATAAAATACTTTTTGAACATAATTTTTTTAAAATATTATTCTTAGAAAATGACTTCAAAAACTATTAATTTAAAAAATAATGGGATGAAATATTCTTTTTTTAAAATTAATATGAATTTTTGTAAATGAAGCTTCATGGGAATTATATTCATGACAGCAGGTAAATCAATACATATCAAACATTCCATATACACCGTAAAAAGTTTAGAACAGTTGATAAACCAAAAAATGAAAATAATATTCAATTTTAAAATATATTTGTATAAAATTGTGAAAAATTAGTAAATGTAACTTTTAAATATCATACAATAATAATAGAATATTTGTTGGAAACTAATTTTGAAAACATTGTTTTAAAGAAACAGGTATTTCTGACCAAAAAGAGATGTAATGTTATACTTTATTACATACACATTCTTGATAGTCTAATGTAAAAGAGAGTGGGAAAAGTTTAAAAATACATGGATATAACGTGATTATCCTCTTTTTAATAAAAATAATTAGATTTAATGAAATTTGGATCCTAATATTTCATCAATGAGGGCATAATAAAAAACAATCTTGATACACACTGACATGGTAGCTAAAAACTCTTACCAATTTCGTATCATTGAATCATAACAAAATGGAAATGATAAAATTGAATCAATATTATCATATAATTAAAATAATTATATTCATGAAATAAATTTTCAATTGTATTATATACACCTAATAGAAAAATATAGGCTCATAAAAATTCATGGGTCTCAAAAAAGAAAATTGGGACAAAATTACATTACTGATTTGGTAACATTTGAAACATAAACACCATGAATGTAACATCATAAAAATGTATTTATAGATACCCATAAATTTATTTATAATAATCATAAAATACATCCATGTACAGTAGATGCTACAAAAAATAAATGAGTAGTGACTTAGTCATGAATCTCAAGAAAATAAAAAACAAGATGAAATTTCATTACCTTATGTCTTCACAACCTTTGTACTCATACAATCATCCTATATAATAAATATAATTTCATTATATATACATTATAGAATCATATTTTTATATCTCATACCATATATTGTTTGATTATGACTTTATATGACCCTCTTAATATCAATTCATAGTTATGGTTTCACTTTGGGTAATATCTTCATTGTTTCCCACATGTGTATTAATTTGTTATATTATTGGTCGTCATACTAATATAATTATTTCCATAATTTATCCTATGATATAAATATTCTGAATAATCATTATATATATATTTTTAATATTCTACTGAATAAATAAAAATTAAATGGAATACATTGTTCATGGATTCAGTAGGTCATACGCATGGATGAACATTTTTCTATTCTCCTTTGTAATATTGAAAGAAATAAAGTAAAGAAGAAATATGTATATATATAATATACATATACTAAAATTATTATATAAAATTTTTCATATAATTTTACTAAACCCATCTTTAATAAATTTCATGTAGTTTGTGAATGAATCACATCACTTTGAGGGAGAGGTAGTCCACACTTCCCCAAATAAAATTATCTCAATTTCCAAACAATGGAAAGAAGGAATATATGATTTATATAATAAATAGAGAAGTATAAATTCCTCAAAAATATCATATATATCATATAAAAATATATTTTCCTTCATAATTCCCAAATATGAATGGTGGTAAACGTAAAACAGATAATAGATTTTCGTTAGGTAGTAGTTACCCATACATAATAATTTTGTGTTTGTTACCCATTAGATGGATTTATGGGTATGTTAATGTAGAAACATTAAAATTAAAAAATAGTATATTTGGGATACTTTTTTTTACATGATTAGGTTCTAAGAAGAATATTTTTGGTGGAGAATGAAAATAAATGGAAGGATCTTGAGGAAGGATGTTAACTCTTCCTTTAAAATATCCTTTTTGATTACAAATAACGGATTCCTTTTTTGGATTTCATAAAAAATATAGTCTTAATTAGAGAATTTAGGGATGATTGTAACTGTATTTAAAATATATTCTCTATATCTATGTGGTTATTGATTTTTGAAGAAGGAGGAGAGGTGGTGTCCTTTTATAGGGAAGCAAGGGGACATACTTGGCATTATTTAAAACAAGTTAGGTGTACCCACATTTTTACAAATAATGTCATCCATAATAAAAAAACAATAATTGAATGTTTATAGCTGATATATGGCCACTAAATGGATGTTGTACAAGTGGGTTGGTCATTTGGGCCCTTAAGTTAAACTTTTATTCCCTTGTTAAGATTATCTTCAGCTTAGTCGTTGTAATTAATCTTAATCATTCAATCTAATTTTTATGATAAAAATTTAAGATTAAATTATTAGAATATAAATATAATACTGGATACAAAAATTTATTTCCAACTTTCTAAATTCAATTCATAAAAGTTGAAAAATTAATTTTTATGCTGTTCTAACAGATGATGCCAGAATGTGGGTCTTTAAAGTGTGAATGTTCAAATGTTCATTAAGTTTGTTATATCAAAATTCCACATAAAAAAGATACCAATGAATTTTAAGGGATTAATATATGTAAATTAGAATATATTCTGATATTAAAATCATCTTAAAATAAAATTTTACTATATAATTAAATTAGGCAAAAAAGTAGTTTTGAATTAAAATTCAGTGTTTTTCAATATTCATCCAAAAATGATGTTTCTTAGAAAAATACAAAAAATTCACCCTAATATAAATTCATCATTATAAATTAATTTTTTTAATTTATTTTATAATATTTAATTTCTAGAAGTTTCTAAAATTTATAAAATTATTGTTCAAAGATGGACATAAAAAGCATTTATTCTGAGAAAATTGTATTTTAAAACATTTAATGTATTTTACAAAAATTATATTCTTTATTGTCAACATTGTTAATAATATTAGAAAAGTATTTATTAATACTCATATTACTGAACTTAATTTATGCGTTATTATTATCTTTTTTAAATAATTATATTAATAAAATGAGGTTTTGTAGAAACTCAGTGTTGCATGTAATATACAACATGTAAGTGTTGTGTGTATCGCAAGCCAAAGTGGTGTTGCACGTCACACAAACATATCCTAGGGTATAATATAATTAAATCTCAATATGGTGTAGAATAATTGGTTCATTCCTATAATATAACATATATTCAGAGTTTTTTGATATGAAAAGTTTAAAAAAGATTATATTAATTTGAAAAAAAAAATATCCCAAAAACTCGAGGTGTTACATTCTACACCCTAAAAATGAATTTATCCCTAGAAAATATTCTTTGTTGTAAATGATTTATTTATTTAAATCCTCATTCATAGAAACCCATATCATAAAAATTAATACTCAATCATACTTTAAATATGTTAGAAACATAATGCTTACCCAAAGTAACATTTTACATGGTTTATACATAGGATAACATAGGTTAGAAGTGAAAACATGGACATGGAAGAGAAATAAGACAATCAAGTTCTGAAGTAGTGTGATAGAGAAATTAATTATACGATTGTTAAAAATCAAATTTATATAAATCTTAAATGATCTATAAGCCCATTTTATTAATCATAAAATAATCTACTAGGAAAACTTATAATGAAAATGGTTATATATTTTCATGATTTATATAATATAATATTTGAATTTCATAACATATTCACTTTAATAATCCATCTTTTTTCTTAAACAACTACTATGGTTTTATCAACATATTCTTTAATACCTCCCTCCTAAAATATATAATATAAATCATTTGTTAACATTTAAAAAAATCAGTTTAATCATGCATGTCAATAATGCTATTAGAATAACACATACCTTTCATATTCCATTTGTGGTCTCTTCATCATTTGTAAAAAAAACCATTACTTATACATACATGAATATTTAGGTCATAATCCTTTAACATTGGATATAAATTTTCATAATTTCTTTAATTTCCATATTTAAGGTAGTTATCAATTCTTAATACCTTAGGGTGTCTGACATTTCCATCCATTACATTAGTTAAATTTTTTATTTCCCCTTTATAGTTATTGGCATTGTGACCTTGTTTTATAAACGTCTTCTAATTCCCTTGATACATTCACCTGTGTGTTTCTTCACACATTATTGACATGTAGGAAACTAAATTTTGTTTCCTTAATGGTATTTATTATCCTAAATAATTATGATATCTTTACTTCTCTTATTTTTTGAGTCCAAGAGTTAGTTAAAAGACATTTATAATCGATATTCATTAAAACAGATTATGAATTGTTAAAATTTAATTCAATCCAGTTATCATCCCATTTAACTACTCATAATTGTTTTTTAAAATTATTCATTAACCTAGTTCTTTTTAGTTCTCAACATTAACTTAAACCAAAATAAATAGTGTAATACATAGTTTTTACAGTGAGGAACACCAAAATCATTAAAAACTCACATGAAAGATGTCTAAATTTTGACACCTTCATTAATATTGACACTATAGGTTTATTCTAGGTTATTTATAGCCAACATATTTTGAAATACTTCATTATGGTTCATGAAGAGTTTATGAATTCCTAAAGCATATCCCCCAGAAGTGTCAAATAAGATGTACAACAAGGCTAGTTGTTGTGTTCTTTGTTACGATGAGCCAGGTCGGACACACCTTATCCAAGTTTTTACTCTTAGGTATATTTTTTCTAGATCCACATCATCATTTAATATACAAAAATGGACGATTTTCTAGGAAACCAGTTTCTCTATCCTTTACGAAGGATCAAGGAAATATTTCTACAAATTTCCTTATTCTTAATATTTTCCATAAAGACATACCTAGAAATATCCATAGAAATATTCCTAGTCATCTCAGATATGTTTTCTCATCCTAGTCTCAAACTTTTTACGAACAATTTTCTCTAATACCAACAATAACAAACCAGTCTTAACATACATTAACATTACATAACATTTCGGGAATACTTAAAACACTACACAATCAAACACCCAATGACTGCATTAGTTTAGTTCCTTTTAAAAGATAGAAACATAAACATTGGTACATAAGTTAGATACATTATCCCTCACTAGGTTCTCTAGGACTAGAACCCTTCTTAGACATATCATAAATAAAATATAACTATAAAATATAGTTAAGGACACATAATAGGGGTGATCCCAGATGTTCAGTTAGGAAAAAACGATATATGTCAACCTAAACATTAGAATAATGGTATAAAAACGTGATCATAACATTAGATGACCATACCCTGTATATAAAAGATCATAAACATGATTTATAACATTAATATTAGAAGTTCAGTAGTTTTGAATCATAATGGAGACAAGAGGAGGATCCATGAAGGAATAAAATGTGGAACTCATGGAATACACATAAATATAGAAAATCATATGTCATGGATACCTACCAAGACCTTAATAACATATTTTTCATGGGATATTAATGTGTTTACGTACTTGAGGATTAGGATATCCTCTCACATACCCTATTGTTTCAGGATTGGGATTCCCTCTCTTGTTCCCTATTATTTTTAGCATGGGATTATCTACCATGTATCCTCTTATTTTGAGCTTGGGATTCCCTCCTATATTACCGAAAATTTATGGGTTGGGATTCCCTCTCATTTACCCTCTTGTTTCGGGAATAATATTCCCTCTTGTTTTATACTTGGGATGCCCTCCCATGAACGCTCTTTTTCAAGCATAAGATTCCATCTTATTTTAGGCTTGGTATTCTCTCCCACGTACCTTCTTATGATCATATAACATTTATGGTTACCCAAAACAATGGAGGGAGATACTGGTCTCACACATCAGATAATAAAATCACCATACAGGTTATACAAGAAAAAAACATTCATCATATCTTGACCCATGAAAAAATAATGGTTTATGAACATCAAATCATAACCCATGAAAATGTGTATCATTAAAATTTCATCACATCATAGCCTTTGAAAAATATATAATGTTCTTAATCATTTCATTAATTCATAACCTGTTAAAAGTAATAGGTTACAAAATACTATTACTCAAGGAATATAAATGGCTTTCCTAAGCCTCATTACTTGAAAACATAAATGATTAAAGAACTAATATGAATGGATCCATTGGATCATTTCCTATAAGATAATGAGTAACATCAATGGATGTCTTCACTAATAAAAAATAATTATGAAATATATTATAAAAATATTTCATGAGAAAAATATACTTTCTTCTTTGAAAAATATACTTTAAAACCTGAATTACTTTATACCATTTTATATAAAATGCATTGTAAAATTATAAAAAAAATATTGAAATAATTTTGAATATATTTTTCCTTGAAAAATTTAAAATAAATATTGAACACATTTTTAAAACCATGTTTTGTTAAAATAATTTTATAACTTCTAAATTAAACTATAAAATCATTAAAATCATTTTCTTGGAAAACAACATTTGGAAAACTTATAAAGGAGGTTTTGATAATAATTTTTAATGGTTTTTATACAAAAACAATATTTGAAATACATTTTAATTGAAAACAATGTCAAAACTAAAAAAATTCATTGAATATTAGAAAAACATTTTCCTTTTAAGAAAAATTACTTTGTAATCCTATGGTGGAAGCTTCAAGGGCATGAAGGTCATGATAGTAGGTAAATCTGTACATGTCTAACACAAATTTTTCACTGTAAAAAGCATTGAAAAGTGCCTCAATCCAAAAAAAATATGAATACTTTTTCAAAACAATTTATTTAAAAAGGTAAAACATGGGAAATAATTTCATTTAAATATCATAAACAAATATTGGAATATTTTTCAAAACACTTTTAGAAAACATGGTTTTTAAGGAATATATATTTCTAACTGAAGAGAGAGGAAAATTTGACCTTTAATAAAAACAAATTCATCATTATATTATGTTCAAAAGTGTGTATAAATGGTAATATTACTTGGATATAACATGAATAATGAAAGCTTAAAAACACTTAAGAGATTGTTTGACATATTTATTATAATATTTCATCAATGGGAGAAAACTCATAAATAACCTCGATAACCAGTGAGATTGTTGGTATAAAATGATACCAATTTCGTAACATTGGGTCCCAACACAATGGAATGAATTATGTTACATGAAGCTTAAAACATCATGAAAATAAGTGTATTCATGATATAAAATGTCAAAGTTAGTATATACACCTCAAATAGAAATATATGTTCATAAAATAGAATATGTCTCAAAGAAGTCAAATTGAGAACAAATTACATTATTGATTTGATATCCTTTGAAATAAAAACTCTAGGAAAGGAAGATCATTAAATGTAAATTTAAATAGAAATAAATAATACTATAATAATAATAAACTAAATACATGTTAATTATACAAACCTCACAAAAAAGGGGTGAATTTTGCATGAATGTCAAGAAAATAAAAAGTGAGATAAAATGACCTTACCTTATGTCTTGACTCTCTTCACACTGGTAAACACCTATGGTATAATAAATTCACGTTCATTATAAATATTTTAATGAACCATATTATTATATCTAATACCATATATGGTTTTATTATGACTTTATATTACATGATTTTTAACAGTTCCTAAATAAGTATTCTCTTCAGGTAATATCTGCTTTGTTTTTCATTTGTGACTTAATTTGGTATATTTTTTGTCCTCATGCTTATATCATGATTCCCATAATATAAAACATGATATAAAAATCATATATATTCATAATATATTTATTTATAATAATCAGTAGAATATATAAAAAGGAAATGTAATACATCATTCATTGAGATGGTATGTCGTACGTACGCATGGATGTTGCTTCTGTATTTCATTACAATATTGAAATAAAAAAAGTTAATTACATGTATGTATATATATATATATATTATTTAAATTTTAATTATTATGTCACATTTTCTATATAAATTCACTATAAACATTCTCAATATATTCTTTGTAGTGTGTGAATGTATCACATTTCTTTGAGAGAGTGGTATTCCACACTTCCCCAAACAAAATTATCATATTAACGCAAAATGAAAATAATAAATGTGGTATTTATATAATAAATAAAAAAGTTCCTATAAATAATAAATATCATAAATATCATATAGAAACATATTTTCATCACAATTCTAAACCATGATAGGGGTAAAGGTAAAACAAACAACATCATTTCCTAAGGCGGTAGTTTACCTTACACAAAAATGGTATGTTTGTTACCCATTAGATGGATGTGTGTACAAGTGAAGGGAAAAACCTTATAATAAAAAACTATAATTATTTAAATATATCAATTTTATTATATTATCATGTAATAAATATAATTTATGTGGTAGAAAATAATATATTGGAAAGGATCTTGAGGAATGATGTTACCTCTTCTTTGAGAAACTCTTTTTGGTTTGAACCAATGGGATTCCTGGATTGGATTCCTGCACAAAAATAGGATTCAAAAATAAATGGAGGGTTATTTGGACGTTTATTTATTTGATATTGGATGAACCTATGTGGTTTTATAGGTGTGCAGAAGGGGGAGAGGTGGTGAACTTTTATAGGGAAAGTGAGGGACATACTTTCTATTTTTTAAAACATGTTAGGTGCACCAATGTTGTCTTCAGAAAAAATAATAAAAACAAAAGAAAACTGTAATGGAAGGTTTATGTATGAAATTTATCCATTTTATTAGGGTTTTAAATGTGTTTAGGACATTTTATTCCTTAGGTATCAGGTTTATTCCCATGTTAAGCTTATTTTTATCTTAATCATTATTATTAATATTACAAACGTTCACTAATATTTTTGTACAAAAATTAAGTTAATATTATTATAATATAAATGTAATAATTATTAGAAACATGTATTTATGTTTTTATAAATTCAATTCACTAAATAAATAATAATAATTTCAATGCTTTTCTCACGAGCGTGGAAAGAAAGAAGGTTTTTAAAGAAAGAATGTTGAAAAGATCATTTACTTTTTATATATAAATGAAACATAAAAATATTCCAATGGCATTAAATAGAATAATAAATGTATAATTTATCTAATTTTACTTCAAAAAAATTTAAAATATAATTTATCTATATAAATAAATTAGGCAAAAAACAGGTTTGAATTAAATTTCAGTATTTTTCCCTATTCATCCCAAAATGAAGTTTCTCATAAAAATCCAAAAAAATATCCTTAACCTATTTTAAATGTTATGAATTATAAAATGATACATATTTTATCATATTAACTTTCTAAAATTATCTAAAAATAATTTTATTATTATTCATATAAGGACATAAAAAGTTGTTCTTTTGAGAAAATAGTATTTTAATACATTTAATGTCTTTACCAAAAAATATATTTTTCATTATCACAAATATAATTAATATTTGAAATTTTGTTATCAATATTAATATAATTAAATTTAATGTAAATGACATAATAATCTTGTATAAATAATTATAATAATAAAATAATGTTTCATAGAAACTCAGTGTTGTGTGTAACACTCACCAAGTCATATTTGTGTATAACACAAGAAAAGTTTGTGTTGCGGGTGGAAAAATATTATCTTGTTGTATAGTATAATTAAATATTAACATATTTTTGTATAAAATGTAATAATAACATTGTTCTTCCATATAACACAAGCTCTATTCATTGTAGAGTGAAATGAACAATATAAAAAATAGATTAAATTAATATAAAAAGATTATTTCCAAAATATTCGAGGTATTACAAGATTTTTGGGATATTCCCATTTAAATTATGGGTACTATTATCTGTTAAGCATTATGTAACATTACTCTAGAATATTTGGGTTCTATTTTTTAAACATTTTCTCATCTAAATCAAGCTTCCACAATAAGATTGTATTGACCACTAAATACAAGATAAAATCTTATTATGGGATGTGGAAAAAAATTAATATTACCAAAGTATAGTCAAGTGGGTAACCCTAATAAGTCTCCAAAATAGGATTTCATGAAAAATAGTTTCTATCGTAACTTTGGGAAAGAATTATATGTTTATTTTTAAATTATTTTATTTTTTAAAAGAAGAAGACAATTTAAAATATGGTTTTATAAAAAGAGGTGGATAGAGTGATGGGATTAGGGTAGTATCATCTTTTTGATTGTCAGGATGGTCATAAAATATGTTCCCCTCTTTTCCTATTGAATGATACATGATTGAAAACTCTATTGATTTTTCATTCACCGTTGGTTGATGGTGGCAATGAAAATTACTCCTTTGCGTATGAAATTTAATAATCCATTACAAAAAAATTACCAAAATTCTATTTTGGGAGTTGTTTGGTATGTATAAATCAATAAACCGTACATTTATTTGATAAACATGCCAATGGACACTAAACACTCAATAGTTAAAAGAATTTTCTTGATTGAGACTAATTCACTTGGCGGGAGGAGATTAATGTTCTTCCACCAATGCTAAATTAAATTAATAAAACCAAATCCCAAAATGAAATCCCATTAATAGAATGGGACACCAATAAAAATAGTGATCATTCAATAAAAAATAGAGTATGATGAAAAATAATAATACTCTGGTATTAAAAAAGGGAAACTCCCCCTTTCCTGGTCAATCAAAATCATTACCCATCCATGAGAAGGGTAATAAAGATGAATGGGGAAGAAGAAAGAATTAAAAATATATGGAAAAGGAAAGAAATAAAAGGGATAAAGTAGAAAATTTTCACCTCCTTCGTGTCCTATAATGAATGGGATTGACTGTGATGATTTGGGAATAAAGAACTCCCCTCTTTTTATTGGCCATATTTTTCCATCACAATGAACTATGTGTTAGTCACATTAAATGGAAAATTTACATGTAGACCCCTTAATGAAAAAATTTCCTTCATTTAAATTCACATATCCCCAGAAATTTTAGAGTATTTGGAATTTTTTAGTCAAATTTATATCCATGTCACAATAAGAATTTTATCTCTCCACGCAGGCTCTCCATATTCAATGTATCTGTTTTTTATTGAATTAATGGCCTTACAAATGGATGACTCATGCATAAAGTCATTAATAATTATTGTTCCTTAATATATGATTCATCCACCCACTAAATATTAGAGAACTTTTCCCCACCATTAACAATATATTGACCCGACACATAAAATATATAGATCTATAAATAGTTTTCAAGGTCCACCTTGTGTGCTTGTTTTGAGATTCCATATGATCGATTCACCATTTGGTTCATGTAAGATCCAAAATATTTATTTCAGGTATGGATATTTATTTTTGGTTGTTTTTTAGTGAAAAGGATTAAATGGGTATTTTCTATGTACATTCCATGTAGTAATGAGAACACATTTTGTATAGGGGTACCCTGTACAGCCACATAATGATCGTGTGACGATCGATTACATGGTCGTGTGGTGGCCTAAAAGACAACCCAAATAAGGGGTTTCTTAAAGATAATACACGAAATTTCAATTATATGAACACACCATTCACATTTCCTTTTATTTTATAAATCAGATTTTGTTCACGTAAAATGTCCAAGACATATTTCTTCATCCCTCGGTTCGTACATGAGATCAACAAAACTACAGTGATTTTTGATCCCCTCCCAGTTCTCCATCCCATCTCTTATCGAGACACCGTCAGGTGCATTGGGTTCCCACCAGTGATTTCTCTTTTTTCCTTAGATCCTTCCTTCCAGATTCTTGTTCTCTCATGATTTCTCATGGAATGATCATGTTAATCATTTTTTAAAATATATGTTGTTCTACGACAATTTAAGAGATTAAATTCATATATATTGATCGTATGTTATCGATATAGGTGGTTTGTGTCATTCATTGATTATATTTGGATAATGTATGCTGAAAGTGACTTATACCCATGTTTTGGGTATTTCTTGATTAGGGAATTAACCCTATTATTTAACTGATATGGATTAATTAATTTAAAAGGGGTTGTTTCAAATGCGTAAGGTCTGATGCCTTGTTTAATGGAAACCCCATGGATGTGTTTCCATATTTTTATAGTTCATGGACATTTGGGCTAGGTTTTTTATGAGGCATACATTATTACCTTGACTTGTTTTGTTTAGGATGGAGAATGATTGATTATATAAAATTTATGTGTTATCCTTGTGATAGTTTTCCATGTAGTGGTTATAGATTACATGTGTTTCCTATTATGATTTGCGGGTTGTTTTTCCAATGGACCATGAGAGCCTTGGACAATAAAAACTTTTGGGGTTTCCATGTTTATTTACATAGAACCATGAGAGCCTTAGTGTAGACTTGGTCCTAAGGTATTCACCATGAGAGCTACCCAGGAGGTCGTTTATGATTTATATATGATATGTTGACCCGATGGGTATTGACTATGAGAGATACAGAGAGGTCTTTTATAATCCATTGATGCTACGTAGACCCAGGGGTATTGACTATGAGGGCTACCTAGGAGGTCGTCTATGGTTACTCTATGCTATTTTGACCAGGGGTATTGACCATGAGAGCTACCCAGGAGGTCATCTTTAATTTATCATTACTATGTAGGACCATAGGTCTTATATGGTGAGAGCTTCTTAGAGTGCCGTTTGTGAATAATTGAATCATTGTGACAAGACTTCCAAGCCAAAGAAGAATCTTGGACTCGCTCTCACATGATTGTTTAGATGGCCTTATGAGACATCTATTTTGTTATTGTTACATAGGGGGATCTGGAGCTTAGTCCAGATCTCATTATTTAATTATTCAATTGGTTTAATAACAAATAAACAAAAATTAATATTATTTAAAAATATAGGATTGTTTAGTTTTGAGTACTTCTAAATTTGTTGCTTCATTCATACATATTACCTACTATATATATTCACTGACAATTAGGAACATATCTTTTGGTGGTTCCCTAATAGGATTCATCTCACTCCCTATTTGAGTAATTAATTTGGACCTAGAAATATTATATGGTTTCATGTATAGATAAGTTCAAGAACCCTTCTTAATCAGGTACATGATTGCTGCTGGATCTTGAGAGCATGGGACCAAGCTGAGGCATACGATGATATTAGAGTTTACATATATTATGTTCCTTGGTTTTTGTAGTGTATTTCAAGAATTGTGACTTTTTTGGATTCTTTCCTAGAGACACGTTAAATGCATCATTTATATATGCTCTAGTTGTTATATTACTATGAGTCTTCTATTGTTTACTATTGTTCTATGGTATTAATACTTCTGTTATGGTTTACTATTTGTTATTACACTATGAAAACTCTCATAGTGAGGGTATAGTTTCCCATTATCAGACCTTGGTCCTCACTACATTTTGGCAGCCTCTGGCTTTTAGAAAATGTGCTTGTGGTCATGTGAACAACTGGGTATAGGGAACCCTTGGGTGGCACCCGGAACCGGGACATTACAAAGTGAAATCAGAGGACATTCTTTTCTCGTATTTCTTACTCTTTGGAGCCTACATATAGGAATAGGAAGGAATTGGTAGTTATTAATAAGTTGTGACTATGAGTATCTTTCCCGTGTATAGGGAAATGAATAGTTACCTCGAATATTGAAATTTTCTAGTTTTACAATTGGTATAGATGATTTTATTTCACCATTGGGTGAAACACTTGTTTGGTGTTGTTATTACTGATATCATTTTGGTTCTATTTTTATTAAAACTTGATGGGATGAGGGTATTCTATCTCAGGCATCATATTGGAACTTTCTATATATCACATGCAATGCATTCCTATCATTTCAATTATGGTTTTTTACTGATTTCATGTTGTTGTGATAGATACTGTGCATGATATGTATGATATTATGATTGATATTGTGAGATAAATACATACTATTTTGGTAGGGTATTAGTATATTTATGTTTTCATTTGGATGGATTCCAATATTTGGTCCCTGTCGTGTTATGGGCCCACATATATCAGAATTTTGTGGATAATGTTTGAACATTAATTGAATTATATTAAAAAATGATGTAAAATAGGAAGCCAAAAATTGATTCACAGGGAGTATGGGCTCTCAAGAAATTGGAACTTGACATGCCTTGTCCAATATTTTAAATTTTTAAGGGTTCCAAAGATGTTTTGAAGGCTTACTCTCCCAAAACCCTAACAACACGACATGTGATGTTATGAACACATGAAATGTGTTATTATTTTTAGGAAGAATTATTTTTCTTATGTACACTCCATGTACTCGGATTACACACCATGTATATGTTGACCGTGTGACTAACTGTGGGATCAGATACATGGGGTTGATAAACTTTTGGTAGGACACGCCATGTACAGGAATTACATGTTGTGTTGTAAAGGTCATGTATCCCGCCATATGACTAGCATCACGGTGGATGAAACATATGTTGTAAACACCCTATCTTATTTAAACACATATTTTAGTAATCAACTGTGTATCTAACCATTTGACTAAGGACACAGGTGGATGGAACAAAACCGGTACATGCCATGTATAGGCTGTGTGCACTGTTTAGTGTTACACCATGAGAGAATAGTGTATTTATAGCCATGTAAAATAACATGGGTAGGAGGGAATGGTCAAGTACATGTCGTGTCTCAGGAGAAGCATGATGTGTGTATGGGGTGTTACATGAACAAGCTGGCAGAGGAACATTCCCATGATAAATTCATTCAGGAACATGTCGGTTGGTAGTTATACAATTTGTATAACCCTATTTTGTAAAACGGTAATGGTTTCCTTCTCCTGTTCCATTCAAGTGATTTTATATTTCTATCCTTTATAATATTGAACTAAGTTGTATGCTTTACCTTGCAGAGTTATACCACCAAGAAGTCCCATGGTTGTACACTAAGTAAAGGGTGATGACCAGACACCGAAAATGGAAGATTAGGGAATACTAGTAGATCTTCCTGTCATGCCCATGTTGGAACTAGTTATTATACTAGAAACAAGTGCTAATACATAGTTCTATGACGTATTTATGAGGATGATTCATAAATTCCAAGGAGCACAACATCCTTCCCCGAATATGGAAGAGTTGAATTCGGTGTTCCAGTAGTAGCATCCTACCACTTTTTTAGTGGTTGCAGGACCAAAGGCTATAGAGACATGGTTGGAGTCAAAACTTACCATCATCGAGCTTCTAGAAATGCCTCCTAAGAGGAGGGAGATTCTCATGGTGTTCAGGTTTTAGGTTCCAAGCGTAGTGAAAGCGTGTTGGTGGGTGTACCCAACATTAATTTTTCCTTTAACAACTATCATTCTAAGATCCATCATGATGATAAAATGCAGGATATTCAAAATAAAATGAAGAACAAAAGAAAATATGAGAGTCACAGAAACATAGATAGGATCATCATTTTTTGGGTGGTAATTAATTCAATTAAAAGATAAGAATTACCTTGATATAATTCTCTCTTCATTAATGTTTTTTGTCATGGTCTGATGTGATTTTTATTTGCGTCGAAGATATGTCACCCCAAGCATCTATGGTACGCTTCCCTTTGAATAATGCAATATCTTGCATTATACGCAACATCGAGATTCTAACACACCACGACCAATCAGACTAGCCCTTATGAATAGTAATACCCACTTTTTGAAATTTCATAAATTTTATTTTTCAAAATGGACTTCATTTTTGGATTTGGAATATCGAAATTAGCTCAGGGTGAATTTTATTGTATTTTTCGAAAAACATTCATTTTTAATGAATAGTGAAAAACACTGAGTTATAGTTTAAAACCGACTATTTATTTAAATAATTATTTATTTTATATAAATTTATTTTAGGTCAAAATAGAGAAATAATACCTACATATATTCAATTTAATTTATTGGAGTCAGTTTATAATAATTTTAGATATATAAAAAATTTATTGAACCTTTTACTGTCTTTTACCCACCTCATAGAAGCATTAGAAATTTTGGATTAAACATAATTTTAACACTTCAATAAATTGAATTTCGAAAATCTGAGAGACATGGTTGATATCAGTAGGTAAAATGTGGTTCAATAATGTTAAAATAATTATTGGTGAATAGTGACTTTTGTCTTTTAGTTACCATAGTTCAATGTAAATATTGTAATTAAGGGTAAAATTGATATTATTATTACCCTAAAAATGTTCTAATTCGATTGAATAAGTTTAATTCGGCCAAAAACAACCTTAGGAATAAAATATTATTCTTTAGGTCCACTTGGATTATATTAGGACATTTATTAATATTTAATTCAAAGAAGAGTTAAAAGTTTTAAAATCAAAGTTTAATAACTAAACCATTTGTAATATGGGGGTATACATAAGATAAATTCAACTATAAATATTAATTAGAAATATAAAGAGACTTCCTATATTGTAGAGACCCTAAGCCTGACGTACATGGACATTACATTACTTTTGCGGAATACTTAGTACATAACAAAAACACACACACAAGGATCGTAATAGTTTAGTGTCTTTGGAAACTCGGAATATAATCTTCTAATCGTGGTGAAAGATCTTCAACATCTCCCATAAAGATATTAATTTTTTAATACCTAAAACCATTCTTTATATCCTGGGGAAAATAAAACATAAAAGGGTGAGCTCAAATGCTCAGTAAGGGTAAAAAAAAGAAATATCAATCACATCATATTCATAAGAACATAACATTTTGGAAATCTTAACCTGCAAAAGAGAGAATAATTTCATAACATGGGATAAATCATAGTAGTGAAATGAAATCCCAATAATCATAACATAAAACATGAAACTTTGTGTAATACACACATAATCATAGAGAATCATATCTTATTAGTCAAGACTCATTGCCAAGACTATCTTAGTGGACAAAGTCCATTTCTGAACCGAGTCACCCTCGTTTCAGTCCTGTTTCACTGAACCGGTATAACCTACCATTCCATCCATGTCTATCTCATGAGATATAAAATATTTACCCAATTCATTTTAGGGAGATATAGGTCCCACCCATCTCATAATGATACCATTCTTATGTGTTCCACAAAATCATAAATCATACATCATTTCATAACCCATGTAATAAAAATGGTAATCTTAAACATTGTGACATCATAAAACAATTCATATAAGATAAAGGAATTTATAAAAATAATTCCATAACAACATTATCAAATCAATGTAATAATAGAGAGAAAAACAGAACCCTTTATTATCTTATATGGAAAATATTTTTGATAAAACACTTGAACTCCATTCTTGAGGAAAATATCCTTTCTTCTTCAAAAACATTTTTCCTTTCTTAACATGTCATAAAACATTAAACTTAAAGAAGTTGATTACAAATAAACTTGAAAAATTGTAAAGTATGCTTCTTGGAAATAATGTTTTAAAAATCCGTTCATGCCATATAAGTTAAAAAAACATTCTTCTCGTACTTTTTTCAGAAAAGTCAAAAACTACCTCGTACGAAAAACGACAAAAGATTCCTTTCATATATTTTACTAAAAACTCACCGAAGGGTAAAATAGGATTTAAACAATTGTAGGTGAATGTAAATAATATTACATATTGAGGAAACATGGATTTGGATGATAAAATACACCCCAGTAAATGCCAAAGTATAAACAATCTCGGATAAAAATGAGATTGGGATATTTTCCCTTACATTTGGTCCGATATGCTTTGTACGTGTCCGAACCTCCTGTATAATGATTTAAATAATGTTATTGACTTATTACATAATCATATTCATTGTTATGATATCATATATGGTGTACTTATGACTTTATATTACCCGTTCTTTTGTAAATTCCATGTTAAAGAAGCGTTTTGTGTAAAATCGTTTCATTTATCGTTGGTGTTTGGACTTGTTGTTCTTGAAATTATTATTACTTATGACATGATTTACTTACTTAAATAATATAAAACATGATTTATATATCATACATATTCAGTATATATATATATAATAGATAGATAAATGAAATGAAACACACCGTTCATGGAGACGGTAGTCCGTACGTACGCATGAACGTTGTTTTCCTTTCCTTATTGTCTTGAATGGAAGTAAGTAGATGAAATACATATATATATATACATAAATCCAGTAGATTTAACATGTCATATATTTCATTATTATTCATTATATATACTTTATAATCATTCATGAATGGTTAATGTGGAGAATGAATCTCATCGCGTCGTGGAGACGGTAGTCCGTACGTACGCACGAGCGATGATATCGTTCTAATGATCGTGAACATGTGTTTAAGTGTATGTATACTATTTCAGTATCAATATAACTTTATAATAATAATATATAGTTACTTATTACACCATTATACCCATCCAATTAAGGTGGTGGCAGAAAATAGATTACACCACGGCGTGGAGACGGTATTCCATACGTACGCACGCGCGGTGATTTCCTTTTTCCATAGGATGGATAGAAGGTTAATTAGAGTTGTTTCATATTTATAATAACATATCAGTATATAATAAATACTGATGTTATTACTTTATCATGAAACAAATAAAGAAGAAGCAGTTGAAGAAGAAAGAAATTGAAAAAGATCGGTAATGGATATTACCACTTTTTGACGCGCCTTTTCTTAACCTCCACTTAAAGAACTAAGGATGGTCTTTGAAGAAGACCAGGACCTCTATAATGATACTATGGAAGTGGAGAAGATATTTTGGCAGGGGTTGGCCAAGCATGAAGGCTCAATGTTTTGTGAGGAAGAGGGTGAAGGAGGTGCCCTTTTATAAGGGAGGAGAGGGGTACCTTAGGAAAATCTCAAAATATTATTTTATATTAAGGTCAAATTCGGTTTATAATGGTTCCAAAGGGTATTATTTCAAAGATATAGTGGGTATGGGTCTAAATCCGCTCATCCAATAGGATTCAGAAAATTTTAGGTTATTATTTTAATCTTATCAATTAGATTTAACTCTAAGTTAAATAATTAAACATTTACCGTGTCTTTTTGTTTTCTTACACTATATGGTTAATAAACTTACTATATCAAGCCAAACGAACCTCAAGTTGTTTATTATTAATATATTTAATCTTATCTAAGTCATTTTTTTGAACCTTAGATTTTTAGGAATAAAGTAACAATTAATAATATAATATTTGTTTTAAAAACTAATTTATGTTAGTTTTGACACTATTTGGTACATGATTTTTATGAAATTATTAACAGAATGATAAGTTCGAAACAAGTTACTTAAATCAACAATAACATGTCATATTAACCTATAAAATTAGTGTAAGTCATAAAAAGTCTCAAATAACATTTATTTGGGCATTTATAACATTAATTATGTCAATATTTCATTAATAACACAATTACTACATCATCGTTGTGTCATAATAAATGATAATCATTTAATCCCTAAAAATTCTAAATAAATTTCTATGATGTAGATAATTGTATTAGATTTCTGGAGACTATTAATGTTTGAAGTTTCATGAATTTTAACACTAGATTAAAATTATTATACATATAAGATTTAAGAAAGTGACATGTTGTCACATTCTTTGGTTTTAATAATAATTAAATTATTTTCATTGAAAAAATTTAATTAAATGAATCTAATTCGACCCTTAAGTGATATGGGTCGACCTTTAGTCATCCAATTGGATTTTGAAATTTGTTAGGGTAATTTTAAAATATTATATTTACCCTTAATTACCCGATTTACCTTTAACTATGGTAAATACAATTTACCGTAGTTACTATTCATAATTCCCAAAAATAAAAAGTAGCTTATTAACATAATTTGGATCCACTAATTCCAAATATGGAATCCATTTTTCCAAATTCAATACACAAAAGTTGTATAAATTAAATTAAAATTAATCCCGTTGTCGAAAGAAAACGGGTTTTTCTTTAAAACATTGCAAAAGATTGAATTAATTTAACATATGAATTAAAAGTAAAATAAATGATAATGAAATACATTATATTAAATGGTAAAAATATATTCTATTTATACTTTAAAACCATTAAATATTATAATTTATCCACATAAGATATTACAATGAAAAAAGTTGTTTTTAATTAAAATATAGCGTGTTTTTACTATTCATTAAAATATGAAAGTTATCAGAAAAATATCAAAACATTTTCGAATGTAAATTTTTATATCCTGATTCAAAATAAGAATTTTATTTTGTCAAATTTAACATATAAACAAGTCAAAAAATAGATTTAAAGTGGGTGTGCCATCAAAAGGTGGCAAAACTGCATTTTTTTAAAAATACTTATTTTACCCGAAAAAATTATTTTGTTCTTATACCATGTTCTAGAAATGTGTAAGATGAATAATAATGTTATAAAATTAAAATTTTAGTTAACACTATTCATAACGGCTAGTTCATAACAATATTATAATAATATATCATTGTTTAGTAAAACCCTGTATTGCGTACAACACACACTATCGAGGAAGGTCGCGATTGCGTGTAATGCAAGCCAAGTCAAGGTTGTGTGTTGCACAAGAATCCTTCATTGTTTAGTATATCATAATCCAACCATATTTCATTTATATATTGAATATATATATATATATACTCAATGTTTCGTAGAATAACTATTATCAAAATTGTGTGTAACACGATCCAAGAATAGTGTTGCGTATACTGCAAGCTAATACGGTGTTGCGTATAGCGCAAGGTAATCTTGGTGTAGAATACAACAGAAGACATTAATGAAATTAAAAGAATATTTTTCATAAAATCTTGGGGTGTTACATTCTACCCCCCTTAAAATGAATTTCTCCCTCGAAATTCGTCGGGGTTATAAATGGTTTACTACTCAAAAGTTTCATTAATAGAAACCCACATCATAAAAAGGAATACCAAAACCAATCTTTAAAAACAAAAGTATGAAACGTAATGGTTACCCAAATAAACTAATCACTGGGTTTCCACATAGGTGAAAATATGGATATGGAAGAGAAATCTAACCATCATGTTCTGATGGAGAGTGGTAGAAAACATGGCTATGGAAAAGCCAGCAATCACAAAGCCATAAATTTGTGATGATCTAGGGTACCATCTGATTCATCAGATATAAGATCACCAGGACAACATTTTTGTCTTTCAATATCATTTCCCTAAATTTTATGAAATTGGAATTAGAAGAAATTCTTTCTTGATTTTTGTATAGTCTCACCGTTTTTTCGTTCTTTGGACAATTTCCACTTCATATCTTAAAGAAATGAAGTTGAATTTGTCATTCGTGATGTGTTAGCATATCATGTGATAGAATGATGGGTCATTCCATCTGTCTCAAACAAATTGTTAGAAAAGTTATCAAAAAATACATAAGTCCGTCTATAGTTAGATTAATCGTATATGGTTTCTAAAATAGACTTATACTTCTTATATCATACTGCTTAATATAATAAAACTAGTTTCTACTAAACAGGGACTTCATGTAGGCCAGTGGTAGGCGATAAAGTCCAGTCGCACTTCGGTTGTGGGTTCGATTCGCACAGCCTTGTCCGACGCGATGGGCTGTCGCCCGTCCTGCAGGTTGTCCTATTTATATTACTATAACATCCTATCAACAATATCAAAAAAGTTTTATCCTTAAACAATACTAAATTATGTCCAACATAATACATTCCAATCTTTAATCTTATCTAAAATACTTCGGTCCAATCTCATAGTATAGAGAAAATGATCATGTGAATGCCATCATTTATCCCTCATATATCTTGTTCGTCACATTCCAGTCATGTGAATACAATAATCATATATTCTCTTGAAAAATGAATACCCATTGAATCTTAGTGAAAACATGAGTGCTGTCCAAAGATAACACTTTCCACATACCTAAATCCTCAAAATTCTATATACTCAAACCATGATATTACTATTTCCTTATATCAGTCATGAGCTCATGAATACTATCAAACATTTAATTTTCTCCTTATTCCTTCATTATGTGCATATCTACTTTCAAAAAATATCTGAATAACCTTTCATAGATACCAGTACCATTAATCATACAATTTCAAAACTCAAGGAAAGACAACAGTTTAACAATCCTTAGATGTGTCTTTATTCCATAGTACCATGAGATTACTTATACAACATTACACTTGATAAACATGTAATCATTCCACTACCTTCTTAAACCATTGACCGAGCTTCAACAATTCTTTCATCTCACATATCATTTGTAGTCTCTTCATCATCATCAACATAAATACTACCCATATGACCATACTGATTCTCTTCATGAGTCTTTCCCTTAGGTCATTGGTTTTCATAATGCCCGTACATTCCAAATTTAAAACATTTAACCATTTCTGATGTCGTAGCAAGACCATTATCCTCATCCCTGGTGTTAACTGAACCTTTTCCTTTGCACTTACTGGCTTTGTGTCCTTCTTTTCCACACCAAAAGCATCTTCCAGTTCCTTTGAAACATTCTCCTTGATGCCTCATTCCACATGATTTACATAGGGGAAATTGAACTTTCTTTCCTCTATGATCATCATGAAACTCCATATTTCTCTTATTCGCCGAGTCAGGAAACTTACCAAATTTTACTTTATTGATCATATTATGAGATTGATGATTCGACATAATAATGATTTTTGGACCTCAAAATCCCATTTCATTTGGTTGATCATGAATAATATCATTCCATTGTCCATCATATCCTCCATTATCATGAATCATCTTGTTTCGAGCAATTTTCTAAAACCCAAAAAGAATAGTGTGAGAGGAAAAACTCATAATAATGGGGGATTAACTTCAATATCTAACATATTTGGTTTAATCAAATATCGTTACCATAGTTCTAGGACTATATACTATACGTATTCTTATCCTTAGGGACATCCCTAGACATACCATAGAAATATCTCTAGGGATCTCACTAACATTTTTGCATCCTAGTTTCCAAAGGTTGACTAAACCTTTCCTCTGATACCAACTGTAGAAACCTGAACCCTAATGTACATGGACATTACATTACTTTTGCGGAATACTTAGTACATAACAAAAACACACACACAAGGATCGTAATAATTTAGTGTCTTTGGAAACTCGGATTATAATCTTCTAATCGTGGTGAAAGATCTTCAACATCTCCCATAAAGATCATCCTTTTTTTAATACCTAAAACCTTTCTTTATATCCTGGGGAAAAGAAAACATAAAAGGGTGATCTCAAATTCTTAGTAAGGGTAAACAAAATAAATATCAATCACATCATATTCATGAGAACATAACATTTTGGAAATCTTAACCTCCAAAAGAGAGAATAATTTCATAACATGGGATAAATCATAGTAGTGAAATGAAATCCCAATAATCATAACATAAAACATGAAACTTTGTGGCATACACACATAATCCTAGAGAATCATATCTTATTAGTCAAGTCTCATTGCCAAGATTATCTTAGTGGACAAAGTCCATTTCTGAACCGAGTCACCCTCGTTTCAGTCCTGTTTCACTGAACCGGTATAACCTACCATTCCAGCCATGTCTGTCTCATGAGATATGAAATCTTTACCCAATGCATTGGAGGGAGATATAGGTCCCACCCATCTCATAATGATACCATTCTTATGTGTTCCACAAAATCATAAATCATACATCATTTCATAACCCATGTAATAAAAATGGGAATCTTAAACATCGTGACATCATAAAAAAATTCATATAAGATAAAGGAATTTATGAAAATAATTCCATCAAAAAATTATCAAATCAATGTAATAATAGAGATAAAAAGATAACCCTTTATTATCTTAGATGGAAAATAATTTTGATAAAACAATTGAACTCTATTCTTGACGAAAATATCCTTTCTTCTTCAAAAACATTTTTCCTTTCTTAACATGTCATACAACTTTAAACTTAAAGAAGTTGATTAAAAATAAACATGAAAACTTGTAAATGATTCTTCTTGGAAATAATGTTTTAAAAATCCTTTCATGTCGTATAAGTTAAAAAAACATTCTTCTCGTACTTTTGTCGGGAAAGTCAAAAAGTACCTCGTACGAAAAACGACAAAAGATTCCTTTAATATCTTTTACTAAAAACTCAAAGAAGGGTAAAATAGGATTTAAACAATTTTAGGTGAATTGAAATAATATTACATATTGAGTAAACATGGATTTGGATGATAAAATACACCCCAGTAAATGCCAAAGTATAAACAATCTCAGATAAAAATGAGATTGTGATATTTTCCCTTACCTTTGGTCCGATATGCTTTGTACGTGTCCGAACCTCCTGTATAATGATTTAAATAATGTTATTGACTTATTACAGAATCATATTCATTGTTATGATATCATATATGGTTCACTTATGACTTCATATTACCCGTTCTTTTGTAAATTCCATGTTAAAGAAGCATTTTGTGTAAAATCGTTTCATTTATCGTAGGTGTTTAGACTTGTTGTTCTTGAAATTATTATTACTTATATCATGATTTACTTACTTCCAGAATATAAAACATGATTTATATATCATACATATTCAGTATATATATATATATAATAGATAGATAAACGAAATGAAACACACCGTTCATGGAGACGGTAGTCCGTACGTACGCATGAACGTTGTTTTCCTTTCCTTATTGTCTTGAATGGAAGTAAGTAGATGAAATACGTACATATATATACATAAATCCAGTAGATTTAACATGTCATATATTTCATTATTATTCATTATATATACTTTATAATCATTCATGAATGGTTAATGTGGAGAATGAATCTCATCGCGTCGTGGAGACGGTAGTCCGTACGTACGCACGAGTGATGATATCGTTCTCATGATCGTGAACATGTGTTGAAGTGTATGTATACTATTTAAGTATCAATATCAATTTATAATAATAATATATAGTTACTTATTACACCATTATACCAATCCAATTAAGGTGGTGGCGGAAAATAGATTACACCACGGTGTGGAGACGGTATTCCGTACGTATGCACGCGCGGTGATTTCCTTTTTCCATAGGATGGATAGAAGGTTAATTAGAGTTGTTTCATATTTATAATAACATATCAGTATATAATAAATACTGATGTTATTACTTTATCATGAAACAACTAAAGAATAAGAAGGTGAAGAAGAAAGAAATTGAAAAAGATCGGTAATGGATATTACCTCTTTTTGACGCGCCTTTTCTTAACCTCCACTTAAAGAACTAAGGATGGTCTTTGAAGAAGACCAGTACCTATAGGATGATACTAGGTAAGTGGATAAGATATTTTGGCAGGGGTTGGCCGATCTTGAAGGCTCAAAGTGGTGTGAGGAAGAGGGGGAAGGAGGTTCCCTTTTATAAGGGAGGAGAGGGGTACCTTAGGAAAATCTCAAAATATTATTTTATATTAAGGTAAAATTAGGTTTATAATGGTTCAAAAGGGTCTTATTTAGAAGATATAGTGGGTATGGGTCGAAATACCCTCATCCAATAGTATTTAGACAAGTTCATGTTATTATTTTAACCTTATCAATTAGATTTAACTCTAAGTTAAATAATTTAACATTTACCGTGTCTTTTTGTTTTCTTACACTATATGGTTAATAAACATACTATATCAAGCCAAACGAACACAAATATGTTTATTATTAATATATATAATCATATCTAAGTCATTTGTCTGAACCTTAGATTTTTAGGAATAAAGTAACAATTAATAATATAATATTTGTTTTAAAAACTAATTTATGTCAATTTTGACACTATTTGGAACATGATTTTTATGAAATTCATAACAGAATGATAAGTTCAATACAAGTTACTTAAATCAACAATAACATGTCATATTAACCTAGAAAATTATTTTAAGTCATAAAAAGTCTCAAATAACATTTATTTGGGCATTTACAACATTAATTATGTCAATATTTCATTAATAAGACAATTACTGCATCATCTTTGTGTCATAATATATGATAATTATTTAATCACTAAAAATTCTAAATAAATTCCTATGATGTAGATAATTGTATTAGATTTCTGGAAACTATTCATGTTCTAAGTTTCATGAAGATTATCACTATATTAAAATTATTATACTTATAGGATTTAAGAAAGTGACATGTTGTCACATTCTTTGGTTTTAATCATAATTAAATTATTTTCATTGAAAAATTTTAATTAAATGAATCTAATCTAACCCTTAGGTGATATGGGTCGACCTTTAGTCATCCAATAGGATTTTGACATTTGTTAGGGTAATTTTAAAATATTATATTTACCCTTAATTACCCGATTTACCTTTAACTATGGTAAATAAAATTTACCGTAATTACTATTCATAATTCCCAAAAATAAAAAGTAGATTATTAAAATAATTTGGATCCAATGATTCCAAATATGGAATCCATTTTTCCAAATTCAATACACAAAAGTTTCAGAAATTAAATTAAAATTAATCCCGCTGTCGAAAGAAAACGGGTTTTTCTTTAAAACATTGAAAAATATTGAATTTATTTAACCTCTGAATTAAAGGTAAAATAAATGATAATGACATACATTATATTAAATGGTAAAAATATATTCTATTTATACTTTAAAGCCATTCAATATTATAATTTAACCACATAAGATATTACGATGAAAAAAGATGTTTTTAATCAAAATATAGCGTGTTTTTACTATTCATTAAAATATGAAAGTTATCGGAAAAATATCAAAACATTATCTAATGTAAATTTTAATATCCTGATTCAAAAGAAGAATTTTATTTTGTCAAATTTAACATATAAAAATGTCAAAAATAGATTTAAAGTGGGTGCTCCATCAAAAGGTGGAAAAACTGCATTTTTTAAAAAATACTTATTTTACCCGAAAAAATTATTTTGTTCTTATACCATGTTATAGAAATGTGTAAGATGAATAATAATGTTATAAAATTCAAAATTTAGTTAACACTATTCATAACAGCTAGTTCATAACAATATTATAATAATATATCATTGTTTAGTAAAACCCAGTATTGCGTACAACACACACTATCGAGGAAGGTCGCGATTGCGTGTAATGCAAGCCAAGTCAGGGTTGTGTGTTGCGCAAGAATCCTTTGTTGTTTCGTATATCATAATCCAACCATATTTCATTTATACATTTAATATATATATATATATATACTCAATGTTGTGTAGAATAACCATTATCAAAATTGTGTGTAACACGATCCAAGAATAGTGTTGCGTATACTGCAAGCTAATACGGTGTTGCGTATAGCGCAAGGCAATCTTGGTGTAGCATACAACAAAAGAAATTAATGAAATTATAAGAATATTTTTCATAAAATATCAGGGTGTAACATATATAATGGTATTTTATTTATAATTTTCATACATTATATAATTTAATTTATTTATAACACAATGATGATGCAGTAATTACCTTATTAATGAAATATTAAAAGAATTGATATTATAAATACCCAAATAAATATAATTTGAGACATTTTATGGATTCCACTAATTTTATAGGTTAATTTGACATTTTAGGGTTGATTAAATGAATTTTTTTTTGAAGTAATAATGCTGTTATAAATTTAGAAAAAACAAAATAACAAATAGTGTCGAAAATTGACATAAAAGCCTTTTGAAAACAAATATTATATTATTAATTGATATAATATTCCTAAGACTTTAAGGTTTGTCCAAATAAAATATATAAGTTTATATATATTAATAATTAACCAATTGATTATATCTAGGATGTTTATAGTATGATTATTTACCATATAATATAAAAATACTACGAGACATGATAAATGTAAAACTATTTTACTAAGAGTTATATCTAAAAGATAAAGTTAAAATGCTGAACTAAAATTGTCTAAAACCTATTGGTTGAGATTATTTTGACCCATACCCACAGTATACTGTAAATAAATATTTTAGAGCCATTAGAAATTGAAAATGAGTTTATAATAAAATAATATTTCAATATTTTCCAAAGGTGCCCCTCACCCCTCTAATAAATTGTAACATCCCCTTCTCCCAAATTCAAAACTTAAATGTCATTTTTCTCTACCAATCCCAGCTCAAATATCCTTTACACATTCCAATATTCATACTAGAGGCCTTACTTTAGTCATAATTCCAACCTAATGATCCCTTTTGATCATATCAAATAAAAGAACCTGAAGAAGAGTTAAATATTTCATCACCTCTTTCATGTTTTTTTCTTCCACTTTTTCTTTCCTTGTTGTTTCTATTATAAGATAACAACTCTAGTATCATCTATATACTATGACGTTATTATAAATATGGTACAACCATATTCATTATTTTATCCGTCTTTTGAAAGACACGTCACCATACGTCCGTACGTACAGCTTACCGTCTCCACGTCGTGGTGTAGTTGTTATTCAATACATTATTATTTGGATGGGTATAATAATGATGTATAATTGATGTAAATAATAAATATAACATGATAATGATTCTATATATATGATATACCATCCAATTATATATTATTGTAATATCAAAATAATGGTATTGTCGCTCATGCGTATGTACAGATTACTGTTTCCATGAACACGATGAGATTCATTCTCCATCGTATCCATTCTAGAATAATTTTTATTTGACAATTAAAAATAATGTTTAAAGACATAATATAATTCGAAATATGAAAAAGATACATCCTATCTGTATCAATAATTACGTATGTAACAAATCATATATTGGAAAATTAATCAGTTAACACCCAAAATGATGATAGTACTAAAATATTATTAACAAAGAAACTATTAGAAGATCATATATGATATCATAATAATTTATATGGTTAATTTATATTTTAATAATTATTATTTCACTAATATACAGGAGGTTAACCTATCCTCAACCAAGGAAAAGTACAAGGTAAGGGTTAAATTCTCAAATCTCTTTATCATCCGAGGTTGTTTTTACTTTAGTATAAACTGCGACCTCTTTATGATCCACATCCATGTTTCTTAAAAATGTATTTCATAACATTTTTACTATTTACTCGACAATGGGTTAAATTCATTCATACCCTTATTTGAACTTATATGTTTTAAAAGGAATCTTTCAGTCATTTTCCAAACAAGTTACATTACGACCTTTTCAACAAAATTAAGGTAAGAATTTGTTTTTTAACTTATATGGTGGGTGCGGTTATTCTTCGCCGTTATAACATCGTAAAAGATTCCCTTTCAAGAAAATAAGAATTTTTTCAAAATAAATTTTTCTCTTATAATTATGTATCTTTAAATAATATTTAAAAAATAAATCGATATTTCTCTCAAATAGTTTTTATTTCATCTATGTCAACATCCATTGATGGATTTTATACTTGTTTGATGTCAATTAATTATGATACAAATATTCCATAGTGTATTGAAGGTTTTATGATATGTTTGACTGCGGATGTGTTATTTTTATACCATTCATGGTTTATGGTTAAAGTATTGACATTTTTTATGTTAGTTTTAATATAAATGTTTCTTTTATATTTCAACCTTTTCAAATGAGGAATGTATTGGACTTAGTATGTGATGGGTGTAGCCTATTATAACTCCTAGATGCATCAGTATGTCTCCTGGGACAACTAGAATGGAATTGGCTGAGGCCTTTCTAAATTTGATATATGGTTTTGGCCGAAGCCTTAATCATTTTTAGATGTCTTGGCCAAGGCCTTGAAATTTTTTTTCAGAAGGTCCAACATTATATATTCCCTAATTATGAAAATAATATTGATGATTCATGTGGTTATTCGATTAGTTGAATACCCATGAGTATGTTTTATTATGGAATTATTTAATCAGTTCATATTCCTGCCATAAATGTGTTCTTATTTATTATTTTCAAAGGCTTGTGTTTTCAATAATTCATCATGCCTAATATTTATATTAACTTCTTCTCTATTGATTACCCTTACTTAGCATTTGAGATCACCCCTTTCTTATGTTTCATTTTCCCAAGATATAAAGAAGTTAATTATGAGTGACTTTCCGGAATAGTCTAGGAGTATTGGATATGTCTAATGGAATATATTTTTGTTGTATTTACTTTCAAGAAGTAATGTTGAACTTATATATGAAGTTTGTTTCCAATAATACTAAACTGATCGGCCTTTTGGCACATGATTTCCTTACGATCAGGCTAATGTTATGTAATAATGGACCAACTCTGGGTAAATGGGGTCAGGGAATTTTAGTTGGTATCATAGGAAGTTTTGTACAAACCCTGGTAACTAGATTTAGATAAACATTAATTGGAGAACATATCACTAAGATATATTTTAAGGATTAGTATAGAATAACTTCCAAATATTTTGGTACTGTAGAGATTTTGTGAGTATTCTATGAAATAAATCCCTTTCTGGATACGAGCTGGTAGAGGCGTCTGTGGCATAGATGTACCATGGGGTAAAAACTGAAAACACTGCTTTGATTTAGACTCGAATGAGAACTGGTCCACGATAATGGTCCTTGATGCACTCCTGGTTATGACACTCTCGGGGGTTATGCTTAGGGTAATTTTCATTTTCATTACAAACTATTATTAAGGGTTTAGGATTATATATTTTCTCAAAGAAAACATTTTTTTATGATTATGAATTATATCCACAAACGTTTCAATTCATGATATGTGTTTTACAAGTTTGGAATTATGTATTTCGATTCATAAACTAATCTTGTTTATTCCATTGTTTATAAATGGTACATAGTGGAAGAAATGGAAACTCTATTAATGCATGTAATCCATGTAAGGATTTCTCTCCTACTCAAGATTATTATAGCGAATCTGGTGATGCAACTGGTGCTAATCAACTTATCAACATACTGGGACAACTCACGCAGGTTATGAAAAATAACATTACCCATATGCAGCACCATGATCCACAATTTTGAGGATCAATGTTAGGCCGCTTCATGATGGAAAAACCAACAACATTCAATGGGAGTACAAAACCATTAGTGGCTGAGCAATGGATAAATTCCTTACATAAAATATTTCATGCTTTGGGGAGTAACGAAAAGGAAAAAGTTGACATGGAAATTTAACGTCTCACTGGAGATGTTGAATAATGGTGTTCATTGATTCAAAGCACAAATGAAGATGAAGAAGTGTCCAGTATGGAATAGAGGGACTTTAAATATCTTTTCATAGAATAATAGTTTCCTTGGGAACATCGAGCGGATATGGAAAGGCAATTTTCTTGAGTCTGAGGAAAAAAGAGGATGAGATTGTTGCAATGAATGAAGCTAACTTTACAGGGTTAGCAAGGCATGCTGCATATTATATATGTAACCCAAGAATTAATATTGACTGTTTCTTTGAGGTGTTAAAACCATTTCTCCATCAATAATTAGTTTCACAATCCTTTTCATCGTACGAAGATATTGTCTCGTGTTCTATCAAGAAGAAAAAATAAATTCTCTATGTCTTACGACTTTAAAGAAAAGAAAGAGAAGAATAGATCTGATGAACACTCTAGTAAAGCAAATAAGGGAAGAGGGAAGAAGGGAAGAATTGAATTTACACCCTATGATATTTGTGGAAGGAAGCACCTTGGTTCCTGTCTAAAAGGAAAATGAGTATTCTACAAATGTGGATATAAAAGACATCATGTTGGTGATTGTAAGGGAATGAAATATGCTACCAATGTTCAATGCTACATTTGTAGGGATATGGGACATTATTCAAATGAATTTCCTAATCATCAGGGAAGTTTACCTTAATAAAGGCTAAGAGATCAAGGCCAAGCTTATGTGATCACTACGGCTAAGGTTGAATCTCCGAAAGACGTGGTAGCAGGTAATTTAAAGGTTTCCTCAAGTGTAGCCAATGCTTTATTTGACACTAGATCATCGCATTTTTTCTTATCTTCTTAGTTTTCTATGAAAATTAGATATTCCCAATTTGATTTGACAAGAGACTTGTCAGTAAAAACTCCTAAGGGAAGTATCATTGCAACAATGTTTTTAGAATCAATTCCCATTTGGGAATATAAATGTTCTCTATTCGCTGATCTCATCATCATACACATGATTAAATTTTATATAATCCTCGAAATGGATTGGCATTCAGACCATGATGTGAATATTTATTGTAAGAAGAAGGAGGTTACAATTTTTTATAATGATAAGATGTACCTTATCTTTAGAGAATAAATTCCACCACTTCATTCATATCTAGATCCACCCCCAGTAGCTCAACTAAATTCAATTATAGTTGATGAAAAGAATGAAATAACTTTGGGTGAGGAAAAGAATGTTCAAATTGAGGACGTACCAATTGTGCAAGAATATGTTGATGTTTTTCTAGGGGATTTACCTGGACATCCTTCAGAATGAGAAATTGAGTTTTCTATTGATCTAATTTTTGGTTCAGGGCCCATATCGAAGTCCCCTTATAGAATGGACAATGTGGAATTAGGGTAACTAAAGAAACAACTAGAGGAATTGAGTAATAAGGGATTTATTCTCCCTAGTTTTTCTCCATGGGGAGCCCCTATTCTTTTTTTTAAGAAGAAATATGGATCTATGAGGTTGTGCATTGACTATAGAGAGATCAATTCAATAATAATAAAGAACAAGTATCCCTTACCACACATTGATTATTTATTCAACCAAATTCATGGAGATTAGTATTTTTAAAAGATTAACCTTTGATCTGGATATCATTAGTTCTGTTTGAAGAATGATGAAATTCCAAAAATAGCATTTCGAACTAGGTACGGGCATTACGAGTTTACAGAAATGCCTTTTGGGCAGACTATTGCACCCTCTGTTTTCATGGATCTAATGAACTGAGTTTTCAAGGAATATCATGATGACCTTGTAGTTTTATGTATTGATGATATCCTATTATTTTCCAAAATCTATGAAGATCATGAAATTCACTTGCTCACCATTCTGAAAACCCTCCGAATAAATTAATTATACGAGAAGTTTAGAAAGTGTGAATTTTGGCTTCAGGAGATTTATTTTCTTTACCATATTGTCTCTATGGATGGAATCTCTATTGAAACTTCTATGAAAAAGGCAATACAAGAATGGTCAGCCCCGACAAGTATAACTGAGGTATGAAATTGTGTTGGTTTAGTAGGTTATTATCGATGTATCGTCTAGAATTTTTCCTGATTGGATAACCCATTAGCGAATATCACATGTAAAGGGGTTAAAATTGTTTGGAAAAAATAGTGTGATTTTTTTTTTGAAAAACTGAACAGAATATTATTCAATGATTATATCTTGACTCTACTATCGGAGAATGATGGGTTTGTTATTTATAGTGATTCCTCAATGAAAGGAATTGGTTGTGTCCTTATGCAGAATAATAGATTTATTTCTTGCGCATCACGAAAACTGAAAATTCAAGAAAAAAACTATCCTACTCATGATCTTGAGTTAGCAGCTGTAATCTTTTCTTTGATGATTTCGAGACACTATCTCTATGGTGAAAAATGTGAGATTTATTCTGATCATAAGAGTTTGAAGTATATATTCTCTCAGAAGGAACTCAACATGATGCAAAATAGATGGCTTGAACTACTCAAGGATTATGAGTGCACGATACACTACCACCCGGGGAAGGTAAATAAGGTGGAAGATGCTTGGAGTAGAAAAGATCATGGAGTTTTGAACACGATGAGAGTTGAAAGGGATCATATTTTCATAGATCTAGTAAAGATAGATAGGGGAATAACCATGGAAGGTGAAACATCAATGCTTTTTGAAATGGATGCCAAACCATCCTTACTAGAAAGGATAAAAAGTTCTCAGGTTGATGATGAGGAATTTCCAAAGAAGATTACATCAGTGAATGATGGGATATTGATCGACATCGTATATGAATATGGGATTTTGAGATTTGGGAAGAGACTTTGTGTTCTCGATATACATGATATGAAAAGGGAATTGTTAGGTGATACTCAGAGCTCCAATTTCTCTATACACCATGGGAGCACCAAAATGTATAGAGATTTGAAGGAACATTTTTGGTGGCGCAACATGAAGAGGTAGATTGCTGATTTTTTGTCAAGATGTATGGTTTTTCAACAAGTGAAAGTTGGAAGGCAACAACCCAGAGGATTCGTGGACCATATTCCCATACCTGAGTAGAAATGGGATAATATTAAGATAGTCTTCTCCATGGAACTACTAAATACTCCTATAAGTAATGATGTAATATGGGTCATTGTTGATCGTCATACCAAGTCACCACATTTTCTTGCTATAAGAGAATATTTAAAACATGAACATTTAGCCAGATTATATAATAATGAAGTTGTAAGACTTCATGGAGTACCCCTATCAATTATTTCTGATCATGATCCACATTTTACATCAAGATTATAGAAACTTCCTCAAAAAACCCAAGAGACTGAACATCGTTTGAGTGCTGCCTACCACCCTCAAACTGATGGACAATCAGAATATACTATTCAATCCTTAAAAGACATGTTGAGATCTTGCTCACTGGACATTGAAGGTATGTGGGATCTATATGTACCTCTGGTAGAATTTTCTTATAACAATAGCTTCTATTCAAATATTCAGATTTCACCATAAGAAGCGTTATACATAAAAATATGTTTCACACCAGCCTATTGGGATGATGTTGGTGAAAGAAAACTCGTAGGCCCAGAACATGTGGAGGAAATGATGGAGAAGGTAAAGGTTTTCCAAACCCACATCAAAGCATCTCAATGTTAGAAGAAGATATATGACGATAACTAAATGATGGATTGAGAGTTTCAGGTAGGAGATCATGTTTTCTTAAAGGTATCTTCATGGAAGGGAGTAATACGATTCAGTAAGAAAGGTAAATTTAGTCTCAGGTACATCAGACCTTTCGAAATTCTATAATTTATTGGTGTTGTAACTTATCGTTTGTTAATTCCTCCAAGTCTCTCTACATTTCATGTTGTGTTCCACGTATCACTGTTGAGAAATTACATGCAGGACCAAATGCATGTGCTCACCTATAAAGAATTAGAATGGGAACCTGAACTGTCTTATTCCGAAAATCCTGACATGATTCTTGATACAAGAGAATAAGTGTTGAGAAACCGGACGACTCGTCTGGTAAACGTTCTATGGAGAAACCATAAAATGGAATATGCAACATGGAAACCCTAGGAAGATATGATGAAGAACGTCCAAAATCTTTTTATGCAGTAATATTCTAGAAATTTAGAGGATGAAATTATTTGACAGAGGGGAAAATGTAACATCCCAAGACTCTATGGTACATTTCACTTTTAATAATGCAATAGCTTGCATTGTACACAACTTCGAGATTCTAACACACCACGACCAATCAAACTAGCTGTTATGAATAGAAATACCCACTTTTTGAAATTTTATAAATTTTATTATTTAATATAGACTTCATTTTTGGATTCAGAATATCGAAATTAGCTTAGGGTGAATTTTTTTTATTTTTCTGAAAACTATAAATTTTTGATGAATAGTAGAAAACACAGAGATATATTTTAATACCAAAATTTTATTTAAATAATTATTTATATTATTTAAATTTATTTTATGTCAAAATAGATACATAATACCTATATATGTTCAATGTAAATCAATGAAGTTAGTTTATAATAATTTTAGATATATTAAAAATTTATTGAACTTTTTATTGTCTTTTACCCACCTCCTAGGAGCATTTGAAAATTTACATGAAACTTAATTTTACCTCTTCTTTGAATTTAATTTAAAAAATTTGAGATACACGGTTGATATCATTACGAAATATTTGGTTCAATAAGAAAAAAATAATTTTTCGTGAATAGTGACTTGACTTTTATTTACCACGGTTAAAATTAAAAAATGGTAATTATGGGTAAAAATGGTATTATTATTTCCCTAACACATGTACTAATTCTATTGGATAAGTTTAATTCGACCAAAAAATCCTTAGGATTAAATTATGATCCATTAGGTCAACTTGGATTAGATTAGGACATTAATTATTATTTAATTAGAAAGATAAAAAATTCCAACATAATCATATATTATTTATCAATTTTAGACATTCAATAATTTAATTTATTGATGACACAATGATGATGTAATAATTACCATATTAATTAATTATTAAAATAATTCATATTATAAATACCCAAATAAATGTAATTTGATATTTTTTATGAATTCCAATTATTTTATAGGTCAATATGACATTTTATGGTTGATTAAATGAATTTTTTTCAATGTAATAATGCTGTTATGAATTAAGAAAAAACAAAATACCAAATAGGGTCAAAATTGACATAAAAGAGTTTTTAAAAAAATATGATATTATTAATTGATATAATATTCCTAAAAATCTATTTTTTGGACAAATTAGTATGATAAGGTTATATATATTAATAATTAACCACTTTGAGTTCTCTTGTAAGTTTATAGTAAGTTTATTAACCATATAATATATAAATACAAAGAGACATGATAAATGTAAAACTATTTAACTAAGAATTAAATCTAAATGATAATGTTAAAATGGTGACCTAAACATGTCTAAAACCTATTAGTTGATAGGATTTTAACCCATAACCACCTTATCCTCAAAATAAATTATTTTGGATCCATTAGAAGTCGAAAATGTGTTTATTACAAAATAATATTTCTATCTTTTCCAAAGGTACCCCTAACCCCTCTTATAAAAGAGAACTCCCCATTCTCTCAAATTCAAACATTCAATGAAATTTGGCTCATCCAAAACCTGCCCAAATATCCTCTCCATTATCCTACCTTCATCTTGATGGCCTTCTTTTAGTTAGAAAGCCATCTTAAGGATCCCTTTTGGTCAAATCAAATGGAAGAACCCAAAGAAGAGGTAAATATTTCAGCACCTCTTACAAGTTTTTTTCTTCTTCCACATCATCTTTCCTTGTTATTCCATTATAAAATAATAACTACAGTATCTTATATATAGTATTATTTTATTATAAATATGGTACAACCATATTCATTATTCTATCCGTCCTTTTAATGACAAGTTACCATACGTGCGTACGTACAGCTTACCGTCTCCACCTCGTGGTGTAGTTGTTATTCAATACATTACTAATTGGACTGGTATAATAATGATGTATAATTGATGTAAATAATAAATATAACAAGATAATGATTCTGTATATATGATATTACATCCAATTATATACAATTTTAATATCAAAAGAATGATATTTTTTCCCGTGCATACGTATGGATTACCGTCGCCACGAACATGATGAGATTCATTCCCCATCGTATCCATTCAAGACTAATTTTTATTTGATGATTAAAAATATTTTATAAATAATTAATATAATTCTGAATATGAATTACATACCTCCTTTCCATAATAAACAATACTTACGTAATAAATCATATAAAAGAAAATGAACCAGTTAAAACCCAAAATACAAAAATGTTATTAACAAAGCCATATTAGAAGTTCATATATGATATAATATTAATGTATATGGTTCTTGAATAATTCATTAAAAATTATTTCACCATTATACATGAGGTTAACCAACCATCGACCAAGGAATTGAACAAGGTAAGTGTTAATTCTTCAATCTCTTTATTATCCGAGGTTGTTTTTACGTAAGTATCTACTGGGACCTCATTATCATCTGCATCCTTGTTTCTTAAAAATGTATTTCAGAACATTTTATATATTTACTAGATATTTGATTAAAGTCATTTATACCATTATTTGAACTTATATGTTTTGAAAGGAATCATTCAATCGTTTTCCAAATATGGTACTTTAAAACCTTTTCGACAAAATTATGGTAAGAATATCTTTATTAACATATATAGTGTGTGTGGTTATTCTCCTCCATTATAACATCGTCAAAGATTCCCTTAGAAGATTATAAGAATATTTTCAAAATAAAAGTTTTCTTTTATAATTATGTAACTTTAAATTATTTCAATAAAATAAAGAGATATTTCTCTCAAATAATTTTGATTTCATATATGTCAACATCCTTTAATGGATTTTATAATTGTTTGAAGTCAGTTAATTAAGATACAAATCTTCTATATTGTATTGATGTTTTTGTGATTTGTATGACTGTGGATGTGTTATTTTTATACCATTAATTGTTTATGGAAAAAGTATTTACATTTCTATTGCTAGTTTTAATATGATTTTTTATTTTATATTTCAACATTTTCCTATGAGTAATAGATTGGACTTAATAAGTGATGGGTGGAGCCCGCTATAGCTCCTTGATGCATCAGTAGGTCCCATGAAACAAATAGATTTAAAATTGGTCGAGGCCCTTCCCAATTTGATATATGGTTTTGGCTGAGGCCTTAATAATTTCTAGATGTCTTGGCTGAGGCCTTGACAAAATGTTTCCGAATGGATAAAATTATACATTCCCTCATTTTGAAAATAATATTGATGGTTCATGTGGTTATTCGACTGATAGAATACCCATGACTATGTTTTATTATGTCATTATTTACTCAACTCATATTCCTGCCATAAAAGTGTTCATGTTTATTATATTTAAACGTACATGTTTTCAATTATTCACCATTCCTAATATTTATTTTATCTTATGTTGTGTTTTTTACACTTACTGAGCATTTGATCTCACCCCTTTCTTATTTTTCATTTTCCCAGGATATAAAGAAGTTAATTATGAGTGACATTCAGGCATAGTCTAGGAGGCTTGGGTGTTTCTAATGGAATAAATTAGTGTTGTATTTATTTTCATGTTGAATTTTAAACATAAACTATTATAATTTTTAGCTTTTGAGGTGGTGGACTTATAGCAGCCACCATTTAGAGGCCTCTATTACAATCAATAGTGGCCCCAAATGGCGGAAACTGCATTTTTCTACACCCCGCCCTAATTTTTTCTTTTCGACCCCCACGCCCTATTTTTTCCTTCTAGACCCCATGACCCACCCCTCCTCGACACCCTGACCCTACGACCCCATCCCCTAGTGACCCCGACACTCGGCGACCCCCGATGACCCCGACCCCTAGAGACCCCGACCCCTAGAGACCCTGACCCCCGGCGACCCCAACCCCCTTACCTTAGTGCTGCGCCACCCACAACCCCAGCGACCCCCACCGCCTTGCCTCTGCACTACACCCCTGGTGACCCTGACACCCTTGCAACCCAGAAACCCCCAGCCCATGCCTCTGCGTAGCACCTTCGGCCAGTCTCTCCATCATCATTCCCTCCCAGCCCCACTACATCCCTCTGTAAGGTCCTCACATCCTGCCTCTGTTGGACCCTCCCATTCTATCATTCCCCGCCATGTAGATCCCTCCCACACATCGTACAACAGTTCTGTCCCTTTCGAGTCCGGCTGTCGAACCCCTATCGTCAAGCCGATGCGCCATCATGGATCTGCAATCGAGTCACACCTAATTACCCATGGTTGAGTCCTCTGTATGTAATGTTTTTTTATCCTACAAATTTTAAAAATATTGTATTATAACATAGTGAAGCCCTTTATTATAGTTACACCAATGTGGCGATCTGATCGATCAGATGTCTAAATGGGTGAGGACTCGTAGGGTGGGTGATCTCGATGGCTCTGGTGTTATAGTAAGCAAACTATTTACTAGTAAATGTATTTTTATTTTATATAAATTATTCATATTTGTTCATGGATTTATTATATGATACATGATTAGTTTGACCCTCAGTTTGTAGAGTTGCAAGAGGAGAAACGTCGTAGTACTATTTGTAGAGATGAAATATTTCAACGTGCTGTGGAGCATGACAGTCATGGTTATTATTTGACTTATGGTGGTGGTGTCCCATGACATTCAGTTTTTAGAGAAGATGTGATGGGTGCAGGTAAGGATTTAGGCATGCACACATAGACTGGGATAGATTCTACCATGCAGGATATGCATTACAATATGGATGCGTAGTTTCAGCAGTTGCATGCAGAGTATGAGGAGAGGTTGTCACAGATGTCATCACGTATCGATGAAATGACGATGCAACAAGTGGAACCATAGGTAAACAATAAAACAATCCATACTCAGATTGATTTTTATATATATGTTTAAGATACATAATATTGATATATATTGTAGGCTCTGAATACAGCTAGTGGACATCGTAGTGATATTGGTGATCCATCTGAGGATGAACCCCCTGCATGAGGTAATATTATTTGTGTTGATGAATTCTCTAGAAGTTTTTATATCCTTGATGAATAGATTCTTCCATTTTTACCTAGATTAGTTTTTTTTAGTATTTGTGGATGACATCTTTGTGCACTCCAAGACTGATGATAATCATACCCAATATCATGACATCATCCAGATTACACTTATAGAGCATCGACTATACGCCAAGAAACAAATATTTCACTTTTGAATTGATTAGGTATAGTTATTGGGTCAAATAATCTCAAAGGAAGGTGTGTTAGTGGATAGAGAGAAAGATCAGGATGTTGTTTCTTGAGAGAATCCCAAGAACTCTTTTGATATCTGTATATTTTTAGGTTTATTAGGATACTATTTAATTATTCTTCATGATGTGTACGATGAGACATAACATCAATCAAACTTTCTATTTGCGCGTTACGGCTCAATGTGTGTATTTAAGTGTTGGGCGCGCTTCAGAAATGCGCCTGGGGTGGTCCAAACCATTTGAAAAATGTCAGAATGGCCTGAAATCAGACGACAACAAATGGTGAGTAAATTGTGAAGTGGTCAGGTAGACGGTACGTCAATCGGAGGTGTCGTGTACCCTCGGTGATCGAGAACGCACTTCTGGTGTCACAAAAGGCCAAAATGGGCATCTAACAGTCAAATGCATAGAGGAAAACATCATATTGACCTGAAATCACAGGGAAAAAATCTAATTATTATTTTTGACGTGTACGAGGAGATGAAACGACAATCAGACGTGTGGTTTGCACAATACAACTCAATATGCATTTTTTAAGTGTTGGGCGCGCATTAGAAACGCATGTGGGGTAGTCCAAACAAGATGAACAATGTCATAATAGTCTGAAATCATAAAAAGACAATAGATGAGTGAATTCTGAAGTGTTCGGACAGACGGCATGTCAATCGGAGGTGATGTGTGCCCGTAGTGAGTGAAAATGAACTTCTGGTGTCATAAACGGGAAAAAATGATGTTTAACGGTCAAATTCATAGGTAAAAACATTGTATTGACATTAAATAAAAAGGTAAAAATATAATTATTATTCGTGAAGTGTAAGAGGTGATGTAATTTTAATCGGACGTTCGGTTTGCACGGTACGGCTCAATATGCGTTTTTTAAGTGTTGGGCGCGCTTCAGAAATGTACGTTGGGTGGGCCAAACAGGACGAACGATGTCATATTGGACAAAAATTAGACAAAATCAATGGGTGAGTGAATTTTGAATTGTTTGGGCAGACGACACATCAATCGGAGTTGTCGTGTGCCCGTGGTGACCGAGAAAGCACTTATGGTGTCAGAAACGGCCAAAACGGGCATTTAACGACCAAATGCATAGTGTACGACATTGTATTGACCTGAAATCATAGGGAAACAATCTAATTATTATTTGTGACTTTTAAGAGGAGAAGACACATCAATTGGATGTGCGGTTTGCGCCATTCGGCTGAATGTGCATTTTTTAAGTGTTGAGCGCGCTTTGGAAACGCGCATGGGGTGGTCCGAACTGGTCGAACAATGTCAGATTCACCTGAAATCAGATGAAAATAATGAGTGAGTGAATTTTGATATGTTATGGTAGAAGACACGTCAATCAGAGGTGCCATGTCCCCACGGTGACCCAAAATGCACTTCTGGTGTCATAAATGGCCAAAACAGGCATTTAAGGGACAAATTCATAGTGGACAACATCAAATTGACCTAAAATCAAAGGGAAAGATTCTAAATATTATTCTTGATGTGTATGAGGAGACATCTTGTCAATCGGACATGCGGTTTGTGCGGTACATCTCAATCATATTTTTTTAAGTGTTGTGTGCGCTTCAGAAACGTGCGTAGGCCGATCCAAACCGGTTGAATGACGTCAGAATGGCCTAAAATCATAATACAACAATGTGTGAGTGAATTTGGAAGTTTTTGTGTAGACAATATGTCAATCAGAGGTTTCGTGTGCTTGCAGTGACTGAGAACGCACTTCTTGTGTCAAAAACGGCCAAAACAGGCATTTAATGGTCAAATGCATAGCGGAAGACATCAGATTGACTTGAAATCATAGGGAAACAATTTAATTATTATTTTTGGTGTGTAAAAGGATATGGAAATTCAATCATATGTGTGGTTTTCATGGTATGACTCAATATGTGTTCTTTTAAGTGTTGGGTGCGCTTCAGAACCACGCGTCGGGTGACCCAAACTGGCCGAATGATGTCGGATTTACCTGAAATTTGACGAAAACAATGGTTGAGTGAATTTTGATGTGGTTGGGTATAAGCCACATAAATCAAAGATGTCATGTGCCTGCAGTGACCGAGAACACACTTCTGGTGTTATAAATGGCCAAAATGGGCATTTAACGGTCAAATTCATAGCGCACGACATCGGATTTACCTGAAATCACAGTGAAACAATCTAATTATTATTTGTGATGTGAACGAGGAGACGACACGTCAATCGAACGTGTGGATTGCATGGTACGATTCAATATGCAGTTTTTAAGTGTTGAGCGCACTTCAAAAATGTGCATGGGGTGTTCCAAACCACCCAAACGATATTGGAATGTCCTGAAATCAGACAACAACAACGGGTGAGTGAATTGTGAAGTGGTCGGGCAGACGACACGTCAATCGGAGGTGTCGCGTGCCCGAGGTGACTGAGAATGCACTTCTGGTGTCATAAAGGGCCAAAAGGGTGTTTAATAGTTAAATTCATAGTGGACAACATCGGATTTACTGGAAGTCACAGGGTAATAATCTAATTATTACTCGTGACGTGTATGAGGAGACTACAAATCAATCGGACGTGTAGTTTTCATTGTACAGCTAAATATGCATTTTTTAAGTGTTGGGTACGATTCCAAAACACGAGTGGGGTGGTCCTAACCGGCTGAAAGACTTTGGAATGGCCTAAATTCAAACGACAATGACGGTTGAGTGAATTTTGAAGTGGTCGGGCATACGACATGTCAATCGGAAGTTTCTTGTGCCCACAGTGACCGAGAACAAACTTATGGTTTCATAAACGGCCAAAAACGGTGTTTAATGGTCAAATTCATAGTGAATGACATCTAATTGACCTAAAATCATAGGGCAACAATATAATTACTATCTGTGACATGTACTATGAGATGAAACATCAATCAGACTTGCAGTTTGTGTGGTACGACTCAATATCGGTTTTTTAAGTGTTGGGCGTGCTTCCTAAATGCACGTGGGGTGGTCCAAAATGGTAGAAAGATGTCAGAATGACCTGAAATCAGACGACCAAAATGGGTGATTGAATAGTGAAATGGTCAGGTAGACGGCACATCAATCAGAGGTGTCGTGTGCCCACGGTAATCGAGAATGCACTTCTGGTGTCATAAACGGTCTAAACAGACGTTTAATTGTCAAATTCATAGAGGATGACATCGTATTGACCTAAAATCATATCAAAACAATATAATTATTATTAATGATGTGTATTAGAAGATGACACATCAATCGGACTTGCAGTTTTCACGGTACAGCTCAATATATGATTTTTAAGTGTTAGACGCGCTTTAGAAACGCGCGTGAGGCGGTCCAAACCGGCCAAACGACGTCATAATTGCCTGAAATCTTATTAAAACAATGGGGGATTTAATTGTGAAGTGTTCAGGTAAAAAACACATCAATCGGAGGTGTCATGGTCCCGTGGTGACCGAGAACGCACATTTGGTGGCATAAATGGCCAAAATGGGTATTTAATGGTCAAATTCATAGTGGACAACATCAGATTGACCTGAAATCATAGGAAAACGATCTAATTATTATTCTTGATGTGTACGAGGAGATGACACATCAATTAGTTGTTTGGTTTGCACGGTATAGCCCAAAATTCATTTTTTAACTGTTGGACGTGCTTTAGAAACGCGTGTTGGGTGGTCCAAACTTGCCGAACGACGTCGTAATGCCCTGAAATCAGGAAACAAAAATGAGTTAGTGAATTTTGAAGTGGTCGCATAGACATCACTTCAATCAAAGGTGTTGTGTGCATGCGGTGATCGAGAACTTACTTCTGGTGTCATAAACGGCCAAAACGGGCATTTAACAGTAAAATTCATAGCGAACGACATCAGATTGACATGAAATCATAGAGAAACAATCTAATTGTTATTTGTGATGTGTACTAGGAGACGTCACATCAATTGGACATGCGTTTTTCATGGTACGGCTCAATATTCATTTTTTATGTGTTGGGAACATTTCAGAAACGTGCGTGGGGTGGTCCCAACCAGCCTAATGACGTCGGAATGGCCTAAAATTAAACAAAAAAAATCCGGTGAGTGAATTGTGAAGTGGTCGTGTAGAATACACATCAATCAGAGGTGTCGTGTGCCCATGGTGACCAAAAACACACTTCTTGGTGTAATAAACGGCCAAATGCATAGCGAACGACAATAGCTTAACCTGATATCATAGGGGAAAAAATTAATTAGAACCATAGAATTAACGATTTTAAATTTTTAAAATGGAAATTAAAATTGTGAATATATTTTGAAAATAAAATAATTTCGAGCTGTTACAGTATTTTTGAATTGAAATTGGATAATTTGTTTCCATTATTTGATTATAGGTTTTATTTGGTACTAATTTTGTTATTAAATTTTGTCATGTAGTTATATTTGATGATGGATATGGAGATTGGAAGATGAATGATGAGATTTATGTGGGTATATTTTATTATATTATTGATATTTTAAAAAAAAATTAAAAACCTAAAGCGGCTATCATTTGACGGCCGTTGTAGGTTATTCTAGTGCTACCTACAGCGGTTGCTGATAGCAACAACGATGGGCCAAAAGTGGCCACCGTTTGGAGAACGCTAGGGGGCCGCTATAGACCATTAGCGATAGCTTTTGGTGGCTGCTAAAGGTCATGATTGTACAAGTGTTATGTATGAATCATGATTCCAATAATAATAAACTGATTGGTCTTTTGGGACATTATTTCCTTGTGTTAATGCCAATGTTATGTAACAATGCACCGACTCTGGGTAACTGGGGTCTAGGCGTTACAGTAGGTTCCAAGTGTAGGCTTCCTCTTGCGGTGATGCACAAGTGATCCACATATCTATAGATGTCTCCGAAAGGATATCTAGGAGCTAGAAAATAAGAGACTCCACTGGGGATGTCTTCAGTCGATTTCCTTGAGAGCCGCTTCCAATGAACTCTCATTGATCCGATGCAGGAGGATCTATCTCGTTACCTGGGAGAATTCATTGAAAAAAATAGTTCCCTCTTATCTTTATATAATTCTCTATATCCATTATGCACAACCCCAAAAATGGATAGGCTCATGAGAATAATATAATTCAGATTTTAATTACTTATAATAATAAAATTAATTAATTACATGAAATAATTTATTCATTTCATATAATTATTAGTAAACCCCATGTATAATAATAAAAGTTTACAATTATTATTTCTTGAAATGAACCCAATGAATTACAAAATATATTATTTAAATAAATAAATAAAATTATTTCAAACGAATCTCTAGAAAAAACTACATGGCGTGTAGTTTTTTTATTACCATTTTCTTTATTTCCTCCACCTCATTTATTAGACCTTGAATAATGACAATTTATTTATCATATAAATATCACTACATTACTCGCTAATAAATATATATATTATTTCAACAAAAATATATTCTCTCGAATAACTACTTTCGATATCAATGTGATCATGAATCCTTGAATAATTATTAAACCACAATTGGGAATAATATTTATTTATCTTGTTAAATGAATAGTTAACTGAGATACTTGGACACACTTAGTGTGTGACTCTCTAAGAAACTTTATCAGTGGCATTAGGCAGAGCCTTCATAAAGTCGAAGGATAGCATATAGTAACATGCCAAGGCACCCATAGGGAAAGAAGATAATGCTACTATTATGTGTCACCTCATACGAACACTTACCATGTAATGTAATCCCTTTTTCTCGATTTCCCGAATTAATATGTTTTCATGCTAGTGTAATCAATCCATGTGCTTGATTATTCATTATTTGGCATCCCGGAATTGAACTTGACCATTCCTTACCATGACCATGGATTTATTTAGGATATATCAATTCCATCAAAGGGACCTAGATGTCAACTATTGTTATGGAAAAAAATGGACAAATCCTTTATCTAATTATCTATTAATGAATTATTTCTCATGTCGCACCCAACATATCCTACCTTGCTAAAAACAGTGTGTTGTTAGAGTTTTCATCAATACATATATGTATGAAAATTGTAATTCCTGTTAATAATAATATTAAAGTATAAGTACAAATTCACACGTAAGGAGATAGGAACATCCAAATAAAGTATGAAAAGTTGATTTCCTACTGGTGGGTCTCGTTCCCATAATATCCTCTTGGATATTACCAAAGGATAACATAATGAAAAGGTTCCACAATGTTTTATGCGTCATCACCACTAATGGAATGTATTATTTTTGTCCCTATAATAACATCATCCATACATATAAAAAATAATCAAGAATAGTGTTATGTCACTTCTGGGATCTCATACTAGCATAGACCCGCTATGAGCCTTTGGTGTAACAACTATCCTTATGACATTATCACATGAATTTTTATGCAGAATAACAATCAAGATTTGATAATGTATTTATTAATGAATAAAGTAACAAGTAGTTTGTTCTAGGCTACCAAATCTAATAGACTCTCACTTGGACTAGAGCCAACTACAAACAACCTTCAACCCTCTAGCTATCACATGATACCATGCTTCTTCTGAGATAGGACTTTAGTAATGGGTTCCACCACATTCACTTCTGTGGATACTCTACTCATTGAAATATTTCCCCCTTGATATAAATCCTTCAATAGGTGATACTTCAAGAGAATTTACATTGATGATGTGACCTTTCTTATTTTTCAAGTGTCATTGCTGTAGTATTATCAAAATACTATGTCATAGGGTCTCTACTACTAGGAAATGTATCAAGCTCCTAGAAAATGTTACGTATCCATACAACTCACTTTGATGTATCAGAAGCCACTATATAATTGGTATCCATTGTAGAATCGGTGACAACTAGATTCTTTGAAATCTCCCATATCACAACTCCACCGTTGAGACAGAAAACAATTCTAGACTGTGACTTCAGATCATTCTGATCTTTCTCAGAACCAAAATCATCATACCCTCTTATAAAAATATCCTCATCTCCTCCATACAGCATGAACATATCCTTAATTCTTATCAGACACTTAAGGATAGTATTAATGGTAGCCCAATGTTTTAATCTTGTACCTACTTGATATCTTCCTACCATGATCAGTGCCATGGAAACATCAACCCTGGTACATAACATGGAATACAGGATGGATTCTATAGCTGAAGAGTATGGGATCATACTCATCCTATCATTCTCCTGTTATGTCTGAGGATACGTGCTATTAGAAAGATGTAGGTCATGTGACACTAGAACTAATCTCCTCTTGTATTATTCCATACTAAATCCCTTTAGTACATTGTTAATATATATAACCTGACTTAGTTCGATCAGCCTCTTAGATCTATCGTGAATGATCTTGATCACTAGAATTTAGGCTGCTTCACCTATGTCCTTCATGGGTAAACACATGTTCAACCAGTGCTTAACTGACTATACGACTGGTACATCGTTTCCAATAAGTAATATTTCATCAATATATACTACTAGTATAATGCCCACATCCCCAATAAACTTCTTAAAATGCATGGCTCACATTGTTTCTTATTGAAACAAAATTCATTTATGGATTCATCAAATCAAATGTCACCTGACTTGGATGCTTTCTTTAATCCATAAATGAATTCATGTAACTTTCAAACCTGTTTGGCTTTATATGGTATCACAAACCATTTTGGTTGTGTCATATAGACACATTCATGAAGGTTCCCATTAATGAATTATATTTTTCCATCCATCTTTCAAATCTCAAAGTCATGGTAATATTCTATGTAAATTATGATTATTGTGGATTTAAATGCGACAACTGGCGAGAAGGATTCCCCATAGTCATTTCCTTGACGTTCTCTGAATCCTTTAGCCACTAGCCTTACATTATAGGTGCTAACTGGACCATCCTTGTCCAACATCCTCTTAAATACCCATTTTCATCCAATAGGATTTACATCAACTGGATAATCTAACCGGATGCCAACTTAGATCGAATACATGGAATCAATCTCAGATATCATAGTTTTTATCCATATTGTAGATTTTGAGATCTCTACTTCTTCTTTGTAGGATAGTGGTTCATCATTTTCCAACAATAATGTTTTACTATCCCCAGTGACTAGGAAAACAAATCACTCGGGTTCCCTTACGTCTCATGATCTCTTACGCAGTACTTGTGATTCTCAAACCTCTTCCACAAGGACATATGGAACTTGTTCTTGTAACAACTCCTGTGAATTAATGAGAATCAACTTCTTCATATTCATTATTTATCCCTCTATGATTTTTGAGGATATTCTCCCTCTCAAGAAAGAAGGCATGTCTGGTGATATTCACTTTCTTATCTGATGTTTTTTATAAGTAATATCCATTAATTTTTTTAGGATATCATATAAAGATACACCTCATTCCACATGGTTCTAGTTTGTTTCTTGAGAAGGAATAAAAAACTCCTTTCATTCCCATACACATGTGTGCAAAAAAAAATGGGTTTCCTTACATTCCATAACTCATAGGGAATTCCATTTTTTTCGTTAGTTGGTACTTGGTTTAATATGTATGATGCATTTTGTAATGCATATCCCCAAAAGGATAATGTAAGATATGCATGGATCATCATCAGTGTCACCATGTCCAACAAGGTGTGGTTCCACCTCACAAACACCGTTCCACAATGTTGTATAAGGAGGACCGAGTTGAGATAGAATCCCAAAATCCCATAAAAGGTCAATGAAATAATTTTTTAGATATTATCCACCTCGATCCGATCGAATCTTCTTTATACTCTTACCATGTTGATTGTATACTTCATTCTTTAATTCCTTAAATTTCTCCAAGGCCTCATACTTATAACACATTATGTATATATAGCCACATCTACTCAAATCATCAGTAAAAGTAATAAGGTAATAATATTCAACACTAGATTCTACTATAAATTCTCCACAAACATCCATGTTCCCCAATACTAGAATATCTGTGGCCCTTTCACCCTCTCCACTGAAATCCATCTTAGTCATTTTACCTTGTAAACAAGAATGATATCTATCAAGTGGTAATAGCTATGTAGAGTCTAAATAACCATCTGGGAAGATATTTCTCAAGCACTACATGTTTACATAACCAAGACGGTGATGCCAAAATTGGGTGTTGTATGAGTCATGTGATTTTTTTTCGTTATCAATTTCTAATACAGGCATTTTTGTAATTTAATACATACAAACCATTATTTAAATGTTCTATACAATAACATATGTTTTTATTTTCAATGAAATAACCATTATTTACATATTTTAAAATAAATTCATACATACCAAAAATGATATAGAAATTATGTTATTGGTAACACTGGTCACATAATAACTGGTATGTAAAACAAAAAATCACCTTAGTTGGAAATGAGAGATGGTAATCGCCAATGGCCAATGCAGTTAGCCTCATGTTGTTGGAGGCTTGAAGATCCACCTATCTTCTGGTATTATTTCTAAATCTACTTTATTACTACATTTGAATACAAATGTGAGCCCCACTAGTTTTCTCTATTACCCAATGTATATTAATGGAATGATTACACTTGATAATGAATGCACCTTTAGATTCTTGGTGATTTGGGTGCATTTACTCTTCTAGTGGCCTCACTTGCCACATGAAAGACCTACTACATCCCATTCCTTACCCTACCTTTGGATATTCCCCTTCTTAGAGAGATGGTTCCTAGTGTCTTAAGACTGTTTATAAATACTTGGACCCTTTTCCTCGTCTTTCATTTTCTTATTTACCATAAGGATTGCAGGTTTGTCATGCCCCATTCCTTATCTACCTAGAGAATTAAGGTCAGATATTCTGATAGAATCTTCTCATGTTTTCTTATTTTCTAGTAAAAAATATATCTGGAGAAGGTCTTGGGTATTGATGATAGGAAGATATTTGTGCACAACTCATCTAGGAACAAAATCCCTAATAGGTCCAGGTGTTCAAGTTATGCAATAATATTGACTACATGGGGCCCAGCTGGCACAGACTCTCCAAGCATAGTTGTAAACAAAGCATTGGAGATCCCTTAACTCTCATATCTATCCTTCTCTTGATAATGATATTTAACATGATACATCATGTTATACGCGTCTATGATTTCATGTAACTTCAAGACCTTTTTATAATAAGAAGATACCATGAAACACTTGACATATATTGAATCATCTATATGTTTCATATAGAGAGGTAATTTTTCAGCATTAGCCTCTATTCTAGGTGCAACTAGAATAAACTCCTCTAGAACATACAATTTCCTCTTACGGAAAAGGATGATGCATAAATGGCTATACCATTCCTAGAAATTAGAGCCTGTGAATGGGTTTTCCTTCTAGAGTATGAATCACAACTATTTTTTTGATGTCATTTTTTTACAATTTCTACAAAATAAGATGACAAAATATTTAGTACTTTATCATGATAAAATGATACAAATAAATAAATTAATAATTATTAGTCTCCCACTATTCTATATAAATCCAATACCCCTAACCATTGACTTGAAGATATTTTTTTGCCTAAATATTGTAGTGGTAGGGATCCATATTTCCCTTCACATTTCCCCAACTAGGGCCGTTCATGAATTATGAAGGGTTTTATGTAGTAATTCGAAATTCCAACTGCATTAACTCGCAGTACCATGACCCATTGACTAGACTCCCCAATCCTGAAATCCATTTATTTTGGATTTCCTCAACCTTTTCATATTGGTCACACTAGGTCCTACGATAGTAGTCAACCCTTGATGTGAACCAAGTTAATTCAACCTAAAAAATTTAATTATAATTCCCCGATAATTGAAAGAACTTCCACTAGGGTTGGATGAGTACCTTGAACTATGGTTCGATTCTATCCAAGATTATGGAATGTTATACTGACCTAATATTTCTTTGAAAGAATTTATTATTACACGTAAATTTCCATATTATTATATTTATTACATGCTTGTAAATATTAAGTAAGATATACTTAAGTGATTAACCATGTCTAAGGTAATATTTACGCACAAGGCGGACGTATTTTCATACCATCATTCATGCTTGTTTAATTAATTAATTATCTGATCATTACAACACACCCATAATAAATAAACCATGAAACTGACAGAAATAAAATGAATGGTATGATCATGAGATTATTCTATTGGTTAGTTTATAAAGAGGTTGATGAACTATCCCAAGACCTAGAGGAGAAGCACCTTAATCCTTATCGATTAATGTTTATAGATTTCCACTTGTCCACCTTTGTATCTCCTTGGATTGATTTCATCTTGGATTCTAAATTGAGCTTCCTCCACTAGCTTGGGAGCTCTACCAATTAGGGATGCTGTTATCTCACTCACAAGTGAGGGTAAAACGAGGTTTTATATAAAATTAACATTGGGAAAATAGGACCTAAATTTTAATTATGAGAAATCTCATAAGCCATCAAATTATAATTAAAATAATAAATTAAAATAAACAACCCAAATACAAAGGTCTTAGTCTATATCATGATCATCCATGTGTGAAATGATATTTATGAATGAATAAAACTATCATTCAATTCTTTTATTTTAATTCATTAAGATAAATCATGCTCGAATCAATTAATTATCTTTATTTAATCAATAATTTTATCATAAATCCTTTTCCAAATTTACATGATATTCTCATCCATAATAATATTAAACAAAAAAATTCATTTAAAATTATCTTTGTACATAACTTGTACCTTGGAGGTGACACATTGAATTCTCGTTCATAACTACTCAATTAGTAAAAATGAACATTACAAAGACGTTAAATTGAAGACATATATATAACACCTATCAGGTGTGGTACCTTGGCTTTAATCCTACACTATGGTATATGTCTCAAGTGTTTTTATAATATAATAATAAATTTTAATAAATCAGCGTAATTTAGATGAGTACATGACATGTAGTTTAGACTACATGGTGTGTACTGTCATTCACCATCCAAAAAAGTACACGCTTGGAGACATGTCATGTAGATTTAATCTATAAATTGTTAGAGTAAATAGCTTGTCCAGTGGGAAACATGCCATGCAGTGTATGTGTTACACAGTCTTTAGCTAGGCCAGACATGTATGGGCTACATGGTCTAACCCTAACATGAAGGGATTACACGCCATGTCCAGTGGGCCACAAAAGGTGTAATACTGAAACCAGGAGCCACATATTCGTAGTCAAAACACAGAGTCATTTAGGGCTTAGATAGACTCCAACAGACGGCTTGGATTGGAAGACCAGTCCTGGTTCATAGAACCTAGACTACACAACATGTATTGTGAATACACATATTGTGTTCTAGTGTTGTATGGCCAAGAAGCATTGGCACCTCCAGATGAGATCCTCTATTTTATTTTAATCAAAATTAAAACAGAGGATAGTTTCTTTAAGGTTAATGAGAAATAAAATAGGAGGAATAGGTTAAGAAATTCATACTTGATGAATGATTAACTTGAATTGAGACAACAAAATTATTAAATGCATAAATCATCAAAGAAAAACTAAATAATTATAATCAATGATATAACTAGCCTTTAATAAAATTTTCGGGATTCGGGTGCAGTGGAAGTGCATTGGTGGGTGTAGCCAACTATAATTTTTTCATTAAAACAATCAATCAAAGATCTGTGATAATGATAAAATGATGGATCTTCGTAATAGAATGAATAATGAATCAAAATAGGAGAGTCTCGAAACCATAGATATGATCATCTTATGCTGGTTATAATTAATTTAATAAAAATATAATTATTACCATGATGGAACTATTTCTTCGTTGATGTTTTTGGTCATGATATGATGTGATTTTTCATTGCTTCCCAAAAACCAAGTGTAGGCTTTCTCTAAAGATGATCCAAACATGGTCCACGTATCTCTAGATGCCGCCAAAAATATCTATGGGTGCTATAATGGTAGATAATCCAATTGCAATGTCTACCTTCAATCACCTTGAGAGTTTCTTCCAAAGTTCTCTCCTTGATCTAGAAGAGGAGGATCTCTCTCGTAACTTGAGAGTGTTCTTTGAAGAAAATAATTCTCTCTTCGATTGATAGCTTTGTCTAGATCTATTGTGTACAACCACAAAAATTTCTAGCCTCATGAGAACAATATAATTGGTATTTTAATTACTTAGAATAATAAAATAAATTAATTACCCAAAATCATTTATTCATTTCATTTAATTCTTAGTAAAACCCCATGTCATTTAACAACAGTTCACTATTATTATCATCTAACATATACCCAGTGAATTACATCTAGTATTATTTAATTAAATAAATAATATTATTTCATACAAATCCCCAAAAAAACCACGCGATGTTTATATTAATATACATTGGTTTAATTTTGTTTTTCCATTCTCTTTATTTCCTAAACCACATTTTTTAGGCCTTGAATAATGTCTATTTTTTTATTGAATAATTATCACTACATTAATCGCTAATAAATATATATATCATTTCATCCACAATATATTCCCTCAAATAAGTAGTTTCAAAAAAATTCGACCAGACATCCTCGATTTATTATTAAAACAAAATCATGAATAATCTTTATTCATCTTGTTAAATAAATATTTAACTAGGATATATGTATACACATAGTGTGTGACCCTCAAGGCATTTTTCTCAGTGTCATTAGGCGGATCCTGCCTAAATTCCAAGGTTAGCATCTAACAACATGCCAAGGATTCCCTAGAGAAAGAAGTTAATTCCAAATGATTTTTCACCTCCTACAAATGCTTACCATGTAATGTAATAACTTTGTCTCGATATCTCAAATCAAGAGGGTTGCATGCTAGTCCCATCAACCCATGTTCTCAATTTTTCTTTCTTTAACTTCCTAGAATTGAACTTTCCCATTCCTTACCATGGAAATGGATTTATTTAGGCTATATCAATTTCATCAATGGTCCTGATATATCTACATCAATTATAGAACAGAAGGTAAAAAATCATTCTTGTATTATCTATTAATGTTTTTTTAATAATGACACACCCAACATATCCTACTTCACTATGAATAGTGTGTCATTATAGTTTCCATATTTACAACTAGTTGAGAAATTTGTAATACCCATTAGTAATAATATTAATGCCTAAAGACCAATACACCCATTCGTGGATAGGAACATCTAATGACACTATGAAATGTGGATTTTCCTATGGGCGAGTCACATTCTCATAATATCCTCCTGAATATTACCAAGGGCACACACCATGAGAAGGTTCCTAAAATTTTATATGTGTTCTCACCCCCTAATAGTCTGTATTACTTCTATAACTCAAATAACATTATCCAGCAATACAATATATATTCAAGAATAGTGTTATGGCACTTTTGGGTTCTCATCATAGTAGGGATCTTCTATGACCCTTGGGTGAAACATCTATTCTTAGAAAATTATAACTTGTATTGACACACAGAATAAAAATTTAGATGTGATAAAGTATTTATTAATGAATAAAGTATAATGTATTCTATTCAAGGCTACCATCTCCAACACATGCTATGTTATTCCACCAAGATATGGAGGGAAGTTATCTCAGATGAGAGACATCATTGGGATATGCCATGGGTAGAGTTTTAGATAAAATTATATGATTACATCTACCCTATGACATTAAGGGTTGACCAAGATTGGGAGTTCCTGGATTTAGAGCATGCTGCTATTTTTGTTATGGGTTATTCTTCTTGATTTATAGAGCTTCACCGCTTCAAACCTGTTTTGGTAGGCAAAGAGTTGTATTTGGCTAGGCGGTCCGATAACGGTATCATGTACAAAATCTGATCATTGGTGAATGTTTTTAGGATGTCTTCGGTGACTACTAAAGTAAATCAAACATTGATTACTAAGTGAAATCTGAGGGAGTTGGGAGCTGCAATCTAGGGTGGTTCATCATCCAGGGTCGGAACTCCATCGACCGATAATAGGAAGCACCAGAGGGGGATTTCACACAATGGTTCTTCAAGTAGAAGGTTTTTTCCTCAGGTATCCAAGTGGTGTGATACCATTGCAGGAAGAATATTCATTCGAGACCACAGTCTCCTAAGGAACTAGTTGAGTTCAGATCTTGCGGCATGATGGTAGATCTTTAGAATTTTTTCGGTTTTTCTCACTGGTAATTGGTGAGTGGGGATCTATTATGATTCCATATTCCGGAGAAGGACCACTAGTTTCTCCTGATTCAGGGAACTGGAGTATGTCAAGCCATTCGGGATGAAGAGGTTATCGTGGGCATGGTAGCTAGATAACTAGTTTTCAGTGACATCAAGGTGGATCAGCTCAGGGTAGTTAGGAATGTCTTTAGGTCCATGGTATAGGTTATACTTATGCGATGGAGAAGACCCAAAAGTAGTAGGATCTGAGGCCCTCTATGGTAGGAAGTAAAATTCTAGTTGTGTCCGTTCAATTATCTGCACTTATTGATAGAGAGGATTCCAATAGATTCATATCATTTTCCATTGTGGAGAGACTTGGGCTCTAAATCTTTACATATGATGATTTTTAGACACTAGACACTCTGTTGGAGATTAGGAATTATAGTGTACATTGGTGCAAGGAGTTCCCTCTTGAGGATGGTTGGTTTCACTTCTTATGGGACCTCTATGTCTTAGAGATGACATGTTTCAAATCCATTCAAGAAATGGACTATTTGGTCATTTTATGGCCTTTTTTGACTTCTATCACTGCATAGTGATTTTCAAAATAGTAGAGGGTGGGTCATTCTAACAAAAGGGAGAATGGAATGTTCACGAGAGAAGAGAGGTACCCACACGTCATGGGTTGGGAGGAATTACAACCCAGATTTCCAGTTTTTTTGGATGCCTACGAGACTTCACAAAAAATATTTCTTCTAATGGTGGAACATTTTAGAGATGTATTTATAGAGGAATTTTCATGTTTACCTATACAAAAATAGGGATATTTGTTTGTTAAGATTGTTCCAGGACTATCATAGGTGTATATGCCTCCATATAAGATAGTTACACCAAAGTTAGAGGAGCTCAAGAAGCAGTTAGAGGAGTTACAAGAGAAGGGTTTCATTTAAACCTGTAATTCTCTTTGGGGGTTCACCTATCATGTTTGCGATGATAGAAAATGGTACCCTTAGACATTTTTAGATTTATAGAAGTTGAACCAATTGATGGTTAATAACTGATATCCCTTTCCCTTGATTTATGATATCTTTGATCATCTTCGAGGGGCCCTCGTGTTCTCAAAGATTGACACAATATATGGTTATCATTAGTTTCACATTATATTATCATATATAACTCCTAAACTATATTTAGAAGCATGTATGGGATATAAATAAATTTTGTTATGTTGTTCAGTCTCACGAATACACCAGCTATTTTTATGGAACTATTGACCCGAGTGATACATACTTAAATGGATTCTTTTGGGGTAGTATTTAGGGAAGATATCTTGGTTTACTCTCACACTCAACATACCATGAAATTCATCTTGATATAGTATCGATTACACTGGGAGAGCATAAGTTATAAGATAATATCTCAAAATGACAAATTTGGATGGACCAGATTCACTTCTGGGTTATGTCATCTCAGAGGTAGCTGTATTAGTAGACCCATAGAAAGTGAGAGCAGTAGTTTCCTAAGAGCAGCCGAAGAACATCATTGAGGTATGAAGTTTTTAGGGGTTAAGTAATTACTATAGACTTTTTATTTAGTACTTTTCTCGCTTATTAGAAACAATGACATGCCTGACTAAGAAGGGTGAAAAGTACATGGGGACAAATTCCAGTGATTCAACCTTTCAGAAGCTGAAAGGGAGTTTAAATTCAACACTAATGCTGATTTTTCAAGAGCCAGGAAAGAGGTACACAATTTTATAGGATGAATCAGGCATCAAGATCGGAGTAGTGCTTATATAGGGGAAGGATTTGTTTCATATGGGTCTCAACAGTTGGGGCAACATAAGAGTAATTACCCGACACATGATCTCAGTTAACCTGCAGTTGTAGATGATTTGTGTTGTTGGAGACATTATCCTTTGGGATATAATTTTGTTGTATACATTGACCAAAAAATCCTCAAGTATATATTTACTTAGAGTGATCTAAATTTGAGATAGTGAAGGCAGAGTTGATTCAGAAGAGGATGGATACTACACAATCTCGCCAAAAATCATATGTTGATCGACAAAGATGACCTCTTGAGCTCGATGCCGGAGATCATGTTTTCTTATGTGTCACACCGAGGATGGGACATTGGAAAATTATGTGGTGCGTAAATCTTTCACTAAGATACTTTAGGCCGTTTGAGTTTTTAGAGAGATTCGGTCTTGTTGTCTATCAATTGTAGTTACCTCAAAGGTAATAGGCTATGCATGACTTCATTCATGTTTGTCAGCTATGGGGTTAATTTTCTGACCTGTATCCTATTTTTCAACCCAAGGAGGTTGGGTTAGAGATGGAATAATCCTTCAAAGAGCACCATATTCTGATTATGGATCTCAACATGAAGGTACTTCGTGGCTGGTCTGTTCCTATGGTATGGGTGCTTTGGTAGCACGGGTGTGTACAGGACGAGACATGGGAGGGGGACTCTGACGTATGATCCTAATGGTGAGAGTTGACTAACTTTACTTCTTCACCACCCTTGTAAGGGAAATTTAGGGACAAATTGAATTAAGGGGGGATGTTTTTAAGAACCCAAATCATTATTTTAGGTATGGATATTTATTTTATGTTTTTTAGGAAAATTATGAAATATGGATCTTCTATGTACACACCATGTACTTATGAGTGCATGTCGTGTACTTGGGTACTACATACATATGCGTACTATCCATGTAATATCCCTAAACATGGTTGTGTGGTGACCTAGAAGACTGCCCAAATCGAGGGCCGGTAAAGGCTACTACACATAATGTACATTAAATAAACAAGCTATGTACTTTTATTTTTATTTTATAAATCAAAGAGGGATTGCATATCTTCTATAAAACATATTTCTTCTCCCCTCAGGTCTTATTAGAGAGGGAAATAACATAAATGATGTTTGAGCTCCTCTGGGTTCTCCGTCCGAGGCCCTATTGAGAGGTAGTTGGGTGAGTTCGATTCCCACCAGTGAGTTCTCTTTTCCCCTAAAGCCTTTGTTCTTGATTCTTCCTCTCTTGTGAGTTATCATGGAATGATCAATATTTTCCTTTTATATACCTACATTTTTCGAGGATGATTTATGGATTGGAATTCAATTATATCGATTATTTGATATCGAGGCTGGTGGTTTGTGCCTTTCATTATTTATCTTTGGATTATATATGTTGAAGGTTCCCCAAACCCACATTTGGGGTATTTCTTTATTTGGTATTTAACCTAGTTATGTACTAGTAATGGATTAATTGATTAAAAAGGGGTTGTTTCATATGTGTATTGTTAGATGCCTTATTTACGGGACACCCCATGGGTGTGTTTCCCTAGTTTGACAATTTATGGTCATTTGGACTAGGATATCTATGAGGCGTACATAATTTCCATCACTTTTTTATGGTTTAGGATTAATTTTGGTTGATTATATCAATTGAATGTGTTATTATTTTGAATTATATCCATGTATTAGTTATAGATTACATGTGATGCCTTATTATGAAATGTGCACTATTTTTCCAATAGACTGTGAGAGCCTTGGACTAGGAAAACTGTGGGGGATTCCATGTTTATTTACACAGGACCATGAGAGCCTTGGTGTATACTTTGATCCAGGGGTGTTGACTGTGAAATCTACCCAAGAGGTTGTTTGGGATTTATTTAGGATATGTTGACCTAGGGGGTATTGACAATGAGAGCTTCCCTGAGGTCATTTATAATTCATTGAAGCTATGTAGACCCATGGGTATTGACCATGAGAGAAACCCAAGAGGTCGTTTATGATTAATCTATGCTATGTTGACCAAGGGTATTGACTGTGGGAGCTACCAATGAGGTTTTTGTAATTGATCATAACATTGTGTGACCAGAGGGGTTAGACTGTGAGAGCCTCCCATAGGGTAATTTATGAATAATTGAATGATTGTGATGACTCTACCAAGCCAAAGAACAAGCTTTGACTTAGCCAAAAATTATTGATTAGATGGTCTTCTAAGACAAGTGTTTTTTTAATATTAGGCAGGGGTATACAGAGCTTATGATAGATATCGATATTTCACTAATCGATGGATTGAATAATTAATAAATGTAATTGAAAACTGTAGATTTGTTTATTTTTTGAGTAGTTTCTAGTTTATTGCGTCATTAATACATATACCTTCTATATATATTCATTAAAAATTAGTCATAGATATTTTGGTGGTTACCTATTGGTATTTGTCTCACACCCTCTTTGGGTCAATATTTTGGACCCAAACAGATTATATGGTTGCAGGTATAGATATGTTCAAGCGCCCTTCTTCATCAGGTACATGATTGTTGATAGAACTTGAGAGCATGAGACTATGCTGAGGCTTGTAAAGATTTTGGTGTTAACTATTTTTCTGTACATTGATTTTAGTATTTTATTTACATCATTGTGACTTCTTTGACTACTTTCCTAGGGACGTGTGACATGCATCATTTATATATGCTCTAGTTGTTAAATTACTATCAGTCTTCTATTGTTTACTATTATTGTATTGTATTACTACTTCCTATATTGTTTAATATTTGTTATTCTCATGTGCATACTCTTCTAATGAGGTAATAGTTTCTCCATTAACATACCTTGTCCATCACTTCTATTTGACACCCTCTGGCATTTGGGGAAATGAGTTTGAGATAATTTGACCAACCAGGTACATGGAACCCTTGGGTGGCACCCAGAACCGGGACATTACAGTATAGAAGGGATAAATCAATCCCACGATCTGTAGAAAAAAATAAATAATAACAATATTTAGAGAAATATAGAAAATATTGTGCTCAAAATACCAAAATAATTTAATATAGTTAAAATTCCAAACTAAGAAATTTTGACGATTAAGATCAAAATATCACTAAAATCATAAATTATAGCAATTAATATTTAAATAACACTTTAGTGGTATTTACTACAATGAAATTCATAAAAAAATATTCAAAATATTTTCTTTATCAATTCTCCCACACTTATCACTTGAAATACTTGATAATTAAACATCAAAATCAAATTAATGAAAATTCAAAAAAACATACCCATGAGATCCACTGAAACAACAAAAAGAAACAAAAAAGAAATCATGCCTCGTCAAAAACCATTATTTCAAGTTCCCCATTTAAATCATTTATTTTATTTCGACTCCATTTCTCATATCATGAAGACGAAAAACCTACATCACATTAATTTTATCTCTTCTCACAAATGATAGTTTCTAAAAAAGTGTTTCTCAACCAAACCCATGAAAGAGTCTCCATGGGCATGATAAATTACTAATTCTCCAACCAATATTTTTTAACGAGAATTTTTTATCTTGAGGAAGTTTTATGTTTATTATGTGGATTTTTATTATTTTTAATGATATGTAAAACATTATGTGGTCAAATGAGAAGTGCTTCGATATTTTTGAAGAAAAATTACAAAATTTTTATTCAACTCAAGAATAGTCTCCTTTTCATCCACATTGTAGAAAATCATCTCCATAATCATCAAAACTAAAAGAATGTTCATGCTATTTAGAATTTCAGAATAAAAATTTTCAATCTTTTCAAACATTTTGTTTCTTAAAATCTTTATATAGGCACAAAATTCATTCTCCTTTAGATGCAATAGAAAGGAATAACATCGTTTATCTTAAAAGGTCCAGAAATGAAAAAAAAAATTAATATAATGAATTATTTAGTAGCAAAATCAGCTATTCAAAAATTAAGTTTACACCCAAATATTCTTAAAATGAGGTATCACACCACAAAGAAACTTTTCACACATTTATTTTTAGGTAGATAATGCAATTTCACTTCAAGAGTAGGATGGATAGGGAAAAGTGGCTTGTATTGTGGATAACCTAATATTATTTTCATGGATTCTAAGTGCTACAAGTATTGAATATACTTGGTAGGAAATAATGAATGATATTTCATTGAAAAGGAGGATTTAAAACGAAATAAATACCTTAATAAATTAAGGCCCAATTACCTCAAACCCTTATGTTTTGACAGGAACATGTCAAATTAGGTTAAAGAATGCATGGTTTGGTTCTCTTAAGAGGTGAGGTGAAGGTAATGATTATTAAAACAATGGTTTATAAGCCTCATAGATAAGTTATTTCAAATATAAATTCAGTGAGATACAGTATGGGATTCGAAAATCAAAGTACTTTTAAGAAATTTCAAAAGCTTTGATCTCCAAAAAATTCATTTTTAGCATTCATTTATGATCAGTTTCATAGAATAGATTGGTCCATTAATTGAAATTGGTTTCAAAAATATAAATTATAATCGTCTTGTCTCGTAATTTTTAAAAACACAATAAAATTTAAAAAAAAATTACAATATTTTTTTTGAAAAAGAGTAAAAAAATAATTAAAATCTAAAACTACGAAGGTTCCCTCCCCCACACATAAATGATGAAATGTCCTCAGTGAATTCAAATAGATTTTAAATATTAGAATATTTGTAAATCAATCACAACAAGTAAGAAAATTAAAATGAGAGGTACGACCTGGTGGTTTTCATTGATAAATAGTTTCAAGGTGTGTGATCTCCACCACTAGCACTGATGGAAGGGTCCTATGGAATATCATCAGCATGTGCCCATTAACAGTGAATGGAACATTCACTCCATCCTTCAAAATCATCACACAATTAAGAGGATATACATTAGTGACTATAAATGGACTTTCCCATCTGGAATAATGTTCACATGGCATCATCTTGAGTCATAGGTTGAATAACAACACTTTATAATCAGGATTGAAGCCTTTTGTTTGGATCAGCTTGTCATGAGCCACTCTTGTTCTTTGTTGTAAAATCCTATAATTTTCAAATTCTTACCGTCTAATTTCCTCCATCTCATACAAAATAAATATTCTTTCTTTCCCATCACTTTCAAAATCCAAATTTATCATCCTCACAGCCCAATATGCCTTATGCTCCAATTCCACAGTTAGGTGATATCTTTTCCCATAAATCATCCTATATGGACTCATTCCAATCGGGGTATTGAAAATTGTCCTATAATCCCATATGTGTCTTACAACCTTTTTCACCAATCCTTACTATTTGTATTAATAATATTTTCTAAAATTTCTTTAATTTTCTTATTCAACACATCAGCATTCCCATTAGTCTGTGGATGATAAGAAGTTGATATTAATGATGAAACACAAACCTTTTAAAAAAATCTTGCTTTATCCAATTACAAATGTGACTCCCCTGATCACTGGTGATGGCTCTTGGAACTCCAAACCTACAAAATATGTTCTAACAGACAAAATCACAAACAACTTTATCATCATCAGTTCTAGTGACATTTTTTTCCACCCATTTGGAAACATAATCAACTACAAGCATGATAAAATAATGTCCAAATTATATTTGAAAAAGTCCCATTAAAGTAAACCCCAATAATTTAAAATTTGTACAAAAATTAAGTGTATTTTGTGGAATTTCTTTTCTTTTCGAAATATTTCCTAAAAACTTCATGTTTTCAGACAATTTGAAAATTTAATGAACAACTTCAAAAATGGTGGGCCACAAAATTATAGATTCTAAAATCTTTCTTACTATTCTATAAGGGTCAAAGTGGCATCCACAAGATAATGTGTGAAAAATATAATAGATAGATATAGATTCACATTCAGAAATAAATCTTCTTATAACATGATCATTTCAAATATTCAAATGAAATGGATAATCCAAAATGTAATATATATATATATATATATATATATATATTCAGCTATCAGTTTTTGAATTTTCTGTGATCTGAAATGAGATGTTACTTGATATATTTCTAGATAATCAAACATGTGATAATAACAAATAACTTCCCCTTAAAAAATTTACAAATTCTTTGCTATAATATGTTCATTCAGTTGGTTTTTTCTGGAATTTCAACTTCATCGGTGTTGGGTAGTCTACTTAAGTGGTTATCCACTTATTTCTCATCTAATTTCTTGTCTTTGATTTCCATGTTGACACCTATAGTAGTATCATCCATCTCACAAGCCTTTTTTAGCAGCAGTCTTCCTCATCATGTACCTATGAGTTGCATGATCATAAATATCTATGATTTATGTTCAATGTAGATATGATGTAAACATTTTTAAATCAAATACAACTACTAAAAACTCTTTTTTTATGTATAATTGAATTGGGCCGCATCTAGGGTTCACTACGGACATGAAATGACTTGTGTACTTCTATCAATATCCATATAAAAGACTACTCCAACTACTTGGTTGGATGCATCAAAAATTATTTTGAATAGTTATTCTCAATTTGGAGGTTGTATCATGGTTGGTGAAATTGATCTCTTTGTCAACTCATCAAGAGATACACTATAGGAACCATTGGAATAAAAAACATCATCATTAAAATGTAATCTAGGTAGAGGGAGAAAACCATACTAAAATCATGTATGAACATCCAATAGAATCCTACATTTCCTAAAAATGATCTAACATGTTTCACAAAAGTTCGGTAAGGTAATAAATTTATCACTTCAACTATTTCTTTATCCATTTGAATTAAATTTTGTGAAATTAAATTCCGAAGGACAATTATTTTTTAAACCATGAAATTACACTTTTCAAAATTATAAATAATATTATTGTAATTCTAGGTTTTCAAAACATTTTATTGATTTTTCAAATAATGATCAAAATAATATCTAAAAATTATGAAATCATCAATGAAAACATCCAAAAAACTTTAAATTTGACAAAACAAAATATACTTACAATGCACCATTAAAAAGTACCTAGAACATTAAATAATAAAAATGGCATCATTTTAAGAAAAAGTACCAAAGTGACATATAATGTCTTTTTTCTCTTGATCATCATGAGCAATGGGTACCTGAACGTATCCTGAAAATCCATATAAAAATAAATAATGATATCTCCTTGATAATCATTCTATTTTTTTCAATTAAAGGGAAAGGAAAATCATCTTTCCAAATGACATGATTTGACTTTCTAAAATTGATGAACACTTTTCAACAATTCTGAATATTCACTATGACTTATTCATTCTTTTCCTCCCTCACAATGGTTAGGATAGATTTCATTAGAACTAAATAAATTTGGGTAACCCATTTTGGATATGAAATGGCATATATGTTCCCAAACTCTAAGATCTTATCAATATTCTTTTTCATGACCTCAATCAAGGTTGGATTTAGCCTCCTTTGGGGATGTCTAATATGTTTGGAATCTCACACCAAAAAATATATATGTGAGTATATATTTGGGTTTATTCATGGGATATCACATATTCCCCATCCTATTAATTCTAAATTATCTCTAAAAAATAAATAAAATATTTTTATTTAATATCACACATATTATTTTCAATTTCCACTGGTATTTTCTCTCCCTCCCTATGTTCTATGAGTATCAAATCATTGGGGAGTGGTTTTAATTACAATTTATGGGGATTGTCATGTGATTAAATTAAACTTACATTCCCTTCTTCTAATGTTTTGTCCTCCTACATACAAGAAACCATATCATCTTCCTCATCACTCGAAAAATAATTAATGATATAATATTTTACCTTTTCTTTAGAATGTCCATTTTGGGGAATTCACATGTTTTTTAATGGAAATAATATCTTAAAAGTCTAATATTTCATGGAAAATACATGATTTTTCAATGGTATTAGTACCAAAATCATGAGATAGTGAAAAGAGAGATTGATCATCTGATGGGTGCATCATGGATTCAAAAATGTTTATGTGGAATATGATATCTCCAAATTACATGGTGATTTTACCTTTGTGGTAATATATGATGGTTTTGGATATCATTAAGAAAGGTCTCCCCAAAATGATGGGTGAGTGTGACACGCTTCTACCTTCTACCATATTCGCCACATAGAAGTCATCTGGGAATAAGAGATATTTGGAATTCACTAGGGCATCCTCCAAACCATCGACTGGGAAAACGTGGATCTGTTTTCAAGATGGACCACTAATCTTATGCGCTTCACACCTCTCATATAAAAAGAAGTTTATAATAATAGATACAATATATTAATTGAAGCATCTATATCTCATAAATCATTAGTGAAATTTATAGAACTGATGGTGTATGGAATTGAAAACATCCTGAGATCATGACATTTGGTTGAAAACCCTATTATGTTATGGGTTGAGACACTTCTCCAAATGTTTATCCTATTATTTCCAAGAAGTATTCTATTTTTTAAGAAAGGATATATAAAAAAAATACAATACCTTGGATGTTTTTTAGTGCTTGTATTTGGGGGATATTGATTTCCACTTTCGAAAATTAGTCTATGATATATTTTAAAATCATTTACTCCTAAATTTCATTTATTAGATCACACATTATGAAAAATTGTGGCATAAATTATTTTATTTTCCATTAGTTACTTTGCATGTGTGTTTCTTATCTCTTATTCCTCAGTATATCATGATCCTATCTTTTCTATTCATATTTATGGTGTATTTTTATAGAATTTATAACTTCATTCTCCATTATAATGGTTAGTATTGTTTTAGATTAAAAGTTGGATAAAGGTGTGATTTATTTTCCACTTCTATTTATGATTACATTAGAATTACATTTATGATTTGTCACTATCTAGGATGGATGCTCTCTTGGATTCATGGTTAGAATTTCCAAAACCGTTTTTGACTGGTTGGATAGGTCGTTCAAATTTTCATTAATCCTATCTACATTTGAATATAGATGTTGGTTCTCAATTTATGGTGGTGGACAATTGGATGGTTGATCATAAGCCTTTATTTGTAATTTTGGTGGATAAAAGTTATGTTTATAGGACTATTGGAATATTGGGGGTAATGGAATTTCTTTTTAAAAGGAGGTCTATCCCTGGTCTATTAGAATCTATATCCTGGTTGGTTCTAGGGCTGATATTGTGGATTTGTATGGAATTGTCTTTGATGGTAGGTAGTAGTACATAATTTGGTTCCCTATACTAATGGACACTGGTCAGTGAAATGATAATTTGAATATCATGAACCACATACCTGATTTGGTCCTTGATGTTCATTCACATGGTTTAAACCATTTATCACAAAAACCTAGTGAGTTATCCCAATTATTTTCTAATTAATTATATTGAATCTGATGCTCTCACCTCATGAATTACCCTTGTTCCCGACCCTCATGTTCTAAATAATTTCGAGTTTTGGGCAATCTTCTCAATTAGTACTCTGATATCTGTAGGTGACATATCAATCAGGGATCCACAAGATGAGGCATCTAGAATATTTCAATCATTTTTTAAAAGTATTTGTTAGATAAACTCAATGAAATGGTGTTCCTCCATTTCTTGATGTTGTAATCTAGAACATAACATCTTGAAATGATCCCAATACTCATAGAGGGTTTCTCCTATTCATTGTCGTATGATGTAAATCTCTTTTTTGATGGTAGTGCTCCTAGATGTGGGAAATACTCATTACATGAAGCATATTTTTAGGTCTTCCCAATCATTTCTCACCCCTACTATTAGATTTTATAACAATTATTTTTTCACACCTTTGAGTGATACGGGGAAGTGCCTCTATTGAAATTGATCTTCAAGTGCTCCTCTTGGTCCGAATCATGAATAAGTGAAGTTGAATTCATACATGTGTCCATTTGGGTCTTCCCCTGCAAGACCATGAAATTTTCGAAAAATAGGATTAATATTAGCACAAAATCAAAAAAATGGGTATTAGGATAAATGATATGGTTATTTTGAATATATAATTGAGGTGCACAGAGATCACGCATGGTTTGGTCGGGATTTCTATCCCTGATTTCATGTTCAGAGTGAACACTTATTGTTTCAATTGAATAAAAGTTACTTATTTCCTCACAATCAGATTGAAAATATTGTTTTCTCAGTTTGGTTAGTGTTCCTTCAATTTTAGGATCAAATTGATTTAAATGGACAATTGAACTATAGGTCATTCAGTTATGAAAAAATATTATTTTTTATGTAGAACATTCACTGTGGAAAAGGCAACAATTTTGATGCACGCCTATCATGGGGAATTAAAAAACTATATTTAATATTACATTAGTATAGTCTATTTGATAAACAAAGGTAATCTTCATAAATTAAGTGCAAAAAAAATATTTTGTCACATAAATTTTGGAAATAAGTAGATGTCGATTTTTGAAATTTTTTTAGTTTTAAAAAGAAGAAGGAAATTTAAAATATAGTTTGAACACATGTTGTAAATATAGTGATAGGGTTAGGGTGGGATACTCATTTCAATTATCATCATGGTTATAAAAAATAGTTACCCTCTCTTCCTATTTAATGTTAAATGAATGGCTCCTCTATTGAGTTGTCAATCACCGTTGGTTGAAGGAGGAAATGATAATTAGTCTTGTGTGTATGAAAGTTGATAAACAATTCCCAAATGTTTACTGTAAATTACCAAATGGGATTTTTTATCCTTTGAAATCCTGAAACAATTCACTTATTTCATACATACCAATGATATCTAGACACACCGTACCTAACAAAATTTTTTCCATCGACACCAACTACACTTGGCAGAGGGAGTTTAATGTTATTCCACCAAATATAAATTCATTCTATGAAAAACCCCCAAAAAAATAATAGAATTTAAAACTGATGAAAATATAGATCATTCAATAGAAAATATAATTTTACATTAAATAATAAGACTCTTCCATTACAAAATGGAAACTCTCCCTTTCTGGACCACTCAAAATATTTGCCCCTATATGAGAAGGGTAATTATGACGAAAGGGTAAGAAGAATACATTAAAAATATTTAATAAAGGGATGAAATAAAAGGAATAAAGAAGAAAAAGATCTCCTCAATGGTATCATGGAAATAATGGGAAATAATGAGATGATTAGCGAAGGAGGATTTGTGCTCCTATTATAGACTATATTTTACTTTCCCAATGAATTGTGTGTTAGGCACATTAAATGGAAAATTAACCCATGGTCCCCATAATGAAATATTTTCTAAATATTATTTTTCATATCCCCTCAAAATATTAGAGTATTTTTCCCTATTTAATGAATGTTCTAGTCGTTTCTTTTTAAGAATTTAATCTATCCAGACAAGCTCTCTATATTCCATGTATATGGTTTCTTATGAATTAATGGCTTTCCATATGGAATATTCATGCATATATTCCTTCAAAAAAGTTTTTGACCAACCTCTTCCGCATCCACCCACAAAATATAATATAATTTAGGCCCAACATTAATGATATATGCACCCATAACCAATATTCAGCATATCTATAAATTGTTTTCAAGGCCCAACTTGTGATCTTGTTTTGAGCTTTCATATGGTTTATTAACATTTTGGTACAAAAGGATGAAATAAATACTAGTATGTATTGAATCATAAGAAAAAAAATTGAAATATTTTTTATAATAAGGGAAAAATTATGGAAAAAATAAATAAATATATTAAAATCATTAAAATTCAAAAATATTCCATATCGAAAATTAAGCTCAAAATACCACTAAAATCATAAAATGTGGCCGTTTATATTAAAATAACAAATTTTTGTGATTTATAAAATTGAAATTAACTAAAAATGATAAAAAAATATTTTCACTATCACTACCCCAATTGGAGTTCCGTAGATCTAGATAACATGAAGTGTACTCACACAACATTAAATCTTAAAACGTTTCACACTAGTATCCATTAAAATAAATAAAAAGAAAACATTAATTTTCATTGTAATTTTTATGCAAAACCCACATACATTATTATTTCATATCTTTTCACTATGAACTCGGGTCGATATTTTTTCAGTTGTGTTCCAACTTTATAGAAACTCACCTTTAAAATCATATGAAATTATAAAAAAATTTCAATTTATTTAATTAAATACTAACATGTTCATTATAATAACAGTTGATGGAACCTAGTGTTCACTATAAGTTTGAAACATACACAATATAAAATGTTGGGTTTCAATTCATGTCTAAAACACAAAATCCAAAAAAATCTTACACTAATTTCTTAAAGGGTAATGTGTAATTCAATTTCCTCATGATAATTAAAATAAAAATAAATCCTAAATGGTACCTTGATCATTTGAGGTCATTCGATTGATTCACATACCATTGATATGATGTAGATAAAATATAAGAATCTCAGCATCCTCTAGATAATAATCATCAGCACAAATAATTCTAGATCAACTATCAATATTTCCTGGGTTCTATCATGGGAAATCAGAGAGCATTTCTACATCCCTTTTATCGCGTGAAGAATTCATAATTGGTGGAGAATACGGGGTGGATCCGACATTGTTTTTTCATAATATTCTCTCTCTAATTATAGGATAACAAGAGCCAATGTCACTAAATTCTACCAAATGGTGAAGTAAATTATTCAATTAAATAAAATTTTATTTTATACCTAGGAAATAATGTTGAAAAATATACATTGAATCATGAAAATTAATAACATTATTTTTAGACCATTCTACACATGATTGACTAAATAAACATATTGTAAATGTTAAAAATATTTTCTCACACACTTGTATCACTATAAAATTTTATTTGATAAAATACAGTTCATTAACTTGCCATGTATTCTCCCCAAATAATTTAATAAACCTTTAACATCATATTCTCATTGGATTTTTTTTCTAAAATTAAATTTAATGATAAAACAACTTATGGATACCTAGATAAATAAATTCAATCCTTATTGTTATAAACCTAAATAATATAATTTAATTATGTTTAATTATGATCGATCATAATTGGATTTTCATTGACTCCAACACATAGGTCCCACATCATTATAATCTCTTATTAATCTGAATCATTGGAACTAGTGGTCAAAAATATTGTGTGGCCCCCTAGGTCCACATCTTGACAGAAGTGATTCTAACCCACAGACCGTGGGTGGATTCTAGCAACCCATCATGATCCCTAAGAAGATAACTAATTGAAATGTTATTACCTCCTCCTATGAACACGTTATATGTAATAAAATATATTTGTATCATGATATCTCATAAATTATTATGCACACATGTTCATCATCTATTTTTTTCTTTAAATATTTTGTGACCTTACTAAATTGACATACCTTCTTATACAATGGTCATAGATTTATTTAAGGTTATAATATATTAGTTAACCTATTCCCATGAGAAATCTCTTCCTCAACTCGAATGTTAAAAATTATATCTTGATCATTCATCAAATTCTGTAACACCAATGACGTTCCCAACATAAGAAACCTTTCGACAACTTCAAGGTCATAGGTTTTCCCTTTCAATAGATTATACGATCAAATGGTAATCATTGATAATAATATCAAGTCCAAAGACCAATAAATATGTTTCTATATAATAATAACCAATGAAAACTAAAAAATGTGGTTTTCATATAGGTGGGTCGTCCTCAACATCTCATCTACGTAAGATCACCAAGTGCAAACATTATGAGAAGAAGTCTCAATGCTTAAGATCCCTCAGCACCAGATAGTCAAAAATATATGCTTCTCATCAATATTATGTATCTAGATAGTATTTCATGTTGTTGACATTAATATCATTCAATATCAAGATTTAGTTATAGCTAGGAACATATATAAAGTTCTTATATTACATGTAATCTTAGGATAATATCATAAAAATAGTAGATGCATAAGTATCAACAGTATTATGGTAAGAATAAAAACATGTCTGTATCAAAATATATGAAAGTAATGGTAATAAAAGTACATAATGGATTTCGGTCTATTTTACCCACTCACAACAAGATCTATACCTTATACTGAAAAACCAAAACATCCTTGACAAAACACACATTTGAAACAGGGCAATTAACACCCAGTAAAATAGAAATAATTAAATATTATTAACAAATGGGTGGTAAAATTACATAATATGATCCTATATAATGTTATTAATATGAATATTCTTATTTTATAAATTAAAAACTTTCATAAAACCAATATATAGGATATTAAATCACATTTAGTAAAAAATTAGTTTGAGATTATTGACTTCCTCTAAATTTCCCTTCATTAAGAAAAATTTTAATTTTTTACGTGTATTTTATTGTATGTATTTTATATAATACCAATTTGACATTTTATATCATTATTAATTGATTATTCATGTTATTTTATGTTTAAATTTGAATTATTTTATGGGATCAAACTTCAAAGTAACAAAGAGGTAAGGAATTTCGTAACTTTGTTTCTTTTCATTTGGTTATATTACTACTTCATTTTTATTGATATTCTATTATTATGTGTGCAATGACATTTGAATACTTATTATTTTATTTCAAATTTATTTATGTGAATTTATATTTTATTATAGATAGTTTATTATTTTTAAAATTTCTACTTCAACGTTGTGATCTTTTAAGGGTTTATTTCAGAATCCCATTTTAATCACCATTGTTTATGAAAGAGTTTCCAGTAAAGAAATTTATATGATAATTTTCTGCTAAAACAATTTATTTTCATTATAATCTATTTATTAAATAATTTATCAAGTTATATTACCATTTTTTCACTCTTTGATGCTTAAAGATATTGAGAATTGTTTTTATTAAAATTTTAATTTATTTGTATCTTAACCAAAATCACTTTTCTTCCAAACCCAGGTTTTCAAAAAATGTTTTAAAAAATGTTTTCAAAATTATCCAAGTGATTTATTTAACAAAATTAATCATTCTTAATTTTTTTTTAAAAAAATTGTAATTAATATTCCTGTTATTTTCCAATAATTCCCACTTAGCTTTTACTAAAAATGTGAAAAAATGATTTTTTTTAACATGTACATCATATACTGGATTTACCTCCATCATGACCACTTAATGTTATAAATGATATATTATATGTTCCAATGGTTATTTTAAAATAAAATTATTTTCAAGATATTTTTAAAAATTATATTATTAAAAATATTTTCAAAGTAAAAAAATTCCTCGAGAATGTTTTAATCATATTTTTATTGTATTTATATTAATAAATTACAAAATCCTATTATTTTATTAATAATACACTGGGGATATGTTTTCATGATACCATCCTTATTCTTTTAATGGATTTTTTTATGATTATTTCAACCAAGTAATGCATTGACATTCACTTTCTTATTTTTTTGTATTCATTAACATTCCCTTGAAATATTCACTTACTTGTGATTATTAGAATATAAATTTCCCCAAAATATATATATTTTATCTTCGTTATGATTATTAACTAAAATATATATCAGTTCTATATAACGTGTTTTATAGTGAATGTTATTACATTATTAGGGTAAATATTGATAAATATGAATTCTTTACTCAATACAAATATTTGATGATAAGGAACATTATTCATGAGTTAAATTGATTTTTGGATATATGAGGAATGATTTAAATATATATTGAATGGTTAATACTAGAATTATATATCTTCTGGATGCTTCAAAAGACTCATGAGGTGAATAAGTAAGCTGGTTTTAAATTGGTTTTTAGACATTGTTTTAAACATTCTTGTGAAAGCCCTTGACAGCAGAGGTATCATGATACAAGGGATAATTAAGTATAATAATTATTCATTTCATTCATTAAGAAGTTACTTATTATTTTCCATGATATTTTCAGAGTGATGTTATATTTGGATGTATTTCATTCTCATTATTTGATTAAATGGAATGTGTGTTCAGCTATTTACCTTTCTAAATTGATTGTACCTCATATATTCATGATTTTTATGTTATTGATAAAAGGCCTTCATGTTCATTTATTTATAGTAGCAAGTTAATTATTCCTTATCTAATCATAATATTCAACTCATTTAAATTTAATTGGAGTTAAATTGTTTACCATTCCATTTTTATTATTATTTTTGATTCATGGTAGCTTTTGTCATACTAAACCCTTACAGAGCATTTTTGACCACCCTTATTTTGTATCATTTCCCAAGAATCTAATAAGAATAGTAAGAATTATATTCGAAGGATATTTTGGATAGAATAATGTTATTCTAGAAAAAAAAATTCTGTAGTAATTTTTATTAAAATATATTGTATGACTCATTTATACATCTAGTTTACCAAATCTACTAAACTATTTTTACCTTAAAGATAAAAATCATTGAATCATATGCCAATGTAATAAAAAATACAATTGGTCAAGGTTACAGGGTTAGAGTTCTCTACATAGATAATTTTTATGTGTTATTATGGGAACTTAGTGACACATCCCAATTATGTTGATACTTCCTCTATGAATAATAACTAATAACTCATTTATTATGGTTATAGGGTAATATATAATTTACTATTAAAACTTATAAGATATAAAAGAGTGTGATGATCATAAATCCTATAATGAATATTATAAATTTTTTTCTATGATTTGAGTATCTTGAAACACATATTTTAGAATATCATGATCATATATTGTGATTGCATAAGCTTTGACTTCCCCTTGGCCTTTTCTAGGTAAAATTTCCTTGACCATTAAGAACAAAATTTGTATAGTGCCCCATATCCTTACAATTTATGTATTGAAAAATGATATATAATTTTATTCCCTTATAATCATGAGTTAGGTGTCCTTTATCTCTATACTTGAAGAAAACTCTAATTACTAGTAAGGATGTTCCATGGGGATTCATTAGATATTTTTTATATGTTAGAAATTAAAAAAATCTCTTATTAAATTTTTATATATTTAATTTTCATGGGAGATTATCCCCCCTTTTCTTATATTTCATTCATTAAAATTAATATTGTACAAAATCATATTTCGCTATATTGATAAAACATTAAACAATTTCCATGTATGATGTGATGTTTTGGGAGACTAGTGCCCTTCAACAGATTGGATTTATCCCACAAATTAAATGTTTAATCTTATTATTTGGATTATTTACATAGTTTGTTGTATACCTTGAAAAATATATAATGTTTTATTCAAAAAAAGAAAAATTTTACTCTTATATTTGACTTAGAGTCACGTATTATCTATATATATCCACATATTATTCACAAGGATAATATTTTCCCAAGAAAGGTTCCTTAAAATCCTTCTATTCCATGATCGATATTTTTTACTCTTCCTTGGTGTTTTAAATATATGAATACTATTAATCTTAATCACATTATATATTATAAAATTCCCTGACAACCTTCTATATTTAATTACATCCTAATGCGGTAAATATCTTTATTAAGGAACGTACCCATTGTTCAGTTAAAAATTGATTGGTAATCCCATTAAATGATAGAGGTTTTTAATTAATGAAGTGATCTATTATTGATACATTTAATTTTTGATTAGTATTTTGATACATATGGGAATATTTATTGGTAATAACCTAAGTCATGTTACCCAATACAGTGATAACTTTTTCATCTCTAACAACATCATTAACTCGAACTTCGTTATCTTTATTAGGAGGGAAAATCCATATATGGATTAAATATAATGATATTATTTACATTCCTTCTACTAGGATTAATTTAAAAATAGCGGAACACACTAGATTAGATCATAACAATTTGAATTATAATGTTAAATTTTCAAACTAGTGGAAGACATTACACAAATTGAAAAAAATTATGCATATTTAATCTCATAATCAAAAACACATATTCTTTCAGAAACTTTTCAAATAATAAAATATTTTTTTTCTTTCTTAATTTCTTGTAAATAAAATTTTTATTATCCTAAGAATTCCTCCAATGGGTATCAAACTAGTTGGTCAGTATGGGCACACTCACCATACATAAGAATGACTGTAAAGTTATACTCAAACCAACTATTTTCTTAGTTATTACACCAATATTAATATGTACATGTTCGATATCCACTTGTAGAGTCTATAAAAGGATGTTTTTTATATAAAACCACATAATTTCTTCTATTCTAAAAAATTAGGATTTTATCCTATTAGTAGAATTTTCCTAATATCTAATGATAGGGTTATATTCCCTAATCTATGTTTTCATACATGTAGTTCCCAATGGTTATACTAAAAAACTTTCGAAACAAACTCTAAATACCATGACAATATTATCCCAGAGTCAATTTTTAATTTATTTAATTGGTATTATACCCAAGTGATTTCATCACATATGAACCAATGGTTTAGTAGTCTTTTTAAATTAGATGCATACTTGAATATCACATTACATTTCAAAACATAAAATTAAAAATAGTATATAATTTGAAAACACCATTATTTCCTATAGAATGTCCCTTCAAATAAATAATAATACACTTTTAGGTATCATAATGAAAGAAAACATAAGAATTGTACAGATTTAAATGCTCAGTATGGTTATACATACTGCAAAAGATAACATAAAATAAATAATACATGAATAATATAGTCAAGATAAAATATACCATATAAGTATTAAATAAAAATTGGGATGATATCCATGTATAACATAACAATATAAATAATCACATGGATAATAATAACTATTTCTTTATTATTGAATTCATAATATCGGACATCATTATCTTAAGACCATAGATTTTTTCTAATACAACATTCATAAATTAGTAGGGCATGCAGAAAATAACAAAAATAAATTTTCTTATGAGTAATTAACCCAAATATAGTAAATATAAAACCCCTTCCATCCCATATTAATTATAATTCATTCATCATTTAAAATTTGTTAAACATAATCAATATAAACATTTTTTTGGAAAAATAACATATAAAATTTCAATAATTCCCCAACTAATAGACATTATCATAATCCATATAGAGTAATATAGAGAATAGTATGAGAATATTATATGTCCCATAAAGAAAAATATTCACTAAATAATGTATACATAGTTTAATAATCTTTATAAATATTACTAGATGATTTATTTAGGGAAAGACTCTATTCATTTTATACAACATATTTAAAATATAAAATTTCCCCAAATATTAATGAAGACATTTTATTTGTAATTAATATTTTAATATTGTAAAATGAGGTTCAATATAATGACAGGTCATGGTGGTGGGAGATTTTATTAGTTTTTTTAAGTTAAAAAATAGCTTTCACGCTTTTGTTAGAAGGTAACAAGTACCTAATTCAGAATATGAGAAAAAGATTACATTAATGATATTTAGTAAAACAAAAAAAATGGTAGAAAATGTATTTTATTAATAATATTTTCATATTAAAAATAACTTTTAAGACACTTTAATGGATATATTGACATGGAAGAGAGACACTCTCAAAAAGGTAGAAAAATAGGTCAGTATCCCAAAAACATTATTTTGTAATCATGAGTACTTAAAAAGTAGAAAAGGAAATGAAAACATGTAATTTATAGAAATTATAATATAATTATAGTATATATTTTCTTAATATATAAATTAAATGTAATTCTCTTAAATATAATTAAACATAAACATTGTTAAATAATAATGAGATTGTGAAGTAAACCATTACCTCACGTTTGACATACATCACTAGTGTGAAAAACACATTTGTAATAAGTTTATATTTATTACTAACATGTTACATAACCATAATAATAAATATAATACCATATATGAATTAATTATGAGTTTTATTACATATTTATTACAAATTCATTGTTAAAATTATTGTTCTATGTAACAACTACATCGTTTTTCAAGTATATTTTGGTTCTTTGGTTATGGTATTTACACTCTAATCACAATTATATAATATCTAAAATGATAGTAATTATATTAATATCATATATATTCACTATGTATTTATTTAGAGTATACAGGTAAATTAATTACACCATTCATGGAAATGGAATGCCTTATGTATGCATAAATGCTATTTCATTTTTCAAAAAATATAAAAAATAAAGGTAAAGAGTAAGTTAAATTTATAGTATTATTATATCATTAATATCAAATATATATATCTGTGTGTGTGTTTTTTTTTGTGTTTTTGTGTAAAATATTTCCTTATTCTCAAGGCCTTAGGGCCTGTGGATTCTCAAGGCCTTCGGGTCACCTTAAAGCCTTACGACCACCCCAAGGCCTTTGGGCCACATGAATGCAGGCCCCAGACACACTACAAAAAAGGAGAAGCCCCAGAGGAGGATCAAAGCAGGGGCACTCACCAGAGCAGAGCCAAATGGATTTTCAGAATGAGAGGTTATGGCTATGCCATCGGTACCAGCCTGTCCTTGCACAGGAATCCTAGCCAGACCATCATGAAAACGGTGGAGACATACTATCAGGATGCAGATGCTGGGGAGGGGCAGTTTCTTATATATAGTCTGGTTGTATTCCCTAAGACCTTCAGGTCATGTAATCTCTTAAGCCTATATGCCATGTAAACTCTGAGCCTACGGGCCTTGTAAGGGTTCCCCATCTTCCCTTGAAAGGGGGTTATCAAAAATCAATAAAAAATGAAGGCCTTCGGGCCATTCAGGCATTTGATGGAAATTGATTGAGATAAATATTATATCATAAAAATAATAACATATAAACATATTTATGGAATATTATCATTTATATTATAATTATTAATACCTAATTGAAAGTGGTAAAATATGAGGAAAAAACTATGAGCTTGATCAATATTGTTACATTATCATAGAAAAACCTACCTTAGATATCTTAATAAAAACCCTAGGATAGGAAATTTGGGAATAAAATTATATATTTAATATATATATGTAAATTTTGGGAGAATCATTTTCATTTATTAGTCAAGAAACATATTTTAATAGATGTGAAGAAGTGATGGGAGGGTACCCTTTTATAATTGAGGCGAGTGGCACAGGTGAAATTACAATAACAACATGTCATAATCATGGAAATATATCCCAAAATGTACCATTCATGAAAATTATATGTTATAATTTATAAATAGGGGAATTAAATAAAAATTACACAATTTTTATGTCATTTTAATACTTATCATGTTGGGTTAACCCACTCATAAATCTTCTTAACCGAACCCGAAATATTTCAATTTTTTATTTTTATTAAACATTTTTACCAAAAATCATTTTTCAATTATTAAATAATATTAATTATTATTATTCCCAATATTAATCATTTTATATAAAATTCAATTCACATAAGTGGCACAATTTAATTTAAAATAAAACCCATAATTGCGACAAAAACAATTTATTCAAACAAAATGTTGTTTATTTATAAAAAATTTCTATATCAAAATTACATAATTTTTTTTTCAATTAAAATAATTTGGATTAATAGTAATATAATTTTACTAATTTTAATTTTAAAATAATTTTAAAACAAATTTTATCATTTAAATGCTTTACATGAAAATACATTTTTTAATAAAAAAAACATTATTTTCAATTATTCGTCATATAATTTATCCTTTCAGAAAATTAAATAAAATTAATTACAAGATAATTTTTAAATATTGATTTCAAAAATTAATTCCATTTTTTAAAAAACATTTTCTAAAATCGTCTGAAAATAATATTTTATAATAATCACACAAAATGTAGTAATTTTTTATAGAAAAATGAAACTTTTAATCGTAAAACTATATTTATTCTTATCTCATGCCTAGAAAAATATTAGATGAATGATAAGACTTTTTATTGAATATATAATATATACATTTTATTAACAACATTTATCAATAGTGATTAATTTAATTTCAAAATATAAAAAACAAATTGTTCATATAATAATGTGTTTTTAGAAAAACATTTCTTTTACATTCAAATAAATTTAATTTGTATTTATAATAAATTGATAAATAATTAATTTATTTTATAATTTTTTAATACATATTCTTTTTATAATTTATCTATTCATATTCAAAACACAAAATTTTATGGATAGTTTATATTGGTATACTAAATTATGGTTCATTTAGTCTCGGGGCCACATATATTGTAATATATCAAATAGATTTTTTAGAAAGAAATATATAAAAAAAATATTAGGGTGTTACTGAGGAATATAACCTGAAATAAAAAATAATATGACGTAATTCTGAAAAATAATCACTAACTATGAATCCTTCTACTGGGGATGACGGGAAATCTCAATGGCAGAACAACCTTCGAGTGGCATGGAGGATGTATAGTTTCTGCCTAAAATTATTATAGTTAAAGGAGGCCATCATAAAGGGAATCATAAGTAACCCACCTGTATTTGGATTCATTTTAGTTATTTTAGTCCACCACTAAACCATATCATAAGTTATTAATGATATCAATACGAAGATATCTTTCGATGTGGGATAACTAATCGGAGGTTTTTTTCTTTTATTAAAATAAAAATGTGTGTTCCTTATAATAGAAAAAAAGACTCCTTTTACTGGTTCTAACGTCATTTTTCACTAGATATTATTGTTAGCCATAAAATTGGAAATCAAATTCTTAAACCATTAAATGATTCTATATTTTTTAGGATTTCTCATTATACACCTAATTTTTCACGATGTTTCCAAATAATGAGTATCCCACATTGTAGTCTATTATTTTACAACAGGATTCCACATAAATTTGGATACATCAATGGAATATTATATTAAAATATAATCCATAAGCTAGTCTTAATATTCATTCATATGATTATTTATATTATTCATTAATTATTCATACAACGTTATCATACATATATGTTACACCCCATGATTTCATATACATTACCTCTTTGAATTAATTAAATATCTTATATTGTACACAACACCAACATGGATTGCGTTATATGAAAGACTGAGTTACTACGAAACAACACAATAGTATTATAATTATTTAAAGGATATATTTATTTATCAATTATATATTTTAATATGAATAGTAAAAAATAGTTTTTAAATGTTATTTATGACGTTTTCATATAAATAAAACATATTTATAGTGAAATTCATAAGTTATGTTAAAATAGTTATATATTTTAAAAAAATATATTCTTAAAATAACTGCTTTTTATCTTCTGTTTTGAACAATAAAAAAATTAATTTTTGACACTCCTAAATATATAATTTAGTAAAATATGCTTCGTTTTTCGAATTCTTAATAGAAATATAAGATTTGATTGAAGTTTTGGTATTTTTATAAAAACCTTAAATTTTTTAAAAATAGCGAAAAATACTGCATAGAACATAAATTAACATTTCATTTTAATAATTATTTTACATTAAATTGATTTTAAAATCACAATAGTTTAATAACACATTTATTATCCCTATTAATGATATTTAAAATCATTTTTATAATTGAATTAGATTTAAAAATTCATTGAATTTTTTTGACATCTTTTTACCCAACTTCTTAGAACATTTACCCAATTTTTTGGAACATTTACAAATTTGCTTAATAAATAATTTTATCGCTTCTATGAGTGGTATTTCAAAAACCCAACATACATGGTTGTCATTAGTATGTAAAATCAGGTTTAATGGGATTAGAATATTTTTTTTATGAATAGTAATTTTTTAATTTTATTTACCACTGTTAAAAGTAAATAAGGTAATTAAAGGAAAAAAATACTATAATAATATAAAATTACCCTAAAACATTCCTTAATTCTATTGGATAACTTTATTTCAACATTAATAAACTTTATGGAAAAAACATTATCCTTTTTTATCGACTATTGTTAGATTATGACATTTATTATATTTTATTTAAAGATAAGTTAAAAGTGTCAAATTGATTTTTTAATAACTAAAAAATTTATAATATATGGTTATACATAAGATAAATTAGACTATAAATATTTTTTAGAAAGATAAAAATATTTTTTACATCATGGAATTTTATTGATAATTTTAAGACATTATATAATTAAATTTATTTATGACACAATGATAATGCAGTTGTTACCTTATTAATGAATGATTAAAATATATGATATTATAAATATTAAAATAAATGTTATTTAAGACTTTGGATGCCATATACTAATTGTATATGTTAATATTACATTTTATGGTTGATTCAATGTATTTTTTCGAAGGAATCATGTTTTTATGACTTTAACAATAATTAAGTATTAAATAGTATCAAAATTGACATAAATGATATTTTAAAACAAATAAAATTTTATTAAACAATAAAAAGATAATAAAAAGATAAGATTCTTCCAAATAACACGAATAGTGTAAAAATTTCATTAATAATCTGCTTTAGGTTCTTCTGGAAACATATAGTAACTATATTAACTATGAAGTATTAAATTACAAGAAGACAGTGTATGAGGTAAACTATTTCACTGATGGTTAGATCTAAAATAAAAGGTTACTGTAGAAACCAAAACATGTCTAAAACCAGTTGGTTGAGAGGTGTTCAACCCATCTTCAACATAGAAAAGAAATAAATCAATTTGGAGTTATTAGAATGCGAAAATCGTTTTATAATAAATTAATATTTCAAAAAAATCATAAAGTTACCTTCACCACTCTTATGAAATATAAACTACCATTTTTTTTATTTAACACATCCATATAAATTTGGCTCTGCTAGTCCCCTTGTAAATCTCATCCAAAATACCCTCACTTCAACCAAGATTCCATACTTTTTATAAAATGGAATCTCCTTTTATTTTCAATGTTCTAATCTTTTTCTAGTTCCTCTTTTTTTTGTTTCCATACTAAAATAAAACATCTAGTACCTTATACATGCTGAGATATTATTATAATTGTGGTAAAACCATATTACTTGTTCTATCTATCTTATGAATGACAATGTCACCATGTGTGCGTACGCACGACTTACCGTCTCCACACTGTGGTGTAACATGTTATTCAACATTCTGTTATTTTGATGGATATAATAATGAGTATTATGTATATAAATAATGAAAATAACATGATAATATTTCAATATATTTAATATACCATCCAATTTTATTGAATATTTTCATCCAGTAATTGATATCGTTGCTCGTGCGTACGTACGGCTTACCGTCTCCACGACGCGATGAAATTCATTTCCTCATTCAACATTAAACAATGATTATGAAAATACCTATTATTAATAATTACATAATATATGACATAATTATTAGAATAGAAATATTGGTGTGATTGTATGTGTATTTATATATATATCTCTTTCACTTGCTTCCATTCAATATGATCTGAACGAAGAAAAAACATTTATGCATACGTACAGTCTTCTGTCTCTATAAACGGTGTATTCCATTTCATATATCTATGTATTATAAATATTTATATTATGAATACATATTATATATAAAAAATGTTTTATATTCTTAAAGTAAGTAAATCATGATATAATTGATACGTTCAAGAAGAAAAAATTAAACACGTGCGATAAAGAAAGCCATTATTACCCAAAATGATTCCCTAACATGGAAATTATTATTAAATGGTTAGTATAAATTCTTAAATGAATCATATATGATATCGTAAATATGAATATGGTTCTGGATCTATTATAATTAAATAACATACTATGTTCATTATATATGAGTTTAAACGTACCATTGACTAATGAAAGTTTAATGTAAAGGAATTTTGTGTCACATTTAATATTCTTGATATATAAACCATGTTCACCACCTATTTCTTTTGTGTGGTGTATATACCACCACTATTTTATTTAATATCATGAATTCATTTATCTTCATGGTATTTAAATTTTCATTTGACGATATCTGACATATGATTTAAATTTTGAAAGTGGTATGAGATACATTGAATGTTTGAAAAATTAATACTTTCTCCATTTCAACACTCATGATATTATTTTACATAAAAATTTAACTCAAAATAAAAGGATTATAAAGGGAATTTTATGTCTATTTTAATGTTAATTCAAATGTTTTTAAAATCTAAATCATTTATGTTTTTTAAGGTAATCTTTAACTAGAACATCATTTCAAATTTTGTAAAGATTTATTTCTCTAAATCATTTTAATTAATATACATGATTTTAAAATTTTGTTAAGGATTTATTTATATAAACATGATTGTTTTAATATGTTAATTCCTTTCAAAATATTAAAAGTGGTATGGGACACATTGATTCAATAAAATATCTTTTAATTGAATTCCTTTATAAATTGGGCATCTTTTAAATGATTTAATGAAAAAAGGTGTATTTCTCTCATATAGTTTTACTGATTATTTTCATCAATTACAACATCATTTATTAAATTTTTTATTGAGGTTGATTTATTATAATACAGTATTCTATATTTTATTTAATGAGCTATGCAATGTTTGAATTTGGATGTTTAATTGTTATACAATTCAGTATTTATGGTTAAAGTATTAACATTTCATATGCTAGTTTTAATATAAATGTATATGTTAAGTTCCACTCTTTACATATGAGGAATTTATTGCACTTATTAAGTGATGGGCATGGCCCATTATAGGCCCACGATGTATCGGTGGGTCTCAAAATACAAACTAGTGTCTTGGAACAAGGCCTTGAAAAAAAAATTATATTTTGGGGCACAGTAAGAGGCCTTGACATTGTGGTTAAGATGCAAAAACTATGCATTCTATCATTATGAGATTAGTTATTGATGTTACATCTGATAATTAGTCCATAATAATACCCATGTGATTAATTAAATAGAATTATTTGATTTATCTGTTCCATATTATGATAAAGGTTATATTTAAAAGAATTTTGTTTCAATTTTATACCTTTCCAGAAAATTTTATGATTATTTGTGACAGCTTCTACTATATTGATTATCCATACTATGCATCTGATATCACCCATTTCAAATGATTTATTTTATCAGGATTCCAAGAAGCATTTATGATTTATATTCAGGTTTAAGCTAGGATAATAATAGCATCTAAAAGTATTATCTATGTTGTATTTTATGTTTTAAATTATAATGTGAAGCTCATGTATGTAATCTATTTTCCAATACTAATAAAATGATATGTCCTTCAAGACATGATTCTTTGTAATCATGCCAATGTAATGAAATAATGCACTAACTCTGGGTAACTAGGTTCGGGGAATTATATTTGGTATTAGAGGAAGTTTATCAATAACCTAGGGAACTAGATTTAGAAAAACTTTAATTAGAGAACATTAGCTTATGATAGACTTTGAGGATTGGTATAGAAGAAAATCCTAGAATTTTGGTGATGTAGATATTTTGTGAGTTTTCTATGAAATGCATCCATATATTGATACTACAAATGGATGTGGTTCTATAACAAATGTACCTAGGAGTAACAAATCCAATAAGGTATACTGAGCCTGATTTAGTGTAACATGGTACACGATAATAGGCCTTACTGTTCACCTGGTTTGAAACTCCCAGGGGATATGTTTATGATAATTCACATTTTCATTATAAACCATTATGAAGGATTTATGATTAAGTATATCCCTAAAAGAACCATGTTTATTATTATGAGATTATATATTCATAAATTTTTAATTTATGTTGAGTGTTTCACTATATTATAATTATTCATTATTATTCATAACCTAATCTAGCGTATGAAATTGTTTAGAAATGGCACATAGTAGAAGGAATGAGAACCCAAGAAATACACATGATCCTAATAGAAAGAAGGATGATGTCTTTCATGGTCTTAATCCAATACTTTTAGGGGAAATAATCACCCATGTATTCTCATAATATGAGAAAATAGTATCACGTGTTAATAAGAAAAATAAATAATTATCTGATTCCAATGGCTTTTAAGGGATGCAAGTGAAGAAGGGGATGATATAAAAAATGATGGATAAATGGAATAAGGTAAAGAAGTATTTAACACATGTGATAACTATGGAAAGAATCGTCATGGTAAGTTCTTGAAAGGAATCGGTGTTTGATATAATTGTGGTAAAAAGGGTCATCAGAAAAAAAGGGAAGAAATTAAAGAATAATATTCAGTGGTTCAACTGTAGTGAAATGCGGCATTATTCAAATAAATTTATTAAGCGTCCAGGTAATATAGCATAGAAAAATCAAAGAGATCAAGGTCATTCAAAAGATTTTACTATATTTGATGTTGAATAATTAAAGTATATGTGCTCCTAGATTGAATAATTATTTCATTTGAGTGATGTTTTAATGAGATATTGGTTATATGAATAATTCAAATAAATAGGGATTGTACTTCAGTACTATTTTATTGAGGATTTGAGATTGTATGGGTCTAGGAAAAGTTACCTAATAGCAAGTTAAACATTTTAAAAATTACATAGTTGAAAGAAAGATAAACATTAATATGTTCATCATATTGATGTAGTAATTTTGTACTATGGTAGGGTTAATTTGGATAAATTATATTGGATATTCTTGACTACCATGGAACAAATTAATGGTTTCCTTATTCCATCTTTATTAGAGTATTCAATTTTTTTGGATTTAATGAGTATATCCAGTATTATATGAGGAATAAGGGGTCATGAATGTATTCAATAAGGTTTGATAGTAATTTGGGGTGTTACCAACTTATATGAGAGTACATGATGAAGGTATTCACGTGTTATTATGTGGAAAAAATAGATCTTCATTATCTTACCATCCTTATAAATTTTTGAACTGTGAGTTTGGAAAAAAGTATTTTGGATAATCCTAAAGGTTGAAATGAATTTAGTTGGAAATTGGATATTATTTCATAAGGATACAAAATTACATAATATTATTTTTAGAAAGGCACATCCTGCAGGTCAGGTGACAACCTGTCGCGTCCGAAAAGGTTGTGAGACTTGAACATGTAACTGAAGGGAAAAAATGGTGTATTGAATACCATAGGCCTACATGATGTATTTGTTAATGTATGTTTTTTATTTAACAAGACTTTCATATGAATTATAAATTTTTTTGAATGCCAATATGATTAGGATAAATATATATTTCTTTGTTTTATTATCTGTTGAAGAGAAATATGAGCTTCTGGATAAAATTACACAATTAATTATGATTCATTATATTATTATTCTATAAAGTAAAATATGTTATTCATCTCTAAGGCAATCGATCATGAAACAAAAAATGTTATCCTAGTACATTTTTTGTTGAATTAAATGGTCCATTAGATCATCACCAACTTCAAGCATTGTGAATTCTCACATTCTCCTAATCATGTTCTCTATCAGAACATGACAGTTCGATTTTTCATCCACATCCATGTTTTATTATACGGAACCCTTGTATGTGTTATCTCTTGTATCTTTCGTACTTTTATTTCTTTATTTCATATTAAACATTTTATTAACTCTTTTTTGATGTGGGTTTTCCACAATGATTTTTAGTATCAACCTTTAATTTGAAAAGTCCAATTTTAAATTGTGAGGATGCAGTTTATTGAAGGAGGGGATAATGTAACACCCTAATATTTAATTATACATTATCTATTTAAATTAATAGAATATCTTATATAGTATCCAACACTGACTTGGCTTGGGTTATATGTAAGATTCAATTTCATTGAAATAACACATTAGTATTATAATTATTTAAATGATATATTTATTTACCAATTAATTAGTTTAAAACAAATAGTAAAAAATAAATTTCAAATTTTATTTATAATGATTTAATATAAATAAAACATATTTATAATGAAATTTATAAGTTTTTTTAAAATAGTTATATATTTAGAAAAACAATTTTCTTAAAATAACTACTTTTTATGTTCTTTTGTGAAACATAATAAAATTAATTTTAGAGACTCCTAAAAAATCAATTTTTTAAAATATAATTCATTTTTGAATATGGAATATCAAAATTATCTTATGATTAATTTTTGGTATTTCTCTAAAAACAACTAATTTTTTATGAATAGTGAAAAATACTACACTATACATAAAAATTGACATTTTCATTTAAATAATTATTTTACCTTAAATTTATTTTAAAGTCAAAATAGATAAATATTACATATATTATCTCAATTTAGGATATTGGAATCATTTTTATAATATAATTAGATATAAAATTCATTGTGTTTTTTAATATCTTTTTTCCCACTATCTAAGCACATATGCAAATTAGCCTAAAACATAATTTTACCATTTTTGTGAATTATATTTAAAATATCCAACATAAATGGTTGTCATAAGTAAGTAAAATATAGTTAAATAGGATCAAAATAAGATTTTGTGAACAGTAACTTTTGATTTTTATTTTTCACTGTTAAAAGTAAATAGTGTAATTAAAGGTAAAAATAATATTATATTAATAAACAATTTCCCTAAAAATTGTCATAATTATATTGGATAAGAATATTTCGACAAAAATATAACTTAGTACAGAAATATTATCCTTTTACTCAGCTTTTCTTAGATTATGTCATATATTATATTTTATTTAAAGAATATTTAAAAGATTAAAATTTAAAAAATTTAATAGTTAAACATTTTTAATATAGGGTTACACATAAGATAAATTAGACTATAAATATTTATTATAAAGAAAAAAATATTTCTTACATCATATTATTTTAATTAAAAATTTTAGGTAAAAAATAATTAAATTTATTAATGACAAAATGATAATGCACTGACTACCTTATTAATGAACCATTAAAATAAATGATATTACAAATTTTAAAATAAATGTGATTTGAATCTATTGGTGTGATACACTAATTTTATAAGATAATATTACATTTTAGGGTTGATTAATTGTTTTTTAAAAGGTATCATGTTTTTAAAACTTTAAATAAATCATGTATTAAATAGTTACAAATTGACATAAATTATATTTTAAAATGAATACTATTTAATTAAATAATATAAAAGTCATAAAAATATACGGGTCTTCCAAATAAAATGTATAGTATTAAAATTTCATATCTAATCCACTTTAGGTTCGTTTGAAAACTTATTGTAACTATATTAACCATGTAGTATATAATTACAAGAAGACATGGTAAGAGTTAAACAATTTAACTAAGGGTTAAATCTAAAATATAATGTTAATATGGTGACCTAAACATGTATAAAACATATTTCTTGAGAGGTTTTCGACCTATACTCAACTTATCCTCTAAATAAATCAATTTTGAGCTATTACAAAGTGAAAATTATTTTATAATAAATTAATATTTCAACATCTTCCGTAAAGTGCCCCTCATGAGTCTTATAAAAAGGGAATCTCCCATTATTTTTAATTCACAAATCCAATTCCATTTGGTTCCACTAAACACTGCCCAAGTTTCCTCCCAACTACCCTCACTTCATCCAATAGGCCTTATGTTGATCAGAACGCCAACTTGTGGAGCCCTTTTTCTAAAATCAAAAGTAATCACCCGAAGAAGAGGTAATTATTTTATCACCACTTTACTTGTTCTTTTCTTCTTCTACATAATATTTGTGTGTTTCTTCCTTACTAAAATAATAAATCCAGTACCTTATACATTCTTAGATATTATTATAATTATGGGAGAACCACATTCCTTATTCATCTATCTTATTAATAACTATATCACCATGCGTGTGTATGTACGGCTTACCGTCTCCACGTCATCATGTAATTTGTTATTCAACATTATGTTATTTGGATGGATGTAATGATGATTATTCTAAATATAAATAATGAAAAACACATGAAAATTTTTATTTATAATTAATATACCATCCAATTTCATACCATTTTATCATTAAGAAAATTATATCGTTGGTCGTGCGTACATACGGGTTACCGTCGACGCGATGGGATTATTTTCCATGTTCACCATTTAATGATGATTCTAAAAATATATTTTATAAATAAGTATATAATATATGAAATAATAATGATACTTGGAATATATATATATATATACATATATCTCATTCACTTTCTTCCATCCTGTACGATATAAAAACGGAAAGAGCGTTTATGCATACGTACGGCCTACTGTATCCATAAATAGTGTATTCAATTTCATATATCTATCAATAATAAATAATTATATTATTAATATATATGTTATATAAATATTTCTTTATATTCGAAAAGTATTAAAATCATTCTATAAGTTATATGATCAAGAATAACAAGTTAAACATGTGCGATAAAGAAAGTGAGTATTAACCAAAATGTTACTCTAACATGGAAATTATTATTAAATGGGTAGTATAAAGTCATAAATGGATTATATATGATATCATTAATATTAATATGGTTCTGGTTTTTTATAAGATAATTATATACTATGGTCATTATACATGTGGTTAAATGTACCCTCGACTAACAGGAAGTATAAGGTAAGGGAATTTCGTCTCTATTTTAATATTTGTGAGATATAAGCCATGTTCACCACCTATTTATTGTGTGTGGTGTATGTAATTCCTATTTTATTTTGTATAATTAATAAATTTTTCTTCATTGTATGTAAAGATTCATTTTATGATATCAGACCTATGATTTAAATGTTCAAAATTGTATGAGACGCTTTCAATGTTTAATGAATTAATCATTTCTCCATTTAAACATTTGGGATATTATATTAAAAAAAACTATTTATTCGAATATAAAATTATTATAAAGGTAATTTTATTTATATTTTAAATTTCATTCAATTTCTTTAAAATATTAATCTTTTATGTTTTTAGGGAAGTGACTCTTAAACTATATCATCATTTTCAATGTTTGAAAATTAATTTTTCTAAATCGTTTTATTCAATGTGAATTTCATAAAAATGATTTTAAGGATTAAATTATATGGAGATTATTATATTAAAATTTTTATTCCTTTCAAAATTTTCAATGTGGTATGGGACACTTTGATTTAGTAAAATCTCTTTTAGATGACTTCCTTTATAAGTTGGTATACTTTTAAATTATCTCAAGAAAAAAAGGGATATTTCTCTCAAGGAGTTCAACCGATTATTTTCATCTATTTCAAAATACATTATTATATTTTTTATTGAGGTTGATTTATTATAATACAATGGTCTATATTATTTTGAATTAGTTATGATATTTTTGAATTTGGATGTGATATTTATATAATATTCATGATTTATGTTTAAAATATTAAAATTTCATATTATAGTTTTAAGATTAATGGTTATGTTATGTTCCAAAATATTAATACGAGGAATGCATTAGAATTAATAGTTGACGGGCAGGGCGCACTAAAGACCCTTGATTCATCAGTAAGTATGTTGAGACAAACTTTTTTTTGGAACAAGTTCTTGACAAAATTTTTATTTAAGGTCTTGGAAAGAGGCCTTGAGTTTGTGGTTAATCTGTCCGGCATTATGCATTCCATCATTATGTGATTAGTTGTTGATGTTACATGTGATTATTCGACTATTAGAATATCAATGTGAATAAGTAAATGTAATTATTTGATTTATATTTTCCATATTATGTTGATGCTTGTGCATAATGGTCTTGTGTTTCAATTTTAAACCTTTATATAAAAATTTATGATTATTTATAATAGATTCTACTATATTATGTATCCTTAATAATAATTTTATCTTACAATTTTATTATAATTTATTTTCCCAGAATGCCAAGAAGTGTAATATGATTTATATGCAGGTTTAAGATAGGAGAATAATGATATGTTTTAAATTGTAATGTGAAGTCCATGTTTGTAATCTATTTTCCAAGACTGTTAAATTGATCGGTCCTTCGAGACATGATTTCTTGTAATCATTCCAATGATATGTAATAATTCACCAACTCTGAGTAACTAGGGTCAGTGTGTTACAAAATAGATTGTAAAACAACCTAATTATGTAGCATAAATATGAAGGTGATGATGTAAGATGGCGATGGGGCAGTGACCACATTAAAAATAATTATACCACAACCATGGTGGATGATATATATGGACTCATTCACATCAAAAATAAATTTTCTATGAATAAATCGTCACCAAATCATAGTAGTCACTGTTTTAGGAAAAATGTTAACCTTTGATAAATGGTGATCTGAAACACATTATTTCTTATCCTTCATTACCATTTTTAGATTTTATTGACAGTGGAAGCTGGATAAGTCAAGCATGGGGTTCTCTAAACTATCTGTCACTTCATTATAATCTATAATTCTTATATTCCTGAAATAAATTTTAATTTTTATAAATTTTCATGGAATAATTTGGTGAAAATAATGAATATAGATTTATAAAAGGTTTAAATGATGAGTCTCCAGGAATGTAAATGGAAATAGACGTGATATAGGAATGTCTAAGATCATCTTATTCATAAATATTGAGAATAAATGAATTTTGGAAGGAAAAAAATTAAATATACATTTAGCTTCCATGAATTATGGTAATTCAAAATGATGTGTTCAAGTAGTACATTGAATATAAATATAAATATGAAGAATGTATTTGATAAGAAATGATTATTCATATAACATCATATATATGTGTGGGATTTCTATATTCTGATCACCTTTATCATTTCCCATAGCTCCGCCTCAATCGCATTCTTATTCCCTATATAGTTGAAGAAGCTACCTATAACGAAGCCCCGATGAGTTATGAATACTCCACCGCACCACGCAGGGCCTTGTACACCGGAGTTCTCCCCATAAACATTAACTTTCATCCAATCATAGATTGGTAGAATCCACCGAATATATTTCATCATTCTGGGATTCCTCTCCCTGCCACTTACACCAACCATCATCAGACGAATAAATTTAGAGATATCATTATTCATTGATCCAGTTTGATTCACCAAAAAAAGTTTAATGTTGCGGTGGATTGACAAAGCACCCTCTTTAATGAGGGCCTGAAATTGTTAAAAATGATGTTTTTCCAAGCCCTCGATATATATGATAACATAGAAATAGTGGCAGTAGTGAGCAGATATTTATCTTTCTCACTGCTTGTTTCATGTTGGGCCTATATATGTAGTGAATCAATCGAGAAAAAACTAATGTAGCATTGAAATGTGTCTTGCACATAAACCCATAACCAAGCAGCAACAGAGAATTGAATGAACAAATGCGTGAAAGATTCTTCATCATTCAAACAGAAATGACATACCGATGCAATATTCCGGCATGTGCGCTGAAGGGCAGATTGGATTGGCATGCGTTGCTTCCATATTCACCATATCAGCAAAGCAACATTAGAGAAAATGAAGGTCCTGCGTACACCTACCACCCATGCAGGTGTTTCAGATGTTGTTCCACACTGTAGCTTGTAAAACTCTCGACTGGAGGAAGACCCATTAAGAGCAGGCTTCCAGATAAGTACCTCATTATCAACATAATCATACATAGCAATATCCATACAAAGATTACTAGGTGTGATTTCAGAAGAACCAGTATTTACCTACATGTCAGAAATAGATATATTCCTCCAAGATGATGGGATAATAATGGAATCCTTGATTGGAGAGGACAACCATATGGTGATCTAGTAATTCAGATGAGAATTAGCACATACCACCCATTTGGATTGTGTCATGATGTTAGAAACTGTGTTCCTGACCAAGGTCCAAATAGAGGATTTCATGTACATAGTCTGACTATTGTGCAGCCTGTCTACAAATCTGTTAACAAAAAATTCCAATGAAAATCCAGGTCTAGATAAGATCCTCCAAGTAAAATTCTTATGCAGTGCAACATTAAAATTTTTTATGTCTTTTACTCCCATTCCCCACATAGCCACCGACTTTATGCAGTTTTTCCATGCCATAGTGACAAGTTTCCTCTAATGAATTGAGCCAGTCCAAATGAAATTGTGTATCATTCCACTCAATTCCTTAAGAAGAGCTATTATCCAATGATATAGTGAGAAGGAGTACATAAACATTGAAGTGATGACATAGTTAACAATACATACTCTACCAGCTTGGTATGTGGTCTTCCCTTTCCAACATGCCAACTGATTAGTAATTTTAAGATAAATACCTTCCAAGTGGACACGTTTCCCCCTTCCCCAAAACAATGGAAGCCCAAGATAGTTAAAAGATAATGTACCTATTTTTACACCAAACCTGTTAGCAACCCTATTTTGCTTCATGATTCAAATTCCTTCCCCAAAGACAATAATGGATTTATTCCAACTAATAACCTAGCCTTCCACTTCTTCATAATGTGAAAAGATCTTCTTGATTCAAGAGATAGTCTTCCTATCATCTTTGGAGAATAAAAGTATATCATTAGCATAGAACAAGTGAGAGGGGGAAAACCACTTCATACCAACCCTCATTATTTGATATAAACCAATATTTACAAGACTATGAAGACACGCGCTCAGATAATCCACATCAATAGAGAAAAAAAGACCAGATAAAAGATCACCCTACCTAACTTTTCTAGATAATTGAAAGAAACCCCTGGGGGATCCATTGACCAAAATAGATAAACTAGAACTTTCCAGAATGGAACACACCATACCAATTAATTTCTTGGAAAAGCCATGCATATTCATAATTTTAAAAATGAAATCCAACCTTATGGTGTCAAAAGCCTTTGATATGTCAACTTTTAGGTCCATATTAACATCTTTGATCTTGCTTCTCATTACATTAACACACTCTAATGTAATGAAGAATCAATTATAAATGTTCCTAATAGGAACAAAAATAAACTGGTTAGAGGAGATAAGATTCCTAGCAATCTCACCTAATCGGATTGCCATGATTTTACTGATAAATTTTGGAATGGAAGACCCAATAGCAATAGGCCTGAATTCTTTAATATCCAATGCATTGTCTTTCATTTAAATCAGGGTAATGAAATTGGAGTTCATCCCAAATGGCTTATAGGAGTGGTAAAATAAATCCTTTACAGCATCAATCCCCTCATTGTGAATGATATACAAATAGAACATAAAGAATTTGTTGGTGAAATTGCTAGGGCCAGCAACACTATCCTTATTTAAAGAAAAGACTGCATAATCGATTTCCTTTGGGGTAGGGATATCAGTGAGATTTTTATTCTGAGAATCATCCAGACTTGGTTCTATGCATCTGATAATCTTATTCGAGTTATCCTACCCAAATCCAGAGTATAGATTTTCAAAATAACATGTCACAGCATTTACAATGTCTTTTTCAGAAGTGAACATGGTGTCATAAATATTTAAATCCTTAAGATTCTTGTTTACCATTTTTTGCCAATGCATGTAGTGAAAAAACCTTGAATTTCTATCCCCATCCTTCAACCACCTGACATTGAACTAGTTTCGAGCAATATTGTCCTTGTGAGTCATAAGATTATCAAGCCTTGAGGCAGCTTGTATCTTTTCTTGTGATGGAATTTCCTGGTGCATGTTGCTCTGCTAGAATTTAAACAGATTAAAATTAGCCTCTTTGATCTCATGCTCAAGGCCGGAAAAATATTTTTTACTCCACTCTTTGATTCTATATTTCACAATTTTTAATTTTCTAGTAAAAATGTGCAAAGCACTACCTGGGACAACTACTTTACAAGCCTCCATTATTACTTATCTTCACCCTGGGACAACCAACCATGAATTATTAAACCTAAATGGTAATGGGGATGATCTTAAACTACTAAAACTCAAGTCAATCAATATTGGATTATGATCAACATGAATTCTGGGGAGAATTTTTCTAGAAACATCCATTATATCACTTCACTAATACATCTGCACCAGGCACCTGTATAGTTTACTTGCATGCCTCCCATTTAGTGTGTACCTGCTCCAAGTGAAATCATCACCTGAAATAGGGACTTTAGTTAGCCTACAATGATCAATACAGGAAGAAAATTCTATGACTGATTCTCTGTAGAAGTTACTACCAGTTTTTTCCTCTGGTCTCAAAACAGTGTTAAAGTCACCAAGTAGGATCCACCCCATGGCCATATTCTCTAGGGTAACTGATAAGTTCTTCTATAGTGTCCTTCTCCTGGTATATTGATTGAAATCATACAAAATGGTAACCCATAAAGTGTTGTACTGAAAGTTTTAGGACAGAGATACTGACTATTGATCATTCTGAAAGGATTCAACTATAACAGTCTTGTGTTCTAACACCCATAAAAATCCATCTCGTTATCATATTTATTAGTTGAAATAAAAAAAACTCCAGACCATTCCAATTGAATTCCATCCACATAAAATACATCAATCTTGGCTCAGCAATACCAAGTAGCATGGGCTTGTTGGTCAAAATGATGTGCTTTAGGGCTTTTACCGTGGGATAATTCCCAAGACCCTAGTAGTTCTAGAATAGTATTTTCATTGATTGGAAGATCCCTTCCTAGTACAGGGGCCAACATAGCTTGTTTCTATGCATTCCTCTGGCACTGACAGATTCTCCTAAGCAATTTCATTGTGGGAACATCCAACCCGACCCTGTCCAGATTCACCACCAGAAAGAGATGTGAACCTGTTGTCCAAACTGATAGGCATTGTCAAGGTGGTAGGTATCTTCCTCTTTGTAGCCTTAGATGAGGAACCTGAGAGGAGTCTCCAACCAGATCCTCTCTTACCTGCACTGATTTAGATCCTTCCAAGGGTAAATCATTCCCCTTAGGGATATTCAGTCATGAATTATCATAGCTTGCTAAATATTGTTTGATAAGATTACTAGAGAACTCAGCCATACAGAACATTTCAGTACACTCATGACTTGATGAAATCCATTTTGTGGTAGCATATACTACTCTATCATGAATTGATGAGTCCTGATCACTAGAGGTATCCCTTGTGACCAGTTTAGTTATCAGCTCTTGCCTTCCATCATTCTTAGTATTCTCACCAGCCACTTTATCATGTCCATCCTCAATATTTACACTGATATTAGTTGAAAACTCATCAAGTTTATAGGGGTCCTTAAAAGTATTCCCCAGACTAATAATGACAGCATCAGAAATAATAACACTATCATCATTGGATTTCATGTAATGTCCTTGAACATCCACCTTATCACTCCAGGCCTGATCCTTGTTCACAAGTACATCAGGATTAGAGGGACCCTTATAATTTTTCCTCCTTCAACAGTGTCCAGCATCATGGCCTCTAATGTTGCAAAAGGAACATACTCTATAACTACTGCATTCAAAGATTATATGCCCAAAAATATGACAATTGAAGTAGAATTTTGGATTCCTTTCATATCCTACATCAAGAGTGATTTTATCATCCCTGCTGGTGAAGACAACCTCTTCCACAAGAGAATTGGACATGTCCACTTCCACAAGGATTCTAGCATAGTGTCCAAAATTGGGATTATCTGTCGGCTTATCAAGCCAAATAGGGTTCTCTATAGAAGAGGAAATATCCAACAAGATTTTTGGGTGCCAATAAAGCCAACACAGTTTGTGAATGCGTATCCATTCCTTGGAAAAAGTGTTTTTGATAGAAGAGGGATCAAAATTTCGATCCCACTCATGAATCCGAAGGAAACCAGGCTGCACAAGTGATATAAGCACCCAAAATCTGGAACTGGCCTGAGCTATTTACTATTCTTGTTCATGTAATCTTCACTATTTTATATCATGGTGGAAATTAATAAACTAATGATATACATAATAAGAAAACCCCTTTCCCCTCCACTATAAATACCACTATTCACACACTCATTTCCTCACACCTATCAAGCATCAATCCTGGTCTAAAATTGGCCCAAACATCTTCAATAACCCCTAACCCATGTTTAAGTGATTTTTTTCTTATCAAAATAAAAATCCTAGGTTCCTTAAGAAGGATCTCAAGAGGAGGATTCAAGATGTAATTTCCCACCCTCTCTTTTCCTTTAATTTCCTTTTAAATTCATATTCGTTTCTTAATATCTCCACAAATATCCTCATCCACATGGTTTTTTAACTCCCATATCTCACATACACTATAATATTATGATACTAATGGGATAATATATCATCCATCCTCTTCTCCTCTTCATTTTTTAGAAAAGAAAACGTTGTTTGTTAGGTGTTAATTTATCACCATAAAGAACAACATGTTTTCTTTTAATGACTTCATATATGGTCATGAAACCATTTTTATGGTTGAACCAGAGTTTATAATATATATTATATCCTATTTTGTGTTCCAGAACTTACTTATGTACATATTACTAAAATATTAAACAAAACAAGTTCGTTGTGGTCCAAAAATCACTTGAATTTACCCAAATGATCATCATTAATTTTTAAATAATGATTCATACAAATGGTATATAACATAATTCATTATAACGTCATTTATAATCAGTTAACATCATTAATAAAATGTAATATCAGTTTTTTATGTTTACCCACGTTATACACGAACATCCATTTATGAATACAAGTGAACCGTTCAAGAAAAAAATAAAAATAAAAATTTCTGAACTAAGGATTTAAACCCTATAACTAATAAGAAGGACCATAAAATAACCTAATGAAACCATAATAATCTATATTCATGTAAAAAATGGTTTTTCAATTGGTAATTAATGAATCTAATGCAGTTATACAGGACTTTAATGTGAAGAAAGAGTTCGGATACAAGGTAAGGGGAAATTATTGAACCCAGCTTTCTTTCTTCAGGTTCTTCCTCTTTCATTCCATTTTTGGTATGGTCACTCCATGAAAAAAACATGTTCATAATCATCATAAAATTTCTGGGATATACATGTTTTCTATGGGATTTTATTTCAAACAAATTTTTTCCAAAAGATCTATCCTTTCAAAAACAAACATTTTACTTCTCACTCAATGTTGATGGTTATTGTATCAAGTATGTTTTTCTACATTATTTTGGGATCCCAATGTTTATGAATGTTTTCATATGAGCTGAAATCCATTAATTTCATTGGGTTATTTAATTTCATTTTTGATATATGTTCTTTTCGGTATGCATGATAATGATAATGTTATGATGTGATGGGTGTTCCTAGAATTATATAGCACAATATGAATATTTCCATGTGATGGGTGTGCCCAGAATTATACAATGCTCCAATGAATTGGGTAAAGTGATGAATCTCATGAGATAATGTGAAATGATGTGTGAAAAAGATTATATCTTTTCTCACAGGTATGTGTGGTAGTTAACCACTATGAAATGATGTTTCATTTTTATGAATTTTTACATTTTAAGTCTTTTATTAATGATTCATCAAATGTTCACCATCCTTTTCCTATGTTATGATTATCCTCACCCATTTTTATATTTTTCATATCTATCCTTTTACTGGGATTTTAGCTCACCCATTTATGATGTATATCCACAGGTGACTACATGTACTAAGAGGAGGTCAAGAGCCATGAAGAATCTACAAAATAAGGATTTAAATAAACGATTATGCTTGATGTTGTAAAAGTAATGTTTGGTCCTAGTTTTCCGAATACACTAAACCTATGGATCCTTATGGTGTAATACAATTATTTTTTTATATTTATAATAATATAATAGTCATCTAAGAATAAACAGGGTTTCCATAGTTGGTATCATAGGTACACATTAGTTAATTGAGGAATTAGGATTAGTGAACCCTAGAAAAAACCACTAGTATGAGACTAAGTACAAATATGCACACAAGAATATTTACAAAGGGATCCAATAAGTTATGTTTTCAGTGTAAATTGTACAAATAAATAAGTTATTCATGACTTTTTGAATTATGTTCTGTTCTAACCTTTTATATCATAGATAATGGTGGGAACTTGGAGAAACCATTCCAACAACTCGTGTGAGGGCCAATGTAATAATTTCCGAAATGACATCCCCAATTATTTGGGAGGTGGAGTTCAAAAAATCCTGGTAATGATTACCCAACTCTATCATATTAATATCAATAACCAGAATAAAGGAGAATTTCTTCCATCACCAAATAGGGAGAAACTAGCTATCGAGTGTTTTATGCGGCAATGACCACAGATGTTTAGCAGATCTTCTGATACACTAGTTACGGAACTGTGGGTCAACACAATGGAGAATATATTTTTTCTACTTCATTGTTCTGATATGGATAAGGTGACACTAGTAGTTTCTTTCCTAGATGGATAGTCTAATCAATGGTGGTCTTTCATTAAGAACACAAAGACAAGGGAAGAAATTGTAGAGACGGAATGGGAATACATTAATATCATGTTTCTTAATATTTATTTACTATAAACTATTCATAAGAAAATGTGTAGATAATTTTTTGAGCTCATGAAAAAATAATGAGAATCTTTCACAACCTATGTAGTGAATTTCACAATTCTTTGAAGGTAAATTTTTAGTTTTTTATCAATAATGATAGAAAAATTGGATGATTTTTATTGGATTAAAACCACACATTTAAAAGGATCATGAAATATGAGACATTGGGAGTTGTGAATAAGTTGTTTGATGTGATGTCAAAGTGGATATGGTGTTTGGAGAATATTAACATGGCTATCGTGATATGAAACAAAAAATAGAGTTTCAATCTGGAGGATCTAATGATAATGTACGAAGAAAACTCAACGACCCACATGGAAAAAATGTGGGAAGTTGCATCATAGGAACTACCTCAAAGGGATGGGGAAGTGCTTCAAGTGTGGGAAATAAGGACACCATGCTAAAGAATGTCAAAATTACAAGAAGAGGAAGGATAATGTCGTGGAAAAAGGAGAGAAACAACGATTGCTCAATTCTATAACTATATGTAGCAAGGGAATTATGAATGTCAGTGCACTAAACCTTGAGTCCTTAAGGGAAATTAGTGTCAGTTCCCACCATATCTAAAGGTATAAGGGAAGGCTTTTGACAGAACTACAGCAGAAGTGGATCAAGATAATTAATTCGTACAAGGTACACTTCCTATTCACTCAATAATGGAGAGAGTGTTATTTGATTTTGGTTCTATGAATTCTGGTATATCCTGCAAGTTTTCTAGAACTATAGAATCGAAGCCCTGAAACCTTGAAGTAGATATATCTGTAAAAACACAAAGTGGTGAAATCATTGTAACCCTAGTGTTTGAATCTTCTCTTGTTTGGGTATGTGGGAAGATTCTCCAAGTGAATCTCATAATACTTACCTTTGGTGGAATATGGTGCTATAATGGGAATGGATTTGATCTTGTTATTTAGATAACATATCAACTGTCAGGAAATGGAAATATCTTTTCATATTACAAACCATCCCATGATCCACTATAAATTCAAGGATGATTATGAACATCCTTTGAAAAATCCTTCAACTATGTGGGTGTTCATTCCCTTGGAAGAATCATACCTCTCCCAGATGCTTAAGTCAAAATAGAGTTCCACCCTTTTGTAAATTCCCATAATGGGGGAATACGGTGATGTATTTCCTAGAGTGTTACTCAGAATTTCCCTTGATTGTGAGGTAGATTTCTCAATAGAAATCATAACTGGATATACTTCTTTCTCAATGTGTCCCTATAGAATAGATCCTATCTAACTGAAGGAGTTAAAGAAGTTCCTATAATAGAATATAAAAAAAGGCTTCACATGTCCCAATTCATCACCATGTTTTGTGTCAGTGCACATTGTGATGAAAATTGACAGAACAATGTGGCTACGTATCGATTATCAGGAACTCAACAATATCACCATAAAGGGAAAGTATCCTCTCCTAAAGATAGATTTTGTGTTCTATCAGTTAATAGTATATCAATACTTCTCAAAAGTGTATCTTCATTATGGATATCATCAGTTAATGTTAGATAAGGAAGATATTCATAAGTCTACCTTCCGTACAAGTTATGGCACTATGAGTTTCTGGTGATGCCCTTTAGACTTACTAATTCCCCTTCAATATTCATGTATTTTTTGAATAGAGTCTTTAAACATTACCTTGACTAATTTCTCATAGTTTTTATCAATAATATTCTCATATACTCCAAGGGGAAGGAGGAACATGAAGAACAATTAAGACTTGTGTTGGTGACATTGATAAAGGAGAAGGTGTACACCGAGTTTAGAAATTCTGACTTTTGGGACAAGAAAGTCACATTCTTGGGACATGTGATCACAAGTGAGGGAGTTTCTATGGAAGCATCATAAAAAAGGTGATTAATGAATGTAATTGGCCCTCTAGTGTAATAGAAACCCATTGTTTTCAGGGATTAGCTGTGTACTACACATGTTTTCTGAGAAATTTCTCATGATTGTCAATACCACTAACTATGATAACAATGAAAGGGGTAATATTTGTTTAGATAGAATAATTGGAGTGAAGCTTCAAGGAGATCAAGATAAAGTCGATCACTACCCATGTACTCACACTACCGAAAAGTGGAGATGGTTTTGCGATATAAAGTGATTCTTCAATGAAGTCTTGGTTTGTTTACTCATGAAAATTGATAATGTGATATCCAATTCCTCCCGACAGTTGAAGATCCATGAGCAGAACTACCCAAAGCATGATCTATAGTTGGCATCCAGGATTTTTTTCATGAAAATATGGTGAAACTACCTTTATGGTGAGAAGTGTAACATATACACCGACCGAAATTGTCTAAAGTATATATTCAACACAAAGAGTTTAATATGTGTCAATGGAGATGGTTAGAGCTAATAAATTATTATGATTTCTCTATTCACTACTATCTTGGAATGAAAAACAAGGTAGTTGATGCTATAAGCAGAATAGAACATGATACTCTATCCATGTTGCGGATAGAGAAAGACCCTATATTATTGGATATGGAAAGGAAGGATTTGGAAATCTTAAGGGAAGGGGATACATCCTACCATTCCCAAATTATTTTGTATCCATCTATTCAATATAATATTGAGGAGGCATAAATGTATGTTTTGGAGTTATAATAGAAGGTGAATGTGCTAAAATAAATGAAGCTGCAAGAGTTCCATATCGATTATGAAGGTGTGATTCGGTTTGGAACATGGATTTGTGTGCCTTCATCACCCTGGATAAATAATGAGAGATTGGAAAATGAACATATATCATCAATCTCTATCCATCATGGTAGCACCAAGACGTATCAAGATCTCCTTGAACACTTCTCATGGGAAAACATGAAAAAAGGAGATCTCAGAATATATATCAATGTGCTAGGTATTTATGAAAGTTAAAGTAGAGTGAAAAAAGACCAAAGGATTGATGAAGACATTTTATATACCCATGTCAAAATGGTATAATGTCACTATGGAATTTGTCATGGGTCTCTTGAAGATGTTGAAGGGAAATAATACGATATGGGTTTTTGTTGACTGACTCACAAAGACCACCCATTTTATCATTATACAGGAAGATATCTTACTTTAAAAACATTTAAATATATATGTGAACGGTGTTGTAAGACAACATCATGTTACACATTCTATTTTCTCTGATCGTGATCCAAGGTTCACATATAAATTCTGGAGAAGTCTTCAACATGCCTTGAGTACTGAAATGAATTTTAGTATGGACTATCACCCGGAAACTGATGGCCAATCTGAAAGAACTATCTAGACTCTTGAAAAATTATAATAGAATGTTCATTATAAATATATGTTGGATGGGATCAGTATCTCACATTTGTTGAGTTATCATACAACAATAGATTCCACTCTAGTATTCATATGGCTCCATATGAATCTTTGTATGGAAAGCGATATAGAACTCCAAATTATTTGGATAAATTTTGTGAAATAAACCTACATAGACCAGTTCTTAGGAAACACATGATAGAGAAGGTTCAATTAAACCAAAAAACACCTCAAAGATGCGTAGAGTGGTAAAAAGAGCTATGTCGTCAACTATTGAAGGGATTTGAAGTTCGATGTTGGAGATAAAGTCTTCCTTCAAATATCACCATGGAAGGTATTAATGTTGTTTTGAAGGAAATAGAAGATAATATGAATGTACATTAGCCCATTTTAGGTCCTTGATTTAATATGATCCATTTGCTATAAACTTTAAATTCTACTAAATATGGATCATATTCATAATGTGTTTCACATATCACTCTTAATGAAGTACATACCAATTCACTCACATGTACTGAACTCAGGGGTGGTACAACTGGAAGATGATCCCTCCTATGAGGAATGACCAGGGAATATTCTAGACTAGATAGATAAGGTTATATGAAATAAGAAAAAAAACCTTGTCAAAGTGTTTTGGAGGAATCATATGTTTGAAGAATCATCTTGGGAACCAGAGGAGGCGATGAAGGGGAAGTACACTCACCTGTTTGTGTAAAATGAAATTTCAAGATTGAAATTTCATAAAGGGGGAAGAATGAAACAACCCAATGTGTTTTCAATGGAATTTCATTCTTATAATTATGCCTTATAGTATAATCACACATGGAATTACAATGAAATATTCTTATACAAAATACTATGTGATCACTAAACATAATATTTCCACATCTATGTGTTGAATGTTTAAAGTTTCACATACTCGGTTGCGATCAGTAAGATGTTTGGAGTCTAATAGAACAAAAATAATTTTTGGTGAATGGTAACATACCCTAAAAAATAGTTATGTTACCCTTATGAATATTATTATACCCTTATAAATAGTAACCTCAACTATGATAGTATATATGCAGGATTTATGTTAAATCCGGATGTACCTATGTTGTGGAATAAGTAAAAAATGTTTTAAAAACTCTATTTTCAAGTAAATTAATATTTTAATTAAAAATGAAATTAATGATATTTGGAATATTATTTTTGAAAAATTAATTTCTTTTTTTGATTCTACACGCTGAAAAATGGTAAGGGTTAATTTTTGGGATTTTTTCGAAATACTTGATTTTTTGGTGAATAGTAAAAACATTAATTTACTTTATGAATACATTATAATTTAAACCCACTATTCCTAACATCAAGAAGTGATGTAAGCCCCCAAATCTAGATCTATAATTCCCTATTTTCTATTCTTGTTCATAGATTAATCACTATTTCTTATCTCGGAGAAAATTAATAAACTAATGATTAAAAAACTAATAAAACCCATCAATCCTCCAATATAAATACCACCCTTCACACCATCATTTCCTCACACCTATCAAGCATTAAGACTTGCCTAATCTCTAACCAAATGTCCTCTCTAGCCCATTCCCCACATCCAAGAGCTTTTGGTCCCATCGAAAGGTCATTCCTTGGTTCCGTTATGAGGATCTCAATAGTTGGATTCAAGCGCTAATTTCCCTCCCTCTCTATTCCTTTTATTTCCTTTCAATTTCAAGTAATTTTCTTAATCTCTCCCAAAATATCTACATCCACATGGTATGTTAACACAACTAACTCACATATAATATAATTTTATGATACTAATGGGATAATATATCATCTAATCCCTTCTTCTCTTCTTTTTATATTAGAAGATAAAATGTTGTTCGTGAGGTGTTAATTTATAACCTTCACGAATGACATGTTTTCTTTTACCGCCTTCAGATCGGATCATGAAACCATTTTTATGGTTGAACCAGATTTTATTATATGTATTATATCCTATTTCATGTTCTAGGCTAACTTATTTACATATTATGAAATGATTAATCAAAAAAAGTTTGTTGTGGTCGAAAAATCGTCTGAATTTACCCAAACGATCATCATTAAATTTTTACTAATGATTCATCCTCATGATATTTAACATAATTCATTATAAGATCATTTAAACTCATGTAATCTCATTAATAACATTTAATATCCATTATGGATGTTAACTCATGTTCTACATGAACATCCATTTATGAATATAGGTGAAATGTTCAGGAAAACCATAAAAACGAACATTCCCAAACTATAGATTTAAACCCTATAAGTCATACAAGGGCCCATAAAATATTCTAATGAAACCATAATTAACTATATTCATGTAAAAAAGGTTATTGAATTTTTAATTAATTAATATAATGTGGTAATTTATGACTTTACAGTGATGAAATCATTTAGATACATGGTTAGGGGAAATTCTTGAACCCAACATTATTTCTTCGGGTTCTCCTTCATTCACTCCATTTTTGCAATGTCACCCTTTAAAATAATTTTTTATAATTTTATAACCTTTTTTGGAATATAAATTTTTTCTACTAGAGTTTAGGTCAAACAATATTTTCCCAAAACAACTCTCTTTCAAAAACACACCTTTTACTTCTTACTCAATGTTGATGGTTATTGTATCAAGTATGTTATTCCTAATTTATTTTGGGAACCCAATGTTTATGAATTTGTTATTATGAGATGAAACCCATTACTTTAAATTGGTTAGTTATTTAAATTATTGATATATGTTTTTTTATGAATGATAATGATAATGTTATGATGTGACGGGTGCGCCTAGAATTATATAAAGCAATATGAAATTTTCAATGTGATGGGTGCACCTAGAATTATACAGTGCTACAATTCATTGGTAAAAGTGATGAATCTCATGTGTTAAAGTGAAATAATTTTTGAAAAAGATTCTATATTTTTATACAAGTGTGTGCGGTAGTTGACGACTAAGATAGGATGTTTAATTTGTTATGCATTTCCATATTTTAAGTCTTTTATTAATGATTCCTCTCATGTTCATGCTCCTTTGACTATGTTATGATTATGCTCAACCATCTTTATATTTTTTATACTTATCCTCTTTCTGGGATTTTAGATCACCCATTTTTATGTATATTTATAGGTGGAAACCTTTACTAAGTAGAGGTCAAGAGCCCATAAGAATCTAGAGAAGAAGAAATTAAATAAATGTTTAGGCTTGATGTTGTAAAATTTATTTTTGGTCATAGTTTTTCCAAGACACTAAACCTACTGATCCTTTTGGTGTAATACTATTATGTTATTTATCTTTATAATTATGTAATAGTAATTTAATAAAAGGCAGGGTCGTTGTAGATGTCATCATCCAAAATTGAGATGTACCTCATCAATAAATCCTTGTGTCCTTGATAGGATTCTTTATTATTTATTAAACATTATATACCATACAACGGAATGATAAATAAAAAATGGGATAAATCAATTGAATAAGTGAATATATAAAATGGGATAAAAAAATTAAATTATTTAAAAGTATAACAACATTGATCCACCCCCATCAGTTTTTGACACATTCCATTATGATCCAATCAATGACCTCTCTCTTACTTTTGTATTTTATTTAGTACTTTTATTTAATTCATGAATTTTTGTTATGATTTATTATTATGTTTTATCCAGTTTCATTATAATTAGATTAAATTAATTCATATTACCTTTATATAAGTTTTTTGTTGTTTAACTTTTTTATTTTTTTAAATGATGAAAATATAAGTATACATGTAGAAATATATGTTTAAATGGAATAATATGTGAAATATTTCTTGACTTTGATGTAAAAATTATTAATGAAATTAATAATAAATTATGTGTGTTGAAAAAATGATGTTTTCATGTGATTTTTTTATTTATGGTGAATTTTTTTTCTATATAAATTTATACAATCAGTTTATAAGTTTTGAATAAAATGTTAGTTATAAATTTGTCAAAATCTAGTCTATTTAGTTCTGGTAATAGAATAAAATAATTACATTTCATTAGTATCTTATAAATATAGTTTGTAAAATCATTTAAAGAGAAAGAGATATTAATAATATATATATATATATATGTGGTTTTGTATTGATTATTTTGAGTTGTGAGATTATTTATAAACAAAATAAATTTCATTTAAATAAATAAATATGATAAATAAAAATGATAATTCTTACTTATCGGTAGGTAAATGGAAAAAAATTGATTTAAGGGTTCAAAATAATATATTTAATATAAAATTTTCTTATTGTAATTTTTTTATTAACATATTAAAAGTGGGTTTGGAACTCAATTATTTGTATATGATAAAAAAGGTTCACGAGTCATTTTTTATAAATTATTAGAGAATGAGTGATTTATTTTTATGATAATTTTAAAATTTATATTTTTATTTCTAGGAAAACACATTCCTAATATAAGGGTCAGGAATTTGGATTTCTTGTATTTAGATTTAGGTTATGATATGCCACGACATGATAATATATGAACCAATAGTCTTGGTAAGCCCTCATGTTAGACCTGATGACATATTATAGGAAATATGTTAGTCATAAGACAGATATACTCAATGTGTTATATCTTATCATTATTAATATGATTTTTAGACTATCTACTAATATTAAATGAATTAAGAAACTAGTTTCTACATTGTTTTCATTAGCATATAATATATTATATATCATATTGTACATGATCTGATTAAATCATTTACTACAATTACAACATTTTTTTAATCATTTTGAACTCAAATTAATTTTATGGTTTATGGTGGGTTCATCTAGGAATTTATTTCATCCTCCGTATTTTTATACACCTCGTTGACTACTGAATTATTTCAATGATATTTCAAATAAATGAGTTAAGACTCAGTAGTAGAGGTATAATGTTAACATCATTGAGTTGATTTAGTATATAATTTTGGATTCTTATAAAGCTATTTGATTCATTATAATTTTTTTTATTATTTCAAATTAATTTTTTTACTAGAAAAAAAGAGATTTATTTGAGAGTATTTTTTGGACATATGGTCAACTCAGAAATTTAATATATGTTTTCTTGGATTTATTGATGATACTATAATTTTTTTCATTTATTTATTAATATTTTTTATTTACATTACTATTTCAATTATGATGGACCATTATAGGGTAAATAACTAGTTAAGGTATATTTATAGTCCCTCAATGAATGTTTTAATAACCCGTTATTTTAGTGTATATTTCCTCTAAAATAATTATTGTTTTAAATACCTTTTTACACATGCAACACAACACCTAAATGAACAACGCACCTTTTAAATATATATATCACAAAGTAGTCATAAATTAATGGGAAAAAAGATAGGTAACAATATTTTTAAATATATTTTTGATATATTTATTCAATAATTTAAATATAAATTGACGGAAAATAATAATAAAAGCGGTTTATAATCTGGAAATGTATTTTCTAGAAAAAAAATTATTTTATTTTAATATAAATTATCAAATTTATGAATTTTTATTTACCAAAATGAATATATTTTTAGTAATCATCATAACATTATTACCATACGATGATATTTTTGGATTTTTCATAGAATATTGATTTTTTTGTGAATATAGTAAAGGAATTTTTTTAAATAATATGATTTGTAGGAAATTATTAGTATATAAGTATGAACTGGAAATTTATGAAACCATTTATTATATAAAAACTATTAATTTTACAATTTATATATTTAGTTTAAATAAATTATTTTAGTTCAAAAACTTTTTTTTGATTTTTTAGAACTTATGTTACACTATTCTCTAAAACAGTTTTTATATATTATACATTTATTATTTTAAAATTAATTGTTATCAATTTCATAAATAGAATCATATAAATAGTAGTAAAAATTTGGAATTATAAGTTCTGTATTAAGTACTGAGGATAATTTTAATATTTTTCCTTAAAATGAGTTTCTTAAGTAACAACTAGTTTCTCTATTAAAATCACAAAGAGTAAAATGGGTTAACCAAATGGGTAAATTGACTAACATGTTGATTCATGTTTTTAATTATGTATTTGATTTATGGATATAAAAAATATTTATAAAATGTATCATTATCAATGTTTGAGTCTTATTAACATGAAAAACATGTGCTCTGTTTATATTAAGATGAAATACTAAAAAAACAATTCTCACCACTTATAGAAGGACCCTCTAACAACAATTTCAATAACACATTAAAAAATAAATTCCTATTGAAAATATATCATCATTTTTTCCTCTATAATAATTTTTCATTTCCTTTATCACCTAGTAAAATAATTAAGCCTAATCTATCCATTTCAAGTAGTCCTCAAAGGGAAATCTAAAATTCTAAATGTGAGTAATAATCATTCCATAGTTTTTCTTCCATTATAAACCAACATTAAAATAATTATAATATAATTACTATATTATTAAATAACTATTGTTTTTATATTTACTTTTATAATTATAAATTAATAATAATTAACCACCTTTTACCTTTTTATTATATAAAATGAAAATAGAATTTGGGTGTTTCTACACATTACCACCTCTTTGAAGTAATGTATCTCATTTTCACCAAATTTATTTATAATTTTAGAAAGTATATTAAAATATTATTTGAAAAGATGAAAATATGTCAATAATATCATTATTATTCTATAAAAATGATATTATAAAAAATAAATAACTTCTATAACATACACATCCACAAATTATGGTATGTTTCTATTTTGGTTGATATATCCTCTTAGATGAAAAGTGATATAAAATAATTCCACATATTTATTTTAGAACTAATGTAATTATAATATATTATCTAAATAATTTAACAATTTGTTTAGGAATGGTATCATTAATAATAAACACATTAATTAATATATCAATGTTTTTCTATTAAAAATCACTGAGGAAAGATCATTGATGATTTCATCTTTATAATAAAAAAATCTAATATAATGAAATTACAAAAATATAAAAATTTATAAATAATTAAATGTTTTACCTTTAATTATTGGTAAATGATGAAACTTTGGAGGAAAGTGAAACAAACTCCCTTATTATGAAACTAGTTCAAAACATTCATGATTAGTCATGTCCAATATTGAAAATAGATAAAATCTAACTGATTGAAATTTATAAAATAATTTAAATTTATGTTTTTAAATGTTTATAGATATGAATAGGGTTCTAAAATAGTTGATTAACAAAGTGATTTTTTATATTGAATATTAAACTACATCAATAGAAGTTAGAAATAAAATGGTTTTTCTAGAATCAAATTATTTTCATGAGTCAAAATGATTTTTCCATAACTATGATTGTTACACAATTGTTTTCTTATGATAAATGATGACATTGAAATTCCTTTCATCCTTATTTTTTTTGTAGAATTACATTAATGAACTTCTTTCTTCATAAAATATGATGAAGATATGAATGATTCTAATTCATTTTAAATGAGATATTTTTCTTCTATATAAACATTTTATCAACTTACAAATGTTATCCTATGATTATTTTCAAATACAGTTATGATTTGTTTCCGGTTATTTTGTAATTTATACTTACCTATTTCAAAATGAATTATTAACCCCTATATATACTTTTTGGTTTTCAATAAATTTATTTTCAAAATTCTAAAATTGATTTCCCATTAAATTATAAATTATTATATTTCACACCAAATTAACTTTGTAAAATATTTATTCTCTTTTCAAGACTACATTAATTTGATTTCTTCTAAAGGGGTGTTTTACCATGGTTTTCATGTTACCTTCTTGAAAATTCATTTTGGATGTGATTTTAAATTTCATATCTATATATCAATGTTAAAAAAAATTTTCTAAAATATATTTTAATGTTTTCTCTTATATTTTACTCTACAAACATATGACTACTATGGAGTTATTTTTTATGAATATAATTTTAAATTATTGAATAAAATAAACCTTTTGGGTTATTTATTTTTTAATATATTTATTGATTTATGATATAATGAAATATGATACAATTTGGAAATGATATAAAACCCATTTTCTTCCCTTAATTTTTATGACGTGTTGAATAATTGATATATTATTTTAAAACCTATGTATGGATAATAATAATTGGGGTCTTATATCTCCTTGAAATGAATTGGTTATGTTTTTATATATTATGAGATTATATACTATGGTCTATCTTGGGTATGTTCAAAAGGGTGGGCCTTATTGGATTACACTCAATGAAAAATGGTTAGGTGTTCTTGGATATTCTTATAAAATGATTATTCCCTTTACTTATGTTTGTAACAATATTATTTTTACTTAAATATCTAAAGGGAATTTTTTATTTCCATTCCAATTGCATTTTATAATTCTCCATGGATCATGTTTATTGTTTCATGATTTGACACCTTTTTCCATGGTATATGTTTGTTCATTTGATATTTCATGTCTTCAAATTAGAGTTTATTAAAAACTGTTATTTTTTTATTTAGAATAATAATTTATTCATTCTAATTTTTAATTATATTATTATATTCAAACACTTTAATGTCATATTGATAGTTTTTTCGTAAGTGTTTTATCTCGTCTATTATTTTTATGTTTCTATTCCCGAATTTATGAAGATGGTTTTAACTTATGGAAATTATATAAGGATGTTTATATGGATTAATTATAGATTAATTTTCATAATTATTATAGAATATGTTTCTTATGTATCTATTTCTCAAATAAAATAAACATTCGTTTCTAGGGATTTTGAGATGATTTATTATTTTTAATGTTTTTCTTAGGGAAATGAGGTAGAAATAAAGGAATATTTCTAACACTCTAAAAGTAAAAAATAATAAAATAATTTTGATATCATTTCTCACACATAACATAAAACAACACATGAAATATTTTACTTCAAATTTAATATCTTTGATAGCTAGCGGAACACACAACACTGAGTCTAAATCAAACGTAATATAGTATACCATTATAACCTAGCTTTTAAATTAATAGGTATGAATATAAATAAAAAATAAATAAAAGTATATGACTAAAACATATATGATAAAATTCATTGGTTATATATTTATTGGAAATAAAAAGGAAATCAATTTCAAGACAAAGAAATTTTTTTAAAAAAAATATTCTTTCTAAAATACTGTTTAGCCATGCTCCACGCACATAATATAAAATTAATTTTTACAAATTTGAGAAATATAATTAAAAAATGTTAAATAATTATTTAATTTATAATATCAAATCTATATTAGGGTTGATTTTTGGTTTTTTTGACATTATTCGTTTTTTATGAATATTGAAAAATGATTAATTTTAATTGAAAATTGTCTTTTCATTTAAATTATTTGTAATGTAAAATATTATTTTAAATTTATTTTAAATAAAAATTAGATAAATTATATATAAGATAATACAATTAATTATATTTTAACCAATTTTATATTCAAATTTTATATGAAAACATTTTAAACTATTAATCATTTTCTATTTGAGAGCCCACTTTCTCATCGTGTTTGTGGGGTTAATTTTAAATTCTTTTTTTCCACTATTATGAATAAAAATTTAAAATTTTGATTTTATATTTCTAATAATAATAATAATTTATATTATCTAATGTGATCAAATTTAATTTTACCTAAAATGAATATTGAAAATAGTAAAAAAAAATTATCGTTGTTAAGGTACAAATAGATTTACAATGCTATCAAAATACAAAGATAAGGATTTAAATGACAAATAAACTGGTATAAAATGTATTTTATTGCCATATTACGAATCTATATTGTATAATTATATACTATATTTTTTACTCTTTTTATATGTTAAGAACATGTTTACACCATTTTTCAAAACAAAATTAATTGTGTCACTCACCTATAAAAGGCCACCCCTATCCTCTCTTATTCACACATTCAGACCATTTTGGATCAGAAAATAAGTACAAATATCACTTAAATAATTTCATCATATAATCCTGTAAAACTTTTTTTGGACATAAATCCAACCTCTAAATTATTTTCGTTTAAACCTAGAGAGGATACCCGAAGAATAGGTAATGTTATTCAATGAGCATTTTTATTTTATTTCTTCTTCCACCTCATCCAATTGTTAATAAACCATGATGATATAATATCTATATATTATTACATATAATAATATTTTATCATGTAAATTTTATTATCCATGACAATCATTTATTCCATAAAATGGGTTACAAAATCATTATTCATGTGTATGCCAGACTACCGCCCAGCTAACTGATATCATTTGTTATTACATTACCACCTCCCATGGTCGGGTATGATAATGGATATAAATTATATAAAAAATATTATTTACATAATTATAAATTGTGATTCATTATATCATATATAAATATATATTATACTTTCCATTTCATATTTGATACGATAACATCGCTCATATATACGACGGACTATCATCTCAGGATGTGATGTGGTTCTTTTTTAATTAATGATTTTCAAAGAATGTAATGAAAATAAAATAAATGAATATATGTGATATAAATAACATATTTATTATATTTATGAAATATTTATCCTTATTAAAACATAGTATATAATTTTTCTTCCTAAAATTTCACTCACGTAAAGATGATAACATCTTTCCTGTACTTGTGGACTACCACCTTTAGGAAACAATGTGGCTATATTTTCATCACTACAAAACATGGAACATATATATACAAATAATTAAATATATAATACATTATTTATTATATTATTATCATTCTGTAAAAATAATATATTAACAACCAAATTTCCATAATGATCATTGAAAAATGGAAACATTAGTCATTCATGTGCACGACCTACATTCTCTTTGATTGTGACATACATAATTTATCAAAACAATATTCTATTGTTGGTATTAAATGTATGATTGATTTATAAATATGATAATTATATCATTATAAATTTTCTAGATATTATTTGACTATATAATATGCATGATTTCCAAAACTTTTATGATAAATAATGAATGAGAAAATAAATAAATTAACGCCAAAAATAGTGAATATAATGAAGGATTACTTATGGAAGGGTGAAAAGATGTTATAAAAGGATAATATATCATATTATATATGTTAATATTCAAATTTTATAATTTAATAACATGTTTTAAACCACTATGCATGAGTTTAAATCACATTCAACAAAAATGAAGCATGAGGTTAGGGATTTCAACTCAATTTACATTCTGTTGAGAAATTTTTTTAGGCACCAATTAACTTTTATGTGTTGAATATACATCCCATTTAAAATGTAACATCATTATTACATAATAATTTATGTTATTTTATGTTTAAATTTGAGTAATTATATCTAAGGGTATTTTACATGATAATTACCATGTAGTAAAAGTAACTAAAAACTATCACGTTATTTTGGGATTCATAAAATAATCATAAAACAATACTTTCTTATGATAATTCTTCATGAGTAATTACATTTATATAAATTATATATATTCTTTAAAAATGGATATTATTATTTTCTAAACCATATACCAATTATACTTAAAATTATTACTTTTGAAAGTTATTTGATTTACTAGGGGAATATAGAAAAAACATTATCCTTCACTCAATATACAATTTTGGTGATAATGAAAATTTTTCATGAATTATGTTGATAATTAATATATTAGAAATTATTTGCACATGTATACCATGGTGGGTATAACTTATATTAATACCATCAATGAATCAATAATTCTCTAGAGAAAAATAATATTTCCATATCAAATATGCTTGTACCCAGTAGTTTTAAATTACTTTGAAAAAATAAATAAGTTTGTAACTAGTAGTTTTAAAATTTATTGAGGATATATCATGAAGGTAGATGTATAATTTTCTTAATACATGATGTCCAATAATTAATAATGTACTTCATTGTTTATTCAGTTATCTTATTATCCATGATATTGTCTCTGGAAGCATTTTTTATCAGTTAATTGATTAAATGGAATGTTTTTTCTTTTATTGGCATTTTTGTATTGATCATTACATAACTTATCATGATATTCATGTTATTTAAATTTAATTTCTATTCAATTATTTACCTTTTAGTATTTATTAATCTTATTCATTCATGATAGATTCGTTTATATGTGACCCCATCAGAGTATTTGAGCTCACCATTATTTTTCTTCCTTTCCCTATGAATCCATGATGTTAACAATTCATAATATTTACAGATCTGTTAGAGTGAATAATTTTTTTATATTATTTTTTTAATTTTTAAATGTAAATAATGTCTCATGTTTGTATCCAGATTATCATTACTATTAAACTATTCAGTCTTTTGGGATGTGACTCTTTTTATCTTATTCCAAGGTAATAAAGAAGGCATTGGCTATGACCTACTAAATTTAGGGTTGCTACAGTTGGTATCTTATCATATTTTCAAAGAACCATAATAAATAGATAAAGAAAACCAAATATTATGGAAAATAACCCTATTATATACTTTATGGATAAGTAAATAAAAGCAACCTATAGTTTTAGTGAGATATAGATTATGTGTCTTTTTTAGATATAAATCTTTCTTGGATAATACAAGTAGATGTAGTTCTTGTACCGAGGTACTAAGGAGTAATAACTCCGAAAATGGTGCATTAGACATGGCCCTATCATCACCCGGTGCATGAAAACAAGCCTTACTGTCCACCTAGATTTACACTCCAAGGGCATATACATATCATAATTCACAATTTCCTTATAAGATATTATGATGGATTTTAATATAAAGATATCCCCCAAGAAAAAAAGTCTAGGAATCTGAGATTAATAGTTCATAAATTTTAATTTATGAAAAGTGTTAGACTATATTTTTAATTACACATTATGATTTAAAATTCATAATTTAAAAAGTTAATCCTGTATATTACATACATTAGAAATTATAGTTAGAAGGAATAAGGGTATAAATAATTGTATAAAATGAATATATTTCCCTACAAATGAATTCCATGGGGCTGGTATTAGAACTAAGCAGAATATGACTATATTAGGGAATCTTTATCAACCTATGATAGATAACCATTCTCAGATAGAGTAACCTATTCAACATAGAGATTATCTTATGTTGGATCACTTTATATGATAAAAGACCTCATCATTCTATTGGATTTTTAATCCAAGGGAAGCTAAGAAATGGATTCTATATCTAGAGAATATATATATATCCGTGGAATATAGTGAAAAAGAAAAATATTAACATAGAGTGTATTATCTCAAACAAGATGCTAGTAAATGGTAGTCATTGATATAGAATACTATGGAGGAATATTAAATCAAAATCCGCAAATGGAATTACTTTGAGGATTTTTTTTTGGAAAAGTATTTTCTCTCTTGGGAAACAAATAGAAATAAATAGAGTGTTCGTTATATTAACTCAAATGGAAGAAGAAAGTATTTTGGTCTATGAGGATACATTTATAGGGTTATCTAGTTTTTCTGTAAATTACATAAAAATATTGAGTAAAATATTGACCATTTATTTCAAGGGATTAGGACATGTATTGAATGGGAACTAGTCTCCCAAACAATATATTCATATTGGGAAATAGTATCATATGCTATAAATACAGAGAAATAATTCATTTCTTATAGATTCTAAGGGAAGAAAGAGAAGAATAATATCATAGATAAAAATTTTGAGAAAGGGAATAATCGAAACAAGGATTTACCAAATGTGATAATTGTGTAAAGAAACACTCTAGTACCTACATGAAGGGAATGGGAGTTTTCTATATGTTTGGATAGAAAGGCCACTAATAATAAGATTTTAAGCGTAAAAATTAAATTTAAAATAAGAAATTATTCCAATATAATGATACATTCTACTATGAAAATGAATTCCCCAAGAATTTGTTGAATATACATCAAAATCAGGTAAGGTTTCATGGTAGGATTATGTTATCGATTCAATGAAAGTGGAATGATTAATGTGTTTGTGTATTTAGATCAAGGAAATATATTATAAATTTTTTTATTGATTATATTCTTATTTCAAAATTCATGAAAGAAATAATGATATTATTTCAATGTTATTTATTGAAGGATTTGAAAGCATGTATTGACTGGTACTATGATAATCGATTCAATTAAAAGTTAAATTTTAAAAAAAACACAATATTAAGGGAAGATAACTCATAATATATTGTCTCTACTGAGATAATAAATACAATGATAAGTTTAAGGGATAATATTGGTGACCCTAAAATTGGGTAGTGATTTCATGGTTTATGTTATATTTTTTGGATTTTATTACATGTTTGGATATATTGAATATATTTTACAGCCTTCCATTTTATTTTTTTATGTATGGTTGTTTTCATTAAGAGGTTATGGTGATCAAGGAATTCACATATTTGGAATGTGAAATTAATAGGAAAATTATATTATATGAGTTAAATAATCCTCCTTTAGTGACCTTACATATAAAATTTTTCAGATATATTTTGGATGATCCTTAAGGTAAACTATTTATGGAAGGGATCGAGTTAAGCTGTGGATGTTATTGGATGACTTGTTTTAACCATTTTTTGTTTTTGTAAATATGTAAGGAATATAATGCTATTATTTTATAGATCTTATGATTCTTTTAAATTTAATTTTTTTGCTCCAGGCATAAAAAAAATAATTTTCAGATATTTATTCCTTTTAAAAAGATATTGTCACGAACCAACCCGAGTCGACCCTGAACAGGTCACCCGAGCCGGTCTGCGACATGGCCCCTAGGGGAATTCCCGATCCTCTCGGACTAGAGACATGCGTCAGGGCATCAACTGAGGCGGTGGGGAATGATTTCACCCAGTTAAAATAAATAAATATAGAATAAGGAATAAAACAGAGTAGCGTAAACAAAAAAAGTAATGTAACTAGAGAAGAACAAAAGAAAATAAAACTAACTGAAAGACACAACCACTATATTCGTGTGACCTCATAGGTCACCCTCCAACCCAAGACCAAACGTCGCCCAAGGTGAATGCACCCAAGCTGTAGCCTGCACAACCACCAAAAATAGAAAAGAACTATAGGCATGAGTATTAAAACATTGTAGGCATGCCCAACAAACTATTCCCAATGCACTAACTTTAAATAAAGAATTTATTAATTCCATGTTTGAACTAAATATAAAAGATATTGGTTTTCACACACACACACTTCCATTTCTAAAACAAGTATCAGTCCATTGCCCTTTATAATTTAAAAACAAGTTTAGTGTTTGAAAGAAACTAGTGCATGGAATTTTAAAATATTTTTGAGAACAATCTAGAAATCCATATTATAGTTGTTAGTAAAAAGTGAAAACCACACAACATTCAACACACACTAAGGGAAATGGAAAAAGTGGCACACAATGGCCAGCTACCAAACTAGACCTCTCAATCATCTACCACATTCAAATAAATACTACAGGAAACATGGGTCGAACCTAGGAGATCGTGAACAATCTAGAACGTACTATACACGTGACTCATCTTCAAATCATGCTCTAACTCTATGACGTCATAATACCCTAATGCCTGGCATATCCCTACATGACCTAACCGAGGGGCCCAATCCCTATAGCAGCAATAATTCATTATTCCCCTACTATGGGGCCACTATCCAGTGCGTATTCTAAACTAGTACAACAATTATTCTCAAAAAAATCACTCAATATGCCAGGTTCCCATGTCATAACATTCAATAAAAAGAGGGTGTTTCCACAATGTAAATTAATCAGTCACGATTCACAAACATCACATACATCTCACACAATCAACACACAGGAAAGATCACCCCCTGAGTGGGTTTTCCAAAATAATCTCTTTTATTAAAGTGTCAAACATGCCTTCAATAATTTTAAAGGAAGACCTCATTTCTCAAGAAAACTCAAAACACTAGTTCAAAAGAAATCATTTATCTTTAAAACTTGAACTACATTTGAAATTCCGTGAATTATGTTTAAAGGCCAAACGGGCATTATTTAAATACTGGGTGTCTGCTCATTAGGAAAATGTTTCAAGTGTCGTGTATAAAAGAAACATCTCTTTTACACCAAATAATCATTTAGAAATTTATTACCAAATAGTATTTCTCACTTATTAAAAATTAATAAAACAAAAAGTAATTAATAAATTCTAAATCAAAAGGTAGGTGTAGTGGGGGACCTACCTCGACTCGCAGCTCGGTTACAACGACAATGCGGTACATCCCAACTTGCGCACAAGCACGCGCCACTTGTCGACGACCATAAAATCACCAAAAAAACCTTTCCAATGCGCTGCAACAACGCAATGTATCTAAAAACACAGAAACACTATCTTAAAAATAATCCAAATGAATAAACATAGTAAAACCCACCTTGAAACTGGTGGAGATGAAATTGAACGAACCCAAAACATGCGGTAAAACAAGGTGTTCCCTGCATGTAAAGGCGAACAATCCAACGCAATTTGAATCACTTTGCCTTCGGCGATGGTGGATGGATCACGGTCCGACGTGTCCCGAGACACCCACAACTTAAACCGTAAAGTAGATCTCAACGAGACACACCGCAAATATTATAAAACTTAATAAAAATAAAGACACTAATTAAGATATTATAAAACCAAACAATAAGATTTAAACCTCACCTTGAACGATAATGACACCCCAAAATCACAAGGCACCTCCCAACACCCTAATAATTAATTAAAAATAAGTGAACAACATCCAAAAACCCTAATAATATAGGTGCGAAACAATAACCGAAAGAAACTCATTACCCCAAAACATTGATGGCGGACCGAAACACACCAACACCACACTAAAACATAATCTACAACCCCCAGAAATCTAATAAATCAAGAGAACAAGTTACAGAATACAACCATGCAATACATAAACGGATTTATATCCGAAACGCACCCCATTTAACACAACAATACCATATAAAAATTAAACTCAAGTTAATATATGGTCAAATCAACTTTCGAACCCAAAATAAGTTGATGACAACTCAAAAATCATAAAACCCATAAAATAAAATTAAGCCAAAATGAAGATATTCTAAAATCCTCACCTGAAAACCATGGGGAACCCACTGCCCTTGACGGAAGTGGATAGAACTGACCTCGACGTAACCCGATAACCACTAAAAACAACACATCAAACCAAAAACATCACAACCAAACCAATTACAACACAAGACCCTAATCTAAAAACCAATCAAATGGATGAAACAACTACACGAAGTAGAGCGCACCTACGGCGAGTGTTCGAGAAGCTAACCAAGCACGGCGGAGAGGTTTTCGAGGTGTGCCACATGCAAGGTAGGTCGCTGAAGGGTCAGACTGTGATGGTGGGGCGCGGCCAAGGCTATACGGCAAGGAGTAGGGGTGAAGGGTAGGTCCATGCCGATGGGGGGTCACGCTGGGGAAGGTTGTGCCGGAGGAGGCCGCGCCGGGGGAGGTCACGCTGGAGGAGGCCATGCTGGAGAATTCCACACAGGAGGAGGTCGCGCCGGAGAACATCGTGCCGAAGGAGGTCATGCCGTAGGAGGCTGCGCCATAGGAGGCCACTCCGGAGAACTCCATGCCAGAGGAGGAAGTTAAGGGGAGGAGGGTGCGGGTGCTAGGGTTCGAAGTAGGGTATGTGCACGACGAGAATGAGGGGGGCACGGATGGGAGAGCAAGAGAGGAAGGGAAGAAAGAGAGAGTGATAAAAAAGATAAAAAATGGAACTTATTTCATTGAAAATAATAAGAATAATAATAATAAAGAGTTAATAATTTTTATTTTTATTATTTTTAATTATAAAAATAATTTAACATTCACAAAGAAATTAATATATTAACTGAATTGATAATAATATTGATAATAACCTAATTTAAATATCAACATAAATGATTATCATATGAATAATAAAACTAAAATAATGAAAACCATCCAAAACAATAATATCATTACTAACTGCGGTTGCAGTCGCGTATGCGGTCGTGTGCACGGTCACGTTCCCGGTTGCACGCCCATGTAGTAATAAATTTAATAATAAAAAGTAATCCTATAAAAGTTGGTCTCTACGCACGGTTTCTCGTAAGGTCACACGCCCATATAAGATCCCAATTTTTTTTAAATTAAACTCGGTTCAGACTGAAGCCCAAAAACAAGTCCCAAAATAATTAAATTAAAATAAAGCGTCGGGTCGGGGTGTGACAATTATCCCCACCATGACACTTTCTGCCCCGAGAAAGTTCGAAATGATTAGGTCAGTCAATGCGAGAGCACGAAGACACTTAAAACAAAACCTCAATCGCCTAAAGACCCAGCATTCAAAACACTCCAAACATGACACTCCAAAAATCTCAAAACTCGAATCACCAAAAAAAAAGCCAACAACGAAGGATTCACCTTCAAACACAACTATAACATGGAACACCCTGACCCCCAACATAGGGATCACCAGGGCCGCTTGAGACCTCCAAAATCACTCATCAAGCGACCCACTATCCGAGCTAACCAATTAGCATGGTCGATGTTGGGCGGAGCAGAAGCAAGCGGTTGCTCCGCCAAGCACACTTTGAAAACTGAGTCTTCCACAATCTTGTCCTATGGTGGTCTCCCCACCATATTAGGGTTCTCGTCAAATGTTGGTTCTTCAAACCAAAACAACTCACAAACCCAGAAAAACATCTAATAATGGTTTGATCATCCAAGCTCACCATGTTTAACCAACCAACACAAGAGGGGATGAAGGAGAGATCTGAGTTGGGTATCCCCACCATTTTAAAATTTCCTAACACCATGGAACCCACGCGAACATTCCCAAATTACTTTGAGCGATACAGACCGAACTCTTCCTCAGGAACCCGCCAACACGGGCTGACCTACACTGATGATTTCTACACTGGCCAATATTCTGTCACATGAGATGGTTTTGAAAGCAGAAACTCCTAACCTAGCGGCATGTTGGACAAGCGCACGTTAATCCCACAGGACATGAGAATCTCTGAAACGAGTACGATTTCGATCCATAACTGACAACCAGAAGGTTCACGGAGCACGTCTGCCAACTTTATGAGAATTTGGATTTTCCAAACCTCTTTAAGGCCCAAGAGGAACTCCCACAAACTAAGATTACAACTAGGATACATATCCTTCATACCCACCACAAAAAAACTATGCTTTCAGAGGTGATACCGCAATAAGGAAATTTAATCTTTCCCCATACCGTAACTGTGAACTTAAGTCAGATCAAGCCCATCCAACGTCCGATGAGTTCTGACTGCGCGCAAGCATCACCCCTAGACCAATGGTTGGGGCCCTGATTTATGAATCATCTACCGCCTCGTAGTCATAAGTTGACCACCTCTAACTGGAACATCCTCCACTAGAAAATCAACTTACCTACTTCTCCTTGTGTCTCGCGCGGCCACTCTATCAACATACCAACTGAGAATTTCAACGAACAAATTAGAGTGTCTAAATGACCACAATAGAGATAGGAAGTTGAGCATTCTATCTGACATGCAACACAAACTGATAGAAGGAGCTCTCCAAGAATAGGCCCCTTCGGTTCACAATCCTCATCGAATGAGGAACCTTCACTTACTTAGGTACAACCATGGGATGAGGTTAGTCTTAAGGATCGCTCAAGACATCATCATTAATAGTGAAACGAGACGATCATTGTTTACCAGTCTAATACTGCTCCTCTAAACACACTCGAGACAACTTAAACCCACAAAACATTCAGGGTTCCTTAAAAAACCCAAAGACACTCCCAATTGTGCAAATCATTCCACAATACTCACCCAACCTCAACATCTACTAAAAGATGACACAACCAAGTAGAACCCAACTCTGTCACTCCACTGAGTCTAGGTCGGAACAAGAACTGACAGAGACATGCTGGAACCCATGGGACGTTTCTAAGGGAATATATGAAACAAGAAACACAAAATAGCCTTCCACAAATCCAAACACATCACAAATCAAACATCCATATATCGGATAGAAATCAAACAATTTCAATTTAAAACATCAATTCATCTGTAAATAAAAACACCAGCTTGAAAAACCAAACATCATACCATAAAACCCAACAACTCTTTTGAATTCAACGCTTTTACTATGGACTCAAAACCATTTTTAAATTCCAAAACAATTTAAGCACAAAAACCCATTTGAGAGAAAACCCCACTTTTCAGGAAACAAAATGCATCTTTTAAAATCAATCACTCACCACTGATATTTCTGGATGCCAAACATATTTTCATTTTTGTGCCACCCAGGAACCCATCCACACAATCCACCAACTATCCACTAATCACTTCCACATGCTCACGTGAGCATCCATAGGAATACCACTGGACAAAGCAAGGTTCTTCCATTTTCAAAAATAAAACATTCCCAATATTCTGAAAATACACTTTTTTTCCATAACTATTTCAAAAATTCAAGACAAATTTTCAAGATGATTTTAAATTTATAATACTACTCACCCCAATTTCAAATAACCCAAGACATTCTTTAAAAATAAAACTTCGACAAATCAACGCCAAATTCCAAAAACAAGGTCAAATGGAAACACACTCCAAAATTGTGTCAACCAGTCACAAAAATAAAATAGGAGCAACAATAAGGTCCGCTTTCATTTTTTTAAAATGAAAAACATTTCGTACCAAACCCAAAACTGAAGCATGACATCACAAACATTAAAGCACCTGGGCGGAGGACTAGTGGTCGTGTCTAACCCGGCTACATGGTTTAGCAGACCATGCCCTAGGCAAGCACCAACAACTAGGAGTGTCGAACCATACTCTCGGGCATCACATGGGTTTCTACTCCATGGGAGACCGTGCGCAGTACCGGTTCACTCCTATTGTCATCCCCCATCCACAAGGACCAAATAAAAAAACTTAAATCCCGAAATACTTCTGGTTAGTCGAGGATCGAAATGAGTAAGAGTTCGCGACGCTCTTCCCGCACCTACCCTCGAGTACCAACAGTCATATCTCTGATGTACATAACACCCCAAATAAGAAGAAAAACCCCCTTTGATACCAATTTGTCACAAACCAACCTGGGTCGACCCTGAACCGGTCACTCGAGCAGGTCCGCGACATGGCTCAAGAGGCATTGCCGATCTTCCCGAGCTAGAGACAAGCGCCAGGGCATCAACTGAGGTGGTGGGGAATAATTTTTCCAAGTTAAAATAAATAAATAAAGCAGCAGGAATAAAACAAAGATGTATAGACAAAAAAAGTAAAGTAACTAGATAATAATAAAAGAAAATAAAAACTAATCGAAAGAGGCAACCACTATCTTTGTGTGACCTCACAGGTCACCCTCCAACCCAAGACCAAACGTCGCCCAAGGAGAATGCACCCAAGTTGTAGCCTACACAAACACTAAAAACAGAAAAGAACTATATGTGTGATTATTAAAACTTAGTAGGCGTTCCCAACTATCTATTCCCAATGCACTACCTTCAAAATAAAGAATTTATTAATTCCAGGTTTAAACTAAACATACAAGATGTTGGTTTTTACACACACACACTTCCATTTCTAAAACAAGTATCAGTCCATTTCCCATTATAAATTAAAAACAAGTTTTGTGTTTGAATGAAATTGGGGAATTGCATTTGAAAATATTTTTGCAAACAATCTAGAAATCAAAATTTTAGTTGTTAGTAAAAAGGGAAAACCACACAACTTGCAACACACACTAAGGGCAATGGAAAAAGTGGCACACAAGGGCCAGCTACCAAACTAGACCTCTCAATCATCTTCCACATTCAAATAAATACTAAAGGAAACATGGGTTGAACCTAGGAGATCGTGAACAATCCAAAATGTACTATTCATGTGACTCATCCTGAAAGGATGATCTAACTCAATGACGTCATAACGCCCTAACGCCCGGCATAGCCCTACATGACCTAACCGAGGGGCCCAATCCCCATAGCAACAATAACTCTGTATTCCCCTACTATGGGGCCACTATCCAGTGTGTATTCTAAACTAGTGTAGCAATCATTCTCAGAAGATTCACTCAATATGCCTGGTTCCCATGTCGACACATACAATAAAAAGGGGGTGCGTCCACAATGTAAATTAATCAGTCACAATGCACAAACATCACATATATCTCACACAATCAACACACACCAAAGATCACCCCCGAGTGGGTTTTCCAAAATAATAAATTTTATTAAAGTGCCAAACGGGACTTCCACAATTTTAATGGAAGACCTCATTTCTCGAGAAAACCCAAAACACTTGTTCAAAATAAATACGTTTTCTTTAAAACTGGAACTACATTTGAAATTCTGTGAATTATTCTTAAAGGCCATACATGCATTCTTTCAATACTGGGTGTCCGCTCGTCAGGAAAATGTTTCAAGTGTTGTGTATAAAATAAACGGATCTTTTACACTAAATAATCATTTAGAAATTTATAAACATATATTATTTCTCATTCATTAAAAATTAAAAAAGCAACAAGTAATTAATAAATTCTAAATCTAATGGTGAGTGCAGTGGGGGACCTACCTCGACTCGCAGCTCAGTTATGACGATGATGTGGTATGTCCTAACATGCGCACAACCACACGCCACTTGTCGGCGACCATAAAATCACTGAAAAGACCTTCCCAATGCACTGCAACAATGCAAATTATCTAAAAACACAAAAACACTATCATAAAAATAATCTAAATGAATAAACATAGTAAAACCTACCATGAAACCGGTGCAGACGAAATGGAACGAACCCAAAACATGCGGTAAAACATGGTGTGCCCCGCATGTAAAGGAGAATAATCTGAAGCAATCTGAATCGCTTCGCCTTCGGCGGCAATGGATGGAGCGCGGTCCGACGTGACCCGAGACACCCACAACCTAAAACCATAAATCAGATCTCAACGAGCCACACCAATAATATTATAAACCTTATAATAAATAAATACACTAATTAAGATGTTATAAAACCAAAGAATAAGATTTAAACCTCACCTTGAACGGCAATGACACCCCAAAATCACAAGGCACCGCCCAACACCCTACTAATTAATTAAAAATAAGTAAACAACATCCATAAACCCTAATAATATAGGTGTGAAACAACAAACGATAGAAACTCATTACCCCAAAACATTGACGGAGGACCGAAAAACACCAACACTACTCTAAAACATAATCTGCAACCCTAAAAAATATAATAAATCAAGTGCTCAAGTTACAGAATACAACCACGCAATACATAAAGGGATTTATATCCAAAACGCACCCCATTTCACAAAACAATACCATATAAAAATTAAACACATGTTAATATATTGTCAAAACATATTTCGCTCCCAAAATAAGTTGATGACAACTCAAAAATCATAAAACCCCTAAAAAAATTATTTCGAAATAATGATATTCGAAAATCCTCACATGAAAACCATGGAGAACCCAGTACCCTTGATGGTGGTGGATAGAACTAACCTCGACAGAACCCGATGACCCCTAAAAACCACACATCAAACCAAAAACATAAAAACCAAACCAATTACCACATGAAACCATAATTATAAAACCAATCAAATGGAAGAAAAAACTATACGAAGTAGAGCGCACCTACAACGAGGGTTTGAAAACCTAACCAAGCATAGCAGAGAGGTTTTGGAGGTGCGCCACACAGAAGGGAGGTCACCGAAGGGTCCGACTGTGATGGTGGGTCGCGACCATGGCTGTCCGGCGAGGAGTAGAGGTGAAGGGTTGGTCCATGCCGAAGGGGGGTCACACTGGGGAAGGTCGTGCCGGAGGAGGCCACACAGGGGGAGGCCGCAGCGGAGGAGGCTTTGTCGGAGAACGCCACGCCGGAGGTGGAAGGCAAGGGGAGGGGGTGCGAGTGCTAGGGTTCGATGGAGGGTCTGTGCATGATGGGAATGATGGGGGGCGAACGCGGAGGGGAGAGAAAGAGAGGAAGAGAAGAAAGAGAGAGGGATAAAAAGAAAAAATAAAAAAGACAAAAAAAATGGATCTTATTCAATTAATAATAATAATAATAATAAGTTAAGAATTTTAATTTTAATTTTTTTTAATTATAAAAATAATTTAACACTCACAAAGAAATTAAAATATTAACTGAATTAGTAATAATATTTATAATAACCTAATTTAAATATCAACTTAAAAGATAATCATATGAACAATAAAACTAAAACAATAAAACTATCCAAAACAATAATATCATTACTAACTGCTGTTGTGGTCGTGTGCATGGTCGCGTACACGGTAGCATGCCCGGTTTCACGCCCATTTAATAATAAATTTAATAATAATAAGTAATCTTATAAAAGTTGGTCTCTATTCACGGTTGTGCGTAAGGTCACATGCCCATATAAGACCCCAATTTTTTGAAATTAAACCCGTTTCAGACTGAATCCCAAAAACAAGCCCCAAAATAATTAAATTAAAATAAAGCATCAGGTCGGGGTGTGACAGATATAATTTAAAAATTGATTGAAGAACTACGAACAGATGAAATTATGCCTATAAAATAATAACATTTCAGGTAATTATATTTCATTATATTCTTAGAAAGTAAAATATTTCCACAATTCTAGAAAAGGGATCAATAAAAAATGATGTTATGTTATCATCATTTTTTGTGACATCAATGACATATTTTACACATCATTGGTTTATCTATTTTTGGTCATTAACTTCTTCTCGACCATATTCTATACCAATCTACATCAGTATTTGGGTGTTAGTTTTCTCTTCTATGTTCATGTTTTCACTACCAAACTATGTTCTACATTTTGGAAACCTAGTATGTATTATTCCATATGAACTTTTTTACACCCCTCTCTCTAATATTAATATAATGTTTTACTAACTCATTTTATGATTTGGGTTTTCAAAAATGTCATTTTAAAATGTCAAGCCCTTGATTAATGATATCAATTCAAAATTGGGTGTATGCAATTTATTTAAGGTGGTGAGAATATAACACAACTAAATTATAAAAAAAGATCACTATATTTGATAAAATATATGAAATGAAATATCCATCACAGAAAACCAATGAAATACATTTTTAAAATTTATTATCTTTGATAAATTTTTTGATCACGCAACCCTGAATTTAAATGAACTATAATATAATATAATATTATAACATTACTATTGAATTATTAGGTATAAATAGTAATAAATAAATGATCAAAATTATATTATTAACACAATGAAAAAAATCATTGGGAATCTTTTGATTATAAATAAAATAATAATAAATATAAAAATAAATATTTTTAAAAAAATATATTTTTTCTAAAAGTCAATTTAGTTTCCCTTCGTGTACATATTATAAAATTAATTTTCACCAATTATAGAAAAATTATATGAGAAAATTGAAAAAATTATTGAAATTATAATACCCAAAATATCTTAGGGTTAATTTTTTTGATTTTATGAAATGTTTCATTTTTTGAGGAATAGTGAAAAATAATGAATTTTTATTAAACAATGACATGTCAAATAAATTTTTAATAATGGAAAATCATATTAAAAATTAGTTTTAAATTAAAATTAGTTTCATTATATATAAATTAATCCAATTTCTATCATTTTAATCATTTTAATACTGAATTTTGATATAAAACCATTCTAGAACATTTAAACATTTTTCTCTTGGAAAACAAATTTACCCATCATGTTTGTGGGATTAATTTGAAATTAATGTTTTTAAATTGCGTGAGTAAATTTTTTTTAAAAATTGATTTCATATTTTTAATAAGTTTAATTTTTGTTATAAAATAATTTCAACATAATTTTTTACCAAAATTAATTTTGAAAAAATTAAATATTATCTACTATGGTTAAGGATAAAATCAATTTACAAGGGGATATACTAAAAAAATAAGAGTTAAAATAACCAAAAGAAATTTGTCTAAAATATATTTTCATGTAATATTAATAACTTATAATAAAAAATTACTTTTAATAATTCTTTTTATACCCTTTTTACATGTCATAAAACTAGGGCACACCATTTTCTTTTCAGAAATTACAAGTGTACCATAAACCTCGCTCAAAAAAGGCAACCCTATATTCTCTATTATTTTCACCTTTGAACTATTTTTTTAACACAATAATAACCCAAATAACTTTCCAAAATACCTCATATCATACTAGAATGTTTATTTTTTGTATAAAAATAATCAAGAATTGCTAATGGTTCAAACCTATGGAGGATACCCAAATAAGTGGTAGTTTTCTTCAAAGATTGCTTTCATTTTTTTTATCATCCACCTCCTCAAATTATTATTAAAAATTGATGATAAAATAAATTAATTATATTCCATATACCTTGTTTTTTTATATTATGTTCATGACCTAGAACCATCTACACTTCTATCAAATGGGTTACAAAATCGTCATTTGTTTATACCGAGGACTACCACCTCACAAACCATTTTCATTTGTTTTTCTATTACCACCTCTCACAGTTGGGTATGATGAAGTGTTTAAATTATAAATATGATATTTAAAAAATTTATATTATGAATTCATTTATCATATATAAATTTTTACAATCAATTCATTATGGGATATGATAATGTTGCTCATGTGTATGGTGGATTGCTGCCTCGCGAAGCGATTTGATTCGTTTTTCACTAATGCTTTACATCAAAGTTAATAAGGATGATGTTAATGAATATATGAGATATTAATGAAACAATTATGATATTAGTTGCATATTTAACATTATTAAAATATAATATATAATTTTCATTCTTACATTTTCACTCACATAATGATGGGAACATCATTCGTAAACATGTGGACTACTGCCTTCAAGAAGCCATTTGACTCTCATTTAATCACCACTCCACTAATATGATATATAAATTAGTATATTTAAGGAATTAATATTTAATATATGATATTATGACCATTCTCAAAATATGAAATATTACTTTCCACCTTTCCATAATTATCGTTGAAAATTTGAAATGTTACACATGCGTATGTACAGCCTACCGTCTTCGTGATCATAACATACATCATTTCTCAAAAACATACAAAATGATTGGTATTAAAATAATAATTTATGTGTATATATGATAATTTTTTCATGATTATTATTTTCTATGTTATTATACTATGTAGTATGAAAATGATCTAGAACATAAATGACAAATCCTAAATGATTAAACAAGTCAACGAACACCCAAAACAATTAAAATAATCAAATATTATTTAAAAATGGTTTATTAGGTGTTATAAAATAATTATATATGATATTATAAATATTAATATGGTTCTGTAATAATTTATTCTCATGATTAAAACAACTATACATGATTTCGAATCATGTTTAACCAAAAGGAAGCGTGAGGTAAAGGATTTCGTCTCAATTTACATTATTTTAAGACATATTTGTTATTATGAACCAATTAACTTTTATGTGGTGTATAAACTATCCATTTTAAATTTAATATCATTATTCATTCATAATTAATGGTATTTTAAGTTTCACTTTAATTCATTTCATCCATGTATATTTGGATTAAAAATTACCATGTGGTAAAAGTTATTGTACAAACTCAATTTATTTTGTGATTATAAACATTCACTTAAAATAAACACTTTATTTTTATAATTTTTCATTAATAATTACATTAATATTAAATATATATATTCTATTATGTCATGTATGATTATTTCCTAAAAATTATTCCATTTTTACATATGGTTTTTACTTTGAATGTTATTTGATAAATATGGTTAAATATTGTTATATTTTTAACATTTACTCATTAAGGATATTTTTTGATAACACATATTGTAAATGAAATAAAATTATCATTAGATATATGAGGAATTATTTATACATGTAAACATGGGTGGGGCCTAGATATAAATATCCCCTTGATGCATTTATTTGTCTCATGAGACAAATCAATTATCCAAACCAGATGAGTTTTTACCCAGTGGTTATAAATCATTTGGCCAAAAAAATGAGTTTGTAACGAGTATATTTAAACTAAATTGAGGATAGATCTTGATGATAGAGGTATCATTTTATTTGAGATGTGACATAAAAAAATTAATAATTTCCTTCATTGATAATGTTATTATCTTATTATCCCTGATATTATCTTTAGATGAATTTGATTCTCTATTTATTGATTAAATGGAATGTGTTTTCATTTATTTAACATTTAATAATAATTCCCCTTATCTTATCATGATGTTAATGTTATTTAAATGGGGTGTGTTTTTAGTTAGTTTCTTTTCCATATTTATTTTTCTTATTTATTCATGATATCTTTGACTGTATGTAACCCTTACTGAGCATTTTAACTCACTATTAATTTGTTTTTTCCCTAGGAATACATAATTTTACTATGATTAATATAAAAGGATATTCTAGGGGAGAAATATTTATTCTTTCAAAAATATGTTATAATTTGTACATTAAAATGTATTTCAAGACTCTTGTATATATATAGTTTACTAATACTAGTAAACAATTCAGTCCATTGGGATGTGATTCCTTATATATTATTCCAATACATTAAAGTTGAATTTAGCTTTGGTCTGTTATGTGTAATTGTAAAAAAACGTCTATCCTTGGTTTTTGTGCTAGTTACTAGCCTTTATTAATGAGGGAGTTCCCTTGAGGCCATGTGGCACATTTCCTTAGTAGAATAGTCTTATTGGTGAAATAATTTTCAAAATGGTATCAAAGAAGATTCATTTCAGAGGTATTGTTATTTCAAGAGTTTTTATAAACGTGAATAATTATTGGAACATTTTTTATAATATTTGTGTGTGTGTTCTAGGCCAACACAACCAAGGTAGAAGTAAAAATTTTCATATGAGTATGGTATTTGTTTTAACTTATAAATGAAAATTTCATAGTATAATGCTAATTTCATTTGAGGATGAGTAGTAGGGTATTCATTCATCAATTTGGAATGTTAGGAGATAGAACATGTTTATGTTTTTTTATTGAATAATTATTTTATTTTAATTGAATGATTTTATTATTAATAAACTATGTTTTGTTCCTATAAAAAGTTTTATTAATGGATATGTCAAATTGAATTACTGTAGTGATTTGATAGTGTATTGTGATTAGATTTTTATGACCGATTAATTTGTGGGTTTGTATAAGAAATAAGGGATGATGTGATGGTCTCATGAAATTTTTATTGTTATTTACTATGTAGTTTATTCATTTGTATAAAATCTTGGCACCAGAGAATCTTGTTTATGAGACTCTTTAGAAAGAGGAATACTGCGGACAATATTATGATGGGAATTGGGTAGAAGTTATGAATGTTTCTCCAATGGGAGAGACTAAGTCTCTATTATCGAATAATATTATTGAGAGTCTATTTATGGTTATTTAGAGTATGGAAGGAACACCATCTCAGGAGGTGTCTATGGTAGATGATTTGGTTGAATATTTTCAAGAATAACATCCTCTTATATTTAGATTTCATGTTGGGAATTAAAATAATTAACAGTGTATAAAGTGAATGGATATAATTTTTGTGTTGATTGATTCACCTGAGGTGGATAAAGTGAATCTTTTAGTTAATATTAATAAGGGGACAACATGATGTTAGTTAGATATTATGATGTAAGTAAAAATTTGAATATTTTTCCATGGGATTATTTTTTTTCACTTTTATTTGAGTATCTCTATCTATACAAATTGAGGATGGATATGGGCTAAATTTTCATGAAGCCAAATTTTTGAATAATTTCGTTTTTGATTATGACTTTGTGTTTTTGAACAATCCCTATTTTTCTTCAACCTTAAGAGAAAATGATAATTATAAATCATATTATTTAGAGTGTGGGATGAATTTAGAGATTCATTTATGTGTTTTAAATTTTTTATCATCTTTCATTGAAGTGTACAATAAATACTTTATTGTTTAGAAGGATTTAGAAGAGAAAATACGGGATATAGATAGGATTATTAGAACTACATGTCATAATAAGAGGAATCAAATGATTATTATAGAGATAGTATGAAATAGTTTATAATTGATAATAACTTTTATTCTCCTTCATAATTTTTCTTCCACTAATTTATATTATGATTTATTTATTGAATCACAATAGAATTCTAATTTTTTCATTTAGATGGTTATATGTTGAGGGTGAATGTAATTATTGGGGAAAGATCAATTGGGAGATAAAATATAGGTGTAATATCCAAGATATTTATTATTGTAAGTACCTTTTTAATTTCAGTTTAATCTATTTTTCTTGAATAACATGAATTTCTAATGAGTGCACATGAATTTCGGCTGTGTCTAGTGCTTTTATAGAGCCCGAAGGCTTTGTTTTTGGAAAAGGCCTTTGATCCATATAGTTACCACAAATCTTGTGACCTAAGACATATGGTTTGAGTAGACCATACAGGGTCTTATTAGGCTCTATCTTGGGCAACATAGTATGAGGACACTGTACAACCTGGGTTTCACACCCATGATACTACTCCACAATTTTTAGCAGTTGAAAAAAACATGGTTGGGGTATGGTTTACCAAACCATGTGTATGAACCTTGAGATAAGGGTATCAAAGTGTACAGGTGTGCATGGTTTTCCAAACCATGAATCTAAACCATGAAACCCTTGATTTTTGGGTAAAATTATATTTTTCTATTAATGTCTTTATGTTTCACCAACCACTTTTTAAACCTATTTTCTCTATCAGTTGTCCTTCATTTCCCCCATTTGTGAGTTCTTCAATCCTTACATATTATTTTATTTCAATTCTCTTTATGACCCCCACCTTATAATTAATTCATCTAGCTGGATATATGTTGGTATGTCCTATGTATCCCATAGACTTTTTTTCCTTTGGTATTCATATCTATAAATTTATTTTGGTGAAATTTTTTATTCCCTATTTCTTGGGTATTTTTTTATTCTAATATTTTCATCCCATATGAGTTGAGTTAGGAGTTGATATTGGATGACTAATCTACCATGGGTTTACATTAGGTAGTTAATACCTTTTCTAGAAATTTTTGTTTGATTTATTGCTTGTTTTTATTATTCTACATTCCATACCTTCTGGGAATTTCTACTAAATTTTTTATATGCCTTGATTAAATTACTAGAACATTGATAGGTTTCCCACTGAGTTTCATATGATGGTTGGAGGTTTTCAAACTAACACTAGACCACCCATGATGTGCATGTATGTGTCTTCTCATTCAGTTACCACCCCATTAGGTGGAAGTGATCTCCACATTTTTATTAGGATCCATAATGAATTAAATGTGTTATTATGAGAAGTTAAATGCCTCTTTTTAAAACTATTTTTTGGTTATTTAAATGGTTAAATTATTTAAAAGTAAAATGTAAAATGGGTTGGATGAAATCATTACTTTTATGATTATGAAATGGGTTAATGAATTTTTTTATGATTACATTAGATTCCATGGAAATTTTGTCTCTATAGATCTATATGAAATTAGATTCCATATACATTTCTACTCCTTTGATATTTAATACATTTGATTACATGTAATTTACTACACCTTCAATCCAAATTTCATGTATAAACTAGAACATGCTTCATGGACATGCTCTTTGGGCTCCACCCAAGTCTCTATCAAGTATTCTATGTTTACACTCCATGGACTCAATGAGGATTAATTTGTCATATATACCTTATATCTCTCCCATATAGGCATGAAATGATGAGGATTCCTAGCTAATTTATACCTTCGATCTGACCATTTGGGTCGGACACTAGTTTACTCGTCATAGAATTCAGAGGGTGTTTTACCATGTTTTATAGTTGTACCCTATTATTGGTGGGTGATAAAAGTTGATAGATTGGATAGTGTTACATTTGTTTTTCAATTTATTTACACAAGTTATATATTTCACACTACTTCATCTTGTATACAGAGACTACATTTTTAAGTGACATTGTTGTTGGTGGCCTACTGAGTGTTGTCTCACACCCTATTTGAAATGTTGTTGGGTACCCAGATAGACTTCATGGATGCATGTAGGGACTGGAGATAGCTCCAACATTACAATTCTTGATTGGTTATACTTTGGATTGGGGGAGAACAAGCCTGAGCTAGGATCATGATGTCATTTGGAGATATGTATTTTTTTACTTTTTTACTTTGATACATTTGTTGCACTAGTTGTTGGTTTCCATGAATTGCATTCCATTTTTAATAGAGATATAGAATTTTCATCATATTGAATATGAAACTGATTTTTTTTATTATTAATACATCATTTTTCATTGTATCTTCCATTGGTGACTTATATTATGCTTCCTCTTATTTATTTACTTATGATTCAACTATGCTACACTGATTAAGAGGGTATGGAATCCCCTTTTTACCACCTCGAAAACTTGTTACTAATTATATTCCTCTAGAATACGGGGAAAAACACTTGAGTAAATTTTTCCCACCATATCGGGGCAGCATTTAGGCCCTCTCGTGTCAATATAATACAAAGTGACATCAGAGGTTCTTCTCTCGACTTTCTTTTTTGAGACAATATATACAATATTAGAAACTAATTTGAACTTGGTTATAACCCATGCATGGGAGTACCTAACACACATTCATGTTAATTACCAAATTACATATAATAAGGGACTTTTTCTATATTTCTCTTATTAAAGTTGATTAGATTCAACTATTTTGTGACATACATGAGTTTTGATATTCTTTGTGACCGTGTATTTTTATCCTTGGTCTGATGTGGAAAAGAATAATTGAGCATGCATCATTTTAGGAACCTTACAGGATTTACATTCCATGCATATTTCATTCCATATAGGGTGCACTAGTTGATTGCATGAAATTTATTGTATCTACCTTAGGTAATATAATTTCTATCGATTAACATCTCATAACATAGATTGAGAAACATAATTGGTGCATAGAGTGCCTTCCATAACCCAATTGGTTTCCCTTCATAGTCTACAATATACATCCTAAGAAGTCACTTATAGAATTTTGAGTCATGGACAATTGGTTTCATGGGATCTGACATGTTATAGTTGGGATTAAATTTTAACCACACTTTTATTTATATGTTTTGGGGGGGGGATTATGAATTATAATTTGTGATACATTTGGTTCAACCATTTAAAGAGAACTGAAATATAAATATGAATTTAAATGAATTTGAAATTATGAAATGGAAAGATCTCCATTAAACAGAGTTTCTAATTGAAATTGATAGTCAATATATTGGGAAAGATTAAATGAAATAGATAGATTGGCCTAGACCCAACCATATAGTGGTTCTAGTTATCCTTATGATAGTTCTTATTACCCAGTCCTCTCATTACGAGCATGTAGATGGGTATGGTTTGTTTATATGAATGATTGTTGCAACCATACATTTATATATTTTATCTATTTATTATCAAATATATTTTTTGATTTACTCCTAGTATTAGTATAGATATGAAACCACAACGGCCTCCATACGTATTCCTAGAGGGTGTTGATGACAATACTTGTTAGGTGGTGGGCCTTGACCCTCCAATATAACCCCCCAAAACATCCACTTTTGTCACTGTCCATTTTTTATGTGGTTTCTTATTACAAATTATAATAGTGTTTATACTTCACTAAGATCATTCAGGGATCCTTATAGCCTTCCATGACTATGGATGAGTGGATGCATGTGTTTTAGTAGCAGTATCTACCCACTTTTTATGGAATAGAATTCTATATGATACTATGTTGTGGATTGAAACTACTTTAGAAATTTTTACGAATCTAGATACACCTTTTGATACAAGAATAAATATATTGATGTATATTCATCTAGGAGCCACTATAAACTAGTTGGATGTTCTGAAATAGGCTAATAGGCTTCGAGATATGGTTTTTAGTCATTTCTAATCAAACGTTGAGAGTTAATTATAACATGAAGCATTGATTTCTGAACAGGTTAGTGATATTATATGTTTATAGAAGTGTGTGATGATCATAATAGATTATTTGTATCACTTTATAAAGATTCAATATTTTTCACCTTTCTATTTTGATGATGATCCTTTTAGGGTGAGGCGATTTCAGGAAGGTCTCAAACATGTCATTCGGTCACAAGTGTGTGTGGATCGGTTGACTGCTATGATCGAGATAGTGAATGAGGAATAGATCACTAAACATAACCTAAGGGATGCTGAGGACACAAAGTAGGGTAGTGCAGCTTCTCACCATAGTGGTTCAATGACATCTGGTATGAGGTGTCATTTTGAGGAGTCTTATGAGGAGAATATCAGCTAGGGAGGGGTTTTTCGTTGTTCTATCTTCTGTTTTTAGTGTGTAAGGTGGTAACACATGAAGATCCAATGCGATAGATACCTAGTCAAGTGTAATGCATGAAGAACGATGATCCATCTCGATTGTCCTTTTAGGAACTTCCCATAAGTCTCCTCTAAGAGGGGGTTGACACCAAATCTTAGTTAATGAAAATGTTTCACAACTCCATGATTGGATGAGTGTTGGATAAATACTAATCATTTTGGTCATCAAAGTGGTATTGGTCAGGGGGCCAAAACACTAGTAACAAGTTAGTAGAAATATTTTCATGATCAGGGTAGTCATGCTATTTCTTAGGGAAACAGTTCAGAGAAGATATATTCAGCACATCCTATATTTAAGGAGCATAGAAATGAGCCATTAATAGTGAGTGGTATGATCATAGAAGTATTGATTTTAGTATCTTATCATTTTTATAAAATTAAATCCCATTATTTCATATATATACATGGTGTGGAGATCCTTGGTCTTTATGTTCAGTTTTCTGATGGTTTTGTGACACACAACAATCCTTTGGAGTTTTGATCATAGAGTGTGTGTCGGTGTAGGGACTTCTCCCTTGTGTTATGTGGGTTTCAATTTATATTGGACCTATTTTATCCCAAGATGAAATGATTTAACGTTAGTCTATGAATGGAATTTCTTGTTTATTATCATTACCATGTTGATTTCTATTATTTAAGGGTGAATTTACCATCACCACTAGTTGGGGTTTTTGTTCTCAAAGGTAAATGGGATTTCTCTTCATGTATAGAAAGACTATGGAATCTTGGTCTAGAATGAATGATAGCCCATATTTCAATATTATATATGGATTATCAAAGAATGTCACTAGAGTGATTTCCATCAATAGTGGATCATTTTAGGAATTTCTTCAAATATGAATTTATTTGGATTACCTTCTAATTAAAAGGTTGAGTTATCTATTGAGCTAATTCTATGAGCTACACCAGTATTCATTTCTCTTTATATGATATCTACTAAAGAGATACAAGATCGTAGGAGATAGTTATAGGACTTAGAATCAAATGGGTGTATATGACCTAGTACTTCTCTATGGGGTTCACCAGTCCTTTTTCTAAGATGTTGGATAGAGCCCTTAGGCTAGATGTTGATTATCGGAACATGAACCAGTTGACAGTTAAGAACTGGTATCCTATACTACATATAGATGATATGTTCAACTAGCTCATAAGATCCTAAGAAGTTCAAAATATTGATATGAGATTAGTTTATCATCAAGTCCATGTTTGACCATTAGACATACCCCATACATCATTTCATAGTAGGTATGGTCTATATGAGTATCTGGTTATGTTGTTAGGAATGATGAGTGCCAAAAAAAATTTCATGGAGCTGATGAATCGGGTTTTCATCCATATATGGTTTCATTTATGGTTATATTCATAGGTGATATCTTGGTGTATTCTCACACTTGATATGACCATGCCAAATATCATGACATATTTTTGAATATAATGAGTGAGAATCAATTATATTCAAAGCATACAAAGTTACACTTTTTAATGGATAATATTCACTTCCTTGGTCATATTATCTCTTATATAGGTGTATCGGTTTACCCGATGAAGGTGAGAGATATAGTTTCTTATGAGTATCCCAATAACAAATTTGACATACATAGTTTATTAGTGATAGATCGATATTATAAGATTTTTAAATTCAACTTATCCCACTTATAACCACCTCTTAAAGGCTTGAATAATAAGGGTGTGATGTTCCCATGGTTAGATGCACATGAGATATCCTTTCAAGAGATAAAAGGGGGACTTACTCGAGTAATGATCCTAATTTTTCTAGTTCCACGAAAAAGCAATATTTTATGTTAATATGAATTATGTATTGGGCTAGGAGAAGTTCTGATATATGAGGATAGTGTTGTAGAATATAGGTCTCTTCATTTTGGGAAACATGATAGAAAAAACCTGATGCATGATCTTGAGTTAACCTCTATTGTACAAGCCTTAGTCTATAAGAGGAAATATTTTATGGTAAATGGTTTTGGTGTAAAAATACCATAAAATCCTCAAGAATATATTTACACAGTGTTACTTGAGTCTTATTCAATTAAGGTTGGCTAAGTACCGACAATATTTTTACTTTGAGATTGAATATATTCCAAAAAATGGAAATACTTTTGTCAATTCACTAAAAAAGAGGAATCATATATAGGTAGTTCATGAGGCTAGAAGTGAGTGGAAACCTACATATTTGTTTTCATAGAATCACTTAGTGGTGAAGGATGGTCAAGCATATAATTTTATCTCATCCTTGGTTGTTAATTCCACTCTTATGGATAGGGGTGAGGTTGATGATGTTTTCATATTTTTAGGGATTAGTCTTATGGAAAAGTGGGGCACATGAGGACCCAACTCATAGTTGAACCATTAGTGAGGTTGAAATTCATTGGGTACATATTTAAATTTGGGCTTCAACAGAAATATATAAATAGATGATGTGTGTATTTCATGAAGTATTTTTGGAAGTATATCCTAGAAATACCAAGATGTTTCGTGACCTACGTCATCAATAATGGTGTTCGGTGATGAAATGATATCATGATAGTTTTTTCATGTGGTGGTCCACCTGTTAGAAGGTGAAGGTAGAACAATAGTGACCATACAGGTTATTATAGTAGTCACCTATTCCCATGTGAAAATGTGATGATGTTGTGAAATATTTTGTGACCTGGTTACCGAGGTCACCCTGAGGTAGTGATGTCATATGGGTTTTTGTGGATAGGATGATGAAGGTATCCCACTTCATACTGATCAATGAGACCTTTTTGGGGATGATATTTGGGAGACATTATATCTATATGATTGTGCACCTTAACAGGGTTCCTCATACCATTGTATCAGATAGGGAAACCCATTATATATCTCAATTTTTTAAAGAATTGTTGATATCATTGTGTACAATGATTCTTCTAAGAACAGTGTACCACCCTTATACTAATGGCTAGTTAGAGTACATGATACAAGTTCTAGAGGAAATTTGTGGACTATGATTCCTTGGTTTTGGGGTATATTTATATTAGAATACACCCCTAGTTGAATTCATGTAGAATAACAGCTATCAAGAGACTATACAGATGAACCTTATGAGAATTTGTGCGGTATTTCATGATGATCACCTTTGTACTGCTTAGAGGCTGGGGAGGCATTGCTACTTAGGCCACTTCATGTTCAGGAAACATAATAACTGTCATGATCCATCCCCCGGGGCCCATGCCGTGACTACCCAAAGCTCTCCTTCCATTGGCTAGGGGCTACAGACTAGCACCGAAGGCGTATTATCCAAAACTAGGAAGGCATTGTCTTTATAAACTGTAAGCACATGCAACTAAGCACACAACAAGATACGAACACAAGTAAATTGAATAGAAAAAAGGTTGATGAAAGTAAAAGTGGGCCGGAATAAAAGACATACATTAAAGGTACAAGTACAACTGAAAAAAATACAACTGATAAAAGATAAAGATGGATATTGGGTCATCCACCGGGGTTCCTACCTGAAGGGTAGGTATAGATCGCCTCCTCAGCACTCTACGTCCGCACATCTCCTAAATGTACCAACATGTTTTATGGTCAACCACTAGGCACCGTCCAGTCTTGGTATCCTCGGCCTCAATTAATTTTTTCTGCCATCTTCACCGAGCACAACAATGTGCGGGCATAGCTCATGCAGTGGTGAGTATAAAAATACTTAGTAGGGACCCAGAGACCCTCAATGTCTCACAAAATCCAAAAAAGATAAACCAAAAATCACCAAAACAACTTACAACCCTACCTAAGTATATGCCCATATATATACCTATGTTTTAAAGTAAACCCATATCAATCAAGAGGAAACATGTAGTCGACTCAAAATCCCAAAGCTCAACTGTTCCACAAAGGAAGGAACACCACAAAGACAAGTACTAATAAGTTGTACCACACAGAAGAATACCACCAAGGTTTTACCACAAAGGAATGTACTAATCAGGTATGGACTCAGCTCACACCAGGTATATCTTAGGTACTATAGTAGTGATGATTAGATGTATCTACTGAATCATATTACTCTGTTAAGATGATCTACTGCTGACCCACACAGGATCGCTCAGTGCTGACCCACCCAAGATCGCTCGGTGCTGACCCACACAGGATCATTCGGTGCTGACCCACACAGGATCGCTAGGTGATGACCCACAAATTATCACTCGGTTCAGACCCACATAGGATCATTAGGTGCCAACCCACACAGGATCACTCTTCATTCATCATGTTACAGCCCGATATTGGGTTCCCTCACATGCTCGCTTGTCTATGGGAGGGTCTTTCCCTCAAGCCACTGATCTATACTCCAACTTCTACAAAGTCTTATGAAGAAGTATCTTCGAAGACCACCATGTCATAGGGGTCTCAATGCAATAGACAGTGCATCAATCGGACTCCCGGTCTGTAAGTTATTAAACTTTTTGTCCAGAGGGCCTGGTTGGATTCGTGCTCGATCCAACCTGACCATACTCCAAATTTACCCAAAAACCTAGTGAGGTATACTCAAGGGACCTTCCCACTCCAAGGTTTCTCGCACCGCATATGGTTTGTCAATCGGATGGTCGGTGCCAACGATATGGCCAAAAGTGAGTAAATGGGTCGTAGTGGGTCTGGGTCCGGTCCGACCCGACCCGATCCGCTGCGTCCGGACCGGCCCGTATTGTGGCCCAGCCCACTGGGCAGTCTAGCCTGCTCAGTCCGGCCCGAACTAGTGGAGCGGTGTGGCCACGGGAGGCGCTGCAGGGCTATGGGAGAAGGAGCCATGGGGATACGCGTCGGGGGTGAGGGCGGCGGAGCAATGCGGGGCACGGAGGCCATGGGGCGGTGGTGCATCATGCCTTCGTCGGCGCATGGCTTGATAGGACGTCATTCGTATGTCACCTTCGTTGTGGTTCTCAAGTACATCTGGTTCCAACAGCCGGCAATGGTCGCCAAAACCATCACAAAGATCACACAAAAGGTCCACAAGATTTGTGAAGGGGTTGGGCCATGTTTGTTTGGCTCGTACCCTCCGCATTAGGGTGGTAGCATATGGCTCATGGAAGATGATTCAATGTGGGAGGTAATTTAACATTGATCAAATTAAAACACACCCCTACAACCTTCTTCAATCACTATTCACAAACCCGCAAAAGAAAAAATATGTGGATCAACTAGTTTATACGAGTTCATCTATATTCTTTGTTTAGAAGGGAAGAATATGGGAATTGATAATCGCTCATAAATAAACCCCTATTTTGATTTCACGTTGATGACAATGTGGAGGAAATAATGGACATCGGTTCATCAGCATTTCCTCGATCGTCGGTTCATTGTCATAGAAGACATCATACATTGGTTGCCTCTGCAGGGTTCTTCCGATCCATCTCGAGTTTGGTTTCCTCGTTCTTCGATCTTCGGTGGTCGTTCTTCATTGGGAGGTGATCTTATTCATTAAAGACAAATTTCACCAACTCTCCCAAGCACTTTTCCAACCCTCTTCCCAACAAAAGAATAGCCAATATAAATTAAATTAGATTGTATTAATTTAATTTGAATTGGAACCATTAATCAAGAGGTGTTATCATAATTAATGTGGACGAAGTTCAAGATACTTCTCCACATTAAAGAGGGAGTTTAAGAGGTTTATCCCCATTAAGAGGGGAGTTCAAGGGGGGTTTTAGTCTGGGGTGGTTCCCACTACCATAACCTCACTTGGGAGGTTTATTATGGTGGTCCCCACCTCCATAAACTCACATGAGTGGTTTAGTTCCTGTGGTCCCTACCTCACAACATATACAAGGGAGTTCCAGATAAAATAAAATGTAACACCATTTTATTTTATTTTATTCTTTCATGAAAAAAACCAAAATTCTATCTTTCATGCTCGACCTACTGCAGTCAAGGTGAAGGTCCCGTTAAATGAATACCAGCATTGTGAGTTCAATGGTGCTCTCAAATTACAATTTCGAGCACCGGTTCAAAAGTTGCAAAAACCCTCTCATACACTTACTAAATGTACCCAAAAAAAGTTCAGAAATTCAATCTGGGCACTCTGGGCCTCATAATCTCACACAATTAATTTTCGCAGACTCGTAAAATTATCATTTAATTTAGAAAAAAAATTACATGGAATTTCTGAGTCTCTACATTCTCTCCATCGCAGGGCCTTACATCCCCATAAGTCACAACTCAAAATTAGGAAAAACAAGTGGGGGTACTGAGCACGTATCTGATCCTCCCACTCCCATGTTCTCTCCTGGAGGTTCGTGTGCTACCAATGAACCCACACTAGAGGTATCGACCGCCCATGAAGGACCTACTTCTGTTGATCCTCAATCTCTTCTGGAACCTCCATAAAATTCACCCCATCGTTAAGGTCCATCTCACCATGGTCAATGATGTTAAAAGGTTCGTGCACCTATCTCCTCAGCTGGGATACGTGGAAGAGGTCATGCACCCGGTGAAATTGAGGTGGAAGAGATAATAGGTAATCCACCTTGACAACACTATTGAAGACCTAAAAGGGTCTGATGAACCTCAGAGATAACTTTCCACTTCGTCTAAATCTCTGAAAACCTCGTCGAGGTGAGACTCGTAGAAAGACGTGGTCTCCATCCTCAAACTCCAGAGGTCTCCGTCTCCTATCGGCATATGAATTCTGCCTACTCTATGCATTCTTCATCCTCTCCTAGATAATCTGCACCTTCTATGTGGTAGCCTGAACCATCATCGATCCCATGAGTGCTGACTCCCAAGGTCAGTCTAGCACAAAGGTGATCTACAATGTCACATGTATAATGCCTCAAAATCTGCCATCCCAATGGTGGGATGATATCTACTATATTATACAAACTCAACTAAAGGCATGTGATCCTCCTAGATGCAGCCGAAGTCAGTGATTCAAGCATGCAGCATGTCCCCAAGGGTCTGAATGGTCTACTCAGTTTGGCCTTCCATCTAAGGATGGAAGGTGGCGCTCAAATGAAGCTGCATCCCAAAAGCCATATGAAACCCCTTCTATAGCAGGTAAGTAAAACATGTATCATGATCAGAGACAATAATTGAGGTTACTCCATGTATCAGCACAATCTCTTGCACATAGAGGCATCCTGATCTCTCTACTGAACCCTGCTCTCTGATCGGTAGGAAGTGGTCCGACTTGGTGAGTCGCTCGATGATCACCCAAATCAAGTAATGAACCCTAGATGAACATGGAATTCCTGTCACAAAATCCTTGCATATCCAATCCCACGTCCACTCTGGGACCTCTAAAGGCTAAACCAAGCCTGCTTGTGCCTAATTCTCTGCCCTTACTTGCTAATAAGTGAGGCACCGAGAGAAAAACTCTGTTATTGCTTTCTTCATTCCCGGCCACAAGTTATATCGTCAGATATCCTTGTACATATTTTCTACTCCTGGATATACCTCTAGAGGGGATGTGTGAAACTCCCTCTCACTGCCTCTCAACGTGACACTGGTACCATGGTACGTCCTCTACAGAGTATGACGTGCTCCCCAACTTCAAATAATCTATTAGGTGTATGTCCTATAGATATCTGAGCACGCCATGTCTCGCAGTCAGTGTCCCCACACTACACCTCCCTAACATGTTGATGAAGTGGGGGAGTGAATATAAGAGACTAAAGGAAATATTTTCCAAATCGTTCCACAAAGGATATCTGCAAAGAAGCCAACTACTCTGTCGCCTCACCTAGCAGTTGTATACTAGATCTCTGGCTAAGTGCATAAACTACAATGTTCCCATTAATAGGAGCATAGTCTATATATAATTCATAGAACTGGAGGAACTCAATCCAAAGTCGATATCTCAGGTTTAGGTCCTTCTAAGAGAAGATATTCATGAGACTCTTGTGATTATAGAACACTTTAAAACGCTATCCCATCAAGTAATGTCACCTCATCTTCAAGGTGAAGACCACTGATGCTAAAACCAGGTCATGGGTAGCATAGTTCTGCTCATGTTGTCTCAACTGTCAAGAACCATATATAATAACTGCTCACTCCTGCATTAGGACACATCTGACTCTGGTCCCTGATGCGTCGCAGTAGACTACGTACCCTACACCCTCTTATGGAAGCCTTGAGATGGGAGCACTAGTCAATCTCTACCTCATCTCATGAAAACTCCGTTGGCATCTCTCCGACCACACGAAGGGATTCCCCTTCTGCGTCAATGCTAAAAGATGTGCTACAACTCTAGAGAAATCTGGTAGAAATTTTGTGTGGTATTCGGCCAAATCCATGAAACTCTGTACCTCCGTCACACTCCAGGGTGGATCCTAAGAATGTACCGCCTCAATATTCATTGTATCCACTGCAACTCTAACCATTGATATGACATGTCCTAGAAATTGAACCTCTCATATCCAAAACGAGCACTTCGAGAGCTTACCCTAAATTTGGTGCTCTCAGAGTGTGTCCAGTACTACCTGCAAATGATAAGCATGATCCTCCTCAGCAGTCAAGTAGATAAAAATGTCATCGATGAAGACTACTACATAGTGAGTGAGGTATGGCTTAAAAAACCAATTCATGAGTCCCATGAACACTTCTGGAGCATTGGTTACACCGAATGTAATAACCAAGAACTCGTAATGGCCATACCAACATCTAAAATTCGTCTTCTACCCATCCTCTTCGTGGTTCTCAAGTTCCTCCAGTGCCAACCATTGGCACTAGTTGTCGACACCATCGCGAAGATCACATAAAATATCCACAGGATTTTCATAGGGGTCGGGCTAGGTTTTTTTGGCTCGTACCCTCCATGTTAGGGCGGTAGCTTATGGCTCAAGGAAGATGATTCAATATGAGAGGGAATTTAACATTGGTCAAATTATAACACACCCCTAAAACCATCATCAATCACTATTCCCAAACCCACAAAATAAAACATCCATGGATCAACTAGTTTATGAGAGTTGATCCACATTGTTTGTTTATAAGGGAAGAACATGGGAATTGATAATCGCTTATAAATAAACCCCTACCACGATTTCTCGTTGAGGTCAAATTGGAGGAAAGAAGAGATGTAAATTCGTCAGTGTTTCCTCAATCCTTTGTACATTTTCGTCGAAGACATCTTACATTGGTTGCCTCTGCAAGGTGCTTTTAATCTAGCTTGGGGTCTGTTTCAACGTTCTTCAATCTCTGGTGGTCGTTCTTCATTGGGAGGTGATGTTAATCGTTGGAGATGAATTTCTAAAATCATTCCCAAGCACTTTTCCAACCCTCTTCCCAACAAAATAATATCCAATATAAATTAAATTAAGTTGTATTAATTTAATTTTAATTTGAACCATTTATCATGTGGTGCTGGCATAATTAAGTTGGAGGAATTTCAAGAGACATATACAAATTAAAGAGGGAGTTTAAAAGGTTTATCCCCATTAAGAGGGGAGTTCAAGGGTGTTTTAGTATTATGTGGTCCCCAACACCAAAACCTCACAGAAGAGGATTATTTTGGTGGTCCCCACCTCCATAACATCACATGGTAGGTTTAGTTCTGGCGGTCCCCACCTCTCAACATCCATATGGGAGTTCCAAATAAAATAAAATGTTACACAATTTTATTTTATTTTATTCTTTCACAAAAAACCCAAATTATATATTTCACCCTTTACCTAATACGGTCTAGGTGAAGGTCCCCCTAAGAGAATACTGGTGTTGCGAGTTCAGCGGTGCCCTCAGATTTCAATTCCGAGCTCCGGTTCAAAAGTTATCAAAACCCAGTAGTACATTTACTGAACGTACTCTAAAAAAAGATCATAAATTCATTCTACGCACTCTGGGCCTCGTAATAACGCATCTTCAATATTTGCGGACTCGTTAAAATTACCATTTAATTTAAAAAAAATAATTTTACATGGACATACATGGGTCTTCACAATAACAAGATAATATGATTCAAAAACTAATTGAAAAAAATAATCTAGTTAGAAATCTTATTCCAATTTCCATTGACAACCTCCATAATTTATGTTCTGGGATTGGGTATTTTTGTATTTTCCATCGAGTCTGGGAAACATATAGATTCATAAATATGTTGAGATTACACCATGATATGTCAGGACTTTAGAAATTCTAGAGATAGTCAGGATGATAACCTATTAGTTGTAGTTACCTTATAGGTATTGATCAATACATGATGACTTCCATTTATCCCAACTATGTCATCATTACTCGGTCTCATCTCATACTCTTTAGCATGATGTGTTTGAGTTATAGGTATATGATTTATTTAGGGATAATCTTATATCTATCATAGATCAGGTAATGAAGGCCCTCTATGGATGTTTAGTTCCTTTAGTATAGGTTATATGGAATCATGGAGATATATAAAATGAGACTTGGGATAGAGAGATATATGTAAATGATTAGTGGTTGTATGTCTTTTTAGATGCTTTACTGCCCTTAAAAGAGAAACTCAGGGATGAGTTTTCATAAGAGTGGGAGATTGTTTGGTCATAGGTTTTTTTAAGGAACATAACTTTCTAGTTTTAGTTAAATACCTTTTTAAGACTAATTTGAATTTCTAATGTGTTCATGGGATTTTAGGTGCTGTTTGGGGACTATACGGAGCCCGTAGGCTAGGTTTTTGGGAATGGAAGTTGGACCATAGAGTTTGTATAATCTATGTGACCTGAGAAACATGGTTCAACTAGACAAATTTGGGATGGACCATTGCACTTTTAAGGATTGGGAAGCTTTAGGAAACTACAAAAACATGGATTCTCACTCATACGGGGGATCTGCACTTTTTAGCAGATGTAAAAAGTAGAGTTTCCACTTCCCTTCCCAAATCTTTTGTAAACACTATTTGAGATGGGAATTGAGAAAAATATGTGTGCATGGTTGACGCAGGGTTTGGCCAACTGTGAAACCACTAATATTTATCTAAAATTATTATTCTTCCCTTAATGCCTTTAATGATTCCCCACCTATTTATTATTCTTCTAACTCCACTGATTAGACTTCTTTTATCACATTAGTGAGGTCTTTAATCCTTACATAGGGCTGGGTGATAATTCTCTATATGACCTCTAATTCATGAACTATTTGTCTCATTGTATCTATACTAGTAAATTTAATATTTCTATTGATCCTCTCATTATCTTTATTCATATCGATGAATTTATTTTCGTGAAAGTTGGTATTCCTTGTTTCCAGGGTATTTGAGCATTTATCCATTTTGTTTTGATTTGTGTCGAGTTTGAAGCTGTTATTTGAGGAGTAATCAACCCCCAATATATGGTAGGTGTTATATACCTTTTATGAAAAATTATAGTTGTTTAACAACTAGTTTTTTGTGTCATAATCCTAACCATCAGGGTTTTCTCCTAAATTGATTAAATTAGTGGATTAAATTAATATAACATTGATTGGTTTCTAAATTAGTACCATGTGATGGTTTGAGGTTTCATCTTCTAACTGTACCACCTGTGAGGCATGTTTATGTTTCATCCCCTTGAGTTACCATGCCTTGGGTTCTTCTAAGCTCACAATTTTTAGTGGGTGTCTTAATGAATTAAATATTTTATTATGAGAGGGATTATGCCTCATATTCCTTGAGTTTACATATTAATTAAAAGGAAAAATTTTTAAAATGGAAATTAGAAAATGGTTACATGAAATCATGGATTGTATATTATTATGAAATGGTTATTATAAAATGGTTATGATTATATCTGATTCCATGGAAATTTCTATTCCATGGATTTGGATGAAATCAGATGTCATGGGAATTTATACTCCATTGATTCTTGTTTCATTGGATTCAAGGAAATTGGTACTGCTTGGATCTAGCTTTCTTGGACTACATTGGTCATGCTCTGTGGACATTCTACATGGGATCCACCCATGTATTTATCGAGTATTTTATGGAAATGCTCCAGGGACTCAATGATGATTCCGTTTTCATTTCAAAAATGGATCCAACTCATGTTAGACGGACATGATGAGGATGTATTTTCATTTATACAATAGATCTATCCATTTAGGTCTTACACTAGATTACTCTACATGGGTCAGAGTGGATGATTTAAATTTCATTACATTTGAACACTATTATTGGTGATTGGTAACAATTAGTAGAATGAAAAGTGTTAATTATGTTTTACAATCCATTTTCACCTGATATACTCTGCACACTACTTTGGATTTTAAACAAATATTGTATTTTTTATAGACACCATTGGTGGTAGCCTACTGAGTATTTTGTCGTGCCTTATTTGGACAACCCTTGGGTACCCAGATAGACTTCATGGATGCAAGTAGGGACTGTGGAAAGTTCCCACATAATGATATGTTATTGGTTATACATACAAGTAGAGAAGTATTGGACCGAGCTATGCTCAAGATTTTATATGAAGATTGTCAACTTTTGCCTTTTATACATTGATTTATATTTTTAATAGTTTTTTTAGGAATTTTTTACCATTTTGGGCTGAGAAATTACATTTTAATCTTATTTAATATGACAATGCTTTTGATTTTGATTATTGTTACTTAATTTTGGGAATTATCTTTTGTCTATGATTTACATTATTCTTACTCTTATTTATTTACTTGTGATGCAGGTGAATTACTCTGATTATGAGGGTATAGTCTTCCCATTATTACACTTTAAACCCTAACTATTACTTAGAAACCTATATCATATGTGAAAATGATCTTGAGGCCATGTTCCCTACTATATTGGGGCACCATTTACCGTCTCCCTAATCGAGATGTTAGAGTACGAGGTATAGTGACCATGGGCTATGGTATAGGTATAGATTATATTCAATTAATTTCTAAATATTTCTTACCAATAGATTAGGGATAGATGTATTTTAAAGTAAATGTTATGATATTTGTGTTATATACCTTTTCTTAGGTGTATTTTGATACCAATAATTATCATTCCTTTATTTTTCTCTTAATTACTATTTGATATGGGTTTTTATGTTGAGATTTTACATGGAGTTTTGGTCATGAATAATATATTGGGAAGAATAGAAGATTCTATATGAATATTACTATCATGTACTGTTATAATATTAAGATTTATATATCATTGGGAGTTCATTATTTTATATATAAAGTCTGTATAGAGGCCCGAAGCTTAACGTACATGAACATTACATTACTTTTGCGGAATACTTAGTACATAACAAAAAACACACACACAAGGATCGTAATAGTTTAGTGTCTTTGGAAACTCGGAACGTAATCCTCTAATCATGGTGAAAGATCTTCAATATCTCCCATAAATAACTTCCATTTTTTAAACCTAAAACCTTTCTTTATATCCTGGGGAAAAGGAAAACATAAAAGGGTGATCTCAAATGCTCAGTAAGGGTAAAAAAAAGAAAAATCAATCACATCATATTCATAAGAACATAACTTTTGGAAATATTAACCTGCAAAAGAGAGCATAATTTCATAACATGGGATAAATCATAGTAGTGAAATAAAATCCCAATAATCATAACTTAAAAAATGAAACTTTGTGGAATACACACATAATCATAGAGAATTATTTCTTGTTAGTCAAGACTCATTGCAAAGACTATCTTAGTGGACAAAGTCCCTTTCTGAACCGAGTCACCCTCGTTCCAGTCTGGTTTCACTGTACCGGTATAACCTACCGTTCCAGCCATGTCTATCTCATGAGATATAAAATCTTTACCCAATGCATTGGAGGGAGATATAGGTCCCACCCATCTCATAATGATACCATTCTTATGTGTCCCACAAAATAAACATACATCATTCATAATAACGCAATAAATAAAATGGGTTTCATAAACATCATGCCATCATAATCCATAAACAATGGATATCATTTCATCATAAGAAAATGGAAACCATTTAAATCATAAATAAATTTTACTTGAAACATAAACATCAAATAATGTCATCTTAGATGGAAAATAGTTTTGAGAAAAACACTTGAAATGAATTCTTGAGGAAAATATCCTTTCTTCTTTAAAATCATTTTCTTTTCACAAAACATCATTCAATTTTAAAAGATAAGGGTTTTGTTGAAAATAATAATGCAATATTGTAGAGTAAGCTTCTTCAAAATGAGGTGTTATAAAAACTGTTAAAATCCTTTCACGCCGTATAAGTTAAAAATAACATTCTCCTCGTACTTTTGTCGGAAAAGTCAAAAAAAAATACCTTATATGGTAACCAAAGGAAAGATTCCATTCATACAATGTGGTAAAAATTAAATAAAGGGTAAAAATGACTTTAAACATTCATGGAATAATGGTAAACATTTTATAAAAACATTTTTAGAAAACATGGTCATGGATGGTAAACATAACCCCAGTAAATACTTACGTATAAGCAATCTCGGATAAAAATGATATTGAGAATTTATCCCTTACCTTAGGTCCGACTTACTTTGTAAGTGTCCGAACCTCCTGTATAATGATTTAAATCATGTTATTTACTTATTCCAGAATCATATTCATTTTTATTATATCATATATTGTCCACTTATGACTTTATATTACCCGTTCTTTTGTAAATTCATGTTAAAGTAGCGTTTTGGGTAAAATCGTCTCATTTTTCGTTCGTGTTTTTAACTTGTAATTATTAATATGATTACTTGGATCATGATTACTTATATCCAGAATGTAAAACAAGATTTATATATAATATATATTCATAATATATCGATAAATTGAATGAAATACACCGTTCAAGGAGACGGTAGTCCGTACGTACGCATGAACGTTGTTTTCGTTTCCTTATTGAATTGAATGGAATTAAGTAGATGAAATACATATAAATATACATAAATACAGTATCATTATTATGTCATATATTTAATTAGTACTTATTATATATACTTTATAATCATTCATGAGTGGTTAATCATTGAGAATGAATCTCATCGCGTCGTGGAGACGGTAGTCCGTACGTACGCACGAGCGATGATATCGTTCCCATGGTCGTGGAATTGTGTTGAAGTGTATTTATACAATTTCAGTATCAGTATAAATTTATAATAATCATATATAGTTACTCATTACACCATTATACCCATCCAATTAAGGTTGTGGCGGAAAATAGATTACACCACGGCGTGGAGACGGTATTTCGTACGTACGCATGCGCGGTGATTTCCTTTTTCCGTAGGATGGATATATGGTTAATTAGAGTTGTTTCATATTTATAATAACATATAAGTATATAAGAAATACTGATGTTATTAATTTATCATGAAACAACTAAAGAAGAAGAAGTTGAAGAAGAAAGATATTGAAAAAGATCGGTAATGGATATTACCACTTTTTGACGCGCCTTCACTTAACCTCCAATTAAAGAACTAAGGATGGTCTTTGAAGAAGACCAGGACCTCTAGGATGATACTAGGGAAGTGGAGAAGAGATTTTGGCCAGGTTTGGCCGATCTTGAATGCTAAAATTGGTGTGAGGAGGAGAGGGAGGAGGTGCCCTTTTATAAGGGAGGAGAGGGGCATCTTAGGAAAATCTCAAAATATTATTTTATATTAAGGTCAAATTCGGTTTATAATGGTTAAAAATGGTCTTATTTCGAAGCTAATGTGGGTATGGATCGGAATACTCTCATCCAATAGGATTTAGACAAGTTTAGGTTATTATTTTAACCTTATCAATTAGATTTAACTCTAAGTTAAATAATTTAACTTTTACCGTGTCTTTTTGTTTTCTTACACTATATGGTTAATAAACTTACTATAACAAGCCAAAAGAACCCCAAGTTGTTTATTATTAATATATATATCTTTATATAAGTCATTTGGCAGAACCTTAGATTTTTAGGAATTAAATAACAATTAATAATATAATATTTGTTTTAAAAACTAATTTGTGTCAATTTTGACACTATTTGGTACATGATTTTTATGAAATTTCTAACAGAATGATAAGTTCGAAAAAAGTTACGTAAATCAACCATAACATGTCATATTAACCTAGAAAATTATTTTAAGTCATAAAAAGTCTCAAATTACATTTATTTGGGCATTTATAACATCAATTATGTTAATATTTTCTTAAAAAGGTAATTACTGCATCATTGTTGTGTCATAAATAAATTAAATTATTTAAAGTATAAAAATTATAAATAAAATACCATTATGTAGGAAATATTTTTAGCTTTCTAATGAATATTTATAGTCGAAATTATATTATGTATAACCCTATATTAAAAATGTTTTAGTAAATAAACTTTGATTTTAACTCTTTTAACTCTTCTTTGAATTAAATAATAATAAATGTCCTAATCTAATCCAAGTGGGCCTAAATGATAATATTTTACACTTAAGGTTGTTTTTGGTCGAGAAAAACTTATCCAATAGGATTAGGACATGTGTTAGGGTAATATTAATATCATTTTTACCCTTAATTACCCTATTTACTTTTAACCGTGGTAAATAAAAGTAAAAAGTTACTATTCACCAAAAATTATTTTCATCTCATTGAACCATATTTTACTTACTGACATCAACCGTGTCTCTCGGATTTTTAAAATTCCATTCACAGAAGCGGTAAAATTAAGATTTATGAAAAAATTAATTTTTTTAACTACCACTTAGTAGTTTCACTATTCATCAAAAATTGAAGTTTTTCAGAAAAATGCCAAAACTTCACCCTAAGCTATAATCGATATTACGAATTCAAAAATGATTTCTATTTTACAAAATTTCCAACATTTACGTATCATTAATTAATTTTATAATTAATTTCCGTTGTCACAACAAATAGCGTGTTTTTGAGAGATAATAACTATCAAAAGATTAACACTTGTTTATGTCTAGTGTGAATGTGGAATTACATTCAATGACCAACATTGTATTAAATTGTAAAAATATATTCTAAATATACTTTAAAACCACTCAAATTAACAATTTATCACTATTAATTATTTCGATTAAAAAAGTTTTTTTAATTAAAATTTAGTAATTATCACTATTCATTAGAATATGAAAGTTATCCAAAAAGTACCAAAATTTCACCTTAGGCTAAATTCGATACTCTGAATCCAAAAATGAAGTCCATTTTGAAAAATAAAATTTACAAAATTTAAAAATGTGGTTATTACTATTCATAACGGCTAGTTTTAATAATATTTTAATAGCATATTGCTGTTTAGTGAAACTCGTTATTGCATACTATACACGCTATCGAGGAAGGTAGAGATTGCGTTTAATGGAAGGAAAGTCAAGGATTCATGTTGTGAAAGCTTCTTTTGGTGTAGCGTATAACACAAGACATTAATGAAATTAAAAATAATATTTTTCATAAAATCTTGGGGTGTTACATTCTACCCCCCTTAAAATGAATTTCTCCCTCGAAATTCGTCGGGGTTATAAATGGTTTACTATTCGAAAGTTTCTTTAATCGAAACCCACATGGTAAAAAGGAATACCAAAACCAATCTTTAAAATTATGAAACGTAACGGCTACCCAAATAAACTAATCACTGGGTTTCCACATAGGTGAAAATATGGATATGGAAGAAAAATCTAACCATCATGTTTTGATGGAGAGTGGTAGAGAACATGGCTATGGAAAATCCAACAATCACAAATCCATAAATTTGTGACGTTCTAAGGTACCATCTGATTAATCAGATATAAGAGCACTAGGACAACATTTTTGGTTTTCAAGATCGTTTCCCTAAAGTTGAAGAATTTGAATTAGAATAAATACTTACTTTATATTGGTACAATCTCACTGTTGTTCATGCCTTAAACAATTTCCAATTCATCTCTTAAATAAATGAATTTGAATTTGTTATTCGTGAAGTGTTAGCAGATCATGTGATAGAATGATGGGTCATTCCATCTGTCTCAAACAAAAGGTTAGAAAAGTTATCAAAAATACATATGTCCATATATAGTGAGATTAATAATATATAGTTCCAAAAATGGACTTATAAATCATATACCATACTGCATAATATAATAAAACTAGTTGCTACAAAACAGGTACTTCCTGTAGGCCAGTGGTAGGCAATAAAGGCCAGTCGCACTTTGGTTGTGGGTTCGATTCCCACAGCCTTGTCCGACACGATGGGTTGTCACCCGTCCTGCAGGTTGTCCTTTTTCTAAAACTACATTACTATAACATCTCATCAATAATATCGAAAATCTTCTATCCTTAAACAATACTAACTTATGTCCAACATAATCCATTCTAATCTTTAGGCTTATCCATAATACTGCAGTCCGCTCTCATAATATAGTGAAAACGATTACCAGAGATTTAATACTGTCGTTGATCCCCATATATCATAAGATATGTTTTGTTGGTCACATTCCAAACATTCAAAGTCCTTAATCATGTATTCTCTTGAATACTCATTGAACCTTAGTGAAAACATGAATGCAGTTAATAGTTACCACCTTCCACATACCAAAATCCTCAAAATTCTATATACTCAAACCATGATATCACTTAGTCTTTATATCAATCATGAGCTCATGAATATTGTTAAACATTTCGTTTTCTCGTTTTCCCTTCATTATGCGTATATCATCTTATTTCCAAAAATATCTCAATCACTTTGAATACCACATTAGACCAACACATAAATATTCCAATACTTTATGATACAACATTATTTTGGAATCCCATTACATAAACACTTAATCATTCCACCACATCGTTGTCATATTCAACATCGCCAATAGTGATTGCATGTGACTTCCCTTTGTACTTTGCCTTAAATGGTTGCTCATGTTGATCATCACTAACCCTTGGATTAGGGCATTTATTAGCATAATGCCCCATTTCCTTGCACTTGAATCATTGAAGTGTTGGTGGTGCGTTCTCTGCAGTCTTTGCTTTATTCACATCATTAGAAACCCTTTTTCCATTACTTCGACACTCAGCTGCTCGATGACCTTATTTTCCACACATAAAACATTTTCTAGTCCCTTTAAGAAAATCTCCACCATGCTTCTTTCCACACTTTGATCATAAGGAAACATTCATCTTCTTTTCACCATTATTCTGAGATTTCTCCTTGAACTCCATCTTTCGTTATTGTCAAAACCATGAGATAGATATGTAACACCAACTTCCATTTCTACCTTGATATCACAACGCACAATTTCTTCATAGCTACTGAAGTCTCTAATAGCTAATGCCCTTCGAAGACTTGGTTTTAAGCCACTGAAAAATCGATCAACTTTACTTTCAGGTTGGGTGATAATGCCAGATGCATACCTTGCAAGTCTTGTAAAATTCGCTTCATATATACCAACAGATTCATCATCCTTTTTCTTTAGTTCAAGAAAATCTTTCTCCATCTTTGTTCGAAGAACACGAGGGAAGTACTTATTGAAAAATAAGTTCTTGAACTCGTCCCATTACATGGACTCAATTTCATCTCTTTGCCTCGTATTCTTGATAGGATTCCACCATTGATCAGCTTCACCTTCCAAACGATATACTGCTAAGATGACTTTATCATGTTCAGAACATTGAAGAACTGAAAATATCTTTTCAGTGGTACTGATCCATTGTTCAGCAACAAGTGGATCGGAAGTCCCAATGAAAGATGGTGGACGTTGCCTCATGAAGGACTCAATGGAATATTGTTCCCTTATCTGCTCATTTGGAAGTCCAGAATGATTCATAGATTTTGTAAGTATAGCAATAAGATTTTGCACTCCATCTCCCATAACATTTTTTTTCATGAGGACAATCATTGCATTGTCCATTGCATTGATCAACACGGTTCCTTCGGGTTCCAGCCATCGTCTAAAACCCAAAAAGAATAGTGTGAGAGGCAAAAATCATGCTAGGGAAAACAACATTATAAAGGGAGAGTATCCTCAATATCTAACTTCTTAGGTTAAATTATATGATCGTTACCGTAGTTCTAGGACTGTATCTTATACGTATACTTATCCTTAGGGACATCCCTAGACATACCTTAGAAATATCTCTAGGGATCTCACTAACGCTTTCGCATCCTAGTTTCCAAAGGTTGACTAAACCATTGCTCTGATACCAACTGTAGAGGCCCGAATCTTAACGTACATGAACATTACATTACTTTTGCGGAATACTTAGTACATAACAAAAAACACACACACAAGGATCGTAATAGTTTAGTGTCTTTGGAAACTCGGAACGTAATCTTCTAATCGTGGTGAAAGATCTTCAATATCTCCCATAAATATCTTCCATTTTTTTTACCTAAAACCTTTTTTTATATCCTGGGGAAGAGGAAAACATAAAAGGGTGAGCTCAAATGCTCAGCAAGGGTAAACAAAAGAAAAATCAATCACATCATATTCATAAGAACATAATTTTTGGAAATCTTAACCTGCAAAAGAGAGCATAATTTCATAACATGGGATAAATCAAAGTAGTGAAATGAAATCCCAATAATCATAACATAAAACATGAAAATTTGTGGCATACAAACATAATCATAGAGAATCATTTCTTGTTAGTCAAGACTCATTGCCAAGACTATCTTAGTGGACAAAGTCCCTTTCTGAACCGAGTCACCCTCGTTCCAGTCCTGTTTCACTGAACCGGTATAACCTACCATTCCAGCCATGTCTATCTCATGAGATATAAAATCTTTACCCAATTCATTGGAGGGAGATATAGGTCCCACCCATCTCATAATGATACCATTCTTATGTGTGCCACAAAATAAACATACATCATTCATAATAACCCAATAAATAAAATGGGTTTCATAAACATCATGCTATCATAATACATAAACAATGGATATCATTTCATCATAAGAAAATGGAAACCATTTAAATCATAAAGACATTTTACTTGAAACATAAACATCAAATAATGTCATCTTAGATGGAAAATAGTTTTGAGAAAAACACTTGAAATGAATTCTTGAGGAAAATATTCTTTCTTCTTTAAAATCATTTTATTTTCACAAAACTTCATGCAATTTTAAAAGATAAGGGTTTTGTTGAAAATAATCATTCAATCTTGTAGAGTAAGCTTCTTGAAAATGAGGTGTTATGAAAACCGTAAAAATCCTTTCACGCCGAATAAGTTAAAAATAACATTCTCCTCGTACTTTTGTTGGAAAAGTCAAAAAAAATACCTTATATGGTAACCAAAGGAAAGTTTCCATTCATACAATGTGGTAAAAAGTAAATAAAGGGCAAAAATGACCTTAAACATTCATGGAAGAATAGTAAACATTTTATAAAAAAAAAATTAGAAAACATGGTCATGGATGATAAACGTAACCCCAGTAAATACATACGTATAAGCAATCTCGGATAAAAATGAGATTGAGAATTTATCCCTTACCTTATGCCCGACTAGCTTTGTAAGTGTCTGAACCTCCTGTATAATGATTTAAATCATGTTATTGACTTATTCCAGAATCATATTCATTGTTATTATATCATATACGGTCCACTTATGACTTTATATTACCCGTTCTTTTGTAAATTCATGTTAAAGTAGCGTTTTGGGTAAAATCGTCTCATTTGTCATTCGTGTTTTTAACTTTTAATTATTAATATGATTACTTGGATCATGATTACTTATATACAGAATGTAAAACATGATTTATATATAATATATATTCAGAATATATCAAAAAATGGAATGAAATAAACCGTTTATGGAGACGGTAGTCCGTACGTACGCATGAACGCTGTTTTCGTTTCCTTATTGAATTGAATGGAATTAAGTAGATGACATACATATAAATATACATAAATCCAGTATCATTATTATTTCATATATTTCATTAGTACTTATTATATATACTTTATAATCATTCATTAATGGTTAATCCTTGAGAATGAATCTCATCGCGTCGTGGAGACGGTAGTCCGTACGTACGCATGAGCGATGATATCATTCCCATGGTCGTGGAATTGTGTTGAAGTGTATGTATACAATTTCAGTATCAGTATCACTTTATAATAATCATATATAGTTACTCATTAAACCATTATACCCATCCAATTAAGGTGGTGGTGGAAAATAGATTACACCACGGCGTGGAGACGGTATTCCGTACGTATGCACGCGTGGTGATTTCCTTTTTACGTAGGATGGATAGATGGTTAATTAGAGTTGTTTTATATTTATAATAACATATAATTATATAATAAATACTGATGTTATTACTTTATCATGAAACAACTAAAGAAGAAGAAGTTTAAGAAGAAAGAAATTGAAAAAGATCGGTAATGGATATTACCTCTTTTTGACGTGCCTTCACTTAACCGCCACTTAATGAACTAAGGATGGTCTTTGAAGAAGACCAGGACCTCTAGGATGATACTAGGGAAGTGGAGAAAAGATTTTGGCAGGGTTTGTCTGAGCTTGAATGCTCAAATTGGTGTGAGGAGGAGAGGGAGGAGGTGCCCTTTTATAAGGGAGGAGAGGGGCATCTTAGGAAAATATCAAAATATTATTTTATATTAAGGTCAAATTCGGTTTATAATGGTTAAAAATGGTCTTATTTCTAAGATAAAGTGGGTATGGGTCGAAATACTCTCATCCAATATGATTTAGACAAGTTTAGGTTATTATTTTAACCTTATCAATTAGATTTAACTCTAAGTTAAATAATTTAACTTTTACCGTGTCTTTTTGTTTTCTTACACTATATGGTTAATAAACTTACTATATGAAGCCAAACGAACCCCAAGTTGTTTATTATTAATATATCTATCCTTATATAAGTAATTTGGCCGAACCTTAGATTTTTAGGAATTAAATAACAATTAATAATATAATATTTGTTTTAAAAACTAATTTGTGTCAATTTTGACACTATTTGGTACATGATTTTTATGAAATTTCTAACAGAATGATAAGTTCGAACCAAGTTACTTTAATCAAAAATAACATGTCATATTGACCTAGAATATTAGTTTAAGTCATAAAAAGTCTCAAATTACATTTATTTGGGCATTTATAACATCAATTATGTTAATATTTTCTTAAAAAGGAAATTACTGCATCATCATTGTTTCATAAATAAATTAAATTATTTAAAGTATAAAAATTACAAATAAAATACCATTATGTAGGAAATATATTTATCTTTCTAATGAATATTTATAGTCGAAATTATATTATTCATAACCTTATATTAAAAATGTTTTAGTAAATAAACTTTGATTTTAACTCTTTTGACTCTTCTTTGAATTAAATAATAGTAAATGTCCTAATCTAATCCATGTGGGCCTAAATGATAATATTTTACACTTAAGGTTGTTTTTGGTCGAGATAAACTTGTCCAATAGGATTAGGACATGTGTTAGGGTAATATTAATATCATTTTTACCCTTAATAACCCTATTTACTTTTAACCGTGGTAAATAAAAGTAAAAAGTTACTATTCACCAAAAATTATTTTCATCTCATTGAACCACATTTTACTTACTGACATCAACTGTGTCTCTCGGATTTTTGAAATTCCATTAACAGAAGCGGTAAAATGATGATTTATGAAAAAATTAATTTTTTTAACTACCACTTAGTAGTTTCACTATTCATCAAAAATTGAAGTTTTTCAGAAAAATGCCAAAATTTCACCCTAAGATATAATAGATATTACGAATTCAAAAATGATTTATATTTTACAAAATTACAAAAATATAAGTTGCATTAATTAATTTTATAATTAATTTCCGTTGTCACAACAAATAGCGTGTTTTTAAGAGATTATAACTATCAAAAGATTAACACTTGTTTATGTCTGGTGTGAATGTGGAATTACATTCAGTGACAAACATTGTATTAAATTGTAAAAATATATTCTAAATATACATTAAAACCACTCAAATTAACAATTTATCACTATTAATTATTTTGATTAAAAAAGTTTTTTTTAATTAAAATTTAATAATTATCACTATTCATCAGAATATGAAAGTTATCCGAAAAGTACCAAAATTTCACCTTAGGCTAAATTCGATACTCCAAATCCAAAAATGATGTCCATTTTGAAAAATAAAATTTACAAAATTTCAAAAAGTGGTTATTACTATTCATAACGGCTAGTTTTAATAATATTTTAATAGCATATTGCTGTTTAGTGAAACTCGTTATTGCGTACTATACATGCTATCGAGGAAGGTCGCGATTGCGTGTAATGGAAGGCAACTCAAGGATGCGTGTTGTGAAATCTTCTTTTGGTGTAGCGTATAACACAAGACATTAATGAAATTAAAAAGAATATTTTTCATAAAATCTCGGGGTGTTACAGTCTTTATAATGAATAAGAGAAGAGATTTGTTAACAAATTTTCATGTATATATTGATTGTTACTAGATATAGGGGACCTTGATTATTCCTTGCGAAGAATCTTACATATTTTTATGAGATTCATAATATTATTTAATTCAGGTAGACTATGATCTAGGCTAATAGAAAATAACACATCTCATATGGTTTCCATGATTTGTTAATCAACTGAGGGAGTTACATCATCAATCACCTCCCTTGTGGTTTCAAGATATCAATATATGATTCATAAATATTTTTTATATTTATAACTGGATTATGAGGTGAAATTAATGATTAACATGTTTTTAGGTATAAATATTTTCTCAAGACCTCTTTGTCTCATGGATATAGTTGAGGTTGATGAATTGAATAAAATAGTTAGAAGACCATGAATCCAAAGGATTCATTATTTAATTTGAATATCTATGGGGTTCTCTAATTTTTTTAATAACAATGTGGGTGGGATAATTCCATTGTGAATTTATTATCATAATAAGTACTTAGTTGCCATTATATTTGAACCAATGGTTTTTTTGGAGCATTGTAATTGTGTTTGTTGATAATCACGGATGGTGTTTTAGTTGATTTGATGCTTCTTGGAGAATATTATTTTAATCCATCTTGAATGAATTTTCAATGATGACAATTATTTTTATTCTAGTTTAATTTATATTTGGATTAGTTTTGAGGATATTTTGAGAAGAATAGTGTGAGAACTAGAAAAATCTATACCACTATAATTATAAACATATTTTTTAATGGTTAGGTATGAGTAAATGTTATATTCCCTACACTCAAAAGAGTATATAAAATTTTTTAAGGGTTGGATAATAGTAACTCATAATAGAGAGGTCTATGTAAGAATATATATATTTTTTGGTAATGTTTTATAAGATAAATCTAAATTTCATAATTCTATATTATAAAAGTACCTAATTTATAAAGGATACAATTGTAAAGACCCGCAAATTTCAAGGAAATTTTTTTCTTAATTTTCTTTGGAATTTTACAAGAACGCAGCTTCAGACGGCACCTGATTCCGAGGCCCGGTGTGCCCGGAATCAATTTCCGAAGTTTGGCTCGGGTACGTTCAGTGAACGGACGAGCGGGTTTTTCTATCTTTTGAACCGGTGCCCGGAATCGAATTCTGAGGGCACCGATGAAATCGCAGCGCCGGTATTTGCTTAGAAACGCCTCTTCCGGAGTTGCGTTTGCTCAGACGTGGTTTTTAAATTTTACGGCTTTAAGTCAGAAATAAAATAAAGTTTGTGCGACAACTTTATTTTATTTCACTTAAGCTGCTTGGAAGCCACTTGAAGTCACTTAAAGACGGCTTGAACTGAGTTGAACTGGATAGGATGCTATCCAGAAATATCCTACCCCTTGGTAGGATATTTGTGCGGTGGGACCCGCACGAGCCCCGCCGTTTCTTTCGCTAAGTAACGCACCCGCGAAAACCCGTCAAAGTAACTGAAAAGTCAACCGACGCGTTTTCTTTAATTCTTAACAGACCATTTAATTGGGCGGTTTATTTCGTGAATTAAATGGACTGTTTCTTCGTGAATTAAATGGGTCGTTTCTTTCGTTGAATTAATTCAACGAATTGATGGATCGTTTCTTAACCGGTTTCGTGTTGGCATGTTTATAAAATAAGACCAACATAAAAATCCTTGGAAAGGATTTGAGAGAATCTTCGTTCCTCCACCCTCTCCGCGAAGAACGCGAAGAACGCGAAGAACGCGAAGAACGCGAAGAACGCGAAGAACGCGAAGAACGCCGGCGACCGGAATTCGACGACGCACACCAAGATCTGCGACGTCGACGAGATCTACCCGCGACGTTCTTCGGCGACGCCTCTTCTTCCGCGGCCGACCCTCGTTCGGCAACAAAGGTGAGAATCAGATCTTTTCTTCTCCCTTTTTAATTTCAATATCAACGGATTTAAACTAATTAAATCCGTTGATCTTGATCCGGAGATTGGCGACGCGACGAGCGATTCCGCGACGACGCGGCGATCTCCATCTTCCGCGACGAGCAATTCCGACGACGACGATAAAGTAAGGGTTGATTGGAATATTTTCCTTCCCGTGATTTATTTCTTTTAAAGTAAAGAAGCATGACCTTCGAACAATTTTAACATTTAAAATTGTTGTTGATTGTTTTATTGTTCCTCCCGTGGATTATGACTAACGCGGAGGGTGCGGGTCTAACGAACAAGACCCGGCAACCCTCCGCCGATCTATTTTGGTTGTGCGGATTTGGCGGACGTCGACAAACCGTGCGGCAAGGGCAATTTGTTGGCTCCGCAGTGAAGATCGTCCCCCGGGAGGAGCATCGGCGCAGACGGGAAAGAAATCGGGCCACCGGAGCATCTCCGGCGGCCCGCGGAAGGAGGCGGCGGCGCGGGTCGCCGGCGCGGCGGCGCCGGCGACCGGAGGCGGCGGCGCCAGGCGCGCCGCCGTGGAAACCTTCCGCCGCGGCTGAAGCCGCGGCGGCGGCGGCAGCCGGTTCCGCGGCCGCGCGGAACCGGGACGGACGCGGCGGCCCGGCCGCGTCCGCGTGACAGGCGGCCCCCCGCGGGGCCGCGGTTTCTCTCAAGCCGCGGGTTCAACCCCGCGGCGGCGGCTCTTCGGCCGCGCGGCCGAAGACCGAGCCGGCCGGTCCGGTCGGCCGGGCCGCGCCCAGGCCGGACCGGACCCGGCCGAGCCGGTTCGGGCCGGGTCGGGCCGACCCGGTTCGGGCCGACCCGGTTCGGCCGACCCCAGGGGGGGGGGTTCGGGCCGGGTCGCCCCGGGCCCAGTACCCCCGTTTCGGGCCCTCTACGGTCTTTCGCCCATATCTTGGGCCTGGGACCTCCGATTGACGAACCGTCAGCGGCTACGCGATCCTTGGATCGAGACGGTCGTTTCGGTATATTATACTCAAGGTTTCGGAAGACTTTGGGTTCGGCCGGGTTGGTTCGTACACGAAGCCAACCGGGCCCTCGGAGCGGAAACGCTCATAACTTGAGCTACGGACGTCCGAACGACGTACCGTCAGCTGTGGTAGTTTCCTCTAAGTGAGACGGAACTTTTGGCATACTCCGCCCGAGGATCGGATACAGGCGGAGTACGGTCGGGTTGGTTTTGCCCTAAAAACCAACCGGGCCCCTGGGACGAAAATGCCAATAACTCTCAGACCGGGCGTCCGATTGACGCGCCGTCTGTCGCGTTGAGATCCTGTTGTCGATACGGAACTTTTGGATACATCAAATTCGGACTACGTGTCAGTTGATGTATCAGCCCCTCGGCTCGTGGAGCGGACCCTCCTAAACGAGCTCGCTACGTGCGGGAACCCTAGCGCTGGCTGTGACCTCGACGACAGAGCAGAGATCCTCCGTGGACTGCGACGACGGCAGAGCAGAGATCCTCCGTGGACTGCGACGACGGCAGAGCAGAGATCCTCCGTGGACTGCGACGACGGCAGAGCAGAGATCCTCCGTGGACTGCGACGACGGCAGAGCAGAGATCCTTCGTGGACTGCGGCGACGACTGTGCAGAGATCCTCAGTGGACTGCGTCGACTACTGCACTCAGCGATCCCACGTGGATCAGTGCTTCAGGTTCTGTGTGAGCCCGATCCTCCGTGGGTCCTTACTACCGGTTCTGTGTGAGCCACTGCCTACAGGTTCTGTGTGAGCCCGATCCTACGTGGGTCTTTTTGCGGGGGTTAGTACCTATCGATCCTTCGTGGGTCCGACGACTGAGACGGATCAGTGATCGTCTTTGACGTCATCTGAAAAAGTATACCTGGTTGAGCTGAATCTTATGTTACTCTCCTTTGTGGATTGTGTTGAACCATCCTTTGTGGATTTACTGTTTACTCTCCTTTGTGGATTTGGGTCTTGCTTTCCTTTGTGGATTGAGTTGTTCTTGAGCTCGTGAGCAGAGCTAGAATTGGGGACTTAGGTATATGTATGGGCATATACCTAAGTCGAGTCAGATGTTACTTCGTGATTGCATCTTTCTTTTGTGCTATATCCTTTGTGGATTTCGAGAGACCTTCGGGGGTCTCGGGGTCCTTACTGAGTAGTTGTACTCACCCCTGCACGGGCTATGCCCGCACCTTGTTGTGTTGGTTGCAGACGACGGACAGCGCTGATCACGGTTGGGGCGTGGAGCAGGACGGTACCTGGAGGTGGACCACTGGGCGGGACGTGCTCGGAGCGGACGTGGGACCCGAGGAGCCTGGAGGCTATCTGTACCCACCCTTCAGGTGGGATTGCCAGTGGACGACACGAGGCCGCCGTCTTTTCTTCAGTTGCTGTTCTTTTTCTTTTCAGTTGTACTTTACAGTTGGGCTTGTATTTCCGGCCCCTTTACTTTTCTGCACTTTACTTTCCGCTTGCTGACTCTGTGTGGTTGTTACTTATAAAGGCAATGCCTTCCCTGTTTACTGGGATTTTACGCCTTGGTGCTAGTCGCCAGCCCCTGGCCTATGGAAGGCGGGCTTGGGGTAGTCACGGCACGGGCCCCGAGGACGGGTCGTGACAAATTGGTATCAGAGGCGGTCGGTTCTACCGCAGACTCTGATCGTCCTTTCTTTCTATGTGAAGCAATAGTGTTTAGTGTATTGAGTGTGGTTATCAGTTCAGGGAGCCCAGTGTTGGTGCGGCGGCCGACGTATCCGTACACCAGGACCCTGACTCCTGATTTCCGACTTAATGCATGAAAACATTGATTGCGTGTGTGTTTCAAGTTTTCTTTGTGATTACTTATGTCAGCTCACCGGGTATACTGATCTGCTTTATGAAAGTCTCAAGTTTTCCTTGTGATTACTTGTGCCAGCTCACCAGGTATACTGTTCTGACTGTGGTGCTCTTGTTCTCCTTTTCAGGATGGCCCCGCGACGACTGCCAGCTAGGGTTCCGAGTGTAGGGCGCGACGGCAGCCCACCGAGCGACGAGGCCTCGGTGCAGGGCCCTTTGCCAGCAGTGGCACCGGCGGTAGCCTTACCCGCCGAGCCACCGATGCTTCCAGTACCAGACGCCGACGATGCACGTCGCCTCAGGGCACTGCACGAGTTTCAGAGCCAGCGACCGCCCAGGTTTCGCGGTGAGGCGGACCCCCAGGCCGCCGAGGACTGGCTAGAGGCGGTGGTACGGATCTTCAGGCTAGTGAGGACACCAGCGGATCTCATGGTGATCCTCGCAGCGAGCCTCCTGCAGGCGGCGGCAGGACGATGGTGGAGCCTGATGCTCCAGGTTCACGATGAGGCATCCCTGCTCTGGACGGACTTCGAGAGCCTCTTCCGCTCTGAGTTCGTCCCGGCCACCCTCCGAGCGGTGCGCATCCAGGAGCTTCTCCAGCTGCGCCAGGGCAGCATGACGGTCGCTCAGTATGCGGCGAGGTTCACGGACCTATCTCGCTACTCGACCGACATGGTACGGGACCCCTTCTTCCGGGCCCGGACCTTCGAGCAGGGCTTGCGACAGGAGATTCGTGCGTCGCTGATCTCCCTCAGCATTCCGACCCAGGAAGGAGTGCTGGAGCGAGCCCTCCTGATCGAGAGCTTCCTGGCAGAGCCTTCTTCAGCGGCGAGACCTAGCGCAGGGCGGCAGGTAGCTGAGTCTTCGGCAGCAGGTAGCCGACGGATGACTCACGGGTCCAGGCAGACCAGACCCCCACGCAGACGGCCTCAGGACACCGGCTCAGCAGTACGAGGCACACAGCGGAGTGCCAGCCTTTCGAGAGGCAGGCTGTGCTACTCTTGCGGCGGGCAGGGTCACATGGCTCGTGACTGCCCGACTCGCCGATCAGAGGAGCAGCAGACGGTGGAGGGGCCACCCAGGCAGAGGCAGAGGGTCGACCGTGGCGGTCCGCAGGGAGGAGGCGGACGAGGCCGAGGAGCTGGCCGAGCAGCGGGTGGTGGGCGACGCTTTCAGGCTCTACCCCCACCACCACCAGGAGGGCCACCTCGACCACAGGGAGCCGGCGGGCAGGGACAGGCCCAGCTCCAGGCAGTGGAGGCCTACGACCCCGACATGCCAGAGATGATTCGAGGTACGATCTGTGTCTATTCCACCCTTGCTGCAGTACTTATAGACACAGGAGCGAGTCACTCTTTCATAGCCTCTGCCCTTGTTCGGAGCTCGGAGATTCCGACTGAGCCGTTGGCTCGATCCTTACGGCTAGAGACTCCTACGGGAGCAGACTCGACGATTACGCACTGGTGCCGGCAGTGTGAGCTTACTCTAGGAGGCGAGAGCTTCGGCTGGGATCTCCTTGTAGCGGCGTCGAGGCCTTACGACGTCATCTTGGGCATGGATTGGCTATCCACGGTTCATGCCCAGATCGACTGTTTTAGGCGCAAGGTACGATGTGTTCGTACCGACGGGAGCAGGTTTACCTTCACCGGCGAGAAGGGAACCTTTGCAGCACAGGATGGACTTCCGCGGAGGAGAGTGCAGCCCATCTCACATCAGTTGGCTAGCCTCATCCTAGGAGCAGTGGACGTGCGGAGTCCGGCTTTTCCTGCAGTGGTGGACCAGTACGTGGACGTCTTTCCCGACGACGTTCCAGGGCTACCTCCTCGTAGAGAGGTAGACTTTTACATCGACTTGTACCCCGGGACAGCCCCGATATCTACTCCAGCATATCGGATGGCCCCCGCCGAGCTTCGAGAGCTGCGGGTACAGTTGGAGGACTTGCAGAGCAAGGGGTTTATCCGACCCAGTGTTTCACCCTGGGCTTCCCCGATTTTGTTCGCCAAAAAGGCGGACGGGAACTTGCGACTTTGTGTCGACTATCGTCGCCTGAACCAGGTGACAGTGAGGAACAAGTATCCGCTGCCACGGATTGATGACCTCTTCGATCAGCTCAAGGGAGCGCGGTGGTTCTCGAAGATAGACCTCCGGTCAGGCTATCATCAGCTCAGAGTTCGAGACGAGGACGTGCAGAAGACGGCCTTCAGGTGTCGGTATGGCCATTATGAGTTCTTGGTTATGCCGTTCGGCGTAACCAATGCTCCAGCGGTGTTCATGAGCCTCATGAACAGGATCTTCCAGCCATACCTCGACCGATTTGTCGTTGTCTTCATTGACGACATTTTGGTATACTCGACGACTGAGGAGGAGCATGCCTACCACCTGCGAGTTGTGCTAGACACACTCCGAGAGCACCAGCTTTATGGCAAGCTCTCAAAATGCCAGTTCTGGTTACGTGAGGTCCATTTCTTGGGGCACGTCATTTCTGAGGCGGGAGTTGCAGTGGATCCCGCGAAGATCGAGGCAGTGCTAGCTTGGGAGCCACCCAAGAGCGTGACAGAGGTGCGGAGCTTCTTGGGCCTAGCGGGATACTATCGGAGATTCGTGCCAGACTTCTCCAGAGTTGCAGCACCACTCTCAGCCTTGACGAAGAAGGGGAAACCCTTCGTGTGGTCAGACAGATGTCAGCAGAGCTTCCAGGAGCTGAGACAGAGATTGACCAGCGCACCTATCTTGAGGTTGCCTGAGGAGGGAGTTGGGTACGTAGTTTACTGCGACGCATCAGGGACTGGACTCGGGTGCGTCCTGATGCAGGAGCGGGCCGTGATCGCCTACGGATCACGTCAGTTGAGGCCGCATGAGCAGAACTACGCCACTCATGACCTGGAGTTAGCAGCAGTGGTCTTCGCTCTGAAGACTTGGCGGCACTATCTGATGGGCGAGCGCTTCACAGTCTTTTCTGACCACCAGAGTCTTAGGTATATCTTCTCTCAGAAGGACCTGAACCTGAGACAGCGGAGATGGCTTGAGTTCCTCCAGGACTATGACTTTGAGATAGTCTATACTCCTGGGAAGGGGAACGTGGTAGCCGATGCCCTCAGCAGGAGGACGGGCATTCAGCTGCTTGAGGAGGCGACGGAGCAGCTAGCCTCCTTGCAGATATCCTTCGTGGATAGAGACGGAACAGCCTTTCTTCAGTCTCTCACAGTCTCTCCTCCACTTCTACAGCGGGTCAGAGAGGCTCAGCGTGGGGACGCTGACTGTGAGACCCGGCGTGCACTGATATCCTCAGGTCAGGCGCCTGATGGTTTCTCCCTTGGAGCAGAGCACGACATCCTTTTCAGAGGACGTACCTTCGTACCAGTCGCTTTACGAGAGGAGGTGCTGAGAGAGTTTCACACTTCTCCCTTGGCGGTACATCCCGGAGTGGCGAAGATGTACCAGGATCTCAGGCGACAGCACTGGTGGCCGGGTATGAAGAAAGCTGTGGCAGAGTTCGTTTCACGATGCCTCACCTGCCAGCAGGTGAAGGCAGAGCACCAGGTACCAGCAGGTTTGGTACAGCCCTTGGAGGTCCCGGAGTGGAAGTGGGACGGCATATCTATGGACTTCGTGACTGGACTTCCACGCACTTCCAGAGGTCACGACTCCATTTGGGTGATTGTCGACCGACTCACCAAGTCGGCACACTTCTTACCCATCAGAGAGCAGGGCTCAGTAGAGAGCTTGGGACGTCTTTACGTCCAGGAGATCGTACGGCTTCACGGTGTGCCATCGTCTATCGTCTCCGATCGAGATGCTCGTTTCACTTCCAGGCTTTGGAAGGGGTTGCAGGGGGCGTTCGGGACGCGGCTCCATCTGAGCACAGCCTTCCACCCTCAGACGGATGGACAGACGGAGAGGACCATACAGACACTCGAGGACATGCTCCGTGCATGTGTTCTCGACTTTGGTCGCAGCTGGGAGGACCACCTACCCTTGGTGGAGTTTGCGTACAACAACAGCTACCACTCCACCATCGGGATGGCACCATACGAGGCGTTGTACGGCAGACCCTGCAGATCACCGTTGTGCTGGACAGACCCTGGGGAGTCAGCACTCGTGGGACCAGAGATGGTCCGAGCCACGACAGAGAAGGTCCAAATCATCCAGGAGAGGATGAGGACAGCTCAGAGCCGGCAGAAGTCATATGCTGACAGGAGGCGGAGGCCACTAGAGTTCGAGGATGGCGACCACGTCTTTTTGCGTGTCTCACCTCGACGTGGTTTACGGAGGTTTGGCCGAGGCGGCAAGCTGTCTCCCCGCTTCATCGGGCCTTTCCAGGTCCTCAGCAGGATAGGAGAGGTGGCTTATCGCCTGGCTCTACCACCTCAGTTGCACCGGGTGCACGACGTCTTCCACGTGTCTCAGCTGAGGAGATACGTGCACGACCCGACGCACATCATCGACTTTGGGGAGCTGGACGTGGACGATGGGGCGACTTTTGCGGAGGTTCCAGTGGAGATTGAGGATCGACAGGAGCGGGTCCTACGTGGGCGGTCGATTCCTCTTGTGCGCGTCAGATGGCAGCACGGGAACCTCCAGGAGAGCACTTGGGAGCGGGAGGCTCAGATGCGTGCTCAGTACCCCCATTTGTTCCCCTAGTTTTGATGTATCTTTACGGGGACGTAAAGCCCTGAGGTGGGAGTAATGTAAAGACCCGCAAATTTCAAGGAAATTTTTTTCTTAATTTTCTTTGGAATTTTACAAGAACGCAGCTTCAGACGGCACCTGATTCCGAGGCCCGGTGTGCCCGGAATCAATTTCCGAAGTTTGGCTCGGGTACGTTCAGTGAACGGACGAGCGGGTTTTTCTATCTTTTGAACCGGTGCCCGGAATCGAATTCTGAGGGCACCGATGAAATCGCAGCGCCGGTATTTGCTTAGAAACGCCTCTTCCGGAGTTGCGTTTGCTCAGACGTGGTTTTTAAATTTTACGGCTTTAAGTCAGAAATAAAATAAAGTTTGTGCGACAACTTTATTTTATTTCACTTAAGCTGCTTGGAAGCCACTTGAAGTCACTTAAAGACGGCTTGAACTGAGTTGAACTGGATAGGATGCTATCCAGAAATATCCTACCCCTTGGTAGGATATTTGTGCGGTGGGACCCGCACGAGCCCCGCCGTTTCTTTCGCTAAGTAACGCACCCGCGAAAACCCGTCAAAGTAACTGAAAAGTCAACCGACGCGTTTTCTTTAATTCTTAACAGACCATTTAATTGGGCGGTTTATTTCGTGAATTAAATGGACTGTTTCTTCGTGAATTAAATGGGTCGTTTCTTTCGTTGAATTAATTCAACGAATTGATGGATCGTTTCTTAACCGGTTTCGTGTTGGCATGTTTATAAAATAAGACCAACATAAAAATCCTTGGAAAGGATTTGAGAGAATCTTCGTTCCTCCACCCTCTCCGCGAAGAACGCGAAGAACGCGAAGAACGCGAAGAACGCGAAGAACGCGAAGAACGCGAAGAACGCCGGCGACCGGAATTCGACGACGCACACCAAGATCTGCGACGTCGACGAGATCTACCCGCGACGTTCTTCGGCGACGCCTCTTCTTCCGCGGCCGACCCTCGTTCGGCAACAAAGGTGAGAATCAGATCTTTTCTTCTCCCTTTTTAATTTAAATATCAACGGATTTAAACTAATTAAATCCGTTGATCTTGATCCGGAGATTGGCGACGCGACGAGCGATTCCGCGACGACGCGGCGATCTCCATCTTCCGCGACGAGCAATTCCGACGACGACGATAAAGTAAGGGTTGATTGGAATATTTTCCTTCCCGTGATTTATTTCTTTTAAAGTAAAGAAGCATGACCTTCGAACAATTTTAACATTTAAAATTGTTGTTGATTGTTTTATTGTTCCTCCCGTGGATTATGACTAACGCGGAGGGTGCGGGTCTAACGAACAAGACCCGGCAACCCTCCGCCGATCTATTTTGGTTGTGCGGATTTGGCGGACGTCGACAAACCGTGCGGCAAGGGCAATTTGTTGGCTCCGCAGTGAAGATCGTCCCCCGGGAGGAGCATCGGCGCAGACGGGAAAGAAATCGGGCCACCGGAGCATCTCCGGCGGCCCGCGGAAGGAGGCGGCGGCGCGGGTCGCCGGCGCGGCGGCGCCGGCGACCGGAGGCGGCGGCGCCAGGCGCGCCGCCGTGGAAACCTTCCGCCGCGGCTGAAGCCGCGGCGGCGGCGGCAGCCGGTTCCGCGGCCGCGCGGAACCGGGACGGACGCGGCGGCCCGGCCGCGTCCGCGTGACAGGCGGCCCCCCGCGGGGCCGCGGTTTCTCTCAAGCCGCGGGTTCAACCCCGCGGCGGCGGCTCTTCGGCCGCGCGGCCGAAGACCGAGCCGGCCGGTCCGGTCGGCCGGGCCGCGCCCAGGCCGGACCGGACCCGGCCGAGCCGGTTCGGGCCGGGTCGGGCCGACCCGGTTCGGGCCGACCCGGTTCGGCCGACCCCAGGGGGGGGGTTCGGGCCGGGTCGCCCCGGGCCCAGTACCCCCGTTTCGGGCCCTCTACGGTCTTTCGCCCATATCTTGGGCCTGGGACCTCCGATTGACGAACCGTCAGCGGCTACGCGATCCTTGGATCGAGACGGTCGTTTCGGTATATTATACTCAAGGTTTCGGAAGACTTTGGGTTCTGCCGGGTTGGTTCGTACACGAAGCCAACCGGGCCCTCGGAGCGGAAACGCTCATAACTTGAGCTACGGACGTCCGAACGACGTACCGTCAGCTGTGGTAGTTTCCTCTAAGTGAGACGGAACTTTTGGCATACTCCGCCCGAGGATCGGATACAGGCGGAGTACGGTCGGGTTGGTTTTGCCCTAAAAACCAACCGGGCCCCTGGGACGAAAATGCCAATAACTCTCAGACCGGGCGTCCGATTGACGCGCCGTCTGTCGCGTTGAGATCCTGTTGTCGATACGGAACTTTTGGATACATCAACTTCGGACTACGTGTCAGTTGATGTATCAGCCCCTCGGCTCGTGGAGCGGACCCTCCTAAACGAGCTCGCTACGTGCGGGAACCCTAGCGCTGGCTGTGACCTCGACGACAGAGCAGAGATCCTCCGTGGACTGCGACGACGGCAGAGCAGAGATCCTCCGTGGACTGCGACGACGGCAGAGCAGAGATCCTCCGTGGACTGCGACGACGGCAGAGCAGAGATCCTCCGTGGACTGCGACGACGGCAGAGCAGAGATCCTTCGTGGACTGCGGCGACGACTGTGCAGAGATCCTCAGTGGACTGCGTCGACTACTGCACTCAGCGATCCCACGTGGATCAGTGCTTCAGGTTCTGTGTGAGCCCGATCCTCCGTGGGTCCTTACTACCGGTTCTGTGTGAGCCACTGCCTACAGGTTCTGTGTGAGCCCGATCCTACGTGGGTCTTTTTGCGGGGGTTAGTACCTATCGATCCTTCGTGGGTCCGACGACTGAGACGGATCAGTGATCGTCTTTGACGTCATCTGAAAAAGTATACCTGGTTGAGCTGAATCTTATGTTACTCTCCTTTGTGGATTGTGTTGAACCATCCTTTGTGGATTTACTGTTTACTCTCCTTTGTGGATTTGGGTCTTGCTTTCCTTTGTGGATTGAGTTGTTCTTGAGCTCGTGAGCAGAGCTAGAATTGGGGACTTAGGTATATGTATGGGCATATACCTAAGTCGAGTCAGATGTTACTTCGTGATTGCATCTTTCTTTTGTGCTATATCCTTTGTGGATTTCGAGAGACCTTCGGGGGTCTCGGGGTCCTTACTGAGTAGTTGTACTCACCCCTGCACGGGCTATGCCCGCACCTTGTTGTGTTGGTTGCAGACGACGGACAGCGCTGATCACGGTTGGGGCGTGGAGCAGGACGGTACCTGGAGGTGGACCACTGGGCGGGACGTGCTCGGAGCGGACGTGGGACCCGAGGAGCCTGGAGGCTATCTGTACCCACCCTTCAGGTGGGATTGCCAGTGGACGACACGAGGCCGCCGTCTTTTCTTCAGTTGCTGTTCTTTTTCTTTTCAGTTGTACTTTACAGTTGGGCTTGTATTTCCGGCCCCTTTACTTTTCTGCACTTTACTTTCCGCTTGCTGACTCTGTGTGGTTGTTACTTATAAAGGCAATGCCTTCCCTGTTTACTGGGATTTTACGCCTTGGTGCTAGTCGCCAGCCCCTGGCCTATGGAAGGCGGGCTTGGGGTAGTCACGGCACGGGCCCCGAGGACGGGTCGTGACAACAATTGATTAGAATCACAAAAAAGGTTGTACACATGATAAATTTTCATCTCACATATGAAAAAAATATTAGTTTTCAAGACTAGTTATTATAAACAGATACAATATGAGAGGGAGTTGAATCCGGGTGTGGCCCAAATTAATCTTTTTATTTAACTACTTTGATTATCTTTCATGATCTTGTTATTGTTCAAATATGAACATTGTTCAACCTGTAATTCTTGACTTCAAATTTACCCAAAAAAATAAAATTTTTAAAAGAGGTAAATTAATACTATAACATAAATATTTGACTTGATTAATAAAAAGGGTTATGCCTAAGGGGAAACCACTAATCAGTTGTTGATCTTCCAAAATCCACTAATTATCTTTTCTAGTTGTGTATATTATAATTTTTCTACCATAGTGACTATTTTACAAACTCGTATCCTTTAAAAGAGTTATGGTTTTGAAACTCCTTTACAATGTCATATTTCTTCATCCTCAATCACATATAGTGCTTTAGTGAAGGATATTATATACTATACAGAGTTATAGGTTTTTCCATGATCTTGAAATTTGGTAGATCCAGGATTCATATTCAACTTAGGAGTGACCCAATCTAAGTTGGACACACAGCCTCAAGAGCCTATCCATGAATTCCTGAGGTTGTTGACTAGTAATGAGGGCTTAGGGTGTGTTTTTGGGGAGACTATTCCCTCATTACTAGATTGAATCCCAATGGATAAATATGATAATTGAATGTAACTAGAAATAGTTGTATAAGTAAGTAGATGGATTACTGGAAAAAGGAAAGACCAATAATAACAAAGAAAACTCGTATAAATTATAATAATTTTAAAATTTTTATGGTGATATGTTATGTCCCTACAAATTTGAAAAAGATGATACAAATAAGAATACATGAATACAATTAAAAATTATAAAAAGAATCAAAACCTATCCTAGGAATTACGAGCTCCAACTTGGTCATATGCTACCATATCCATACTAAGAAATCATTAAATCATGTGTCTGAAGAAATACAAATTCTATTTTCCACACATTCATACATATATTCTACATTGGTCTCAATGGAGGCCCAAATAGGGTGAGAGATAAATATTAACATGCCACAACCAACTTTGTCTATAAAATCATGTTCATGTGATATAACCTGAAACAATTTTCAGCCATTCCTATATAAAAGTAAAATAGTATAGTAATATAAACACCCAAGTACCTACTTATACCATTATCTACTCTATAAACATGTAACCAGATCATTTTTCAATTAAGTTCATCTTTACATAATTAATACACATGAGGCACAACCAGCACTGACATCACATTTTGATATTAATATTAATGTTTCTATGATATAACAAGGAAACCTGTAATATAATTATTAATTAAATGGGTCCTAGGTATCAAACAAGGAATTCAATACCACAAGGGTCTCCAAATCAATATTAACTATAGCCTAACTAAAGGGTAATAGTGTAATCCGAGAAGTATCATCCCAGGAATTCTGGTGGGAAAAAATCCCTCAAGGCATCATGGAAGTATTTTTGAGGTGATTGTGTTTGTTGACAAAGTGAACATATATGTTGTGATTGTTGAAAATGAAAACCATGACATAAAAATTTGTTGAAAAAGGGAATTTCATGGTGTAATGTCAAGTTCAATAGATGTGGTCAACGATCCATGTTTGATTCAAGAACTTCGACAAAGAGATGGATAATCTGGAGGCGGTACAAAAGGAAAAGATACATGGTGGCGCTGTTTTCCAGTGTTTGCAAAATTTTTGGTACTGAAAATTGACAAATGAAGAAAAGTGTTTTTCGAAGAGGGACTTGCGCGAAGAGGTCTTAGAGTATAGAAAACGTGTGCACCATATGTTTTTTAAGATCAGAACATCAATTTATGGCAAAGAGATAAGTGTCACGCAAGTATTGAGTTGGTCGCGCAGGTGACTTGTGCGCCGAAGAATGGACTTGTGCACCAGTGCCTAGGTGGATTGGAAACTTGAGCACCTATGGTTTTTCAAGATCCCAAGACCAAAATATTCAAAAGTCAAGAGGTTCACGCAAATTTGGAAGTGGGTCGCGCAAATGACTTGCAGGGACATGAGACTTGTGTGCCGATACTTGCGCGTCGAGGGGTGACTTGTGCGCCGTCGCGTAGGGTATTCAAAATGCCTATAAATACTAGACCACCCCTCCTCATTTCTCACCGGAGTTCAAAACATTGAAGATTAAGAGCTCCCAACGCGTAGGTGTGGTGGTGATGCAAGTGGTGGTGTGTCGCGCAAGTGGGACTTGTGTGCTAGTGTGAGAATTTTCACGCCGGTTGGTAGTTGCGTGCCACTGTTGGTTTGGGCGTAAAAGAAAGTTAGTTGCATAAGTTTGGAGTTGAGGATGCTTATGTCGCACAAGTGTGTGAGGTGGACTTGCGCCCTAGTTGTGACTTGCACGCCGATACTTGTGCGCCGATATTGACTTGCGCGCCATGTAAAGTTTATTTCCAGTAGTGATTTTCGGGCTGCGTGGAAGCTGGAAGTCTGCCCGATATATTTGGTGCAAAGATAGATTCATCTATAGGTGAAAGTTGGGCTTCAATAGAGCATCTACACAAATTTAAATATGAATTCCTTCATGAAAATGAAGAGACCTACAAGTCTATAAACTGTGAGTGATTCCTTCCAGAGCAGTGAGCAAGGGAAGAGAAAGAAGGTGATCCTCTCCATCGGTAGTGAGCTAGAGAGAGAGAAATTGGAAGTCACCCTTGGGAAAGCAGTGAGCTGACCCTAAACATTGTAAAGGAAGTGAGAAAAGGGCATATATGTGATCTATCCCGAACCTTTGTATCCACATCTAGTGAAGAATAGTGGAATTTTGTACGACCGGCAACTTGTCGGTGTATGCTCCTTGGACGTAGCCTAGTGAGGGTGAACCAAGTAAAAATCTTTGTGTCTGCCTGCTTACTTCCTTGCATTGCATTTAAAGAAACATCATCTGATAAAGAAGAAAATTAGAGATCATAATAAACACACAAGTGCAAACAAAGTGACCCTTGTACTAAAGAGGTCAAGATCCAGTGGGACATGAAGAACTTTGGAAAAGAATATCCATACCCTGATTCACCCCCCCCCCCTCTCAGGGTATATAGGCCCATATTGGTCCTAAAAAATTTCGTAATATTATTATTTAACTGATTCCAAGTAACACTTCTAATTTAAAATTGGATAAGCTATGGTTAAACCCAAGGGTATAACCAAGGAATCTCATGTCTGTGGAAGCCACACTGGATCCAAGGAGTATACTGAGGGAATCTAGTAATAGTAAATGAGTGATCCTGCACTATCATACCATTAATCCACTAATAGAAGAGGATTGTGCTCCATGGTTTCTCTCAACCAAGGCAACTGGAATCCTTGAATCAAAATGGCATCCTTGAGAGCTCAAGGCATTCCCTCGAGACTAAAAGGCGACCACAAGTCAAAAAACCACTATCATAATGATGCCAATGAATATATGTAACAACGAACCTTGCATTTAATTTAATTATTTAATTATGCCTTTCAAAAAAATACTACCATTTAATAAGTCAAGGTTCAAGGCATTTCCTTTCATTATTAGGAAAAGGATAAGAGGAATTCAATTATCAAATTATATTAATAAATCATAATAATTAAATTAGGTTCATTCTAATACATTCTATAATAAGTTTAAAGGGTTGTTACAAATATGAAAAAAACATTCATTTCATTGAAGTTGGTCAATTCGTATATATACAATATAATTTCTATGTACATTTACAATTGATTAATCAAATTTAAGAACATACCTTTGGCAGTTCAAGTGTATAACATACATGATACATTCCATTTAACTATTAAAAATATCTTTAGTATAAGAGTGATTACCATTAGGCTGGTCAAGCTCAAGCACACCCAAACGGTGGCTCAAACATGTCAAAACACTAAAAACTCAATTATGGTAAATCATCCTACATGTAGAGTTTGATGTTTTGGATGTAACCACCAATATTGAATGACATATATATCATGGGTCTTAGAAAAAAGTCCTAATGACTACAAGTATGAAATATAAATTTAATAGATGTTGCTCGATGAAATTTCCATGATGATATAAAAATTTATAAAACATAGAAAATTAAGAGATGATTTATAAACCCCAACCTTAGGATTATATGACTATCCTTGTCTAGTATCAGTCTTCAGTTCATCCTGGATTGGAGTAGATTTGAAGAATGTATCAATGACCTAAAATTGGGGAATATTATCTGGTATCTAAATAGGAAAATATATAGGAAGAATTATGAAGAATGATTAAAAAGGAATAGAAACCATACTAGTGTGGATCCCCTGAGAAGAACAGAGATTGATTTGGAATTTGGATGGACACATAAGCTTGGTTCCTGGATTATTCTTGAAAAATATTTCAAAAAGGATAGGGGAGGGTGCTTTTTTCACTTAAAAACCAAAAGGAATAATGGTTTAATTTAAAAGATCATTTAACATTAAAATTTTAAATTCACCCAAAATTTACTACTACATGGTTTGGCCACACAGTTTTTCCAAACATGTAAAAATATTTCACAATCATCTTTTGGGAGGATAATCTGTATGGTTAGGTTGCATGATTATGTAAATTGTGTTTCAACCCTTTGAAATGCCTTTGTAATTTATCTTCAACATTTAACATGTATGTTTGGGCCATGTTTCATGATTAATAAAATCATACACCCTATTCCAACCCACTTTCAATACCTATCAGGTTTATAAAAATAGTGCAACCTACCATGCATGGTATAAAAAAACCATGTGATTGGAATTATTCACCCTAAAATGTTGGGTTACAAGATCCAAAAAAACCCTAAAACCCCATAATACCTTTACAAACTCATTGTGAATCCATTTTAGGTCTATAAAAGGGAATTAGACATAAATTTTAAGGATCCATACCTACGTCAAAAGTCAAGTTCTTACAGTATTCCCCTATTAAACAAACTTGAACATGAGCTCACATTCCAAGGGTGGTGAAGCATTATATGAGAACAAATCTAGCCACTAAGCACATACATCTACCTCCAACTCCCAACCCTCATCCTGTACACAGCCATGTATCCATAGAATCTATACTAGAGGGGAATACCGGCCTCGAAGAGCCTTCGTTCTGTAGTTAATGATTCATATATGATACTCCTAAAATGATGCATCGAAATCTAGATAATCATACATGTGATAAAAATTATGAAAAGGGTCATCATGATAATGGTGAAGATACGAAACATGGAAGACATTGTGTCTGGCATGGTAACTCTGAGTTGTAAACAACAGATTGGCTACTAGACCCACTCTATCCATGATATGAAACTGTGGAAAAAAATCATGTTGACAGCATCCCTTTCCTATGTATCCATCTATTCCCTATCCTAGGAGACAGACTTAGGTAAACATGATCCCGAACCTCTTACTCTAAAGTTCATCGACGGTGATCAACATATGATTTATGTCTACACTGGGTAGAATACATAGACTTTCGAATCGGCTGAACCTATTCTAATGTCTCTTGCATGAAACGAGGACCTATTAGGCCTAGTTCTCATGCCCTTAGTCAGTACATTGATGAAAAGTATGGCCAATCCTATAAGGAATGAAATTGATCCCTCAGAATTATCACCTAGAAGCTATTATTATAGGCGTAGTCAATAATATGGATATTATTCTCCAATGAACCTCTGAAGAAAATGAATAATTCTTATGGCATGTCCTCCAGAACATATTTCATCCATTCTTATTATCCATTGGTCATAGGGTGAAAGTATTTTCTTAGAATAACCTATGTTCCTATATCCTTAAGAAACCCCTATTAGAATCATGACATGAATTGAACATCCCTATTCGAAATGATAGTATGGGGGACCCTATGTAGTCTTATGATCTCATAGACATACAATATTTGTAGCACATCAACTGAGAAAGATTCCTGGATATGAATGAATTGGGAAACTTTTTCAACCTATTAATAATTACCAATAGTGTGTATCTAAAAAAATAAAACCTTAGTAAACCAACAGTGAAGTCCCTGCAAACATCTTCTCATTTCCATTACGGGACTAGAAGTGGCTCTAACAAGCCTAAAAGTATTTGTATCTCCTTCATCATCTGTGGATTGGTGGAACAGTTAGTGAATAATCTTGGGATATCATGTTTCATTCCTGTTAACCATCACTGGCACCACATTTCTCAATACATTTTGGAGACTCCTCGATGAAATCCCACTCAGATGTTTGGGACTCTCTCATCAATTCATCTCTCATATCTAAAGGAACTAAGACATCTCTATGAATATATTAGATTTTATCTCTATCCACAAACCAATCCTAATGCGGGTCATCTCTTGATATACAGTCACAACATGACCTAAAAATTTTATACACATAACCTTATCATGGAGTTAAGAGGTAACTATAAAGGTTGATAGGTAAGACTACTCATGACTATCAGGATACATCAAATACATATCAGAAAATAAGGACGATTAATTTTCATTCATCACTAGATTATCATATAATCTAGCCTCGAGTTTTCTTACTCATCACATTAGCATCTATATTGACATTTCCGGGAATATAGGAAAGTTTAAAATCGATGGAATGATGATATTCAACACATATACACTATCTGAGATTTAAGTCACACTATGAAAAGATATATTTGATGTTATTTTGTTCCTTATACACCAGAAATCACTCAACCAATTGAGAGTATCTCCATCAACCTATGGCGTGGGAATCAGCTGCAATCGTATAGTTTTTCATTGGGTAATTTCTATCATGAGGCCTCAATTTTTGAGATTCGTATGCAAAAAATTTATCCTTCTACATTACCACTACTCCTAAGATTATTCCTAATACATCATAGAACATTATATAGTGTCTACCTGGATCTAGAGAAATCTGAATTGATGTCAAGACAAGCATATCGTTTAGCTCTTAATATAATTTCTCACAATCTCTGGACAATAGAAACATGAATCCCTTATGTGTAAGACCATTAAAAGATAAATTAAGGATCGATAATTCCTGCTTAAAATGCCTGTAATAACAAACCATCCCTGAGAAACTCTGTATATGAAACAAGTTATTTGGTTTCTCCCAGGAAACCAGATCACTCATATTATCTATGACAATGAAAGCTCTGGATTTTTAGACAATATGACCGAAGAAGTGACCTTTGTCAATCCATAAGTGATACAGAACAATATTTTCATTAATCTTATGTTGTATCATTGTAGTCAAAATTATATCAAGGTTATTATCATGGCCTATTAGAGTGTGATAATACACTAAGATGTCATCCAAAAATACTATGAAAATGGAATCCAAATAGGGATGAAAATCTCTATTCATCAAATCCATGAAAACACCACGTGTGTTCGTAAGACTGAAGGGAATTATTAGTTACTCATATAGAACAAACCTTCTATGGAATGTTGTATGAGTTATGTATGACATCCTCACTCACACTTGATGATATCCTAATCAAAATATGTTCTTCGATAACACACTAGGTCACCAAAGATCGTCAAAGAGATCATCTATTCAAGTCAGTGGATAATAGTTCTTGACCGTAAGCTGGTTCAACCGTCTGTAATCAATGCATAGATGAATGGTACCATCTACTTTCCTTGTGAAAATCATAGGAAACCCCCAATAGGATGTTCTAGGTCATATAAAACCTTTATCCTCTAAGTCCTCTAATGGTATATTGAGATCCTTGAGCTCAGTAAGTGCCATCCTCTACAGAGGAATGGACATTGAAGACACTCCCAAAATGATATCAATAATTAATCTACCTCTCTCTTATGAGTCAATCCAAAAAAAAACCTTTTGAAATTTATCCCTAAATTATTATATTATCATAGTTAAATCATCTTGGTTTAAATAATCATCCTATGTGAATAGATTGATAATTTGGGCGGTCCCTCTACATGTCCCATGATGCTTTGGTCCATCTATACTATCCTAGACATCTCAATCATCCTTATATAGATAAATACATCCCTCCGGTGATGTAAATGATGCCATTCAGTGATAGGAGTCTATAAATCCATGATACAGAGCCAAACTATCCATTCGAGGAATGGGGTTGAATCCAGTCATCTCAAGAAAAAAAGGTCCCATAAGAAAAACTAATTTCCTACCTCAAGGGGATGTCCCTTCACTAGAATACGCCCCCGGGTAAATCTCTTAATGGTGTATATTGAGTCATTAAACCATAATAATAATGTATTTTTATCCAAAGTATTTCCATAATAGATAATAAGATAAAATAACGTGAATAACATGTATCAAATAAATAAGATATTGTAGATGATTCTATGAGAATAACACCTCAAAATTTAGATGGTCCTAAAGACTGATAAACGAGTATCTATTGTAGTGCATGCAGTTGACTTGATCCATGACCATATGCAACAGTAATACTACCATGATATAAACTAATCTACTTGAACTACTGGGGATTAGGAGTCTCGCTACCATAACCTCGACCTTATCCTAAACTCGTCCTATCGGTGCTACTCCAACTCCCCTCCTGATGCAGTGTACAAGAATGTACACCTGAAGGTGGAGGTGGGTTGGAATATATTACACTATAATATGAGGGAAAGGACCAACATAATATCTAATGATGTCCAATATATCCACAAGCTCGGTACTCCAGAGCATATTTATCACACTGAGGATGAAATTTTCCCTATCATCCACAGTATTGACACACTATGGAGCTACCTAAACGAGTAATTTGGATTGCACTAACCTAATGGAAAACCTCAAGATATATATTTCTACTATATGAGGAACTACTATCCTACCTCAGCATCGGTCCTCTATGCCCGGTACTATCCCCATACCTCATGTTGATCTCAGTGATACAATCCGGATTGAGTATTTTAGAAAAATTTTGAAGGAGAAATACATTGACTTGAGTACGGATGGAATACACAAGACCATCCTCAAAGAATAACACATGTGAAAGAAAATCATTTTTTAGAAGTGGTAAAAACCACTATAACTTATTGAATCATTCTGAATACTTTATAACTAACATAAGACCATGATCTAGAATCCAAAACTCTATGGATCTTTCTGCTCTCAGTGTTAGTGGAATGAAATAATCATAGAGGGTAGTCTAGAATTCAGCTACTATCATTCCATGATGGAAACATTCTTAGGTAACTACATCCCAACCACACTTGAAAGAATTGTGTAGCATGAAAGAAGCAACCTTAACCCTCCATTTTAGAGGTGTGTTTGGGTGCTCAGAAGTAGGAAAGGTGGCCTCTAGCCATGACATAGCCGCCTACAAGCTGCCATCCCTTGATAATGTTAGAGGTTGCTACATCTATAATTCCATTGTAAGATCATCCATCGTAGGTACAAGACGTGAAGCACCATGCATTATCTTAATCCGATGAAGGAAAAAATCACGAGCTTGGGTTTTTGTTCCTTATTCAGTTGCAAAAGGCGTTATCTCATGTGGTACTCCTAGAGGTAATATTTGAAACTCATGGCCCACCACATTGGAAGCATGAACATCACCACCCTCCTAGAACATGACATGAACACATCATAATGGGTTTTATCTACATATTCCAATAACATGCCTCCTAAAATGCTATAAGAATATAGATATAAACTGTATAGGATACTGAACATATTAAAGGGACTAATACCAATGGAATTCTACCCCAATTACTTTCATAGAAGTCCAGGTATTTGTAATTGATCATGTATTAGTACTAGGTGTTCTATTAGATGAAGGTTCATCTTTACGTTGCCTCATCATTTAATGGAAACCATTTCATTCATTTCACATTTAATTTCTATTTTCACTCTGTTACCATTCATAAACATGACAAAATGGGGTAAATACATGTAACCATTACATTTTAGAATCCATTATTCACAATTAAAATTTGTCTCTGCTTATAATATATATCATATTTTATTTAAAATTGATCATTATTCCTAGTGAATTAGGTCCCATACTCTTTATCACTGAAAATGATACCCATTTGATTTTAATCTAACGGATTGGCTCAATAAATTACCTATTCCAACTCACGAGGTCCCATAAAACCTCATCAATTGAAAACAACAATCACTCAATTTCATCCAGGGAAAATCACAGACTTACTATAACTACCAAAACATTTATCAATAATCATAATCATATAATGAAATTAATATCAGTGAAACTCACCTATATAGCATGAAAATATGCAAGAAATATGATTTCTAGGTGGCTATGATGATTCATGTACCAATGAATCATTCCATCTTATCATCGGTCTAGGTATGAAATAATATTTAAATTAGAATAATAACCAAAAATACCACATAACATGTGTTTCACCCAATAGAGAAATTATATCAACTATTATAGGAATAAATAACCATTATAATTCTGAAAACTGGTCATTTACCGCAAACAAGGGTTCACGACACCTAAGAATAGATTTGGACAAATTCCAAATCATTCCTAACCTCTAATATATTGTCCCCAAATAGTAAAGAAAGAAATTAACTCATTCGATACCACTTTGTGACATCTCAAAACCCAAAACCACTTAAGAGTGCCCTGAGCCCAGTTCGCCACATGGCCTCAAGAGCATCTCCATGAATGCCAGAGGCAATCGTCTAGCGAGGAGGGTCTAGATTGTGTACATGACTATTCCCACATTACCAAAATAAATCATAGTAGATAAATATGATCAAATATAGTCAATATCAAATGTATAATAATTAAATAGATGGCATAGTAGAAAGATAAAAGATCAACAATAACTAAAACAACTGGGATAATTGATAATAATATAAAAAATATGATTATGATATATCATGTCACTATAAAGCTGGAAAATGTTGATAAAAAGTAGTATACAAGAATGATATACAAATATATAAAAATGTTATCTTAAAATATCTCAAGCATCCTGAGCTCCATCTTAGTCATCTACTACCAGCTCCATCCTTTGCAATAAATCAATCAAATTTCTAAATCAAAATTATTACCTTTATCCGAACCTACATACATATAGTCTGCTTGATTGGAAATGTATTCCCGGATAGGATGTGAGATAAATCTCAGTAGAACTCCACCAATAGTTTCTAAAACATACATTCCATGTAATATAAACTAAAATAGTGTTCAGGAATGCATATATAAAAAATTATACAATAATTGAAATACCCAAGTAACTGCTCATTCCCTCAACTAGTGTTTGAACATGTAACAAATTAATTTACTAATTACATTATAGTTGATACAATTATGTCAAGTGATTCATAGCCAATGCAAACATCACCGTATGATTGTAATAGTGAAGGTCCAAAGATATTACAAGGAAACCTCTTAGGTAATTATTAATGAAATGTTTATAAGGTACCAATCATGGAAACCTGGACCTCAAGGGTCACTAAATATATAGTAACTGAATACTGGTAAAGGGTAAGATTGAATTCCAAATATAAGTATCCATGTAATTTCACATCATTGTGATCTAATTGGGTCCATGTAATACATCAAAGGTAAAACGGGACATGCTATGGCTAGGCCCATGGGTATAACCAACGATCCTCATGTCTATAGAGGCCACATTGTATCCAAGGATTGTATCTAAGAAATCCTATTATTGTAAATAAGGGATCCTATGGTGTTATATCGGGTATCCACTGATAGATGATAATTGGGTTCATAGTGGGTCTCATCCAAGACAATTGGAATCATTGAATCAGAATGGGGTCCTTAAGAGCTCACGACAGTCCCTTGGGAATGCATGGATAGCTATGGTCAAACCACTTAATTAATAATGATATCAAGGTACATATGTGATTGGGAACCTTACATTTAATTCTTTTAGTTAAATAAGACATTTAATTATAATACCATTTAATATGACTAGGTTTAAGCTATTTCTTTTCGTTAGTGTGAAAATGATAAGGGGCATAAAACAATCTAATTCAATTCATAATTCATAATATTTCCATTAGGTTCATTCTTCTACCATCCATAATAAGTGGAAAGGGGTGTTACGGGAATGAAATAGAGCATTCATTTCATTTAATATGGCTAATTACTATATGTACAATAAACATTCCATTAACATTTACAATTGATTAATCAAATTGAAGCACTTACCTTATGTGGGTAAAGTGATTAAAATACATGGTATTTTACATTCAAGAATTAAAAATACATTTAGTATAAAGATTATTTATAATATAATGGTCAACCTCAATCAGACCCGAACTGTGGATCATACATGTCAAAATACTAAAAACTCAGTTATGATAAATCACTATACATGGGGTGGTTGATGTCTTGTACATAACCACCAATAATGAACAATAGATATGGAATGATTCTTAGAACATGGTACCAATGGCTACAATAATTATGTATAAATTAAACAGATGATGCCTCATGAAATCAATGTAACAATACAACAATTTATAAAAGGATAGAAATTGAGGGATTAGTTTTAGAGCACCTTCCTTAAGCTTGTATGACTCTCCTCATCCGGTATCATCCTAGGTTGAATTAAATATGAAGAATGGATAAATTCCATAAAATTGGGGCATATGACCATGAATCTAAATGGCTTCGTATATAGAAAGATGAAATATGAAACGATTTAAAATATATCAAAAATGTACTGGTGCGGATCGAACAAGATGAATAGAGATTGATTCGCACTATCGATGGACTCTCAAGATTGATTCCTAGATTATTCTTGAAAAGGGGATAAAAAGTATAGGTAAGGGTGTTCTATGTACTAGAAATCCAAAAGGAATATGCAATTGATTTAAAATATTATAAAAATGTAAAACCATAAATTCAAAAAAAAACCCTATATAGGGTTTGGCTGCATGGTTTGGCCAATCCGTGTGGAAATAATATAGGATATTCTATAAAAACGGGGCACCCCAATAGTTAGAATGAACGGTTAGGAAGTATATATGAAAACATTGTAAAATTCTAATACAATTCTTCCACAACATCTCTCATGGATGTTCTACCCATGTCTCATGGTCAAAGAAAAATGTGCAGCCTATTCCTGCCCACTTTATAGCCTCAAATGGACTAAAAACCATATTTCATTCATCACACCATTTAGAATTATCATTTGATAGTTCTTTTTTCCAAAAAATATGGGTTTTGAGCTTTGAACAAGACCCATACACCCCTGAGACCTTTACTAACAAACTATGAAACAATTTTAGGTCCATAAAAGTGAATTACAATGAAATTTAAATGATACATTCTCGAATCAAAAAATGATTTCTTACAAAAGTACTCACAAACTAGTTTCAACATTATCTCCTAATATATACTCTATGAACTCTAATATGTTTCCTTTCTTGTATAAACTGAATGACCTAAACACATAATAAATGTGTGTTGAGTTTTTTACCTCCTATAAATATAAATAACACTTCTCCATAGATGAATATAATTCCAAGACTACAATTACCCTTTGTACTTCCCCTATTCTTTATCCAATTATAACATTTGTAATTTTTACCTTCACTGAAACATCTTTGTGTCATGGTTATTTTCTATGAAAAAACTTCTCATTTTTTCTTTTCTTGCTCAACAATTCTTATTAAGATCACTACATTTCAAACATACTAGTTTTAGAAATAGGGATCCTGCAAACACTAGGAACTCTTGATATATATACTCCTATCCTCCCCCCAAATATCTTCTCATTATTTCCTCAACATTATATTTCTTAACATAATTACCATTCTTTCATTACTATTTTCAACACTACTTCATGAAAAATCAATAACTTGGTATATCCTAATCCCTTTTTATAACACTGTAATTTCTATATCAAAACATTCATATAGTCCCCACACAGTTCATGTACTATATTAATAGAATAAAATATATAAGTTTGGCGTTACATATTTTTTGTAAATTTCCCTTCTCTTTTTCTTCATAATAACAACTGTATATGCATAAATTATTTCATGGTTTTATAATATGAGTTGTTTTTTTAATATATTCTCAAAAAATAATATAACAATTCTTCCACTTCATGGACACATGGTATCAATGTCCGTATGAACTCACAAACTCCAGGAAGATAAAATTTACTATTGTTGAATTTATTATTCATATATCTTAATAGGCATGGAACATCATGTTTATTCACACATGACTCCATGTAGGGAACTATTCATGTAATAGAAACACCTTACATGATTCACATTCCTCTTTTTTATTTGATAATAGATAGAGTATTGTCTAACTAGTCACTTATTCCTTTACTTGGAAAATAAAACCTCCATCGTTCATTTTGAACCTCATTGTAACATCATCTCATATCAACCATTATGGTGAATTTATCTTCATGATCTTATCCTGATACAGAAAAATGGATTTCATTATTGTAGATGGATTTCCATAATCATGAGGGGGTGACACAGTACTTCCCTTCATACATAACTCTTATAGATCAAGGATAAATAATACATTTGATGAAATCAGTGTGCATGTGTCAGTATTTTTAATGTTGAACAAAATCCCCCCTTTTAATCATTCCCATATTTAATACTCAATAGATAAGTGTTCCAATACTCTCCCGAGTAAATAATATAGCTTATCCCTATATTACACCACAAAACTGCATATTATCTCCCTCCTTGTGCATTTTCTTGTGCATCAGCTGATTCTCTCTGAGCATAGGTTCTCTCATGACCCATGCTATCTATTTTTAGTTTCCTATGAACACATTTTTAGAAAACTTGTTGAATATTTCCATTCAACAAACAGATCCGAAAACCCATTCAATACATATAAATTTCATCTTAATGTGTCCTCATCCACAATACCACCATACAACATTAGGTATTATTATCCTTCCAAATTTTGAGTACTCCAATAAATGACTACTTAATCCATGAAACCCATTCCACATATATAATCATACCTTATAAAATTAATCAAAAATACAATTTATAAACTTGTGGTTGAAACAAACTTCTTCTATGGATTTTATTTACAGTATCCCATAAAAGTAATCTCATGATGGTATTTGAATTTTAGGGTCACTTCTTCATCCCCCTTTTCAATAAGATACAAAGGAAACTTTTATCTTTTCTTTGGGGGTCATAACCATTATTAAAATATATATAACTATTTTTTCATATTTACTCCCTGTTGTTTAACAAACTTATAGAACTTCAATTTTAAGAGAAATATTCAATAATTATAATAATAATAGATAAAATACCCCCCTTAACTGCAACCACAATTATCCTCAACTAAACACCATCAAACATTTCAAGATTATACTAACCATTAATTATTAATAATTAATCATCATACCCACATTCATATTCTAGTTACATTATTCCACTCATAATTTTACAATGGAATCTCACCACAAAGCGGTGACATGAAAATAAATTCCCTAAGTATCCATAGAGTAAAAATATATGTTGTTCTACACGCCTGCCTATGTTTTCCATGTTCTAGAACTTTCTTGAACCATGTTATACATTTATAGTTTTCATTGAACAAATTTTTAGGTAAAATCGTGTGGATACATATTTTTGGGTACTAAAGTTGTATTGCAGCAAGTACCGTAGCATACGTTGTTCAGTACTGTAGTAGCCAGAACAATTCATCCATTTGGGCCCCAGGTTTTGGCCTTGGGTCCTTTAAGGCCTTCGGGCCACCCAAGGCCTTCAGGCCAGTAAATCTTTTGGGCCACCTCAAGGCATTCGAGCCACCTCATGGCCTTCGGGCCACCTCAAGGCCTTCGTGCCAACTCAAGGCCTTCGGGCCACCAGAAATCAATCTTACCTAATTAGACAGACTCTACAAGGAGCAGACTCCAGAAAGGGATTTTGAGTAGGTGAATTCACCATTGTAGAAGCTAATAGGATTTTTTCTAAGGAGAGGGTATGGAATCTCCATCCGGACTAGCCTATACTTCCATGGGAAGCCTAGACGAACAAGTCATGTGAAGGTGGAGAGCTGGTATATTGATTAAGAAGCTAGAGAGGAGAAGTTCCAAGTATAGTCTGTATATTTCCTAAGACCTACGAGTCATGTAGTCTCTAAGCCTATGGTCCTATTAAGGGTTCCCCATGATCCATTAAAATTGGGGTTATCAAATCTCCACAAAAATATAAGGCCTTCAGGGAATTTGAAAAAAAACACATCACCATATAACTCTGGTTGTTTTTAAAAATTATAACTTTTGAATACTCCAATAAATGTTAACTATATCCATAAAAATCATTCCACAATTCCAATCATATAATAAAAAATTTATCAAAAAATACATTATATTAAATCATTCTTTCAACAATCATCTCTTATGTATTTTGTTTAAAATATCATATAAATATTTCCCCATTATTGTATATGGATTTTTTGGACCCTTATTCCTCTCCCTTATTTAATAAAATACCAAGGGTTGTTTTATCCTTTCTTTGGGGGGGTCACTATATTGAATATATTTTTTTACTAGTTTTTCATCTTCAATCCCCCTTTTTAGCACACTTATTACACTATTTTTTTTCAAAAAAATAACATTCATGAATTCGAAGAATCAAAAATATTATCTTCCCCTTAATTTTTACCTAAATATTCACCAAATGCATGTCATCACGTTTTTTAAGATTCTATTCACCATCTTGTATTAATAATTTTACTTCAATACCAATTTCAGATTCTATAAATATTCCACTTTTAAATTTTAATGAGTTAATATCGCCACTTATCAGTGACATGGAAAGAAATCCCCTAAGACTACTAAGTCGTAAATCGATGTAGGAAACAAGAGTATCCTTCAAAAATACTAATGTTCTCCTTATTACTGACAAGACATCGAAAATATTTATTATATGAATGATCAAAACTCTTGTAATCTCAAACATGAATACACAAAACCATCAGTGCATAAACAATAATGAAAACATTATATAAGTAATAAAACATGTTGGACAAATATACACTATTAGTATATCAATATTGTTCAAATATTCATATGAAAAATTATTTTTAGATAATTCTTAGTTGCCTTATAATTTTCATATATATTGTCTCACACGCTAGTCTATTCTCTCTATACTTATGGGATTTCATGACCCATGCTCTCTTATTATCGTTTCCATTGAACTCATTTTTTGGAAACTCATAGAATATTTTATTTAAAAAACCCATTCAAGACATTCATATTCATTTTTATCAAATATTAATGAAAACAATACAATAAATATTTAGGTGTCATAATCATTCAATATTCTGAGTACTCTAATCAATGACAACTACATCCATGAAACTTATTCCAGACATCAAATTATACCTTACAAAATTTTGTAAACAAATTCTATTTATAATCCCATTGTTACAACAATCTTTCCCTTTGTATTATGTTGACAGTATCCCACAAAATATTTCTCATAATAGAATGTGAATTTTAATGTCTCTTCTTCCTCCCCATTTGTAAATCATTAAAATATTTATTACTATTTGTAATTTTTCATCCCCTCCTTTTTAACACATTTATTGAAAAAAAATTATTAAAGATAAATATTTAATAATTTTTATAAGAAGATATAATATACTCATTGATGAAATTCAATTATTAGTTATTATATTTACCATTAATGTGTGATTGAGATCACTGTTATTATGTTTTTCATCTCCCTCGGTTATGAATAATAATATTAAATGATATATTTTTATAATGAATTTATCTATGAAGAAGTTTATGAGATTTATTGAATACTTTTAGTGAAATAAAAAATCTTGGTATAGTAGAAAAAGTTGTCACTAGAAGAAAAGCATTTTTTTATGTAATATTTATTCATAATAGACTAAAACATGAATCCTACGAAGTTTTTGAGTATATAAGTGACATAATATTCCAATATTATGTTTTATGTTTTTTATGGTGAAATTTTGGTCACATTTATTGGTATCAAAGCTAGAAATGTAAAAGACTTTGTTTTCAGCATCAAATCTAGGAGTACAGGTTTGAGGTTGTTATATTCAGTATCAAAATAGGGTTTAGATAACTTTATAGAATATTATGTTCTCATGTGAAGATAAATTTAGTTATTAATAACATTGTGGATTTATAATTTTATTAATGATCAAAATTTTAAAGAAAAAACAACCCTTTTATGTTCTCAATGAGGGGATTTTGAGGTGATGAGTTGTATTTTGGAAGACATTTTATTCGGTTGAGGTATATCTTACCCTTAGTTTTAACATAGAAGATTATTTTAGAACAATTCCATTAAATTTTTGGGGATGTAAGTTTAGATTTATGAGATAGTAATTGATTTTAATACATTAATTAATGATGAGTTTATTGAGGTTAATTGGGATATAGGGTTATTAATTTATGGAATGATCTATATTGAAAATATTGTGTTATTTTTTAATTTTAGTGGTTAATTTATTATTTCTACAAGTGATGTTTTATTACTTTTGGGTGTTCTCATACCATATTATAACCATTTTGGGTTTACTGAAGATAGGAATAATATCATTTCATCATTTTATATACTAATAGGTAAATCGTAAGTTGATTATAGTGTTTTGGACATTAAATATTTATACTCATCATTTGGAGTAAAGGATGATTCAAAACTAGAATTTAAAAGATACAAGAAACTAATGGAAAAAATTACATGTATGGATTTGAAGAAAATCAAGTGAGTATATTTCATTATGCTCTTATTATAGATGGTAAAGTAATTCAAAAACTCTTGTAATAGAATATTGAAATAATAATTTTATAATATTACATTCAGTTATAATGAATTGATGGTCTTCATTATCCCCGACTGATTTATGGTTTTATTGTCATTAATGTTATTGTGATCTCATTTCTTATCACTCTACATCATTATTTGAACATGAATTTTCTCTTATATTTCTTTGATTTTCACTTCCCTCTAATTTTATCTAATATGGGAACCTAGTTTTGTGTTATTCTAGATGAATTTATTATTACCATATCCCTCTATTCACAAGTAAGTTTCACTAACCATTTTTGTTATGTGGAATTTCAAAAAATGTATTTTCAAATGTTAAACCCTTTATTACCAATATGAAGATAAATTTTCAAAGAACCTATTTATTAATGTGTGGGATAATGTAATTCCTTAATATTTTAAAAAAATATTTTGATTTATAGTGTACAATACTTACAACTATAGGATTAGTCAAACCAGGAAATAATGATATTTAAAATATGAATTTTGTTACCAAGAAATTGGTGGGTACAAACAAAAGTAACTAAATTAAAAAATATAAATAAATTCTACCTACTTATTACAATTGTACTGATTAATTCTTAGAAAAAGAGGACATGATTTTCTATAATATCATTTTCTATTTCAAAAATAATTTTGTAAAGAACATTATAATTAACTTATTTCAATTATATAAATTTTACTTTAATAAAAGGATATAATTTTTCAAATCATTATATCAATATTATCATATGTTGATATTCATTTATTTTAGAGAGAAGATTAATTTTTAGTGAATAATTAATGTTTCCAATATTTATTAAAAAATCATTTATTTTCACAAAATAGTTATCATTATAATTGTAATTTGAAAATAAAGTAACATAATTATTATTAAATTATATATTGTCTAAATAATTACATTGTAATTATCATTATACTTGATTATGGTATAATTTTATTTTTGCGGTTAAAATATTTTTTAAAAAAAATTTCTTCCATTGCATTTTTTGAATTTATATAGAAAATTATTTATTAACATTATTTCAATTGAATCAATAAAAATAGATTCTATATTTTAAATAAAAGGTTTCAAATTTTGTAAATAAATCCATTTTATTTTCTTATTATGAATAGTTTTAGGGGTAAATATTTCTCACCACAATAAGGGTAAGACAAATTATTATGGTTTAAAATAATGTGATAAGGCCCAAAAAATATCTACCACTTTTTTTATTTTAATTAATAATATTTTTTCAGACCTAACATTCAATTTTTCTTAAATTTGGAAATTTCTTTCAACTTTCCATTTATAATGAAAAAAATATGGCCTTAAATAAATAATAAAAACAAAAATGTCACTTTATTTGTTTTAATAGCTTTAATATTTTATCATGGTGATAAAAAAAGTTTATTTTCGGTTATAAATGTTATTTTAAAACATTAAGTGACTTATTTGTTAGAGAAATTTATTTTTAATTCTTTATTATCAAATAAATACGTTAATATCTTCTGCAAAACCGACACAATTCCTATTCAAGTAGTAGAAAAATTAAGTATATGACACTAAAAACACTAAAAGTAATATTTTTTGGGTGATTTTAAGTTTATAATGAATGTTGTGAAAAAATATAACATATTAGGCATGTGTTCAAATTTTATATTCTAATTACATTACTATCTTTATTCCATTAACATCAATATGTATCAATAATCATAAAAATGATATTAATGGTTTATTATGTCAAATTATTATTTCTTTAATGATTCAGATTTAATAAAATTATTAAATTTGGATAATAGAATGGTAGGTGGTAAATAATATTGACTATATTCCATTTATGGGTAACATTTCCTTTCTTAGACACTTTCTTATCCCTTAATATTAAAAATACATGATATCATGGTAATCATAAAAAGTGTTTACTAAAGATTAAAACTAATAGATAAGGTGTCAAACATCACCTAAACTTTTATACATTTTACTTTATTTGATAATTATGAATGATCCTTATATATTTTTGAAATATATTAATTTTGAAGAACTTTAACTAGAAAATATAATATAATTTCATACTAGATGAAATTCTAAGGGTGCCCATCCCCTAACTTATATAAGGGAACCTCCTCTCATATATTACACACTCCTTTTGAGCACTGTAGTTTGTAAAAATATCATTCCATTTTCATCCATATAATTTATCCCCCTATATTATAGATCTTGGTATCACCAAAATACCAAACCAAGAAGGATTAATGTTTAATCCAATGGGGTTATTCAAGAAGAAGATATAATTCCTAATCAACATATTTCATGTTTATTTAATATAAAAAATTCTTAAAATAAACTTCAATCATGATGAAATAATAGCATAATTCCATGAAATATATTTAAATATTATTATGATTATGGTATAACAAATTTTTAACACCTTTTCCATACTATGGGAAATAGAATTTATAGCTTGTGTGTACAAGGATTACCACCACCAAGAGGTGATGTGTTTTGTTTTCATAACCACATCACATGGTTATTTATTCTGGTAGATTTAATTAATATATATTATATTCATGAATTAATTTTATTCTATGAGGATAAGATATAATCTAGGTTCTTATCATTCCATCCATTGAAAAATTATAATGTCATTCAATTGTATGTGTGGGTTACCACTTCCTTGAAGTGATGTGATTCATTTTTCATGTACGCCTTTAGTGGATGTTTATAAAAGGGTATTTAATAAATAAAAAAATAATTATTTCATCCTAATTATTTTTATATATTATGGAAAAGGTAGCTATTTATAAGGTTTAACATACATATTTTTTTTTCAACTATGACCAAAATGTCCCCAAAACACATATTGTGGACTTAACTAATTAATTAATTAAATATGTCACTGAAATAAATGAAATAAGTGGTTGAATGATAATTTAATAAAACATTAATAGTTTCTTAATTAATTAAATAATTTATATATGTTTATTATACATAAGTTAATGGATATGCATAACATATCTAGACTCGAGGTAAGGGGTTTATGAACACAACTCCCTATTATTTGGTAGTAACACTTATTCAATGACAATTTTATGTAATTATTATATCTGAATTGATATCCACATTATTTTATTTTTTATTTAAACATAATTTATGAGTATTTACATTTGTACACATATTCACTTCATGGATTAATTATCACTTCAAATGTTATGATCATTGTAAGTGTTTTTTCTCAAATTTATTTTTTTAGGCATATTTCATGTCATGAACTATGATTTCCTAATTCATTTTTCTTAATAAATAATGAATTAGTATTAAAATATCATTTCAATAAATTAATTAAATTGAAAAATATATATCATATTATTTTAATCAATTAAATTTGATTTGAATGTTAATAATATGGTAATGGATTTAGGTCACAGTCTTATTTTTTTTCAAGACTGTCTGTGTCCAAGTTTCCTTTATAGGAAATTTTATGATATTAATTTCATGAACCATATATATATTCTTCTCAATTATTTATTTATTTGGTTTTAAATTATTTTCTTTCATTTTTATGTATGTGGTATATAAAATTATTGAGAAAATATTTTTAAATAAAATCCTTCATTATTTCCACTATGGTTGATGATCTTTTAATTCCATGCTCATAGTCAATAAATTTATTTTATAATGTTTTTTATTAACACATCAATTGTTTTTAAAAAAATTCACTACCTTTTACTTCATTTACAATGTTCAAAAAAGAATTCCTTTAAATGTTTCTAGAACGAACCATTTTTTGATATTATAAAAGTGTAAAAGAAATGTTATCTTTTAATGTAAATAGTATGAATTCATTCTTCCACCATCAAGAAAATTATTTTAATTATTTTTCATTTTCAATTTTCCATGAATATTTTAAAACAAAATATTATCCTTAATATTTTTTTAATTTTTTTATTTTTAATTTTACTATAAGAAATGTTTATTCTTCATGTTTCCAAATAAAATTTTTAGTTTTTTAAAAAACCTTTCCCCATTATAAACATATTTAATGATTCTAATTATTTAATAAAGATGTGATATTATCATACTATTCAATTTATGTCTATAAATTATATATAATAATTTTATAATGTGTTTTTTAGGAAACTGATTTCTTTTCAATAGGTAAATAAATTTATAAAGGAACACAAACTATTGTTTAAACATGATAATGAAAATGAAAGCTTCCATGAGTTAATTTATTATACGATACGTAGAAAATCCCAAAAAATATTATCCAATGGGTAATCTTAATGTATCTCACTAGTGAATTGGGAAATATTCATTATCATTAATGAAAAGAAGGATGAATCTATCTGAGGAGGTTTCTATTATAGATATATATGGGATCTAATTATTTTTTACATTAGTTAACATTGGTTATGAAGATAATGTTTGGATATTCCAATAAATTTTAGCTATATATTCTCTTAGTTTTTAAAGTTACCTTTGATTAATATTGACATCCCATCGTTCATGATTATTGATAATTATAACTCTTTCCACTATTATAGATTTATTCCTTAAAACATGTTTAATTATCCATGTATCATGATGTATTAATTCTCTTATGTTATTCTCATTCACTTTGACTATGTCATCTTGACCATATTATTTTTTTTATCACTAATTAAATTCAATTGTTAATTCTTATATTTACATTTACATAACATTCGAGCTCACCCTTATAATGCTTTCCATTTCCACATATTTTGATGAATGATTTTAAATGAATTATGTTTATTAAGGTTACAGGTTTGAATAATTATATGAGATATGTTGAAAAAAAAAATTGAAATATGAAAAGTTGTCTATAATGGTAAAAGTTATCACTAGAATACATGGTTATTGTTATGTAATAATTTTCCTTAATTCTCTAAAACAGTTAACCTGAATGATACATGGGTATGTAAATGATCAATTTTTTTTTGATGTTATTTCATTGGATGGAAAAATTTGGTTCACATTTATCATTATAAAATCAATAAATATAAAATATTATTTTTTTTATAATAGGATCTATGAGATTTAATTCATGAATATCATATTCCACTAGTATAGATATCACACTTCAAGTGAAATGTAGATTGTTTTAATAATATCTAGATTGGGATCCATATTAGTATTGGGGCTAAATACACTAGTATATGTTTCCTATAAAGGTATATTTTTCTTATATCTGCAAACTTTTTCCCCCATGATAAGAGGAATATTCCACTAATCATAATTTATTACCTTATGGTGTGATTTGTCAAACATAAATGGTATGAATTCTGTCTATATATTTTAATTTTCATTCATTTCACTTAATTTTTTCCCCATTCGTGATTATCTTCTTACATGTTAATAAGTATTACTCATTAATGGATCATTTTCTTTCATTTTCTTCCTAATTTATCCTTTTTATCTCTATGAGATATATTATGTATACACCACTATTGTATACCTTTTTTATGCTATGTTTTTCTCCTCATATGAAATAAATCTATTTTCCACCTTGATATATTTTCTTTTTTTGTAAACTCTATTTGGGTTTATAATAGAAATAGAGGAATAAATGATGATATATTAATCTTTTTTTCTACAATAATTCAATTCTATACTCCCATAGTTACCACTTAAAAAAGATAATTCCTTAAAATCATTCCCCATGTAATCATTTCTTAGTAGTGTCATTGATTTAGCAGTTCAACTTATTTTGATTCTATTCCCTTATAAAAAACATTCATTTCTTGTACCATTATTCAACATGACTATCACTTCCTAGAAAAATTTAATTGTTAGTATTTTATTATTTATATTTATTGAAATTCCCCTATTATAGTTTTGGAAAAAAACACATTTTTTACTCTATCTTTTCTATTTATTTTATTCAATGACTTTGTTCATATTTTTTAGCCCCATTAATATTTTTTTGTTTATTTTAAAGATGACACATTAAACCTCATATCACCTATTACCACAACAAATAGTCTTTTTATGTCTCATTGATCCTTAGTTTTCCTTTACGAATCATAAAATCGATAATAAATATTATTATTTACAATAATTGTGACTATATATTTTTTAAACATAACCTTCAAATAGAAAAAACACAACATGATCCAATTTCATTAATGTAATTGAGGTCATATTTTTTTACATAAAACAAAATTTTTAGAATCATTACTTGTTCTTAATTTTCTTCTTGAGAATACATTGTAAAAATTTCAAGTTCCTTAATCCTTTTACAGTTGACATATATCTAGGAATTATTGATTTCATTATTTTATTCAAATTAACATTAGACTACTATCATTTTTTCTTTAATACTACTGATCATGTATTATCTCTCATTTTAATTGATCTTACATTTAGGTTGTTCAAGGAGGCATATCCCTTGAAATCTTTCCTCAATGTGATACCTTGAGATCCTGGCAATAGTATCATCATATTTTTTTAATATTGTTTTTTATTCACACATTTTATAAATCTCTTACTCACTTATATTAATTTTAACCCCAACCAACTCTTATTTATCTGTGTCCTCATCATATGTACAATATTCATCAAATTTTTTTAATCCACTGACGACTTTTATTTCAAATGATTTTTCTATAAAATTTTTATTAAAATTATTAATTTATAATATAGAAACTTAATCCTAAAAAGAGTAAATATTTTCATTTTTTTCTTAAACAAAAACACTCAGATTATTGATTACATTAATTGTTTCTTTCAATTTATGATTCCCATATGCATCATTATGAGTTCTATTAGTATCTTATACTACTTTTATAAGATAATAATGTCTAAACTCGAGTTTCTCACCATACTCATAGGATTGTTTAATCAGTCATTCAATATTATAGTTTCTATTTATTTGAATATATAATTATTTAGTAACCCTTTTATGTTCTTCTTTGATTTTAGTAAATCCTTCAATTTTAATTTTATATTGTACTTCCAATATATTCATTTCCACATATTCTAATTCTATCTTCTCTAAAGATTTAATTATTTCTATTCAATATTAATTACATGTGGAAGGTGATGCAACATATTCATGCTCCATTTAAAAAATAGCATGTTTAACACTATGTTAGAACAATTTGTCTCTGATACCACTTGTTCTACGCTAGGACATCATAGGAAGGAAGATTTAGGGTGTGTCCCAAATTTTTTGAAAAAATTAATTTGTTTGTTTATCATTCTTAATATTGTTTTCATGTGAGTAGGGACTATGTTAAAATAGTAATTCAAAGTAGAAAAATAAACCAAACAAATACATGTAAGGTGTAAATTAATCTATATAATGAAAAAAACAATTTATTTGATTCACAAAAAAGTTATACATTCAATGATCACACAATGATGATTTTTATATGTGGAAAATTACACTATGCATCATTAGTTATGTGGATTAAAATTATTCATCCATGGTCACTTCATTCTAGGATCACCTCCTTTGAAATATTTAGGGTTCAATCACACATCTCATAAGTTACATTATCTCTTCTTCACTTTCATTCACTATATCAGTGAATGGTATTCTAGAATTTATATTCTTATAGGTATCTCTGAGACAATCAATTTAAGAAAAAAATTGTTCTACCTTTATCGCATAATATATACTCTGTGAACTCTAATATTTTTTACATCTTATTAAATTTGATTGAACTCAAAACCATATAAATTAGAGTTATGTTTTTTCTTTCCTAAAACTAAAATAAAAATTCTATACCAAAGTTAAATATTTTGTGACTAGAATTTCCTTTATATTTACCTTTTTCTTCATCCAAGTATAACAATGGTAATTTTATACCATCAATAAATCATCTCTATGTATCTGTTATTTTATATGGAATAAATTATCATCATTTCATCACATACTAAGAAATTGATTTTGTGGTCACTACATCGCAAATATACTAATTTAGAAAATTTTCCCATTCATATTATATGAACTCAAAAAAACCATTATCTTATCCTCCTCAAAATAACCTATCACTACTACCTATATTCAATCTTTCTTCAAAAAATTGGTAGCTTGGTGGCGATATTTTCTACACTTATTCATGCATTAAATGAAGGATGTGATTCCCCATTATCATGCCTTTTTTAATGATATCGGATAGGGTATCATGTAACAAGTTATTTTTGATTTCACTCATAATAAAAGAGCCCCCATATTTTCACTTATTCTTATCAACCTAAATTTTATTCATTAATTATTACTCCTTCCAATGATAAGAATATTGGTATTTGTAGACATATTATATTAACTCATAACCTCTAAATTCAATTAAATGCATTTTTTCCACCAACTTATCTTGATTTCCTAACACCCCCATTTGAGATACCAAAAATATTTTCTTCAATAATTACAAACCTTAAAATAGTACATTGTTATATTCACATTCTAATTCTCAATATAATTTATCTTTGTACTTTATGGTTATAAATAACACTTAGTAAACTACAAAACCTATATCGTCTCTTATATTTTTTATAGCATGAATTTTAACTTCACTATAACTTCAGATCATACCAACCACAATGGTTTGATTACCATCATAATATTTTCATAATTCTATATGTTGGTTTTCATAAATTTAAATAGATTTTATTGATCATGAATGTGGACATGGTACTGCCCCACATTCCAAACAATAAAGTCCTAATGTTGAATAATGAATCTTGTGACCTTGGTGTGTGTGTGACTTTGTTTTCGAAGAAGATGGATAGTAGATCACTTTTTTTATCAATATTTCTTTGTAACATCAATTGGGAAGTTCTATAGTTTATTATTATGTGTTCACCAATAATAAACTGAATAAATTATTTACTCGTTCCTATGCTACACTCTATACTACCATGTCGACCCATTTGGTGGGTCTCTCCTTATAAACTATATCATGAATAATCATATAATCTCCACATAAAGTTATTTTCTTCACCCATGATCTTAATTAAAGGATTCCATATAACAGTTTTATAATATTTCTTTCCACTAAACACTTCCAAAAAAATCATTCAAGACATGAATATTTATTTTTATCATATATTCATGCACAAAACCACCTTATTACTATTGATGTTATAATCCTTCCACCGTAAAATTTATTTAATAAATGACTTCTAAATCTATGAAACTCATTTAGCACATTCATTCATACCTTACCAATTTTTTTAAATAAATTTAACTTTTAAAATCGTGATTAGAGCACTCGTATTTGACTAATATATGGAAACATAATAGTATTTTGAGTATTTTAAGAGTAGAGTTTGATTGAACTTATTTGATTTATGATTAATATGTTATATTCGATAATCTGTAGGAATAAAATTAATTTTAAATAGAAAAATATACTACACATATAAATAACTATAAATATTCATCTTGTTTTTAGGAATAAACAATTAGTGAAAAATTGTTGAATGTGAGCTTTAGAAGGTGTCACAATAAGTTTGATTTATCTAATATCATGCGAAACATATTTTAAATTATTCACAACCTAATTTATATATAGAATTAAATATTAAATCAATTGTATATTTATTATTCATATATAAATACTTGTTTTAATGGATAATTAAAATGGACAAAATTATAGTGTCCTAATTATATGTTTTATTGGTTTTTCCTAAGAAATAAATGGAAATATTTTTTCACTTTTTATAAATTTAATGTTTGAATTTATTGGATGGAATTAAGTATTCAAAACATTATTAATTTAATACAAGTAAAAATATTCACTAACATTTCTAAGTTATTGTGAAGTGTAATATAATGAATTCATTATTAATTTAAATAAAGTAATAATTTCAATAAAAAGTGGGGTGTGTTGTTACCTAAAATAAGAAATATTTATTATAATATTTTTGGTATATTTATAATGAAAAAAATTAGAATAAATGATATTTATTTTTAAACTCTCGAGATATATGGATCTAAATATTTTGGAAAGTAATTAAAATAGTGGGGTTAAAATTTAATGAAAGAACCTAAATTGGGAAGGAGAATAATTTTATTGAAAGACAAGTATGATTGGAGAGAGCTTATGTTTCATTGAATATATATGTGTGTATATTTAAGATGGGACATAGTGGAACCCCCCTTGATGGTTTGGTGTTTATATCTTGTGAATATTTATTATAAAAAATCATTGATTTTAAGGTTCTTTCATAAATAAGATTTGAAATAGTGTGTGGGTGGAGAAAAAGGGGAATATCCCTTAGATTGATAGTTAATTATTTTGAAACCATTTTTTATCTCATGTTAGTTGTTATATACCATGTTACATTGAAACAATGTAGGTGTATTCTCCTTAATGTATCCCATAATTGTGTAGTAAGTAAAATATTTTTTCCCTGATTTTTTTTCAATATCTGAATATTATGTGTTCATGCTTTTGAAATCTACAAAGGGTTCTTACCATCATAGTAATATGATCTAATCAAATATGATAAAAACCTAACACACTAGTTCACCCACACCCCAGGGTTTATTTGATCTTATGGGTGTAATAAGTGGTACCTAATCCATAGGGTTTGATTTTGTGAACCTATGAATATATTTCTATTTTAATCATATATATTTATTTCAATAAAACGTTAATCCTTTATTTTAAATGTGTAATGTTTTTATTTTGACGAAATTTATGAGATGACACTTGAGGTCTATTATACTCAATGTATATTCTACTGTAATTCAAAAAATACAAGTTACTAAGGTTATGGATATATCAATAACATAAGATGAATTAAAATTAATCATTATTTATTTAAATGTAAAATTACCTATCTAAAGCATTCTCAAGTAAAATTTACATGAATGTAATAAGATTCAAATTGGGAAAAGAAACATAGGATAAACGTAAAATATCTATAAAGTATATATCTATGTAAATATTCCAAACATTCATGTTCTACAAAATAATTGATTATATAAATATGATACCTTGTGAATCATATCAATTCAATTAAATAATATATTTCTCCTTATAGTGGTTAAATAAAAGATGTTTAATTTTTTAAAAAGTCAAAAAAAGAGGATTCCACAAATTTATAATAAAAAATTATTATTTCTATAAGAGAAGGAATATTTAAAACAATCTTTTCATGACCTCTATTGTACTATAGTGGCTTATAAAAGGGTAAACCCTGAATGTGCATTGAATCAATTGTCAATTCAGATCAAATTAAAATCCATGGATATCATTGATATACATGATATTTGTATCAAATAAGAATATTTTTGTGATAAATTTCTCTCACTCATAAAAAGAAAAATTAAGGGAGGAAAAGAGAGGTATGATGTTAATATATCATTATCATTATTTAATTATGAAAATATTGGAAATATAATATTCAGATGTCTAGTTAAGTTATATGCTGAAGATGATAATGAGGTTTCACAAAATCAGTGAAGAAAATCTCCTATAAAAAGAATCATTAAAACATTAAATTCATTAGGGAAAGGGATTCAGCCGAAAAATATTTATAGTCAAAGAGAAAAGTAAATAACAAAAACGATTTGAAGATGGTGAAACTACATTAATTTTATATATATTGGATTTAGTAATGTCAATACTTAATAAAATTATTTTTAAAAATAAAATATGAATATCAATTAGAATGTGTTATTTAATTGATAGTTCTACTCAAGAGGGAACTCAAGGAGTTCTATTCTCAATGAAAAATTAATAGAAAAAATATTTTGATTTAGAAGGAAAGAATAAAAAATGTTGAGAAATTTTAGGTTGTAATTATATGGTTTGAAAACATAGTGTAAAAACAAAGATCTATTCAAATTGTATCTACATATTTTGCATTTTTTAATTTAAATATTAATGAATAAACAATTATGATTAATGAAACCAATTATCATATCCAAAAGAGGGAAAAAATTAAGACCATGAAGGATAGGCAGATACTCAAAGTAGGGAAATTGAATCTTAAATAAAATCAAGTTATCCAATAAAGAAAATATAGTTTAAAATTTTCTAATATAATGAACTAATTGAAAGAGTAAAATTAGTCTTTGATGGTTTTGAGAACGTTTTGAATGATCATAGACCTAATAACATGGGAAAAATATATTTTTCATAAATAGGGATACAACAAAAAATGGTATGGTGGTTTCAAGAGTTAATGGAAAATATATTGGTCATATATATCAAAAACAAATTAGTGAATAAAAACCAAATAAGTTACACCGAGTATGGAAAGATATTGGAGGATTGTTTTAGGATATTTCCCTTAATGAATATTAAATTATATTGTTATATTTTTCTTATATTTACTTATTATAATTAAGAAAAAATGATACATTGGTGGAGAATCACCTAGATGTAAAAAAAGGATAAGAACCTATCCTAAATCACATTGAAGGATTCTTTTTTATATATATTGTTATTATTATTTTAACTTTGGTCATAAGGATATGAATGGAAAGGAGTTGCGGAATCAATACATCTCCACTTAAAATCTATAGAAAATGGATGCATTGAAACCAAATATAATTCCTCTAAGGAATATATCTTTTACATTAGTGGAAGAAGAGTAAGACCTAACTTCATATAATAAAATAAAATGAGGAGACATCATACTAAGTTTATATTAATCTAGGAATTTTCTAGATGGAAAAAAATAAGGTTAAGAATGAAATATTGGATAAAATTTCACTCAAAGTGATAAAAAATTGCAACACTATGCTTCTTGAATATATTTTTCTATCCCATATGACTACAAAAAATAACCTATTGAATAATTTGAAATTACATGTTTATAGATTCCTATATTTTTTGAAATTGGGAGAATTAAAATTCAAAGGAATTAAAAAACAAGGATAGCTTAAAAATAGTAAAATAATATATAATTTATCTTTGTGGATGTCTTGTAACATTATCTATTGAGTGTGAGTTAAATTTATGAATCTAAGACTTGGATTCATGATCAATAAGATGGGACTATTGATTAAATGATAATTTATAAATTCATTAATTAAAGTTTTGAAAAAAAATATAACTTATATCAAGTAGATAATTAGTTGAAAATTTAAATTCTAATATTTGAATAATAAAATAGCCCTTCACATCGATCAATTGGGAGTATCCATTGAAAATAATTGATAAATTAACAAATTAACTGTTGTTGTTTCCATATAGAATCAATTATGTGATTAAGATAATAATTTTGAGGAATGTGAAGAGAGAAAATGGTGAGAAATATCTTCCAACAAAGGAATAAATTATTTTCAAATCTATTGATCCTAATTCAGATCATTGTGCCTGGTCCCATTAAGGTTCCTAGAACACATGTTGTATACTAAATTATTCTATTTTTTATGATTATATTTGAATGGGTGGTATCATGATTATGTAACCAAAAATGGCGGCAATATAATGTATAAATTGTTTCGAACAAGGGATAAAAATTAAACCAAAAGAACAATCAATATTAGTTATTAAAGATTGACCCAAAATGCATCTAAATTGATCTAAAATGTTATCTAGAAAATCATGAGATGAAACATGAATACTATTTCATGAGAAAATTATAACAAAATGATTTCACTAAAAAGAAAAATTTTATGGTGAACATCGTGGAATAAAAATTGATCATTTAGTGTGGCATCATGAAACACTCTTGTAAAGAATTATTAATTTTAGTGTATGTAAAAAATTAATATTCATTTGGTCACTGTGAGAAAAATATGACATAAGAAAAATTAAATTGGATGAATATATCACTAACAACATCAATGTATTTGTAAATAAGTCTTATATTCAAAATATAGAAGTAAATCAATGAATATATGGATATACATTAGATTAAGTAATGTTCTTAGTTCAATCATTAAAAAGTAAATCCTATACGTGTTTTGAAAATAGTATGGACAAAACATTTGAAATTTTTTGAGTTGGTTTTGTTTATTAAAAATAAAAAAAAAAATCTAAAATTCCTGATTTAACTATATTTTTTGAAAAAAAAATGATGAAATTTTTAATAGTTATGGTTTCTCACACAATTTTTGCACATAGAAAATATTTCAAGATTAAATTGGTGGATGAAAAAGGTGCGGAAGAGAATCAACCGACAACACAATAGACTAAATTAACTGATATTGATGAATAAAATGTTATGGGTGATAAGTCTAATCCAATTTAAAAAAAAAATATGAATAATATATAAAATACCACTCCATTATTTAAATTAAATTCATATTTATTTGAATAAGTTACAAGATATGAAACACGGATCAATTACATGAACAAGGAACATGATCGTAGAGAGAAAAACAAGACTTGAGAGCTTATAAAGTGCTAATAGGTTATAAAATCATTAAAAATAAGTTATTAATAAAATTATTATGATGAACCATGAAATTTTATTTGTAGAAAAGAGAGATTATTGAAAAAATTCCATGAAAATTTTTAGGTGATGATGTGGAAGAAAATTTTACACCAGTAGCTTGACTTGAATAAATAATATTTTTAGAATCAATTGCTATTGATGTAAATTTTATAAATTTTTAAATGGGTTTCTATAATCTTTTTAGTAATGGATTATCCAAGAAGGTTTTTATATATATAACAATTATTGGATTTTTATTAGTTTTGATGATACAAAAGCCTTCGGGATAATAAAAGATTAATATTGCATGAAACAAGAGCATGTGGCTTCATGTGCTCAATTAGAGGCCTTCTTGAATAAGGTATAATTTTGAATTATTGGAATATATCATAATATATATTTTAAATCATTCAGTTAAGATAAGTTTACAATGCTTTTATATGTTCACACATTATATATTGTTATATAAATGTGAAATTGGTGGATGATTTTTCGTAGTTAATGAGAAATCCTTTTGGAAGATTAAAGCGTGGGAATATTAAATATTTTCTTATTCCATAAGAAAATGAAAAGGAAGGATAAACTTTTATTTCCAATGAAAAATATAAAATTTAACAACTAAGAAATTATTAAATGAATTATAACAAGATGGTTTTCATACCTAATATAGTTTGAACCAATCTTATGAAGCACAAAATGGAAAAATATTTAATACCACGCCTTACCAAAGTCTGATTTAATTTTTTTTATCTCATGAAAACAAGATTTAGCATCATTTCTATAGCTTTACTGGATTCTAAACAACATATTTTCCCAAAGGAGATCATATATCATTTTTTAAATAGATTATATGGTACATTCATGTGACACATAATAATCATTTAATATGTTATAAAAGAAATAATTAAATACTATATGGTCAAATAGATGTATATTCTGCAAGAGATGTAATAGATAGAAAATGTATAAATAAAGGAGAATTATTTATCTAGATAGAGTTCATTGTTTAGATTAATAAAAAGTAATAAATCACTTTTCCATTTATAGTTCATTAGGGTATACTTATACTAAAAAATTTATATATCCATCTATTCTAGATAAAACAAAAAAAATAAAGAGTCTTAGAGAAGTAATGATGCTTGTTGTTTTGATATACTCGTTTTCCGGTTTGTTAGACAATATACTATATAGTTTAAATTAATGTGTCTTGTACTAGTTTGTGGAAGGAACATAACACTGGTTGGTGTGAAACTTATACATGAGACACCCCTTCTGGTTCATCATGATTTTTTGTAAATGAATAAGATAATGTATGTTTAGGGAGTATACCTAATACGAGGACTTTATATTCATAGATGATTTATGGGGGCTGTAACACCTTAGACTTTTATTCTATATATATCATCAAAGTAATCTTTTTCTACACAAAACTTGTTTGGCTTTCTTTACACGAAATCGCGACCTTCCTCGATAGCTTGCGTCGTACGCAATACCGAGTTTCACTAAACAATGATATACTATTAAAATATTATTAAAACTAGCCGTTATGAATAGTAATAACCAATTTTATAAATTTTATTTTTCAAAATGGAATTCATTTTTGGATTCGGAATATCGAAATTATCCTAGGGTGAAATTTTGGTATTTTTCTGAAAACTTTCAATTTTTGATGAATAGTGAAACCACTAAGTGGTAGTTAAAAAAACTGAATTTTTCATAAAACTTAATTTTACCGCTTCTATGAGTGGAATTTCGAAAATTCGAGAGACACGGTTGATGTCAATAAGTAAAATGTGGTTCAATGAGATGATAATAATTTTTTGGTGAATAGTAACTTTTTACTTTTTTTACCACGGTTAAAAGTAAATAGGGTAATTTAGGGTAAAAATGATATTATTATTACCCTAACACATGTCCTAATTCTATTGGAAAAGTGTAATTCGACCAAAAACAACCTTAGGAATAAAATATGACCAGTTAGGCCCACTTGGATTATATTAGGACATTTATTATTAATTTATTTAAAGATGGGTTAAAATAGTTAAAATCAATGTTTAATAAGTAAATCATTTTTAATATGGGGTTATACATAAGATAAATTTGACTATAAATATTCATTAGAAATATAAAAAGCTTTCCTACATAATGGTATTTTATTTGTAATTTTTAGACATTAAATAATATATTTTATTTATGACACAAAGACGATGCAGTAATTATCTTATTAATGAAATATTGACATAATTGATGTTATAAACACCAAAATAAATGTAATTGGATACTTTTTATGAATTCCACTAATTTTATAGGTTAATATTACATGTTATTATTGATTTAAATTTTTTTTTTCGAACTAATCATTCTGTAATGATTTTCAAAAAAAATCAATTAGTAAATAGTGTCAAAATTGACATAAAATAGTTTTTAAAACAAATATTATATTAGTAATTGTTATTTTTTTCCTAAAAATATATGTTTCGGCCAAATGACATAGATAAGGTTATATATATTAATAATAAACAACTTGGGGTTCTTTTGGCTGCTTATAGTATGTTTATTAACCTTATAGTATAAGAACACAAGAAGACATGGTAAAAGTAAAATTATTTAACTTAATGTTAAATCTAAATTATAAGGTTAAAATAGGAACCTAAACTTTTCTAAATTCTATTGGATGAGATGATTTTGACCCATCCCCATCTTATCCTATAAATAAATCAATTTGTAGCTATTTAAAACCGAACATGACTTTATAATAAAATAATATTTTTAGTTATTCTAAAGGTGCCCCTCTCATCCCTTATAAAAGGGCACCTCGTCCCTCTCTTCCTCACACCACATTGAGCCTTCAAGCTCGGCCAACCCCAGACACTTTCTCCTCTACACATCCCTAGAGACATCCTAGAGGTCTTGGTCTTCTTCAAAGACCAATTTTAGTGCCCTAAACGAAGGTCTCAAAGAAGCACTTCAAAGAAGAGGTAATGTCCGTTACCGATTCTTTCATATTTATTTCTTCTTCCATTTATTCTTCTTTAGTTGTTTCATTATGAAGTAATAACATCAGTATCACTCATATACTTATATGTAATTATAATTATTAAACAACCCTATTTCACCATCTATCCGTCCTATGGAAAAAGAAATCACCGCGCGTGCGTACGTACAGAATACCGTCTCCACGCCGTGGTGTAATCTATTTTTCACCACCACCTTACTTGGATGGGTATAATGGTATAAATAATGACTATATATGACTATTATAAAGTGATATTGATTCTGAAATAGTATACATACACTCCAATACAATTCCACGATCATGGGAACGATATCATCGCTCGTGCGTACGTACGGAATACCGTCTCCACGATGTGATGTGATTTGTTCTACATGATATTCATTGAATAATGATTATATAAATGAATTGAATGAATAAATATGATATATAGTATATTAATACCATTCTGGAAATGATGTATCTATAACCTAAAGAGAAGAATAAGAATTTATTCGACAAAACACGCATAAGAACAAAAAGTTATAAACACCTGAATAACAAGTAAGAATGAAATATTACTACCAAGAAACTAAGAATATGACCATATATGATATCATAACAATAATTATGATTCTGTAATAAGTCAATAACATTATTCAAATCATTATACAGGAGGATCGGACACTTACGAGGAAAATCGGACCTAAGGTAAGGGAAATATCACAATCTCATTTTTATCCGAGATTGTTTATACTTTGGCATTTACTGGGGTGTATTTTATCATCCACATCCATGTTTCCTCAATATGTAATATTATTTCCATTCATCTAAAATTGTTTAAATCCAATTTTACCCTTCGGTGAGTTTTTAGTAAAAGATATGAAAGGAATCTTTTTTCGTTTTTTGTACGAGGTACTTTTTGACTTTTCCGACAAAAGTACGTGAAGAATGTTTTTTTAACTTATATGGCATGAATGGATTTTTAAAACATTATTTCCAAGAAGCTTCCTTTACAAGTTTTCAAGTTTAGTTTTAGTCAACTTCTTTTAGTTTAAAATTGTATGAAATGTTAAGAAAGGAAAAATGTTTTTGAAGTAGAAAGGATATTTTCCTCAAGAATGGAGTTCAAGTGTTTTATCAAAATTATTTTCCACCTAAGACAATAAAGGGTTCTATTTCTATCCCTATTATTACATTGATTTGATTATGTTGTGATGGAATTATATTTATGAATTCCTTTATCTTATATGAATTGTTTTATGATGTCACGATGTTTAAGATTCCCATTTTTATTACATGGGTTATGCAATGATGTATGATTTATGATTTTATGGCACACATAAGAATGGTATCATTATGAGATGGGTGGGACCTATATCTCCCTCCAATTAATTGGGTAAAGATTTTATATCTCATGAGATAGTCATGGCTGGAACGGTAGGTTATACTGGTTCAGTGAAACAGGACTGAAACGAGGAGTGAACTCGGTTCATAAATGGACTTTGTCCACTAAGATATTCTTGGGAAGGAGTCTTGACTAATAAGAAATGATTCTCTATGATTATGTGTGTATTCCACAAAGTTTCATGTTTTAAGTTATGATTATTGGGATTATATTTCACTACTATGATTTATCCCATGTTATGAGATTATGAGCTCTTTTGCAGGTTAAGATTTTCAAAAGTTATGTGCTTATGTATATGATATGAAGGATATTTATTTTGTTTACCCTTACTGAGCATTTGAGCTCACCCTTTTGTATTTTTTATTTCCCTAGTTCAGGAAGAAGGTTATTAAGTATAATATGCCAAAAAGGGACTCTAGATATGATGAAATAAATGGGAGGCAAAGTAGATGCTTTATGAACAAGTTGTTTATGCTTTCCAGTTTCTAAAGACACTATACCTATACAATCCTTTCATGGTTTTGTTATATGTTGTAATAAGTGTGCTTCATTTTTGAAGTAATAACAATGTATGTAAATTATGGGTCGTTATTATTGGTATCAGAGGAAAGGTATAGTAAACCTTTGGAAACTAGGATGTGAAAGCCTTAGTAAGAACCCTAAGGATAAGTCTAAGCATAGAACACAATCTTAGTGTTTTAGAAATGACCATGAATAACCTAGGATAAGACCTTATGTGTGAAATCTTATTCTTGATTATGTGGTTTTCCTATTATAATTAGTGTTTCTCACACTATTCTTCTTGCTTTTAGTCACTGGCTGGAACCCGAAGGAATTGTGTTAATGCCGAATGCAACGGGCAATGCAATGATTGTCCCCCTGAGCAAACAAACATTATGGGAGATGGAATGAAAAATATTGTAGCCATGCTCACACAACTTTCTCAAGCTATGAATCATGCAGTACTTCCAAACGAGCAAAGGAAGGAGCAACATTCTGTTGAATCCTTCATGAGGCAGCGTCCACCTTCTTTCAACGGGTCTAAAGATCCATTAGTTGCTGAACAATGGATTAGTACTACTGAAAAGATATTTTCAGTTCTTTAATGTTCTGAACATGATAAAGTCGTCTTAGCAGTGTATCGTTTGGAAGGTGATGCTGATCAATGGTGGAATCTTATTAAGAATATGAGGAAAAGGGATGAAATCAAGTCCATGGAATGGGACGGGTTAAAGAACTTATTTTTCAATAAGTACTTCCCTCGTATTCTCCAAACAAATATGGAGAAAGAGTTTCTTGAACTGAAGCAAAAGGATGAAGAATATGTTGGTACCTATGAAGCAAATTTTACAAGACTTTCAGGGTACGCTTCTGGTATTATTATCCAACCTGAGAGTAAGATCGGTCGATTCTTTAGTGGCTTAAAAACAAGTCTTAGAAGGGCATTAGCCATAAGGGACTTCAATAGCTACAAGGAAATCGTTCGATGTGCTCTCAATGTTGAGATGGAGATTGGAGTAACCCATCAGTCATATGGGTTTTGATAAGAAGAGGAAAATGGAATTCAAAGGAAAATCTAAAGAGCACACTGAAAAGAAGATGAGCTTTCCCTTATGCTCAAAGTGTGGAAAGAAACATGGAGGGAGTTGTCTTAAAGGGACAAGTAAATGTTGATGCAAACAAAGGAAGGGATGCATAGAATGAACCTACTACACATCAATGTTTCAAGTGCAAGGAGATGGGACATTATGACAATAAATGCCCTAATCCAATGGTTGATAATGATGGTCGACGTCAACAAACTCTTAAGGATAAAGACAAAGGAAAGTCACATGCAATTTCTATCAGCGATGTGGAGTACGATAACGATGTGGTGAAAGGTACACTTACCATCCACTCTAAAGTATCAAATGTTTTATTTGATTCTGTATCCACCCACTCCTTTATTTCTGAAGAATTTTCTAAGGATATCACCGTATTACCTCAGCAGTTAGATGTTGAGTTAGCTGTGACAACCCCTAATGGCACAACAGTTGCATCAAAAGTTTACAATTCTTCTCCGATTGATGTTTGTGGGAATGTGCTTCCTGCAAATCTTGTGATCCTTCCTATAGTGGAATTTGATGTGATTCTTGGCATGGATTGTCTTTCTCTACATGGAGATCATATCAATTTCCAAAGAAGGGAAGTCACATTTCATATTCCAGATCAATCTATGATCATCTATCGATGCAAGGATGAACATAACCTTCCAGTGGAAATTCCTTCCATCTTATGGGTCTTGATTCCACTAAATTAAGGTTATTTATCTCAAATGGTTGGTGAGAAACTCACAATTAAGAATATTCCCATTGTATAGGAGTTTGATGATGTCTTTCTGGATGAATTACCGGGTCTTCCACTGAATCGTGAAGTTGAGTTTTCAATAGAACTCGTACTGGGTGCTTTGCCTATTTCAAAGACACCTTATAAAATGGCCCCAATTGAGTTGCAGGAATTGAAGAAGCAACTCCAAGAGAATCTTGATAAGGGGTTCATACGCCCTAGTGCGTCACCTTGGGGAGCACCTGTTCTATTTGTTAAGAAGAAAGATGGATCAATGAGACTCTGCATTGATTATCGAGAACTTAACAAGATCACTATCAAGAACAAATATCCTCTCCCGCCCATTGATGACCTATTTGACCAACTACGCGGAGCTCAATACTTTTCCAAGATTGATCTTCGTTCAGGGTATCATCAATTAAGGGTCAAAAGGGAGGATATACCAAAGACGGCTTTCCATACATGGTATGGACACTATGAATTTATAATGATGCCATTTGGTCTTACTAATGCCCCTGCTATCTTCATGGATCTGAGGAATAGAGTCTTTAGAGTCTATCTTGATCAGTTTGTGGTAGTCTTTATAGATGATATTCTTTTCAATTCAAAGAGCAAGGAAGAACATGAAGATAACTTGAGAATTATATTGAAGACCCTGAGAAAGGAGAAGCTTTATGCCAAATTTACCAAGTGTGAATTTTGGCTTCAAAAAGTTTCATTTTTGGGTCACATAATCTCAAAAGAGGGGATATCTATGGATCCAGCAAAAACAGAGGTTATTGAAAGATGGTCGAGACCAACAACAGTAACTGAGATCCGATGTTTTCTTGGTTTGGATGGATATTATCGACGTTTTGTGAAAGATTTTTCACAATTATCTAATCCACTCACCAAGTTGACTCAGAAAGGAGTTAAGTTTGTTTGGACGGAGGAATGTGAAGATAATTTCAAGGAGTTGAAAAGAAGGTTATCCAGTGCACCTGTGCTCACACTGCCTTGTAGTGGAGAAAGGTTTGTGAAATATAAAGATGCATCCAAGAAGGGATTAGGGTGTGTTCTTATGCAAAATGATATGGTGATAGCTTATGCCTCACGACAGTTGAAAATCCATGAGCAAAATTACCCAACACATGATTTGGAGTTAGCTGTGTTAATCTTTGCATTAAAGATTTGGAGGCATTATCTTTATGGAGAAAGGTGTGACATTTATACTGATCATAAAAGTTTAAAGTATATTTTCACACAAAAGGAGCTGAATATGCGTCAAAGAAGATGGTTGGAGTTGATTAAGGATTATGACTGCTCAATCCATTACCACCCTGGGAAAGCAAACAAGGTGGCAGATGCATTAAGTTGACAAGACCATGCTAGTTTATCCATGATAAGGATCAAAAAATATCCAATATTTATGGATTTACAAAGGATGGATCTTGGAATTATAATGAAAGGGAAAAATCGTATCTTTCTCAAATGAATGTTCAACCATCTATACATGTGAAGATTAAAGAGGCACAGAAAGAAGATGTCGACTTACAAAAGAAGGTGAGAAATGTTCCTGAATTCAACCTTGATTGTGATGGGATAATAAAGTTCAGGAATTGGGTTTGTGTTCCTCCCATCCCCGAATTAAAGAAGGACCTCCTGGATGAGGCTCATAGTTCTTCATTCTCTATTCATCCTGGAAGCACGAAGATGTATAGGGACCTGAAAGAGCACTTCTGGTGGGATGGCATGAAAAGAGATGTTGCTGAATATGTCTCTCGATGCTTGGTTTGTCAACAAATTAAAGCTGAGAGACAGAAGTCTAAGGGGATGTTACAACCATTACCCATACCCGAATCGAAATGGGAAAACATCACTATGGACTTTGTCATAGGACTTCCTAAAACATCCAGTGGCAATAATGCTCTCTGGGTCATAGTTTACTGTCTTACAAAGTATGCACACTTCATTGCTATTAGAGAGGATTTCTCTCTGGATCAGCTTGCCATGATATATGTAAAGGAAGTGGTAAGATTGCATGGAGTACTACTTTCTATTATATCGGATCAGGATATGAGATTTACCTCGAAGTTCTGGCAAGTCTTCAGCATACTCTGGATACAGAGTTGAGTTTCAGCACTGCTTATCATCCTCAGAAAGACGGTCAGTCTGAGAGAACAATTCAAACCCTAGAAGATATGTTGAGAGCTTTCTCTACGGATTTCAAAGGTGGTTGGGATCAACACCTACCATTGGTGGAATTTTCTTATAATAATATCTTTCACTCTAGTATTCAGATGGCTCCTTATGAAGCTCTCTATGGAAATAAATGTAGGACTCCAACTTGATGGGATGAAGTTGGGGAAAGAAAGCTATTAGGACCTGATCTCGTTGATAAAATGGCAGAAAAGGTCAGATATATTCAACAATGCATAAGAGAAGCTCAGAGTTGACAGAAAAGTTATGCCGACAATCGAAGAAAAGACCTAGAATTTGAAGTGGGTGACAAAGTGTTCTTACAAATATCTCCCTGGAAGAGGGTCATGAGATTTGGAAAGAAGGGGAAGTTGAGCCCTAGATATATCGGTCCTTTTGAAATACTGGATCGGGTTTGGAAGGTAGATTACCGATTGGCGCTTCCACCGAATCTCTCTCAAGTTCATGATGTGTTCCATGTATCTCTCCTAAGAAAGTACATACCTGATCCTTCACATGTACTTAGCTCAGAAGTTGTGCCGCTGGAGCAAGATCTTTCATATGAAGAACAGCCGATAGAGATTCTGGATCGTAGCGAAAAAGTCCTACGAAACAAGACCACTCGATTGGTGAAAGTTTTATGGAGGAACCACCAATTAGAAGAAGCTACATGGGAGCTTGAGGATATGATGAGGGAGAGGTATCCTCATCTGTTTGTTACAAAGTGACGAATTTCGAGAGAAAAATTTATTTTAAGGGGGTAGAATGTAACACACGAGACTTTTATGTTATATAAATCATCAAAGGAATCTTTTTCTACACAACACTTTCTTGGCTTGCTTTACAAGAAATCGTGACCTTCCTCGATAGCTTGTGTCCTACGCAATACCGAGTTTCACTAAACAACGATATGCTATTAAAATATTATTAAAACTAGCCGTTATGAATAGTAATAACCACTTTTTGAAATTTTATAATTTTTTTTCAAAATGGACTTCATTTTTGGATTCATAATATCGAAATTAGCCTAGGGTGAAATTTTGGTATTTTTCTGAAAACTTTCAATTTTTGATTAATAGTGAAACCACTAAGTGGTAGTTCAAAAAACTGAATTTTTCATAAAACATAATTTTAACACTTCTGTGAGTGGAATTTCAAAAATCCAAGAGACACGGTTGATGTCAGTAAATAAAATGTGGTTCAATGAGATGAAAATAATTTTTTGGTGAATAGTAACTTTTTACTTTTTTTTACCACGGTTAAAAGTAAATAGAGTAATTAAGGGTAAAAATGATATTATTATTACCCTAACACATTCCCTAATTCTATTGGACAAGTTTAATTCGACCAAAAACAGTCTTAGGAATAAAATATGACTAGTTAGGCCCACTTGGATTAGATTAGAACATTTATTATTAATTTATTTAAATAAGGGTTAAAAAAGTTAAAATCAATGTTTAATAAGTAAATAATTTTTAATATGGGGTTATACATAAGATAAATTTGACTATAAATATTCATTAGAAAGATAAAAATATTTCCTACATAATGGTATTTTATTTGTAATTTTTAGACATTAAATAATTTAATTTATTTATGACACAAAGATGATGCAGTAATTATCTTATTAATGAAATATTGACATAATTGATGTTATAAAGACCAAAATAAATGTAATTTGATACTTTTTATGCATTAAACTAATTTTCTAGGTTAATATGACATGTTTTTATGGATTTAATTGACTTTTTTCGAACTAATAATTCTGTTATGAGTTTTACAAAAATCAATTACTAAATAGTGTAAAAATTGACATAAAATAGTTTTTAAAACCAATATTATATTAGTAATTGTTATTTTATTCCTAAAAATCTATGGTTCGGCCAAATGACTTATATAAGGTTATATATATTAATAATAAACAACTTGGGGTTCTTTTGGCTGCTTATAGTCGGTTTATTAACCTTATAGTATAAGAACACAAGAAGACACGATAAAAGTAAAATTATTTAACTTAATGTTAAATCTAAATGATAAGGTTAAAATAGGAACCTAAACTTATCTAAATTCTATTGGATGAGAGGATTTCGACCCATCCCCACATTATCCTCGAAATAAATCAATTTGGAGCTATTTAAAACCGAACTTGACTTTATAATAAAATAATATTTTTTGTTATTCCAAAGGTGCCCCTCTCCTCCCTTATAAAAGGGAACCTCCTCCCTCTCTTCCTCAGGCCACTTTGAGCCTTCAAGCTCAGCCAAACCCTGACACTTTCTCCTCTCCACTTTCCTAGAGACAAACTAGAGGTCCTGGTCTTCTTCAAAGACCAATTTCAGTGCCCTAAAAGAAGGTCTCAATGAAGCACTTCAAAAAAGAGGTAATGTTTGTTACCGATTCTGTCATATTTATTTCTTCTTCCACTTCTTCTTATTTAGTTGTTTCATTATGAAGTAATAAAATAAATATCATTCATATACTGATATTTTATTATAATTATTAAACAACCCTATTTCACCATCTATCCATCCTACGGAAAAAGAAATCACCGCGCGTGCGTACGTACAGAATACCGTCTCCATGCTGTGGTGTAATATATTTTCCACCACCACCTTACTTGGATGGGTATAATGGTATAAATAATGACTATATATGATTATTATAAAGTGATATTGATTCTGAAATAGTATACATACACTCCAATACAATTTCACGATCATGGGAACGATATCATCGCTCGTGCGTACATACAGAATACCATCTCCATGATGTGATGTGATTCGTTCTACATGATCTTCATTGAATAATGATTATATAAATGAATTGAATGAATAAATATGATATATAGTACATTAATACCATTCTGTAAATGATTTATCTATAACCTAAAGAGAATAATAAGAATTTATTCAACAAAACATGCATAAGAACAAAAAGTTATAAACACCCGAATAACAAGTAGCAAAGAAATATTACTACCAAGAAACTAAGAATATGACCATATATGATATCATAACAATAATTATGATTCTGTAATAAGTCAATAACATTATTTAAATCATTATATAGGATTTTCGGACACTTACGAGGCAAATCGGACCTAAGGTAAGGGAAATATCACAATCGCATTTTTATCCGAGATTGTTTACACTTTGGCATTTACTATGGTGTATTTTATCATCCACATCCATGTTTCCTCAATATGTAATATTATTTCCATTCATCTAAAATTTTTTAAATCCAATTTTACCCTTTGGTGGATTTTTAGTAAAAGATATGAAAGGAATCTTTTTCTGTTTTTTGTACGAGGTACTTTTTGACTTTTCCGACAAAAGTACGAGAAGAATGTTTTTTTTAACTTATACGACATGAATGAATTTTTAAAACATTATTTCCAAGAATCTTACTTTACAATTTTTCATGTTTATTTTTAATCAACTTCTTTTAGTTTAAAATTGCATGAAATGTTAAGAAAGGAAAAATGTTTTTGAAGTAAAAAGGATATTTTCCTCAAGAATGGAGTTCAAGTGTTTTATCAAAATTATTTTCCATCTAAGATAATAAAGGGTTGTATTTCTATCCCTATTATTACATTGATTTGATTATGTTTTAATGTAATTATATTTATGAATTCCTTTATCTTATATAAATTGTTTTATGATGTCACGATGCTTAAGATTCCCAATTTTATTACATGGGTTATGAAATGATGTATGATTTATGATTTTGTGGTACACATAAGAATGGTATTATTCTGAGATTTGTGGTACCTATATCTCCATCCAATGCATTGGGTAAAGATTTTATATATCATGAGATATACATGGCTGGAACTGTAGGTTATACCGGTTCAGTGAAACAGGACTGAAATGAGGAGTGAACTCGGTTCAGAAATGGACTTTGTCCACTAAGATAGTCTTGGAAATGAGTCTTGACTAATAAGAAATTATTCTCTATGATTATGTGTGTATGCCACAAAGTTTCATGTTTTAAGTTATGATTATTGGGATTACATTTCACTACTATTATTTATCCCATGTTATAAGATTATGATCTCTTTTGCGGGTTAAGATTTTAAAAAGTTATGTGCTTATGTATATGATATGATGGATATTTCTTTTGTTTACCCTTACTGATCATTTGAGCTCACCCTTTTGTATGTTTTATTTCCCCAGGTCAGGAAGAAGGTTATTAAGTAGAATATTCCAAAAAGGGACTCTAGATATGATGAAATAAATGGGAGGCAAAGTAGATGCTTTATGAACCAGTTGTTTATGCTTTCCAGTTTCTAAAAACACTATACCTATATGGTCCTTTCATGGTTTTGTTATGTGTTGTAATAAGTGTGCTTCAATTTTGAAGTAATAAAAATGTATGTAAAGTATGGGTCATTATTGGGGCCATAAGAATGATATTATAATTTATTTCAATTATGTGTCTTGCACCTAGTATGTGGACCATATATGAATACCTGAATTTATTATATTAGAAACAAGATGAGAAATTAGGATAGGTGTCATGAGTGATATAACCTAATAGGGATGTATTGGGACTTATAGTAGATCATAGGACAATATATAGATCTCTATTTCATTCATATTGGAAATTAAATAAGGGGATAGGTCTCATGAGTAATATAGCCAAATTTGGATGTGCTTGGTCTTATATTGGGTGAGAATCCCATAAAGTTATTTCCACCTTTTTTATGATGGTAAATAGTGTAATGAGGACTGGGCTCATAGATGATATGGTCCAATGATTAAAGTATGGGATATACACGAGGTTGGAAGCACATATATGGCTTGTCAACTCCTATATTATGGGAAATAAATGAGTATGTTGGACAGGGCTCATGGGTTATATGATCTAATGAGGATGGGATGGGAATTAATTCAAGCTAGAGGCCCAAATATGGTCATTCACCTCCTATATTTTGGTAACTCAATGATAAAGGATGATTATGATCAAGGGTGATATAGTCTAATTAAGATGGGTTTATACTTACCTTGGGTCGGAGGCCCATATATAGATGTCCACTTTCTATATGTTGGTAACTCTATAATGAATAAGAAATTGGATCATGGGTGGTATGTCCAAATGAGGATAAATAGGGACATACATTGTGTTATAAGCCCAAATATAGACTTTCCCCTCTAATATATTGGTAACTAGAAAATTAATAAGCACTAGGCTCATTAGTTATATGACCCAATGAGAATGGGTTCTGACTTACATTAGTTAAGAGGCCCATGAATGTATATCCAACACATGTTAGTTGGTAACTGTACAAGGAAAGACGACAATGCTCATTGGTGATATGGCCCAATAAGGATGGGTTGGGAGTTACACCATGTTAGAGGCGTATATATATACATATACCTTCTATCTATTAATAAATAGAAGATTAATGATGACTATCCTTAAGAGTCATAATACTCTCTGATGACGGGTCAAGACTTTCATTCAATATAAGGTCTATATGTGGAAATTCACATCCTATTATTTAGTAGATAATACAAGATGTGAGACTGGTATCATTGGTGATATGGGACAGTGGGGGTCGATTTTGACTTACACTGGGTTGGATTCCTATATATTCATCTTGAGGACATTTATATGGTCAAGGAATCTTGAATAGAAGCTTGAAATCTATAGAAGCCAACATTGGTCACTAGGATGATAACATTGAGATATATGGGTCACACTGATGACCTAATGATAGGGAACCTAGTTATCAAGGGAATGTGTAATTGTTAAATCCCTAAGTTTCCTATCATTTTGACAGAAAAACAATATGAATCCTTCTCAAGGGATTCATGATCCCCATTAACAATGGAATAAATGATCAAAGGGGAGCACACATGTGATAATAAACCAATCATGTTCCATGGCTATCCTATGAGGATGATTGGGGGGATAGGATCCAAGGTAGGCGGCCTAGGTAGATAATGTTTTCTGATAAGTAACTTTTGAAATGTTTCACCCTCAAAGAATCATATTGGGTGGTGTAAGTGAATGGTTTTATAATATATGTGTCATGCATGAAATTTCTCCCCAGTATTAGGGCTGGAGCAAAGTTGTTCTATATAATTGTGGTATGGAAGAAGTGAATACATAGCATAGAACTTGGGAAAAGTTTCTCTCATGTGTAGGGTTTAGGGAAAATGTTTCCCCTAGAATTGATTTTTATTCAAAGTGTCACTATAGTATAGTGGCATGGGTGAATTTACAAACTATTATTGGGACCAGAAAAAGTGTCACCCAAGTATGGGGGCCTTGCTGAAGTATCTCCCTTGTATGGGGACATATGAAAAGTGTGGCAGTAGTTTGGTTTTTTTGTAGGTTACTAGGGAATGTGAAACCCTAGTATAGGATCTCCGGGGTGACTTTGACATGTAGATCCCAAGTATGGTTCTTTTTAGAGGGGTTTATTTACCCTAGTCCAATATAAAAATATTGGAAGTTGTATTTCATGAGGGTTTAAATATTTAAATATTTAAATTAAAATGATTGCTATATTTTGAATAACATTTTTTATAGTTCGTACTAGGGATTCACATAAAAGTGAGGGGAGACAATAGTACACATGGAAGATTATTGTAATGCCCTGAAATTTTAAAGTAGGAACGTTGTATTCGATAGTGTGTTTGAAACCCAAAACTAGGAACAAAAATGTAATATAATATCCTGATAATTTATAATATATTTAATATTTTAAATAAATTCTATAAATTTTATATTTTTCAATTCATGGGACACTAATATAGTGTATGTCGCATGCAACAATGAGTTTCATCATTGGCTTGAGATGCATGAAAGAATGTGTTTCACAAAACAAAAAATTATTATTAAAATATAATTATTTATTATAATTAGGTATAAACATGATATTATGAATATTATTAACTAAACTATTAAAACATATGGATTACACAACTAATTCATGGGTTACAAATTAATTATAATTGAATATAAGAACCGATTGAATATAAAGAGAATATTTTTATAGAAAACTATTTTTATGCATACAAATCATCTTTACCATAATAAATTAATGTAATTACAGTTAGTATATGATTTTAATGTAATATATATATTAAATATTTAATCGATCCAGTATATTTTATAAGCATAAGATGAGAAAAATACAATTTCTCACAAAAAACACCATAGAAAACTTATTTAAATAATTTTTATGGGAATTTTATATATTATATATTTAAAAATAAACTTTATATTTGAAGGTGAACCGTAATAATTATGTTAGGGTAAATATTTAGTATTTTTATGAGAAGTTTCATTTTTTAATGAATAATGAAAAATTCTGATTTTTAATTAAAAACTAATTTTCACCTATGTTATTTATAATGATAAGTATTATATTTAACTAGTTTTAATATTTAATTATATATTATTTTTATAAATTAATTCAAATTATTCCTTTTTAATAAATTCCACTTTGAAATTGTCTATAAAAACATAGCAAACATTTTCACATTTTTACATTAAAACCCTGCATTATATTCCTATGTGAGGGATTAAATTTAAATTAATTTCTTCCACTTATGTGATTTTAATTTCTAAAAATGGATTCAATATTTTGAATCATAATAATTCATAATGTATAATAAGGTCAATTATTTTTTCAAAAAAAATATTAGCGAAAGTAACTAAAATTAATTACAATTAATAAGGAAAAATTAAGATTAATAAAGGACTACACCTTTAACATAAGGTCCCAAATGACCTATACACTTTTTCAACACCTATGTTATGCCTATAAATCCGAAATATAATTTAATTATTATTTTTTGCTTGATTTTTATAACTTTTGTAGGTAGAAACGTGGGTACACCTAACTTCTTTTCAAAATTACCAAGTGAGTCATTTTCCTCCCCTATAAAATGCAATCACCTTTTCCACTTCCTCGGACCTCACAAAACACAGATTATTAGAAAATATAAACTCAATTATCTTCCCAACATCCCTACATTCTTCTTTGAATCCTCACTTTGTGTATGAAGCAATCCAAAGAATCTTTTTGGTACAAACCAAAATGATTTACCTTATTAAAAGGTATCGCCTTCCCTTAATCTCTTTAGTTTTATTTCCATTACTTAATCAAAAAAATCTTATTTTTCCATTATTACATAACAAAACCATTACCCTAAATATAAAATTAATTTTTTATGTTATTATTTTGATGTTAACTTACACACACATCCATATAATGGTTAAATAACATATTGTCTATATGTACGGAGAACAATCGCACCATTAAATGATGATTGTTCATTTTTCCCTTTATTGACTATCACGTTGGAAAATATGATGGAAGATATATTTATATATTATATATATGATATTTAATATGACTTTATTCTTCTTTAATTCATTTATAAAATATTTCATTATAATTTCAAATTTTTGTAAATACGATAATGTCGTTTCTGGAAGAGTGGACTACAGCCTCCTCAAAGCAGTGTGGCTCGTTCACACTATACATAGAATGTATAAATGATTATTTTAATAAAAATATGTATCATATATACCATATATAAGATACTGTAATTATAAAATACATAAGTATCATTTATTTTTATTCTTTAAATACAAAAATAAATGAATGTATTGTTCTTGCGTACATATGACCTACCCTCTCTATGAACGGTACTCTTCATTTCTTATATCCAAACTTTATGAACTATTATAAATACATATATATATATAAATTGAATATATATATGATAATTAAAAAAAATCATTCTAGAGATTATTAAATCCTAATCTAGGTAATAGTAACATGAAATAATAAGCCAAAACAATCTTCAGAATACTAGGCAATCAACACCTGAAATAGTGAAAATAATGAAACATTGTTAACAACTAGGTAATAATATATTATAAGAAGGTGATATTTGATATTATAAATAAAATTATTATAATATTATAAGTTTTGAACATATTTTAACCTTGTATACATGAACATAAATAATACACAATAAAATAAATGTTAATATAAGGGGTTTTCATCTCAATTTACATTTCATTGAGACTTTATTATTGTTATGCACCTAGTTTCTTTTATATGGTGTATATAAATAATTTGAAATTTTATATCCTAAATATTCCTACTCTGATGATATTATATGTTTCGTTTAATGTTATTCCTTCAAGGGTATTTATAAAGACCTGGTAATTTCATGGAAATTTTTTTCTTCAATTCTTATGGATTTTGCGAGTCTGTGGATTCTGACAGCACTTGATTCCGTGGCCCAGTGTGCCTGGAATAAATTTCTGAAGATTAGATCAGGTATGTTCAGTAAATGAACAAGTGGGTTTTTCTATCTTTTGAACCCATTCTTGGAATTGAAATCTGAGGGCACCGATGAACTCGCAATGCCGGTAATCGCTTAAGGGGACCTTTACCACAGTTTCATTTTCACGAGAGGAGAAGTTAAAATTTGTGGATTAAATGAGAAGTTAATAAAATTGTGGGAAAATTTTATTTTAATATCTAAAGTGGTTATATCCTACATGGGGGAGTTGGGATGGGACCCAATAGCTTCTAACTACCCATGTAATGATATTTTTGATGTGGGGCCCACACGATCCCCAACCATTCACAATCCCATAACTCTATTATAACTCTAATAAAATTACCCTTTAAACTTGATAACTCCCATAAATTAATGAGGACTCTTCCTCTCCCTCTCTCACTTCATTAAAACATGCCAACCTATCACTTAATTAATTAAAAAAATATTGATTTAATTAATTAAGTGAATTGCATTTTCAATTTTGAAATGCATGGAAAGTTAAATTAAAATAAGGGGTCGTCTAATTTAAATGGATTTTGGCTTGTTGTGTGGGGGAAATTTTTGGGAGAGAATTCTTGTGAAGAAGAGGAGGATTTATCCTCTGTTGAAGAACGCCAACTCTCCGATGGAGAAAATCAACTCGGCGACCACGGTTCTTCATCGTCTTCATCCTCCGCGGCAAGGGAGGAGACACTAAATCAGGAACTCTCTAGTGACGACACGTCTTCTATTATTCTCTCTGTGAAAAAAGAGGAGATGTCACTTCCTTGGGTTCTCATTGATGATGACGGAAATGGCACCGTCATCCATGAAGCTTATCAACCGCGAACCTTATTCGAGGTAGGGGTGTGTTTTGATTGGATCAACATTGAATCTTATTTCCCTAATTTTTTGTTATCTTTAACCACCTGCTACCGAACTAATGCAGAGAGACAGGGCCAAACTAACATCGTCTGAATTCTTCGCCAATATTGTGATTGTTGGTGGTTCTTCGTGTTCTTCATGGGTGACAAAAACGGATCGTTACGAGTTCGTTAAGTGACACAACAATACCAAAATTGAAGACTCAACATCATGGTAACCTAGCGGAGGTGTGATGATGATAGCGGGCGATGGTTCAGACTAGAACAGGATGGACTGTTCCTCAACCGTTCTTCGAGCGAGAATTCAAAACTTGTTTTCGGAGCCGATCAGAAGCCTGAAAACACTGGAATCGACATCAGGATAATGAGGAGAACTAGAGTCTGAAGTTTCGTGACGAACGAACCATTGGAATGAAGAACCAGAATCACGGGACGTACACTGGCCAGTGGCGTCGTTTCTGGAAAATTCCAGACTACACGGTGTGTACTCCTGGAGAACATGTCGTGTAGAGCGGGCATACTGTGGCTAGGGTTTCCGATGTTAGACGGCTAAAGACACATATTTTTTCCTCTGTCACATGGCATGTACATTCCACACAACAAGGAGGTGGCAGCTTCATGAGACTCGACCTGTAACCAGGGGATAAATGGACACGGTGTGGAGTACACGAGCATGTACTCTAACACATATCCAGACATGGCCAGTGGTACGGGATAACCCGTGTACCAAATACACGGGTTGAAGAATACGAGTTGAGACTGTGTATGGGCGCATGGCCAACGTACATAGAGCCAACCCGAGATGTTTGGACACAGCATGTAACCATACCACACACCGTGTACATACTTTTACACGAACATACCTTCGACACGGGCCGTGGTACACGGGCAGTACCCGAGGTCTAAATACTTGGCGTGCAACCATTCCAACACACCATGTACTTTTTGGAAAATGGATTGGTCATCTTGAACTCAGTGTCTTGGACACGTTTTGTTTGGTTTATCCCCATAAGATGTGGCGGTCCTTCGGGATACATCATCTCTAGACTTCGTGATATTTGATGTATCGGCCCCTTGGCTCGAGCAGCAGACCATCTCGGAATCGAGCGTGCTATGTGTGGGAACCCTAGAGATGGTTGTGACTGCGACATTGATGATGAATGTACTAGGATACTATGTGGGTTCAGTAGTGAGGAAAAATATACTTGGATCCTTTGTGGGTTCGGCAGCGATGACAACTGTACATGGATCCTACGTGGGTTCGGTGGCGATGGTTACTGTACTTGGATCCTATGTGGGTTCGGCAGCGATGACTTCGGTACTTGGATCCTACGTGGTTTCGGAAAAAGAGATGATTCAGAGGATACATCTAATCATCTCCACCCCTCTTCATGTGTAGTATACATGTGTGAGCTGATTCTTGACTTTCAATCATTATTATTTGTATGATTGACTTCTTTTGTGTGTGGAATGGTTGTGCTTGGTGCGGAAGTTGGAGCTGTACTGAGATTGATGACTTAGGTATATGTATGGCCATATACCTAAGTATAGTCGGTTGATACTTCGTGTTTGTATCATTCCATTGTGGATTATCCTCTGTGGATTCTGGGATACCTTTAGGGGTCTTGGGGTCCCTACTGAGTATTGTTATACTCACCCCTACACGGGCATTTCCCGCACTACGTTGGGTTGGTTGCAGCCGACAGACAACACTGAACGTAGTCAAGGCTTGTGCAGCTGGACGGTATCCCGAGGTGGACCACCTAGCTGGACGTACACGGAGTAAATACACGGACCGAGGTACCGATGAGACTATCTATACCCACCCTTCAGGTGGGATTCTCGGAGGACATCTTGGTGGTTGCTACTTTACTTTTTAGCTGTTGTAATTTCTTTCTCAGTTATACTGTACTTTTAGTTGGGTTTGTATTCTGGTCCATTTACTTTCCAGTACTTACTTTTATACTCAGTTTACTTGTGTTTACTCCAGATTCTGTACTCTATTGTGTTTATTACTTTTATAAATGTAATTACTTCGCTTTTCACAGGGATTTATGCCTTTGTTGCTAGTCACTAGCTCCTGGCCTATGAATGGTGGGCTTGGGGTAGTCACGACACGGGCCCCAAGGACAGGTCGTGACAAATTGGTATCAGAGGAGTCAGATCTACCGCAGAACTTAGGACTCTGATAATTTCTTTCTGTGGAGAAATATTGTTATGGGTATTGAGTGTGGTTATCATTCTAGGGATTCCAGTGTTGTTGCGGTGGCCGACGTATCCATACACCAAGACCCTGACTTCTGATTTCCAACTCAGTACACGGAAACATTGATTGCATGAGTGTTTCAAAAGTTTTCTTTGTGATTAATTTGTGTCATCTCACCAGGTATATTGTATTAACCATGGCACACCTGTTATTTTTCATGGTGGCCCCACGTAGGCAGCCAGCTAGGGTTCCACGTTACGTGTGGGATGGCAGCCCACCGAGCGACGAGGCTTCGGTACAGGGCCCCATTACAGCAGAGGAACCAGCGATACCTCTACCCGCTGGGCCACCGATACCACCAGACCATGCAGTGGAGAGTGCACACCGCCTGAGTGCGCTGCATGAGTTTCAACGACATAGGTCGCCCAGGTTATGTGGATATATAGACCATAAGGTAGCCGAGGATTGGCTAGAGGCTATCGTCGGAGTCTTCAGATTGGTATGGACACCAACAGATTTTATGGTGATCCTTTCTGCGAGTCTCGTGTACCCAACAGTAGGTAGATGGTAGAGCTTGATTCTCCAGGTGCATGACGAGGAATCTCTATATTATATGGACTTCAAGAGTCTCTTCCGCTCGGAGTTCGTTCCAGCCACCCTTTGGGCAGTGTGCATCCAGGAGTTACTACAGCTGCGGCATGGCAGCATGATAGTATCCCAGTACTCGGTGAGATTTACCGACCTCTTGTGCTACTCCACGGACATGGTACGAGACCCATTCTTCTAGTCCCGGACCTTTGAGTAGGTACTGAGGCTTGAGATCAGGGCTTTGATGGTCTCCCCCAGCATTTCGATGTAGGAAATAGTACTGGAGTGAGCCCTTCTTGGGGAGAGGTTCCATGCTGAGCCGACGCCTGCAGCGAGACCCACCACAAGGTGGAATGTTGTGGAGTCTTCTACAGTTGGTAGTAGAACGATGTCGCAGAGGTCCAAGAAGACCAAGCCATCAGGTGGGCGACCCCAGGAATATGGTTCGGATGTATGAGGCACAAGCAGTAGAGCCAGTCATAAGAAAGGCAGGAAGTGCTATGCCTGCGGCGGGCAGGGCCACATGGCTCATGACTGCCCGACCTGCCATGTTGAGTAGCAGTAGACGGTAGAGGGACTCCCAGGAATAGGCATAGTTTCGACTGTGGTGGTCCGTAGGGGGCAGGCGGATGAGGAAGAGGATCTGGCTGAGCAGTAGGTGGTGGACAATGCTTCGAGGCTCTACCACCACCACCACCAGGAGGACCACCCCGGCCATAGGGAGCTGGCAGACAGGGACAGGCTCAGCTCCAGGAAGTTGAGACCTATGACCACGCTGCACCTGAGATTATTTGAGGTACTATCTATGTCTACTCCACCCTTGCTGAAGATCTTATAGACAGAGGAGTGAGTCATTCTTTTATTGCCATTTCCCTTGTTCAGAGCTCGGAGATTCCGATGGAGCCATTGGCTCGATCCTTATGGATAGACACTCCTACAAGTGAAGACTCGACGATTAAGCATTGTTGACGGCAGTGTGAGCTTACTCTAGGAGGCGAGATCTTCGGATGGGATCTTTTTGTAGCGGCATCGAGGCCTTGTGACATCATTTTTGGAATGGACTGGTTATCTATATTCCATGACTAGATCGACTATATTAGGCACCAAGTGTGGTGTGTCCGCACAGATGGGAGCAGGTTCACCTTAACCGACAAGAAGGGAGCCTTTGCAGCGCAGGATGGACTTACGCAAAGGAGAGGGTAGTTGATCACCCATCATTTGGATAGTTTCATCCTAGGAGAAGTTAATGTGCGAAGTTCGAGTTTTCCTGTTGTGGTGGACAAGTATGTGGAAGTTTTCCCTAAAGACGTTCTAGGAATACCTCCTCGTAGATAGGTGGACTTCTACATTGACATGTGCCACAGGACAACCCCGATATCTACCCCAGCATATCGGATGGCTCCCGCCGAGCTTTGTGAGCTGTGGATATAGATGAAGGATTTTCAGGGAAATGGATTCATCTGACCCAGTGTTTCACCCTGGGATTCTCTAATTTTATTCTCCAAGAAGATGGATGGGAGCTTACGACAATGTGTTGACTACCGTCACTTAAATTAGGTGACCGTAAATAACATGTATCCACTCCCAAGGATTAAATACCTCTTTGATCAGCTCAAGGGAGCACAATGGTTCTAGGAGATAGACCTCAGGTCAGGCTATCATCAGCTTAGAGTTCGAGATTAGGATGTACAGAAGATGGCCTTCAGGTGTCGGTATGGCCACTATGAGTTCTTGGTTATTCCCTTTGGAATAACCAATGCACTAGCAGTGTTCATGAGTCTCATGAACAGAATCCTCCAGCCTTACCTTGATCTTTTTGTAGTAGTCTTCATCGACGACATACTGATTTACTCGACTACTGAGGAGGAGCACGCCAACCACTTGTGGGTCGTACTGGACACACTCTGAGAGCCCCAGCTTTATGGTAAGCTCTCGAAGTTCCAGTTCTGGATTCAAGAGGTTCAATTCTTGGGGGACTTAATATCAGAGGTGGGATTTTTTGTGGATCCTGCGAATATCGAGGCAGTACTTGATTGGGAGCCACCCAGGAGCGTGACGGAGGTGCAGAGTTTCCTACGTCTGGCTGGGTACTATTGGTGATTTGTGCCAGACTTCTCCAGAGTTTCATCACTTCTTTAATCTTTGATGAAGAAGGGGAACCCCTTAATTTGGTCAGATAGATTTCAGCAGAGCTTCGAGGAGCTGAGATAGAGATTGACAAGTGCACCCATATAGAGGCTTCTAGAGGATGGCATAGGGTACGTAGTTAATTGTGATGCATTAGGGACTGGAATCGGGTGTGTCCTGGCGCAGGATTGGGTAGTGATCACCTATAGTTCATGAATTTTGAGGCAGCACAAGTAGAACTATGCTGCCAATGACCTGGAGTTAGCAGCATTTGTCTTCACCTTGAATATGTGGCGGCACTATCTGATGGGTGAGTGCTTTACAGTCTAGTCTGACCACCAGAGTCTCAGGTACATCTTCTCACAGAAGGACCTAAACCTGAGACAGTATCGATGGCTCAAGTTCCTCCAAGACTATGACTTTGAGATAGTCTATACTCCTGGGAAGGGGAACGTTGTGGTTGATTCTCTCAGTAAGATATCAGGCATTTATCTACTTGGTGAGGTGACGGAGCAGCCAGTCGCGTTGCAGATATCCTTCATGGATAGAGATGGAGCAACCTTTCTAAAGTCGCTCACAGTCACTCCTCCACTACTTCAGTGGGCCAGAGAGGCACAACATGGGGACGTTGACTATGAGAGGTGATGTGTTCATATTTCCACAAGGAAAGCGCCTGATAGATTTTCTGAAGGAGGAGAGCACGTCATCCTTTTTAAGGGACGTACCATGGTACCATTTTCACTGCAGGAGGATGTTCTAAGGTAGTTTCACACTTACCCTCTTACGGTACATCCTAGAGTGGAAAAGATGTACCAGGACCTCAGACGACAGCACTGGTGGACGGATATGAAGAATGTTGTAGTAGAGTTCGTTTCACGATGCCTCACTTTCCAGTAAGTGAAGGCGGAGCACCAGGTTCCAGCAAGCTTGGTACAACCCTTAGAGGTTTCGGAGTGGAATTGGGATAGGATATCCATGTATTTTTTGACGGGGCTCCCACGTACTTCTAGAGGACATGACTCTATTTGGGTGATCATAGGCCCACTCACCAAGTCAGCCCACTTCCTTCCGATCAGAGAGTAGGGATCAGTAGAGATCTTGGGATGCTTCTACGTTCAAGAGATCATACGGCATCATGGTGTTCCATCATTTATCATCTCCTATCGAGATGCTCGCTTTACTTCTTGGCTTTGGAAGGGGATGTAGGAGGAATTTGGGACGCAGCTACGCCTGAGCACCGCCTTTCACCCTCAGACAGACGGCCAGACGGAGAGGACCATTTAGATACTCGGGAAAATGATCTGTGAATGTGTCCTTGACTTTGGTCATTGATAGGATGATCACCTACCCTTGGTGAAGTTTTTGTACAACAACAGCTACCTCTCCACCATCGGGATGGCACCATACGAGGCATTGTACGACAGACCTTGCTGATCACCTCTATGCTGGAATGACCCTAGGGAGTCAGCACTCGTAGGACCAGAGACGGTTCAGGCTACGACAAAGATGGTAGAGATCATCCAGGAGCTGATGAGGACTGCACAGAGCAGACATAGGTCCTATGATGATAGGAGATGGAGACCACTGGAGTTTGAGGATGGCGACCACATTTTCCTATGGGTCTCACCTTGATGTGGATTATGACGATTTGGCTAGGGTGAAAAGTTATCTTCGCGCTTCATCGGACCATTCCAGGTCCTCATTAGGGTAGGCGAGGTGGATTACCGCCTAGCCCTTCCACCTCAGTTGCACTGGGTGTAAGACTTCTTCCATGTATCATAACAGAGGAGATATGTGCATGACCCGAACCACATCATTGATGATGGGGAGCTGGACATCGATGATGGGGCTACCTTCACGGAGGTCCCGGTGGAGATCGAGGATCAACAAGAGTGAGTCCTACGTGGACATTTGATTCCTCTTCTGCGCATTCATTAGAAGCACGAGAACCTCCAGGAGAGCACATTGGAGCAGGAGGCTCAAATACGTGCACAATACCCTCATTTGTTTCCCTAGTTTATGTTGTAGCTTTACTAGGATGTAAATCCCTGAGGTGGGAGTAATTTAAAGACCTTTAAATTTCAAGGAAATTTTTTTCTTAAATACATTTAAATTTTTCAAGTTTGTGGCTTCTTATGGCACTTGATTCCGAGTCCCGGTGTGCCCGGAATCAATTTCCGAAGTTTATCTCGGGTACATTTAGTAAATTAATGAGTGGGTTTTTCTATCTTTTGAACTAGTGCTCGGAATTGAAATCTGATGGAACCGATGAACTCGTAACTTTGGTAATTGCTTAAGGGGACCTTTACCATGGTTTCTTTTACACGAGAGGAGATGTTAAAATTTGTGGATTAAATGAGAAGTGAGTAAAATTGTGGCACAATTATATTTTTATATCTAAAGTGGTTATATCCTACATGGGGGAGTTGGGATGGGCCCCACAAGCTTCTAACTACCCATGTAAGGATATTTGTGAGGTGGGTCCCACACAATCCCAAACCTTTCACATTCCCATAACTCTCTTATAACACTCATAAACTTCCCCTTTAAACTTGATAACTCCCCTAAATTAATGAGGACTCTTCCTCTCCCTCTCTCACTTCATTAAAACATGCCAACTTATCACTTAATTAATTAATCAACTCTTGATTTAATTAATTAAGTGAAATGGATTTTGAATTTTGAAATGCATGGAATGTTAAATTAAAATAAGGGGTGGCCTTATTTTAATGATTTTTGGCTTGTTGTGTGGGGGAAATATTTGGGAGAGAACGATTGTGAAGAAGAGGAGGATTTCTCCTTTGTTAAAGAATGCCAAAAATCCGAAGAAGATCATCAACTCGGCGACAATGGTTCTTCATCCTCTTCTTCCTCCATGGAAAGGGAGGAGACAATGATGCTGGAACTCACTAGCGATGACGCATCTTCTATCATTCTCTCTGTGACAAAAGCGGAGATGTCACTTCCTTGAGTGCTCACTAATGACGATGGAAATGGAACCTTCATCCACGACGCTTAATAACTGCGAACCTTATTCAAGGTAGTGGTGTGTTTTGATTGGATCAACATTGAATCTTCTTTCCTTCTTGTTTTTTTATCTTTAACTGCTTGCTACCAAACTAATGCAGAGAGACTGGGCCAAACTAACACTATCTGAATCCTCCGCCAATATTGTGATTGTTGGTGGTTCTCCGTGTTCTTCATGGGTGATGAAAAATGGATCGTTATGAGTTAATTAATCGACGCAATGATCCCAAAATTTAAGACTCAACATCATGGCAACCTAGCAGAGGTGCGACAACGATATCAGGCCACTGTTTGGACCGAAACGGGATGGACCGTTCCTCGACCATTCTTCGAGCTGGAATTCAAAACGTGTTTTTGGAGCAGGTCAGATGACTGAAAACACCGGAATCGACTACGGGTTAACAGGGAGACCTAGAGTTTGATTTTTCGTAAGGAAAAAACCGTCCGAATAAAGAACTAACATCAAGGGAGGCGCGCTGGCCATTGGCGTCATTTCTGGAAAATTCTAGACTACATGGCGGGTACTCCTAGAGAACACGCCATGTAGCGTGGGCATACTGTGGCTAGGGTTTCATATGTTAGATGGCTAAAGACATGGCATGCGACCTCTGCCACACGGCGTGTACCTTCCACACAGCAAAGAGGTGGAAGCTTTGTGAGACTCTGCGTGTAACCAGGGGATAAACGGACACGGTGTGGAGTACATGGCATGTACTCTAACACACGGCCAGACATGGACAGTGGTACGGGTGAACCCGTGTACAAAATACACGGGTTGGATAACACGGGTTGAGGCCGTGTATGGGCACATGGACAACATACACAGATCTGACCCCAGATGTTTGGACACGGCGTGTAACCATACCACAAGCCGTTTATATACTTTTCACACGAACAACCCTTCAACACGGGATGTGGTACATGGGTAGTACCTGAGGTCTAAGGACGCGGCGTGTAACCATACCAACACGCCATGTAATTTTTAGAAAATAGCTTGGTCATCTTGAACTTAGTGTCTTGGACACGTTTTGTTTAGTTTAGCCTCATATGACATGTCAGACCATTGGGTAACATCAACTCTGTACTTCATGATTGTTGATGTATCGACCCCTTATCTTGAGGAGCGGACCCTCCTGGAATCGAGCATGTTGTGTGTGGGAACCCTTGAGCTAGATTCGATTGCGATATTGATTATGATTGTACTAGGATCCTACGTGGGTTCGACAGCGAGGATGACTGTACTTGGATCCTCCGTGGGTTCGGCAGCGAGGAGGACTGTACTTGGATCCTACATGGGTTCGGCAGCGATGGTTACTATACTTGGATCCTATGTGGGTTCGGCCGCGACGACTTCGGTACATAGATCCTATGTGGGTCCGGCAGAGGAGATGAATCAGAGGATATATCTAATCATTTCCACCCCTATTCATGAGTAGTATACCTGTGTGAGATTAGTCTTGACTTTCAATCATTATCATTGGTATGATTTACTTCTTTCATGTGTGGACTAGTTGTGCTTGGGAGTAGAATTTGGAGTCGTACTAAGAATGATAACTTCGGTATTTGTATGGGCATATACCTAAATAGAGTTGGTTGATACTTTGTGTTTGTATCTTTTCTTTGTGGATTATCCTTTGTGGATTTTGGGAGACCTACAGGGGTCTCGGGGTCCCTAATGAGTATTATTAAACTCACCCCTACACAGGAATTTCCCGCACTACATTGTGTTGGTTGCAAACGACTGATAGCACTGATCGTAGTCGAGGTTTGTGGAGCTGGACAGTATCTAGATGTGGACCACATGGAGGCACATACACAGAGCGGAAATACAGACTGCGGTATCGATGAGACAATCTGTACCCACCCTTCAGGTGGGATTCTCGAAGGACGACTCGGTGGTTGCTTCTTTACTTTTCAGCTATTGTACTTTCTTTCTCAGTTGTACTGTACTTTCAGTTGGGTTTGTAATCTGGCACCTTTACTTTCCAGCACTTACTTTTGTACTCAGTTTACTCGTGTTTACTCTAGATTTCTTACACTAATGTGTTTGTTACTTTTATAAAGGCAATGCCTTCCCCTATTACTAGGATTTACGGCTTTGGTGCTAATCTCCAGCCCTTGGCCAATGGAAGGCGGTATTGGGGTAGACACATCACGGGACCTGAGGAAAGTTCCTCACAGTATTATTGTATTAATTATTTTGATGTGGAATGGGACATTTTAGGAAATTTAATGTTTATTTTCCTCAAGAATGATGTAATGGTATTTGAATGGTATCTATATTTTTTACCTATCCTCCACTTGGAAAATTGTGATAAATATATATCTTTTATTAAATATATATATATATATTATGAGGAATATTATTTATTTGATATAAGAAATACTTAGTACATTAAATACATACATTTTGGATCGTATGATGAATTAACTATAGGTTGGGGACCAGTCAATGTAATCCCCTCGATGCACAGGTAGTCTCATGGGATGAAATTTGGTTGGAAAAACCCTTCTCATTGGTATCCAATATGAAGTAATTATTTTATGAATGTTATTGTAAGTATATTTATGGTCTCAAAAACCATATTGGATTGTAACCATTATATTTTAAATCATCTAATGAAAGGTCTTGACTGTAATGGTTCTATGTATACCAAGGTGTCATTGAATACAATAATTAAGCATTTCCATTATTTAGAACTTAGTTATTATTATTATCCATGATTTTTGTCATCAAAATATATATAGATATATTCAATTATTAGTTTTATCGTTTAAGTGGAATGTGTTTTAGTTTCTTACCTCTTTATGTTGATATTTCCTCATCTAGTTATTTGAATGGCATGTGTTTTCATTTACCTTGAAATATTTATTATTCAGTTACTATTTAGTATATTTGTTTCTAGGAATGTTTTTTCGATAATTACAATTCCATATTTATTATTCTCATTGAGTCATTACATCTTTTGATGTATTTTTCCCTTACTGATCATTTTACCTCACCCTTAATATGTTTCCTTTCGCCATGAATCCAAGAAGCGTATTATTAATGATATGTAGGCATATACTAGATTGAATAAATTTATCCTCAATGTTATTTATCAAAAAGGTTTTTGTAATTAATTTATTAACTTTTAATACAAAACTCATGTATGTGTCTTGTTTAACCACACTACTAAACATTTAGTCATTTAGGATTTGATACCTTATAATCATTCCAATGAAATGTTAACAGACACCATCTCTGGTCTCTAGGGGGTATGGTCTCAATGTTATAATCAGTGGAACTTTAGTAGAAAACTTAGGAATGAGATTTATGAAAGCATAGAATAGTGAAAACAACAATAATGTACAAATTATGTATCATATAGTAGTATATCCTATGTTTTAGTTACATAGAGATTATGTGGGTTTTCTAGAAATACATCCCTATATGGATATTACAAGTGGATGTGGTTCTCACATATATATACCTAGGAGTAACAAATCATACAATGTGTATTATTCTGGGCTTGGTGTAACCTAGTACACGACAATAGGCTATAATGCGCACCTGATTTGACACTCCTGAGGGATATTCTTAATTAAATAATCATTTTTCTTAAAAATCACTATGAATTATTTTTAAAATGAATAATCTCGGTTAAACATAAGGGGTTCTACATTTAAGATAATTTATCATGAATTTGAAATCCCATAAATGATATTATGGATAAACCCTAGACCAATGAAGGACCTATGTATAAATAAATTGATAAATTATTTTTTTATTGGGGTTGTGTTGAAAACATTAGTTAAAAGTTTATTTTTTATGAACCTTATTGCAAGAATTTCCATCCTATTTATTTTGGAATTTATATTAATTTAGTTTTAAAAAAGGACAACCTATCTACTGGGAGATAATCGATCAAGTCTAGTAAGGCCAAGGGTCTTGAGCCCCTGACTGAAGAACGATAAGGGTTTAACAACAACCACTAACCTACGTAATATCCAGATTAATTTTTCATTCATTCAAGTTAAAAAAAATTAGATGAATAAATATTAATGATGAACTATTAGTGTAAATTTTTAATGTTTAAAGACAAATCTATTAACAATATTGATTTGAATAATTGTTAGAGAAAATTTTTTATAATTTTCATTCTTTTATAGGCCTTATGATCCTTAAAAACAGTATTTTACTGCTTCAAGCATCAAATTTAATTTTTGTATATCCATTTCATTAGATAAGGGATTAATTAGTATTTGGTCTAGGAAAAACCAAAATATTCAATTGTTCATATGAAATTGAAATATATCAAGTTAGTAAATTTTCTTATATTTTTACTTATTAGAATAATATTCAACATGAGGAAAAGGATCTTAAATTGTTTTTGTCCTAATACCTTAATTTTTTTTGAACTAATGAAATTATAAATCATCGTAGATTTATAACTTTGAATCCCTAAACATTCAATTTATTATTCATTTGTTTGTAATTTATGACCTCAATAACTCCCTATAAATATTTAAACTTTTCCTCCATGTACATATCAATACTTGCCACTATTTTTCTCCTAATTACATACCTGTTCACGAACAAAATCGGGTTTCCATCCAATCGATACCCTACCCTGTCCCTGACAAGACACAAAGGGCATTCCTGATCTTCACAGGCTAGTACAAGTTCACAAGTATCAAAATGTAACTTTAGGAAATTATTTAACTAAAAAAATTAACACAAAACATGTATCAAGATAATTATATTAAACCAAAAAATTGAAAATGAAACAATCCCTTAAACTATGATCAGTTTTAACATTTACAACTTGAACTAAAAACTCAAAATAAACTAAAACAATAGAATAACTAAAACTCCAACTCAAACCTACATCTGGCATGAGGAGACACATCCACAAGCATCCAATACCAAAATATAAAAAACCCAATAACAACCCATAACATCATCGCTAAACCCAATTCCTCAACATTGAATAAATAAGGAACATGATATATATATACCCAAAGGTTTATGTAGTCTATGAGACAAGAGCCCAGTATGATTCCACCCAACAAAAAGATTCCATGCCACAACATCAATGAGGTAATTTAACATACTTATTGAAAATCATGTTTTAAAAGACTTTTATGGAAAACATTTACAAGATAAAAATTGAAATATAACACTCAAAGAAAAACTGTTTCACAAACTCAACATTAATGTGGAAGATAAAATTCATAAGGAACACACACACACACACACTCATGTGTTCCTATACATGACTATAGAAGCACCACGACATGAATAGTATAGAACTGTTGGCAAGTCCCCTATGGTAGCTAGAGAGATCATATCTCAGTGTAAATGTGGCATAGGTGCAAAAGAATCTATGTTCTTGTGCAAGATCCACTAGTAGGGAACACAACCATATTCAAGTGGTCTCCAATCATCACAACATTTTAGTTAGTGTTGTAGCATCATTCCTTCGAGGAGAAACTAGGATGAATCACTTCTGTATCATCAAGAATACTAGTCCAAGTCTACCCATGTAGATATCTATGGATTCTCTTGTACTTGAGTTAATGATCACATGAACACACACCACACCACTACATTCTTAGAGTGGAAGAAATTTCAACGAAATCACCCCTCTTTACATACAACCCACTTTCCATATTAACACGTCATGGAAAATCCCCTTTGAAATACTTTTTCCATCACTTAAAAAATACAACATTTCCCTTTCATAACACAAGAAAAAACCCCATATAGACCAACCCCAAACAATGGTTCTAGTCCCTTCATGAAACTAATCATAATTTAATTTTAAAAAAATCTTTTCAAACACTTAACAATTTACACACCAAATTCACAACAAAACTAACATGCTCAAAATGAACAGTTTCCCTTAGAAATCCCCATTTAAATATTCACACCTCAAATTCCCTTAACAATATATTTTTCACCTTCCAAAAAACCATATAAAATCCATTTGGTATACATTGATCCAAAACACACTCAAATATATAGGCATTTCCTTTGTTAAAAATTAATTTCAAACCTTTAAACACACAAATAATTTCAAAACATCGTACAAACCACATAATTAATCCAATGAATGAATTTATAATCTTATTCAATCTCATTAAATTCATCAATAGATGTCATTTCATGGAACCATTAATCAATTAATGGTGACCCAATTAATTAACATCATTAAACAATTAATTAAACAATTATATTAATTACCACATCAATACCCAAATTAAAGAAACAACTATTTTTAAAGGAAAATAAAATTTCCTCACAAATGAACTTCAAAACATTTATATAACACATTTTTTATCACCAAATTTTACAATATAACATGTAAAACGTAATTAAATAAATGAATAAAACCATATAATAATGTTAAGGAACTGAACCACCTACCTTGATGTAGGAAACCTAAAAATTTTGGTCTGAAACATCCACTGCATGTCAATCACACTACAAGGGACCTAAAGAAAACACTAAAAACAAGGTATCGAATCAATTACATCAAAATCAAACCAACCAAAAACTAAAACCCTTACCAAAATTATAACAATTGGAAGAATGAACATGTCTAAGGGAAACACACATGTGGAGAGGTTTTATAAAGATTTACAAGAAAGGAGGAGGAAAGACTTAGGTGGGTTATGCTAGAAAATCTGGTCGAGGAGGGGAGGCCGCATGCAACTGTGAACTAGATATGAGGATGTGGTGTGCCAATGATTTATGGGCCCCAGGAGGAGCACCAGCCAACCTACCGGAAGAGGAAAACGAGAATGAAGCACTGGCCAAGGAGTAGGAGAGAGCAGGTCATGTGTAGGGTTTGGAGGTGGTGGTTCAGCATGATACTAGGGGGAGATCCATAGCACAATGTGTTGAGAGGTAAATGAAGAGAGAATTTAGGGAAAAAAGAAAAGAAAATGAAACGAAAAGGAAAAAAACTTACAAATTCTGAATTAACCAAAAATAATAATAATAATAAAGATAATAAAATTCTTAATATATTAGTAATATTACAATTATGAAAAAAAAATTATTATAAATAGCCTACATAAAGTATTAATGAAAATAATAATATTATTGTTGTTGTTGTCATTTTTATTGTTGTTAAAATAAAATTAAAATAATTTTTTTTTATTTCTTTTAGCATTCACTATAATTATTCATTTGTTTAATTAGTTAACGGACTGGGCACCAAGTAGGCCGCATGGTGGTCTGGTGTAGCCCCATAACATCAAGTGTGTCTTCCTCATACACCAGACATTATCATTCCAAATTGATCGGTTATTAGAAATAGTTCACGAACTCATGTTGGGCCCAGCCCGCACCCCAACAAATCATTTTTTTAAAACCCAGGTAAAATTATAACATAATATTTATTAACTATTCTATTAATAATATTATTATTATTATTTATAGAATAAAAATAAATCATTATGATTTAAACATTTACCAATTTTATTTGCACAAAATCATATTATTTTAAGAAGTGGGAAACCGCAAGGGCACCTGGACTGACCACATGAATAATGCCAATTGTGTGGTGCCTGCACACTAGTCTGAAAAACATCAGTATTATTAAATATCAAAATTTTCAAATCTGGACCCTCAAAAAAAATTTCTAAATGATGTGAGGTCATAAAAAGAATATATTAAATGAGCGTCTGGGGTCGGGATGTGATATGTATCCCTACCACAGACACATTCTTACCCTAGAAAGTCACCAAGAATATAGTTAACACAACTCGTGTCTATGCCCAGAAAAAATAAAAGGAAACTGAGAGCCTTGTGGGGACTATTCCCAACACACATCACACCCGACCAATTTAAGAATAAACCATGTTAGAAGAACGAGGGTAGAATAGTATGGTGTTATACCCACCACACAAATTATACTAACACTAAACCCTTAAATCCCAAACACACCACCCCCTAAGAGGGAAACACAAGAACTCCCAAACCGAACTCATTGAATTTATCCTCAAGGACCGAAAAACATGCTAGATATTAAAATTGAATTCTTGTGATGAAAAGACTCAATAAACTAAGGATGATAAATTAACTCAATAGCTCCCACATAGACCAAATAATAATCCTCGCTATAACAAGAGACAAGCGAATTCCTAGCCCAAACTCAACCCACATTCTCACCACTAACGGAAGAACCCCACCACTATGATTAAAACCATTATGTGGAAAACTGGAACAATGGGACACTCGGACTGCAGAATTCCTTACAAAAATGAAATACTCTTGTGTAAAACCTACGGAGTGGAACCTGAACAAAAAAAGGGCCCCGAAATACCACCCATTAATTTCATGAAACCAAAGATCCTCCTAACGATCCTCGGTAAAACTAAACCGAAAACCTTAATAGGTTTGTACATTCACGGTTCCGACACACCAAAATGAATGAAAATGATTTAAAAGGAAAATTTGGAGTAGATAATCCCACATGGGTTTGGTAGAATGAGATTATCACTCCATGAGAAAAAGAATTAACTTAAAATTACAACTATAATAGAACAAGAAAACTATAGATATTTACATCCCAATGTTGAAAGCATACCCCGGGTCTAGGTTTGAAAATCCCCCAAGAAAATCATGACTATGTGCGAGCTTCACCCAGAGACTTGTGGTGGGTTCCCTAATGACTGAAGCATCTCCTACATCATAGTCAGGAAATAAAATCCTCTGGTGACCTGAACAACCATAATGATAGAATAACTTTAATGGGATGAAAAATGATGACTTTGAATGTCTGAACTGGCTGTACCAATGGCACATTAGAAGATGGTCTGTCGAACAAGACTTCAGATCCAACTAGGATATCTTCTTGCAAATAGGTTCCTTTGGCATGAATTCCCGACCAGATAGAGAACCTACGTGAAATCCAGCCACCATTAACAAGATACCAAACATCAAAGATGGTAAAAGATGACATATTTACTAGTATAGAACTAGACCCTCAAATAATCCTAAGATATTACTAACCTTAATACCCTGGGATTTCCCAACAACCCAAATACAAACTCTATCACCACAAACCAAAAAAATTCCTCTAACAGTCATCGATTACTATAATAAACAGGCACCACACCAAAAGAACAGGGAACTGGGCATGACTGATTTGAATCCTTGGGGAATATTCTAGGTGGAACATCCTAAACAAATTGAAAAATACCACATGAAACTGGCATCAGGACCAAAACACAAGCAAAAGAAACACCTCAGGCTCAAAACTACCAACTCAAAATCCAAACAAAATCAAAAAAAAAATATCTTTCACAAAACCCATTTCATATTAATTTTCAAAATTACCACATTTTCAAACAACATTAAAAATACTATAACCATCCATTTAAACCCAATCTAGTTCAGAAAATTCATTTCCTTTTTAAAAACACTTACCCTTTTAAATTTAAAAACTAACTTATGTTATCTTATGAACCATCACACGAGCATTCATCCAATCCCGCTCACATCATCCCCTGGAAAGTGACCACATGAACTCTATGTACACACCCACACATATGTGACCCTCTATAATATATCCCAAGGTCCATATATCCCTTTTCCTTATCAAATACAAACACATACCAAATTTTCCAACTCAAAACAGATCCAATTTAAAAACCCACATTACCCATTTAAACACATTGGAGGAAAGAACTATCATTCAAATACCATTTTCACTTTAAAAGTCTACATTCAACTTTAGAACTCACTCACATCAACCAAAATCATAACAAAACACATCTAACAACTGACTATCCGAATGAGGAACTAGTTTCTATGCCTAACCGAGTAATATGGTCGAGATCCATGCCCCAAGTAAGGCATGACAAAAAGAGGACCTCAAATTTTGAACTAGGACTCTACATGGGTCACCAGCCTGTGGGAGGCCGCAACCTAACCTGATTCACCTCTATTATCATCACTCAATCGAAAACAAACCAACACAAAGGACTCAAATTCTGGACTACCCCTGGTGACTCACAGACCAGTGCAAGAAAGAGGTAACGACACTCTTCCTACACCTACCTCTTATGTCCCGACATTCCTAATCTCATTCTAACATTATTTATCCCAAATAGTAACATAACCCAAAGAGCATAACCTTCTATGATATCATTTTTCATGAACCAAATTGGGTCACCATCTAATTGATGCTCGAACAGGTCCATGAAATGGTTCGAAGGGTGTTCTTGATCCCCACAGGCTGGCACAGGTTCCCATGTATCCAAATGTAAATTTGGGGAATGATTAACATGAAATAATAAAGACAAAACTACTAACAAGATAAATAAATTAAAACTAAAAATGAACAACAAAACATGACCTTAAACTATGATCAAATTTAATGTTTACTACTTGAACAAAAAACTCAAAAGAAACTAAAACAATAGAAGAACCAAAACTCCAACTCAATCCACCGTGCGACATGATAAGCCACATCCCCAATCCACCAAAACCATCATTCCTGACAAAAAACACTAACAACATGGACCATCATCGTGCTACCCGATTCCAAGACCTAGAATACAAATAGAACAAGAACTACATACACTCAAAGGTGTATATTGGGCATGAGAATGGAGCCCAGTAGGTTGTTTCCTAATAAAAATATTTCATGCCACAACATCAAGGAGATAATTTAATATGATTATTTATACTCTTTCTTGAAAAAGACTTTTAAGGGAAAATTTTACAATCTAAAAATTAAAAGGCACACGTGAAGAAAAAAAATCGCAGGCACTACTTTAATGTTGAATAGAAAATTTATAAAGAACACACACACACACAAGTGGTCCACCGTCTTCCGATGGAAGGCACCATGTCATGAATAGTAGAGCACCGTGCCTAAATCTCTTAAGGTGGGAAGAATAAATGTGACCCAAGAGAAACTGTATCTTTATGTAAATATGGAATAGGATCCAAAAAATCAACAATCTGCATTCTCATGCCCAAGACACAAGAAGGGAACACTCCACTGACCTGGTGGTCTCTATTCATCACAACTGTTTAGTTAGAGTTGTGCCATTAATCCTACTAGAAGAAACCCCGACAAACCAATTTTGTATCATCTAGCGTACTAGTCCTAATCTTCCCACCTTGATACCCAGAGTTTCCCTCATGCTTAAGTTAAACTTCACATGCACACACAACACACAAATACATTCACAAAAAGGTAAAACATTTCAATGAAACCACTCTTCCTTACAAACAACCCACATTCCATTTGAAAACACCATGGAAAATCCCTATTAAAATACCTTTTCCTTCACCAACATAATACTGAATTTTATTTTCATAATAGAAGAAAACAACACATGCAAACCAACCGAAAACAATGGGCCAAGCCCCTTCAGGAAAAAAATCATACCGTAAATTATTTTTTTAAAATTCTTTTTGACATTCAAATATTTCAAAATTTATACACGAAATGCATAAAATATCAAACACGATCAAGATGGTATGTTTTTTCTTTGCAAATCCCCATTCAAACATACACACCTCAAACTCCCTTAAAAGTATAATCAGAACCATCCAAACATCCTTTAAACCCCATTTGAGAAACATTACACCCAAACACATATGCAATCAAATACATTTCCTCTTTAAAAAATTCATTTCTACCCTATAAACACACAAATAATTTCGAAACCCTGTACACACAACATAAGTAATCCAAATAATACTTTTATAAGCTTAAATAATAACATTAAATTCCCCAAAAGATTTTAGGGTACATTACTATTAAACAATTATTTAAACACATTAAATATTTAATTAAACAATTATAATAATTACCACATAAAGACCCAATTAATGACACAACAATTTATGAAAGAAAATAAAATTTCAACACACACACACATTATAACATTTATAAAACACATTTTCCATCACTCAATTTAACCAAAAAATATGTAAAAATTAATTAAATAAACAAATTAAATTATATATAAATTTTAGGAAATAGAAGCACAAAACTTGATGTAATAGACCTCAAAATTTTGGTGTGAAACTTCTATAAGATGTTAATCGTACCGCAAGGTTCCCAAAGAGAACCCTAAAAACAACGTATTGTATCAATTGCATCAAAATTGGACCAACCACAACCAAAAACCCTAACTCAAAATCCTTCAATTGTAATAATGAACATATCAAAGGGAAATAAACCTTAAAAAATGGTGCGAAAGGCTAAAGGAGATAGGAAGCGGGCTTCCTGAGGTGGGTGTTGTTAGAAAATCCAATCTAGGAAGGTATCAGGCATGCAGATGTGTGCTGGACGTGAGGTGTTGGTACGCCACCGATTACTGGATTTATGGAGTAGTGTCACCTGACCTTCCAAAAGAGTAAAAGGAGGAGGAAGTGTTGGCCAATGAAGAGGAGAGAGTAGTCCACAAGTAGGGTTTGGAGGTGGTTCTGCAGCGCAATACCAAGGGGGTGAGCTACAGCATGATGCGCTGAGTGTGGGAGGAAGAGACAGTGATCGAAAAAAAGAAAATAAAAATACAAAAAAATGAAATAAAACCTAAAAATTCTAAGCCAACCAAAAACTATAATAAAAAATGATAATAATAAAAAAAATAACAATATGTTAATAATTTTTCAATTATGAAAAAAAAATTATTATTAATATCCTTATTAATGTATCAGTAAAAATAATAATGATTATTATATTATAATAATATTATTATTATTATTAAAAACTAAATATATAATTTTTTCTCATTTCTTTTAGGGCTCATTTTAACTATTCATTTGTTTAATTAATTAATTGACCACACATTGGGTAGGCCTTATAGTGGTCTGGAAAAGCCACATGGCTTCGGTTGTTCCATGTGTGTGCCCTGGACATTTTCAAGAGAAAATTCTCGCTTATTATCAAAAGATCATAAACTCAAGCTGATCTAGGCCCGTACCTCAATGAATCATTTTTTAAGCTAGGTAAAATTATAAAATCAAAATTATTATCAATTCACTTAATAATAATATTATTAATATTTAGAAAATAGTATTTTTATTGTTATATCTTAATAATTTACCTATTTTATACTCATAAAATATTATTATTTTGGGAAGTGGGCAACCATAAGAGAGCTTGGGCCGACCACACGATTACCTATGACTGTGAAGTTCCCGTGCACCTCTCCAAAACCCCAAAATATTATTACACATAAAAATTTTCATACCAGGACCCTGAACCAATGTTTTGTCCAAACGATGTGAGAACACCAGAATAATAAAATAAAAGAGTGTATGAGGTTTGTATGTGATATACATAGTTATATATTAGTCCATGTGACCCTTTCACGTCCCATTCAATATTTTATAGAGGATGTCTTAAAAATCCATCCCATCATGTAGGATTTAAATCCTATAAAATATCAAAAAAAACAGTCACCAAGATGGAGTTCAAATTTTGAGAATAAAATTTAATTATGGCGTGGATAATCTAATACCCATAAATTCTAAAGTAGAAACATTTTATTAGATGGAATGTAAGAAATGCAACACAATGCCTGTAGGGGAATAAAATATCATAAGAATTTATTATATATATATAATTTAGAAATAAAATATTTTATAGAATTCAATTCATGAGACACTGAGATAGCATACATATCACACAACAAAGACATTCTTTAATGGATTATGCTACACACAAGACTAAGTTTTACTAAACAACAATATATTATTAAAATATTATTATTTAATATAATAATATATAAACTAGATATTATGAATAGTAAAAACTAACTTATGAAAATATATTTTTTTCACAACTAATTAATTGGTTAATATTATTTATAAATGAACATAAGAACCAATTGTATATAAAAATTATATTTTTATACAAAACTATTTTTATGCTTACAAAGATGTTTTAACCTAATAAATTAAATTTCTAAAATTAGTTAATTATATTAATTTAATATATATATATATATATATATATATTATTAGGTATAATATTTTTGATATTCATCCAATAAATTTGATAAGAATATGATAAGAACAGACCAAATTTTACACATAAAAAACTACATTTTTATTAAGGCATTTTACCACATTTTAATGTAGAACAAATTTTAAAGTATTTTTATTAAAATTTTATATATTATAGAAGTAAAAATAAATATCATCTTTTAAATTTAAATATAATAATTATAATAGGGTAAATTTTCTATACTTTTCTGCAAATTTTCATTTTTAAATGAATAATGAAAAATACTGAATTTTAATTCAAAAATGATTTTTGATATAATTTATTTATAATTTTAAATATTATTTTAAAATAAATTTAATGGTTAATTATATCATATTATTATTAATTAATCTAATTAATTACAATTAAAAAAATTTCACTATGAAATTAACTACAAAAACATAGAAAAATTTTGGACATTTTTATATTAAAAACTCCTAATGTCATATCTCCTGTAGGATTAAATTTAAATTAATTTATGGAACCTATGTAATTTTAACACAGAAAAAAGGATTAAATATCTATAATTTAGGTAATTTCTTATTTCTAATAAGTTCATATTATTTTTTTAAAATAAAACATTAGTGAAATTAATTAAAATTAATTATAACTATTAATGAAAATTTAAGATTAATAAAGGACTAACCATTTATCTCAAGGACCCAGATGACCTAGATACTTGTAAAAACCCATTTTCATGAAATACCTAAACCATGAAACTTCCATAGTTGAGTTATTTTGTTTTTTTATAACATTTTTTAGCTAAAAACGTGGATACCCCTAACTGCTTCTCAAAAATACCAGGTGAGTCCTTTTCCACCCTATAAAAGGACACCAACTCTCCAACATCCTCACACATCTCAAGACACCTATTATTGGAAAATGAATACTGAATTTAAAACAAAAAAATCCCTCCCTTACTAGTTGAATTATTTCTTTTGGTTGGAATAAATTCTAGTAATCTTTTTGGAATAAACCAAAATGAGTTACCTGATTTAGAGGTAACATCATTCCTCAAGCTCCTTAGTTTTATTTCCTCTATCCACTCCATATAAACATAATATTACATATTATATCACAATATAAGTATCTTAGAAATAATTTTATTTTGTTATGTTAACTCTTCTACATTACTTACACACACTTACATCTAATAGTTTATGAACATATTTTTTACGTGTATGGTGAACTGCCTCCTCATGAAATGATGATTATTCATTATTCTGTTACAACCTATCGGGGTAGAAATTTTGATAGAAACAAGGTCTATATATGATATATATGATATTTATTATGTATTTATACTTCATTAAAACTTTTATTAATCATACCATTATACATTCCATTTTGTGTAAATATGATTACATCGTTTGTGGAAGTGTGGACTATTACCTCTTCAAATTGATGTGACTAACTCACACTATACATGGAATTTACAATATATGGATTCAATATAACTAAATAAAATATATAACATATACATGATACTATAATTATAATATACATGATTATAGTTTAATTTCGATTATTTTAATACAATAAAGAATAGAAAGTAGCATTCATGCATGCGTACGGCCTACCGTCTCCATGAACATTAAACATCATTTCTTATCTATAAATATTATCATCCATTATAAATATATATTTAATGAATATATATGATAATTAAATAAATATTTTTGAAAAGGGAATGATTTTCTTCCCGCTCAGGAGAAAACCTAGCGGCGATTCTTCTTTGCAATGGTGGCGACTTCTGCCTCGGTCCCTCCCTCACTGATGGGGGAGGGACCTTTGTTTTCCTTAAAATAGTATTCTCCACCCATCATCCCTTCCTCAAGCCCTGATTTTCTACTAACGTTTACTCAAATATTGATCACCCTGAAAGTTGTGGATTTTCTTGATGGTTTCCCTAAACTTTCATTATCAGTGTCGGAATTATATGAGTCATCGGACCTTCTGATGCTAACTCTAGTTGTGTGGTTTAATCAGCGACGACCATAAATAGGCCCATTTGATAGGAACATATTTGATGATTTGGGTCTGCAAGAGAGGGAGATGGTGGGTCTTCTGGATAATCGACAGATTATGGTCTGTTTTGCCTCAGAGGCCGATCTAATCAAAGCATGGTCAAGCGCTCCTCGAAACATCAACGGTTTCTGATTTTATCTCCTCCAGCGGTCCTTATATTTTCATATGAAGTGTGATCCTCCTTCAAATGTGACCTAGGTAAGTATCTGTATCCTTATTCTACCATTCCATAATCCATCTATTCTTCGTATGGTAGGGAATTAGATATGCAGATATATGTGTTTGGATAGCCACACAACAGCCATTTGTCTCCCCGTGAATCTATTAATTTGGGTTCAAATGGATGTGTTAAGTGTGTCATTCAATTATGTGTCGATCATGGTGGTATACTAATACCTTTTCAAATAATGTGTGATTTATGAATCTTAGATGGATTACTGCTCTGAAAACAAGCGGTTGGGCCATTAGAAAGAGTTTTGTTGTAGGAATTCATAGAGGAACATTTTGATGATGGGTTATAACTGTGTTAGATAAGACAATACTCATCCTGATGGAGAGATGAGGCTCTCTAGGTTGACTTACTGTCAAGAAAGAGTTTTAGTCAGTCCTCAATGGGTGTGTGATGGGCCAAGGGTGACTGAACCTGGGCGGACACCCCATGTTTGAGAAATGGTGAAGAAAGGATTTGAAAAGCATGTAAATCAATAGTGGCTATTGTTTTTAATAGTTTGAGGTAGGATTTGGCCAGTACACCCTCTAGCAATAATCAATTTCTGAAGGAAATTATGAGGGGGGATTTGGATCTAAAGGTTGTGACTCATGAGGGGCTCAAGGTGTTTGGGAGTAATCATGTTTCGGTGCAGATGGGGGTTTGTGTGGGGAAGGATGCAACGAAAGTGGATGATTTAGGACAAGCTGTCCTGAAGAAATGAAGGTATGGGATTGATATGGAGTTATTCCCTCTGAATAGAGCGGTAAAATATAGGATTGAAGAATTAGGTGATGCTTTATATGTGGAGGTGATTAGGGACATTGGGGCCATACACAAGGGAATTTCGGGGTTTTCACTAGTCATGGATGACTACAACTCCTTTATCATGTTAGGGAATTTTTCATTTAGGGATTCATTACTCCATACAGGTGAGAAATCACTTTGATTGACTCGTTGTGAAAGGTCTAAACAATGACCATGAAGAACCAAAATTTACAAATGGGGACCGTGTGGAGAAGTCTATTTAAGGCACTAAGAGTATTTCTACTCGGGAAACATTCCCGAGGATTAACAAGAGTAACATGAGAATGATGGGTGGGAAGAAATACTCTTCCTTGTCACCTCCTTCAAAGAATCATTCAGAAAAAAAAAAGAATGTGTATGATAGGATGGCCAGTGAGGCCTTATGTCTGCTGGAATATCCTGGACAACCTAAATCATATGGTTTGATGCTGAGTTTGGGGGATGAGGAAATAGAAAAGGTGTTATTTCTCAATGCCTCTGAAGAAGAAGAAGCCAATATGACGGGCCAAAATATTGATCTAGACCTTAATGAGGAGAAATATTATTTGGTTGACAAACAGGACATGATTCTGGTTTAGGGATTCAATAAGGATTTATTAATGTTCGAGTAAATCATACATGTCTGGGATAAGCTATCTTCTACTTTAAAATTCATGATATGAGAAGAGCCCCACACTCAAGTAACCAATATATCATTGAAACTGTTTTGGGATATGGACTTTAGAATATTTAAACATTTTTTCAATGAATCTATTCTATAATTTCCTAAATAATTCTACTTCTATAATGTTTCTTAAGTGATTGATTATGAGGACTCTTTTTTCAGCCAGTGTGACTTGAGGTGAATTTGGGTGTTACGTTCCAGCAATTATCAGGTTCTTCTTCAGATGGGGTTCAGAGAATGAGGTCACCACTTCTGCATGGCACATTGATTTTGAGAGGGTATGGATTGGCCATCTGTTTCATGTCTGTGCATCATTGCACGAGATTATCTGAGTGCTCATTCATTTTTGGAGGTCCTTCAAATGATTTTTTTTTTGGGGAGAGGTAGAAACTATATTTTCTTGGGAATTCTCTGTAATATTTTATTCAGTTGTTATGCTGGACTTGGCGGTTTCTCACTTTCCTTTAAAAGTTATTTGATAAGAAAATTAAAAATTATTTCCAGTAAAATAATGTTTTATGTTATTTATATTATTAAATCAAGGCCTATTTTATAGGAACAACAAATAACATGTCAAAACATTTTTTAGAAAAAAGGCAATTAACACCTAAAATTGTGAAAATAATGAAAGATTGTTAAAAAAGTGGTAATAAGAAATTATAATAAGACGATATATGATATTATAATCATGATTATGGTTCTTTTATACGTTAGTAACATATTTTAATCCAATATAGAATATAATAAATACCACACAACAAAATTAAGGTTAAGGTAAGGTATTTTCATCTCAATTTACATTCCATTGAGACTTAATTGTTGTTATGGACCTAGTTTCTTTTATATGGTGTATATAATACCTTTTAAAATATATATAATGAATATCCATAAACTCATGATATTATAAGATTCATTTAATTTTATTAGTCTAATGGGAATGTGGTTCTAAATATTTGAATGTAGTATATGACACTTTGGGATGTTTAATTATTATTTTCCTCAAGAATGCTCTTTAAATGGTATCTATATTCATTACCAATACTCCAATGGTAAAATTTTGATAAATCCATATCCTTTATATTAAATATGTATATTTTATAAAGTATATTATTTATTATATATTTGGAATTCATAGTACATGAATTCCACTTGTTGGGGATCATTTAAAGAATTCTATATAGGTTGGGGACTAGTTAATGTAAGCCCCTCAATGAATGGGTAGTATCATGGGATTAATACAGTTTTTAAACCCCCATTAAATTTTTAAACAGTACTATATAATTTTCATTATGAATGTTCTTAATAGTATATTTAAGGATGGACAAACCAAATTGGTTTGTAACCTGTGTGTTTTAAATTGCCTTGTGAATGGTCATCACTGTAATGGTTCCATGATCTTTGGAAACATAGAATCCAACAATTTATCATTTCATTTTTTGAGAACTAAATTATTATTATTATCCAAGTGATTTATCATCAAAATATCAATGGATAGATTCTATTCTCAGTTCTATTGTTCAAGTGGAATGTGTTTCAATTCCAAAACTTCCTATATTTATATTTCCATTTCTAGTTATTAGATTGGAATGTTTTTTCATTTACCTTTATTTTTTTCTTATTCACTTCATTTTTAGCCGATTATTCACTAGGAAAGTGTTTTTATTTAATTAATATGACATAATTATTACTATTATTGATTCATTATTTCATCTATTTTATTTTGTCCTTACTAGGCATTGGTACTCACCCTTATTCGGTTTCCTTTCCTCAAGAATCCAAGAATCATATTATGAAATATATGTAGAGATATACTAGATGGGAAAAAGTCATCCATGAAGTTATTTTGAAAAAAATATGTTGGAATTAGTGTGTTAATTTTTAATACAATACTCGTGTATGTATCTAGTTTTCCAAGACTATTAATCTCTCTTCATTTTAGGATTTGATTCCTTATCATTCTATTGTAATGGTAGTAGAAACTAGATCAGGGATCTCTGGAGTCATTTTCCCAAATTTATTATCTTATAAAATAATTATCATAGGACTTCTAGACACCACATTTTCATCCTTTCATCAAATGGAAGATATATGGTCTACATATAGATAAATTGAGGGTACATTGTGAGGCCAATGAGACTCAGGCACCAAATGGTTTTTGAGAAATGAGATGCAGGTGTGAGAAGGCTTGGTGATAAAGAGTTACATGCTATGGGTCCAAAGAACATATAGAATATATTAATAAAAAGGTACCTAGGTGTGTTGATGATAGGTTCATTAATATTCCTAAGAATGTGTAAGATAGCTGTGTGAAGGGACTTGGGTGCACGGGAGAGAGGAACGTGAATGGATATAGGATCTATTCAACCTTACTTTATTTAGAAATTTTTCCATATGACCTAAGTATCCACTTTTAGAAAAATTGAGTACTAAAAAACTCCCCCTTCCCTTAGAATTATATTTTATTAGAACAAAAATGATTAAATTATTAAAATATTTAACACCAACATGAAGGTGGCTTCAAGGAATGGTGTTTGTGATCAGGTTGTTAACTACAGCATGAAAGTGGGATGCTCAAACCATGCAATTCATATTGTTAGAAAGGTGCATGACGTGGCTCCACTCCTTTATATATAAAGGGTACATTTCCTCATAATGTATTAAATACCCTAAGAAAACATAAATATCTCTCTCTATATTTTTATTCCAATCCAACACTCTACTCCCAGTCAGTCTAAGAACTATAAATCATATATATTGGGACCTAGTGCACTAATTTAGGAACAATATATGTGGGTTACATTAAAGCATATGGTGACACACCACCTATATGAGAGAAGAGAGTTGGGTAGAGAAACCTAGTAACAATATTTTCCATTATAAAATTTTCACCTAGTTATCTTAATGATCAGCTAATTTATAAAATTTTCTCCTAGTTCTATTCATGCTCATATCATATCCACTGTTAAGGATCATTGAAATTTTATTTTTATATCTAAAGCTAACACTGTTGAATTTTTCCAGGAAAAAATATACACTGTAGAAATCCATTTTAGACTCTAATGAAGTCATCCACATCGACCATATTTTTATGATATATAACAAGGACATGCCTGAAAGTGTAGTCTGTATCTATTAGATCGTGAACAAGTCACATGAGTGCATCAACAAGGGCTTATAAAATTATATTCCCTACAACTATATATTCATGGGATTCTAACTGATGTTAATATCCAAATTGCATATAGAAACCAGATATACTATTGGTTCTAGAAGTACACTAATCTAGACAAAGACTATATCTTGTTAAGTTTCTTATATATTAGTTGCGGGTAGACTAGTCTCTCTTTTTTTTGTATCATTATAATGCCATCCCAAAAAATCATGTGTATATATTAGAGTCTTGGACACATTTTTACTCATTAATATTCCATTCATTAGATACTGACTAACATAAAGGCTAGAATAATGATTCGGGAATACACCCTAGAGGTGGTGTTAAGATCCAACATATATAATCATATAGGATTTTAAATACATATAACTTGGTAGAAAATGAACTAAAATAATTGGTGATCTATTATTATCTCTAGATATCATAGGTATATGTGTATAAAAAGTTACAAACTTATTATATAATATTTATTTTGATAGAGTCCATTGAAAAAAAAATCTACTTGATTTATTTCAAATTTGGAATCATCTTGGGGGATGTATATAATGTCTTTTATGATCCAACCCTTATATACATGTATGAAGAGTTTCTTTACCCGATGTCTTACTATAGAGATTCTTGGTGAACACCTCTATGGGATTATTAATTTATGCGGGAATACACCAATACTATAGGGAAAGAGGCTTATATTTGAAAAAAAACATTTGTATTAATATATAGACGAATATCTTATTCATTGTATATATAGATATACTAAACATGAAATTCTTGACAGGGTGTCCCCCCACATAGAAAAAGTGGTACCAAGATAATATTTTCCTATGATATAAATGGGAATCTATAAAGAGTGGAGCTAGTACATCAATCTAGATATCCCTTTACATATTCACATTGTTGGAATCCACACCATGTATCTAAGTAGATATAATATCTCATTTCATGAATCACATACTAACATATGACTCAATACTTTTCTGATAGAGGTTGGGATAATAAATATTGGGCTAGATTAGTAGTACTAGTAATATCCAATATCCTCTGATTCCTAATTCACAGAAATAATAGGAAGCCTATGTTTCATACATGGGGACCTTTTCTAGACTTTTGGGGCCAGATAGTGAAACATTTCTACATAAATGAGCTCTAATATGATGTCTAAATTATGAGACACTGATTTAGGATGTTTCTCTATGTTATCTCTTGTATCATTCCACTATCATGCAATGGTGGAAATGTTCTGAATATTCTTACTCTAAATATAAAATTCAAATTCCTCTCATATGGTGATCCCCCTACTGGTACAAATAAATTTGATATTCCTTGTAACTATGATGTTAATTTATATAGGATAGGGTTGAGGCACCACATCTTATTATATTAGATTGATTGAGATGTTATCTATGATTTCTGTGCACAATCAAATTTTTTCATCAAGTCTATGCCATACAATAGAAAATGGTGGAATCACTAATAGACATCATAATGTAGAATTTTTTTAGCGTGATTTTGAAAATACATGTGATGATGGATAATGATACTACCATAGTAGATATCAAATTAACTTATTGATATGTGTTTATTTTATTAACCCCATGGTACACTCATTCTTGAATATAATTATATCCATGTGGAAATATTTTAAGAAACATTCCAAAAGTTAACATAGCTTTATCTCTGGAGAATGTAAAGATAGATAACTAGAATTCCTAGAATAAGCACATGACCAGTGAGACACCTGGGCGTTTGAATCAACCTTTCTCAAAATAAACATCATTCCAGAGACAAAGTGGGAGAAATTCGTCAAGAAATACCAATTTAGTGCCCAATATAAAAATGATAGGATGGGTAAGTAGATAATGATTAATGGTAATGAATTTTATTTGAGTAATACAAGGTATCCTTTTAATACCCATTTATTTTATATGTAAACTAATGTCATACATTTTTTGGGAAGATGTCCCATATCTGAAGATATTGTGGGGTTTAGATTTCTCTTCATGGTGGTTTTTATATTCACTAGGAATGAAACATTTAAGAACCCTTGTATTTTACCTTTAAGAATAGTCCCACTAAAGATGTCAAGTATCTCAAGGGATTGGAGATGTTTATACATACAATAGAAAATAGAATCATGATTACGAGGAGGGTATTCATTGGGTTGTGTATACTTCATCCTAAATATTTATAGTAGTTATTATATTCAAAATATTATCTTTAATTTTTAATTATTTAAAATATAAATCCATATTTATTTTATAGATTATGGAGATTACATAGGCATTCGCACAGTCTCTTGACCACACAGTTGGTGGTACCTCAGTGGGTAGTTTGGTAGAATTAGCAACTCTAAAGGAAGAGGATTCATCAATTGTTAATATGATGATATTAGAGGTGGAGGGGCATGATCCACTATATATCATCCATCTCATTGTTAAATAATACTCTTAGGTAAATCTAGATATCACTCTATCACCAATCATGCATCTGTAAAGCATTAAAATATTGGAACCACACATTATCACCCATGATAGATGATGGATTTCGAGTCTGGTTAAAATTTTATCATTTGTATAATGATATCTTAATTTTTCTAGTAAAGACTATTTTTTTTGGAGGATCCTCATGAGTTGATCCTATAATATGACCAGATGGAATCACAAGATTCATCCTTTCCATGTGCTAAAGAATTTATTTAAACCGGAAGGTGAAAATTGATAATGGATATCCTAATATTCTCTATTTGTGGATGAATAGACGGATCAAGTATAACCACTTTGTATAATTACTAAATTTCATATCACCTTACTACATTCTTTCATTATTAATATGTGATTTTACATAGATGAATATGAAACCATGGGATAATAAATTAAATTAGTAATAGATCTCTACACATCTTTATCCAAGTTTGGGGAGATTAATAAGGAACTTTATTAAATTATGTATTTAGTTCTTGTACTTTCCAAATTATATTCAAAAAATCCATGATTACATTGGAACTAAGTTATAGAACTTTTTATATATAAAATATTTCAATTTTGATCCACCGATGGGGTACAAGAACTAGTGCACCTATACATGTATAAAAAATGTCCTATGGTTTCTTAAAAGTGGACATGCTTGACCTAATTTAAATAAAGAATAAATCTCACATATAAGGTTCACATCCTTAGTATATCCTTGGTCCAAAAATAATGTATGACACTATCATGATACATATTTATGATCCACTGGTTGATCATGCCTTTAAAAGAGATGAGGGTGCCCCTTTAGTGCAAAATTATGGAATGATTATGACAAATGATATCCTAATTGGATCAAAGAAAGAAGAAACAACTATGGTGGATTCCCAAGTTTCAACTGTAGAGGGATTATAACCACTTGAATAACATAATTCTTTAGTAGTAGTGAGTGAGTGTCTATAATTAATTTGAATTACTTTAACACTTGATAGAAAATGAATTTACTCATTATGTAACATATAGTACTAGCATTAATGGTGTATGAATATGTAATGAAATAAACAAAATCAGTACATTAGCTACTAGAACACAAGTAAATATAAGTAATTATGGTTCTAATTACCTCAATGGGTGAGGAACATACAATCCATTTGATTGAACTGATCTTTTAATATATTTATTTTTTATTAGATACATTGAGTCCGGTTCAGATTCCACCTATTTATGAAACACATAAGGGATGTATGTGTGGAATAAAATCTGCATGTTTATGTATATGACACACATGTATGGTCTATAAAATTATTTATATAGAATCATATCTATGTTAAAATCTTTATAATATTATGGATTCAATCTTGGTTTCAATGGATAAGTGTCATTTGTGAAAATGATCATGAGAGAAATTCAATATTTTCACTACTTTCTAAATGAATCAGTGGAATGTTCTAAGAGCCTTAAAGATATTTCACTTTAATATGTCTCTCAATATGATGAAATGGAAGATAATTATAAACCTGAAATCATGGAAGATAGGCCCTTCATGTATTGGGTTCATCAAGAGTTGGAAAAAATTGAGTGATTGGTAAAGGATCAACCAAATCTAGTTGAAGAAGAAGAAAAGGAAGAAATGAACGTTTTCCTAAATTAAGTGGTGTCACAACATCATTAAGATGAAATTTTTTATTTTTGTGGAGGTTCAATAATCCATCAGTGAGTCATGTCATTCAATGAACTAATTTATTGATTACATCAAGAATTCCTTGTGATATTATTCTAATTCCTACTTTAAATCACATATATTGTGGTAGAGAATCTATAATATTTTTTCTTCTATCATTTTTTCTCCATGAATACAAAAACCTTTTACCCATCTCAAAAGTTTTTCAATTTCTCGATTACGGTGATATCTTCACTACCAATTCATGATAATCGGCTCAACTCACTGAGTAATGTGATAATAATTGAATTTATTTTAACATTTTATGTGAATGGAATAGGTGAGTGATAACTTATAAACCCTTGATTAAATAATGATGTGTATTAATCAATATATTATTTTTAAAAGATTCCTTTGTAAGGATATCAGTGGTTCGAATATAGATCACATATACCAATACTGTAAACCATGTAATTTTGTGATAAAAAGGATTAAAAATTTAAATTTCCACATGAAATTATTTCCTTAGACATATATAGAGGATCTAGATATGGAGGTACCTATACCATCATGGAGAACCATAGTTTTTGTTAATCTCGTATCAAATATGTGAATGAATAATCATGATGAAAATCATGAAGGGAATTAGGAATGATAGTTTTGATGCTCAAAAGCTCTCATGTACCATGAAATTACACCTTTTTTCATTTCTTATAAATTATCTCAAATAATATATAAAAATTATTGAAGGGTCATATAACTTCTTCCTAGATTCATGGACATAATTAGAATAGCTTGAAAATTTTTATGTATGTATAGTTATCCCTAAAATGTTTATATATTTTTATCTACGCCCAAACTTTTGAAAATTTTGTGGATGGGAAGATTCATAACTTGTTGGAACTCATATTTCTCTAAGGACTCCATTTACATATTTTCAAAAAGAAATATTTTGTGCTTTTTCTCATTTCAAAAACTCAAAAAAGTTCCTTTGAAATTTGTGGTGCATACCTAGAATGTAAATACTCAATTTCTTACTGGATTTCTTTTTTAATTTTTTATCCTAGTGAATTCCATTTTTATTACCTTTTTACATTAAGGTAATGAAATTCATATTAACAAAAATTTTGTCTAATGTTAAATAGCTTTGACTAAAATATGAGAATATCTATATTGGGAGGTCAAGGTAATCCCATAATTAATTGGGAACCTTGTGATAGTATATAAAATCATTGTAATAGTCCCATGTAGATTAATATCATGATAATTGAAATAATAATTTAATTTTTATGGTTGTATAGATTTTTCAAAATTATGTTTTCATGTCTAGTGGTAAGGGTTGGATCGACCCGATTTGAATTAGGTCTCAGCACTAATTTAAGAATTGTTTAATATGAAATGGTATATTTAGTATAAGATCTCTTTGATTGAACAAAAATTTGTTATGGTTTATGGTTATATGAACTTAACTAAAATATGAGGTGATCAAAATAAAATCAATGTTGTGGTAAACCCAAGGGGAATAGTGTGAGTATTTATATCGGTAAATATGTAATTAGTGAGGGGTTCACATAGATTAAGTAAATAGAACTCTAACTAATGATTATGGGTGTGATATAATAACCCAAATGAGGATCATGATTTTATAATGCTATAGAAAATTTGAATGACGAATAGGAATGATTTAAATAATAACATGATACTTTTTAATCATGAAATAATAGGATGGAACAACCATACATAGGATGACCGCTACTCAAATTTGAATTATTGGTTTCATTGTAGTATTATAGAGGTTACATGGGGTTATAAGGACTTCTCAAAAGATTAAAAATATACATCTGGTTAGTGTGTTGGATATTCATAATAAATATCATTACCAGGTAGAGGTTTCCACCAAGGAATTTTATACACTCATTGCCAAAAAAAATTAATGTTTTATCTTGATTCAATAACTAACGAAATTTTTGGTATGTGGAAAGGAAATGTAAATGGAGAGGGGAAGTTAAATGTAAATGTGAATTTGTTTATATTTCTATTTTTTATAACAACATAAAAATCTAATGAAAATTGATAAAAAAATAGGAATAAAAAATAGAAATATCATTAATGAACTAGTTTGGAAATAGAGGGAGTGGGAGAATTAATAGTGGGTTCTAGAGTAGATGGGTGATTGGAAAGATGGTAGAAAATTAGATGAATTTTGTGGGATATGGATACAAGTGGCAATGGTGAAGGTCGGAGTTGATAAGGATGTGTGTGAAAAGATCAAGAGATAATGTGGAATGGTGGAATGAGAAACAGCAAGGTTTATAAGATGGAATAACTTTTATAATAGTGGAATAGGATTGAGTATTTTATTATGGCATGTCATATTAATAGTTTTAGGAGTGGTACGGCATATTGGTTTCTAGAATGGCAGTGTGTGGTGGTGGCCAGAGTGGGTGGGAATTAGAGTAGAGTGAGGTGATGATGACATGAATATTATAAGAGATATGTCTATATATTAGGAGTATATGGTCCATAATGTTGACATCGGAGAGAATTTTTGATAGTTATGGCTTTATACATGGACATATATGTTCATTAGTGGATTGAAAGAATCACCTAATTTGGATATAATCTTGCTTTTAATGATTAATATAAGTAAAGTTTCTCATTTAAGTGTAATAAATAGATATTTTTATAGTTCTATTATAATTTCCTTTTCCTTTTCCCTTTCCATTCCTATATATCAAATAGGGACTTGATGTATGACATGTGGATCATGGGAATTAATGTATTTAAAAAGATAGTGGAACACTCTCTTCCAAGTCTAACCATTCATGGGCTCTCATTAGATGTCGAGGGTGAATATAGGATGATAAAGATCTATCGATGGGTTCAAAATAAATGGTTCATATGTCACTATATATCCTGTAATAACAGAAATCAGGTAATTTTTAGTTATTATTAGGGGTCTCTACATAGATTTAGATCTTATAGGTGAGAAAATAAAATTGTATCATCCTAGTGAAAGGCTATTGGAACTCTTATGTATATTTGGATTGAATGTAATGGAATTAGGTCACATATAATATACCACATTATACAGTTTAAGTTTTTGTGGGTGTTACCATTGATTCACATAGTTCAACATCATGTGATAAGGACAACAGTATACAATGTAATTTTACAAGGGGATACACTAAATTCATGATTTTATTGATTTCCAATAGAAGTACCACAAATAAATAAATTTAATCTATGAGGACGAGAAACTCTACTTAAGTAATTTAGGCTACCTAGAGGATTATATTGAATCATAAAACTTTTCCCTCCTAGAAAATGAATTTCGAGATTTGGAAGGACACATGAATAGGATATCATAATGTCTTTGTAAATGTTGGTAATAAATAAAACATGTGTATTATTGAGGGTATTTTAATCCACTTGAATATTTTATTTATATATTTTTTGAATTAAAAATATTAAAATATCTTTTTCAGTGGGAAATATAGATAATTGGGAATAAATTAACCATTATTAATTGAGAAACAACCATTGCACTATCAATAACTAGTGCACGGGGTTATATAATAATCTTGTTGGGAAAACAATATGTCTCTCGTTGGTTGGTTGGATGTGAGTCTTGAATATAATTACCAAGAATAGGAGTCCTTTTGTAATTTAAAATAATTTTAACTAAATTATATTAAATATATAACAAATAATATATGTTCATGGTTTTTGGATACCAAGAGTTTAATCCTGACTCGATACTATGGTTTGTGGTGATTCAGATGCCAAATGTTTATAGTATTTTTCTTTATTAAAGGGATATTCAAGAAGGGTTTGATCACCCTAAATGTTATTACCCTGTGTATTGAATACATTCTTAGGGTGAGTATATATGAAATAATATAGTTTGGATATATTATCACCTTCATGGTAGTGTATTCTTAATGTAATGAGGTGCCCTTGTCATTAATGAAAATGTACCTATGGAATACTTTAAGCTCATGTGTAAGGGGAAAAGTAAATTTTCACTAACATTTAAACATGCCAATGGGTCTAGTGAGCATATATAAACTTTTTATTAGGCAATGTTTTAGTCCCTAAAATCTTTATACCTTTTCTATTTCTTCTTTACCTTTTTTCGAAGCTATAAAAGGGAATGGACTCATGAGGACAGGCTTGAATTTATATGAGGATTCCTTTTATGGTTATTCAACCTTCCAATCCATAATGTATCTTTAATTTTTATATTAATTTATTTTAATATAGATCATGGAGTTATGAGGTTTATGGTTATACAACTTTGACTGATGGTGTATGAAATGTAATTTTATATAGATTTAACTAAATGTGAGGTGACTTATTCAATGATTGAGGGGAATTTTACCTAGTGTAAATGAGGAAAACAATTATTAAAATGAAACATAGTAAAAGGGTAATAGATTACCCAATATGGATGATATAGCCCAAACTAGTGTAGAAAACCTCAAAGGGTAGGAACATGCCTTCAATTTAGGATAATACTACTAAGACTAAATGATTTCAATACTAAAATCTATACATAACCAACTTGTAATGAGGTGTGATTTTCAGTGGTGCAGTTAAAATAACCTAGTATAAATTAAGAGAGTATATACTCAACGGAAAATATTGGCATCACTACATATCCTATTCTAATATGAATCAATCTATATATAGTTCTTGATATAGGGTTATTTTAACCTAGTTTAGGTCATTTATGGGAAACAAGTTGTGATTTGGAAATCTAATACACAAGGATTAAGTATATCATTATATGGGAAATATATTTTCTAGTTCGTCCTAAGATAATAAATTCAGCAATCACTGCACACCCTGTGATAATAGGAACTAATCCATATGTAGTTCTAGGAATGGGTAATTTGCACATATTGATCTCTTATATAGGAGAGGGAGGGGTGTATTTATGACTGAAATAGTGATATAAGGATAGATAAAACACAATTTAAATCAAAAAAAGTCCCATCACTGGGGAGGAATAGATGATGGAAATCAAATCTATAGTTGGGCTTGGGATGAGAGATTCGGGAATCACTATCTAACCTCAGATAACAAAAATCAATCCACGTGTAGTTCTAGACTGGGAAATGTTTTTACCAAACAATTTTGGAATCATATTTGATCTATGTAATTATACCTAATAAATTATCTAAATATCTCATTATATGGTGTCTTTTTGTGTAGTTAGTGTAGATAAGTCGATGAGAATAAAGAAAAAAACATTGTTATCTTGGAAGATGGTGAATTTGGTATCAGGGTCTGGTATTTGTGATCTAGATATCACTATGTATCCTAAAATTATAGTAATAAAAAACATGTAGTTAATGTTAATTAATATCTACCCATATCTAACTCATATATAGGGGAGTGGAATAATGACATCTTCCTAAGGCCAATATATGGAAGGGGAATCATTGATGTGGATTATGAAGATAAAAACTATAGATAATTATACTTGAGAATGGGGGGATTTTATATTATCTTAGTATTATGATTCAAGAAACATATTCTTTATACATTTAAACAAATTTTATTCTCATCTAAATATATTGGTTTATATAAAATATATCACTCCAAGAAGATTATGGGTTATACAAGGAGGATTGTACGTCTTGAAGTTTAATTTCATGAGTCTAGGAATTAGATTTATTAAAATTTAAGTTTGGTAAATTATGACCTTTATATAAATTGTTTTCCAAATCATTATCATGTGTAAACTGAAATAGTTCATCTTAGTGTCCATACAATGGATAAACACAAATGTGAATTATTAATGTCTCAAAAACCTAGATGGAGTGGAAGTTTTATTAGGATGAATATTACAACTGAGTACAATATAAATAATATGTATTTCACTACATATCATGTGATAATTTTAATCAATACATACTTAGTTATTTTAAAAGTATAATATTCACAGATAAAGATCATATGTAGGGAGAAAATTATTATTCCTTCCTCCTAATTTAGGGTTGTCGAAGAAATTGATGTGAATGAGAGTTCCCAAACACTATGATGGATATAAGGATTGATGTACGTGGGATCCGCAGCTAGACATGGGTCAAGACAGCAAGTTTTCTTTATGTACCATGAAACAATAGGAATCAATTAACACATAATTCTTAAATGGGTTGGTTTGTTTCTCATATATGGTTCAATGATGTAAACCCATCACAACTTGGTAAAATTGTACACTAGGGACTCTTTGCTGATCTAGCTCATATATAAAGGAACCAGGTTAAGTAGAATAGATGACTTCTATAAAGTTAATGTGTTACATGATAGACCATCATGTATCATAGTTTAAGGACAAGAGACTAAGACAAAGTAACCTATTGTTTAAGAATATTGAACTAGGACATGTTCTAAAAAAATTAGGTTACGTGGAATAGAATTTTTTACATGTTTTTTAATGTCATATGAATATAAATTAAAATAATAATGACATTATGAAAAGTGTTTCTTAATAAACCTTGCATTAGTATAAATCATGATTCACTCTCCAACCATTTTAATTAATGAAAAAAATAATTAATATATAAATTATATATGGAATAGGTTTATTCCAACTTCAGCGCCATCATTTTGTGTTTCTTCACTAGTATCACGGGGGTTCACTGATCTAATACCAATTATCCATAAGTTAACAAGGGGTGGTGAACCATCTATTTAATTATCACATGACATATATTTGTAGAAACTATAGGTTGTGTAGTGTGTCCATCCTTCATTCAACAAGTGTCACCAACTCATCCAGAAAAATCTAATATGTTCTATCTTTACTCAATTTTTTTCACATGGAAATGAAATGTGAGGTAAATTTAACCATGATAGGGAATAAAGAATCAATTCTATATATAAGAAAATATAGTGTTGTACGTGTAACAATACATGTTATTGTAAAATAATCTCATAAATAAGGTATGATTTTATTCATCCATGGATTTTTTTTATTTATCGACAATCTTCCAAAGGATGTTAGATAGTGTTTTATTAAAATTATATATCAACCAATTGTCTATTTCATGATATCAAGGTGAATATTGGTACTATATATTATACAATTGATACATACAGCTCAATTTAGGATCCCATAAAAAAATTTGTCTATCAATATTGTGTGAGGGATAATAAATATTAATACGATATTATACTTCCTAAAATTTATGTTCTATTTCATTAAAATTTATCTATGTGACACCACTTCATCCCATTTAGATGATAAATCAATGGTAGTAATGATGAAAATAAACTGACTAACTTTGAAAAAAGCATATAGATCCATTACATATATCCCCCATAGATAAAATATCCAGAATTATTTAGGTGTATATATAAACTCAATTGGTTTATGAATAAAATTATCTGGCTCTAGGAATTCATGAAATATTTTCATAAACCCTATTCAATATTTCATTATTAAGGGATAGAGATATTCAAGAATCCTAATTTGATGAAATGTCTTGGTTCCTAATTTGTGGGAACCCCAGGAACAAAAATGGATTTATCATAGAACATCAAGGATATATCCTCCTTTTATTCACCTAAGGAGGACTACCTCAAATTATATTTCATAGAGGACCAACTAAAAATTTAGGCAACCATAATGTTTTTTTGTTACCTATCAAAAAATTATTACATCTCAGATTGATTTTATGATTAAATTATTTTTAGTGTACTCAACTATGGGATCCATATATCCAACTATTGAATCAATCATAGATAGTACTTTCTTTACAGTGGTGTTTATTTCTTTGATCTCTTCTATATCACTAATAATATATTGTAAGACAACCCTATGATATGTGATGTTAATGATCATCTTGCACATGTATGGATATTCCATGGATACAGTTTCACTAGGAATTGAATCTTTTTTTCAATTCTATTACAATAATATAAGATAATTTTTTGTCTCTATAGGGAATTGAACCATCAAGCATCAAATATAATCATATAAGGGAATCAACTCTAAATTATTGATTTGATAGTAAACATTAATTTAATTGTTCACCCTCACTGAATAATCCATAAAATTTAATTAGGAAAATTTATTAATAGGATAAATTTTATGACTAAAATGAGGGACTACTATTTTACACCCTTTTTGGTGCATCATTTAAATAGAAAAAAATAATAAGGTATAAGAACTTTTACTAGAGAGATGAAATAAATCCCCAAGTTGGTCAAATTGAGCTTCAGATTCTCCATCCTTCAATGAGTTGTGGTATTATAGTCACTTTCAAAATAAATTTAGGATGTTTGGGAGGATTTGGGGATAAATAATACTCCTCCATCCAAGAGATCCATGTCCAATAGTGACTTCTCTGAGCAAGGGTGCACTATGAGTAAATATTTTATTGATTTCCCATTGATCAGATTCTATAAAATTAATTGGATATAAATCTACATATTAATGACCACTAACCATAGAAAATTAAAATTTATAAGTATATAGTTGATAATATATATATTATCATATCTATCCAAGAGATCCAGGGGAACTCATGGTCCTATAAATTGTGTCTCAACTTCTACACTATGAAGATCAATTCATGGTTACTATTTTGATGTTAAATTATTCAGTATTAACACATAAAAATATATATTGATAAAGTATATAATATATTCCCTTCTATAATCTTTATTCTATGAAATTAGGGAACTAATAAATTTCTCTAGAATTTCCATAAAAAGGAAAAAAAGGATTCCCTTCTACAGATGTCCTCAAGGCCAGTGGGAATAGAATGTATTATTTGATATTACTGAAGAAATTATAATATAATTCATCGAAGTGATAGGTGTACTATTTATTTATTAAATTTATAATGTGAATAAAAATTATAGTAATATTATCTATAAATATATTTGAATAGGTGATCCACCCCAAAATTTTAATCAATTACATGAGGTTTAAAGAAGGTGGCATGTCAAGTATCACCTTTATATTCTCGAGGTCACCTTTGATGTTGTGATGGTGTACAATGAAGTTCTGTAACTTCCTGATGTAACCCAAAAAGTTAATTTTAGGGGGTTCATTCTGAAGATATATTTACAATGTTTTCTGAATACTTATATAAGATTATAAATAATAACACAAATTCATTTAATTTAATTAGCATATTTTCCATGATAAAATCCATTGACTTCCCTAAAAAAGATTTAAAATTTTAATGCATGAGACATTGATATGTAGCTCCATTATTCATTAAAATTAATGGATTTACAAAATAATTGTATAGCCATTAGGGTATCTTAAAGAAAATTAAATTCTCATCTTTATGGTCTATTTATATTTTTGGTATCCATAATACACATCATTAAAGTAAGGGTCCTAGAATAAATATGTTTCATTTATTAGTAGTTTTATAATTGGTATTAAGAAATTATAATCTGATAATTTATAGTTAATATCCTTTAAATAACTATGGACCCTGATTTACCTACTCTTATTTTTGATTGGGATGAAGAGGGTGATGCATTACAGCTATTGAACTTCCTATGTGAACAAGCCTTGGGTTAACTTATCATCTTCATATTCTAACAAGGAAGACAAGGTCAGATACATTATCTTTAATACATGTCTATATACATAGTGTTGATCTAGAAAACACAAATGATAGGAATCCTCTTGGGGATCTAATGAATTAATTTCTATATAATTATAAAAAATATATCCTAGTGTTGATTAAAAAGAGAGAGTTCTTCCTTATAATATTCATGATTCTTGGTGGAACCAATCAACATGGTTGATGAATCTTCCCCCATACCTCTATTCACCTATCCATGTTAATCAAAAGAGACCAAGAAATATTAAATAAACATCAGAATAGGATATATTATTTAGTCCTTTTCCACCCCCACCATTTTTAGGGGATGAATTCATACATTCACCACAAGGCCTTGGGGATTATGCGATGTTTTTTTCATCCATCTAGATCATATCCAACATTTTAATATTTAGGATCATTGGATACATTTTTCACTATAATAATGTGAGTTAATTAGTATAAACCTCATGACCTAATTCTAGGATTGATGTTCAATTAATCGGAGAACCATGGTTGTTTTGATTGAATATCCATTAAAGCCACATTAAAATAGATACATTTATGGTCCTGATTGATCGACATGGGTAAAATGGTGGTATTATCCACTATTGGTTGTATTTATCCAATAGAAGCACCCACTTGACCCTTATATGAGAATAATGTTATTGGAGGGTTTAATTCATTAGCCTATGTGACCTACAAGATCAAATGAATCCCTAGATCTGGATTTTTCACCACTATTGTATTAATGGGAATCATATTGTCTTCACAAATTTTTTTATACATAATGATAGGCATGATTTTAATTATTTTAGGAATAGTATAATACATAGAGTTATATATCGTTGGGTACTTTTACTCCATTTTGCAGTACCATTTTTTCTATGTATTGATATTCACATGACTCAAATAATAAATTTTCACCACATAGTACCATGAACTTCCCATTGATGGGTTATTTTATGTATTAGTGACGTGATCAGTGAACAACTGTGTTTATATGGAGCCATGGACTTCACATAAATATGATGAAGGTCATGTCATGTTGGATTACTAAAAATTAATATTTAAAATTATATTACTGAATTAGTTTCTAAACATGATTCTATTTAGTGGTCTCTACTCACTCTTATCCTATACATAAATTTCTAGGTTGGGTGGAGTCAAAATTACTGTGGTAGAGAGATTATATGGTTCGAATAAAGATGGGGTTGATTCTAGAACCATTATCCATTAGATCTCGATGGGAATCGATGTCATTAATCTTTCAAAATATGTATAGGGTACATATATTCCCCTACATAGAAGATTCTTGGTCGTGTTCTATGAAGGAAACCATATTACAACATTTGATAGATCGAGTATCTACACAATAATTCATTGATATAGTAACTTCATTGTCAAACTATTGAGGGAATGAAATGGCCTCAATAGGGGCTTCCCTGAGTTCTATTAAAAGATGAATGGAATCAAATATTGAGGGGTTGGCTATGATGGAGGTAAGACGCATCAAGATGTGACACTTTTAGACCATGGAACTATGTCTCTTTCCATGATATTGTTCCCTGAATTGATACATAGGGAATATAGTGGACTATGCTATAAACACTTTCTATAGACATTAACTGGAATACATCCTCATCATCTATGGATTGGGATAAACTAGCCTTCCATTTTTTAATATTGACCAGAAAAATTTATGCCTCCTTGTCATTATTTCAATATAATTTTGTCAAAATTATACCGAGATTATTTTTATTATATTTATATCCATGTTAAGATTTTTAAATAATTTATTTCTATGGAAATTAATATATATAATTTTAATGGAAATTATGTCCAGATATATAGTTCCACAACTGTTTCATATTCCCCAAACTCTATATACACTTACCTAATTATTTATAGAAAATTATAGTTTAGATAATTATTATTTGTTAATAAATGGGTTTATCAAGTGTAATAAACTAAGATATACACATTATTACTCTTTATCATATAGAGGATTCATTTTGTGGGTAAGTGGGCTTCTTTCATGGTTCTCTCAAATTTATCTTATGCGTAAAATCAGTCTCTTGAAGTACAGATAGGGTTTAAAATCCACAGAGACAAAATAATTGAACATAATATTTGTGTATATTTTTAGGGTTTTTATATGAATTTTCAAACTATTTTGGGTGATTTGATTTTAAGAATAATACAAAAAACCTAAATTAAAAAACAAATAACGAGGGGTTGATCCTAGGTTATAACTTTGGATATATTGGAGGGATTGTTTTTATAAAATTATATCTGGTTAATTCCATATGTAAACATTCAATTAAATAAAACCATATATCACCATTCACCAATTTTATCCTTTAATAATTCTAATTAAAATCACAAAAGAACATAGAATATAATTTCCAAGATCACTCCAAGGTATAGGATCATAATATAACTCAAAATATATAGTTATTAAATTCATTATAGATGATAAATAAAATAAATCATCAAATATATCAATTAAATTAATGACCTAATTGCCTATTTAATGCAAAAAAATAACATCTAATTCAACACATGTAACTCCACAATATAAATCCATAAGAGTATTATCCTCCCATTGATGTGTATCTATCAATTTATTGTATAATTGGAATTATAAATGAAATACTGAAGAAGAAAAAACAATCAAATAATTATCACACCAACATCATACGAAGAGTTCCCAAACATCAAAAAATTTGTAACATGTTGGTAATGTGATTGAATATTACTAATTAGGGCTTATAAAGAAATTATTATAAAATTATATTTATTTTGAGAAACATACAAATTAATAACAAAATTATAAATGGAAAATGTTACCAAAACATTACATTAAGATCAAGTGAAAAAGGACTCCAATACTCCCCCACATTCTTCTTAAATTCAGATTTGAGGGACTTTAGTCAAGTACGGCATAAAAAATTATACCAATTGATTATGTTAGTGTAAAGTAGGAGGAGAATTTAAATTTCATCATTCTAAATTTGTTATGCTTCATTTTATATCTCCTTGTTTACACTCAATGAAGAACTTTATTTTAAGAAAAATTATTATAGTTCATAGAAGAAATAAATAGACCCCAATTTCATAAAATCTTTGGTAAAATTAAATCCCAATTGGATTATATATTTTAAATTTTTGTCCAAAATAGTGGGATGTATTTTTAGTCATGATATCTACACAATATTTTTAACATCAACTTGGGACAACTTGATCACCTTTGAAAATTTGTATTATCCTAGACCACAATTTAATTAATTATTCCCCATAATTTTATTTATATCTTGTTAAAAATATTGATTAATTTTAAAATAATTATGTGCCACTCATAAATTTTATAATTTTGACATCCAATATAATTTTCCAATAAATTTTCTATTTGAGGCCAAAAATGGTCAACTTCCCTTTTAAATATCCTATTGCACCAGAAAGAAAAAATATTCCCCAAAATTTGAGTAAGGTTATTTTTTAATTTAATATATAAATAGTAAAAATAGATTATTCCATGACGTGGTGATTAAATGGGTCATGATTACAAAATTTTAAATAAGAATTTTAAATGTCATGATAAATGAAGATTATATTTTATTATGCACTAACCATGGATTTTAGGAACAATTAATATCATTAAAACTCTTCAAAATACAGTAAAATATATCAACATTAAGTGTCTAATCACTCCCCACCAACATGAGTATCTCTAGTACATAGAAAATTACTATCATAAAAATATAAAAATTTACTTCCCATCTCAAAATACATTTTAATATTCTTTTTTTCCCAAATACCTCCCATAAAAAAATAATGAATCCTATAAAATCATTTTAAATAATCAAAAGATATGATGATATCCCTATTGGCCCCCAGAACACCCTAATAGAAGAGGGGTGAATCATGGTGATTAATTTGTCATTAAAAATGATGGATCTTGTTCACATGTTGGTAGGAACTTGTTAATAATTTCTTATGAAATTGGGATATAAGAAAAAACTCACATACAAAGAGATAACAGAGTAGTTTTACTTGGATCACCAATAAGGGATAATCCATTGAGAATACATTGAATATGTGTACGTCATACAAAAATCAACTAATATTCACTAGTAATGGAATATATATGTTTATACATAGTCACTCTAAGCTTGTCACACCACCTTTACATGATTTTAGGGAACGCATGCTGCATCCATTAGAAAACTTTTATTGACTCTACCTATCTCATTAATTTGGTTGAAGTCTTAATTAGTATAAAAATTTAAAGGTATAAATAGTAGATTGGAATTTTTTTCTATGTCCCCGATTATCATGGGACTCTCCATTCACTATTGATCTGAGTTGATTCACTTGAAATCCCGAACCAAACAAACTCAAAACTCAAAAACTATTGATTTTGAATATCAAGAACTTCTATGAAACTCTTTTACTTGTTCACAATATTTATGGTTGTCTCGCAACATAAATTTCCCACACCCATTATCTTTCATACAACTGAACATGAGTTTTACTTTATCTTGATATTCTCATGTCACATTCTGTGAAAAAGTTTTACATCATTCAAGTCTATTTCATGCAACTATTTCATGGGGTAGAGACAGCATATCCTCAATGGAAAAAGATAATTAAAATGAAGGGGTTTAATGGCTATTTATATTCACAGATGACTATGTGCATGTGTTCCTTTCACACCTTCCCTCATGCGTGTAATAGTTTTTACATCATATTTGGAACATGGCCTTCCATGGATCACACCTTTCATTTGTCATGAAAACTCGACTTTCTCTCAATTTAAACATTTGTATAATTTTCATGTTTTAGTCATATTTTGATATGTTAGTACAAAAACAACACTTTCATGAATGTTTTTTATTCACCTTCTATAACACCCCAAATCTTTTTGAATGATAAACCTTTCCTTAAAATGTGGGTTATATAATTTTGTACACAAAAAAATATATCCCTTTAATAAAGAAGTAAGTATAATTGAAATGTGTCCTTTTGGTTTCGACCATTATATGACTATTGGTTAGTATGAATATTTGAAACAAAACTCCTAATAATAATATTATATTTATCATTGTTATTATAAAAATAAATGAAAATGCTTAATTAATACAGAAAGAAGAGTCAATAGCCTCATCCACTAGAATCATGTCTGTAAAAGATCCTTTTTATGAACCTAGAAAGTATTTAGCATCATTGGGTTTCACTCTTGAGATATACAAATATGAACTTCAATATGTTATGCTGGAACAAAATCTCCTACAGGAGATATCAAATTTTATAGGCATTGCCACTTGGGTGATGTTATCTAAGCCACCCCATTAGTCTATCACCATCGCACACCTTAAACATAGGTGGTGTATGTGTATTATAAGGGGTTATGTTTCAAGGAATTTTTCACTTATATTGTAATCCATTTTTTAATAAAAATTTTATTTCATCAATTATGTTTTCAGAATATTTTTCCCAAAAAAATTGAAATAGAATTTGATAAATAGATTTTTTAGATAGAAATTATACATTTATGAGATATATAATTTACTATATTAATATAATGTTTTATAAATATTGTTTATTATAATTAAATTTTATTATTAAAACACTTTAATTTAATTATAAATTTTAATATAATTTTATTTATTTTAGGTGTCAAAAAATTTACTATGCATTTTATGTCCGCTATTATTTTTAAAAAATACGTATTTTATAGATAAAAGTTAAATTTATCATATATAGAAAATTATTATGATAAAATAAATGTCATTTTTGATTGATGAATATCAGTATCATGTTTGGGAGAATTTATGAGAATTTTATAAAATACTTCAATTTCTTGTGAATCGTAAAACTACAGTTTGTGTTTTTCAGTAAGTTTAATGACATCATAGTTATGTCATAATGAAGTAAAGATTAATATAAAATGATTATAGAATCTTATGTGTCATATTAAATTAATATGTGTCCCAAAATTCCAATACCATGTGAAAATACCAAGGGAAATCCCATGGTTTTTCATATATCACTATTGAGGTGTCTAAACAATTTAATAAAATACTCCCTCACATTTGATATAAATACCAGACCATTTCTACAGTTAAATTAATTATAAATTCATAATCTATGAATTTAATATAGTTTAATCTCCCATGGATTCCTCCCAAGGTTTTTTCAATCCCCCAAGGTCCCGATCATCAAGTTTAAAGAGTCATTGTTCCATGTAAGGGAACTCTTGACTTCCCTTTTCCTTTTATGCTTACGTTTTTTGTGGTATTTATTATAAATTTCCATAACATATTATTTTGACCATTTTATTCCATACAATTACTGTATTAAGAGTTTTTTATGAATAGGAGACCCTTTTCCCCTCTCTTTTTAATGTTTTCAAAAACCATGTTTCATACCCGTTATGATACCGGATTTTCATCGAAAAATATCTCTCATTTTATCAAGACATTATTTTATTATATTTTGTGAATACACAAACCACTTTCTTCGCTATGGGTATTCACATACATGTAAAATTGATATGTTTAATAATTATATTAACATACATGAAACCCTATTTCCTTTTCCATGGGTTTAAAATGATAAAATTATCTTGGTTTTAAGCACTTTATAAACACCATGATTTTGATGTGTAACCCATTTCTTTTATTCTTCATAGGTTATTTGTGAACTGGTTTATTATGATCTATGTGGATCTCATAAATTAACACATATGAAGGGTACACATTTATATCACTTCAATGCATTGGGTAAATAATTTAATCTCTAGAGATTATAAATTTTATGACGCCTTGGTAAATAACCGTGGTAATTTTTATGGATCCTCAGTAATTAAAAATATGTGATATGATTTTGAATGAATCAACTAAATTTTAAGTCACATTTAAATGTTCTAAATAATTTTATTTTATTTTTATATTCATATTTTTCCATTTCTCATGCCTTTATGTATTTCATCATGTTCTTACTGATATTCTACAAGATCAAAAGTAAATTGTTTCCCTTGTTTACCATTACCGGGACTTCTTCTCACCCTTTCATTTGATGTGTTTCCCTAGGTTATGAGATTCAATAAATTTACATTGGATGATCCATTAGGAATACGTTCATGTAAAATAGAATAATTTTCACCACCTGTCCCCTGGGGCCCATTCCGCGAGTACCCTAAGAAAGCCTCACAATGGATAGGGGTGGGAGACTAGAACTAAAGGATTTATCTTACAAGTGGGAAGAATTTTCAGAGTACTTTTACACACACACACACACTCAAAACCACCGACTGAAGTGATGAAAACTAATATGCATTCCACTAAGACAACCCTTGAATGAAGAAGTATAAGATGTAAGTAAAATGGTCTAGAATACAAACCCAAAAAAGGAAAATCTATAATCACAGGAGTAAATAGTCTCTGATAATACATCCATAAAAAACTCTACCTGAAGGGTAGGTGTAGTGTAGCTGCTAGAAGTGATAAGAGTATGACTCACCTATATGATATCATTGGGCACTCACTGGTCCTCATTCACAAAGATCTTCGTCAAAGAATCAGTCGTATGTACAAGACATGACACGTGCAGGAAAAGCCCATGCAGGGGTGAGTAACACAAAACTCAGTAGGTACCCCACACAAAAATGAGAGTCCGCAATGAAAGAAAACCATGGAAACTGCACACTAATAATTGTTAGCTCACATAGGTATAGCCTAATGTAAAGAAAGATAGATTATAAGATGTGAATCTGAACATTTTCACTGTTGAGGGACTCATCCTCGATGTGTCACTACAGTCTGTCTTGCCACTGAGATCTGCTCTGCTACCAGGACACTGAGGTCCTCTCATCTGTTGGGCCACTGAGGTCAGCTCGGCTACTGGGCCAATATGGCACACTCATCTGTCAGGCCACTAAGGTCTGCTAGGCTACCTAGCCACTGAGGTATGCTCTTCTGTCGGGCCACTGAGGTCTGCCTCGCTACCAGGCCACTGAGGTCCGCCCGTCACATCCTTCTTTTCATATGCATCAATAAGATTTTTTCTTATAGCGTGATTCATTCAAGGGGAATCTACTCCTTAATACATCAGTCATAACTCAACCTCCATGTAAACTCACTTGGATTACGTCAAAAGTACCGCTTCATCGTGACATCCCAACATCGCAAAAAGATTGTCAATTGAATGTATGATTTGGAAGTTATTTTTGTTTTACTAAAAATGGGTAGGTTGGGTCCGGGTTTGATCCAACCTGGTATGACCGACCCGGCCTGACCCAGTCTGGGGTCCACCGACATGACCTGGGTCAGCCGACATGACCCGTATCTGACTCGGGAAAGAATAGATGGGCCTTAGGTCTGGCATTCTGGACCGCCCATGGCGGCCTGCCTCCTCCTGCCTGGCCAGCTATGAGCAAGCTGTCCTACTCCGACCAAGACGCGTTGAGTGCGCCACACCTCCCTCAAACCCATAGGTCACTATAGGGTCCACCACCATAGTCTAGTTAGACTACAGACCTCCATCCGCATGACACGGTGTGTCTTGTCACATATGTTCACACTACCACCACTAGCTGTTAGTAGCAGCCCAATCCACCACTCAGGTTTGATGCCGTGGGCCCCTTCACTACTGTGGTTCACCACATTTCTACACCACTGCAATCATCGATCTATGACCCCTATGTGCCACTTGTGACCCCCTCCTGTTTTCTTTGTCCTCCACCACAGTGCACCGTTGGCGCGTTCTGTCGGTCTCTTCCACATACCACTAATTACTCTCCAGTGTTCGTTTTCCAATCCATAAGTGTATTCACAATCCTCAGATAGTTATTTTCACTGATATGAACTCAATGTTTTATTTCTATCAATCTGGGTGTTCATTCATGAAGAACAAAAGAACTCCCACAATAGAGGGATCCATGCCTTGTTCGTGTTGGCCCAATCACTCCGTGTTAGAGTTTAAAACAAGTCAAGGGAGGTTTTAATATTCTATCATGTATAAACCTGAACAAAAAACCCCATGATCTAGTAAACCTCCCACAAAAAACAAATGAACATTGGATCAACCTTTTAGTTGGTTGACCAGCATTCATTGTTTAAAAAAAACAAGGAAATAATTTCATGAAGAACAAATCCCTACCTCAATGTTGGATCATTTGTTGGTGGAGGACACACCGCTAAGTTCATCACTCCATAATGCATCATTGGAAGCCATACATTGATCATCACTAACCAACACCAAATATCCAAGGGTTTAGAGCAGTCCTAGATCATGCCAACAATCCATCCTTGGCTAAAAAATTAAAAGCAGAAAACACATTTCAGTGTTTCTGTAACATTGTGTTGCATCATTATTATGCTGCTTAATTTATAAAAGAGTGTTCTGGTCACACTCGGGTTGCCACATTGTTACATTGCAACAGAATTATAATTTTAAATAAAATAAACATTTTGGTTTATTTTATTTCCCTTAAGAAAAATCATTTATTTTATTTTTCTTAAAAATTCAAAAAAATAACTTTTTCCATCGACCCACACTAGTCGAGGTTAAGTCATTTCATAGGTAAATTCATTATTCCAGACACAATGGGGCACTCATATTTTAAATCCAGGCACCCATTTATATGTTTCAAAAACCTCACACATTCTATATTTTAAATAAACTTAAGGAAAACTTCCAACACTTTTTATGGGCTCACTGGGACTCGGAATCAAGTGTCGTCTGAGCGCGTGGCTTCAAAATAATCACATATAATTTTAAAAAAATTACATGTAATTTTGGGAAATTACATTACCGCCACATTTAGGTCATTGTGTCCTTGTAATATAGAACAATGGCTAACCAAACAAATTGGGGTACTAAGCATGGAGCTGATCATCTCACTCCCACATGCTATTCTGGAGATTCTCTTGCTACCACCGAACATTAACTAGAGTAATTGACCATCCACAAAGAATTTGATCCTTTCAATCATCAATTTCTATTTGAGACTCTGCTAATGTGGCACATTCATCAATGTATGACTTTCCCCAGTCGATAATGTGCGATCAATCTTGCATGTACCTCCTTAGCGACAATGCATGGAAGAAATTATGAACACTATGCAACAAAGAGATACGTTCTAAGAAGTACACTACCTCTAAAAATCTACTCAGAATTTGGAAAGGGTAGATGAATCTCAGAGAAAACCTGTCAGCCAGACCAAATCTCCTCAATCCCCATTGGGGTGAGACCTAGAAAAACACATGGTCTTCCTCTTTGAACTACAAGGGCCTCCATCTCATGTCAAAATAAGATTTCTATCTAGTATATGTAGTCTTAATCAACTCCTGGATGACCTAAACCTTCTTGGTGGTAGTTATTTCCATCTCTGGACCCATGATTGTTGACTCCCCTACGTCAGTCTAGTATAACGGTGATCTATATGGTCACCCATATAGTGCCTCGAACGGTGCCATACCAATGGTGGAGTGGTAGATGTTGTTGTATGCATCCTCCGCCAGTGGTATGTGTTCCTACCAACTACGACGAAAGTACAACTTTCAAGAACGAATAATTACCTCTAAAACATGGAAATCCATCTTCGTCTAAACATCTATCGTAGGGTGGAAATCTATGCTCAAGAAAACCTTAGTCCCAAATGCCTCTTTAAATCCCTTCCACAATGGGGGTGTAAAACATGTCTCTCGATCTGAGACAATATTTTATGGGATACCATGGAGTAGAAATATCACCTTCATGTATAGGTACTCAAATCTCTCTACTAAACCATACTCTTAAATAGGTTGGAAGTGGACTGACTTGGTGATTCAGTCAAAAATATCCCAGATGGAATTGTACCCCTAGGATGTTGAGGGTAATGTCATCATGAATTCCATCAAGATACCATCCCACTTCCACTCTGGAACCTCAAGTGGCTATGTCCATCTTACTGAACATTATTTCAGGCCTTCACTTGCTGATAACTGAGGCACTACGAAACAAACTTTGTCACTCCCTTCTTCATCCCCATCCACCAGTATTGATGTTAGAGGTTTTGATACATCTTTTCAACACTTAGATGTACCACCATAAGAGAGGTGTGAAACTCCCTCAAAACCACATCACACAATGCGACTGGAACAACAGTGCGCCCTCTAAAAAGGGTGATGTGATCCCCACCCATCGAATATTCATCAGGAGATTTTCCTGAGTATTGTTGAGCACATCGGGCCTCGTAGTCAACATCCACAAACTTTTCCTCCCTAACTTACTATAAGAGTGGGGGTGACATTCATTGACTAAAGATTATTTTCTCCATCACCATACATGAAGGATATATATATTATGGCTAACTACATAGATGCCTCCCTCATCAACTTTAAATCGGATCTCTTGTTGAGTGTGTCCGCTACAACATTCCCCTTCCCAAGAGTATAGACTGTCTCGATGTCATAGTACTAGAGGAACTGTATCCATCACTTCTGCCTCATGTTAAATTCTTTCAGGGAGATGATATACCATAGAACTTTTTGGTCGGAGTTTATGGTAAACTGGTCACCCATCAAGTAGTTCCACCACATCTTCAAAGAAAATACCACTCCTACTAGATTCAGAACATGTGTCACGTATCTCTGCTCATGCTACCTCAAATGTCCTGAACTATAGGAAATAATTGCTTGACCCAGCTTCAGGACAAAACCCAGTTTGGTCCCTAATGTGTTACATAACACTACATACCCAACACCCTCCCCTAGTAGTATCAAGATGGGAGCACTCGTCAGTCTCTTCCTTAGCTCCTGGAAACTTTTTTGGTACATCTCCATCCACACGAAGGGTTTCCCTTCTATGTCAGAGCAGATAAGGGTTCCTCTTCCATGGAAGAGACCGGAATGAACCTCCAATTGTACCCAACCAAACCCAATATACCTTGTACCTCTGTCATGATCCAAAATGGCTTCCCGGAAAGCATTGCCACTATCTTTGCAGGACACACTGCAAATCCAACCTCTGAAATGATGGGTCCTAGAAAGTAGACTTCCTAAATCTAGAACTGTCACTTCATGATCATCCAATAAAGTTGGTTCTCTCATAGTGTATCCTGGATTATCCTCAGGTGTACAGCATTCTCCTCCTCAGATTCCAAGTATAATAGGATGGCATCATTGAAGACCACGATGAAATGGTCGAGGTAAGGCGGGAAGATGCTAATCATGAGTCCCATGAACACTTCTAGGGAATTATTTATGCCAAAAGGAATCCCCAAGAAATCATAGTATCCATTACAACATATGAATGATATCTTTGGTACATCCTCATCCCATACATGAAGCTAGAGATAACATGATCTAAGATCTATCTTCAAGAACTGTCTTGCTCCTTTCAGCTGATCGACGAGATCATCAATCATTTATGGTTGATAACTTTTCTTCAAATTCACTAGGTGCAGGATTCAGAAGTCCACACATAACCTCACAATCTTATATGCCTTCTGGGAAAACAATATCGGGGCTACCCATGGTGAAACACTGGGCCTCAGAAAGCCTTTCCTGTGCAAATCCTAAAGTTATACAGTCAACTTACGAAGCTCCACAGGATCCATCTGATATACTAGTGTGGATATAAGTGCCTCACTAGGGTAAATATTATTAACGAAGTCAACCTATATGCAAGGGGTAATCCCAGAACATCCTTAGGAAAGATGTCTTCTTACTCGTCCACCACTATGGGATATTTAAGACTCTTCCTATCCATTTCACCGATGCTGAGGCTATCCATCTAGTTAGTGATTAGATACACCCTCCTCTGAGAAAGTATGTCTAGTGCTGAAAGGGATCCCTTCTCATTGGTGAAGGAAAATCTAGTCCCATCCATGAAAAGACACTGCACTCTACACCTAATACAGGCGATCAGACAATGAACTATGGATAACTTGTCCATACCTAAGATGACATCGTATGGTCTCTACATTTCTACTAGGAGATCCCAGACTAATAACTCGCCTACTAGAATAATCTCACACTACTAGCAGCAATGTGTAATCACTGAATCCCCTCCCGTATGAGTCTCTAATCGTAAGGATCGTGCCAACTACTCCACTCGAATCTCTGAGCTCCGAAAAAGGATAGTGGCAAGGAAAGTGTGACTAGTAACTATGTCTATAAGAACTAAAACTAAGGTGGAGAAGGCATAGATCATACCTATAATCATCTCTAGAGCATCGTGGTCATAGGACTCCATCCCTTGAAGTTGGCCCCACCCCTTTCCACCATCTCCCAGAGCTCGTGGTGGACATCCTAGGGGTGGTGGTGGTAGAACATTGAACCTCTTCCCACCTCTTGCAACTTTTATGGATCCCCTTCCATGTTTTTCGCCATGGGAACCCACCCACCCTCCCCCCCCCAAACATTTCACTATTCCATGGCAGTCCCTCGACCATATGTCGGCCGTTTGCACAGCATGTCATGAAATCATGAGCCATGTGCCCCTACCGTCTACATGAGTACCACAACCTACCCCTATGACAACTCCCTCTTCCCTGGGGGTCTTGTACTACCTATTATATATCTTGGGGCCATCCTTTGGAATTTCTAGACCACTTGGTCCTCCATGTTTTTTGCCTTATACCCACAGCTAAAGACTTCACCAATTGGGGACTACTGGTAACCAATGTTGTTGGCACCTGCTCTTCTAGGAAGCTCTCTAAAAGTAGGTATCTCTCCAGCACCCCATCCTGAGTAGGGAAGCTAAGAAATACCATAGATACCCATATCTCTCGGATTATTTCCTACTCAAAATCTTGAGACATAAATAATGGGTCTCTCACCATATCATTGGAGTAGTGAGAAAGCTCAGTGAATCTTGTTGAGTACTCCGCTACTGTCATGCCACCCTATTATAGGTGCAGTAGATCACGTGTGTTCACTGAGAACAACATTTCTGTAAAAAAACTTTTCTATGAGGAGGTGCTCAATGTATTCCTATGTGAGGGTCTTTTCATCATGTTTTGGGATCATCAAGCTCAACCATATCTCAGTTGAGCCCTAAAATAGGATCATAACTATGTTCCCCATCTAGTTGAGAGGTGTCCTCAGAAGGCGGAAGACTCGCGTAATGACCTCGATCCGATCCTTTGCCTCTCGGGTTTTACTCTCACCACTAAACCTATGAGTTTTTTCACTATGGAACCCATGTATGGAATTGAGCCTATGTGAATCCTCTACCAGTACTGTTGGAAGAAATTACTGACCAACGGGTGGTGAAAACACTAGTGCACCTCCCGATGGGGCCATCTCAAGTACTGGTCTGTGTACAAATGCCTCATCGCTTCATGTACCAAGCTTAGGGTTACTCACTAGAATCCTTATGGGCTCTCTATGTGGTGGAATCCAGAAACATATCATGTTGTACCATGGTTAATAGGTTATACCTGGTGAGCTGACTCAAGAAAGAAATGTGGAAAAAATCAAAATCCTATATGATGAATGGAAGTAGTGGTTTCATGAACCGAGTCAAAAATCATAATTTAGGTTCCTAATATATGGATATGATGACCACCAAACCAACACGGGACTCCCCGAGCTAGAATGACTAACCTGAAACATTACACAGTCTTACTCCAAAAAAACCATAAACTATCGGTTAATAAGGTTGAACCAACAACCATTGATACCAATCAGTCATGAACCATCCCCTGGGGCCCATGACCCAACTACCCCTAGCCCGGATCCCAGAGGCTAGGGTCTGTTTAATAGCACCAAAGTCTTTATCCTACAAGGGGGAGGTATTTTATGAGTACCTGTACACACACACACACACAACCCCAGCCCGAAATGCTGAAAAAGAAAACATGAATTACACTAAGACAGACATTGAAAGTAGAAGTGAAAATTGTAAGTAAAATGGGCTTGAATACAAACCCAACAAAAAAAAGCTGTATACAAGGATGTACAAGGTCTCCAAAAATATGTCCCTAATAATCCCTACCTGAAGGGTATGTGTAGAGTAGCTTCTAGAGGCTATAGGAGTATGCCTCGTCTGTCCGATCTCATTGGTTCATGCATGTTCCTAGACCACCAAGGTCTCTGTCAAAGCATCGGTCATCTGCAGAATACAAAACATGTACGGGAGAATCCCCTATAGGGGTGAGTAACACAATACTCAGTAGGGACCCCGAAACACAAATAAAGACAACAAATAAATACAACCGAGGAAAATTACAAACTAACAATTTTCATCTCACACTGGTATAACCCAATGTATAGAAAGACACATTATCAGTCGTAAAGATGATCACATTGTATTGATGTGGGACTCATCCCTGATGAGTCACTAAGGTCTCTCAGTTGACTGGGGTCTACTCATCTATCTGGATTCTGGTATTTTCAAGGCTATTAGGCCACTAAGGACTACACGTATGTCGGGACAATGAGTTCCAATTGGCCACCAGGCCCCTGAGGTATGCTGATCTACCGAGCCACTAAGGTTTTCCTGGCTACCAGACCACTATGTACAGATCATCACTTAATTCTTGTCTCATCAAGCCTCAAGATTTAATCTCATAAAATTATTCATTATAGGATAATCTACTCTTCATGACATCGATATTAAATCAAAATACCAAAAAACATAACTTGGATTATGTAAAAAGGACATCCTCATCTTGAGGGTCCCAACTATCTAAATGGATCTTCAATCGGACATACGGTTTGAATGTTATGTCTATTTTGTTGAAAGGGGGTCAGTTGGGTTTGGGTATGGCCTACAGGACACCCGAGGCAGCGTGTTGCCTGTCCCTCGACTCTGCGGGTTATTTAGGGGTCCACCTCTTAGTCTTGGTGAACCTTGTCCCTCTAGCTACATGAAGCGTTGCATCTCACCACATCCATTCCTGCCTCCACCATCTGTCATTGTCTGTGGCCTGATCCATGACCCACAGTCAATCCTGAAGGCAACCTCGCCATGGAAGCATGCCACCTACCAGCACCGCTGTGTCCATAGAGTTGCAGCCCTCTTTGATCTGTGCACATCCCCCTTTCACTGGATTTTTCATCCACCACATAACACCTTCGACGATCTCTTCTGCAGGCCTCCGAGTCCACTATGGGGTCTATTTTCTGATCTGTGAGCATATTCAGGATCCTCAGATCATCATCGTCACTATTAAGGGCTCAAATTTTCCTTGTTGTCAATATAGGGGGTTCAGTCATGAAGAACATATAAATTCCCCCAATGGAGGGATTCGGTCCTTGTTCATGTCATCACGTTCCCTCCATGTTAGAGTTGAAAACAAGTTGGGGGAGGTTTTCAAGATTCAATCAAGTATAACACTGAATAAAAAACAACAAGATCATCTAATCGTCCAACAAGAAGAAAATACCCATGGATCAACCTGTTAGTGTGTTGATATGCATTCATTGTTTAGAAAGAAATAATGGGTAAACAATTTCACAGATAACAAACTCCAACCTCGATGTTGTATTATTCATTGTTGAAGATCACATCATTGCGTTTGTTGCTCCACAATTCATCATTGTCAGCCGTTCGTCAATCGTAGCTTACCAACACCAAGTCCCCAAGGGTTCAGAGCGGTCTTGAGTCATGCCAATGATCCGTCCTTGGATAAACCATTAAAAGATGAAAGCATGTTTCAGGGTTTCTATGAAATTGCATTGCAACATTGTTACACTTCTTTATTTATAAAAAAACATATCAGTTATGTTCGGGGTACAACAATGTTACATTGCAATGGAATTCCAATTTCACATAAAATAAAGTTTAAGTTTTATTATATTTCCCTAAATAAAAATAAATTATTTTATTTTTCTTCAAAATTCCAAAAACTAACTTTTTTCCTCAACCCACGCAGGTCGATGTTATGTCCTTTATTAGGTAATGTTTTTGTTTCGGACACAACGATTCCCTCATATTTTTAATCCAGGCACCCATTTAAAAGTTTCAAAACCTACACACATTCACTATTTAAAATAAACAAAAGAAAAAGTTCAAACACCTATCCCAGGCTCACCATGACTCAGAATAATGTGTCTTCAGAGCATGGGGCCTCGATATAATCCCATATAATTTAAAAAAAATAAATGGAATTTTGGGACATTATAGAAAGTTTTATGTTTTCATGTATTATGTTTCTTATTTCCAAGACACTAAACTTTTATTGGTCCTCTTTTATAAAATGTAATCAAAAGTTGTGTAAAATATAGTTGGGATGCCACATTTTATATGAAAGTATTATTTAGTTATTTGTGGAAATTAAGATTTCAAAACCTTAGGAAAAACCTTGAGAAAAGATTAAATATAGGAAAACATCCTAGTATTTTGGTGAAATATTAAGTAAGTGGTTTCCAAAAAAATAAATCCCTATCTAGATAACAAGAAGTGGAAATGGCTCTAGAATAGTTGTATCTAAGGGAGAAACCTAAAAACACCTCTTTGAACAAGATTCCAACGGGAACTGGTGCATGACAATGGGCCATGATGTACTCCTAGTTTGACACTCCCATGAGATATTTTTGTGTTAATTACAAGATTTTTATGAACTATTTTGAATTATTTATAGAAAATTTAATTTTTGTTAATGAATAGAATGATTTTTTAAAACATAAAATTATTTTAGAGTAATAATATTACTGAACGAAACACATTTTGGACTATGTTTCTCTTCCATTAGAAAAAAGTGGGAAATATGAGGAACCACGTAAATGGTGGGTGTAATAGACCATGCACTAACGACTCTCTGATAGAAGTTGAAATGGAAACGATCATGAGAATGATGAATTTTATTACTCATGTTTTGAAAAATAACTTGAATCAAGATAAGATATTTATTCCACCATGAAGGGAATAACTTTTTATTGATTTATTTATGTATCAACAACCACCAATATTCAGTGGATCTAGTAACTCACTGATTGTGGAAAAATGGATAAGCTCTATAGAAAATATCTTTATTGTGCATCATTATTTAGAAAAGGAGAAATTCACTATGGCTGTTTACTATTTGGATGGAGAAGCTTATCAGTGGTGGGAACTGATTATAAACATGAGGCCAAGAGGGGAGATTGAAGCTTTGGAGTTGGAAGAGTTCACGAGAATCTTATTTAATAAGTATTCCCATTGTTCGATTAGAATAAAAATAGAGAAGGAATTCCATGAACAAAAGGAAAAGGAGAATGAATCTGTTAGATGTTATGAGATGAACTTCACAAGACATTACCTTTATACCTCTAGCTTTTTCATGGATCCTAACAGGAAGGATAATAGATTCTATCACTGATTAAGACCCCATCTATAGATGAATTTAGCTATCCGATACTATGACAGCTATGAGGGATTCCTAAAGAGTGCAATAAAGGTCTAACTGAAGTTTATTGAGACACAGTGGTCTCACAAATCGAATGAGAACAATAGATCTCTAGTGCTAAACCTTGGGAGGATCATTGATCAAGGATGAGGAGGAAAAAATTTTAATTTTACACATGAAATAAATGTGGGAATAATCATTCACAGAACTACCTAATTAGGATATAAAAGGGTTATAAGTGTGGAAGATATGGCCATATCACTCATAACTATCATAGTGATGTGAACCCTCAATTTCTCGGCATAAACTAAAAATTTAAGATGGTGTAGGCCCTGAATAAAGTCAAATGCTTCAATTTTGGATATCTCAGGCACATTTCCAATCAATTTCCAAATAAAATAGACTTCGAGGTGAATCAACATCAACCACAGTATAGACCATGGGATAATTGTTGTGATTTTTTGAACACGACGTCTCATGTTGAAGCTCCAAATGTTGAGGTGGACGGTACTCTTGTTGTTCTCTCAAAGCTAGTAAGTACTTTTTTTATTTTAGATCTATGCATTCCTTTATTTCCTCCATGTTTTCAAGGAATATAGAATCAATCCATGAACTAATAGAAGTAGAGTTATAATTCAAGACTCCTAGATAGATAATCCATGAATAAACAATGATAAGAAACTCTAGTATTCAATATGGTGAGAAAAATATCGTCGCAAATCTAATAGTCATTCCTATGTTGGAATTTAAAATTATAATAGGGATAGAATGTCTCTCAATGTATATTTATAATATGAAATATAAAAGAAAGTATATATCATTAGTATTGAATGGAAAATTTTATATTTTTGCAAATGGAATATATCTTGACTTGTGTTTTGTTTAGAAGCACCACTCGTATCCTTCTTTATTTAGATGATCAGTGAGGATGAATAAAGAAAAGAAGTGTTTGAATACAAAATGTACCCATCATTCATAAATACATTAATTTATTTCATAAGGAGTTACCTGGACCACCCCCAAAAAGAGAGGTTGATTTTTCCATTAAACAAATTCCTGAATGCAAGCCTATATAAATAACCTGGTCTAGAATGGAAAATATAGAGCTGGAGGAATTAAAAATGCAACTCAAAGAACTTTTGGAGAATGGGTTTATCTGTCCAAGTGTGTCTCCTTGGGAACCACTTTATATATTTGTTAAAATTAAGGATGGATCAATACGGTTATCAAATGATTATAGATAACTTAATGGGATCACAGTGAAGAACAAGTACCCTCTTCTAAGAAGTGATGTTTTATTTGACTATCTTTATGGGTATCAATTCTTATCTAAGATTTTTCTTTGATCTGGATGTCATCAATTAATTGTTAAGAAATAACATATTCCAAAGGTCATCATATGATCAAGATTTGGTAATTATTATTTTTTTATTCCACTTGGATTGACTAATTCACCATCTATTTCAATGGATTTCATAAATAGGGCCTTTAAGTAATACCTTGATAACTTTGTTGTAGTTTTTATTGAATATATTCTGAGATATTACAAAAGTCATGAGGAAATTGAGGATCATATAAGGTTGATACTAAAAATTATGAGTAAGGATAGGTTATTTGGAATGTTCATCAAGGGTGACTTTTGGTTTTAGAATGTTCCTTTCTTGGGGAACAATGTAACCAATTACAGAATCTCAGTTTCCACTAAAAACACAAAGGTGGTAGAGGTGTCGCCTTATCTAGTAATAGTGACTGTGATTCATAGTTTTCTTGGTTTAGAAGGTTATTATAGGTGGTTTTTTGAAAAAAAATAATGACATTCTAATCCACTTAGTAATTTAACTCGAAAATGGTTTAAGTTCATATGGATGAAGGACTATAAGGAAATTTTCTCAGAGCTAAAAAATATATCGGTTACTGCACCGATGTAAAGTTTACCCTCTACTAGATATGGATTCATTTTATAGTGATCCATATCTAAATCTTCTTGGGTGAATCCTCATGTAAATGGTAATGGGATTTCTTATTCATCTCTAAAGTTATGTCTTGTGAGAAGAATTATCATATTCATGATCTGGATCTAGAATAACCTTTTTTCTCCAAATATATGGAGGCAATATCTTTATGGGGAGAAATGTAATATATACATAGAAAACCTATGTTTTAAGTATATTATCATTAAAAAACAACTTAACCTGATACAAATGATAAGGTTGGAACTTATTAATGCCCATAATTGTTCAATTCATTATCACCCTGGAGGAGAAAACAAATTCTTTGATGCATTATGTAGGAAGTGACTTATTGTTCTGTCAATGTAGAGGATTCAAGAAGATCCTTTGATCAAATTCCTAGTAAAATAAGACATGAGAATTTTATGGGAAGGGAAATCATTAACCCAATCACAAATGATTTATCAAACATCTTTACTATATAATATCAAGAAATCTCAAAGTAATTATCCTTTTTTGTAGAAGAAGATTGAGGCTATGATGGATGGGAAATTTTCTATGTTTAATATAGATAATGAAGGTGTACTGAAATATCATACAAGTTTATGTGTTCTATAGGTTCTATAAATAAAGGAGTTGATGGATGAATCTCATATCTCTACATTCTATATACATCCTGGAATCACTAAAATGTATAGTGGACTTGTTGATCATTATTGGTGGGATAAGATGAAAAAGGCTATTGTCAACTACACTACAAGGTGCCTATATTTTCAACCAGTGAAGGTGGAGTGACAACTTCCTAAGGGGGTATTTCAACCACTACCCATACAAGCATGGAAGTCAGAGAAAATCACTATGGATTTTGTCATGGGTCTCCTAAAAAAGCCAAAAAAAACAATGTGATATGGGATGTAGTGTAACATCTCACCAAGACTTCCAATTTTATCTTCATTTGTGAAGATTTATCTCTGGACTAACTCGCTAAGATATATGTGAAAGAAGTGGTATGGATTCATGTAGTTCAACTTTCTATCGTATCTGATTGTGATCCAGGGGTCACATCAAAATTCTAGAGAATTACTCAACATGATATGGGTACTGAATTGAATTTTAGTATGGCCTCTCACCCTCAAACAGATTTTTCATCTATAAAGACTGTTTAGACACTCGAGGAAATGCTGAAAACTGGATCAATGTAATTTAAAGGTGGATGTGATCAATATATATGATTAGTTGAGTTGTCATAAAACAACAGCTTCCATTCAAGTATTCAAATGGATCCCTATGATACTCTATTTGGAAATGATGTAGAAATCCAACTTGTTGGGATGAAATTGGTGAGAGAAATCTTATTGGGCCTGATCTCATACAAGAGATGACAGAGAAGGTTTGTGTCATCCAACAACACATAATGCTTCTCTGATTCAGTAAAATATCTATACTAACAACTATAAAAGGGACTTGGATTTTTATGTTGGAGAAAAATTATTCCATATAATTTTACAGTGGGAGAGAGTCACGCGATTTTGGAAGAAAGGAAAACTTACCCCAGGTACATCGGCACCTATAAAATCATTGATTGCATAAGAGCAGTGGACTATCAGAAAGTAAGTACACTAAATCTATCTCAATTTCATGATGGATTCTACATATCTCTCTTGATAAGTACATACCTGAAAAGTCACATGTACAGAATCTGGAGGTGGTACAACTAGAACATGATCAATCTTATGAGGAGCATCGGGTAGAGATCATGGACATTGTGGGAAAGATTCTACTCAACAATACTACCCACCTGGTTAAAGTGTTGTAGAGGAACCACATGTATTAAGAAGCCACAAGCGAATCAGAGGAAATAATGAGGTAGAAGTACCCTTATGTTTTCTATACATAGAGAATGAGTTGAAATTTTCAAGATGATATTTATTAAGGGGATAGAATGTAACGACCCAAACTCTTTGAATGATAATTCATTCTTAAAATGTGTATTATTTTATTTTCTGAAGAAAAAACTAGATCCCATTAATAATGATCTGAGTATAACTGAAATATGATATTTGGGTTTCGATAATTATATGACTATTGGTCAATTATGAATGTTAGTCAATATGACTATCGGAAATAATACACTGAATTATAATTTTAATGTTATAATTGTTATAATAAAAAGAAATGATAATGTATAATTAATGTAGAAAGAAAATTTGATGGACTCATTCAGTAGAATTATGTCATACGAAGCCCATTTGTTATAACTTGGGAGAGAGATAGTGTATTTGAGATTATTTATTATCCAATCCAAATCCTAAAATCAATATGTTATGTTTGAAGAAAAACATATTCTATAGAAGTTCACGTTAGTGGAGACTATCACTCGGGCGATGTTAGCAAGACGCCCCACAAGTATATCACCATTGCACACATTACCCTTATGTTATATTAGGGTTTTATAAGGGGATATGTTTTAATCCACTAGTCACTTAAATTTTTACCCATTTGTTTAAATAAAATTTTTATTTCATAATTTCTGATTTAATAAATGTTTTTCTTAAAAATTAAAATAGAATTTTATAAATTGACTTTTCAAATTAAAAGTATTATTTTATGAGATATATAAATTTATAAATTAAACTATTTTTTATTAATAATTAATATTATAATGAAATATTATTATCAAAACAATTTAATTTAATTGAAAATGATAAAATAATTTTATTTTATTTAAGTGTTGAAAATTGTACAATGCATTTTATATCCGACATTATTTTTAATATATTATTACCTTTATAGTTAATTGTTAAATTAATAATATTTAGAGATTTATTATAATAAAATAAATTTCATTTTTAAATTAATAATATAAATATTATGTTAGGGTGATTTTATGATAATTTTAGAAAATACTTTAGATATTCATGAATAAGAAAAATACATATGAGTTTTTCGAATAGTTTAATGAGACTGTAGCTATGTCATAATGATGTACAGATTAATTAAAAATTATTTTATATACATAGGTGCTAAATTAACCTAATAGGCATCCCATGTGTCCAATACCATGGGGATTCCCATGGTTTTGCAAATACCACTACTTATATGTCCTTGGATACTAAAAAACAACTCCCTCACTTTTGATATAAATAACCACCCATTTATTCTTTTACACTCATTCCAAATTCACCATCCATGAATTTTTGATATTTCTACTTTTGGGGATTCCTTCCAAGGTTTTATCAATCCCCCAAGGTCCTGATCTTCATGTTTTAGGTGTCACTATTCAAGGTAAGGGAACTCTCAACTTCTCTTTTCTATTGATGTTTCCTTTTTATGTGTTATGTATTTCAAATTTACATATGATATTCTTATTCCCATTTTATCCCATCCCATTACTTAATTAATATAATTTTATTAATGGGATTCCCTTTTCCATTTTTTTTATTTTTTTATAAAACCTTGTTTCATACTCATTATGCTACCAGCTTTCCATCTAAAAAAATTCTCTCTTTTTATTAAGAAATTATGTTATTTTATTTTTTCAATACTCAAAATTCTTTATTGTCCATGGGTATTCAAATAGATGTCAAAATGATCTATTTAATTCGGGTATTAACATACATGAAATGCACGTTCCTTTTTATGGGTTTAAAGTGACAAAAGTATCTTGTTTTTAAGAACATTCTAAAACAACATAATTTAGATATAAAACTCATTTCTTTTTTCCCCATGGTTTCGTAATGAAATGTTTTAATATTATATTTGTGGATAACATTATTTAATAAATATAAAGGTATCACCCATATTTCATGACAATTCATTTAGTATAAAATATAATCTCTAGAGATGATAAGATTTGTGATGCTGTAGTGAATAACCAATGTAATTTTTATGAAACATTTGTGATAAAAATTTGTGATATGATTATGAATGAATAAATTAAATGTTTAGACACATTTACATGTTTTTAATCATGTAATTTTTTTATGATATTCCACTTTTCAATTACTTATTCCTTTTTGTATTTCATCAATTTCTCACTCATATTCCTTAAGATCAAAAGTAAATTTTTTCCCTCATTTACTCTTACTATGACTTTTTCTCAACTTTCCTTTGATGTATATCCCCAAGTTATGAGATAAAATAAATGCACTTAGGAGGAACATTTAAAAATATCCTAATGGATAGTATAATAATGTTTTTAATTTCCATATATTATGTACATTATTTCCAAGACACTAAACTTCTAAATATTATCTATTTGTAAAATGTAGTGAAACATTATGTAATAAAAAGTGGCATTCTATACCTTCAACCGTGATCATCGCATTCATTTCCTTAATAAAAATTCTTCATCCACTAATTTTTTGACCCAATAATTTTTCGAACCCTTAGAAAAAATTCCACATTCAAAACTGTAGACATCTACAACATAAAAACACTTTTCTTTCAAGCTTCATAATCTACCCAATGTGAATTGGAAACAAACACAAACTACAATACAAATATAGATTCCATCTATAACAATACTCGGTTCCAAAAAACCCTCCTTTTTGGATTATTTTCAATCTACCAAATAAATACAATAAATCCCTAACCTTGAAAAAAATTAGAGAGACAACCCATCCAATATTCAAAGTCTTTATTAGAAAATATCATTGTAGAAAATATGATGGGAAGCATAAATTGGGTTCTCATGTTTTGGAATTCTTAAAGACGTCCAAGCTTATCTCTGATAACTATTTACTCATAACACCTAATTCTCATCAAGTCACCAAACCATTTCATTGTTTCTTCATAACACTTTATTATCATTATTTCATAGAATCATTTCATGGTTTCCTCATAACACCAAAATTTTATCGTGTTATGGAAGCGTCGCATGGTTTTTCAAAATCCCACAACAACCATTAAACTGTTTAATTTATCCATTCTACCCCATTTTGAATAAATATAAAATACTTATATATTTACTTGTACTGGTAAAATCCAAATCCATCTAGATTTTATCTCCCCCATATACCTACATCACTTTGACAAATAGATTAAAATGGTCAAAAAAAATAAGGAGAAGGGGGGGACAACTATAACCTCCACATGCGTTGTGAGGTGGATGAACACCAATGATTAATTGATGTTTCTCAAACACATGTGATTATAATAGATTAATCATAAGGTCATCCAATTTTTTATCAGTTCCTACATTATCTATTTAATTTACAACTTATTCAGATTTTTCGTTGATGAATTGATATCTGATCTCAATATGTTCTGTACAAGACTATTGAACTGGATTATTTTTAAGATCTATCACACTCTTGTTATCACAGTGAATCACCATCAGTTGTTTCACCTCATCACTAATATCACATAGTTATTTATTCATCCACAATAGATGAGGGTACATTTTTTTGGTTATAAATTATGCTTCAACCATACTAAGTGAAGTGATTTCCTATTTTTTACTCAAAGATCCAACAAAATATTTTCCTATGAATAATGTAATACCACCTTTCAATGTTAAATCAAGAACACGTCCATCCCAAACCACATCAAAAAATAATGATAATTCATTATCTCTTCCTTCTACAAAGTATAATCCAGAATTGATTGTACCTTGAATATACATCATGATTTGTTTAACGACTTCCATATACTCTTCCTTTGGATTACATTGAATGAGGGACACTAAGAATATTGTAACAATGATATCTGGTTATTTTGTATTAAAGTGTAATAATATTCCAATGATTATCATATATATATTGGCATCCACATATGTAACATCCCCAAGATTTCTATGTTTTTCCCCAATCACAATCATAGTTGAAATTGTTTTGGAGTTTTTCATGTTGAATTTCTTCAGAAGCGTTATCGCATATTTTTCCTATCAAATGAAGTTGTACTATTTATTTAGAACCACCTGGATCCCAAAAACATATGTGAGTTCACCAATCATAGACATTTTATATTCATATTTCTTATTATTATCAAATTTATCAACCAATATGTTAATTCTTCGACTAAATATAATATCATCCACAAACACATACACCATAAAGTGATATTCCTATTAATTCACCACATAGAGACTATGGTCGACACATCCTCTTTTAAATATAATCTTTTTCATATATGCATCGATTCAAGAATACAATGATCATGGTGCATTCTTTTGACCAAAAGGGCCTTCTATAATCTATAATCCTTTTCATAATATTTTCCAAGAAGAAATACCACTGTTTATTCAATGTTAACTTCTTCTCCAAGAAATCCATTTAAGAAATTCATTTTGAAATCAATCTAATAAACATTGTATCCTATTTGAATTTCCATAGTATGGAAAATCCTGAATGACACATGTCAAGTTACTGGAGAAAAAATTTCTTCAATATTAATTCCCTTAATTAGTGTATATCCATTATACACTAAGTGCGCTTTATTTTTTATCAAATTTCTATTCTCAGAAAAAAAATCCAATCTGTTCCAGTCACATTGTGATTTTCAGGTATCTTAAAAATATCCCATGTCTAGTTATAATTAATCTAATATAGTTCTTCATTCATTTCAATAACCGATGATCCATCCATTGTTGCATTTTCAAATGATGTTGGTTCTATAATCGATAAGATAGTGGAATTTGCTTCATTCATCTGTCTTCTTCTTGGTGTAGGTGTAGTCCAATCCCCAGTGAAGTTGGATTGATCAATTTATTCTCTTATATTTCCCTTGTCTGGTTATGTTGATGATTATTAATCCCTGGTATCTTCTTTTGATTCTTATTCTAAATCAACATCATTTTATGAGCCCTAAATATTTTTAAATACTTACACTACTTCTTCATTTGAATTTATTTCTTGTTCAATTTGTTCTTAAACTTTTATAATATCATCATATGATTTACTCATGGTATTTATGGTTTTATATTTAATTATCATGACATAAAATATTTCCAAAATTATTATTAGATGATTATTGTAACATTTTTAGTCCTTACACTTCATGGAATATCTATGGAATATTACCTCATATGTAGTATCATCATAATTTCCTTGGTTTTCTTCCTTTTTTGGTTAAAAAATTTGCATCCATAAATACAACAATAATATATAGTGGGATTCCATCCTTACAATGACTCATTTGGTGTCTTGGTTTCTACCAAAAAAAGTCCCGACTCTATTTTGAGTATATACTACTACTTGAAAAGCCTCTTTCTGATAATGATGAGAAATATTACCCTCAATCCGCATAGTTATATCCCTAATTTTCTCTTATCGGTTTATTCATTCAAAAACACAATTTGTCTATGGTGTTCTCACTACAACCACCACATTATTTATTTAATGTTTTTTTCAAGTAATTTTAAATTCAATAGATTTGTATTCTCCTCTATTTTTATATCGTAGAATCTTTATTGTGCGTCCAGTTTCACCCTCAAAAATTCAACGATAACTATTCATGAAATCTTGATGTTTCCTCTATATAACCATCACACAGGCCATTCTATTGTAATCATAGATAAAAAAATAATGTACCACTCTCTATATGTTTCAGCAACATTTGTTGCACCACATATGACTATGTGGATGAGGTCAATTAGATTAGATTTCCATTTTTTCATTGGATGATACGCACTCTCGACCGTATTTCCTCTCACATAATAATCACATATATTTTCTTAATCATGATTTTGATTGGGAATACCAATTACTATAATCATGATAGCTATCTTATCCATGCTCAATAGATTAATGTGACCCAACCTATGGTGCAATGAGTTGTTTTCTTCTTCAACTGTTAAGTAACTACTATTCTATTTATTATCAACCTAGAGTAAATTACCATCCATTTTGAATCCTTTCATGATATGACTACTTTTTTACTTTAATAGTGAACCCCTTTTGATAAAATATCACAATTAGTCTCACTACTGGAAAATAGACTTTTATCAGTTCTAAAAATGGCCTTTATCAGTGCTAAAAATGAATTGATAATAGCGCCTTCGTTAAAGGGGGGTACCCTTTATCAGTGCTTAAAAATATCTGATAAAGGACCCCCTTTATCAGCACTCTGAAAAGCATGATAAAGTCCCCATTTATCAGCGCTATTGGAAGCACTGATAAAGAATTCCTTAACTGGGTGTTCTGTTTATATAACATCTCACCCCGCCAACCTGCAAAAAATAAACACCACCAAACCATAAAAAATTACCTGCACAACCCCACAAAAACCTGCTACAAAATAACCACCCATATTATATACAAAAACCCATATACAGATTTAATTAATGAAAAAATAGGCAGTGCACAAACAGTTTTGGAAAATAATGCTATATACATTTAATCGACATCATGAATAAAAAAATAACAACTCATGGTAAATACCCAAAAAATACATATATATATTTTGAACAATGATTTATAAAATTACATTTATAATTATCCAATGAACAGTTAAAATCATTAATGTTTTCTCTTTCGACGTCTATGGTTCCCTCTTAAAAATTTCTTTCAATGCTAATAGTCGTAGAAAAATTGATCTCAACTTGAGATAAAGTTTCCACCTATATAAAAAAACAAATATTACATTAGTAATACTATAAATAAAAAAACTAACCATTAATGCGAAGAAAAAAATAAAAAAGTTCGATTTTTAATAAAAATGATACATTTTGAGTTATACCAGTCACATCATGCACCATATTGAGGTGGGGTTAGATTCCTACAAGTCACAAATGAATAAAGGGTTGTTGTACTAAATTATCAAAATAATCTGAACATGTTTTCTCAGTTTTCTATATGTCAGTTGTGCTTTTTTACTATAATGTCATTTCAAACCAAAAACAAACAATTTGATTCATACAGGTCATGTTGTGCATTGGTTTTATGCGAGACTACTTCATACACTTCAAAAATGACATATTAATTGTTTTTCTTACTTTTTAAGACAATCATATAGTGTTTACTTGGATTTCAGTGAGTGGTACGTTTTGAGCTAAAATGTCAATTTTAAACTGATAGCAAACACTTTTAGTCATATTAGTCACACTGTTCATATGATTGAGGTGGGGTTGATTCCTAAAAATCAAAACTAACTCATGGATTGTTTTCCTAATGTATAAAAACAATCCAAATGTGTTTTCTCAATTCTAAGTATGTCATTTGTGCTTTCATACTTGAGTTAACATCAATTTTAAATAACATGACACATTTGGAGTCATACCGAGGACACCGTGCATCATATTGAGGTAAATTTAATTCCTACATATCAAAAATGACTGATATATCATTTCACTAAAGTATCAATACAATCGGAATCCATTTCCTTAGTTTTTAGTATGTCAGTTATGTTTTTTTACAAAAAATCATTTCAAACTGAAAACATGAAATTTGAGTTATATCAATCGCATCATGCATCTGTTTGACATGATACTTCTTCATAAATGTCACAAACGACTGCAGAATCTTTGTACTAAATTTTAATGATAATCAGAGTTTGTTTTCATGGTTTTCAGTGAGTGAGATGTTATGAGCTAAAATGTCAATTTTAAACTGATTTCAGACACCTTTAGTCATACCGGTCACACTGTTTGTTGGATTTAGGTGGGGATGATTCCTCCACATCAAAAATGACTCATGAATCATTTTTCTAAAGTATAAACATAATCCGAATGCATTTTCTTGGTTTTAATTATGTCAATTTTTTTTTATACTTGAATTAATGTCAATTTTAAATAAAAAGACACATTTGGGGTCATACTGGTGACATTGTGCATCAGACTGAGGTGTGGTTGATTCCTACATGTCACAAATGGCTGATATATCATTTTTATAAAGTATCAAAACAATTTAAATGCATTTAATTATTTTTAATCATGTCAGTTGTGTTTTTTTACTAAAATGTCATTTCAAACTGAATACATTCAATTTGAGTCATATCGGTCGCATCATGCATCGGTTTAATATGAGAATACTTCCTACACATCCCAAAGGAAAGATTAATTTCTATCCATAATTTTGAAGACAATCCGAGTGTGTTTTCTTGGTTTTCAGTGAGTGGAAAATTTTGAGCTAAAATGTCAATTTTAAACTAATAGCCGACACTTTTAGTCATACTGGTAACACTGTTTGTCTTATTGAAGTGGGATTGATTCATACACATCCCAAAAAACTCATGGATCATTTTCATAAAGTATAAAAACAATCTGAATGCATTTTCTCAGTTTTTTGTATGTCAGTTTTGTTTTTATACATGAATTAATGTCAATTTTAAATAACAAGACATGTTTGTAGTCTTACCAGTCACACTGTTCTTCGGATTGAGGTGGGATTGATTATTACACATCAAAACTGACTCATGGATCATTTTACTAAAGTATCAAAACAATCTGAATGTGTTTTCTTGGTTTTCAGTATGTCAGTTGTGTTTTTATACTTCAATTAATGTCAATTTAAAATAACAAGAATCATTTGGAGTCATAATGGTGAAACTGTGCATTGGATTGAGTTTCAGTTTATTCCTATGCATTAAAAATGAACGATAGATCATTTTCATAAATTATCAAAACAATAATAATTTCTTTCCTTAGTTTATATTATGTCAGTTCAATTTTTTTACTATAATGGCATTTCAAACCGCAAACTTGCAATTTGAGTCATATCTGTTTTATTGTGCGTCAGTTTGACATGAGACTACTTCATAACCATCACAAAGAATAGAAGAATCATTTCCATTTATTTTGATGATAATCTGAGTGTATTTTATTGTTTTTTAGTGAGTGACATGTTTTGAGTTAAAATTCTCATTTTAAACTGATATGGGAAACTTTTAGTCATACTGATCCCAATGTTTTTTGGATTGAAGTGAGGTTTATTCCTACACATCACAACTGACTCATAGATCTTTTTCCTAAAGTATCAAAACAATATGAATGTGTTTTCTTAGTTTTCAGTATGTTAGTTGTGTTTTTTACATGAATTAATGTGAATTTTAAAAAACTAGACTCATTTGGAGTCATACTGGTGACAACATTTGTCAGATTGAGGTGAGGTTTATTCCTACAAATCAAAAATGACTAATAAATCATTGAATTAAAGTATAAAAACAATAATAATTAATTTCCTTTTTTTAGGATGTTAGTTCTATTTTTACTATAATGTCATTTCAAACTAAAAACATGCAATTTGAGTCATACTGGTCGCATCGTGTGTCATTTTGATCCCTATAAAGTTGACATGGAATAACATCCTCCTTCTATTACATAAGATTGGTCAAACTAGTGATGAACCAACAATCAAATATTATGGACCTCTGAAAGAATATATGACAGTTTGTTCTTCATTGGGTTGACTAAAGAGGGTAAGTACCAATGTTATAGATTGAATTGATGTTTTTTTGAGAAAAACCCTTCCCATTGTGGAAAACGAGAAGAGTGGAGTAATATCATGTGACTGTTATGTCTCTATACTTCACAATAATCTCAAGGTATGGGGAAACCCCTTCTAGATACTCGTTATCATTTGTGGTCTATCAAAAACACACATACCTTGTAAATGAGGACCACCAATTTCTTTTAAAAAATCCATCAACATGAAATTCATTTAGTGCTCAAACAAGGACCACCAATGGCCATGATTTTCATAGGGCAGTTTAGCTCATAAAAATCACAACATTACTATCGAAAAAAGATAATGATAAAGTATAAAATATTTTTAATGTCGAAATTATTTGATAATTTAATCATATTCATTATATATTTGTGCATTCTTCCATTAGGTATGATTGCCATTAGTTTCTATGAATATCTATATCGTATTATAAATATTACTATTTTCCGTAGTCTTGTTAGTACTAAATAAATATAAATACACAAAGGATTATTAAGTATTTTATAATAAATAGAAATTATCTTCGAAAATACCACATCAGGGATGATGGATTGTTTATGGAATATGATCTCTTTATTAAATTTACAAACATAATAACCACAGTATTTTTTTTGTTTTGTGAACTGTAGAAACATTGAGAAAAATATGTAATTTTTTATATGTGATTGGATAGTGAAAATTTATTCAATATACCCTGATACTTATCCAGGCGTAGTATTTGTCAGGTTTCTTTCCCTTTTCCCCTGGCCTCATTCCCTGATGTAGACAATATTCACACCCCACTATTATAATATAATCCCCATTTAATGATAATATAAATTATATTACTGGATGTTTATTTCTAAAATTTTTGATCTTGTGTATTAAAAATTGAAAAATTCCACCATTTGTGGTGGGTTTGATGGATATCCATGCATTAAATCCAGAATATAAATCTTTGGAGTATCCAAATTGACTGCAATGAGAATCCAATGCTACCTAAGAACACAAAAAATAATAAGTAATGAAATAAATTAAAATATATTTGATTTGATTAAATTTTAGAGTTTTACCCCTACATCATTGGTATTAATAAGAGTCTGTCATATGTAATTTTTCTATTAAATGATTTGAGTTTTTTAATTTATGGGCTTATTCAAGAAGATTATTTGAATCAGGAGTCTCACGTGCAAGCTCGGTGGCCCAAGATGGTCAAGAAAGACATCTAAAGACACTTCTAAAGGATGACATTTCCTTATAAAAGGATATTGTAATGGAATTGGACTGTCTATGTGTGTTATTCCATATTTTCAAACTTTATTTTATGTGATTTTAGTTATTATTTGTTTGGTTGATGTATCGGATATTTGATATGTGTTTTTAAAAAGTTTTAAAATCCTTTAATGGGGGTTATGGATAAGATAAACCATGTAATTTTACCTTGGAATTTTTGTAGCATATTTGAGAGGAATAGGGGGTGGAATATGATTGGAAATCCCACAAAAACCATTCAACTCAAAACATAAAAAATTTATTGGAACACAGTTAACCAAACCATAAAGCTAGACCATGAGTATACACTAAATAGGCAATGATCCTTTCATGGTTGGCACACAATTTTGATAAACCATGAGACCAAACCAATCATATAAGATTAATTAATCCAATAAATTGTATTTTTGAACTCAAAACCTCTCTAAACCCCATCATTATTCCTTCTATACCTATTGATCTCAAACATAGGCACTCTAGTGGTTGTTCTAGGTGAATTAATTCCCTCTATAGAGCATTTCGATTAGATCTATAGATGTCAGTCCTTGGGATTTCAAGGTCAGGGATCACATTTCCCACCATTCTTCTTGTTCATATAAGAACATATATATTCTCCATAGGAAATACCCAATATCATGGCTATCATGGTCATATTTAGTAATTTCAAAATGATATAATGTTATTCCTTCTATATTCGAAGAAAATAAAGGCAGAAATACTTTTTTCTAGAGTTTTATCATATTTATCTAGATCTGATCATTATTTTGGACCTTTTTGGTTATGTACAATCCAATCATAGTCCTTGACATGTTCTTATTCTAGTATCTTCACTCTTGAATCCTTATGTGGTGACTTGCGGTTTTTTATAAGGATCATTGGTGTCTAATCTTGTTTTGGTTTTTAATACATGACTTTATGATTTGATACTCTTAAATTAGAAGTTTCATACCATGTTACAGAAATTCTATATAATTTTATGTAAAACAAATATTGTGTATTTGTGTGTGTTACCATAATACATTTATTCTTATGTCATTATTGTTTATGTGTGTGTAACCCAAGGGACCTCTCTTAATAAGGAATGATTTTGTGTGTGTGTGAGAGACCCATGATACCAATCTCAATTTGAAAGATTTATTCATGTGTATATCTCAATAATTTCCTTTTAATTTCTTATATTTTTATATATGTGTATAGATGTATACTTATATTATCTGGTTTCACAGTGACATATAGACCATTCATGGATTGGATATTTCAATAGAGGGGCATAATGTAAACATGATGCGTGATGATTATGGTGAGGTATTGAATGAAAGATAGTGGCAGATGATTGCCTTTTATCTTAACCTCGTACTAGAATCAAGGCATGATGGACTTGTGTGTTGTCTTAAGATTGTTGGTGGGGCATTGTGGCTTTATAGATTGACATGCGATAGTTTGTGAGGAATGATGGAATTATGGATTAACCTATGATATAATGAAATTATGACCTTTTATGATACATAAATTATATTTATGGACTATTATTATATTCATGGAAACCATATATATCTTTTCTTCTGATATGGAGTCAAAGCTAGTAGGATTGTGGATCGTGGTGGGCCGGTTAGCGCATGATGACCCAAAAAGAGATTTTTTCCTTGTGAATTTACATTATCATAAACATATACACACATATATAACTATTTCTATTATTTTAAGAACATGTAAATGGTTTCTGAAAATGTTTTATACTCACACCATACAGGGGCATCTTAGTGCATGTGAAGAATTCATTAACCTGGATTTTATATATTGGTAGTGGTCGTGCTTACGGAAGTTACACTAGAGGAGAAGGTTAATAAAGGTGATACCATGATAGACTCAATGATCTTTTTATAGATACCTATTTATTTATTTATTTATTCGTTTTTATTGTTTATGGTTCTACCACATATTGGGACATCGTGACTTGTTGTACTGGATACTGTATGTCATATTTTTATAGAAAGGGTTGACATTTTTGTTATATGAACTTATTATTCCTTTTAGGTTATAATTTTTACTTTGATTATTAATTATACTATTTTTTAATCTAATTGTTATTATTTAATAAGGGGATGTTATCCCCACGATTCCACTTATTCCCTCACCACTAGTTGGAAACATATTTTTTACAGGGAAGAATACATGAGTTCATGTGACACTTCATCTCAGTCCTAGTGATTATGTTTTGGGTGTTATAGTTGGTACATAACAAGTAGATCTTTTTAGATGAGGAACGAGGACTATTTGGTGGTTTAAATTATCAAATAATCTTGGAGTAGGATCATGGAGTTCAAGTGCTAAAAACATTCAACAATAAAAGAAACATGAGAAATATATAATGTTTTTAGTAAATGAAGTTAAATACTTTGAAGACTTTTACATTTTTGAATATTATTTATAATAGAAACATGTTAAATAGATAATATTTTCTATAAAAGAAGTGGAAACACATTGATGATATTTAATTTTAAAATTATTATTAAATAATATAATCATGAAAAATACATAAGAGTAATAAAAATATGAGTGGACGATAAAAATATTATTTTTGAATGTATAGAAAAACATTTTGAATTTTTTGAAATAAGCATGATGAAAACCCACATTTCATTAAAGATTTTTAAATAAAACAACTAAAAATATTGTATATGAAATTTTAATTTTACAAAATATAACTTCTGTGAAAACAAGGACCACCATGACCATGATTTTTAGTAGGTTAGTTTTTCAATACAATTCACTATATCACCCTCCAAATCAAACTATAATAAGTGAACCCAATGAGAATGTAGAGGAAACTATCAACGGAGGTGTGGTTCACCACGTGGTGGAGGTGAATTCACATTATAGGAGAGGCACGGTGGAGGATAAGTGCAGTAGAGGAGAGACAGTGGCGGAAGAGATCCACGAAGAAGGAGAGGTGCGGTGGAGGAGAACCACTAGTGGAAGAGAGGCGTGGCGGAGGAGAGCTGTGTGGCGAAGCTTAGTTTGTTGTGGTGGAGGAGTTGATTGAAGGGGGGGAGGAGGAGGCAAGAGAGTACAGAGGGGAGGAGGTGGTAGTGGTAGCAAGGATCAGCTTCCATAAGATCTTGAGGGGTGTGAGGAAGGAGGATAAACATAGGGTTTATTTATAAAACTTGGCGACACCTTTATCAGGGCTAGATAAAAAGCACTGATAAAAGTATGTTTCATCAGCACTAAAATTGAAAGCTCTAATAAAACATGAATTTGTTAACACTTCTTTAGTGTTGATAAAAGTATGTTTTATCTGCGCTACAATTGAAAGCGCTGATAAAACATGAATTTATCAGCATTTTTTTAACGCTAATAAAGGTCTATCATTATCAATGCTAAAAAAGAACTAATAAATGTATGTTTTATCAGAGATTCTTAATTAGTGATTATAAAACATACCATTTATTCGTAATTATAAAATTATATTCAATATATTTATTACATTTATAATTTTATAAATATATATAACTAATATATTTATTATAATTTAATGATTTAAATTATAATTAAATATATAAATATATATATATACATGTTAATGTTTGTGTATATATTATAATTAAATATATATATATATATATAATTTTAAAATTTTAATTTTAATTAAATATATATAAATTAAAATTGATATATTAATTTTTTTATTTTCATAAGTATTTATATATATATATATATATATGTCTTTGTTTATATATATATTCATTAAATGCATATATTTATAAAGAAATATATTCAGAAGGTATTCATCAATATATATTTATCATTTTAAAAACATTAATTATATAAATATTTAAAAAATATCTATATTTAATTAGTTATATATAATATATTAAAAAAATATAATTTTATATAGCTAAATATGTATATTTTTAAATATAATAAATAAATTTATTGTTTATTTAAATATATGTATCATGATTTTAAATATTTATTAGAAGATAAAGCTTCATATATATATGAAATGAATGAATACAGCAAGTATATATGGTACTATAGTATATATAGCCAACATTAGGGTAAAAAATAAACATATATTCATGAGAATATGAATGTATGGATAAATTGACACATTCATTTGGAAACATAAATTTATTTATATATATATATAATATGTATTTGTATGTATATATATATATATATTAAATATTATTTATATATAATATTATAAACATATAGTATAATAAATATATAATAAAGATATAACTAAAACTAATAAAAATAATAAACATAAATAAAATATAAACACAATAAACATAATAAACAACCATTTTTTATTTATTCTATACATATAACAATTATTTTCTAATATAATTAAAATATATTAATATAAATTAATAATAGTTTATCTTAAAAACTTTTATCTGCGCTAATATTTACACTAATAAAGGGTAGATTTATCATCACTTTTTTCAAACACTAATTAAAGTCCCACTTTTATCAGCGATTTCTGATTAGCACTGATAAAACCCAAGTGCTTCCCTTGCCTGCATTTGTAGTAGTGTTCGGAGTAATAGAGTTGAATTTCACTCAGAAACCCAAACTATTCCCATAGAGAACTTTAGTTTTTCTGAGGTAATTATTTTCCAGTTTTGTACTTCCACTTCCTTTAATCATTAAATCCCCCTCATTACCGAACCTTATTATTCCATCAAACTTTTTCATAAATATATTAAATAAATCCTTATTTCCCATCACTTGTGATGAGAATCCACTATCAATAATCCTAGTTCTAATATTCTTTGTAGCTTTGAGATCTATTTCTATGAGGTTAGATTTCAGGATTTTTCTTCTTTTCTTTCCATTAGAAACTTTTTTAGAGGAGAATAAATTTGGAATTCGCAATATATTTTCCATATGTTTCGGTTCATTATAGTCATATTTTTCTTCTAGAGGATAATACGTATTCCAAATAACATCACTTCTTAGATGGTGGGTATTAACTTTCTCTAGGGTTTTTAGGTAATTCTCACTTATTTCCTCTACTGGAAATGAATATCTTAAGGATATAGTTAAAATATTAAAAAAATATCGATAGAAACTATTTCTTCTATATGATGAATGACATAGTCGCATAATCCATTTTTAACATCCATCCACTTCCCCATTTATATTGATCGCTGCCTCTTCAAATTTTGACATGGTATGTCCGAGAAATCCACAAAATTGTCATTTCATAGGAGGAAATGTCTTCTCACTTCCATTCCTACTAATTCCCCTTATTTCATCAATGAATTTGACCAATGATTTTCTCTATAAACTTGAGGTTTATTTTCAGATTTCTTTTTTATTGTGTTGAAATATTTATTTGTTAGAACAATATGTGCCTTTGTGATATGTGGAACCATCAAATTCCCATTATTTCAGATCATAATGCTTCCATATTTTGATATTTCCACATCTTATCCAATTATACTTTTTCCCATACATGTGGATATCTAATAATAATGGCCTTACTTACTTATTCAAATACATTTTTACAAATTTCTTACATCTCTGCATATTAGAATTTTCCAAACTATAATTTCTTAATAGTTTCCCTTAATTTTGTTTTAGTTTCTATTTTACTCTTTAGAGTAACAAACTCTTCTTCAAGTCCCTTTACTATCGTAGTTTTATCATTGTGCTAGGATGTAAGGGCATTGATCACTTTTTCCTACACTTCAATCTGAATCTTAAATTCAACAACTTCTTCGGAGCATTCAATAGTTTTGAATTGTTCATTGAAACTAACTCTCAGTCGATCAATTTATGCGCTAATATGATCAACAAAATCTGATGACTCGTCCAAAATGGATATCATCCTTCAGTGTCACTTTCACTAAATTTCAATCTTATCAAGTGAATCTTTAGGTTACACCTTGAGAACAATAACACCAATCAACTGATTAACATTATCTTTATAAAGTTCTATCATTTCAACATTATCTATCATGGATGTGTGGGTTCAAGATTTAAATTATGGTTCTTCATCTTCCAAAAGGTCATTATCATCTTGTTCTTCATAACAAAAGAACTATTTCTTTGTAATATCTTTCTTGATTTTAATTATCCCTTTTAGGGAAACCTTTTTATGGATTTTTCATGACTTCTACTTCACATTATTTATTATCATACTTCCTTGATGACTGATAGGTAACATTCCCAACTATACCACATCAGAAATTTTCCAAATGAATATTTCCATCAAATCCCATTTTACTCTCTTATATTTTAACGAAAAAATAAAATAAATCCATCTTCTTCATTATCTCTATCAACACTATCTCTAGAAACCAAAATTTTTTCATGGATTTAAATGAAATGTCTTTTCTTCCATTTGTTTTTACATCTTCTGTTTTGAATCTCATTTCATAAGCCTCCAGACTTATTAATATATCATCTAGGGAATGTTTATATAGATACATTACCAATAATAGTTTTGGATTTTATAGATATGAAAGAATTCACAATATTTTCTTCACAATTTCAATAGGAATAATTTCAACAATAATTCCTCAAATTTCTCCAAAACTATAGTAACTCGATTAAAAAGGTATCTACATTTTAAGTACGATGAATTTTTTTATCATCGAACCTATTTTCGAAAATGTGGAGTTTGGCCTCCTTCATATTTTTACTGCCATTATATATATTTTCAATTTTTCCCACATAGGATTTGCTGAAGTGAAACTCATTACCTTCAAATTAATTTGATCTGATAGAGTAGTAGAAGGAACATTTTGTGCTTGAGAAACTTCCCCAAAAATTTTCCTATCTTTTTCAATCATAAACAGACCAATCACATTAGTGACCTAAATCCCTTGAAAAGTGGAAAAAAGAACTTCCATCACAAGGGATATCAAATGATATCTCATCCTATTCTTATAAATTGAGACGTTTCTTCCATCAAATAGGGGGACTCCCCTAAAATTCGCTAAATTATCCATGAAAACAACAGAGGATACATTTAACTCCAACAGTATGTATGCTCTGATACTACTTTTAGGACCCTAAGACACCCTTAAATGGGAAGGTTGAATCATGGTGCAAAATATTTCTTTAAAAGTGATGGATTTTATTCCCACATTGGTATGAACTTGTTAAACCTATCTAATTAAATCATTTTGTGAGTAAAAATTCATAATCAAAGAGACAACATAATAATATTACTTGGTAAGGCACTATGGGATAGTCCATGGGGCATAAGCTTAAAATTTTTTAGCTATACCAAAATACACTAAACTTCACTAGTTGTAGAATACATAAGTTTAGACATACTAAATATATTCTACGAACAATCCATTTACATGATATTAGAGAAATAATATGTCCTCCCTTAGAAAACATCCATCTACACCCCATTACACATTACATTAGGTTAACTCTTACTTAGATTAATTACATGAACATCACTTTAGTAGATTCTCATATATGACTTTTTCCCTAATTAGAACTAGACTCTTCATTCATTTTATATCTGAGACGATGCACTTGAAATCCCAAATAAAATAAATTGTATATTAAAAACTATTGGTTACATTACTCACGAACTTGTGCATAACTTACGTACTTGCATGAAACTTTTTGGTTTGTCATGAAAGATAAAGTTCACACACCCTGTATCTTTCACACAACCAAACCATGATTTGAAATTTCTCTTGAAAGACACAAGGATCAAACTACATGAATTTTTCTCTATATGCAAGTCTTCTATGAACAACTCTTTCATACGATAGAGACACCAGATTGTTGTTGAAAAATTAACTTCGAATCAAGGGATGACATCTTATTTATAAACATAGAAATACCTGTGTGAAATTTCCTTGTGCACCTTCCCCTGTGTGCACAATCCTTGTTTTAGACATTGTATTTAGTTTGTAAGGATCTTATACTCCTTCCACTAAGTGAATTCGTCCTATGTTGTTTCAACTCATCTTTCACAAAATTTTACAATTTTCTTGTAGCTCACCATTTTATATATATTTGATGTGATGGTCCTAAAAAATCACCTGTGTGAAAATTTTAGATCCACCTTCAACATTTCAAAAAACATCCTTTGCCTAAGAAATCATTCTTCGTCCTCCAAATTTTAGACCTAAAAATATGGAAAACACATAGAAAACAATACCACATTAAACATTGTATCCATATACAATATAAAATCACTTGTATTTCAAAATCCATGATAAAACTAGTGTTTATTTAAAACATCCAAAAAAAGACTATGTTTCTAGGTACCAGTTATCACAAGCCTTGGTTCTAGTAATCACAACACCAGACCCATTATTTAATTCTAATACATAACTACCCTTCATTCAATTACAGTTGAGTATAAATATTTGTTGTGCATCAAAAACTATATTGGGGTCATTTTTATTCAATGGGGGAATAGAATTGATAGGTGGAAATCACAATTCATCCATATTTTTAGTATTATTTTTTTTTTCTTTTCATCGATTTTTTTGTTGGTGTAGAGATGAAATGAATAACTTTGAGAAATACAAATGTAGATTCATTATGAACAATCGTTTAAAGACACATGTATTGTAAATTAAATTCTCTATATAATATGTTTAAAACCTATCTTTGTGTAAAACAACTATGGATTCACTATCCCCAAGTGTTTACTAATTCTCATTAGATCAAAAAATTTCTCTACATAGTAATTTTAGTTTTTTTATTCGTTTTTTTTTTATAATAAATTTAAAAAAATAGTGATCCAAAATCCTATATTATGAATAATTCTTCTTAATAACTGAAAATAACAGGAAAAAATCTAAAATATTGGCATTATAAAATTTTGATCAAATGGATGAAAATTTAAATGGTGAAAAAAATCACATGGAATAACAATTAATACCAAATTTTATACCCATAAATTGAAACATTCATAAATTTCATAATTAAGGTGGAGAGAATAATTTTTATTCATTTTACTTATTTCAAAAAACACGTCACCACATGAATGGATAAATAAATTAAATTTCCTATTAAACACATATTTTTACCCATTCCCCTTCAAAATATAATAAAAATACCATCAATGTTGGAAAAAAAGAGACAAAAGAGTTCTAAATAGGAAATTTAGTAGAATAGGTATGTTTAAAAATGATATTTTTGATGAAATCATGAAAAAAATAACCTCAATTGATGATAAAGACCCCGAATATAGAAATTAATCTTTTTTAGTCTATGTCACACATATATTTCTCATGGATTATTAATGATTGGTTTTGAACTCTAGAAATTTTATAGTTTAATTTAAAATACACATCTTCTTTTCCCCCTATATCTCTCACACCAACATTAGATTATAGTTGAAACCCTAAAATTTTATCTTAACAAAAACTAGTCAAACACAATATAATTATTAAAAAACATTTTTTTCAATTTTTTATCAAGAATTAAAAAATATAAACAAAAAATAAAAAACTAAAAATAGGGATGTTTTTTCCTAAGGAGTTCTTATTTTAAAATCATTATCTCAATATACATCCCCCCAACATATACACTATCATATTTCAATATCGTAATTATTTCCTATTTTATAAATTCCTTTATATTTTTATAGAGTCTCCATTGTGGTTTGTAAGAAATTTTAAAATATATTTCAAAAACAGTCCAATGTTTCTTGATGGGGGGGATAATCCCAATAACATTATAAAATATCCACATAATAAATTTCATTTACTTACTAAATACATTAAGAATAACATTTTTTGGTTTTAATTAAAATAAGAATAAATGGAAACATTAATGTTCTTGTAATCCCTTAATGGAATTGTACTTGAGTAAGGAAGGTAATACATTGAGATCATGTTTAGGTTGGTTAAAATTACTTTATACAAATTGATATTTTGAATTAGGATCGACTAATTCCTTAAAATTTGATTTTTAAGCCTTTAAAATTTCTATTTTAAGGAAGGTAATGTGTTTAGCCTCATATATATAGATTTCTTACAAGGTATTAGTGATTGGTAGTCTCAAAAAATTGTCAATGGAGCTATATTAAATATATATAATAAAATAAGATAAATTTCCATCATGTGAATAAATAAAATCAATATCTAATTGATTTAAAGATCCTTAAATAATTAATTGATGTTATTTAGGGTAAATTTTAATTCTACCAATCTAATTAACCTCATAAATATCATCATCATACCCAATTTAAGTGATTAAATTATATATGTTCACATCAGGGATCATGATTCTAAAGGTTGGTGTCAGGTTCGTACTCCTAACTCAAATAACTATTTTAATTTCATATAAGAAGGGTTGGTCTAGAATAATTTATTTTCTCCCTATTATTGTATATCATATTATTTACATGTAAACTGATATCATAAAGATAAATGAAATATTCAACTTTTACCAAAACATTCTTTATGATGTCATTGGGTACGCATACACTACAATCATTAAACTGGAGAGTGAAAGATAATGGTTGGAGATCCTTAAGACGTGTCTGACAAAAAAGGAGTATTTAATGATTTTAACACTATATTATTGATAACATTAGAATTTTATGAATTTTTTATTTACAATTTAAACATCTATTTATGGATAATTTAGGTCCTTTAACATATGATTCATGGTTCCCAAAATGGTGGTGCTCACATTTGTAGCCAAAACGACTTGTTTTTTTAAATAGAACGTCCCTATGAAAGTAAAAAACATATAAGGTAATTTTAGTATTTGTTTATTATTCATATTAAACCAATAATGGGTATTTTAATCTTAACATTAGATAATATTTTTCGATAATTTTTCACTCATCTCAAGTTTAAATTTTCGATCATTCTTTGAATGAATAGTTCATCTTTTTGGATTTTTTTTATAGTAGTGTTTCCTCAATGTTATCCTTACATAACAAAAAATATAAGGGTGGATATTCAATATTATCAAGATATTTAAAATCCTTGTATATTTTATGAATTTTTTGTTTAAGGTTTAAAATGATTTTTTCACTTCTTATGAAATTCACATCATTAAGTTGTTCATGAGAGGTTTGTGTATAAATTCATTATTCATTTAAAATTAAGGAGGAAATAAATTGAGTGAGAATGGGTGACTGACCTTTTAAAAAAATATAATTAAAATTTTAGTTATGAAAACTCATAATTCATTTTATTCATTTACAAGAACAATTTATTAGGTAATGGTTATTGAATATATTAAAAAGGTATTTGAGGTAGTTGATTTATCATAAGAGGATATTTGGGTTATTAAATGGTTTTTCGTAATTTCACTTAATGATGATAGAATTATTTACATTGATATTTATATTTTAATATTTTTTTGTGTTTTTTTAGTGTGGGGATATTAAATTTTTGATTCATTAGGTTATTGATTTTCCCCTGATAAAAGACAAAATAGCCTTTATACCTAGGATTGAAATTGTTTCTATTCTATGTTTTTTGAAAATTTAGAGAATTTTACTCCAAAAAATAATCCTAATAGAATAAATTCATTGATTAAAGGAATGTTTGGTAAATTATTTTTCATATGTACATTTTTTCATAGCAACATTTTTGTAAAAATTTTGAAAATGGGATCAGTAGATTAAACTTTATATGTGTTCATATGGTATACCTATTCAAACTTATTATAGAGGGTTGTATGTTTATCCCTAAGAAATTCATCATCACAAAAAATTTTATCTAAAAAATTTGTGAGGTTTCTCATAGTAGGGATACATTTCAAATGTTTCATTTTGTTCGTAAATACCTCCTACATACTTATAAGAATCATTGTGGGATTTTTTCAAAAAAGTCCCCACACATTTAGTAAAATAATTATTTTTTTCCTAGATCTAAAACATTATAATACATTTTATTTTTCTCTAGGAATCAAAAAATATAGTGTGGTACCATATTCAGGTTATCTTTTATCTTTTCCCAAGTTTCATAAAAACACTCCCTCTTTCTCAAAAAAATAAATTCCCTTTTTAAGGGTAATTATATTTTGAGGGGGGATAATTTGTTATAAACATAACTATTATATTTATCCTAGTAATGTATTGATACATTTACTATGTTTTTTAACCAATCCATAGCTCGATATTTTAGGGAGAAATGGAATGGGTTCATCTTGTATAACTTGATTTGATGATTCTCAGAAATGGACTCAATAATATAAATAAATTTATTAAAATGGAGGTAAATAATCTCAAAATATATCACATAAAAGGTGGGAATGTGATTTAGTGCATGGGGTGTCAAGATAAAATTTTATTCTCCTTATTAATTATTCTTAATGTGTGATTTTGAATTGTTTTGGGTAGTTGTGAGGTAGTCATACACGATTTTATATAATAAATTACCCATGTTTGGGGCTGCCTAGTTTGAATTTCCCCTTTGATTCCTACATAGGTTTTATATGTGGTTATGTAGAGGATCCTCTATTAGGGTATACTCATATTTACATTTTGTATTCTCGGGATAATTTGGATATATAGGTAGATGATCCAAAGGTTCACATGATTACTCTACCCTATGATTATCAACCATGACTATGTGGTTCAAATGGTTATGAGAGTAAAAGGGAATGAATGAACAGAAGGGTAGAAAAATATAAATTGAGGGTGATAATAGATAATTTCATGTGATAGATGAATGAGAGTATTATTAATTCAATAAACTATCATATGACTTTTCCATTTCATTATGTTTTTGAAAATCAAACACACATTTTTTTACAGATGATTTTAATTTTCTAAGGAAACTTATTTTCTCCAAACGTAACATGCTTTCATTTGTTATTATTAATTATCCTTATTAAATATTAACAATATTTTTATTAAGAGTGAATGTCCTTTAGAATATTTGGATCCTTATCTAAAATAATGGAACCATACTTTTCAATAATACTGATTTCATATTTTTTTTAAAATATGATTCTCACAGTTTTTAGACTTTAATTCTATCTATTATCAGAATCCGTTTCATCCTAAATTTTGACTCTGAGTTTCACAAAATTTGATTTCAATTTATCAAAAAATCAGATGTAGAGTTCTCGGATTTTCTGACTCTGAATTCTCAAAAAACCTGACATTATTTCCATCTAAATTCAAACTCAGTTATTATCTAAATTCAGAATATATTTCGATATAAATTTAGGCTTTTTTCTATCTAAATTCATACAATATTTATATGTAAATTCAGATTCCACATATATCAAAATTCATACTCTGTTTCTATCCATAATCAGACACTGTTTCTCTTCAAAATTAGACTTTGTTTCAATACAAAATCAAACTCTGTTTGTATACATATTCAGACACTATTTCATACTCTATTTAGAACATAATTATTCATAGTTATTAACTTTTAATATTTTTAAAGATATTTTTCCTTCTTTATCAGATTTTAGTTGATCAATTTTCTTAAATGTAAGAATATTTTTATGACATTTTCTAATTTCTTACACATGATTATGTTAAAATAAAATGATGTCGTACAATTTTTTTTATCTAACTATTGGTTGAGTGAAACCTGCCCAGGTTCCTCCAAAATTCAAAGAAAATATAACCATTGGAGGAGGATATGACTATGGGTATTTTTTACTATAAATAACCAATCCATTTGAATTGTTTGATACACATTGAGTAGTTCTAGATATGGTGAATTATAGAGAGATAATTTGTGCTATGAGAGCTCATCTCAAATCTACCTTGTCCGAATATTTTGAACAACTTGTTCATGATGATGAAAAACTTGTTCAACATTAATTATGAAACTCTGATTGGTTTTTAGTATAATCAAGGGATACTAGAGATAGGAAGACAAAGGTATAGATCACCTTTGAGATCGATGGGTTGAAGGGATAACAAGACATATTCTGATACTCTTATCAAGGGCTTAACCAGGTGTGGGTAAGACATTATTTCTTGAAAATATAAATTAAGGGACCTTTATCCATGGTGGTTAGATACCATTCACTTTGGGTTAAAATATTTCCTATACTTGTTTACTTGTCTATTTTATAAGTTTTTATTTCTGATGCTTTTCATTAAAGAAATAAATTATAAATATCTTATACCTTATTGTTCTTGTGTACTCTGATATAAATAAGATTCTATACAAATTACGGTAGAATCATTCCATAAATAAAATTTTCTTATGCTTCTTTATCGGATCCATATTATTGGATCCCAAGAATGATATTTTTTATTAAGAACTAAATATGGTTGGTGAAACCCTGTTGTTTAACTTTTTTAAACCTAAATTTTCTTAAAGAATAAAAAATGGATGTTTTTTTACTAGGAATTCCCCCCCTCCTATTGTAATTTAGCATCTTCATATACATTTTGATCTTACAATTGGTATTAGAGAATGTATCTAAAATACATATACTTTCATAAAAGTTTTCTTTCTCAAAATTTATTTCTTAACATTACATGTTCATGTTTTTCTTAAAAATTTATCTTATAAACTATTTGTTTATAAAACTTTACTACTAACCTATTTTGTGGGAAATAAATTTTTTATTTTCTTATAGAATGACTAGAATGAATTTTGGTTATATAGACTATTTAAATCCTACCAGACCACAAATATTTGATGGGAATGAATATAAATACTAGCGAGATGGGATGAATACTTTTATTATCAATAACGTTGTGGATAACATTGTTATATTTACTAGAGACTAAAAGACTTGTGACAGGGAAATCAGAATATTTACCAATAAAAAAACAATAATATCAACAAAACATTAAGTTATGGAATAATTTATTATGTTCTATGACTAGAAATATCTATATCCAGATTTCATCTTGTGAATCTTCTAATAGAATTTCGTAGAAATTGGAAGTTACCCATTTTGGTACATCTAAGGTCATTGAAATAAGAAGAGTTGTTCTTAGAGATGAATATCAAGGTTTTATGTTTCCTTAAGGAGAACATGTATAAAAAGTTCAACAAATATTTATGATTATCATCAATAGCCTTAAGTCTATGGGTGAGAGAGGACTTGATGAATAATTTCTTATGGATAAGATAATAGATATTATTCCAACAGAGTAGAAATCTAAAAGAATATTGATTGGTGAAAATATTGAAGTTTAAAAAATTAATCTTGATGAATTATTCAGGAATCTTCTACAGTATGAAACTAGAATTCAATTAGATACATAATTCAACATGAAAAATAATGTTAATGGTAGTGATGCTTTCACTACTACATCTAATCAAATGAAATCTGAAACCCCTGAAAGAGTTACAATATCAAAAGCATTGAAATATATTGTTATATATGAATCAAGTGATAGTGATAATTCTAATAATGAAAATTTCAATATTTCTCGAAGTGTGGACAAGATTGTGGGAATGAATGAATTCAAATATAGATACAAAAAGAAATATATAAAGAATAAAAAAGATTCAAAGGTAACTTATTATGAATGAAAGAGAGCATGTCATATCTGACCAGACTATTCTTTTCTTAAATGGAAAGAAATAAATGATAGTCATTCATAAATAAATAAGAATATGTACGGAAATTCTAAGTCTATGAATGTATTGAAATATAATGACACCTGGAATGCTTGTTGGGGTTATTCTTCTGGTGAATATTTTGATATTGAATATTTTAGACTTTCAAATATTGGCCATATATCTATAATTACAACAAAAAAATAATTTTTTTTTGGCAAGGGTAAAACTAAAAAATCATTAATGAATATTTCCTTAAGTGCTAATTATCCTGATGATGATATTTATGACTCTTTGTATAAATAATATTCCTCATCAGAATATAATTCTTTACCTTATTTTGAATTGGTATCTAGTTTTCCAAGATACTTGAAAATGCTAATAACTCAATAATAAACATGACAAAGAAAATTCTAGAATATATATTTTAACAAAATAAGTATCATATCATTCTATATATCAGGATAAAATAACCATTGATTTTGAAAAAGTTTCCAAAAACCTTTATAAAAGTAAATTCTGAGAAGGACAAACATTCTAAGGATCTAAAAAAGTAATTTCCAAAAAAATGTTTTAGAAACTAAATTATATTCAAAGACTAATGGATATAAGGATAATAATTTAGTCATTAGACTAAAATCTGAAAAACATTCATAAAAACTTTTTTTCAAACATTACTCGTGGAAATGAAGGTTTTTATAAAATTTATTCACATTGTCATCCTATTGGGAATAGTTCTTGACTTGGTTATTCTCATTCAGGACCTACTTTTAGTCATAAATATTTTGTTCCCCAAAGTTCTCCTTTTTAACTAAGTGTCAATTTGGAGGACATTGGGTGAAAAAATGTTATTTTAATAAAACCCATTATATAGTGTAACACATAGACGTTTTATATGAAAATTTTTCTATAAATAATTTTTACTCTTAAATATATTGCACTTCATGAAATCAAGTGTTTAAAAAAACTGTGAGATGCCCTTAGTGTAAATGCATTGTAAATTCTTTGGGTATCAATTATTTATGAAAAATATAAATTAGATATTTTTATTTTCGATTGAATTACTATTGGTATTGAAATTAATAAGATATATATATGTTATATAGTTAATAAAATGTTTTTTTTCTTCTTCTATTGTATAATTTAATCATAGGGTGTGAATAATCCCTATTTGTTTCATAAAAATCTATGTTTTTAAAAATGGTAATCTTACACCTTTGAATGGAGAACCCTTTTTAAATTAAGATTTTTGAAAAATTAATATTTATTGTATGAAAACATAAACTTGTTACATTAACGGGGGGTATATAAATTCACTTTGGTTGAATTTATAATATTTTCTTATAGAATTCATGTTTTGATGAATAATAAAAACACACTAAAGTTTAAGAGAAAACAAATTTTTTCATCAAGATGATTTTTATGTAAAATTATAATATTGAATGGGTTTAAATTATAAATTGAATTTATTTTTTCATTCAATATAATTTATGTAATTATCATTAATTTTATATTTAATTCATATGTAAAAACATTTCAATCTTTTTCAATGTTTTAAAATCTAAAAAATATTTTCTCTTATTTAGACTATAGGATTTATTTTAAATTAATCAGTCAAACTTTTGGGTTTTGAAATTTTCAAAATGGAATCCATTTTTAGAATAAGTAGGTCCAAATTATGTAAATATGCTACTTTTATTTTTGGGAATTATGAATAGTAACTTTGGTAATTATTTTTATACCATGGTTAAACGTAAATCTTGTAATTAAATGTTAAAATAATATTTTAAAATTACATTAAAACATGTAAAAAACATATTGTATGATGAAATTATACCATTATAATATACTGTTATAAATGGAATCCCTTGATTTATAGTTAACTATGAATATGACATGAATGTCATAAAAACTTATAAATGTGAAAAAATGCAACAATCTCATTTTATATAAGTATATTAATTTTAATTTTTGGATACCTATGAGATAATATCAATTATATATAGTATAGGAAATATAAAATAATTACCTATATCATAGAATTTTGTTTATAATTTTTATAGTTTTAATAATTACAATTAATGATTATACAATGGTGATGTAAAAATTATTTTATTAAGAGAAATATCAAATAAATGGTTTTGAAAATATTAAAAGAAATATCATATGAACTAATTAATGTTATAAATGGATTTTATAGGTTACTATTACATTTCAGGATTGTATTTAATATTTTGGTTACAATTTATCTTTTGTGTGCATTTTTTTTAAATTCAAATAAATAAATAGTTTCAAAATTGAACATATTGATATTTTATAAAAATAACATTTTTTTAAATTATATAAAAATCATATAAATATTTAAAAATTAAAAATGGATAATTATAAGATCTAATATTTAATAAAATATCCATTTATGGTCAATTAACATCATATAAGTAAATATTTATAACCATTAAATATTTAGAATTTTATTATAATAATTAAAATTAAATAGAATAACTAAGTGTTAGTTAAAAAGATATGGTTTAAATTTACAAAATAACTTGTCCAAAATTATTTGTCTGATGATATTAAAACACTATATCATCTCATCTTTTAAATTGGTATATTTTGGATATTTTTGGGTAGGGTTGGATTTTATTATAAATAAGATTTTATAGAGTTTCCAAAATTATCCCACACCTCAATTATAAAAGGGAACCTCCTTCCTTCCCACTTCACTTAATTTTGATCCTTCAAGCTCGAACATACCCTATAATGTTTCCTTATAAACTAACCTATTTTAATTTTATAGGTTCTTTTCATCTTCAAAGACCAACTCTAGTGCTCTAAGAATAAATTTAGAGAAAGCGTGTCGAGGAAGAGGTAATCTCTACTACCGATTCTTTCAAACTTCTTTCTTCTTATAATTCCTCTTCATTAGTTATTTCATTATAAAGTAATAACATCAGTATCACTCATATACAGATATTTTATTATAAAAACAAAACAACCATATTTACCTTCTACCCATCCTTTGAAAAATGAAATCATCACATGTGCGTATGTACGGCTTATCATCTCCATGTCATGGTGTAATCTGTTTTTCTCAACCACCATACATGGATCGGTATAATGATTGAATTAATATATATATATATATGTGTGTGTGTGTGTGTGTGTGTGTGTGTGTGTGTGTATGTGTGTGTGTGTGTGTGGGTGTGTTTTTGTTTTATTGATATATTATTATTTATATTCTAAGATACTATACACCATTCACTTCAATACCATTCAACAATCATGGGAATGATATCGTTGGTCACGTGTACGTATGAATTACCATCTCCATGGTGCTATGTGATTCATTATACATGATCTTAATTAAATAAGGATTATATAAATAAAATGAATGAATATATATAATATAAATAATACTAAAACCATGATTTAAATTATATAAATATATCCTAAAAAGAGGAATAAGAACTTATCTAACAAAACACTCATAAGAAAATAAAGCAGTTAATACCTGAATAACGCATAACTATGAAATGTTACTGTCAAACAGATGAAAATATTATCATAAATGTTATCTTAAAAATTATTATGTTTTTATAATAAATCATTAATGTCATTTAAATAATTATATAGTTGGTTCTGATACATACAAAGCATATCATATCTAAGGTAAGGGATTACATTCCAAATCTCATTTTTATCTTTATTTATTCATAAGTATTTACTAGGGGAATAATTATCATCACTATCCATGTTTATAAAATATTTATTTCAAAATATTATTTATAATCCTTTATAATTCTACCCATTGGTGAGTTTTTACTAAAAAGTATGAATGGAATTCTTTTTGGTTTTTGGTACGAGGTACTTTTGACTTTTCTGACCAAAGTAAGAAAAGAATATTTTTTAACATGTACAACATGAACAGATTTTTATGCTTTCATAATGAATTATTTCCATGAATATTACCCTAAAAACTTACAAATTTATTTTCAAAAGAAACTATTTCTTGGAAGATTTCATGGCATTTTGAGGAAGGAAAACCTTTTTGAAGAAGAAAGGATATTTTTCTCATGAATTAATTTCAAGTGTTTTCTCAAAATTAAATTCCATCTTAGATAAAACTCTTTAAATATGGTTATATTTCTAACACTATAAATACTATGATTTTATTATGTGTTATTTATTATATCTATTTGTTTTCTATCAATAATTATGGAACGATATTTAAAAATACCCATATTATTTCATAGGTTTTTCTATGGGGAATGTTTTTATGTTTTTGTGGCACATGTAAGAATGGTTACATTATCATATGCATGGGAACTATACCCCCTCCAATTAATTGGGTAAATATTTGTATCTCATGAGATATATAGGACTAAAATGGAAAGTAAACCTAGTTCATTAATACTGGGTTGGAATGATGAGTGAACTCAGTTCAGTAATGGACTTTGTCTCCTATGATGGTCCCAACAATGAGGCTTGACTAATATGAAATTATTTTATATGCTTATGTGTGTATACCACCGAATTTTCTGTCTTATATTATGAATATTGGGACTACCTTAAATTTTATTATTTATCAAATAACATGATATTATGATCTTTTATATGCAGGATAATATTTTCAAATGTTCTATTCTTATGATTATTCTATGATTGATATTTCTATTTTTTACCCTTACTGAGCATTTCAGATCACCCTTTCATATGTTTTTCCAATTTCATTAACAAGGGTATTATGTAAGATATTTTAGAAATGATTACATTTCTGAAATAATAATTGGGAGATAATGTGGATGTTTTATGAACCAGTTGTTTATATTTCCCAGTTTCAAAAGACACTAAACCTATACAGTCTGGGTGTGGTTTTTATTATGTTATGTAATAAATATTATTCAATGTTGAAGTAATATATAAATGTAAATTATGGTCTCTTATAGTTGCTATCGGAACAAATGTATAGTTATCCTTTGGAAACTAGGATGAGAGATCACTAGTAAGAACCCTAAGTATAGTTCTATGTATGGGATATAGTCGTATTGTTTTAGAATTGACCATGAATAACATAGGATAAAACCTAATGTGTCCAAAATTGAAATTTTATTCTTGATTATGTTATTTTATTATTATAATTAGTGTTTCTCACATTATGATTTTTTATTTTAGTCAATGGATAGAATACAAATGAACCATGTTAATGCTGAATGCGATGGGTAATGCAATGATTTTCCCCCTGAGAAACCAACTGTTATGGGAGTTGGAATAAAAAATCATATAGCCATGCTCACAGAACATTCTCAAGAAATGAATCATAATAGTATTCGAAAATAGGAATGTATGGAGAAGAATTTTGTTTAATATTTCATGAGGTAGTGGCCACCTTCATTTAGCAGGTCTTCATATCCATTAGTGGATGAAAAATGTATCAGTACCACTGAAAAGATATTTTCATTTCTACAATGTTCTGATCATGATAATGTCTTCTAAGTAGTTTATCATTTGGAATGTGAATCTTATCAATTGTGTAATCTTATCAAGAATATGAGTCAAAGAGATGAAATTGGGTCCATGGAATGGGAAGAGTTCAATAACATATTTTTCAAAAAGTACATTCCTTGTATTCTTTGAACCAAGATGGAGAAGGAGTTCTTTGATCTTATGAAAAATGATGATAAATATGTTGGTACCTATGAATAAAATTTTACAAGAATTTCATGGTATGCTTCTGGAATTACTATCTAACCATAGAATTAAATTTTTCTATTCTTTATTGGCTTAAAACCATGTCTTCAAGGGGAATTAGAAATAAGGAAATTCTATAGTTATGAGGAAATTATTCAATGTTCTCAGATGTATAAGATGAATATTTGAGTAACCCATCAATCATATGGGTTTGATATGAAGAGAAAAATATAATTCAAAAGAAAATATAAAGAACACACTGAAAGGAAGATGAGTTTTTCATTATGCTCAATGTGTGGAAAGAAAAATGGAGGGACTTATCTTAAGGGGACTAGTAAATGTTTAAAGTATAGAAAAGAAGGTTATTGGAAAGTTTAATGCTGAGGTGGTGGGAAAAATATGTCTAATGATATGAACAAATGAAATTCTACACATAATGTACCTCTAACATTTCCATGTTTCAAGTTCAAGTAAATGGGGCATTATGCCAATTAATTCTCTAATCAAAGGGTTATTGATAATGATCGAAGTCACCAAACTCTTAAGTCCAAAGAAAAAAGGAAAGTCACATTAAATCACTATTGGTGATGTGGAGTACAATAATTAAGTCGTGAAAGGTACACTTACCATCCACCCTAAAGTATGAATTTTTTTATTTGATTATAGATCCACCCAATATTTTATTTATGAATAATTTTCTAAGTGTATCACCATATTACCTCAACAATTAGATATTGAGTTAGATGTGACATATCTTAATGGCATAATGGTCTCATAAAAATTTTATAATTCTTCTCCTATTGTAGTTTGTGGGAAAGTTCTTCCTTAAAATCGTGTGATCCTTCATATAGTGGAATTTGATGTGATTATTCACATGGATTGGATATCTATCTATGGATATCATATTAATTTCCTTGCAAGTGAAGTCGCGTTACATATTCTAGATCAAAATATGATCATATTTTTATTCAAGAATGAATATAACCTTCCCATAGAAATTTTATCCATATTAGGGGTCTTTATTCTTATAAATGAAGGTTATTTATCTCAAATGGTTTGGTAGAAACTCACAATTAGGAATACACCCATTGTTTGGGAGTTTGGTGTTGTCTTTCTGATATAATATCCAGGTCTTCAACCAAAATGTGAAGTTGAGTTTTTAATAGAACTCATATTAGGTTCTATGCCAATTTCAAAGACACCTTATAGAATGGAACCAATTGAGTTTCAAGAATTAAAGAAGAAAATCCAGGATAATATTTATAATGGATTCATACGCCCTAGTGCATCACCTTGGGGAGAAACGTTTCTATTTGTTAAGAAGAAATATGGATCAATGAGACTCTGTATTGATTATCAATAACTTAACAATATTACTATCATGAAAAAATATAATATTCCCAACATTGATGACTTATTTTACCAACTACCTGGATATCAATACTTTTCTGATATTGATCTTCATTCAGAATGTCCTCAATTAAGTGTTAAAAGTAAGATATACCAAAGAAAACATTCTATTCAAGGTATGGATACAATAAATTTATAGTTACGCCTTTTGGTCTTACTAATCCCCCTACAATCTTAATGGATCTAAGGAATAGAGTCTTTAGAGACAATCTAGGTCAATTTTTGGTAGTCTGTATAGATGATATTATTGTCTATTCAAAGAGAATGAAAATACATGAAGATCACTTGAGAATTTTACTAAATACACTGAGATAGGAGAAACATTATTCCCAATTTACCAAGTATGAATTTTGGAATCAGAAAGTATCATTTTTGGGTCACATAATATCAAGAAGGAGGATATCTGTAGAGCCAGAGAAAATAGAGTTTATTTAAAGATGGTTGAGACCAACAATGGAAATTGAGATCCAGTGTTTTCTTTATATGGATAGATACTATCAACATTTTTTGAAATATTTTTGATGATTATCTAATCCAATCTCCATGTTGACTTAGAAAGGAGATAAGTTTGTTTCGATGGAGGAATGTGAATAAAATTTGAAAGAGATAAAAAGAAAGTTAGCTAGTGCACCTTTCCTCACATTACCTTGTAGTGGAGAAAGGTTTGTGATCATACAGTGATGAATCCATGAGGTGTTGGGATTTGTTCTCATTAAAAATGATATAGTGATAGCTTTTTCCTCATGGAAGTTGAAAATTCATGAGCAAAATTACCCAACTCATGATTTGGAGTTAGCTACGATAATCATTTCCTTAAATATATGAAGGCATTATCTTTATGGTGAATGGTGTAATATTTATACTGATCATAAATGGTTAATGTATATTTTCACATAAATTGAGCAGAATATGTGCTAAATAATATGGTTGGAGTTGATTAATGATTAAAACTACTCAATACATTACCACCCTAGTAAAGAGAACTAGGTGGAAAATTATTTGAGTCAAAAATACCATGCTAGATTATTCATGATTTGGGTCACGATAGATAAAATATTTATGGATTTTTAATGTATGGATCTAGAAATTTTAATAGATGGGGACAAATCTTATCTTTCTCAAATAAATGTTCAACCATATATACAAGTGAATATTAATGAGGCTTATAAAGAAGATTTAGAGTTACAAAAGAAGGAGATAAATGCTCAGGAATTGGGTTACTGAATTAAACCATTATTGTGATGAAATAATCAGGTTTCGGAACCGGGTTTGTATTCCTCCCATACTCGAATTAAAGAAGGGGTTATTGGATGAGTCTAAAAATTCATAATTATCTATTAACCCTAGAATCACAAAGATATATGGGAACTTGAAAGATTACTTATTGTGGGATGGCATGAAATGATATATCTCCTAATATGTCTCTCGATTCATGGTTTTTCAGCATGTTAAGGCTGAGTAATATAAGTTGAAGGGGTTGTAACAACCATTACCCAAACCAGAATGGAAATTGAAAAAATCACTATAGAATTTTTCATCGTACATCCGAAAACATCCAATGTTCATAATTTTTCTTGGTTTATAGTTGGTCACCTTATGATGTAAACATAGTTCGTTGCTATTAGAGAGGATTTCTCTCATGATTAGCTTTCTAGGATATATGTAAAAGAAGTGTTAAGATTACATGGAGTAGAAATTTCCATTATATTCAATCAGGATCCAATGTTTTCCTTGGTGTTTTGGTAAATAATTCATCATTCTCAAGATACGGAGTTAAGTTTCATCATTTCTTATCATCCCTAGACAGACGGTTATTCCTAGAGGGCAATTCAAAATATAGGATACTTTCTTAGAGCTTTCACTGTGTATTATAATGGTGGTTAGGATCGATACCTACCATTGGTGGAATTTTCTTAAAATAATATCTTTCACCCTAGTATTTAGATGACTTCTTATAAATCCCACTATGGAAAGAACAACATGATGGGATGAAGTTGAGGAAAGATAGCTATTAAGACCTGATCATGTTGATGAAATGAAAGAAACAGTCAAAACTATTCAACAACACATAATAGAAGCTTAGATTAGACAATAAAATTATGCTAACAACTGAAAAAAGACCTAGTGTTTGAAGTGGGTGATAAGGTATTTCTACAAATATCTCCCTGTAAGAGTTTAATGAGATTTGAAAAGAAGGGAAAGTTTAACCCTAGGTATATTGGTCCTTTTGAAATTATGGAACATGTTGTGAAGGTAGAATATTGATTGAAGCTTCCACAAAATATCTCTCATGTTCATGATGTGTTCCATGTATCACTCATGGTAAATTACATACTTGATCCTTCACATGTACTAAGATCAGCAGTCATACCGCTAGAGTAAGATATTTCATATAAAGAACAACTAACAGATATTATAGATCGTAGTAAAAAAGTTATACAAAAGATACCAATCTCTCGGTTCATGTTTTATATAGTAACCAACAATTATAATAAGCTACATGGGAACTTGAGTATATGGTGAGGGAGTGGTATCCTCATCTATTTGTTTTCAAGTAATGAATTTTGAGGGCGAAATTCAGTTTATGTGGGGTAGAATATAACACATGGATGTTTTTTTTATGAAAATCATTCTTTACATAATTTTTATTCTTCAGTAGATTGTGTTGCATGAAATTGTGAGTTAAAAAAACTAAAATATTCCCACAATATAAAATTTATTTTATATTCTAGCCATTAGGTTATCCTGAATTAATATAACTAACTTATTAAAATTCATTGTAAGTTATTTGGCTATCAATTATTATTGAAAAATATAAAGTAGATATTTGTATTTTTGAGTGAAAATATATTGGTAATGAAATTAATTAAATATATGTGTTATATACCAAATATAATATTTTTTATTAATACAGTGGATATTTTAATTGTATGGTGTGAATAAACCCTATTTGTTGTATAAAAACCTACTTAAAAAAGGTAATCTTACGCGTTTGAATGGAGAACCCATTTTAAATTACTATTTTGACACAATAATAATTTTTATATAAAAACATTAAAATTTTATTTTAAATTAGGGTATAAAAATTTACATTGGTTGAATTTATGATATTTTCTCATAATATTAAAGTTTTGATGAATAGTAAAAACACACTAAATTTTAAGTGACGACAACTTTTTCCATCGAGATAATTTATATGGTTAAATTATAATATTGAATGATTTTCAAGTATAAATAGAATATATATTTATCATTAAATATAATTTATGTAATATCATTTATTTTACATTGAATTCATATGTAAAAACATTTCAATCTTTTGCAATGTTTTAACTTTTAAAAACACATGTTCTCTTATTCTGACAATGGGATTGATTTTAAAATAATTAATGAAAATTTTGTGATTTTAATTTGTAAAAAAAGACTCCATATTTGGAATCATTAGGTCTAAATTATGTTAATATATTGATTTCATTTTTTGGAATTATGAATAGTAACTTTGGTTGTTATTTTCATTACCATGATTAAAGGAAAATTGGGTAATTAAAGGTAAAAATAATATTATAAAATTACCTTAACACCATTAAAAATTTTATTTGATGAATAAATTATACCCTTATCATCTATTTTTCTAAATAGATTCACTTTATGGACACATAACTATGAATATGAAATGAATGTAATAAAAACAGATGAATGAGAAAAAATATCACAGACTCATTTTATGTAAGTATATTAAATTTTTTATGTGGATAACTAGGATATAATATCTACTATAGATAGGATATAAAAATATAAAATATTTAGATACATCATATAAATTTATTTATAATTTTTATAGATTAAATAATTACCATTAATGATGACACAATAGTGATGTAAAAATTATTTTACTAATAGAAATATCAAATAAATAGTTTTAAAAATATTTAAAAAATATCATATGAACTAATTAATGTTAAAAACGAAATTTATAGATTAATATGAAATTTTAGGAGTCTATTTAATTTTTTTGTTGGAATTTATCTTCTGTATGTATTTGTTTTAAGTCAAAGAAATAAATAATATCAAAATTGACACAATTGATATTTTATAAAAATAACATTTTATAAAATTATTTAAAAATAATAAAATATATTGAAATTAAAAATTGATAATTTTAAGATATAAAATTTTTTAAAATATCAATTTATGGTCAATTAGTACCATATATGTAAATATTTATAACCATTTAATATTTAGAATGTTATTTCCACTATTAAAATTAAATAGAATAACTAAGAATCAATTATAAAGATACGGTTTAAATTGAAAACATAACTGTTCCAAAATTGTTTGGTTGATTTAATTAAAACCTTATATCATCTAAAATTTTAAATTGGGTCATTCTATAGGTTTTTGGGTATGGATTGATTTTATTATAACTTATTATTTATGTAGTTTTCAAAATTACCCCTCACTTCATTTATAAAATGGAACCTCCTTCTTCACCTATTCACTTCATATTTATCTTTTGATATTGGCCATCTCCTATCATTTTTCCTCTTAAATTTATCTACTTTCATTATAGAGATTCTTTCTATCTTCAAATTCCAAATCTTGTGCCCTGAAAAGATATTTAGAAGAATCACATTGAGGAAGAGGTAACATCTTGTACTAATTATTTCAAACATCATTCTTCTAATAATTCTTCTTTATAAGTTGTTTCTTTATAAATTATTAACATATGTATCACTAATATAATTATATGTCATTATAAATATTAAATAACCATATTTTACCTTTTATCCATCCTATGAAAAAAGAAATCACCACCCGTGCTTACGTATGGCTTACAATTTCCTCACTATGGTGTAATCCGTTTTCACCACCACTTTACATGGATGGGTATAATAATGGAATATATATATATATATATAATATATAATTATTTTTATTCTAAGATACTATACTCCATCCACTTCAATTCCATTCAACAGTTATGGGAATGATATCGTCGCTTGTGCGTACGTACGACTTACCGTCTCTAATATGTGATGTGATTAATTATACATAATATTAATAAAATAATGATTATATAAATTAATTGAATGAATAAATATGACATATATTATATTAATATCATTTTTTAAGTGAAATAAATATAACCTAAAAATAGAAATAAGAACTTATCCTACAAAACATGCATAAGAATATAAAGTAGTTAATACCTGAATAATGAGTAACAATGAAATGGTTCTAACAAACGAATGGAAATATGATCATAAAAGTTATCCTAAAATTTATTGTGATTTTTTAATAAATCAAAAAAATTATTTAAATCATTATACATGATTTTTGGATACATAAGATGCATATCAGACCTATGGTAACAGATAACTTTAAAAATTTAATTTTTATCTAATATTGTTTAATTTTAAGTATTTATTAGGTGTATATTTATCATCCAAGTCCATGTTTCCTCAATATTTATTTCAAAATATTCTTTATTTACCTCTATAAGTTTACCTATTGGTGTATTTTTACTAAATAGTATGAATGGAATCCTTTTTCATTTTTGGTACAAGGTACTTTTGACTTTTCTGACAAAAGTACGAGAAGAATGTTTTTTTAACTTGCTTGGAATGAATGGAATTTTACATATTCATAATGCATTATTTCCTTTAAAATTAACCTATAAGAATACAAGGTTATTTTCACATAAAATTATTTCTTCTAATTTTTTTTGGCATTTTGGGGAAGGGAAATGTTTTTAAAGAATAATGGATATTTTCTTTAGGAATTAATTTCAAGTGTTTTCTCCAAATTATTTTCTATCTATGTTGGAAGTAATTAAATGTGGTTAAATTTATAACCATGTTATTACTATGATTTTATTTTGTTTTATTTAATAAATCTATTTTTATATCAATTATGATGGAATGATGTTTAAGATACCAATTTAATTTCATGGGTTGTGCTATGGTGAATGTTTTTTTTATGGAACATGTAAGAAGGGTTTTATTATGAGTTTGTTGGGACCAATATCTAACTAAAATTAATTAGGTAAATATTCATATCTCATGATATATACATGACTAAAAGGTAAAGTAAATCTGGTTTAGTAATGCAGGGCTAGAAAGAGGAGTGAACTGGGTTCAGTAATGGACTTTGTCCATTATAATTGTCTCAATAATGAGACTTGACTAATATGAAATTATTTTATATGCTTATTTTTGTATGAAACAAAATTTCATGACTTATGTTATGACTATTTTGATTACATTTCACTTTTATTATTTATCCCATGTCATGATATTATGATCTTTTATATGCATAATATGATTTTCAAATTTTATGTTACTATGATTATGATATGATTGATATATCCCTTATTTACCCTTACTTGTAATTTGATTTCACCCATTAATTTATTTCTTTTCACTTAGACATGAATAATGGTATTAAATAAGATATGTCAAAAAGGAGTCTAGTTATGAATAAATAAGCATGATATAATGTGGATGTTTTATGAACCAATTGTTTATGTTTCCCAGTTTCTAAAAACACTAAACCTATACTATCATGGAAAGTGTTTTTTATGTTATATAAAACATATTCTTTAATGTTGGAGTAATATATATATGTAAAGTATAAGTTTTTATACTTAATTTTTCATATAGATTATTTTTTTATAAAAATGTGGATACCTAAGCTTTTACTTTTTAACATTTACGGATCAAATAATGTTTGGACATTGAAAGTATAACTATTTTATTTTCTAGAAAACAAATGAAGTACCAAAAACAATACATGGTAAATGGATAGTGGATGTTATCAGCATATGACTGGAAAAAAATTCTTTGAAAAAATTATCAAGTTGAATGGTGGAAAAGTAACTTTCAGAGATAATTCTCATAGAGAAATTGTTGGTATATGTGTCATTGTTCTACTGGGAAAATCAATAATTTCAAATGTTTTATTTGTTAAAAATATTATCTTTTACCTTATAAGACAAATTAAATTATTTTATGAACACTACCTTGTGAATTTTATAAATGCTAAATGATTATTACACAATTCTAAGGAATAATTTATTCTCTCTTCCCATAGGCATGAGAATGTTCATACACATAACTTAGAATACATTAAAAGCCAAGACTTACATTTCCATAGTGTAAAATAATATCATTCTTAGTTATGGCATAGAAGACCAAAACATTGTACACTTAGAAACTTATTAAAACTCTCAAAGAAAAGAGTTGTTAAGGATTTAGCTAAGCTCAGATTTGAGTCTTCAAAAGTTTGTGATCATTTTCAATATAGAAGGAAATATAAGTCAAGCTTTAAATCAATTAGTGAAGTCTCAACTTCTTAATCATTGCAGCTAGTGCATATGGATATTTTTATTCCAAGGAAAACTTGATGTATTGGATGCAAATACTAATTATTTTTTTAGTAGATTATTACATTATATTTACATGGGTTTATATTATAACATGGAAATATGAAAACTTTTATTATTTTAAATATTTTTCATCCAATGTTAAAAATGAGAAAAAACATTCATTGATAACTATCCATTGTGATCATGGGAGAGAATTTTAAAATTTTTATTTTGATTCTTTTTGTAGTAAGAAAGGATTTAGTTATAACTTCTATGCTCTAAGAAATCCTCAACAAAATGGTTTTGTTGAGAGAAGAAATATTATTCTTAAAGATATAAATAGAACAATGTTGAGTTAATATTCTATTAATAAAAACATTTGGGCTGAAATTGTACGTATTGTACGTTATACTATCAATTGAGTTTTAGAGAGACCTTTTCTTAATAAAACACTTTATGTGTTATGGACTAGTCAAAAACCTAATGTTTATTACTTCAATGTATTTGAATGAAAAGTATTCATCTTGAATACTAAAGATAACTTACATAAATTCACACCCAAATCTGATGAAGCAATTTTCTTAGGATATTCAACTAACTCTAAGGCTTATAGAGTTTTTAACAAAAATTATTGTACTATTGAAGAAATAGTACATATTATATTTGATAAATATGATCCTTTTGTTTTTTAACATCCTCTAACTACATATTAAGATTTGATTTCAAAAACTCATTATCAACCACTGATAGAATATTCTTCTAATAAGGAAAATACTCATGAAAATATTTCTAAATTATTTACCCCATAATATTATCTTATGTTAATGAACAAGTTTTACAAAACCCAAATTAGTTGTTTCTTAAGAATCATCCCAGTGATAGTATCATTGGTGATGTAAATCAACCTTTAAGGAATAGAAGTTCTCTAATAAATAATATAGTAAATCTATAATTTCTTTCCCAGTTAGAACATAAATGTACTAATGAAGATTTGGGTTATATTGATTAGATTGAAGCTATGAAAAATGAACTAAATGAATTCAAAAGGAACAAATTCTAGACCTCGGTTGAGAGACAAAAAATATCTATAATTGGAATAAAGTGGGACTTTATAAATAAATGTGATGAAAACGGAATAATAGTAATAAATAAAGAAAAATTAGTTTCTAAAGGACATAATCAACAAGAAGTAATAGACTATGGAGAAACATAGGCTCCAGTAGCTAGACTTGAATCAATTTGTATTCTTCTAGACTTGGAAACTTTACTTAATTTAAAGCTTTTCAAATGTATGTGAAGTGTGTTATACTTAACATATTTATTCAAGATGAAGTTTATGTTGAAAACCCTCCTGGTTTTGAAGATACAAAACATCCTGAACTTGTTTTCAAACTTAGGAAAGCTCTATATAGACTTAAACAAGCCCCTAGAGACAAGTATGACGAACTTACAAGATTTTTGTTACAAAACAATTATGTTAAGGGAATTAGTGATCCAAACCTTTTTATAAAGAAAGATAATATAAATGTTTTTATTATTTAAATTTATGTTGATGAAATTCTATTCGGGTAAACTTTGAAATCCTTAACTGATTCATTTTTGAATCTTACGATATTTGAGTTTGAAATGAATATGATGGGTGAGTTAAAAAAATTTCATTGTTCTAAAATTTTTCAAAAACTAGTGGGAACATTTATATCTCAACATAAATATTAAATATCTTATTAAAATTATTGATATGAAAACACGAAAAGTATATGTACTCCAATAATTACCTCACACACTCTTCGTCATGATGAAACTTGGAAACCATTAGATCAAACATCTTTTAGTGGTATGATAAGAAGATTATTATAAATAACAGCTAGTCAACTAGAGTAAATGTTTTCATTATTCTTAGGTGAAATATATAAATATAATCCAAATTAATCTCATTTACAAATATTGAAAATAATTTTTTTCAAGTTAAACAAAACCATGGATTTTGGACTTTTCTATTCTTCTGGAAATGATTTTCTTTTGAAAAGTGTTTTGGATGGTAACTTTGGTGGATGTATAATGTATAGAAAAGGTAAATCTGGAAAATTAATTTATTAGGAGATTAATTAGTTTCTTGTCCATGTAATAAGAAACACTTAGTAGAACTTTCCACTGCTGAAGCTGAATATGTAGTAGATGGAAGTTGTTGTCTTTAAGTGTTGTTGATGAAATACAGACTATGGCCTGAGTTTTACAAAAACACAGATAATTTGTGATAATACTAGTTCCATTTCCCTAATAAAAATCCCAGCACATCATTATCATGAAAAGCACATAGATATTAGTAATCACTTTCTTAGGGATCACACATTTAAATAAGTATTATTCTTCAATTTATGAAAACACAAGATCGACTTGTTGATATATTTATAAAATCTTTACCCTCTGATAAATTTGAATACATTAAACAAAAAATAGGAATGATAAAAGTAAGGTAATATTTCATATTAACTTTTTGTTGAAACCATGTCTTAACTTCATGATACTCCATTTCATAGGGGGAGTACATATGTTTAATATTTTATATTTTCTTATAAAATTAAAAAAAAAATTTCTTAATAAAATTTGAAGAATATAAAAAAAATTCATTCATTACTAAAATTTTTGGAACCTCATAATTTTCATTCCCTCATAAAATTTTTGGAACCTATTTTCTATAAGAGAAAATTTATCAATACCTTCAAATATTTCTATAAAATCTAGAAGGTATAATTCCTTACATAATTGTAATTTTTTATTATTGATATTTTAAATTTTGTTTTAGGAAAAAATTATTAAATTCACATTCCATAAATCTGATTTTTCCTTAAAAACTATCGAAAACAATAAAAATATTCTCTGGTATTCATCTCAACCATCATATCAGTTTACATAAATCTCAATCGTTAAACTAAATCAAGAATTTGAACCATCGCGGTGAAGCCTAATTAATGGGACCCAATTTTTATGTCCTATATTGGTTCTCTAATATTTATCTGTCAAATCAATGCCCTTATTTAAGTGTGTCACTCCATTTTTTCCTTCACCTTAAGTTTTTTAAGTCACTTGAGATTTCCACTTAGACTCTAATACAGTCTGAGTCCATCAAGGAACCAAAGGATGGGTTAATGTTCCAACAAAGTTTAGTAGATCATAATTTCTTCACCAAGTATGATTATTTGACTACAAATATTATCATGTGGAATGGATGGGAAAGCTTAAGATATTCTAAAAAAATAATCAAAACCCATTGTACACAGACCATTTAGTGGAATTTTATGATTTGGTTCATTTATATATTCTAGGATGAAAAGAAATGTTCAAATTTAGAAACTATTGGAATTCGTAATAATTATTTTTCAATAACCCCTCTAGAATCCATGAAATCCCATATGAAGGTGATGATATTATATTCTCATGCCATTATCTTGATAAGGATGGTCCTTTTGAGAAATTAAAGGAAATAGAGTGTATTGGGATGAAGACTGTCAAGAAACCCAAAATTTCCCATCTCTCAATATACCATAGGTTGGTAGCTTTACGGATGCAATGTTTTCTTATCCCAAGGATGGGTGATAATTATTCACTCAAGATTTCTGATATTTTTCTCTTGGATTTCCTAGTGAACCTAATCAAGTTAAATTTAGTGAAGTACATCCTTCTTTCCACCAGTAACATTAAAGATGGAAACATGAAGTCTCAAATCTTAATGTATCTGGTGATTATATCAAAGATTATAGTATTATATTTAGAATCATTCAAGATCTCTTGTACCTAAAAGTATAAAAATTTAATGATAATGTTACTCAACGACGATATACTAAGAAGGATGAAAAAATCATTCAGTGTTAAGACCGGGGAATTTTATTTTCTTCCTGATAAGGATTATCAACCTAAATATAAGAAATGTGATGTTGTTGAACCTTATAAGAAAATAAAATCTAAGGATCTGGAAGCTCAGCTAGATGAACACATTCTGGAAACCGATTTTTCACCCCCTAAACCAAATAATAAAAATAAATATGATGATGAAGTGGTTGTTAAATGGGAGGAAAAGAAAAATAAGAGAAAGGAAGGTGGTCCAATTGTTGGGATTTACCCTATGAAGGATAACGCCTTGATGATTGTTGATGCTGAAAATCCGAAAAGAAAGAAATGGGGAAAAAATAATGAGAGGCTCACGTTGTTCAACCTTTGTTAAAAAATGTTGAGAATGATTCAAAACAGATTCAGGTACTGAAATCCTTCATGAATAATGATTCACTACCAAAACAGATTATTGAATAAGAAATAATTCAGCAATAAGAAGAAAAATAATATGAGGAATGTGAAGACTTGATCAGAATGGTTTATGAGTTTCATGGGAAGGAGATTCCTTCTGATAAACTTTTATTAAGAACATCTCAAGCATTTTCCACCAAAATAGATTCAAAAAATCAAAAAAAAAAGCTAATGAAGTGGAAGTTAAAATATTCCATTCCAATGATGAAAGTAAATATAATGATGATATTGATCAAGATGATGAAGAAAAAGTTAAAGTTAATGAAAAAGAATTTGAGGTAAATAATGTTGTTGAAAATTTTGTTTCTAAAAGAAAGTTAGTCCTTCTTGATAATCCTCATAAATATGTTATTTAAGCATCTAACTCCATGAATGCTGAAGAAGTTAAATAAAATCCTCCAAAGAATGTTTCCTTAGACTCTTAATAATCCTTATCCAAGGGACATGATTTTGTTGAATAGTATTTGAAAAAGATTCTATATTCAACTTTTTTCTCTCCAATCATTGAATCATAGTTTCAGATGATTCAATGGTCAATTAATTAGAAAACAAAATCTAAAAATCTTTTGATGGAGAATCTCATCAAGTTATAAGTTTGACATTAAAACTTTTTTAATCAATTATGAAGCACACCAGAATTCCTTCAAGAAGATAACAAACTGACCAAAGTTGATATTGATGATCTTAAGATAGTTAATGATTATATGGATTCAGTTAAAGAAGATTTCAAAAAAATTGATGAAATTATGAATAATATTTTTGAAAAGTTGAATCAAGAGAAATCTACCTAGATCTAAGAGGACATATATGTTAATGTAAATCTCAATTTTTTTTGTCTTACTGTAATGAGAGAAAGTGAATACAAAGAACAATTGGAAAAAAAAAGTTAAGTACCAAAAAGAAGTGATAAAGATACAATAATAAAGTATTCAAACCCTTAAATGAAGAACTAGGATCAAGATAAAGTAATAAAGAAGTACCAAAAAATCAAAAGTATATAAATAATATGAAGATAATCCTTATGAAATTTTTATTAGAGAATAATAAGGATGATTGACTATCTTAAAACTTTGATTTTTTTTTGTAAAAAACCAATTTTTCAATTTTAATGAAATATCATTGTTATATTTTTTTCGTATGTATCTTTTTCTAATATTTCATGTACCAAATTTTTTCTCCTCCATTACTTTTTGAAAATTACAAAGGGTTAAAAATGTTTTAAAAAATATCATATTAAGTGGGAGATTACCCAAAGAATAAATTAATTATAAAAGGGGTAGCTCAACTTAAATAATTCTTTCTTAGGAAAAGAAAAGTCATTTTCAAGACAATTTATTAAGAAAAAGAATATGATCCATAAGGTGCTAAGAAAGATTTTTTCATATTCACTAATCCACAAATATCAGGGAGATAATTTTTTATTTCATTAATTTCAAACATAAAATTATTTTTCAAAAATTATTTTGTGCCTTCTAAAAAAGGGATATTGTTAAGTAAATAAGTTATCTTATGACTTTTCAATTTCCTTCTATTTTTTAAAATCACAAACACTTTTTTATTAAAGATAATTTACATCCTCTAATGAATTTTTTTCTTTATCCTAAACATGGTTTCTTAAGTTATGATTACTGATTCTTATTTAAGATTAAACATATTTATTATAAGACAAAATTGCCTTAAGAATAATCAGATCCCTATCTAAAATCTCAGAACCATACTTTTCATTAATACATATTTCATCTTTTTTAATAATATTAGTCTCACTGTTTTTGCGCTCTAATTATATATTTTTTCAGACTCTATTTCATCCTGATTTTAGACTCTATTTTTTATAGAAATAACATTAAGATTTCTCAAAAAATCATACTCCGTGTTCTTAGAGTTTCTGACTACGAATTCTCATAAAATATTACTCCATTTCTATATAAATTTTGACTCCAATTCTATAAAAATTAAGGCTCAATTTATATCTAAATTTAGTCTTTATTTCTATCTAAATTCAAAATATGTTTATATCTAAATTCAGGCATCATTTCTTTCAAAATCCAAAATTTGTTTATATCCAAAATCAGACTCTGTTTCTATCAAAAATTAGACTCTATTTCTATCCAAAACTAGAATATATTTGTATACATATTCATATATCATTTCCCAATATATTTAGAATCCTTTTATTCATACTTATTAATGTTACATATTTTTTAATATATTGTTCCAACTTTATCATATCCTAATTTAAATAAGTTTCTGAAACATAAGTATTTTTTTCTTACATGTTATTTTTTCTTACACATGATTATTTTACAATGAAATGATTTCATACTATTTATTTTTAACTAACCATTTTCTAAGTGACACCAATCTAGGTCCCTCCAAAATTCATGGAAAAATATGACCTTTGGAGGAGGAGATTACCATTATGATTTTCTTCAATAAATACCCCATCCATTTGATGATTTTTATAAACATTGAGAAGGGATAAATGTGTTGAATTATAGATAGATAATTTCTGTTGTGATAACTCATCTTAAATCTGACTTGTGTGAATATTTTTAACAAATTTTTGCAGATGAATAACAACTTTCTCGAGTTGGTGAACAACTTTTTCAACCTGCTTAGTGTGACTCTGATTCTTACTGTGTATAGTCGAGGGCATCCAGAGATAGGGAGATAGAGGTACCGATCACTTTAGATATCAAGGGATTACGAGGATAGCAAGACATTTTATGATACTCTTATCATGGGATTCCCCTGGTGTGGATATGAAAAACATTCTTGAAATAATAAATCATGGGACCTTTCTTAAGGGTTGTTGGATACCCTTCACTTTTGGTTAAAACTATTTCATATACTTTTTTACATGTCTTTGTTATATGTTTTTATTTCTTCTGCCTTTTGTTAGAGAAATAAATTATAACTATCTTATACATTCTTGTTCTTGTGTACCCTGATATAAATAATATTCTATATGATTTAAGTTAGAATCATTACCTATGTAAACACTTCATAATATTCTTTATCATATCCATATTATTGGATCCTAATAAAGATAGTTTTATTATTAAGAACAAAAGAGGGTTTGTGAATCCATCTAATTTAACATTATTAAAAATATATTTTATTAAATAATAACAATGAATGTTTTTAATCCTACAATTCACCCCCTCTTGAAATTGATAATCTTCATATACAATTCAATCCTACAATTTTCTATGTTATTTAGTTGGGTCACCAAAAATTGTGCTAAATTTTGGTTTGCCTACTTTTACCATATAGGAAGAAGTGATCTCTTATAATACATATAGGATGTTGAATCCATATAGACCAATATATTATTACTAAGTAACATTTATATTGTTCAATGTTTTTTCTATGATGTGTCCATTTATTTTTTGAATTTATTTAATGAAGAAACACATAAAAATTGAATTAAAACTATAATTTATGATGGTTTGACCTTGGGTTGTATCTATGGCTAGATTGGATAGACTTTTTTCTATGAAAATTTTTATAATGAATTCACGAAGTAACTATTCAGTGAGATAAAACAAAACCCCATCATTATCAAATTTAATTCACAAACAATTCCAATGATAGTCACCTAATCACATAAGGATCATTTTCATGATCACTCTACTGTACAAGATCATACTAGCACTCAAAATATATATAGCTATTAAATTCATAATAACTAATAAAATAAAATAAATCATTAAATATAAATACAAAGAATATATAACTAATTTTTAATTTTAAGTACACAAAAAATCATTTATTCTAGTTCCTAAAACTCCCTAAAATCAACTTATACTAGGGCCATCCTTTCTTTCATGTGAAGCTCTCAATGGATGACAGAAGTTGACTTATAAGAGAAGAATTGAGAAATATAAAAATAAAAAATAATCATCACTCCATAATTGTTTGAAGAGTATAAAATATTCAAAAAATGGTATCACATAAATAATTATATTTAAGAATAATATTTAATAAGTATAATTTTTTTTATAAACTAGACTTAGTTTGGAAAACTTACAAATGTCTAAAAAAATTACAAAAAAAGTGGAATAAAAAATTACATGAATAAAAATCACTAAAATACTCCCATTTACACCACCAATTCCATATTAAATAGGTATTCGTAGGAAAATTTTACTTTAACACCATAGTAAAATCATCCCATTGATTGGTTAGGACAATGTGTGGTGAAAAGTGGGTAGAGTTTTTACTTTTCCAAAACCCCACGGTTGAATACTTCCTTTTCTCCATCTTCATTAAAATATAATAAATATATTCTTTTTGTGAGATTCCTGATAGTTTATACACTAAAAGTTTTCCCCTATATGTGTTCTAATATCTAGTAAAATTTCAAGACAATTAAATTTTCAACTGTGAAGTTATGTCTACAATAGTGGGATGTGTTTATGATCCATTAAATTTTTACAGGAATTTAAACGTCAAATTACTCCAACTATATAACATTATAAACAACCTAATTGTTCATTTTTATAATTTAATGAAATTTTTATAATGATTTATAAAAACTTTAGGTAAAATTTTAGCTTTACTATACATGAATTGTGGTCCCAAAATACATTTTATTGGCCTGAGGTCTAATCTTATTTTCCAAAAAATCTACATTTGGGGACCAAACTATCAACTTTGATTATGAATTATACACTTTTCTATATGGAATACAACATCTCCATAAATTGACTATCCTGATCTAAAAATTTAAAATATAAATAATGAAGATATATTGTTCCACATGGTTTTGTTTAAATGAGTTTAGTTTTATTAATACATTTCTAAAAAAGAACTACAAAAATGATTAGAGATTATGATTAAATTATCAAAGTAATTAATCATGGATTTTATAAATATTGTGGTGCATTAAAAATCATAAAAATAAGATAAAAAATGATTAAATTCATTTTCTAATCACTCCTAGAAATTGGGGTAAAAAATCTAATAGAGTTGGGAAAAAATTTTGTATCAGTAAGGGATCTCCTTGCAATGCATTAGTTCATTGGTGATGATTAAACCAAATCATAGAAATCTATAATAATGAATATATCATATATGGAATGGAAAAGGTAATTAGGTTTATGAATGGTTGGTTAAGTAGAACAATGTTTATTTTATGATCCTAGGTAATAGATTTCATGGTCATCTAAATCATGTAATACTTTTTTTGTAATTCCTTCTACTCTTCGTCTTCTTTAAGTAGAGTGAAAGATATGTCGGCCACCTATGTTGTGGGTTTAACCAAATTTACATTCTTAGAGTCAATATTATTCTAGATTATATCCTTGAAGATTAAATATTCTTGGATGATGTGCCTCTTCATTTGATAGATGGGGAAATAATCATGGAAATCATTCAACATGAGATCATTGGGTTTTCTGACCCTCAAAAACGTAGCCAAAATTTTCTTCCAATCAATAATGAATGATATAAAATCATAATTCTAACACCCTGAGATTATAGTATGTGTTTTCATTTAAAAATATTATATTGAATAACTTGTATCATATGAAATATCAGTCTAAAATGAACAGCAATATATTTTTAAATGATATATATATATTAGTACATTATATGAATAAAATGTGGAATATAATTTAAAATATTACAAGAAGATTACAAACTCAAGTGAATAAAAAAGATATTCAAAATTAATTTTTTTTCATAATATTATTATCCATTAATTTGATGTGTTATAAACTAATAAATTAAAGTAATTCAATATTTGGAAAATAAATAAATAAATAATGTGATTATTATCATTTAGTGTTGAAAAGGTCTATTTTTTGAAGAATTTTATTTTTAATATATATTATATATTTTCATCTTAGTAATCTGAATTAAAAAAACATAAAGGGTAATTCAAATAAAAAGTTTCCATTTAAAATCAAATAGATCGACCATATTTTAATTAGTAATTGATGTGAAATCAAATATATAAAATGTAATGTTTAAAAAGTCATTTCTATATAAAAAATTTCTATTATAATTTTTATTTTTATTTAAATATTAATTTTAAAAAAATTTGAATTTTATATTGATAAAAAAAAAATTATGTTTTTGTTATATTTAAATTTTATTTAATTGTATTTTTGAAAGTTTTTAATGAAATTTGTTTTTTTTTTTGAATAGTAGAAATATGATTTTTATTGATTCTATAATTTTGTTGGCATCATTTTGAAATAGGCATGACATAAAAATTTATGAAAGCATTTAAAATCCAAAAATGCAATTATTTAGTAATATAATGAATTTAAAAATATTAATTTGATTATAAAATTTTATAATTGTCATTTTGGAACCTAAATTATATTTGATCATAATAAAAACAATTCTTAGATATTTACATTTACTTCAATGTTTTAAAGGTTTAATTAATTTTTTGATTTATCTAAATCTAAAGTAACCATTATTTTTAAAATAAAATTTGTTCTTAACCTCTTTTTATTATAAAATTAAACCCCTCTTTCTAACTGTGTAGAGGGAGACCTTTTATATACCTCATAAGCCCAAGGACAAGTGAACCATAAACATGGCCCTAAGGTTGAGTGCAATGTCATGCATGTATCATCCTATCTATGTCACAAGGCATGTGTCACTGCCTACTAGTCGCTTATGTCACCACCTACATGTTTCACGCCTGTATCGAAAATCCCCCAAGGGGATTTCCTGTATTTTAACATTTCTCATTTGGATGCAATATGATAGGGTTTACCACCCAGGCACTAAATCTTTTGGTCTATTCTATGGTGTTATGTTACCTCATGTGCACATCCTCAAACACAAGAAACTTATAGCTAGTGGTGAGGGCCTTTAAAACATAGAGAGACACTATTTAACAAAAAACCCAATGAATTTTAAAGTAGAACATACCAGAAACACATCAACCAAAAGAAAAAATCATAATAAATTAAATAAACAGAAATAAGAAAATAAGCATAAAATGATATAATGAGATGACATACAATATCCATAGTCATAAAAGTAGTAAATTAAAATCCCTTCATGTGGTGGATCATGGTATAAAAAGAATAAATTATAATTTTTTTTAAATAGGGACCATTATAAAAGGTCATGGAGTATTTTCTAGTATGACCTGAATCCTATCCACTAGAACCAACTCAGTAATCTATCCCATGGACCTTTCCCTTGGTTGGGTCCCTGATCATAAAGTTTTCAAGTGTATCACATTTCATGTATAGGGATTGATAATAAACATGGTAGGAAACCAGAAATGATCCCTTGACATAAATTTAGAAAGTATATAAAAGTATTTGAATACATAGAAAATGAATAATTAATCAACTAACAACCCTCTTGGATAATCATGAGTTGACCCAGAATCCAAGAACCTCATACCTACCTTCTTCATCCATTTGAAATAAGTAAGGTATATTGGAACCATGATTAAAATAGTAATAATCATCCCATTCCTATCCAATAGGCCACAACCTCAACTTCAACCAGACCCATCATGAGGAAATTACAGACATTAATCTCACGCACATTGACCCATCCTTAGAGTTATTGGGTGGTTGTTTCATATCCCACTAACCTAGATCGAGGGTTATTAGGAGGTCACTTGATCGCATTAACCCACCCATATGGTTCTTGGGAGATCATTGCATCACACAGACCCATCCTGAAGGATATTGGTTGGTCACCACATCACTCCAACCCATTCCAAATGTTCTTGGGAGTTCACCACAACCAACAAGTACAATGACACAATATGATTCAACATATAATTTCCTAATAAAGGGGAATCAATAGTCCATATTTTCAATACTCTATCTAGCCTAAACTATCCCCAACAGAGTCGGAACGGCTCCCCAAAGTACAAATATTCCATGTTTCGAGCCCCTATGTCATCTACATTTCCTAGTTGAATTCCCACACAAACCATGCCTTAACCCAACTCTCCCCAAATAAGGGTTATACCATTCCCATAAGAACCTAAATGGATTCTTTGATATTGTATGAAGTGGAATCATGGGTACATATACACCCACATATAAATTATACAATAAGAATTATTTAAGCACCATAAAATGGTAAGGTTATTCTTACCTTGGGTGTAGCAATCCTAAACTACCAATATCATCATTTGAAATAGGATCGACACACCAAAACCCTAAAAATAAACCTAAATTCAAACAATTTGGTTTATAAGTAATGAAAAATATATAAACAATGGTTAAAATCTAGAACATTGTTATATTTACCTGGAGAACCCATGTAATTTCCCGAATTGGGCGCCATATGTCAGTGCCCCGAGCTAGTTCTCTACCTGACCTCTAGTGCACCTCCCTATATTCTCTAGGCTACCAATTAGCATGAAGGGTCAAATAAATATAATGTGGTGGATATACCCTCATTATCAATGTATCACAATAGTGAATGTAAATTAACAATAACCAAATGATATAACCAAAAGCTATTATAACATCATAACCCAAGTAAGCCATTATCACATGATAAACCCTAACAAGAAAAATAAAATCCATACTAAATCAGTAAATATGTCATTCCATATATGTGTCAAGTGTATATATGAAAAACCACAAACAATGACACAATAACAACTCCCAAGTGGGTCCCAATATCATGTATGGTTCCCTCATCTATGCTTCATCCCAACTCAGCCATCTAACATTGGGTTTTTTGCCTTATCATGTCCTAGAAACATGAAGTCTCTTCGGGTACCTATCAGGAAAACCAAGTAGGGTGTCATATAATATAGAATGACACCACCAAAGGCATATAGAACAATATATAGTCTATAATAATTTTTGCAATTATTGGAAGAATAAATCACATTTCATTATCCTTTAATCAACCACATAAATTAATCAATTTTATGATGAAACCTAATCCATCAATACCTTCTTCGGCCCATGTTAGTGTCTAAACCATCCCGGAAAAGGGATATCACATTGCATTGTATTATGATCTTTAATTTTCCATTTAATTCAATTTCATAACATGACTACTTTTAATTGTTTTCCAATTCCAACATTTTTGGCCTAGAATCCCATTTTTGGCACCTAGTAGGTATTTGAAGCATCAATCCCTATCCCATAACTCTTCATTATCATATATGGTATTTTTAAGTATCATTCCATGTCTTCCACATGTAGTTATCACATATGGTCTTTTGAAGCATCAATCCATGTCCCACACATGTAGTTATCAAATAAGAGATTTTGAAGCATCATCCCATGTCCCACACATATAGTTATGAAATATATCACAATATCACATATATCATATAATTCATATATATCTTGTTTACGCATTGTTATCCTTATCATCAGAAATTCACCTCAGTGTGTCCCATTCCAATTATCAATTCATTCATGGTTCATCACTATAATCACATGGAATAATATAAACAAGTCTCCATTAAACGATTTTTCATCATTTATTCATATAAATCCTTAACCCATAAATTTCAATACAAAATCCTTTAATTACAATTATTTATCAATTCATAATCACATTAATCAATCATCTGTATAATATCATTTTTCAACCAATTTTATTACCCCTTTAATTAATTAACCAATTAATAAATTCAATTCAAAATTCAAATTCCAAATATGGAAATTGAAATTCCAGAATTACATATATGAAATTAAAATCAAAAAATTGGAAATTGACATTTAAGACACATACCAGAATATAATTTATGGACTTTCACCCAACAAATATACCCCAAATTCAAACTGAATGATCAAGATCACAATGAAGAATGAGATCTGGAACCAAATCCTAGAAATAAGATCAAACATATCAAAATTAAATAAAACCAAGATATAAAATAACACCAATGGCGAAATAAAACACTCCTCATCATTGGGAAAGAGAGATGGGAGATAGAGTAACCCATACCATAAGAGATTACATACTAGGAAAGGTGAGTATTTGTCAATAATATCTTTAATTCATAAAAAATGGAGTTGGAGGAGGCTAGGAACCCATCCAAGTGCTCCCAAAAATGAAGGAAAAATATTAGGGGTGAGACAGGTCGAATTGTGGATGATACCTAGGTTTATAGAATTTTAAAATTATTTTTTTGTTGATTACAGACCCTATACACAGCTTCTTGGGTAGGGACGCATGGTTTTCAAAACTATAAACCCATACCATACACCTCATCCTAGGGGTGGACTGTTTCTATGAAGAGGGAACATTTTTTGAAAACCCATGCATCAACTAAAAAAATCCCCTCTTACTATGTTTCCACAATTTTCCATGGTGGGTGAATGGTATGGTAAAACCATGAACCAACCAAGAACTTCCCCTATCACTTCTAAAAGTCTAAATTTTCAATATAAACAACACTTAACAAAAACCCAACCAATATATTCCCAAATAAGGGTAAAATGGCTCCTAAAAGAAAGCCTAATATATCTCCAAAAAGGTAAAGATCTTTTATTTTACCCACCTTATAAGAGCTCTTCTTCATGCTATACTCCCAATCATATCTAATATTATGAACTAAAAATATTGGTCCACTAAGGCTACATATTTTTTTTTCTCTCCCATGTTTCCTCTTGAACACATCCATGATTCCACAATACATAACTATCAGTATGTTCCTTCATCACGATAATTTTTCACATTGATCAACAACACATATCAAATGCCCCTTAAATGACTTATTGGTCTCAAGATCCACATCATACACATTGATCACATGAGAAGGGTCAAGGTGGTACCACCGAAGTAGGGACACATGAAAATTATCATGAATAGCATTGTAACTCTATGAAAGACCCAATCATTTTTTCATTATCCTGATTCTCCCCAAAAAATAAAATAGTCCAAAAAATAGGGGTACCAATATTTCCTGCCTCAAAATCCTATAGTGACCAAATATAGGTGGCGCCTTAATGAATACATAATCACCCTCTACCAATTCATGGGTTAATCATCATCGATTATCTTATGACTTCTGCCTACTCTGAGTTGAAACCATATATTTCTAAATTAGTTGAGCATGCTTTATTAACTCATGCATGCTACTTTTTCCCAACATCTCTGACTCACCTACTTCCATCCGGTATAGAGGTTATTTGTATGTCCTCCTTTAAAGAGCCTCATATAGTGTCATCCAAATAGTTTCTCGATAACAGTTGTTTCAATGAACTATAAATGTTCTAGTTGAATATCCCAAGACCCACAAAATTCTAGAATTCACACACATAGTATATCCTTCAACACTTGTATACTACATTTCGGCTTCCCATCTATCTGTGGGTAGAAATCCATACTCTGTAATACCTATGGACCAAGAACCTTGTGAAAACCTTTCCAAAATAATGAAGTCAATCTAGTTTATTTGACTAAATCTATACTCTGTGGCACCACATGCAGATGGACTATCTCCCAAATCTACAATTCTCCCATATGATCCACTTGTAAAGTCTCCCATGTGGGATATAAAGGTGCTAATTTCATTAGTCAATCCACAACCACCCAAATAGCGTCATTATTTCCAAGAATACTTAGGAGAACTACAAATAATTCCATGGTAACTTCATCCTATTTCCATTCTGGAATAGTTAAGGGATGTAGTAAACCACCAAGTAATTGATGTTGGGCATTCACCTATTGATTACTGTATCATCCTTTCATGATCCCTACAGACGAATTTTCATGTTTGTTCCCTAATATTATTGATATAGTTCATAATACTTTTTGGTAAACCCTTCATATACCTCACACATAGAGGAATGTTATTCACACATCAATTCCTCCCACATACACATAAGAACCACTACACTTCCCTAGAAATAGATGATCTCATCCACATCTATTGTTCAATAATAAGGTGGCTCCCCCCCCCCATTTAAGGGTTTCCCTCAATGAAAAAACTTTTATCCTCGTAATGTCTTCCCATGATACATAGGAAAAGTTTAGGCACTAATGAAACATATAAAAGGGTTATATCCTCTTGGGAATCATGAACCACAACACCCATCACACACTCAAAATTCATTTTTTATATCCCTAGAGAAAGTGAAAAAAAACCACATAAGAAAATAGGAAAAGAAAACATACCTACGAGGGATAATAATACTGAAGGACAAGGGTGTCGTTATTAATAATTAAAGCACATTTATTTGGTAGGGATCCTTTGTGGAAAACACATAAATCTCGGTTAAAGGATTTCCTATACTTTCCATATCATCCGTATTGAAGTTTCCCTTTCTGAAATTATGTTGGACGTGAATACAATGGTTGATTTAGCTCTTTTATTTATGTATCAGATATGTGATCTTCCATGGACACTGAACTTTGTCTTGTAAAATCCCCACAAGAACACTAGAATCTGACTCTACTACTGAGATGTTGATGTTTTAAAATCTACACATATGTAGTCCAACATCCATAGATATTATCCTTGCTTCCAACAATGAACCCATACAAAAATATTTATTGAACGCTAGAACCACTGAACCATTAAAATTATTTACCATCCCACCACTGTGGATGGATCCAGAAATACAAAAGCCGACGTCTTTGAGCTTCTGCCTGGATCTAGGATCCTCCCATTTGATTCATCTACCCACAACACTATCGCCTCATGCCTTTGAGTCATTAAAAACACTTGAGGGTAATTTTTGTATGACAAATGATGAGACCGCACCTTCGATAAGCATCCCTAGCTCCACAAAAGAACATAATTCATGGTATTTCAGCTTCATGAGAGAAATCTATCCTACACCTTTTTTTTGTGTTCCATAACTCCCATATAGTGAAAAAGCTACCAGTAAAAATCATATTATTGATCTTGACTTCATCCCCATGAGGGTATTTGCTCTGATACTAGGATTTCAGGAACACAAAATCATATTCTGTGCCACAAACAAAATCACACTCTCTACCATCAAAATACAAAATACCAACTGCCCAATCGCTCAAAAGAAAAAGATGCTCAATAGATTCTTGGAAGGGTTGGGTACAACACCTATATTACGATGCTAGTGAGACCCCATTTTTTGGATGTTGTCATCAGTGGGAAACATGTGATTTCTAAACTACCACACCAAAGAAGCTCATTCACACTAGAATCTCCTTGTTCCAAATAGGAGTCATTCATTCATCCTGGACAAGATGATCATGTATTTAATTCATAAAATCATGAGTTTTGAAGTATCTAAACATTGATCTATAGAAAAAACATATTTTGGGTTCATCAAACCAAAATATATTGTCATAGTATTTCTATTTCTAGGGATCCAATGTAGTACTAATGATCTTGGGATGAATATTGGCTCCTTGAAAATTGATTCATGGGGTAGAGAATCCAAGGAATAAGAGAGGAGTCCCCACCCAGTTTCCCACCCAGCAATTTATTTTTCTTGACCCACAACCCATTGAACATCCTCATACGATGACACCATATTCCCTTTCATAGACATCACTAAATCTGTATCATTTCCTGGAAAAAATTCCCACATACGGAAATTATCTCCATACCTATCCCTCATCACCTTATACCACAATGATTTTCCATTAATGATTTTCCAAGCGAGTCTTGCTTCCATGTAAGGTGTACATTCCATCTCAAAAACAAATTACAACATATATTCTACAAATATTTACATAAAGAGATTAAAATATAATTTCAAAAAGATATACTTTACTATTTTATGATTTCTATTCACATTAAAATTTTCACCCAACAGATATTGTTGCCAAAACATCAAGGCATAGAACACTACATATAACTGGAGGTATTTCATAGGTTAATTCCCTTCATGTGGCATCAATTTTTATGGCCTATATGAAATAGCATGATCCCTATATATTAACACTTTTCAAAGTCCTATCATAGATGCATCAAAAAATATTATCAAATCCTCACATGGATTAGGTTGGATTAAGATAGGTGTAGTATTCTAATGTTTCATTAACTCATGGAAATAATTATCACATGATCCAGATCATTAAAACTCAACTCCCTTCTTTTTCAAGCTCAAAACCAGTGATAACAAGAGGGAAATGTCCTGGATGAACTTCTAATAATAACCCTCTAAATCCATAAAAAATTTTATTTCAAATACATTCTTGGGATTCTCCCATGAAACAACTATGTTCACCTTATCTGGATCCACTAACACACCTTCCTCTAAGATTATATGACCTAATAAATGCACCTAATTAATTCATAATTTGAACATAGATAGGTTGTCATATAAAAAATTCTCTCTCAATGTACTCGTGTTGTTTTCAAGATGTTGGAAATGATCGTAATGATTTGTAGAGTATGCAAATATTTCATCCAAAAAAACAAACAAAAACCAATCATGGTATAGGTGGAATATTCAATTTTCTGAAATCCATAAACACTATCAAAGTTTTCTTCATCCCAAATAGAATCATGATAAAATCATAAAGGCAATAACTACTTCTAAAAGCATTCCATGGTATATAAGTAGTTCAAAAACAAAATAGATTATACCCTAGTATTAAGTCAATCTTGGAGAACACACAAGATCCTACATACTGGTCAAGGAGATCATCATTATATGAAATAGGATACCGGTTCTTCACTACAATATTTCTCAATGTTAAGTAATAGAAACCCAGACTAGAGATCCCTAATGAGACATACATGAAAAAATATATCCCTTATCAACAAACTCCTTCATCTAAGTCTTTACATTTTAATTCACTGTTGGTGTCATTCTACAACAAGGATTAAAAATTGGCTCATCACCTAGCATGATATCAATTATAAAATAAAAATCTCTATTAGGGGGAATCACTTAAAATCCTATATGAAACACATCGTGGAACCAATCCACTACTAGTGGAAGTACATCATGCTTCACACCCCATTAATTTAATAATAGAATTGAAACATGGGTAGTGATCTCCCATAATTGTTGATAAAATGGCCCTACATGGCCTTCTTGAATATCCCACTCCCCATGATGAATATAATTTTCACCCTCAAGAGACACAAGGGTCACTATTATATGGTAATAATAAAGGTGGTGTTGGTATACTACCAACCAACCCATACCAAATATTAAGTCAAATCTAGACATATCAAGGATGTAATGATCCCATAGAAAATGATACTTCCCAACCTCTAGAGAACACCCATTACATAAATAGATGTTTATCAACCATATTCCAAATGGTGTATTGATTGTCATAAGCCCACTTACAAACTCCGCTGGTAGAAAAAACCTATTCAAATGTTGCGAATTTATAAAATAATGAGATGAACCCATATTAATTAAGGCACTATGAGGAATAGAAGCTACATGAATAGTACCCTTATTTATTGATGGTCAATCCTTGGTATCCACAAGTATATTCTAAAGTGAATGTAATTTTCTGGTCCCTCTTCTATGTGATAAAGATTGAGTACCTTATGTTACACCACTCTAATAATATGGGCTCTCATTATCATAAGTACCATGTCCTCTTCCTCATCCGCCACAACTAGTAAAACTCCAACTGCTAGACTAATATGACATAGAGTATCCCCTTCCAGATCTCTGACTTTTCAAAGCTCCTCTATCATTACTTGACTATCATGAATTCATGTAGAACTATTATATATTCTCTATCATTCATAAATATTGGCACTCAACTAATGGTCACATGCACTATCTACGAATGTGACCTAGCCTGCCACACTAGTGGAAAGTCACTCGGGTAATTTCCTAAGTGAATGACTCTCCCACTTTCCACTCTACATGCTATTACCTTAGTTGATGTTTTCAAAGAAATTATTTCCACTATAAAAATACATACCTCTTGGTTATCTAGATAAAAAAACATGTCATCCACTAGAATTTTCATTCAATTTCCCATTAGATATGACATCCTAATTCACCACTTCAAAAAACATTTCCATCCGGAAGATATTAACCACAAACATAATCCCACATTTAATCCCATCTTAAAAACATTTCTCCACGGTAGACTTATTACCTTCCAATTCTAGAAAAATGTGATGTAGATCAGTAAAGCATCAGACATATTAACTCACTGATATAAACCCCTAGGTTATCTGAAAAAAATCTTCTTCCCTCTTCTACATAAGAATCTCAGGGTATAATTGATCATAGAACTTCTCCTAAAATATCTTCCATACCATAATCTCCAGCTATTGATCCCAAGTCTATATTTCCCACCAATGCTTCATCTGACCACATAACATGTCAGAATCTAGTTTGAATCCTTCTTGGTATGAGTCTCTAGGTGATCAAGGATCATTGATATTGACTCAATATAGAACTCAACTGCCTCAGATCCACCCACTTCGGGAAATTTTTGGAGGGTTATACAACTTATAAACTTTAGTAAATATAGATATACTTTTCACAACCCTCATTGAGTCACTTTCAATAAAATTAATAAAGGACAAAAATATCAAATAGAACTATTCTCTAGCTTCCGCACCCAAAACTATTAGAGCCTCTAGTTCCATTACTAGAGGATAATTTCTTTCCATTTCTTTTATTCATCCTATCAAAAATCATGGTTTTAGATGAATATTTATACAATAAAAAACATTTATCATAGGAATAATTACTCAACATTAACACATTTAACAAAGGGGTTTATCAGAAATCCATAACAATTCAGCCCCCATATCCCACCACACGGTCAACACTAAGGCACTATCAATACCCTTCAGTGTCTCTCATCTTGGTCATGGATAACAAAGTGTAAAACACTATCACAATCAAGATTCCAATTTGAATCTCGTTTATCCATTTCATGTTATCACATTTTTCATCATTTATAATTTATAAATTTTATATTAGGCACCATTTTAATTTAAACTACACAATAAAGAAAAGCTTTTCCATTTGAACAATTCAACCCAGATCTTTAATTTCTATGCATGCCCAAAATGATGCATGTCACCTAAAAATACAGAGTGTCTATAATTATGCATGATTAAACAAATCTTGTTTCATTATAATCCATGATTGAGAAATACTAGGAAAAAATAATAACACCACACAACAAGTTCATCACATGAGGTTAAATAACTATCAACTGTAATAGAAGTCATCAATAATAACAATCACACCTTGGGTACTCTGTTTTCCCTACATACATGGGTTATCTACACTCATTTATGATCTCATGACCAAGGCCCAACTCCTCTTAGTCTCCATTCTAAATTTCCCAAATAGTAATACAAGGTAATGAAAATTAAAACCCCTTTGATACCACTTTTAAACATCCTGACATAGGTTCCACAAGTCGGTTCTCTTATGTAGCTCTCGACATGACCTCAAGCATGTCTCCACTTATTCCATAGGTCACCAACTTGTATCAAGGATAAAATATATATCATGGGGATACTATAACCTCTTTATCAAAGCACCACAACATAATAGATAAATAATAAATAACCAAATGATATATCCAAAAACTAAAATAATAACATAACCAAGATAAACTAGCATTACATGATAAACACAAAATTGGAAGAAAAAAATCAAAACTAATGCAACAGATATTCCATGATATATACATTTCAATTGTCAGTATATAAAACCCAAAATAAAGAAACACAAAAACTCCCAGGAGGGTCCTGACATCATGTCTGATAACCACTTCAATTCTCCATCCCAATGAAGCCATTTTACATAAGGCTCATTCCCTTATCAAATCCTACAAACATGAAATATATTTGGTTACTGATCAGGCAGTCTGAGTAAGGTGTTAGTAAAACTTATTATGCCACCACCAAAAGCTTATAAAAAAAATCTAGTCTATAACAGTGTATGAAATTTTATTAATAATAAAGCATAATAAATTAAATAGTTATCACATTTCATTATTATTTAAGTAACCACAAAAATTACATGGGTTCACGATGACACAAAATCCATCAATACTTACTTCATCCAATGTCGGAGTCTAAACCATATCCAAAAAGGGATATCACATTTCATAATATTATGGTATTTTGTTGTCCTCATATTTCAATTTCATAACATGATTACTCTGAACCATAGTCCAATGCCAACATTTTGGGCCTAGAATCCTAGGTCTATCTTCCTGTGAGTATTTTTAGTATCATTACCTATCCAACAACCCATTGTTATCATATATGGGCTTTTGAATCATAAATACATGTCCCAAACATGTTGTTATCATGTATTTTATTTTGAAGCATTATTCTATATTTCACACATGTAGTTATCACATATGGGATTTTGAAGAATCGGTCCATGTCCTACAAACATAGTAATCACATATTTCACAATATCACATATATCACTTATTTCATATACATCATGGTTAAGCATCAATAATCTTAAAATAAAATATTCATATCAATGTGTCCTATTTCAATTGTCAATTCTATCATGGTTCATCTCTTTAATCAAATGGAATAATATAAAAAATTCAAAATTAAACCATTTATTGACATTTAATCACAAAAACCATTAACCCATCATGGTTAAGACAAAATTCCCTTAATTTGCATTATCCATAAATACATAATCACATTAATAAACCAATTGAATAGTCCCATTCTAAAGATAATTATAACCCATTTATTAATTAACCAATTAATTAATTTAATTCAAGATTAAATTTCCAAATTAGGAAATTTAAATTCTACAATTACATAAATTCAATTGAAATAATGACTTTGGGATTTTAAATTTATAACACCTTCCTCAAGATATTTGATAGAGAGTCACCCAATAAAAATTTCCCAAATTGAAATGGAATGATCAAGATCACAATGAATAACACGATCTATAACCAAAACCTAGAAACAAGATCCACAATATCACAAAAAAACCTAGATATAAACCAATGAAAATGAGGAAATAAAACCCCCTCTACATCTAGAAATAGAGATGAGAGAGAGATAAAAAACAATGTGTGAGGAGATTACATATCAGGATATGTGTAGATTTGTCTATAGGATATTTGATTCATCGAGAATGATGTTCAAGGAGTCTTATAATCCGTCTGGGAACTTCTAAAACATTGCTAAAATATTAAGGTTTATCTAGGTTGAATTGGGGTTAATACAATGGGGTTTAGAAATTTTAAAATAATTTTTTGGGAGATTAAAAACCACGTGCATGGTTTCTTTGTCTAGGGGACATAGTTTGGAAATCCGTATAGCCTAACTATACACCTCATTCTAGGGATGAACAGGACCATGATCCCTTTGAAAAACCATATTAGAAATATAAAAAACCCATCTGTCTCGATTTTCATGATTTTTTGAGGTGGGTACATAGTTAGGGAAAACCATGCACCAATCGTGCGTTGTCTCTCTTCCTTCCAAAATTCTCAAATTCTACCCAAAACAGCCTGGAAAAATAAAATCAAACCAAGATATACCAAAACATGGATAAATGAGTTATATAAAATTAGATCGAGAAATATCCCTAAAGTTTGGGATATTACAAACCAACTACGACGATGGACGTTGAATTTAGTGAAGAGACAAGGTGAGGATATCCAAATGCTTCCTAATAATTCCCCCCATGTTATAAAATCTAGTAATGAATTGAGGAAGAGGAGGGGCATGTAATAGGGGTATTGGGAGACATTAAAAATTTCCCCTTAATAAAAATTATATCCTGTGTAACACCCCGCCCCTACCTCATTGGCTTGAGGAGGTGGGGAGGGTTAATTGGCCTTAAGCTGCGTTCCCAAGGTGCCAAAGGATGGCAATAAATGCTGATGGATTCGAGAAATGATTGGGGAACAATTTTCCCTTCAGAAAAAACCAACCAACCAAACGATCCACTATCAACAAACTACAAGATGCATGTCAGCAAAACAAACAACTCTTACATTACCAAAAGGGAACTACACTATTTCACAATACAACCCTCAAACCAATACAACCATCACAATATGAAAGTACTATGTGGAAGACTAAACAAAATCCCCAAAATAAACCAAGACACACTCCACATCTCCACAGAAAGCTCCATGCTCCAAGCACCACCACATATCCCAAGAAACACCGTGAACCACTAGCAATGAGATGTTTTACCTTTACCTGTATCGCATAATAAGACATCTGCAAAAGCACCAAATTTCCAAAGCAGGGGGTGAGTACTATTACTCAGTAGGTTTTCCCCAAATGACTTCCCTACACATTCCACTAGGATAAAACTATTAACACATTTATATAAAGAAGTTCATATATAATAATCACAAGTGAAACCAATACCATGAGCCGAACATACTCTTACCAAGCCACCTCACCCAAACCAAGAACCCAAGAGAAAACCAAAAAATCATTCCATAATCCATCTCACCATTTAACATTAGAACATAAATTTCCATCTTGCAAATCAATGCACAACAAGACAACCCCAATGGTGGGACTTCCTCCCATCCCATTCACCCCATTCTCAACTAGTGGTGCTTACCGACCACTACCCATAATAGTGTTTCTTCTGAACACTATCCATCACCTTTTATAGTGAGACTTATTGACCACTTTCACACAACATTTCAATTTTATAACCCAATATAACACACTGAGTTCACAATAATATTCAGTTACCCATTTCCATCACATTTCAATCCACTTCAATAAATCATCCATTTATCGAAATCACTCATTTATCATTTTCCATGCCAAAACCCCGATTCAATAAAACAAAATATTTATTGAAAACCATTTTCATAAACCATTTAATTAAACCATTTACTTAACTCAAGCCAAGAAAAAAAAATTAAAATCTACATTTTAAAATTTTACAATAAGAGCATTAACCGCAAAACCCCTTTTTCTAAAATGAATCCACAAAACATCCCCAAAGGGATTTCCAACCAATTTTGCACCTCAAAACCACAATTAATTATAAGAAAAACAAATTAATTGTAACCAAGCATCAAGTTCTAAAAAAGTGGAGTCGAGAGAGAAGCCACCTAGCTTTAGGGTTCTAACAAAATCGACCCACAAACAACCGCAACCCAATCCGGGAAAACACTTCACAAAAATTTCTTTAGATCTCCTTCCCTTTCATCCACAAGCCTTAAAATCAACACCCAAGGAAACCCCAACCCAAGATCTACATGAAACAGATGTAGATCTAGAAAACTGAAAGAGAGAGAGGGAGATGAAGATCTAGAGGAAACAATAATGAAACCAAGAGGAGAGACTTACCTGGGAGAAACAACCTTCAAAACACCAAGAAACCCCTTTGAATTACTTCCAAAGTTAGTCGGAGAGAACCTTGAACCTCTGATAACCCAAAATCCTGATTGAGGCTAGAGTGGGAGAAGATTGGGAGTGAAATAGGTCAAGCTCAAAGGAGCCCATATTTAAAAACCCTTCTTTTAAGTGGTCGCAATGTTAGTCTGCACGATTTAACAAACCATGCCCTAACCGTGCGCACGCCACTGTCTTGGGAGGAGGGGTCTACACGGTATCCTCGCATGGTTTGGAAACCCCTATGCAGGTCATGTGAAACCTACTACCACCCCCTACACGGTTTCTTATAGAACCCACACGGTTTCCCCTAACCGTGCTCAAACTTTGCTCCCTAAGAAAAGCCTCCAAACTTATTCCAAACCATTCCAAACTCTCCCAAACTCTTCTCAACTCATCCCAAGCACTTCAAATACATAAAATACACAAAAAAGGCTACATACCTCAAACCGGGGGTGCTACATTCTCCCCACCATTGGACTTTCTGTACTCTGAATGTAGCGAACCCACACATTGCTGAAAGAACTTGAGCCATTGCTCGATTATCTCTTTCTCCTGCTCCCAAGTCTCCCCTTAGATCTGGCCTTGCTACCACAAAACCCAAACTAGACCAATGCTTTTACCCCGCAATACTTTCTCTTGCCTATCCACAATCGGAACTGGCACTTTCACCAATGAAGCATCCATCTCCATCTCAACATGATCCAATCAAATAACATGGCTAGGATCCAGCTGATACATTTTCAACTGCAGCTCGTGAAACACATTGGGAACCTCACTGAACCTAGGTAGAAAATCCAAATGATAAGCCACATCACCAACCCACTCATTATTTTAAAAATGTCTAATATACCTTAGAGATAACATTACATGATTCCCAAAAGGACTATGTCCCATCGTAGGAGAGATCCTCAAGAATACATGATCACTCACATCAAATGAAAACGGCCGACGACGATGATCTACATAAAATTTCTGATGACTCTGAGCTGTCTCCATTCTCTTCTTGATTAACTTGATCTTCTCCACAGTCTCCTAGACAATTCTCAGTCCAAACATCAAGGAATCACCCATTTCCACCTAGCATAGTGGAGAATGACACGATTGCCCATACAAAGCTTCAAACGGATCCATATGTATGGATTCCTGATAACTGTTATTGTACGAGAACTCAACCAAAGACAAGTTCTCCTCCACAGATCGACCAAAATTAATGAAACAAGCCCACAACATATCCTCCAAAGATTTTATCGTCCTCTCGGATTGACCATCCGTTAGAGTGTGATAAACCATGCTCATAGTCAACTCTGTCCCAAGATCTTGCTGTAAGGATTTCCAAAAACGAGATGTGAACCTCGGATCCCTATATGATACAATAGAAACTAGAACACCATGCCTTTTTACCACCTCTCAGATATATATTTTGGATAGATCGTCCACCATATGAGATTCACGAATCCTGATGAAATGGGTCGACATCATTATATGATTCACTATCACTCAAATGGCATCGTTCTTTCTGGTCATTCTTGGGAGACCTGTGAAAAAATCCATCATTATTTTCTCCAACTCCCAAACAGAGATTGGAAAAGACTGCAACATTCTCGTTGGCCTCTGATGATCTGCCTTGACCTGCTGGCAAGTCAAGCATCTCGAAACAAACTCAGCCACTCTTATTTTCATACAAACCCACAAAAACTGTGCTTTCAATGAATTATACATTTCTTGAATTCTCGGATGAGCAGCCCACTTGGAATGATTATACGCCCTGAGAAGATCCTCTGAACAAGCAACTGGTACAACTATCTGATTCTGAAAACACAAAACTGAATCTCGATTCAGTTGACAACCCTCAATGGTCTCCCCAACATTGAGTTTCGACCTCATAGTCACAAACATAGAATAAGATATATGTGCCTCTTTAACTAGTCCAACCAAGTTAGGAATCAACAAAAATGGAAAAAAGACCACTCTATTACCCTGGTCCTCCCATTCCAACCACATGTCAGCTATAACTAACATCAACTGCCATTGGTCTAATGCTTTTTCACCACATAAGCATATGATTTTCTACATAATTCATTCACCACCAAATTTCACTTACCAGGTGTGTACATAAAGTAAAAATAAAACATCTGAAGATATTCCATCCATCTCCTTTGCCTCAAGTTCAAATCCCTTTGTGGGAAAATGTTCTTCAAGCTCTTATGATCTTTATATACCATGAATTTCTCACCAAAGAGATAATAATTCCACAATTTCAAAGCATGGACCACTAATGCAAATTAAAAATCATGAGTTGGTTATTTCTTCGCATGCACCCTCAACTGTTCTGAGACATACACAACCACATGATTCTCTTTGATGAGAAAGCACCCCAACCCTGATCCCGGTGCATCGCAATACACCACGTACCCTTTTCCTGGTTCTGGAAAAACCAAGATTTGTGCTGATGTAAGGCGACCCTTTAGCTCTTCGAAACACTTCTGAAACTATTCATTCCACTGGAATGGAACATTCATTTTTGTCAAAGCTATCATCGGTGAAGCCAAACATGAAAAATCATGAACCAAATTCCGATAATTCTCAGCTAGACTAAGGAAACTCTATACCTCAAACGCATTCTTTAGAATTTTCCATGAGATAATAGCCTCTATCTTTTCCAGATCCACTAAAACACCCCTTTCGAAAATCACATGGCCTAAAAAATGGACTTCCTAAATCAAAATGTAACACTTTGAAAATTTGGCATACAACTGATGATCCCTCAAGATCCCCATCACTGTCACCAAGTGCTGCTCATGCTCCACCCTTGTCTTTGAATACACTAAAATATCATCTAAAAACACCACTACAAATAAATCCATATATCTATGAAATATTTGATTTATCAATTCCATGAACATTGTTGGCGCATTCATTAGACCAAAGGGCATAACCATATATTCATAATGGCCATATCTAATTCTAAAAACTGTTCTAAGAATATCATCCATCCTCACCCACAATTGATGATATCCAGTCCTCAGGTCGATCATGGAGAACCACTGGGATCCCCTCAACTGGTTGAAAAAAGCATCAATTCGTGGAAGTGGAAATTTTTTCTTTTTCTTAACTTGGTTAAGTCTATGATAATTAACACAGAGCCTAAAAGTTTCATCCACCATTTCACAAAAAAACACTGCTGCTACCCATAGAGATGTGATAGTCCAGATAAACCCTCTGTTTTCTAACTCTTCCAACTGGACATTCAATTACTGCAATTCAATAGGTTCCATTTGGTAAGACATTAGGGTGATAGGATTGTCCCACAGATAGAGATCAATCGTAAACTCCACTTTTCTTACGGGAGGTAACCAATAGAATTCTTCGGAAAAAAACATCAATGAAATGATCCACAACTTCCGGAAGAACACTCTGCTCAATACCCTATACCTACTCCAATGAAAACACTACAAATTGATATGATAATGTGTGTCATGACCCGACCCAACGGGGCTCGATCCCTGACTCCCCAAGCCCACCTCCAATAGGCCAGGGGCTGGCGACCAGTGCCGAGTAGGTTATCACACACATGGGAGGCATTAGCCTAAGTTACCTGTACACACGCACCCACAAACACCTCCATGAAATAGTGCAGAGATATAGAAACTGAAAAGTAAATGCATGCAAACAATTTATCCTAAACCAAAGTGCAACAGCAAAAGTACAAAGGGAAAAATAGAGCCCACCAAAAGAAAACCACAAAGTGCGTCCAACCTACTCTGAAGAAGGGGAACGCTGCCATAAACACCTGCTGGAAAGCTCCCTCGGCACAGCTCCGTTAAACACCCCAGTAAACTCGCTCACTAAGCTCCGCCTGCTCCGGGTCCTCCTGGGACTCCGTCAAAAGGCCTGTGGTCTGCACAAGACACAAACATGTGCGGGAAAAGCCCATGCAGGGGTGAGTATAAACATACTCAGTAGGAACACTAAAAACCCAAAACCCAAGGGAGAAACTGAAAGGCAACAGTCCTCTCAACCCAGCCAGAGGGATCCCAAATGAGAGAGAAACTCCATCTCGTGACCATCCTCAGCTAAACACAACTAGTCAGCTCAGCTCAGTACAGGTGGATGCCCATACATACACCTTGAACAATCCAGATATACACAGCTCACACCACAAAGCCACAAGAGGTACCGACCTCATCACCAGTAACTGTCCACAACCAGGAGAGCACACTCCACAATCACTGTCATACCAGATGACACTCATCTGAGAGATACACTCCATCGGGTCCCAAAAAAACATCTCAGACGCTCACCCGAGAGACCACGCTCGTCGGATAACATCACTGAGAAAACATCGCTGAAACACCATAACCACCAAACTCCTTGGATAGGGGATCGTTGCTAGGGTCCTCTAGGGGATACCAAGACCCACTCTGGTATACATTACTCACAGATAGAGGATCACTCCCAGGGTCCGCTGGGGGATACCACGACCCGATCTGGCATACGTAGTCCTCACAGATAGGGGATCACACCCAGGATCCGCTGGAGGATACCACAACCTGATCTGGCACTCGACAAAAACTCCACACTCAGATAGAGGATCATCGTCCATATAAAGATGGTCACGAAGATACTGGAACCCTATCTGGTATAACTCATGATGTAGGGGATCGAACCGACGATGCCGCAACCCTACCGAAACCACGCGCTGAGTAGGGGATCGCATAACCAACGATACTGAAACCCTACCGACACCAAGCGCTGAGTAGGGGATCGTATAACCAAAGATACCGCAACCCTACGATAAACATCATGCGGAGTAGGGGATCGTAAACCCGACGATGCCACAACCCTACTATGCACGACCCACCGCATAGGGGATCATATTCTCGATGATGCCAGAAACCCTACGGGGTTAACCTGCTAGATAGGGGATCGTCGCCCGTGAATATGTGGTCACAGCGATACCAAGAACCCGATCTAGGGTAAAGAATGCTAGAGGATCCACTTCGGCCCACCGGAGGGATACCACAACTCTAATAGTTTAAACATCGCATCGAGAGGATCACAAACCCATACGAAGGTTGTGATCCCACACGAACCCTCGTAGGAACGAACCAAGGGAGAACCCTCAACCACTGCTGGTCCAAACGTCGCTAACCCAAGCAACCCTCCACAACGCCACGCTGCACACCTCCTAGGCCAAAACCGAGGCCACCATCGCGTTCCAAGCGGAAAAACACGCAGGATAGGATATTTACCCGCCTGAAACGAAGCACCGGTGTAAAAGGAACTATTCACCGTAGCTAGCTCGTGCGAGGCCCACACAACGATCCCGAAACTCATCGAGCGGGCCATACCACGATGATCCCCTCGGAAAAACAAGCGGAATCGACTACTCGCTTGTCCAAAACGGAAACCCGGTGAAAAAGGTACTATTCACCGAAGGCCAGCTCGGGTGGGGCCCATGCCTGGATTCTGAAACTCATCGAACGGAATGCACCATTGTGTTCCTCTCGAAAAAACACAAAGGATCGACAATTCATCCGCCAAAATCGGACTCCTGATGCAAAAGATGTGTTTCCCCGCAAACGCCAAAACCCGGCCTCGTGGGGCCCGCACCCCGTTCTCAGTCCCAACACCAGGAAACCATCTCAAAAAGTCCTTCGTACCATCAGGGTCTCAACGCCACTGACGTCACGTCAATCGGACGCTCCGGGTAGAAGTTACAACAGCCAGAAGTCGTGAAATAATAAAATAATATTATTTTATACGACGTCTCTAGCACCCGGACCACGAACCCGAACCTTTAAACCCTCAAACCCACACTGCAGGGTTCTCCTGATCGTTAGGGTCGCGTCGCCACAAACGGCGTGCGATTCCAGCTCCCGGTTTGCAAGATACGGGGGTTTAAAGACCCCCGTATTGTAAAAGAGGTCTGACCGGCCCCGACCGGCCGGTCCGGCCAGCCTGGACCGGCCGCCGCCGCTGGCCCGCCCTGGCCGGCGGCTGGGCCGGCTCGCAACCGCGGGCCGCCGCCGCGCCGGGGCCACGCCCGCTGATTTTCCACAGACCGCCGGGGGCACCCCGGTGGTCCGTTTTGCAATCCGGAGGCGTCTACACGACCCTCTGGACCCGATCTACACTGCAACGGCTTCAATTTGCAGAAAAAATCAGCAAAAATGGGATCGGGGGTTAAAACTCAAATCTGCCTACCTCGCGGGCGAAACGCCAACGTTCTGCCTCAGATCCGCGCTCCAGAGCTTCCGTTGCGCGCTCCTGGAACGTCCGCCGTCAAATTCTGAGCTCGTGGGCGCTTCTTTTGCTCGATTCGGTGGAGTGGCGGTGAAGAACGGTGAATAACGTCGAGAGGAACGATAAGGGGGGCACTGATATTTATATCAGCTGCCCGACGGCGCCAAACCCGCCTCGGACCCGACGCCCGATGCGAACAAAAGTAAGGTCATCCCTAGGGTAAACGCGCCATTTTGAATGCAACGGCGGACTCAGATTTTCCATCCGGGACTCCACTCAGAAGTTATTTGAGCTGACACTCGCACACTAACTTCGCTACTTATTTACGAAAATGCCCCTGGTGGCGTTTCTCACCGCAGGCTCGCGCCCGCAATGTTTACACCTCGCCTAGGGTAAACGGCATGTTCTAGACGCACCCATGCCCTCAGATTCTCGTTCTGAGCTACTGTCTAGGAGATATCACACCCCTGCCACGTGCATAGTATAAAAATAATTAATATTTTTATAAAATTAATTCCGGGCACACTGGGCCTCGGAATCGCACGTCGTCTTCGCGCCTAGCTCTGGAATTATTCCTAGAAATATTCCAAAGTATGACAGGAGAAAAAACCTAAGTCACTACATCCTCCCCCCCCCCCTTAGAACTTTTCATCCCCGAAAAGCCCTAAGTACAAGGAAAGTGATCGGACTCTCAACTGGGTCTCACACACCAACGTGCTCACCAACAAACATCCATGCCAGAACATATAAGTCAGAGGAACTCATCCGCCACACCTCAATACTATCCACTTTGGGCAGCACTAACTCGCCCGCATGGTTTTAATCAAGTCACAAAAACGTGTCTCAGTGGGGGAAGGATCCCCCTTCCTCACGCATTCGAAGCATGTGGAACAACTCCCATAGAGGGTCTTATCAACGCCCTGAACAAAACACGAGAAAGAAACAAAAGGAAAGAGTACCGCTAAACAGTGTCTATCAAACTACTACAGTAAGTAGAAAAGACACAAGGCATACCTCTATCCATCCGCAGTGCCTCTGGGTTGACTGCCTCCAGGGCATGCAGCTATCCTCGCCCTCGACCACCAGCTCCCTGAGCTTGGTGTGGACCACCTGGGGGTGGGGGTGGTGGCCACTGGTACTACCTACCACCGCCTCCCACTGCACCAGCTCCGCCGCCATGTCCGCCGCCCTGCGGACCTCCTTGCTCGAGACGCTGCCTCTGCCAAGGCGGTCCATCGACCGGCTACCTCTCAACAGCACGTCTGGTCGGACAATCTCTAGCAAGATGTCCCCGACCATCACAAGCGTAACACTGCCTCTCCTGCGGCTGACCAAAACTGGCCTGCGAGCCTTGAGCCTCAGATCCTCCATCCTGGGGTTGCCTCCTGAAACGTCGACCACGTCCTGACCCCTGAGTCTGTCGTCGGCTACCAGTTGCCGACGTCTCCGCTCTCGTGTGGCCAGCACTAACAGGGGGAATCTGCTCAGCCAGAAAACTTTCCACCACCAACGCTCGCTCCAGCACTCCATCATAGGTGGGCAGGCACAAGGAAAACACACCTACTTGGATGTCCCTGCGTAAGCCCTACTCGAAGGTCCGAACCCTAAAGAACGGGTCTCGAACCATATCCAGGGAGTAGCGCGATAGGTCTTTAAACCTCGCTGAGTACTCTGACACAGTCATGCTCTCTTTTCGAAGCTGCAGAAGCTCCCGGATTCGCACTGACCTCAGCGTCACCGGATAGAAATATTCCCTGAAGAGCCGCTCAAACTCTGCCCACATGAGCGTCTCCTCGTCATGGGACTGCGTCACCAAACTCCACCATCAGCCGATAGAACCATGCAGAAGGCTCGCCGCTAGGACCACCATCTGATATGGAGGTGTCCTCACTAGGCAGAAAACTCGGGTGACTGCCTCAAACCAGTCATCAGCTGCCTGGGGGTCTGGATCACCCCGGAACCTCAGAGGTCACTGCCTTTGGAACTCGTGCAGTACACTCAGCCTGCGCGCAACCTCGTCCTGCACGGCTGGCACAACCAGCTGCTCGACATGTGGTGGATCAACTGGCAGACCACCTGGAGGTGCATCCTCAGAACCTGCGCCCTGCTCCACAGCCACTACATGGGGCGGATCGTCACCAAAATCCCGCTGTGGAACCCTTACTGGCTATCATCGTGGAGGCATCCTGAGATACATTCAAGACACACCACAGTCAAAGAGTATATCTGGAGAGCTGACTCAATAAGGACAAGGAAAACCCAAAAACCCAATTCTATATGATGCATGTACCATTATGTCCCCACGACCAGTGTACGAATGTCCCGAGTCGAAAGGCAGGTTATCAGAGTCCTGGTGTATGGATACGTTGGTTGCCGCACCAACACTAGAGTCTCTGGCCTGAAAGCCGTACACGAAACATCCTAACACTACAGCTATGCAACCCAAACCAAACTCACAGCTAGACCAGCTACGCTCTGAGATCCCAAAGGTGGAACCTCCTCTGATACCACTCTGTCACGACCCGACCCAATGGGGATCAAGCCACGACTCCCCAAGCCCGCCTCCAATAGGCCAGGGGCTGGCGACCAGCGCCGAGTAGGCTATCACACACATGGGAGGAATTAGCCTAAGGTACATGTACACACGCACCCACAAACACCTCCATGCAACAGTGCAGAGATATAGAAACTGAAAAGTAAATGCATGCATACAATCTATCCCAAACCAGAGTGCAATAGCAAAAGTACAAAGGGAAAAACAGAGCCCACCAAAAGAAAACCACAAAGTGCGTCCAACCTGCTCTGAAGAAGGGGAACGCTGCCACAAACACCCGCCGAAAAGCTCCCGTGGCATAGCTCCAGTAAACACCCCGGTCAACTCACTCACTAAGCTCCGCCTGCTCCAGGTCCTCCTGGGACTCCGTCAAAAGGCCTGTGGTATGCACAAGACACAAACATGTGCGGAAAAAGCCTGTGCAGGGGTGAGTATAAACATACTCAGTAGACACCCCAAAACCCCAAAACCCAAGGGAGCAACTGAAAGGCAACAGTCAGCTCAACCCAGCCAGAGGGAACCCAAACAAGAGAGAAACTTTATCTCATGACCATCCTCAGCTAAACACAACTAGTCAGATCAGCTCAGTTTAGGTGTATGCCCATGCATACACCTTGAACAATCCAGATATACACAGCTCACACCACAAAGCCACAAGAGGTACCGACCTCATCACCAGCAATTGTCCACAACCAGGAGAGCACACTCCAAAATCACTGTCATACCATATGACACTCATTCGAGTCATAACCTCGATTGGGTCCCAAACAAACATCTCAGACGCTCACCCGAGAGACCACGCTCATCGGATAACATCACTGAGGAAACATCGCTGAAACACCATAACCACCAAACTCCTCGGATAGGGGATCGCTGCTAGGGTCCGCTAGGGGATACCAAGACCCACTCCGGTATACGTATCTCACAGATACGGGATCACTCCCAGGGTCTGCTGGGGGATACCACGACCTGATCTGGAATATGTAGTTCTCACAAATAGGGGATCACACCCAGGATCCGCTGGGGGATAGCACAACCCGATCTGGCACTCGACAGAAACTCCACACTCAGATAGAGGATCATCATCCATATAAAGATGGTCACGACAATACCGGAACACTATCTGGTATAACTCACGATGTAGGGGATCGAACCGACGATGCCGCAACCCTACCAAAACCACGCGCTGAGTAGGGGATCGCATGACCAATGATACCGCAACCCTACCGACACCAAGCGCTGAGTAGGGGATCGTATTACCAATGATACCGCAACCCTACGATAAACATCATGCTGAGTAGGGGATCGTAAACCCGACGATGCCACATCCCTACTGTGCACAACCCACCGCATAGGGGATCATATACCCGATGATTCCCGAAACCCTACGGGGTTAACCTGCTAGATAGGGGATCACCGCTCGTGAATAAGCGGTCACAGCGATACCAAGAACCCGATCTAGGGTAAAGAATGCTAGAGGATACGCTCCAGCACACCGGAGGGATACCACAACACTAATAGTTTAAACATCCCATCGAGAGGATCACAAACCCATACGAAGGTTGTGATGCCACACGAACCCTCGTAGGAACGAACCAAGGGAGAACCCTCAACCATTGCTGGTCCAAATGTCGCTAACCCAAGAGACCCTCCACAACTCCACACTACACACCTCCTAGGCCAAAACCGAGGCCACCATCGCGTTTCATGCAGGAAAACACGTAGGATAGGCTGTTTACTCGCCCGAAACGGAGCACTGGTGAAAAAGGAACTATTCACCATAGCTAGCTCGTGCGGGGCCCACACAATGATCCCTAAACTCATCGAGCATACCATACCATGAAGATCCCCTCGGAAAAACAAGCGGAATTGACTACTCGCTCGTCCAAAACGGACACCTGGTGAAAAAGGTACTATTCACCGAAGGCCAGCTCGGGTGGGGCCCACTCCTGGATTCTGAAAATCATCGAACGGAATGCACCATTGCGTTCCTCTTGGAAAAACACATAGGATCGACTATTCATCCGCCAAAATCGGACTCCTAGTGAAAAAGTTGTGTTTCCCCGCAAACGCCAAAACCCGGCCCCATGGGGGCCGCATGCCATTCTAAGTCCCAACACCCGAAAACCATCTCAAAAAGTCCGTCATACCATAACAGTCTCAATTCCACTGACGACACGTCAATCGGACGCTCCGGGTAGAAGTTACAACGGCCCGAAGTCGTGAAATAATAAAATAATATTATTTTATACGACGTTTCTAGCACCCGGGCCAAGAACTAGAACCTTTAAACCCTCAAACCCACACTGGAGGGTTCACCTCGTCGTCAGGGTCGCGTCGCCGCAAACAGCACGCGATTCCGACTCCCGGTTTGCAAGATAAGGGGGTTTAAAGACCCTCATATAGTAAAAGAGGTCGGACCGGCCTCGACCGGCCACCGCCACCGGCCCGCCCTGGCCGATGACTCTCCGCTGCGCTCCGGCGGCTGGGCCGGTGCGCCGCCGCGCCGGTGCCGCGCCGGCTGATCTTCCGCGGACCGCCGGGGGCCCCGGGGGTCCGTTTTGCGATCCGGAGACGTCTACACGACCCTCGGGACCCGATCTACACTACTATGGCTTCAATTTGCTGAAAAACGCAGCAAAAACGGGATCGGGGGTTAAAACTCAAATCTGCCTACATCGAGGGAGAAACGTCGGCGTTCTGCCTCAGATCCGCGCTCCAGAGCTTCCAATGCACACTCCTAGAACGTCCGTCGTCGAACTCCGAGCTCGTGGGCGCTTAGTTTGCTCGATTCGGCAGAGTGGCGGCGAAGAACGGCGAAGAACGTCTAGAGGAATGATAAAGGGGGGGCGCTGATATTTATATCAGCTGCCCGCCGGCGCCAAACGTGCCTCGGACCCGACGCCCGATGTGAACAAAAGTAAGGTCACCCCTAGGATAAACGCGTCATTTTGAATGCAATGACGGACTTAGAGTTTCCACCCAGGACTCCGTTCAGAAGTTATTCGAGCCGACGCTCGCACACTAACTTCGCTACTTATTTACAAAAATGCCCATGGTGGCGTTTCTCACCGCAGGCTCGCGCCCGCAAAGTTTACACCTCGCCTAGGGTAAACGGCACGTTCTGGACGCAACTATGCCCTCAGATTCTCATTCTGAGCTACCGTTTAGGAGATATCACACCCCCGCCACGTGCATAGTATAAAAATACTTAATATTTTTATAAAATAAATTTCGGGCACACCGGGCCTCGGAATCGCACGCCGTCTTCGCGCCTAGCTCTGTAATTATTCCTAGAATTATTCCAAAGTCTGATAGGACCAAAAATCCGAGTCACTACAATGTGCCCACTACTGGTGCCAAAAAATCTGTTGCACCCTGCCTTTCATGCCTCTTTCCTCTAAAGAGATGTCTAACGTCGTTGTGTGTTGTAAAATCCATTTTTAATGCATTAATATCAATGTGGGATTTAAATTCCACCATCCAATCCATTATTAGGATTATATCATACCCATCCATCTCAAGCACTGAGAAATTCCACATTAGCTCAACCTTGCCCACAACGATACAACATGCTCTACAAAAGAAGGCTCTACACTCTCTTCGACCTAGAAGAGTTTGATGATTCAAAACTGATGGAATATTTTCTACCCTTAAACCCAGAAAATCAACCACACGTGCTACAATAAAAGAGTGTGATGCACCCATATCAAACAACACTTGCATCATGGTACAATTTAAAAGAATAGTACCACGCCACGTGGATAATTTCGACTGATCTTCCACTACAACCAGCTTGACTTCGAATAACGCCTTGGTTTTTAGATTCTGCTCTCTATTGCCCTGTAGAGGAGTTGTGGTTTTCTAAGAATCACCATGACTGACTTTGCTCTAATGACAAGGGGTATGCTACTGTCCTCATCCCATCAATGCATATGACATATGCGATCCCTGAGGAGTTTCACGCACACCCTTCCTCGGAGAATTCTTATAATAAAGTTAAATATTCCCCATCTGCTAAAAATTATTACATGCTTGATGTTGTGCTGCATAGTCCCACTTGATGTGTGTCGTAGGGCCACACTGAAAACATCCTAGTTTGCTCTGGGGCTTTGAAAGAATATTTTCCAATCTTTCTATTGGATTATGTTTCATACTCCCACCATGGGAATAAGTGCCCCACCTCCACATGAACCCAGTGTTGGAGTTCCAACTATTCCCCATGGGTACCACCATGCTTCCTCTGCCCGGAGCTCCCAACAGATCCCGCTTAGCCACCGATGCTCGATTCACTATCTCTGTGTCATCACTGATTCACAACACTTCAATTTTTGAATGGATCTCTTGCCTTAACCCCGCTTCGAAGATAATTTCCTTCAACGACATGCTACTCGCCACATCGGGTGCGAACTGCCATAAGCTCATAAACTTAGCTGCATACTCCATCATAGACATATGCTCTTGCTTCAGACTGAAGAAATCAATTGTGCACTAAATTATGGACATTTGTGGGTAGAATTTTTTATTAAAAAATTCCTAAAATCCTTCCAACGTCATACCCTGGTTCGTCCCCACTGGGACTAACAACTCACACCACTGAAGAGCAAGATCCTCTAGCTTATACATTGCTAGCTTTAATTTCTGCTCTACCGGCTTCCCCAAGAATTCGAAAATTGGGTTCATTTTGGACAGCCACTCCTCTGGCCTTTCCAAGTCCGGATCACCCCTAAAGACGGGTGGATCCTTCTTTTGAAACTAAGCCGCATAATCAACATGCTATGGCTCTTATTCTCTATTCACACTTCCCACATCTTGGAAAGCTTGAACTATGCTCTGGACTAATTTCTGGTTCACCTGGGGCTCAGGTGAAACCAAGTTTTCATCGGCCACTTTTGGTTGGTCTCTACAACACCTAACTGGTGCCATTTCTATAAACAGAAAACAAACAACCATGAGTCTCACTTCCATAGACATCGAGAATTCCTATTTCAAATCACATTACACAATACTATCACATTGAGGCTTTCCACCTTTCCACATTTTCCATGTTTTACCATTTTTGAAAACCAACCACTTTCAAAATACCAAATTTATTCACATTACAATTTCACACATCTAAAATACCATTTTTCCATTCAACCCATAAATCATTATGCCTACTAAAAAATGAATCCTAGAGGGAATTCATTTCTACCATATATGACATGCACATCTCATTGGATTCACCCACGACAAAGATATTTCCAATGACTATAAGTGTCTCCAAAACACTTATGTATCCAACTCCCTGGTAACTTGATATTTAGTATAAAAGGGTTAGAAACGTCCTTTTATGCTATACATTCCATGTTCTGAGATTCCAATATCTTTCTTCCATCCAGACTCAAGGAATATACCACAATGAATGGAATCTCCAAATCTGATAATCAACTCCAAAGGACCGAGCAAGCTGATACCACTTGTAACACCCCACCCCTACCTCATTTCCTTGAGGTGGCAGTGCGGGTTACTTGGCTATATGCGAGGTTCGCAAGGCACCAAAGGCTGGGAATAAATGCTGAGGTATTCAATAAACGATTGGGGAATGATTTTCCCTTGATATAAAACCATCCAACCAAACCATCCACTATCAACAAACTACATGATGCATGTCATCAAAACAACCAACTCATACATTAACAAAAGTAAACTACATTATTCCACAATAAACCCACAACCCAATACGACCAACACATTATTAGAGTACTATGCAGAAGACTAAACAAAACACCCAAAATAAGCCAAGACACACTCCTTGTCTCTACACCAAGCTCCATGCTCCAAGAACCACAACATATCCAAAGCATCCTCATGAACCACTAGCAATGAGATGTTTTACCTTTACCTGTATCTCAGAATACGACATCTGCAAAAGCACCAAAGTGCCAAAGAAGGGGGTGAGTACTATCACTCAGTATGTTTTCCCCAAATGACTTCCCTACACACGTGACTAGGATAAAAATGTTAGCACATTTATATAAAGTCGTTTATATAAAATAATCACAAGTGAAACCAATACCATGAGCCAAACATACTCTTACCAAGCCACCTCACCCAAACCAAGAACCCATGGGAAATCTAAACAGTCATGCCATAATCCATCTCACCATTTCACATTAGAACAAAAATTTCCATCTTGTAAAGAAATGCACAATAAGACAACCAAAATGGTGGAATTTCAGCCCATCCCATTCACCCTATTCTCAACTAGTTTTACTTCCCATCCACTACCCAGAATTGTGGTTCTTCGGACCACTATCCATCACCTTTTATAGTGATAATTCTTTCCCGTTTTTACACAACATTTCAAAGTCGTAACCAAACATAAAACACAGAGGCCACAACAATATGAAATTACCCATTTCCATCACATGTCAATCCACTTTAATAAATCACCCATTTATTTAAATCACTCATTTATCATTTTCCATGCCAAAACCACGATTCAATAAAACAACCTCTTTATTGAAAACCATTTTCGTAAACCATTTCATTAACCCAAGCCAAGAAAAAAAATTAAAATCTACATTTTAAAATTTAACAATAAGAGAATTCAACAGTAAAAACCTGTTTTCCAAAAAAAGAATCCACAAAACATCCCCAAAGGGATTTCTAACCAATTTTACACCTCGAAAAAAAAAATAATTTCATGAAAAACGAATTAATTTCAACCAAGCATCATGTTCTAACAAACTGGAGTAGAGAGAGAAGCCATATACCTTTTGGTTTCCGGCAAAATTGACCCACAAGCAACCAAACCCCAATCCGGGAAAATATTTCATGAAAACCACTCTATATTTCTTCTCTATCATCCACAAGCCTTAAAATCAACACCCAAGGAAACCTCAACATTAGATCTACATGAAAATGATCTAGATCTAGAAAACCAAGAGAGTGAGGGAGATGAATATCTAGAGGAAACCACAAAGAAACCAAGAGGGGAGACTTATCCAAGAGAAACCACCTTCAAACCACCAAGAAACCCCTTTGAATCTCTTTCAAAATGAGTGGGAGAGAACCTTAATCCTTTGAGAACCCAAAATACCATGTGAGGCTCGAGTGGGAGAATATTGGGAGTGAAATAGATCAAACATGAAGGTCCCTAAATTTAAAAACCCTTCCTTTAAGTGGTCGCACGGTTAGTCTGCACGGTTTGACAAACAGTGCGCTAACCGTGCGCATGCCACTGTCTCGAGAGGAGGGGTCTTCATGGTTTCCTCACACGGTTTGGCAACTCGTGGGTAGGCCGTGTGAAGACAACTGGCTCCCCCTGCCATGTTTCCTGGAGAACCGACATGGTTTCTTCTAACCTTGCTCAAACCATGCTCCCAATGAAAATCCGCCAAACTTATTAAAAACCATTCCAAAATCTCCCAACCTCTACTCAACTCATCCCATACACTTTAAACACATAAAAAACAAAAAAAGGATACATTCCTCAAATTAGTGGTGCTACATCATGGGTCCGACCAGATAGACAATAGAATATTCTAGATAGTCATTGGGGTCTAGGTAGAATGCCTAGGCCTCATTGGAGACTAATAGCGATCTTGTAAACCTATAATAAATTTTGCAATCCCAACCTCTTCTTAGTGAGCTCCTGAAACTCCTCCAAACACCTAAATAGGGAAAAACTCTTAAAAATACCCCAAAATATTAAATTAAAAACTTATTAACCTTTAATTATATATGGGTATTATGTGTAAGAATCAATAATATTTCAAATTAGTTTGTTTAAATGATAAAATAATCAATACTTTTACCCAAAGCATCCATATACTCAAGTATAAAATCCTTCTCCCATCTCCCTTGACAAATCACTTCTTATTAACTTCTCAATACCTTATATCTACCCATACATCCTCTCCTAGGTATCTTATTTTCCGTAGGGATGTTTTTCTTTTACCAAACCCTAAGACGTCATCGATTTAGTAAAGAAACAAATATTCCATTGGGATGTAACCCTGATTCTTTTTATTTTTTTTCTTTTCATCTTATTTTTACTATATCAACAAATTTTACTTCTTCAACCTTCTAAAAAATTCCATATATAATTATATAACATATTAATATTATTATGATATAGGTATGAATATTTAAATATATTTATATTATATAGCCTATGTACCCCTCCTTTGACATGTGCAAATAATGGCAGCTTTCATTTACATATGTTGTCATTGTTAATGATTTACTTGTAATTGTGTACAGGGATAGTTAGTACAAATTCTTTAATATAAACGTGTTTTAATTTATTCTAAGATTATATAAATAATTTTCCAAAATGATAGATTACAAATAATCAAAATCATAAAATCAAAAAAATGGAATAATTTAAAATCAAACATCCCTACTAGCCATTCACACATCAAACAAAATAATGATAAATAAATTACAAAGATTATTAATGATTAAGAATGAAAAAAAGGCATATAATTATATTTTTATTCATGTTTTTATAAACATAATTTTTTAATAGGGGTGAAAATTTGATGAAATAAAATGAGAACTGATGTAAGGGATCTTTTCCTATATTTCAATTCTTTGAGAGATGTTTTATATTATGAGACAATTCAACATTATATGGTGTGAATAGTGACCTCTTCACTGATTCTATATTGAATAACTTTTTATTCATGGGATTTTTATGTTTATTTATACTATCTATATTCCTTTTCCATTACCTAAGTTGTAAGGGTTGTTTTTAACTTACATCATTTTTATTAATTTATATCCTTTAGTCTTTATCTTTATATTTATAAGTTTGTTTATTGCATTATATTATTATAATAATTTGTATTCTATATTTATTGTATATGTTTTATAAGTCTTCTGAACAATTAATCTCTATTTGGTTCACAATTCAACAAAAACATTTCTTATATGTGGACTCGACCTCATGTCTTCTTTATATATCAGAATCTTTTTCCCCTATTCATATATTCATTATATTAATTAAAAAATTATTTTATATATAAATAAATGATTTTGAAGGTTATTTTTGTAATATTTGAATTTATTTACCATGTTTTAAGAGGAATATTTTTAACGTTTTCTGCACAGGTGATTTTTTACATTTTTACAAAAGTTTAAAAAGAGTATCATTTTTAAGAATTTACCACATTAGAAAATATTCCCAATTTTATATCAATTATTAATTATAAATATTCCAATTCATGTTTTTATAATCTCTCAAATAAAATTATATAACAATTTTATTATGAATTTTTCATTTTCAAAAAATATTTTTGAAGAATAAATAAATGGATTTTATTCCACTATGTATATTTTTATCTTCCACTCTGAAATTAATATTTCAAATTTATATTATTTTCAAGTTTTAAATATTTATAATTATTTAAATTTAATGTTTTTAATTTCCTATTTTCATCCCTTGAAATGAATTTATGAAAGGGACATAGATTTTTTTTCTACAAGCATATTACAAAGTCATTTTGAAAATTATTTTTATAATTTTGCTAATATTTTCTACTCAAACTAAAAAAGGCCTATCCAATTTGGTGTTATGTTTCATGTATTAACCTCTAAATTTTCATATTAATTTATAATCTATAACAAACCTCTTTTATAATGGTTATGTTATCTATCACACTTCATATCTCTCTTAAATTATTGTATCATTCATGTCCATATTCATTAATTTCATGGATATATTCTATATCAGTTCTAATATTTATTTATTTAATTTTTGAATTTTAAAATATTTTTATACTAATTCTTCTATATTTTGTATGTTTGAAGGGTTCTTACTAAAAAATAAATTATATTTTTTTAAATAAAAAAATTAACAATTTGTATACTTGTTATTTTCATATTGATGCTTATTGATTACTATTGTTTGTTGGAAGTGTATTATATTTATTACTCATTCCTTCATATTATGAAGTCATTACAGTTTATTAGTTATTTTGGGGCTAAAATTATAAATCCCCTTGATCCATCGGTACGTCTCATTAAACAAACTAGCTTGGGTATTTGGTATAAACATTACATGTTTAATTATAATTTCTTAGCATAAGTCATTGAGGGTTTGTCTATTATTTATGAAATTATACATAACATCAATATGAAATAATTCATTATTATCCAAGTGATTATTTACATTTTTATGTTAGCCTTGAATTTGTTACATTTTTGTAATATCAGTTATGTTTATTTTTTTTATTTTTTATTCCCACCATATTAAATGGCCTGTTCATTTTATGATAGCTTTTGTTGTACGCTACCACTTGGTATTTTTTTCTCACTCATCTTATATTTTCATTTTACCTTGGTTGTGAATAATATTATATAGTATTATATATAAAAATGGGATTCAAGTTGGAGAATTTATTTGGAGATTTTGAAGATTTGTTATAAAATAATTAATCCTTGGTTTAGTGGGAAAACTCTCATTGGATGGGAAAAATATAAATCTTTTTGTTAAGGATATTTTTAACACTCTAAAACTCTAATCCTAAAAGGTATTGGGTATATAAGTTCCATAATATATTAAAATGATATTTTAATTATGGAATGTAAATTTTGGTTCACTTCATTAAATTTAAAAAATTGTATGTAAAGAATATGTTTTTAGCCAAAGATCAAAGGATATGTATCTGGGGAAATACATTGTATTATTTTAAACAAATAAACCTTATTTTTTCATTTCTTATAATTAGGGCTATTCATCATATAATTTCCATCCCGAAGAGTCCATTTTTTCTCTACTATTGTTTAAGAGGAGGCACAAGGCTTCAAAATTAGAGCTGGCGTTGTATTTATTTTGAGTGTGATGATCACAATCTCCACTCGACATTGTTTCATACCTTATGAGGAAAATGTTGACTGAGACATATCTTTTTAATATGAAATGGAATCCTCCAAGAACTATTATATGGTTTCATATTCCTAAAACCCTCCTAGAAATTTCAAGATAATAATGGGGATTTTTAACTCATGTTGGAGATTTTTTATGCTTGTATGTTATAGATTCTCTTTTAGGAGCTAATTTTTTTTAAATATGTATGTCCTTTAAATATCGTTATAATGTTTAAAACTATCACATTTTTACATTTTTAGAAATTTTATAGTTCTAGAATATTCTTCTTCCTCATCATGAAGTTGAGTCAGTTGAGGAAAATTCATTGGAAATATTATTAGTTTTTGAAAGAATCATTTTATAGATTATTATAACAAAAAAATGGGGGTCATTAAATGGTATACACAAAACATATTAGTTTCTATGTCTCCTACTACTCTAGGTTTCCCATAATATGGCCACATTTGGAAAAAAAAATACATGATATATTTGATTGGATTGATCATGATATTAAATATTAGGATGGTAGAATTTCCGAATTATGGTAGAGGATGATTCAAGTCCACCCAATCAAAATATGAATTTCTCTATAGTAGTATTATCATGTGTAATCCCATCCTGGATTTATCTAAATTTTAAGGGACTAAATGGAGTCAAGTATCTTCAAGGGTGTTATTTCATAGGGAAACACCTTATTCAATGTAGTGGGAGAATCCAGAAATTTTTTTGTTTCATTATCTTACATTTTATATCCATCCCAAATCATACTGGGTTAGCTTTCTTAAAATAACAACATTTTTTCCCTAGGGAAGGAAATTATTGGAAGTCTACGCCGATTGGGATTAGATATTCTAGTTGTCTGGACATCATCTTGGTCAATTTTTTTGAAATTTCTCTTTTTGAATAATAAATTTCTTCTCATTTAGGGTCATTTACTAGGGGATAGATATTGGCCTCAGTGCTTGAGGTGCACCCAGCTAGAATATTTCCCCTAAGTATTTTGGCATTTTTTTTTCTCATATTTTAAAACATAAATTAATTTTGGTAACATTTCTATTCAATGTAAAGGGGATCAAATTATATATGTGGTAGTTGAGATATGAATGTATTTATAGATTTCCTATTATATGTTGTTAAAACTCTCCGAGTAAGTGGTATTTGTATATTTTCAGGATCTCCCATATCATGGGTATACATCTAATGCAAGATGTTCATGTCATTTATTTTTGTTTTGGAGTTACCAAGTTTCTAATGGATGCCTCATCATAATATACATTTATTTTAGGGCAATGTTCCATATAAAATATAGGGTTGATTTTATTGAAATTCACTTATTTGAATCATGTAATAGGTTTCATATCCTTAACCATATTACATTAGTAACAAAAAACATTCATCCATTGAATATATAGAGAGTGAAAGATCATAATAATATTGATATAAGATTTTTTTATTGATTGATTTGAATTATATCCCTTGAGAGTATTTTTTTCAATCTTCTCAATGGAACCATGGAATTAGTTTAAGGAATAAAATCTTGAGAGTTTTCCTAACAAAATTCAATTAATATTCTCATGATGTATTACATGAATCGTAAATGAATATAAACTAAAAATAAATATCCAATGACGTTTCTCCCAACCTATAAACTGCCAACTTATTTAGAGGATGGGGAGGTAAAAATGAACTCATCTTTATGGTATGGGGTGGATTTTACTCTTTCACTTTTAAATAATTTCTCGACAATATATTTGATGATTTTAGAAGGTGTAAGTAGCTGAAAAAACCCCCAGGACCTATAGGTCAGGGTTTCTCCTATATTATCTTTGGAGATTATTATGTATCATTTTTAGCCTTTTGGGATTCCATCCGAGAATAAGATGGATGAAATTCTTTTTTGGGGAGATATATTCTCACCAACTAAGGTCATTATATGATTATAGCATTTTTTCCTTGAATGGGTGGAATTCTTGATCTTTTTTCTAGACTCATACATAATTCTATCAATATATTACTCCACCTACATACATAGATTATGATATTGGGTAATTATGGGACTTAATTGGATTAAAAAATATAATATATTGACCTGAGACTTGATACATTTTAAAAAAATGATATTATGATCTGCTTTAGTCAATTAATGTTGTTGACCCATGAGAAGAGTGAAGTGAAAAGATTTATATTCCACCCACCCGCTGATACAAACATTAGGTAGAATGTTAGTGACTATCTAGAATATTTTTTATATACATCTAAGGTATACAAGTTGGAGACCCACATTATTTACAGATATTGGGATTAAAGTCCACTTAAAATGAAACCCAATCAACTTGGAGGAAAATCATTGTTATAATCTTGATATGTTTTCCATACTCCACATAAAATAAGTATCTAGTCATGATTTGGAATAAACTCTACCAAAAGTTCTGACAATAAAGGTATTAATTCCTCTTTTAATGAATCTAGAATTTCATACTTATTAGTTTCAATGGTGTCCCATCCCAAGAAATCATGTAGACAGTGTATAATACCATTACATTGGAATGATTATAAAGAATAAAATAATAAAGGACTGAATAGTTTAATCTTCTTGGTAAACTAGATATATTCATGAGTATTTTATCACAAATCAATACATTAATTAAAATATTTTTTTTCTTTCTATGATAACATTATTCCGAATTAGAATATCCTTGAATATATTTTTTATTATAATTATTGGATTCATAGGGAATGGAAACAAAATAAGTGTGATCTCAAATGCTCAGTAAGGTTTAAGTATAGTAGAATAAATAATGAATCAATGAGAATAATCCTTATGGTATGTTAAATAACTTAATACACATGCCATGTAATCAATGAATTGGGAATAAATTACATAAACAATATGGAAAGATAAAAAAATTAAAACATGTCATTTAAATAACTAGATATGGTGTAATCAATACGGAGAGGTAAAAAATTGAACTAACATTCATTTTAATCAGGAAACTAAAAATGAAATGTATCTATTGAATTGGTCATAGTGAAAAGATCATGCATAATAAATACTAAATAAAAATGAATTAAATGATTACTTATTGGATTTCATGTCTGAGGCATATCGAAAACTCAACTGTTAAGATCTATCATCCATCCTATATAAAACTAAACATAGAAACAAATTTAATTTTCACAACTAAGTTGTCTCGTAAGATACTATTGATGCATTGAGGTGTGTTATATAGTCTGGGAACCACCCATCACTGCATGTCCAAATAATTTCTCTTACTCAGTAATAGATTAAATTAATAAAAAATATTCTTTATGAAATACTCTTATTGAATAAAGAATGAAAGTTTATCAATATTTCCACAGATAATAAAATAACTATAAAATTAATCACTGTATGTGAAAATGGTATGTGGTTTTGAATATTAATATATCCATGATAAATGATATGGATAATTAGGTGAAATTAAATTTCTAATGGTCATAAGAAGTTGAATATTTCAAGGGGAGTGACAAAGGAATGAAGGATGTGAATTCAATACTATCCACAGATAAATAAATAAAAAATCATATAAAGGATATATAAGTTTTTTAACAATTCAAAATACCCATGTGGAGTAAAAAAGGGTTATTTCAGTGATGAATGGAAATACTATAAAATTTCTTTTAAAAACCATCTTACGGAAAATATACCATTCTTTTTTAAAAATAGATTGAAAATGATTTTTTTTTAAAATAAATTTTTAAAAAATTATCTATAAATTAACTTTTCAAACATGAAAATGAATATTTAAAATAATTGATGAAGGTTAAATCAAAACATTTCATACAAGTTGAAAAGAACATTCCTTTTGCACTGTAAAAAGGGTAAAAATGCCTTGTTCAGAATGGGACCAGAAGATTCCAGTGAAATTTTTTGAGAAAAAAGTGGTAAAAATAAATTTAATAAATAATTATTTAATGGTTAAAAACATTCTTCATAACCTTTTTAGAAAAATTTGTTTTTAGAAGAAAACATGTTATCCTACTAAAGAGAAAAATAAAGACTAGTTTTATTCAAAAAAATTTATAAAACATTTTGAGTACCAAATAGTGAAAAATTGTACTATTAATTGAAAATATTGTGATTTAATATAAGAGAAAAAAATTAGATGTCTTATTAAATTATGACTGAATAATTTCTTCTAATAGAAATTCAAGTGTAAGAAATCCCAAACAAAATGAGATTTTGAAGTAAACCCTTAGAAAGACCATAACATTGATATAAGAATGGATAAATGAATATGTTATGTGTTTCAAATGTAAATAAACATATATATAGTTTAAATATAAAAATATATAGTAAAAATTTATTACACACACAATATTGGAATATAAGTAACAATGTGGAAGTAATATAACCCAAGTAAAGCGATCGGGTTATGAAGTTCTTTACCTCATGGTAAATTTTAATTTAGGTCCCCTTAGAATAAATAAATAAAATTAAAAATAAAAATAAAATGAGTATAAAATAATTTTTGAAATGATATATTTAAATGGTTAGTAGATACATCACATAAAATTAGTGAGTGTTGAATTTGACATTTATCTCACGGATGCAAAAATGTGAGATGAAAATACATTACCTGAAACTTTATTTCTAGTGAAAATTATTTAACTATATATATAAATAAATTAATCATGTAAAAAACTTTTAAAAACCAATAATTATATTTATAATATCATATATTAACATCCTATAGTAACCCAAGAAGATTCTTCCATGGGTTCTGAACCCCGGCCCCAAAATTATTTGAAAAAAATATAGTAAGGATACAACAGATTAAGGGGATGCTTACATGTATAGAACTACACCATAAACCAACACAAATGCACTCCACAGAGTTACCTCTTCCTAGACCGGCCATGTCCCCTGGATCCTCCCCTGTTATGACACCCTCTTCCCCTTTGCATGCCTTCATTCTCCATCCTATTCGAATCAGAACCCTCGTGAGAGGGATCCCTATCCTATCCAAGATCATTCTGATGTACAGTGGGGGTGGTCATGCATTTCATCCCCTTGAACTACATTAGTAACCTTCACTACAATGGGAGACTTCTCCTGCAATACATCCACTTGAGGGATATATTAAGCTCTAGGTACGCTTGAACACTACTTCCATTTCCTTTTCATAATTAAAAAATAAGTGATATATATATATATTATAATCCCTCTATCATATTTATATTATATATTTCAATTTTTTATTAAATCTCTCCTTTATACATTCTATGTATAGCGTGAATGAATCACATTATTTTGAGGAGGCGATGCTCCACACTTCCACAAATAAAGTTATCGTATTCCCACAGAATAAAAAGCATAAAATTATGTGTCATATAAAATTTCTATAATGATAAATAAATTAAAAATATAATATATATACATAATTTCTATCATAATTCTCATTCATGAGAGGTGGTAATGGAAAAAATGAACAATCTTCATTTCGTGAGGTGGTAGTCTGCCGTACCCATGAATAGTAAATTTGTTACCCATTAAATGGAAGTGTGTGTAAATGTATCTTGAACATTTACAATAAAAACATATGTGTATATTTAAGGTACTTAATTTTTTATATAATCATGTATTAATAATATTTTAGTGGTTAGATATAGAATTAAAATGAAAGTGATTGTTGAATAATGTTACCTCATTTCCATTGAACACCTTTTGGTTTTTAACAAAAGACTTCATTGGATGTATTTATTCCCAAGTATAGGTTTCTAGAATTAGGATACAGATGTAGGGGTATAATTTGATCAGCTTTTTTATGAGCCTAATGACTTGATAAGGGTGAATAATTGGGAGTGGTGAGTTCCTTTTTATATTGGAGGAGGAGTAGCATTCTTGTAAAAAATTTAAAAAGGAATTCTACCCAAGTTATTCCAATGTCAACTCACTAAAAAAATAGTTAAAATATGATAAAAGGTAGTATAGGGTAAAAATATAAATATATAATGGATTTTTGAAAAATTTCTACATTATTTTGGCCCTAATGTTTAATGTTAAGTACATTATTATGCTAATTTTTATCTTAATCACTATAATTAATTTTAATCACTCTCATTAATATTTTTAGTCACAAAATAATATGACATTATTATATATATTATATTATTATGATGCCAAATATTTAATCCATTTTTTTAAATTCCAATAACATATGTTGGAAAAAATTAATTTAAATTATATCCTGCAGACGAGATGACAAAGCATGTTTTTCAAGTAATGAGGTTAAAAAGATTAATATTTTTTATCCTATTTCAAATTTAAATGCATTAAAATGAAATAAATTATATTAATTTATATATAATTTATATAAGGTAAACATTAAAACCAATCAAAAATAAAATTTAACTATATAAATAAATTAGATGAAAAAATATTTTGAATTAGAATTCAGTATTTTTCTTTATTCATTAAAAAATGAAACACCATAAAAAATACCTTAAAATAAATTGAACCTATTTTTTATATTTTTATTTAAAAACTGAATATTATTTTTACAAATAAAATTTATCATATTTCCAAAAAAATGTTTAAAATAGGTTCACTATTAAAAGGCGGTAAAAGTGTCTTTAAAAATATAGGTTTTATGCGTGAAATTGAGTTTGTTCTCATCTTATGCATATAAATTCAATTGGATGAATATCAAAAATATTTTATTGAATATATAACATATATATTTCATTAATTTCATTCACTAATATTAATTAATTTAATTTATTATGCTAAGACACCATGTGAGCATAAAAACATTTGTATTCAATTATCTCTTATATACATTTATAATTAATTTGTAACCTATGAATTCATTTAATAATTTTATAAACCTTATATTTTCAAATTTTAGTTAATTATATTCATAAAAACTAATTTAATGGGTATTTTTTATCTTCTTATATTATATAATGATATTTTAATAATATATTTTTGTTGTTAAAACTCGGTGTTGTGTGTAATGCAGGTCATTCAAGAAACTCGTTGTTGAATGTAACGCATGCTATCTTAGCATTTCATGATTTTCTAGATAAATCATAGAATAATTTTTTTTAAATATTAAATATATTTTAGTGTTTAAGGATATTATATTCCTTTACATTCTTTGTGTGGAATATTATACACTCTATCAAATAAATGTTATTCTTTCAGAATTTTTGTGGGGTTACACTCTCCCCCACTTAATTATATTGGGTCCTCGTAAATTAAACTCTATCTCAGAAATATATCATTTAATATTTTTAAATCCCTTTGTTTAAATCCCACATCATGAAAATATTTAATAAATTATACTCTTGATAATATAGAATGAGAAGTACAAAGGTCTCATAAAATAACTTATAACTAGGTTTCTAAGTAGGATAACATTAGTGGAATGTGAAAAAATGTACTTGTAAGAAATGAATAAATAAATTTATGTAGTGTTTGAGTTCATGGATCACAAATAAGTTAATGATCAATAAAAATTTTATGGCATCAAATCCATAAATCTGTGATGATTAAAAAAATGGTTCAACAAAAATTACGGTATTGGGAAAACATTTTTTCAATTATTTTCATAATATTGAGTAATTATTTTACTTCCAATGAATATAAAGAAATATAATTACTTGTTATATTTAAATTTAAGGTTTAAAACTTTATATTTTTGATACTTTGATCAAATTATAATCCATCCATTACTCCATGAAATGGATATCCTAGAATGAACTTCTTTTATTGAATCATTAAAATATTCTTTTAACATATTATAATACACATAAAACAAGTCAATATATTTGTATATAACTATTTTCCAAAACTAATATGGTTAATACATTAATCTCTAAACCAAAAAACCACAATAGGTTCATCATTAATATTTTGTCACCAAATTATATAAATAAAAACAATTACACATTAATCATGACATTTTGTCAGAAAATGGTAGGTGTGAAACCCTTATCATCATTCATTCATGGGTTCAATCCCAGTGGCCTTTCTAAACATGATGGGTTTTCACCTGGTATAAAAGTTTTCCTTTTTTAAAACCAAATTAATATAACTTCTAAAATAAATATGATGGATATCTTGTAAATTTAATAATTAAATATCCTTTTGACTAAGGTTTTAAATAAAACCTCAATAGATAAAACATCATCTATTTTATATAATCATATGCCCTTCCATAGTCTATAATTTATTCATTATAAGAGAGAATTGATATATGCAATTTTTAGATTCCCTATATATAAGGAACAAATACAAATGGATCCTTTGGATGTGATTTATTTCCTTCTATCATATCATTTATTTTATCTTGTAAATTTCATGTTTTATGTCATTATTTCACACACATAAATCATTTCTATATTCCATTGAGACACATTCAGGGTTTTCTCCATCCACATTTATGGTAATATGTAAATCGATACCGTTTTTCTCTGTGGTCTCCACTACTCAAGCTCCTAGAGAACTCCATCCTTATCTTATTTGGTGAGTCTAGGAGTTGGTTAAGGTATATTTTGTTAATCATAGTTCATGAAACCTAATTAGTTATATAAATTATATATTTCCCTCCTATAAACATTTTTTTCAGTTTCTCGTTATCAACACCTTTTCCTTCATATTCATTGTTAACATAACCCTTTCAGGTTTCATCCATTGACAAAAACTAAAAATAATAGTGTGAGAAAAATATTACCATAGTGGAAACCAATATAATCATTTGTATAGTGTCTAAATCTTGACATATTAATTTATATCTAAGACACCTCATGTTTAAATCAGTTCATTCATTGTCATTGTCTATTCAAATCCATGATAATGGTTTGTAAATAAAATTTTAATTATCCTAAGAGTATTCACAAAGGGTTTTAAACCAGTTCAGCAGTAAGGTTCATTATCATATACAGGGTTATGCTTGAGTATGGCCTAACACACCATTTGAATATTTTTACCACCTATGTACATCTATTATATAATTACATCAACTTTTAGTACCCATACAAGGATTTAATACTAATAATATCACATAATCTCTATCTAACAAAAACATTAGGATGTTATTATATACTTATCATCGAATTATATATTATAGTTATGTTCTCTAGTATATGGTTTCCTAAATCTAGTTCTCATGGTTTCTACGAAAATTACTCTAATACCAACTATAGCAACCCGACCATAGAAATCCCTTGGTCCCTATCTACTTCCCCTACAATAGCATGATTATAAGGAATCAAATCCCGACAGATTAAATGTTTTAGTAGTATTGGTAAACCAGATACATACATGAGTCTTTTTTTATAAATTTATATACTAATTATAACATTTTTTTATTTAGAGGATAACAGTATTCCCACATAGCATATCCTTGCATATGTTTCTTAGTACACTTCTTGGATTCTATGGAAAAGGAAAAAAATAAGGGGGAGCTTAAAAGCTTAGTAAAGGATAAGTACAACAAAAGAAGTAATGAATCAATGGGGATAGTCATTATGGTATGGTAAATAACTGAACAAACATTCCATTTAATAAATAAACTAGTAATAATGTTCACAAACAATACATAAAGGGAAATAGGTGATAACAGAAGCCTTTAAAATAACTATATAAGTCAAAATCAATATGACATGTTAAGAAACTGAAAACACATTATATTTAATCAATAATGATAAAATGAAATGCATCCATAGAATTTTTCATAGTGAAATTATCATGGATAATAAATCCTAAATCCCAATGAAGACAATGATTATTTATTGAACACCATGTATGAGAAACAAGAAAACCTATAATGTCAAGATATATACTCCAAACCATTTATAACTATATGTATAATCCTATTCAATTTTTGCAACTAAATTTTCATAGGAGAACCTGTCGATGCATCGATGTGCTATATAAATTTCAGGACCAAACCATCACTTCATTTCCAAATCATTCCTCATATTGAGAAGTGAAATTTATTAATAAATAATATTCCTTATCAGATATCTATATTGAATAAATAATATTGATTTAGCAATATTTCCCTAGATAATTAAATAATTATCAAATTAAAAATTGTATTTAAAAATGGTATATGTTTTTGGAAATGAATGTATCCATGATAAATTATATGTATAATAATAGGAAATTCAATGTCCAATGACCCTAAAAGATATAAAATTTGAAGTGGAATAAAAAATGAATCAAGGAAGTAAATTTCAAATATTATCCAGGGATAAATCAACCATAAACCATAAAGAGTAATAATAAGTGTAGTATCAATAAAACATATCCTACATGGAGTAAAAATAAAGGGGTTTTATCCTTGGATAATTTAAATACTATAAAATAACGTTTAAAAAACATTCTTAAGGAAAATATCCTTTTCTTTTTAAAAAATATTTTTCAAATATTTTTCATTGAAAATTGCCTGTGAAAACATTTTCTTTAAAAAGAAACATTTTAAAAATTTATTGTATTATTCAATGCAATTATGGAATCTAAATCTATATGTTTCATACATAGTAAAAATAGCATTCCTTTTAAATAGTAAAATGGTTAGAAAAATTCCTTGTTTGTAAAGAGAAAAAAAGTATCATTTGAAAACAATTGTAAATGAAAAGGGGGTAAAATATATTTAATTAATCATATTTAAATGTTAAATAACATTTTAGCACCTTTTTAGAGAAATTGGGTTTTTTTAATAAAATTGGTTTTCCAACTAATGAGAGAAATGAAGTTCGATTTTATTAAAAACATTTTTAAAAAAATCAGTTCCAAAGAGTATAAAACGGTACTATTGCTTGAATATTTATTGAATAACTAGATGATAATAAAATTAAAGGGTTTCTAAAACAATTTTTGAATAATTTTCTCTAATGGAAATTCATGTGTAAATAATCCCAAACAAAATAAGATTGTGAATTAAACCATTGAAAACACAATAACATTGATGTGAGATTAAATAAATGAAATGATTATGTGTTTAAAATTAAAATTAAAATAAAACAAGTGGAAATAGTAAAAAATATATTAGTGTATTATTAAACACATAATACAACAATATTATTGAAAATGAGTAAGTAATATAAGCCTATGAAAAGGGATCAGGTTATGAAACTCTATACCCTATGGTGACTTGTTTCAAATCCCATTAGAATAAATAATTAAAATTGAAATTCAAAATACCATGAAGATAAAATAATTCATGATATAATATATCAAAATGGATTGTTGGTACACCACACAAAAAAAGTGAGTTGTGAATATAACATTTATCTCAAAGATATAAAAAGTGAGATTAAAATACCTTAACATGAATTTACTTTCGAGTGAACATTATTTAATAAATTTGATAATGGTTTTAAGAGATTAAATAACTTATAAAAGAACCATAATCATACTTATAATATCATATATTAATTTCTTATAATATCTTGTTAACCTTTTGTTAATAATCTTTAATTATTTTCACTATTACAAGTGTTAATTTCCTATTTTGTCGAGTATAATTTAACATGTTATTTTTTACTATTACACAAATCAAGATTTCATATTATAAATAAATTAAACCATGATATGAATTTTATATTTATTCATTTTATATATATTTATATTAACACATAATATTTGGATATTGGAAATTAAATTTACCGTTCATCGAGATAGTATGTCATATGTATGTAAGAACACTACTTCCATTTACTTATTGTATTTAATAAAATTAAGTGATATATATTTATATATATTTATATTATAATTAAATGATCATATTTATATCATATATGTAACATGATATTATTAAACCCATCCTTTATACATTCCATGTATACCATGAATGAATCACATCATTTTGAGGGGGCGGTAGTCCACACTTCAATAAACGTTGTTATCGTATTCCCAAAGAATGGAAATTATAATGGTTTGTTGTATAAATAATTTTTAGAGGAAAAAATATTATAAATATAAAATATAAAGATATATTTTTAAAAATTTCCACCAATGAAATATGGTAATGTAAAACCAAACAATAATTTTTTCGTGAGGCAGTAGTCCATTTTACACATGAATGGTATATTTATCACCCATTAGATTAAATTGTGTGTCGTTGTAGGTAAAATCCTTAAAATAAAAACACATAAGTATATTTAGTATACTTAGGATATTATATAATCATTTAATAAGAATATTTTTTGGGTTGGAGATGGAAATAAAATGAAAGTTGTTGTTGAACAATGTTACCTTGTTTTCAAGTAATTTCTTTTGGTTTATACCAAAAGACTTCTTTGGTAGGATTTATGCCCAAGGTGGTGATTCTACTATGAGGGATGAAATTTTGTGAGATTATTTTAGTATATTTTATATTATCCAAAGGTATTTATAGGATTGAATATGGGGGATGGGTGAGTGCCTTTTTATAGTGGATGAGCAGTGCAATTATGGTAAATTTTTTAAAAGGGAATTCCGCCCCTATTTTTCTGATTTAATGTGGAAAAAATAATGATCCAAATAAAATAAAAAAGAGTATAGGGTTGAAATATGAACATAAAATAGATTTTTGAGAAGTTTATAGGTCATTTCGTCCCATAAGATTAGGGTTTTGGCCCCTGTTAAGCTAATTTTCCTCTTAATCTCTATAATTAATTATAATCACTTTTACAATTTTTTTGGAAAAAACTAGTTAAACAAAATTATAAATTATAAATTTTTATGATTAAAAATATCGAATCTATTTTTCAAAATTCCAATAACAAAATTGGTGGAAATTAATTTTAAATTTAATCCCTCGGACGGGATGACAAAGCCAGTTTTTAAAGTAAAATTGTTCAAAAGTTTGAGATATTTTTATATACAATTTAAAAAAAAAATTGTCTCCAATGACATAAATTGGATTAATATATGTAAAATTAATCTATATAAACTTTAAAATAAATAAAAAAAATAATTTAATCTTATAAATAAATTATATGAAGAAGAAGTTTTGAATTAAAATTCATTATTTTTCACTATTCATTAAAAAGTGAAATCACACATTAAAATGACAAAAAATCACCCTGACCAAATTTTTATGTTTATATTTCAAAAATGAAATTTATTTTGACATTTAAATTTTATAAAAGTTCCAAAAATTGGATTCAAAATAGGGTCTCTAATAAAATGTGGAAAACGTTTCTATAAATATATTGGTTTTTATGCATGGAATTAGGTTTGTTCTCATATTATTCCTATAAAATAAATTTTATGAATATAAAAAATATATTTTATTTAATATATAACATATATATTTTATTAATAAATTTCATTAATAGTAATTAATTTAAATTATAAGGATAGGACACCTTTTTTAGCATAAAATCATTTATAATTAATTAGTTTTCATATTCATATCTAATTAATTGGTAACCAATGAATTCATTTTATATTTTTCTAAACCATATATTTTCATAAGTTAGTTATTAATATTCATAAATTCTAATTTATTGGATATGTTATATCGTATTATATTAAATAATAACATTTTAATAATATATTGTTGTAAGGTAAAAATTGATCTTACCTGTAACACAATCCACAAAAGAAACTCATTATTGTATGTAAAGAAATCTAAATCAACATTACATGAGTTTAAATCTATATCATATATTGAATTTGTTTAAAATATTAATTTTATTTTAATGTCTTCTGATAATATATTAATTTACATGCTCAATGTTTCATGTAATACAAACGATCGAATACAAGTTACTCTTTCATAATTTCTTGGGGATTATAATCTCTATGGGATAGAATATTTAAATCATTCTATTATATATAAAAAAATTCCACAGGACCATAGTGTTTTATTCATCTTTCATGGGGATTTATACAGACACTTTTGATAATAAAAGTAATTTGTTTGATGATTTTTCAAGTGGAATAGAGTTATTAAAAATTTACTTAGTTACATCAAAGGTTTTTTTGTCAAGAGAGGCATGAATAATGATCATTTTCTTGCATTACCTCTAATCATTGGTCATAAAAAAATTTAGTTGTGATATAATGATTTATATAGGTAACCTAGGTTTAGAAAGTTCCCCTTGGTATGATGGAATCTTTATATAATATTCAACATAGGGATAACCTTCATACGTAATTGATAATTCATTACAAGGAGTGCCTTTATAAAAAAACTATGTGGGGGACCTGCATTGTTAATTATTGTTTCAATAACATGGGAAGGGAATTTATTCTATCTTAATGTTCTATCATGGGGACGAATCATGTAACAAAAAGACTAAGAATTACCTATAGGGTTTTTAGATTGTTTTTCATGTGTTGGACCTCCGTGATTACCAATTTTTAGGTTTCCTTAACGAACAGGATCTTCATGTCCGTTTTTTTCTTTTTTAGAAAAAAATATCTCTAAAACAAGCTCTATAAAGAACCTATATAGTTACAGGTTTGGCTTCAATTGGTAATACCTCCTTGGTTATCAATTATGGATGAGTTTTCAAGGGGAGTACCTCATTTCATATTGATCATCATGTTTTGGAATGGACCTATATGATTTGAATCATAAAGAAAACCTTCATGACTGATATTCATATTATTATGTGGAGGACCTCTATGGTGGGTACTCTAGGGATGACCTATGTGGTTTTTGATTACCAAACTATGAGTATGAAATCTACAGACATAACTACCTTCTCCCATTGATTAATAGATAGTTGAACCTTAGGCCAGTATTGGTATATGTTAAAGTGCCTCAAATACATCAGTATCCATAGGGGTAGCTACATTTTTCTAGATTTTATATTACCATTGTTGATGCATCCTTCTAGATTCATTGGGATCGACAATCAGGGATAGAACATTGAATATATTTGGGGTCACATTATGTGGGAACTAACTCTAATTAGTGGTATGCCTCCTAGTTGGGTCCTTCATTCTTATCCGAATATGCCAAAAATATTCTTGGATATGTATAGGAATAGAGATTTCATCCTTCTCATAGGTTTCTCTTAGAATATGCCAATATGTTTATTATGATTCAATGATAATAGGGATATAATAAAAATATGTTGAAAATCTATTTGTTTTTTTATTGGACCAAGGATATGACAATAATTCATTGTTTCTATATCCATCAACCCCTAATGGTATCTTCTCTTTGTAGTGATATCCTAAGAATATTTCAGAGGGGTTATGGTTCTACAACACGGCTCATAATAATGTTTGTTGGGAGCCATCCAATTCGAATCCCAAGTAGTTTGAGGGATGTAGTAGACTTCTTCTACACCTCCCTAAGGTTACAAAGTTATGTTTTGTTACACTTCAGAGATAGGTTCCTGAAACATTTGGATATAGCCATAGGGGCCACTTATTTCGTTGTGGTCCATCATTGGTAAGATATCCTATGGGGTTTATCACCTAGAATATTTAACAATTTTTCTCCTTAGTTGGTATGGAGAAATAGATCTAATACACTCATTGTAGGGTTTTTAAAAACAGGTGTTGGGTGATTGAAATCATATGTAAATACATTAGTGTTATGACCTTTATTTCAGCTTAGGCATATGTCCATAAAATATCTTTTTGGTCTGTAATAGATTGAGGTGTGTTAAAATTATCACCAGACTGTCCAGGAAAATTAAATTATGACACTACTTATAGTGAAACCATTTGAATGTTTTAGGAGATACTATAGAGGAACAAACCGCAAAAAAGATACCCACTAATAAATAACTATAAGAAAAAGTGTGTGGTTAGTCAATAATTTTCTATGGTACAGGATTTAGTGATAGTTTCTCCAGTTTCTTTATGATTCACCCTCCACACACGTATTTTTTAAAGAGATGAAAAATATACTATATGTTATATAGTTTAAATTCATGCTATTAAGACCACTACATGGAACGAAACTATCAATATTTGATGTTGGAATTATTCATGAGTTACCCTTTCTATTTCATCCTATTTTTTGTGGATAAATGGTAAAAGCTATGGTGATTTCATACACCTGATAGGGGGTTCTTATATGCATGGATTATTTATGGGGGAAAATATGTTATTATTAATTAGGTAATGTTAAAAAGTTTATCTTGGTGTATGGACCACATTCTACCATTTATCTATTGTTTAATATATACGGAACAAGGGTTAGGCTCATGTATAATATTTTCCAATAGGGATGGTCTAGTAATTACACCAACGTAGAGGCCCATTATGAACATCCAGCTTCTATAATTTTATAAATATATGGGGGTAGTATTGGGATCGTGGGTGGTATAGCCCATTGAGTATGGGGTTAGAGATACACTTGGTTTGAGCCCCATATATAGACATCCAACTGTTTTTTTGTTAAATCGTAAAAGGAGGAGGATTGGGCTCATGGGTGATATAAACCAATGAGAATTGGTTGGGAATTATACGTGATTAGAGGTTCATATATAGATGAATGCCTCATATATATTGGTAAGTAGATGAGTAAGGATCACTATGATCATATGTTATTTGGACTAATTATGATGGTTTTTGACATACATCGAGTTAGACCCCATGTATGATTCTCTGGATCATTTAGTGGACCCAGAAATCTTGACTGGATGATTAAAATCAATGGAATTATCCTTGGGTGGCCTAGAAAATTATCTAGATCCGGTAAGTTAATTATTTTCCTAATGATATGGAACATAATTAGCATATAATTTCATTAGTGTTAAATCACTTAGAAACTTATTGGTTATTGATAAAAAAATCAAGGTTTCTTTCTCATTGGATTTATGTTACCCATTATCAAATAAATACATGATTTAAGGAGATAATACTAGTGTGTACAAACCATTCATGTTACTCAGGATACTGGGAAAAGTATCTCCTTGTTATGGGATCTTAGGAAATGTTTCACCCTTGTATGTAGTCATGGGTGATTGGTTTCCCTGGTACAACTCTTGGGTGATTTATCTCCATAGTATAGCTACTTGGGTGAAGTGTTTCCCTACTATGAGGGCCTAGGTAAAATTTTCCCTTAGTATGGAGGCCTTCACGGTGAATCAGGATCTCGGTACCCTAATATAGGATATCTAGGCTTATTAGGGAAAGTATAACCCTATTATGGTCCTTCCTAGATGGGTTCTTTTTCCCTAGTCTAGGATGACTGTAGGGGAAGTGTTTTCTTGTGAAGTTTTAAATAATAAAAACATTGGATGGTGTATCTAAACTATGTTCTAATTATTTTCCTCATGTTTTGACATATATATTAACATTAAAGAGAAAAGGGATTTTGGGGTGCATTTGAATGTGTATTATCATCCAAAATTCTGATCATACATCCTAGGGATCACCACTTATTCACCCTTTTTTCAAATAGGTGACATGAGTGTTAGAGTTTTTTCCCTAAAACTAACTATTTTGAACTTAAAATTACATATATATTCAATGACATGAATTTTAAAAAACATCTCATAACATGACTGGTTTTATTATATATAACATTAATGTGATAATTTCATTACAGTATCTATCTCATTGAAATTTCATGGAAGTTCCACACAATGATGAGAACCTTGAAGTTTTTAGAAAATATTCTTAAATATAAATTCTATGTTTAGATGACATCTATTGAAAGGAAACAATTTATTTTTTTTAATTAAATTATTGTATCATAATATATTGAGATTTCTTCTCATTAATTTCACACTTTGTAATCTTCAAGAGAAAAGGTTATTAGAATAGACCCACCAATAATAATTCCACATGTTTTATATGAAATTTCACATTTATATATATGGTTATGTGTATTGATTTGTATACTTTCTATTGTTATTAATTTATATCATGTACATGTAATTTCATAAATTAATGAAAATTGTGATGAAATAATATCATGGAATGGTGTGATGCATTGGGTACATCATAAGTGATATAAAATTAATAAATAAGTCAAGAGAGTATTTATATCATCCACTTTGACGTAATTATATATCCTAGGGCCTTTGATTCAAATGAAACTATCTAATTAAGTTAATGGTTATGGTATTTTATCGATTAGTCAATTTCAAAAATTTAAAAAAATCAGGTTTATAGATTATTGATATGAGAATGAAACCTTCATAATGATATGTTGAGACAAATGGATTATATTACATAGTGAGTATCCATATGAGCTTTATATTTTTGTAATGTTGGTGAATTCATCTATAGGTTCTTTTGAGTGTTCCTAGATGTCGATGTTGTACATAATCCCATTCAACTAATTCCACTGAGAAATAGGCCTATAGGGTCACAAACTAAGTGTATCCATAACCATAATTAAATTACATTTCAACTTAATACTAGAACATCTATTATTCTCAAGGGACATGGAATAATAATTATTTAGGTTATGTTGATTTAATAATTATTTATTGACTGAAAAATATTGTATGATCTAGGGTTTCATATGAGGTATGGATTATTTTAAAATTCGGTTAAACCATTGATGTAACTTAATTTTTGTCTTAGACCCTGAATTTGATCCTTTAGGCTAGTTGGTACATTTTTTGTAAAGAAGAAATATGGGGGATAATGTTTTGTGTTAGGCCAACTACATGTTTTGTATATAGAATACACAGTGGGTATTCAATACACGGTATGTATGAGGTTTTCTAGACCATTTTCACAGAAGGTAATTGTTTTTACCTTAAGGGGGAAACCCAAACATTACATGGTTTGTAAATATTATATGTTTTGTAAATTATCAAGGTCATATTTTTAAAAGAAGTTTGGGCCTCTAATTTTTTACAGAATACTTCACCCCTCTTTTATAACATTCAAAGATCCACTAGAGGAGCTTCATCAAACCTAAGTTAGGCTATGGTGTTGTATCATTATCTAACCTATGATTCATTTTCCATCGGTCTCATTTTAAATTCTCTAGGAATTCTATATTCCTATTTCACATATCTCTATTTTCATTACTATCGACGATGCTATTTTAGTGCAGGCACATATGCCATATTTTTAGGGTGTTCATCCATACTACATTTTTTTTGATCTGGATAGAATCAGAGGCTGAGAACATATGAGTATTCGTCCACCAAGATGAGGTATGTGGTCTATACCTTTTACCTAAAAGTATATATATTTATAGAATATTTTTATTATTCCACATGTCATACATTTCGGGTGATGTTTCCTAAATTTATTAAACCAAGGGTTAATAGATATAAACATGTTTAGACATTCCACTGACACATTTTTTAAATGTTGTGGGTTTTTTACGTCTTTATAAACCACCCATAGGGTGGTTTATAAACATTTATTGGTTTTTCCATCCTATTCTTATGATGATATCTCCTTGTGTAATTTAAAATTTTAATAATTTATTAAAGTGAATCATTAAAGGTTTCAAACACTTTAAATTACCTTGTAAATTACATTTGAATTGTATGAAATGGATAAACCATTTATTTTTATATGAGCATGAGGGTATTAGTGAAATTATTAAATGAACTATTAATGAACAGTTGAATTATTCTTTTAGGATGCCATGGAAATTTCTAATCATTATATATGATGACCATATTTGGATTCCATGGACATTTTGACTCAATGGATCATGCTTACATGGATTCTTTGGAAATTTATACTCCCTAAATCCTATGGAATATTATTTTAGGATTCCATTAACATTCCTACTCTTTGTTTATTTTTGAATTGACATGTTAGTATGCCTTATAAATTTCAAAAATGGGGATCTTGGTTTCATGACTCATTAGAATCCCTTAGAAATTTCTACTTCTTTGATCATAGTTACATGGATTACATGGAGGCCAAGGTAATTTATACTCCAAGGATCTATTTTTATTAGTTTATATGAAATACTAGTATTACATTGACATTTATAATCCTTTGATCCAATGATCCCATTATGATTTTTTTAGAGATTTCTACTCCTTATATCATGTTAACCTATTTTGCGTTGTGTACTTGGTTTCCTTAAACAAAACAAGTCCTTGAACCATGGACCATGTATTCCTACCAAATAATTACATGGAATATGCCTATGTTCATACATAATACTCTTAATAGATAGCTCTTAAGATTCTATTTCTTGATCACATTTATACGTGATTGACTTGATCAAATCACTTATAATATTATTACTTTTACACCTCTTATATTTTCACACTACATAATCATATATGAATAGATTAGACATTTTATAGACACCATTGATGGTGTACTACCGATTGTCATATCACACCTTGCATGGGCCTCTATTTTTAACCAAGATAGACTTCATGGATGTAGGTAGGTATAGGGGAAATCACATGCTTGCAGGTGATTGATTGATTTGTGCATAGGAGCTGGGGAGCATTGGACTGGGCTATGGTCTCATGATGCTATCTGGGAATATTTATTTTCATATTTTGTAATTTTAATAAATTAATTATACTTTGTACTTGTTTCCAAATATAACTTATTTTTTTATAGCATTCTATGATCATCATTGTATATGACACTACTAGATGAGACTACTTGGTTATTTATATTATAGAAGATTATTCTTCATATGTTTAGTTTTTTTATGCTTCTTATATTGATCATTATGATTAAACAATTTTTTTACACTCTGAAAATGAGGGTATAGTATCCCCACCATTCCAAAATAATCTCTCATATCTATTTGGAAGCCTCTACCAAATGGGGAGGCACTCTTGAGTCCATGTGGAAAACCAGGTTCAGTTACGGTTGACAAAATTGAGTCTGGTACATTACAAAGTGGTATGAGATGATTTTTTCCCTTTTATTTTCTTTAATTTGATATATTTTATTGTAGGAAGGAGAAATAGTATGTGTTAGAATTTGGTAATGAGTTCTTCCTAGTATGATCTAATCCATGTATTCGAAAAATCCAAATTGACTATTATGGGACATATTTTTTTGGGTTATTCTTATTATAGTTTCCATGATTTCACTATTAGGTGATTCACATGATGTTTTATATTTTTTCAGATTATATATTTATATCTGTCTCCTAATATGGAAAGGAAATGTTACACCATTCATCAATATAATAACTTTAGTATTTATATTCCACGTATTATTCCAAGTCACATTTACTTACTACATGCATTTGTTGCAATCTGGTTTGGTTCCTCTACTAATTTTTCTGTGAAATTGTGTAAAAATTTCATAGAGGGACATGATAAATAAATGGTTGGGATTAAAGGGATGACACACATAAATTTAAGAGGTGTATGGGCCCTTATAAATTAGAGTTCGTGATCCATGTAGTTCAAAATTTTAAAGAGTGTTGTAATAAAAATGAGAAAGAATTTAAATGAAATTTAATTATAAAGTGAAATGGTTTTTGTTAAATGGGAATCTCAATATAAATTTAAGGTTTTTATTGTATAAATTTCAATTATCAGTCTATATATCGTGATATTAAACTTTTAGAAGAGTACATGGACAAGGCCCGACCTTAGTGGTGGGAATTATGCAGTATCTCTTGTATTCTTATGATCGATATATCACCAAGACATGGCTTTAAGAGTGGTAGTAGGGGTGTATATTTTGTTTAATAAGTCTTATACATGTCCTTCATGTATATATGTTATATTTTTATTATTAAAAATTGAATTTGGTGTATATTTTGGAATTTATAGAATTATTAAACTATGATGGCCTCCAGTCATGCATTGGGAGGATGGATATGATCATGACCTAGAGGTGGTGGGATCTGGGCCACCTATAGAACCTCCAATATCACCTATTGAGGAACCATCTGTTATTTATGGTATTGGTGCTAAGGCCTTATTTCAAGATGGATTTTTACAAATTTTTCACACCATTCACGGAGTACTTCTACCTACCCCAATAATTGCAGATATGAAGTATGTGTTTTAGTAGTAGAATCTGCCCACATTTTTTAGGGATGGTAGACCACATTATATAGATTCATAGAAAGAGTTCATGCTATTCATTTTTGAGATCTCAAGACACCTCTTGAGATGAGGGTGAATCTATCTACATATATTCTTTAAGATTCCCCCACGATATTCTGGGATGAGATTAATCACATGGATCATCATTGAGATATGTATTAGATGGATTTCTAAAAATCCTTCTATGATTATTTATATCCCTTGTCATTGAGGGCCTATAGAGCCAAGGGGTTTAAGAATCTCGAGTAGGTTGCTTGTAAAAAACCATAAATCTATTAATAAAAATTTCTCTTGGTATAATTATGTTATAAATCACCCAAAATCACAAAGATAATGGAACCAAAACATTATAAATAATGAATCAATGTAATTTGAGGTATTTCTATAAATTAAGGAACATATACCAATGGAATAGTAACTTGACCATTAGAATAGTAAGATAACCCCATTGAAAAGTAATCTATCCAATAGAATAGTAACCTCAGCCGTGAAATTATACAAAAATTTAATCATCCTACAAAAGAAAATATTAGAGAATTATATCATAGTATAAGTTAATAAATGTTTTTAAAATGATTAATTCATCTTTCGTATTTTTGTGAAACATAAATTATTATTTAGAATTTTATAATTTACATAATAAATTTGAAAACAAATATTTTCATAAAATAGATTCATCAATTAATATTTTATTTGATTTTAAGATAATTTTATTAGACCTTATTAAAATTTTCAAAGTGTTATAAAGTCAGTTATGATTTTAAAATTGGAATGTTTTGAATAAATAATGATTTTAATTAAAAATTAAATATATAATATTTAGAAAATTATTTTCATACAATTGAGTTATCCTTTTAACTATAAACATCAAATAATGGTAAGGTTTATTTTTTGTGTTTTTTTCTAAAATGGTTGAGTATATGTAGAATAGTGAAATACTCTAATTTACGGTATTTAACATTATAAGTAAATGAAGGAATTGTTTAGTAATTTTTGGGTCATAGATTATGTATGTGGAAATTATATCTAACTAATATTCTCTATATACTATATTTATCCACAATAATCCACATTATTCATTTTCTTGAGAAAAAATAAGAAACCAATGAATAAAATAGTCAAAAAACACCCATCTCCTCCAATATAAATACCACCCCTCACCACCTCTTCTCTTAACACTTCTTAACCCAACAATATTGTCCAATTTATGCTAAATCCCCTTCCCAGGTCTCTTCCCCATGTACAAGATGTTCTCATCCCAAAAAAATACTAAAACCATTTTCCCAGAAGAGATTCTCAAGGAGAAGATTTCAAAAGGTAAAATCCCCTTTCACTTTTCTTAATTCCTTTTCAATTTATTTTATTTTCATATACTATACTCACCTCCACCATAAAAACATGAATGATAACTGCATTATCTTATATAAACTTTTATTTTAATATTTTAATGGAAGATACACCATCTAGTCTCTTCTCCTGTTCAATGTATTCTAAAAATGAAAATATTGTTTGTGAGGTGTTGATTTATCACCTTCGAGGATGAAAAGTTTTCATTTTCCTTTACTGCCTTCAAGGATGGAAATAAAACCATTATAAATTTTGTTAAACTTCATAAAATTTATGTTATAACTATTATTATTCTCTAAAACTAACTTTTATACATAATAATGTAAAATGAAATAAAACTATTTTGTGATGATCAAAGGACTGCCAAAAAAATCTAAATGATAATCACTAATGTCTTATCTAATTATTCATCCTCACCCCAATTAAAAAAATGAATTATATAACCATTTATTTATATAGATTTTAATTAATGACATGTAACTTCAATTCTGAATATATATATTCCCATTATACGTGATCTTTCATACGTTTATTCAAGTGAACCAATCATGAAAAAATAAATGAACACTCTCGATTGATGAAATTGTATATTATTACTCATAAAAAGGTCATATATGATTTTATAAAATATAATAAATAAAATACATTTATAAAAGGTTTTTAATTAATTAATTAATTACTTTTATTATCCTAGATATTAATATCATGTGCAGCGTGGTATCAGACATAAGGTAAGGGATTCTTTCTGTACGTCCATTTTTCCTTCAGGTTACAATTTATCTTTCATTATCCAAATGTAATTATTAATTATTCATATGTAATCATGATAAATTATATTTTTATGTTAAAAAAATATTTTATTATACTATTATTCTTTCTTTTTTGGTGAGATACATGTTTTATAAGGTTCCCTTCCCATTTCTTCTTTATAGTCAAGCACGATTAAAGGGAACCTCTCAAATTATTACTCATTTTAAATTACAATACTTAATCGCTATTACTCCAACACTATTTTTATAAAATAAATCATATTATCATGAAATAAAATCTTGTTTCGTATTTTGTTTTATAAATACAATTATAAAATTTCCATTTTAATGACTTCTAAATTTTTTTACTTAAACCACACTAAAGTAGATCATTTATAAAGATTAGTAAACAATATTTTTAAATGTTTTGACATATTTCGGATATAATTTATCATTATCAATTCTGATATTCCTTTATGAATTTCCATTTATGATTTAAATCCTTTCACTCATGAACACTTTTATGATAATCCCTTCATTTATCCCTTATGATATGTTTATGATACCAAATTCTTTCCTTGGATAACCTTTATGTTTATAATTCATATTTTATTCAGCTTATATAACACATATGAATTAACATGTTATTATGGGTGTATCTTGATAGCATTCTGATGTATTGGGTAATGTTTATTCTCTTGAGACAACATGTTTGAAAGGGATTGAACCTAATTTCTTTATACGACTATGCCCGCCATGGGAAATGGTTCTGGAAGTTAGCCTTGACTCATGAATATGTCATCTTGGGTGTTTTTGACACATTCATATGATTCCAAGATTACAAGACCCCATTATCTAAATTTTATGCTTCCTTATTTTTTTCATGTTCCATACCTTTTTATGGCATCATGGTATGCCTTCTTACCCATGTACTTTTCGTTATTCCTATGTTTTACCCTTACTAAGATTTTTATCTCATCCCTTTTATTCATGTATTCCCTAGGTTATCCATTGTAGATGTAGGAGTTAAATATAAGATACAATATCTTTATTTATGATTAAAAAAAATATTTAATTTAATTTCCTTATTTTCAGAATTATGGACCTAATCATCCAAAGACACTAGACTTTATGATCGTTATCTTGTAATTTGATGGTTTATTGTGCTTAAAATATTGTAATAATATTTGTAAAAGGATTGGTTCACTACTGTTGGTATCAAAAAAAGGTCTAGTTGTTTTTGGAGATTAGGACTGGAGAACTTTATCAACAACCCTATGGATAATTATATCACCTTGTATAACCTAGATTGAGACTTAGGGTATCACAAGTTACGATATACTTTTTATTTACATTATCCTTCTATGTTCATTGTTTTATTTTTATCTACTTATTACCTAAGCATTCAGGCCCCCTAATTTTATAATCATTTTCTAAGTTAATGGCTAGAAATAGAAGAACCCATGGAAATATTCAATGTGATAAGAAATGTGATGGTCTCCATAATTATTTTTCAAATATGATTGGAATAGGGGATCAGAAATTCACGATAGTATGTAATAAACTGGCTCAAGTTATGAAAACTAACATGAATCATGTCTAACACTCTCTTTATCCTATGAAATATCAAGTTGTCATCAAATCCTACAAGTGACAGTGGCCTCCCATATTTTGCGTATTTTATTATCCCACCATTATAGAACAATGGATTAATTCCTTTGAGAAGATATTATCTATCCACTGGTTCCAAAAGAAGAGAAAGTTGTGCTACAAGTATTTTTTTAATGGGGAAGCTAATAAATGGTATCCAGTGATAATGAACATAAATTCCAAATAAGAAATGTATTCCATGGAATGCGAATATTTCAAGAAAATATATTTCAATAAATATTTCCCCAAACCCTCCATCTTATGTTGAAAAGGTAGTTCCTTGTACTAAATAAAAATTAATATAATTATATTTGAGTGTGTAAGGAAAACTTTACAATGATATCATGAAACACCTCTGGATTTTTCATGAACAAAAAAATCAAGGTGGATCTCTTATTTATTATAATAAATTCGAGTCGGTGAAATATGTTGGGGATTCAAGACTTTCAAATTTCTACAGAAATTATCCATTGTTCCCTTTATATTGAAATGGATATTAGATACAATCATTGTTCTCATGAGATAAGTGAAAAAAAGTAAAAAAAATATTTTAATATGGGTGGATCAATAGATAAAATCCCTTATGTAAAGAAGACCCAATATCCCATGTTCCAAAAGTGTGGGAAGAAGCATCTTGTAAACTATATAAAGGGAACCAAGAGATACTTATAATGTATAAGAGAGGTTCATATGTATAATAAATGCTGAAGGGATATGAATAATCAAACTAATGTGGAAGAAGAAAGAAAGTTTCATATTAATACTCAACCTGTACTATAATGTTTCAACTGCACGGAACATGGGCATTATGAAAGATATTTCCCTAATCCAATGGTTTTTGGAAGAAATTAAAAACAACAATCTCTTAGGAAATAAGGGAGTCCATATTCTATCACTACTTCTAAGGTAGAACCTTATAATGATGTGGTGAAAAATAAGCTAGTTATTAATTAAATAATATGAAATATACTATTTGATTCTATTTCAACACGTTCTTTCGTATCTTGAATGTTTAGTAAAACTATTCAAACACTACCTCAAAATATTGAGGTTAAGCTGTCTTTGAGAATAGAAAATGAGGAAATAATTTCATCTAAAGTATATAACTCCTCCCTAGTTAATGTTTGTGGACTAAACCTCCTATAAAACATTATATTACTTCCTTTGGTGTAGTTTGATGCAATATTGGGAATGTATTGGATATCTTCATACAAAGAAAACATAAACTATATGTAAATGTAGATAACCCTTCACATCTAGAGTCATCCTTCAATTCTATACAATTGTAAGGAGAAGGATGGATATTATTCAGATCCATTTCCTCAAGTGTGGATATTATTGCCTTGTGAGAGAGCATATCTAGCTTAAATGGCTAAGGAAAAGGAGATAATAATTCTTGAATACATGCCCATTATTAGGGACTACACAAATGTGTTACTTAAATAATTTTCTAGTCTTAATTCAGACTAAGTGGTCGAGTTCTCAATTGAACTTGTACCAAGATCTCTGGCTATATAAAAGACACATTATATAATGGGAAATATTGATCTTGAATCACTAAATAATCAGTTATAATATAATATAAATAGGTGATTTATATAAATTAGTGCTTCACCATGGGGTGAAATAGTCCTTTTCGTCAAGAAGAAGGATAGATCAATGTGCCAATGTATTGATTATTGTGATCTCAATAGATTCACGATAAAGAACAAGCAACCCCTTTTCATAGATAGATGGCTTATTTGATCAACTTCATGGGGAAAACTATTTATCTAAGGTGGATCTTCGGTCATTATATCACCAATTTAAGTTTAATAATGAACATATTCTCAAGAATTCCTTTCGAACAATGTATGGACAATATGGGTTCATGGTGACACCTCTTAGACTAACTAATTCTCGTGTAATTTTCTTGTATTTAATGAATAGAGTATTTAGATATTACCTTGAAAAGCGTATCTTTTTTGATGATATTCTGATACACTCAAATAGAAAGTAGGAACATGAGAAGCATTTGAGTATTGTTTAGAAGGTTTTATGATGGTGGAAACTTTATGAAAGGTAATGTAATGGGGGGTTATAGATTGAGGAAGTTTCATTCTTTGGGAATGTTATCACAGACAAAGGAATATTTATAGACCCTTCCAATATAATGGAAATTGAGGAGTGGACCTAGCCAACATTTGTGATGAGATGCATAGTTTCCTTGGTCTAGCTGGGTATTACCGGTTATTTTTTCAAGAAAATTTCATGATGGTCATGCCCACTAACCAATATGACATGAAAGGGAGTAAAGTTTATCTAGGATGGTGAATGTGAAGACTTCTTTAAATAGTTGAAAAAATGGATTATCACTACACATGTTCTCACACTATCAAAAAGTGAGCAACTCTTTGTGGTGTTCATTACTTCTTCAAATAAGGTATTAGGTTTTGTACTAATGAAAAATGATATATTGATAGCCTATAACTCAAGTAATATTAATATTCATGAGTAAAACAATCCCACACATGATCTATTGTTGGAGGTTATAATAATTTCAAACAAAATATGGGGGAATTATCTCTATGGGGAGAAGTGTAAGATATATACATATCATAAGACCCTCAAATATATATTAACATAGAATGATATTAATATGTTCTAGTGAAGATGGATAGATCTCATCAAGGATTATGACTAATCAATCTAATACTATCCTAGTAAAAAAAATAAGGTGGAAGATGTTATATGTAGAAAGGATTTGATATCATTATCAATGATGAGATTGAGAAGGATCCAATCATCTTAGATTTGAAATGGATGTAAATGGGAATCATTAAGGAAGTAACATCATCAATCCTTTCTCAAATGATTTCTCAACCATCCCTCATGGAGAAAATAATGGATTTTTAAAGAAATGTTGTTGAAATTCGGAGGAAGGTGGAAGCTATAAAAAATGGGAAATCATCAACGTTAAAAATGGATGAGGAATGGGTCATGAGATTTAGGTCATGACTATATGTACCAATCAATACAGAGATAAAGAATGAGCTTATGAATTATGCACATAGATCAACCTTCCCTATTAACACAAGGAAAAAATAGGTATTGAGATCTCTGAGAGAACTATTGGTGGGAAAATATGAAGAAAGAGATCGTTGTGTTTACATCATAGTTCCTAGTATGTCATAATGTGAAACTTTAAAGGAAATGTACAAGGGGATGATGAAGCCATTTCCCATACCAATATAGAAATGGTAAAATATCACCAGGGACTTTGTCATTAGACTTCTGAAGATATATATAGGAAGCAATGATATATATATTATTGTGGATCATATTATAAAGATATGTTACTTTATCAAAATTTTAGTGTACTTCTATCTGGATCAACTTGAATATATTTATATCATAGAAGTGGTAAGGATGCATAGATTATCACTATCGATTATATATCATGAGGATTGGAGATTCACCTCTATTTTCTGTAAAAGTCTTCAATATGCTTTAAACACTGATTTGAACATTAGTACATCCCATCTTCCTCAAACTAATGGCCAATCCACACATACTATTTAAACACTAGAAGACATGTTCAGAGAATATTTTATAGATTTCAAGGGAGGATGATAACAATATCTATATCTTTTTGAGTTCTCTTATAACAACAAATTCTACTCAAGCATCCAAATGGCTCTATATAAATTCCATTATAGAAAATATTCAAAACATCAGCATGATTGGATGATGTTAGGCAACGTAAGATTTTGGGACCTGAATTTGTCGAAGAAATAGTTGAAAATGTGAAAATCATTCACCTATATATCAAAGAATCCTAAATTCAATAGAATAGTTATTCTGAAAATCATCGACCGGACCTAGAGTATAATGTTGGATACACGGTATTCATCCATATATTTCCATGGAATAGAACCATGAGATTTGGTATGAAAGGAAAGATATATCCTAGGTACATCGACCCGTTATAGATTATTGATCATATTGGAGTTGTGGCATATAGATTATCACTTCAACCAACCATGTCTCAAGTAAATGATGTATTCCTTCTATCCCTCTTGGGGAAGTATTATATAGATCCCTATCATGTGATAAATTTTGAGGTGTTATAGTTGGATAATGATCTCTCTTATGATGATCATCTAGTAAAGATATTGGATCATATATATAAATTTCTACACAACAAGACCACTCACCTAGTCAAAGTACTATAGTGGAACCATAAGTACGAAGAGGAAATATGGGAACTGGGGAATAAATTAAAGAGAAGTAACCTCGCCTATTTTCCCCATAGTTTGTAAGACGAAATTTTGAGGGTGGAATTTCATAAGGGATGAAGAATGTAATTACCCAAAATTCTATCAATAAATATCCCCTTCTTGTAATTATATTGTAAATCACATAAAATCATAGATAAAAAAAACTTTATAAACTATGAATGAATGAAATAAGTGTTATTTCTAGAAATTAAGGAACATATACCAATGGAATAGTTGCATGGCCATAGTAATAGTAATATGACCCTTATGAAGAGTAAAATGACCAATATAATAGTAGAATCAAACTTGGAAGTATAAATAAAATTTAGGAATCCTATAAATGAAAAATGATATAATTATATCATAGTTTATGTAAATAAATGTTTTGAAAATGATAAATTGTGTTTTGGTATTATTTGGGAAACATAACTCCTTTTTAGAATATTATAATAAATATATTAATTTAAAAGAAAGTTTATTTTCATAAAATATTTTCATATATTAAAATATTATTTTTTTATGATCATATGAGACCTTCTAAAATTTTTCAAAGTGTTATAATGTGTGTTATAATTTTAAAATTGGTATTTTATGAATAAATGATTGTTTTAATTAAAAATTAAATATCTTATATTTATAAAATTATTTTCAAAAATTTGCGTTCGTTTTTTTATTCTACACATCAAAAACTTGTTAGGGTTAAGGTGTTGGATTTTTCTAAAATGGATGAATTTTTTGTGAATAGTGAAATACGGTAATTTGCGGTTTTTAATAATATAAGTAGGAAAGGAATTATTGAATCATGGATGATCCATGGATGATATAAGTGGACATTATTTATAAATAACATTCTCTATTTAATATAGTTAGTCACAACAATCCACACTATTAATTGTCTTGAGCTCAAATAATAAACAAATGAATAAAATAATAATAAAACACCCATCTCCTCCACTATAAATAACACCTCTTCTCTTGACACAACTTAAGAATCTAATATTTTCCAAATTCTACCCAAAACTCTTACCAAGTCTCTTACCCACACCCATTAGGTTCTGGCCCCAAAAAAATACTAAAACCAAATACCTTAAGAAGGATCTCAAGGATAAGAATTCAAGAGGTAAAATATTATTTCTCTTTCATTATTTTCATTTCCCATTATTTTATTTTCTTATTCTCACCTCACACACACTATAAAAACGTAAATTATAGCTCTATTATATTATATATAATATAATTTTATTTTTTAAATGGAAAATCCACCATCAAGTTTCTTCTCCTCTTCCTTTTTATTCAAAAAAAATATCGTATGTGAGGTGTTGATTTATCACCTTCGAGGTGGAAAAGTTTTTATTATCATGTACCACTTTCAAGTATGGACATAAAACCATAATAATGGTTGGTAGATATTGTAAAAAAATTATAATCCTTTTTATGTTCTCTTTCTAACTTTTAATTAATAATGAAACAAAACTAGTTTTTGATGATCAATAAACTTCCGAAATAATCTAAACAATTATAACTAACGTCTTATCTAGTGATTCATCCTCACCCCAAATAAAAAAATGAATTTTATGAACATTTAATATTATATATGATCATTAATAAAATATAACTTCAATTCAGGATATCTATTCCCATTTTAAATGATTTTTCATACAATTATTTATGGGAACCAATCATGAAAACTAAAGAAGTCAATACTCTTGAATGATGAAATTGTATCTTGTAACTCATGAAAAAGACCATAGATGATCTTAATAAAATTATAATAAATAAAATACATTTTGAATAGGTTATTAATTAAATAATTAATTAATATAATTTGACTATCTTATACATTAAGATCAAGTGAAAATACGTTCAGACATTAGGTAAGGGATTCTTTCAAACCTCCTTTTTCCTTTAGGTTACACACACTCTCTCATTATCCCAATGTTATTATAAATTATAATTATGTAATCCTCCTATATTATGTGTTAATTTTCGAAAAATAATTTCTTATACCAATTTTTCTTTAATTTATGGGTAAATATATGTTTTATAAGGTTCCATTCCCATTTACTCTTAATAGGGAAGCCCAATTAAAGAGAAATTCACAAATTATTTCTCAATTTCAAGTACCATGCATAATTTGATTTAAGACACCATTATTTTTCTAAAATCACTCATATTATCATTAAATACAATATTGTTTCGGTTATAGTTTTATACAAACAATTATGACTTTTTTATTTTAATGACTCTTTAATGTTTTCCCGTATACCACACAGAAGTGGATCATTTCTAATGTTTAATAAAGACTCTTTTTAAATGTTTTCAAATCATTTGGACTTCATTTATCATTACATATGCCTATTATCTCTTATTAATTTCCATTTATGATTTAAATCTGATCTTCCATTAACTCTTTTATGCTAGGAACTTTTTTTATATCTTATGACATGTTTATGATTCCCAATTATTTCATTGGGTAACCCTTATGTTTATATATCAATTTTTATTCTTCTTGGGGAACTCAAATGTATGAACATGTTATGATGAGTTCACCAAGATAGCGTTCCAATGTATTGGGTGATGTTTATTCTCAATAGATTTCATGTTGAGATAGGGGTGAAGATGATTCCTTTATGGGACATTGTCTACCATGTGAAATGGTCTTGGTAGTTAGCCTTGACTCGTGATTAGGTCGTGTCATGAGTTTTTGTCTCATTCCTATAATGAAATAATTACAAGAGCATGTTCTATATATTTTATACATCCTTATGTTTATTCATGCTACATTCCTTTTTATTTCATCATGTTATTCCTTCTAAACTTTGTACATTGCTTTATAACTATGTTTATACCCTTACTAGATTTTTGGATCATCAATATAGTTCAAATATTCCCCATGTTATCCTAGGAATATGTTGAAGATCAATGGAAGATAGGATATCTTTATAGATGAATAAAATAATTACTTTTTATTCTATTTCCATGATTTCAGTTTTATGTACCAAATTATCGAAATACATGATACGTTACAATCCTTGGGTTATAATGTCATGGTTAATTATGATAAAAATCATGTAATAATATGCGTAAAAGGATAAGGTTTCTAAAGTGCCTTATCAATCTTGGACTATTCATCCTATTTCGTGGAGATCCATCATTTCACACCAATTTTATTAGGTGATGAGTTATTGAAAGTTATATGAATCAAGGATAGCCTCATTCATGTCATTCGATCGTAGGTGACTGTTTTTAAGCATACTACTATAACTAAAATAATAAACCAGGAACTGATTACTAAATATAACTTGAAGAAAAATAGGGGTGCAGAGTAGGGAAGATTATATTATCAACCAAGTGGCTCTATGTCTGGTTGTTGGAAGAGACATTTTTAGATTTCACATGAGGGAAATACTTTCAAGAGAGCAATTTCTAGTAGTTAAGTCTTCTTTCATAGTTGTGGGAGGTAGGGACACATGAGGATCTAGTATAATAGAGACCTACTCAAGTGCCCATATTACAAAAGGATGGGCCATCTACATTGATGTTTTGGGTAATTTTCCTCCAACATTCAATGAGAAAGGGTATGCACTGACTCCACATTTAGGAGTTAGGTCTAATAATTCTTTTCAATTTGGGAGCTAGAGTGTAACCAACCATTCCAGATGAGGTGGTAGTCATGGCCGAGAACGTTAGACACTAGACTTGAAATGGTAACATAGAAGACCTGTTCAGGGTATTCATGTTATATCCCAAGGTCATGGTTCAATGTATATATATACAGTATAGTTGATGCCTAAGGATATGATTCAAAAACCATATACCATGAGAGGTATTATTCTAGTAGCCTTTATGATAGTATCTTCTCTTTTGGATATAGGTTCATCCCATTATTTCATATCGATACCTATTGTAGAGACCCTTTAGCAAGATGTTTAGTTATCTTATGAATTTATGACACTTGATATTCCATTAGGGATTTTAATGGATAGTGTATTCTAGTGTAGTGATTACCCCCTTGAGGTAGGTGGGTATCCCCTCTTATTGGATCTTTTTTATTTGATATGAAAGGGTTTGACATCATTCGTAAGACAGACTGGCTGGTTTCCTATCATGCATATGATTATTACAATCATTTTACAGTGACTTTTACATCACCAGAGGGTGGTAGTTTTATAAAAAAACAATGAATAGGATGTCTAGGAAATAATATATAGACTTGATATTCATGGACTAGGTGGGATGATAGAACGAACTATTTAATTATATTTAGATGATCAGAAAATGTGCCATCAATAATTCTCTACAATGGTTGATCATTTCAAGGATATTTTCCTGAACTACTTGTTAGGGCTACATCCTTAGAGGGAGGTGGTGTTTTACATTGAGATATTTCCAAGACTAGCACTGGTGTCTATTACTCTTCATAGTATGAATACTACTAAGTTACAGGAGCTCAAAAGGTAGTTAGAGGACTGGTAACTAAAGGGTCATATATGATCTAGTACTTCTCTTTGGGGTTCTCTAGTAAATTTTACCAAGAATGCATATGGAACCCTTAATTTTTGTATGGATTATCAGAAATTGAATCAGTTGATGATTAATAAATGGTTTCCTTCATTATGGATAAACAATATCATTACTATCTTGGAGGATCATGGGTGTTTTCCAAATATTTATCTGAGATAAGGTTATTATCAATTGTGTGTTTGACCTTCAGACATTCCTTTTATAGATTTTCATTGTAGGTAGGGCCTTTATGAGTATTTGGTTATGTCATTCGGTCTCATTAAAGTGCCAAAAAATTTCAGGGCACTGCTGAAAGTTGTTTTCATTCTTATTTGGAATCATTTATAGTGGTATTCATGGATGATATATTGGTGTATTCTCACACTCAACATGACCATGCCAAACATCTTGAGATCATATTTGATACACCGAGAGATAATCATTTATCTATTAATAACACAAAGTGAAAATTTTTCATGGATAAGATTCACTTACGAGGTCATATTATCTCATAGATAGATGTATCAATTAACCCGAATAAGGTAAAATCTTTAGTTTCCTAGGATAATCACATGAAGTCATTGACATAAAAAGTTTCTTTGGGCTAACTAGGTATTGTAGTCACATCATATAGGATTTATCACACTTAGAATCACCTTATAAGGGATTACTAAGAATTATATTGATGTTCACATGGTTAGAAGACGATGGGATAACCTTTCAAGAGATAAAAGGGAGACTCACATTAATGCTGGTCCTTCTTCTTCTAGATTTGGTAATAAGCAATATCTTATATTGTGATAAATTATGTATTGTTATAGGAGCCATATGGATAAAATTTGAGAGATTCATGGCATACGGGCTTCATAAATTACTACAATAATAAAGAAACTACCCAATTAACAATCTTGAGTTAGCTGTTTTTGTTCATGCCTTATACTATTGGAGGAATAATTTAATATGAGAGCATTTTATGGTGTACTCGGACAACAAAAGGCTCAATTATATCTTTACACAGAATGACATGAATATTAGGTGATGGATGTGGGTTGATAAACTACAGTAATTTGACTTCAATATTTCTTATATACCCATAAAGGAAAATTTATTCTATGATTCTCTAATCAGGAGGACTCAGATGCAAGAGGTTCAGGAGTAAAATAGTGAGTAATAGCTTATGTATCAGTTTTCAGTGATACAAATGGAGGCTTATGACCATCATGGATAGTCTATAATTTTAACCTTATAAATTACCTCTTCACTTCTAAAAAGATTGAATATGAGGTATTTATCAAATTCTGAGGCTTGGTCCTATAAGAGATCATGGTAGGGGATGACCTGCCTTCTGGTTGGCTTGTGGATGAGGATGATATCTTTCACATCCACAACCGTTTATGGGTTCCAACTGAACTCTAGGATGAGTTTATATAAAAATCTCATTCCTTAATATATGCTATAAATCCTTTCTTACCAAGATTTACAATGAATTATGTCATCAATACTAGTGTCTAAGGATTAAAAGATAGATATTTGGGGTTTTTAGTTGGTGATCCACATATCATTAGGTGAAGGTGGAACACCAGCGACCAATTGGGCTTTTACACACTTTACAAATTCCTATGTGTAACTGGGATAACTTCACCACGGATTTCATGATACAATTACCTAGATCACCACAAGTTAGTGATTTTTTATTGGTGGTCATAGATTTTTAGACAAGGTCAACCATTTTTTCCTATTATGGATTACTTTTTAATTGATAAGATCGGGAGTCTCTACATTAATGAGATCATACACATCCACAGGTTCCATGTTCAATCATATTGGAAAGAGAAAAATGTTTCATTTCATGGTTCTGGAATGTGTTTTATAGTGATCTGGGTTCATAGGTAATGTTGAGTATAACCTATCAATAATAGGACAAATTTCTATTTGAGGTTATGATACAGGTTTCGGAGGAAAAGCTTTGAGCATGCGCCATTTATTTTGAAGGTTCATGGGAGAAAAATTTTACTTTGTTCATGTTCTCTTTTAATCATAACCTCCAGGTTACCATAAATATGGATCCTTTTGAGGCCTTATATAGTAGGTCATTTTTTCACCCCTGTGCTGGTTAGATGCATGAGTGGTGGAGTTACTAGGTTTTTCTCACATTTGGGAGACTTCAGAGCAGGGTTTTATTGTGAGAAATCAAATTTCTTTACCGCATTTCAAAAAAATAAATACTCCAAACATTTCTATCTACCTCTAGATTTTGAGGTGTGGAGATAGGTTATCTTGTATGTTTCACCTAGATTAGGGCATAGACAGATTCAGAAACAAGGGAAGTTATCACCTCATTACGTCGGTCCCTTTGAGATTATAGACAGTGTTGGGCCAGTAGACTATCATTTGCAGTTACCTCAAAGTTATCAATGCATGTATAAAGACTTTCACATATCTCATATTCGGTGATATCATTGTGATCGATCACACATTCATCAGCCTAATGAGGTTGAGTTAGGGATAGAAGCATCCTTTATGGAGCATCTGGTCTGTATTATTAACTAGAGAACAATGTCTCTATGAGGCTGGTAAGCTCCCCTAGTATAGATGTTATAGAATAATGGTCCTATATAGGATAATACATGGTCTTGGGTTTCCAAAATAATTAACTAGTGTCCATAGTTATTTTTAGACGATTCGTGACCACCATTGGAAGGGAAATTTGGGGATGAATTCCATTAATGGAAGAGATTGTAAGAAATTGGGTTTTCCTATAAACTATGAATTATTTTAACATTAACATAAATCCTTTTTGAAAACCTATTTTTTTCTTTAACCCATAATCTAGGACTTTAGGAAAATTGTTATATTTTTGGAATGAAGGAAGAGGGGACTGATTTTTGCCTACAGGCCAACTACATGGCATGTATTTAGAATACTTTGCATGTATTGGTCCATCCAGACCCTTTTTAGGGAATGTATTAGTTTCTAACATGATGGGAAAACCTAAAAATTATATAGTGTGTAATGTTTACACACTGTTTAAACTATCTTGGTTAGTTATTTCAAAAAGAGACAGGCCTTTAATTTATCATAGAATCTATCACCCTTCTTCTCCCATGCACAATAGATCTGCGGAAAGATATTCCTCAACCCTAAGCTAGAATTTGGTTTTTGAAAAACATATTAAATAAATCAAGGGATTGTATTACCCTTAATAATCTTGTTTTCTTTTACTACCAAGTTATTTTCTAAGATAGAACTTCTTCTAGGTTTTATACTATGCGTGGGAAATTTGTGATTAGCTGAAAAAAAGATATAATGAGAAATATTAGCAATACATTTTATTCATCTATATCCTCAAATTTTTATGGATATTGGAAACATTTAAGAAGTATAATTGATTATATTGGATGGAAAGATCTTTATCCTAGTTCTATCTATGCTTCTATGGGTTTTATATACCCATTCCCTCAAGATATTGATATTGAGGTTATAACATTAACATTACTCAAATTAATCATGCATTATTCTTACAATATTGATAATTAATATTTGAAATTTACTATAGGATATAGAATAAAATTAAGTTAATCTAGTGATTTTTCATATACTTTAAGTAAGGTTATACCATTGTGTGATCAATTTTATAATCATGTACCAAAGATGAAGATTTTTGATATTATTGATCAACTAGTTAAGTTATATGGTGAACAATATCAAGATGAAGTGATTAAAGGTGTCTATATTCAAATTTATTATGAACAAAAGGATTCACATAAATTTACAGAATTTCCAAATAAGATGTCATAAGTTATTCTTAATAATATTCACAATGTAATGGAGTAAGAAATGTGAAGATGTGAACTACTAGAAGTTAAATCACTAAAGTATAAAAATAGTCTCATTCCCACGAAAATAAAAAAATAAAATGTAGTGGGATAGAATTTCATTCTTTTATTGTACCCAATATAGATACTATATTAGTCAATAGTGGTCATGTACCTTACAAAGCTGCTTACTCAATGGTAAATCTTGGTGATGATCATATATCCTTACTTGAACATTCATTCAAAACCCTTTTCAGTGAGAATCAAATCCATCTCAAAATTTACATTGAATATAGGAGTAAGATAATGTTATTTTAATTCCTCTATAATTTGGACGCCCATGTGACAAAAGACACTCGTGTTTGAATAGTTTATTTCTATAATTTTTCCTGATCTGATAGAATTTTCATTCTTATGTATTATGTTGATCATAGTAATCCTTATATAATTAGAACATTGATGATGAATCATAAACATTATGTGTTGGATGTATATATTTGTGGTAAACTCTTATTAAATTTCAGAGATTCATGCACATTTCTACCTAACAGCCTTGAATTATTCAGTGAGAAATTATGGCTTGAATTAGGTTCCAACAGTTCTATCAAACATTCAAAATTAGAAATTTCTAATCATCACAGTCACAATGAGGATTTGATAAACTATCTTCAACAATATATCATTATCTTAGGTGGTGTGATTTTGATGGAACAAGAGTTGAATTGGGAAAATTATAATATTGATATCGAGGATTTGATGAAGTAGTCATTGATTTCCCATAAAATCTTTTATAAGAATTATTTTCATGATGATTCCTTTCATATTCATATACCTATAAAAAATCAAGAAACCTTTATTTTGCATGTATATTATGGTGGTCATGCTAATGTGTACAATCCCTATGGTGAGAATCCATACTATTATGATGTAAAATCATTATATCCGATTATTATGAAATAATATATGATGATTTGTGGTATACATTTATGGAAGAATAATTTGGAAAGCATAGAATTATAATTATTGAGGCTTTTGTAGTGTGTCCTACTAATATATCAAATTTATTATTACCTGATAAGGATAAAATTGGTATAGTCATTCCTATAGGAAAATTCATTATAGTATTTTATAGTGATGCTTTTATATTTTTACCTTTTTTAGGTTATCATATAATTCCTCTTAGGGTTTATTTGCCTAGTAATAATGCTAATCATTTCAAAGTATTTATCTCAAACCTCTATGAAAGCATTCTAGAATCCAAGAAATCAGTTGTTGAAGTTATGGAATTTATTTATAAGATTCTAATGAACTCTCGCTAGGGTAGATTTAGTATGAATCCTGAAATTACAGAAATAGAGATATAAAATCAAAATAAATAGGATGAATTGATGAAGAAGGATAGTTTCCAATCTGCAGTGAAGCTTACTGATCATTATTATATTGTCAATTACATTACTTATAGTATATTTATTGATAGTGATGTTTGTAAATATCATAAGATTTTGGTAGTTCATTTTTCTATAACTATAACTTCTTATTCTCATATTTTTGTGTATCCACACATTTCATGACCTGGGTGTTACTAAACGGATACTAACTCAATAGTTCTAGGAATTCCTCTTTGTGATGATATGATCTCTTCTATTGAATTGGGTATGTTTAAACTCGAATTCCTTGTCAATAGAAAAATATTCTTAACAACTAAAAGTTATATGTCAGACATATAATATGATAGACATATTATCAAACATAAGGTTCTATCAAAAGATTTAGTAACATTTGAATGATTTAAAATGTAATAGGTGGATCTCTATTTAATATATTATATCTCAACATTAGCTAACATCAGAATATTTTTGAAAGAACTTAGGATTGTCAAAAAGTAATTGATAATAAACCTCATACTACCACATAGTATGAAAATAGAGAATGACTACGATTCAAATAATGTCTGGATAGACACACAACTAATAGAAGTAATAGAATTATGGAGTAATGATACCACCACTATTTACCTATTATAATAATTTAGGAAAAATTAATAATAATATAAGGATAAAACACAAAATAATAATAATTCATTCAGTCCCATGTGAAAGGTCAAAAAACCAAAACAAATCTCTAAAATACCATGGTGTCGATATTGAAGGCTAATGAAAATGGTAATAAGTATTATAAACCAATACCCAATGAAAAAATTAGAAAGGTCTTTATCCCTTATAATAGAATATCCTACCAGGTAGAATATCTACCGGAAGGTCTGTTTCATTTATTATGTATGTTAGTAATTAATTTACATGAATTAGTAATGTACCCTATAACTATTACTTATATTCTCAAGAAGTTTCATAAATTGATCGCACTTATCTTGAGAATGTAAAGACTGTGAATCATTCCCATTATTTTGATTACATCACATTGCATCTACATATTAGTTTTAAGACTTAATAAAGTAGAATACCTTTTTATCCTATTTATTTTTATCTTTCATTAATGATAGTGGAAAAGTGAATTAAAATAATCAGTCAAATAATCAGATGGCATAGGATTTCTGCTATTGTAATATGTAAAGGGTAATAGGATATGAATATATCAATTAGCATAGTTACCTTGAATAAGATTGAGGATAATTAATTTATTAATAATTTTATGTGGGGGACTCATACAAATAAATACTATGATATATATATATATATTAGGTAAAATTCATACATAATGCGGTGTCATTATAAAATCATCATGTGTGGTACATATATGTTATCCTTATTTCTATAATTATTCTACTATTTTCATGGAAATGTATGCATCCTTATAATCAATAAAGTTAGTGCATGATGAATATTTAGTCTTTCTCTTATCACTAATCATAGTGGGTACACTTATAATAATATATCATTTATTTTTGGTGGTCCTTTCATAAACCATCATCTGTTATTTAATAGGGGATATATATTCCAATTTTGTAGTGAAATATGGTATACTATATACAACATCTCTAACTATTTCAGAACAAAACCAACTAATGACAGTAACTGACTTCATAAAATTTACTATGTCTGGATATTTACGGTTCTAAAATTCTATACTAAGTTTAAAAAAGTTATAGTTGTCCTTTTTTACTTATAAATTCACTATATTTTATACTCATATCGTGATCCATACTGATCATTTTCTTCCAATAGATCAAAGGGATGAATATACTTTTGATGTGTTTTTATCTAACATAGATTCAATGATTTCAATATTCATATTATCATTGATTAATTGATGAAAAAACTCCTTATAATCATGAAAAAAATACATATATACAACTTATATTTTTTCATCAGGTTGGAGAATAAAAAAATTTCTCCTAACCATTTATTTGTTAAAAAATAAATAACTCCTGATATAATAATCACTAGCAGTAGCATCTTGAGTTATTGGCATCCTATTAGATCCTGGAACTTTTTCATGACACAATACCTTTGTGATTAACTAAAATGGATCACTAGCCTTCTTATAAAATTATATCAAATTCTTATCAATATCATTAGTATCACAGATCTCATGCAGTTTTCCATTATACCATTTAGAAACATCATCATAAAGGTATAATTTATGATACTTAAAGGTAGCTTACTATATCCTCTGTCAAATGGTTTCTTTCTTCTTAATGATTATATGATAATTATATTAAACATACAGTTAAATCATGCTCATGAAAATGAAAAATACCTGAGTGGCAGATTCTACTGTGGAAGTCAAGGAAGGTGGGAAGATAAAAAAAATCCTCATATGTAGACGTTATCCTAAATATGAAATATTCATACCTAGCTTTCTAAATCATCTTAGATAATTATTTTAAGAGATAACTAAGTCAAGAAACATTTTATGTTTCATTATTAAGGTAATAATATTTCCTCATAGGATCATATGGTTCTTTTAGGTTCACGTGTTCTAGTATTACAGGCATAAGAATAACTTCATTTTCTAAAGTATCATGATTCTTATTAACGAACACCAATATATTTTTATGGATCTAAAATACTTGTTTTAGAAGTACATTCATTATGTTTCACATATCCTTATAAATTTAATCATTTAATTCTATATTGAAATTGTTTAATTTTATCGATGATATAAGACTAAACCTATTATCTACAAAAGACCTATTACTAAAACCATTATATATGTCAGTAGTGGGAATTATTAAGTAACCACCTCTCATTTAATATAACCTAAAATGATTAATTAACTCAAACTCAAAAAAAAAGATTTTTTTTCTGATATGTGCTCCCACTATAATGGCGTGTAAACCATTAGAAAATTGATTTCCCACAGGATAAGACTAAAGTTAAAATTATATAAAGTGAATAAATAGGATTTTAAATAACCCTTTCCTTTATCTTTAACTACAACTGTATGATCATCTCTTGAAAAAATCTCAATATAGATCAATTTTATTTCAATCATGAACTCGAGAAATCTCTTACCAATTTCATATTTATTTCTTTTTTCATCTTGATATCACCATACTTACTACTATCAACTTGAGTACTTTTTTTGTTCTACTTACTATATTATTTTTATTGATCATATTAGCATGTGTTAGAAAAGTTCTATTTATCATATCCAACAATGTGCATACCTTCACAGTTAAGGACACTTTAATAATATTATACAACTCCCCTAATACATATGTAATGATAGCCTCGAATGTATATTCACCACACTAAGATATAGTACTATAAAAAATATCATCAAGTATGTATTTATAAAAATCATATCTAGAAATTATAATATATTTTAAAATATATAGTTTAATTATATTTAGAGTCACATTAAATATACTATATTCATAAAATTAACTTTTCATATATTTCATTTTAGTCTGTAACATCTGGGATTTATTTTCTGATATAAAAAGTGAATTACTAATTATTTCTTTAACCTTCGTATAATCATTCAATAATATCATGAAATTTTCATCATACATACTTCTATATTCTTTATCTATGATTTTAGATTCTAATTCTGTAAAAAATCATCCCAAAACTAATTAATTATAGTATGGTTAGATGTAGTATACACCTTTCTATTAATGATAAATCTAGATCCTCTATATTGAATAAATATATTATACATACAAGCATTGTGCCTTATTAAGGGTAATATAGCCCCTTGATTGATTTTCATGATCATTTTATATTTTTTCTTTTTTAGGGTACTTACCAGCTATTTGGAATTTCCACTTAAAGGGTGGAAGAACACACATGTTCATTAATGAATATGTGTGTTCTTCCACCCATTAGGGGACAAAAGCCAAATAGATGTTAAGTACCCTAATAAGAAAAAAATATAAATTGATCATGAAAATAAATCAAGGTCATGTCTTAACCTTTATAAGGAAATGTTATTTTACTATTATGTTATGTTCTAGGTCAGCACGTTTTCAAGGTCCTATACTATGTGGGAAAATATACAATTAGCAATAAAAAATAGGTATAATTAGAGATATTAGACATAGGTTTTATTCATCTGTCTCATAAAATTTTTATAGATATTGGAAAAGATTAAGAAGTAGCATTTATTCGTTTGGATGGAAAGATCATTATCCTAGTTATATCTATGCCTCTATGGGTTTTATATACCCATAACCCTAAGATATTGATTTTGAGGTTATAACATTAGCATTCATCCAATTAATCTAGCAGTATGATTACAATATTGATATTTCATATTTGAAACATCTTACAGGATATATCATTCCATTACCTTCATCTAGCGATTTTTTCATTTAATTTAGGTAAGGTTGTACAATTGTGTGGTGAATTTTGTAATCATGTTCTAATGAAGAAGATATAAGATATGATTGATCAACTAGTTATGTTATATGGTGAACGATATTAGGATGCAGTGACTAAAGTGGTCTTTCTTCGTATCTATTAAGAACAAAGGGATTCACATAAATTAATAGACTTTCATAATGAGATATCTTCAGTTATGATTACTAATATTCACAATGTAATGGAGTCATAAATAGTAAGTTGTGAACTATAATATGTTAAATAACTTAAGTATAAAGATATTCATATTCCCACTAAAATAAAGGCAATCAAAGGTAAGGGAGAAGAATATCATTCATTCATTGTAGCCGATATAGAGACTATACTAGTCAATAGTATTCATTTACCTTTTGTATCTAGTTAATTAGTGGTAAATCATGGTGATGATCTTACATACCTACCTGAATATTCAATCAAACCATTTTTTAGTGATAAACAAATCCATTTCAATCCTTATTTTAAAGAAAAGAGTATAAAAATTTTATTTTAATTTCTCTCTAATTTTGATTTCTATGTGAAAAATTATCCTCATGTTCGAACACATTATTTCGATAATTTTTTCTGATTTGATTAAATTTTCATTCATATATATTATTCTAATTGTGGTAATCTGTATAGAATTTGAGCATTGATGATAAATCATATATATTATGATTTGAAAGTATATATAGATGGTAAGATATTATTAAATTTCACAGATTCATATATATTGATCCCTAATAGTATTTAATTGTTGGGGAAGACATTATATCTGGAATTAGGTACCAAAGGCTATATCCCACATTCTGAATTGGAAGTTTCTAATCTTCGGGGTCATAATGAGGATTTGATAAATTATCTTCAACAAGATATCCTCATCTTAGGTGGTGTGATATTTAAGGTGTAATAGATGAATTGGGAAAATTATAATATTGATATCGAGGATGTGATTACATTTTCATTGTTTTATTTTAAAATATTTTGTCAAAATTATTTGGATCATGAGTCATTTAATATTCATATACATATAAGAAACAAATACACCTTTTTTCAGAATGGCTATTATACTGTTCATGCTAATGTATATAATCCCTATGGTGAGAGTATATACTATTATGATGTGAAATTTTTGTATCCTTATATTATGAATGAATATCTGATGCCTAGTGGGATAACTACATGGAAGAATAATTTGGATAGCATCGAATTAGATAGCTTTTTTGGATTTGTTGTGGTCTATGATTTATGTCCAACTAATATATCACATCAATTTTTACCTTATAAACATAAAACTAGTACTCTAGTGTTTCCTGATGGAAAATTAGTTGGAGTCTTTTATTGTGATGAGTTGAAGATTTCACATTATTTAGAAAGACATTTAATTTCTCTTAGGTTTAATTGATTGATACGAAGGGCAGTCCTTTTGAAGCCTTTGTATTACACCTCAATCAAATCATACTAGAATCCAAGAAATATGTTGATGAATCTATGACATTTACTTATAAGATTCAAATAAACTCCCTTTATTGTAGATTTAGTAAGAATCCTAACATTATAGTAACAGATATATGCAATCAAAATAAATATGAATAATTGATGAAGAAGGGTAGTTTTCAATCGGCATAGAAGCTTACTGATCGCTATTATATTGTCAATTACATGAAAAATAGTATCTTTTATGATGACGATGGTGAGAAAGCTACTAAGATGTTAGAAGATCGTTTTTCTACATATATAACTACTTCTTCTCATATTTATATATATCCAAACATTTCTAGATCCGACTATTACTGTACTAATACTGAATCAATAGTATTATTAATTCCTCTTCCTGATGATATGATCTCCTCTATTGTATTGTGTAATTTTGAACTCAAATTCCATATCAATAGTGGAATATTTTTATCACCTAAAAGTTATAAGTTATACATAGAAGATGATAGAAATATGATAAACACAAGGGTCCTAAAAAACATTTAGTAATAATCGAATGGTTTAAATTGAAATTGGAGGATCTATCATTAATGGATCAGATCTCAACATCAGCTAGCTTTAGAATAGATTAGAAACAACATGATATTTTCAAAATTGAATTGATAATAAACCTTAGACTACCATGTAGTTTGAAATGATAGAATGTGTATGATTCAAATAATGTCTGGATAGACACACAAACAATAGAAGTTATAGTATTAGGGAGTAAAGATGAAACCACTATTTAATTATTTGAAGAATAGAGGAAAATGAAGAAAAGGATAATGATAAAATGAAAAGGATGAAGAATTCATCCGGCCCCCTACGGATGGTCAAAAGATCAACCCAACTCACTACCATACCATGGATGTGAAATTAAAGGCTAAGATGAAAGGTATGGAGGATTATAAACCAAAACCTGATGAATCAGTTAGAAAGGTCCCTCTCCCTTAGAATATCATATCCTACCATGTAGAATATCTACAGGAAGGTCCATTTCATTTCTTACATAAGTAAGTAATATATTAGTATGAATTAGTAATATAAATTGAAATTATGACATCTGTTCTCTAGATGTTTCTTAAATTGATTCCATTTCTCTTGAGAATGTGAAGACTCTACATCATTAACTTGATTTGGATTACATCACACTACATATATATATTATTTGTATGACATAACAAAGTCATATACCTTTTTATCCCATTTCCTTTTAACTTTCATTGATGATAGAAGGTAAAGTGAGTTCAAATAATTAGTAAGATGATCAGATGGAATTGGATTGGTATTATAGTAACATATATAGGGTAATAGGATATGAATATATTGATTAGTATGGTTAGGTTGAATAATATTGACCCTAATAAATTCATTAATAATTTGATGTGGATGACCCATATTAATAAAGATCTTGATATATATATATATATATATCATGTACAGTTCTTACCTAAGGTAGTGTCATTATAAAATTACCACGTACAGTTTATATAGGTGCTCCTCGTTTTGAATAATGATTATACTACTTTCATTGAAATGTATAGATCCTTCTGATGAATAAATTTATTGAATGATGAATATTGATTATTTCTCTTATCCCTCTTCATAGTTGGTACACTTATAGTAATCCATCATTTCTTTTCGGTAGTCCTTTCATAAACCATTATCTCCTCTTTTAGAAAAGGAATATAATATTATATAGTAGTGAAATATGGTATACTGTACACAACAGCTCTATCCATTTCAGAACAAAACAAACTAATAATAATAATCAACTTCATAAAATTTATTATGATTGGATATTTATGGTTCCAAAAATCTATGCTAAGTTTATCGATGTTATAGCTATCTATTTGAATTAGAAATTTACCATATTTTATAATAATAGAATGTTTTTTATAGATCATTTTCCTCCAATAGATCAAATGCATGAATAGGCTTTTAATGCGATTTCTATCAAACTCGAATTCAATTATTTCCATCTTTAGTTTATCATTGATATGATGGTGAAAAGAAATCCTTATAATTATGAAGGAAATATAGTTATAAATCATATATTTTCCATCATGGTGGAGAATAAGATTTATTCACCTAAACATTTCTTCATTAGGTATGAAAAAACTCATGATTAGATAATCACTAGTGTCAACATCTTGAGTTATTGGCAGCCTCTTAGATCCATGAACTTTTTTGGAACACAATACCTTTGATATGAACTGAAATGGATCACTCGACTTTTTTATAAAATTTTATTAAATTATTTTCAATATCATCAGTATCATAGATTTCCTTTAGTTTTTCATTATTCCATTTAAGAGCCTTATCATAAAGATAATATTTTTGATAATTATAAGCAGGTGAAGTGTCTATTATATCCTAGGTCTAATGGTTTCTTTCTTTTTCATGATTGTAGGAAAATACTATTTTACTTCTGGCTAAGTCATTCTCAAAAAAAATGAAAAATACCTGAGTGGTAGATTCTACCACATAAGTCAAGAAAGGTAGATAGATAAAATACATTATCCTCATATTTGGATGCAAGCCTGATTATAAAATTAGTATACCTAGATGTCTATACCCTATTAGATAATTCATTTAAGAGAAAACTAAGGTTAGAAACATTTTTTATTTCATTATTCAGGTAATATTGTTTCCTCATAAGACCATATGTTTCTTTTAGATTCACATGTGCTAGTATTCCAGGCATAAGAATACCTTCTTTTTCTGATATGTTCACCCAATCTAATAGCTTTAAAACCCTTGGAATGTTGAGTTTCAATAGAACCACACTTAAGTCATAATTACATACAGTGAATAAATAGTATTTTAGAAAACCCTTTCCTTTGTATTTAACAACAATTATATGATCATCTATTAAAAAGGTCTCAATATATACCAATTTTCATTCAATCATGAACTTGAGAAATCCTTTACCAATTTCAAATTTCATACTTTTTTTCTTGATATCACCATCGTTACTACTATCAGCTTGAGTTCTTATTGTTATAATACATATTTTTTATTTTTATGGATTATATTAACCTGTGTTTGAACAATGATATCTAGATTATCTAACAATGTAGATACCTTCACAACCGAACACTCTTGAATATTCTTATAAAAATCCCCCATGACATATATAATGATATCCTCTAGTATATATATTACCTAAACTAATATATAGTACTATAATAAATATCTTCAGGTACGTATTTATATAAATAAGATCTATCATTTATAAGGTCATTTCCTATCAATAGTTTAATTTGATTGGGAGTCTCATTAAATATATTATATTCATTAAATTGACTATTTATATATTTCATTTTAGTTTGTAACATTTTTAATTCATTTTCTGATATAACCGGAGTATTATTAATTAATTCTTTATCCTTGTTGTACTAATTAAATAATATCATAACATTTTCCTGAAACCTAATTCTATATTCTTTATCTATGATTTTAGCATCCAATTACTTAAAAAAGAATCCCAAAATTCATTCATTATAGTATGATTGGATATAATATACTTTATTTTATGAAGGATAAATCTAGACCCCCTATATAGAATAAATATATTATACGTACAAGCACATTACCTTATTAATTGTAAGACCATCCGTTGATTATTTTTCATGATCATTTTATATTTTTTATCATTAGGGAACTTAATAACTATTTGGATTTTTCCAATAAAGGGTGGAAGAACACAAATGTTCATTTTCTGTACTCCTCTAACACATTTATTTGTTTTCCTTTCTTTCAGTGATTCTATTTTGGTGCAGGAACTTATGACCTATTTTAAGGGTTTTCATTCATTATTTTATTTTCTTAGATATCAAATTATAGGCAATGACTATATTATTGTTCTTCTTACAATATGAGGTAGGTGTTCTATTCATTTTCCATATAATTCTAGCTATTTATAAAATGTTTACACTTGTACCGCACACTAGAAATTTTGGGCAGTTCCTTAAAAAATAATTTATCCAATGGTTAATTGATATAAACATGTTTTGGAATTCCATTTACACCTTTCATCATTGTTGGTAGTTTTTTTACCTCAACCTGAACCATCCATGGGGTGGGTTCTGCCCTTTTATCAAATTGTGCCACCCTCAGGGTGTGATGACATCTCCATGTATTGTTAATAATTTAATGACATGTTAAATGTAATTATTAATGGTTATTGACACATATAGAACCTTTTAAATTATATTATAAAGGTTTAAAATGGATAATACCATTATTTTTATATTATCATGAGTATATAAGTGGAATGATTAAATGCATGTGTTAATGAAGTGGTGAATTATTTGGTTAGAATTTCGTGCACAATTTTACTCCTTGGATCCGACGACCATATTTGGAGGCCATAAAAATTCCTCCTCCATGAATCCTTCTTAATTGGGTTCCTTGGAAATTTATACTCATTAAATCCAATTGACTATTGTTTTTTGGATTCCTTATACATTAATACTCCTTGGATCCTATTGAATTGACATATTAGAATTCTTTAGACATTACTACTCCTTGGATCCTAGTTACACAAATCATTAAGATTCCTTGATCATTTTTACTCCTTGGATCCTAGTTACATGGAATAGATGGATGATTTGGACATTTCTACTAAAAGAATACTGTATAATTATTTTACATGGCATGCTAGGATGTTTTTTGTCTTATTATTCACCTATTCATTTATTTATATCCTTCTTCTATTTATTTTTATGATTTTACCACTATTATTAACTCAGATCATGAGGGTATAGTCTCCCCACCATTTCATCATGGACTCTCACTATTAGTCGACAGCCTCTGGTGTATAGGGAGGCGTGATTGAGGTCATCTACCCAACCGGGTTTGGTTACTATTCAGTGAACTAGGTCTAGGATTCCCAAAATACAATAAAATTTAATTTTTTAAATAAATATTTTTTATTCACAGATTAATAAATTCAAATTATTATTGATGTGTTAAGTTAAGGTTCTCGTTGAAAATTCATTTAAATGTACATGAGTTAACACCCGTTAAGGAAATAATAATATTATTATTCTATAAAATAATTATTCTAGATAGTGATGTTATGAAAGGGACTTTGTGCGACTAATAATATCTAAACATTTGTATAAAACCCATATTATGTCATTTCTAGGTCATAGAATTTTGTACACAATGCGTTTTTCTTAAATAATTCTCTCAATCCCTGGAGAGAACTTTCACATGAACACTCTCAAGAACATAGATCAATGATCCTCCTCCTACCTCTAATGTCCAAGATAACTATATAAAATCCTTCAAGACAAAATCAAGTTTCTTTTTATGATCAGTGGAGAATTTTTCAAGTTGTTAAGTTTATCTATGCTAGAACCCAAATATCTAGTAGTCTCATTACGAGGTTTTGGTAAAATGTGTGAATATCACTAAATAAATTATATCATAGGATCATTCAATAAAGTAATGGTATGATAATAAAGGTAAAATTATTTGAAAAAAAATAATGAGTTTTAAATGGGTTAATTCTTATTTACATGAATTAATTATAAATTATATGATAAATGATGTTATTTATGAATATTCTAGGTTTTTATTAGTTATTTTATAAGGATTTAATCCTAAGGAATCTATGAAAAAAATTATTAGGAATTCACCTAACCACTTTAGTTTGGCCACAAAACCTTTATGTTGTATCCAATCTCCCACATATGTTTTTTAAATTATTTATTTTTTATTTTTTAATATATTCATTTTATAGTAAGTTATTTATATCAAAAAAAAATTATTTATCCAAATTTTGATATATCATAATCATTCCATTTCTTATAATTGAGAACAAGATAATAACATATGAAGAATTCTTGAGTGTCCTATATAGTGGTATAGATGATTCTTGTTAGATAACATAGAGGCACAGAATGTACTAAAATTTTAAATATTATGTACCCATGTTCAACCACAAAAGAATAAACCTTGAAAATCCTGATAAATCATGTGAGGAATAGTAAAAAAATCATTATACATCATGTACTAACCTCCAATAACCATGTGATTTAATAAGTTATACATGGAATGTAGTTAGCATACACCCCATGTAACCCCACACAGTTTGACCCTATATAAATCATGGAATCCATGTATTAAAGGAATTAAATATAAAATTATTACATGTCATGTAATGAGTACCTATTGAGCTTCATGGAAATACACAAATTTAACGGTATGTAGTATGTTGTACACACCATATAATGTATAGTTACCATTCTGAAAAACACACAGAGTCCCTATGAATGTATTGTATCTCAACAAAGGTATAAATTAATTAATGAAAAATGAACTACGTGGCATGTATCTAGATGTACATTTCTTATGACTATGTATATTAAATTTATTATACACGGAATATTTCAACATTTTATATAATAATAAATATTTTATTAAATAATTTTTTCCAAAAAAAATAGATACCTGATGTTTATAGTCATTGTACACATCATGTACTTTATGGGATGTTCTAATGTTACAAGCCATGTATGTTAAAGGTGTTTTTTGTAGTAAAAAATACAATAAAATTTTAATAAATTGACTCATTAAACAATATTCCATGTATATCATGTCATTTAATATAGGAATTTATTATGTGTATGTACATTGTAGATGATAAGGACCACACATAGTCATATTTACAAGCTATAACATGTGATTAAACATAACATGTAACTATTAAAATTCCTAAATGGTTTTAAGTTATATGAAGAAGTGTACACATCATACCACCTCTAGTACATGATTTATACTTAAATAATTTTAAATTAAATTTATTTATTTAAAATTATAGTGTATGGGAATCTGATGGATAGTTTGGAAGACTAATTAAGATAAATGGTTTAATTAGTTAATAATATAATTAATAATTAATCTAATAATTATTTTTAATAAATAATGAAGAAAAATGAATACTATCTAGTTTTAAATATATATTCATTGAATGTTTGAATGATTTTGATATTGGGAACCCTATATATTTGTTTGGTTCCTTCTAACATAATTATCATTAAAAGGATTATTGTTATAATTATTATGGAATTAAAATTATTATCAACAAATCATACCCTCTCTTAAGTATGTATGGGACTGTGTGTCCACGGTTTATTTTATGTAACCCCATACCCTGGTTCCCCTCACCTATATTTGAGTAAAAATATGTAAAGGAATAAGATATTGAGTGAGAGGAGATGGTTTAATATGGATTCAATGTGAACCCAACCAATTAGATTCATATGTTAAAGGTGAAATTCTACAACTTGATCCAAGCCTCGCTCAAGGAATTATTCCCCTATAGTAAAGGGTTGGTTTATCATCTTCTTAAAAAACTAACAAGTGGTATAATCTCATGATAATTCTCTATATTACATTAATTTATGTCTGGTGAATGATTAATTATTTAAATTTATTTAAATTTTAAACTCAATAAAATAAAATAAATTAATTAAAAAGTATGAAATATGGAAAAAAATAAATTATTTTTGTATAAATTATTTTTTTAGGACAAGTTTTTGTAATTATGAAAAAGATATATAATATTAAAAATTATGTGAATAAAAATATTATTTACACATAATATAAAAACATTTCATTGAAATATAGATTCTAAAATCTATCCATTAATTGAGATAAAATGAAACCATAGTTCATAGTTCCTCTCTATCCTAATTTAAGGTTCTTTCAATTGTTATCCAGTTTTAATTGAATTTTTAGTAAACACAATCAAGTTTGACTCAACGGTTGGATGTCTAAGAATTACCTAGTGTAACTGAGAGTCATGTGTGAAGGAAATATAAAATAGGATTTTAGGGTCAGTGAGCCTACTAAATTGATCAAGAAACAATGAGATAATGTAGTTGTTAAGACCACCTATCTAAATACCTCTGAATAATTTCTCAAGACCATGTATAGATTATGAGAAAGTAGATATAGATCCATAATGATAGAATATCTAAAATATAGAATATTTTTAATCCAACAGTGAGGGTTATTGGGATTTGAAATAAAAATTGAGATAATAATAAAATATAATTAATTTTTTTATGTTTTTTTTGTAATCAAAATAATTAACAAAAAATATTTTTCTATTTTTTATAGAAAATGAAAAACAACACTGGCTTGACATTATCAACGTGGTGTATATAAAAAATGACAATATTCTCCCTGACATTAATTCCATTTAGTACTATAAGTGCATTTACATCGTGATATTCCTAGAGCGGATGTTCTATGTACTATAGTCCCATGTTCTAGATAAACAACCTTTAAAAGAGGCTAGTGGGGGGAATAATTTTTATTCTATAAATATGTTTATGAACCATTGGATTTATGGGCCCTCATGTTGTCATTTATGTCTAGTGAACTTCATAATCATTTTTAAAACATGGATCTATTCACCATGTCTTCAAATATATATGATATTTATTAGGATAAATCTAGAAAATTGAGGTATGAGATCTACATGCAACTTTTTCACATGAAAGCATCGATAAAGTGTGTCAACTAGACCTTAGGTATTCCTGTATATTGGCTATATTGATCATCTATACATTCTAGGTTTCAAGCTACCCATGTAATTTTACAGTAATCTCATTAATTCATCACTACCTCATATATTATCATTTTTTATTTTGAATAGTAATATGAAAAATATTAAGGAGTATTTAATTGTTCTTCTTACATTGATTATTCAAGAAAACAATGTCATGGGGTAGAAAAAACCTATTGTCCTTATGGTATTCAAGTGGTAGGGAAAGTCAAAGGGACATAATACGACTTCTAAATCTAAGAATTATTTGAACCACTATATAAGGAGTAGTAAAATACATAGATTGGATAGGGAACAATATGAAAAATTCATTTTATATAGAAATATGGTCTACTTGAAAAAGAACTACCCCATAATGAGGAAGAAATGGAAAGAATCATATGTTTTTTTATCAAACGTAATTTTTCTGTTTTTACAATTCGATCATTATATATAGTGTGTTTTGGTCACATTTATATCCAAATAGAAGAACCATATATATTCGGGAAAGTTTCCAGGGGTGAGGTGTATCTTCTTGCATCTAACATATCAAGACTAGTTTCACTAGATATTGGATATTCCCACCTTATATTTTTCAAAAGGATTGATTGTTGTATTGAAGAATTATTATTATGTTCCTAATGTTTCCAATAACATTATATACACGTCTTGTTTATGAACATATGAATTTGTATTCATTTTTAAAATAAATTTAGTTACTTTTATAAATATTGAATTCTTTTTGGTATGTAGATTCTAAATAATAGCCTTTATATCATAGAATAATAGAACCATGTGTTAGAAATCAATAACAAAACATGTTCACATGAATCATATCAAACCCAGTTGGGGAATCATCGACTTGGTCATGTGAAAAAAAAGAAGTGTTTTATAAAGATATATCATGTTGGGTTTTTAGATTCTTTTAAACTAAAACCACTTGAAAGAAAACATAATTATTTGAGAGGAAAAATGAAAAAACCTACATTTAGTGGAAATAATTAATGATCTATATATCTTCTTGAATTGGTTCACATGAATGTGTCTGTACGTTTTCTGGTTGAATATATGCTAGATATTCTTACTTAACAACTTTTAATTATGACTTTATTATATATAGATATGTCTACTTAATAAGGTATAAGACTGATTCCCTTATGAAATTAACAGAATACAAGAATAAAGTGTGATATTAACTTGGTAATAAGGTAAGGAAACTTTAATCTGATTGAGGTGTATAATATATTAACTAAAAGTTCATTTATTATTTAAGTGGGTTTGGGATTATATCTCAACATACTCCATCTTATACACTATAATGGAATATTTTTTTGTGAAAGGAGGAATCACACCTTGTAAGGGATGGTGTGATCAATGATGAATCATCAAGTCCTTTAATTATCCTTTTAGGGATATAATTTTTAGACTACTACATAAACATAAAGTTTTATTCCATCTATAGGGAAAATGGGATTCCATTCGAGTTATAGGGTGGAAATAATTTCATCATTTCACATAAATGTGTATAAGGATTCAAAACATTTTTTATCGATATCTCTAGAAAAAACCATGCACCACAAGGTATATAATGTATCTTTATAGGATAACACATGGAAACATAGGTAAATTATATATAAAGATCCTCATAAAAATCTATTAATGTAAATAAATTCCATATTCATAACACCCTAACCTAAACCACTGTGTCCAAATTGGATTGTCACATGGATTTATGTGCACGTACCCATGTATAATAGATTATTGACTAGAAACGAGGGTCTATTTATATCAATGGGGAGGATATACCCTTAGTATCAGGTAACCATCATATTTTAAAAAAATAAAGGATTAAAATAATAAATTAATAAGTAATTAATAAAAAATTAACCATGAAAGTAGTAACATAACCAACAAAACCAGTCCATACAGTAACAATATGGCATGCCAGATATATAACCCAAACTAAACAAGGATATAAGGCATGGGGTGAATCTAGTAAATAAATTTAGTAAGATGTGACCTTATCAAAATCCATCTATAAATGTTTGCATCCTTCTACTCCACCTTCTCAACCATCCACCATAGTTCCCTTTCCCTCGGTTAGATCCCTAGTCTTGAAATCTACAAGTGCATCGAAATAAATGAGTGGGGTATGAGTAAAAGATTATTAGTACACCTCCAGTATCTCTTAAAGATAGTAAATAAGATATAAAATTGAATTACATAAAATTAAATAAGGTAAATATATAAATTACTAAAATATTATACAAGTACAATATATGTTGTGTCCTTAGAGACCTCATCAGCCTACTTAGGTTCTATGTTAGAAGAAACAAAATTCATCTTCCTAAAACTTCCCCTTTGATGGGATAGCCCAAAATCATGTGTTACACATCCCATTTTCTGGGTATATTAATTACATGTTGACTAATTCTTATAATATCCCTCTTAGAGGATATCAAAAAATAATGTGACACATTCTTTCAGCTGGGATAGCTCATGTACATGTCAACCAATGTCTGGCACATCCCTCTTAGAGGATAGTATAAATAGGATCAACCAACATACTCAAAAATATAAGATATAAGAGAAACACATAAAATATAGGAAACATATTAACAGTCAATCATCACATCAAATAAATAAGTATCATAATCGTCATAATAAAAATGGGAGAAATGCAAGAATATGTCAAGGCTTACACACGCACACCACATGTTATAAAGAATCAAACATAGGTTTTTCAAGGCTACACAAACACCTAAAAATATAATAATAACCCATATAAAACATGAAAAATATTCAAGGTCTTCCTACCTGAATCCCATTGACTAAGTACTCCAAAATCTCACCATATAACATCATCCACAACATATGTGTGTATTATTTTGTTCAAACTGCTCTCCAAGGACTCTTATAAATTATTCCAATTATATTATTTCAAAAAAATTAAGAAACCCATGAAATAATATATTATCTATCATGGATAGTTTTTGAATTATAAATTAAATCCAAATCATGAGTTAACCAATTATTCCTTAGATATAATTATAATTCCACATACGATAATAATTTTATTTCTCTAAAATAATCCTAAATAAAATAAAATAATTATTATTATTATTTTCCATAATTCTGAGTTACTATCAAATTTATTAATTCATTATTATTTTTTCAAAAATTATATAAAAGAGAAACCTAAAAAATATCTCATAAAAAAGAGGATAAGAATACATATTCCTACATATATTTATCCTCTTATAACAAGGCATCTAGTAATATAGATGAGAGTATGAGGGTTCTACAACACATGGAACCCAAAAGAAGGAATTTTATTGATCAAAGAATGATTAACCAATATTGAACATGTGAATTTACATATTATATTTACTCAAGTGAATAATCGAAAAACAAGTTACAAAGGTTCAATTATTTTTAAGAAGACAACCTTGTACTATTCAAAAATATTTGGTACCATAAATTAAATTAATATTTTAATTTTACTTTTAATAATTTATTAATTGAAGAGTGTTTAAATTCTCATATTACCTAATTAATGAATCTTTAATGATTCAAATAACTTATAGTCATAGTTTTGGGCTTTAAAAATATCAAAAATGATTTAAAAATTCATTCCAGGGTGGAATAAAAGAAAACTCAAGTTTTAATTTTTTTTACTAAAATGACTACTACATATGGTTAATAAGAGTTTACCATTACATATCACATAGATGTAATATAGGGGTACTAGGTTACCCATACACATACTATTAAATAGATTAATCACCCTTATACATCTCATTATATGCTTACATGGTATCCAAATTACCCTTACGTAACCATTGGAAAAGGAAGGTTACATTTATACATCCTTTAAAAACATAAGGCTAACATTACACAATGAGAGTTTACACTAATCAATCCTTTTAAAAAACTATCTTCCCATTACACAGTTTCAGGGTTACCCTTATTCACCCTTTGAAAAGTCATAATTAACTTTGTGCGGTGTTGAGGGTACCTTTATGCATCCCTTATAAATATGGATCTACCCTTTCACAGTGTGTAGAAACTCTCACTATCCTTATGTATAGATATGTTACCCTTATGAAAAAATTATAAAAAAACTATATTAACTTTAGGAAAGTCATTATTACCTATACCATACCATTAAAAATTAGAATTTACCTTTACAGTGTATCAGGGGTACCTTTACATAGTGATTGGAAGAAATACCCTACCCTTATGTAGCTAATGTTTACCGTTATGTAACCCTTTCAAAACAATTACCTTCATACATCCAAGTTAAGATACTATATACCCGTATTTAAGGTATTAAAGCTCATATTAACCTTATATATACCATATTCCATACCTATTTGTTTAAATATTGGTGAAAATTTCTAAATTTTCACCATAAAACTTATATATTATAAACAAAATAAGTCTTAAAGATAATTTAAAAATGGTGAATGTTACAATATTACTTATGAAGGAGCACATATTTAAATTATATCTTGGTAGAATTTTCAAATTAATTCAATATTTTGTTCAAGATATATAGGAGAGGGTAAGAGAACAAATTCCATAAGTCCCCATATAAGAGGTTATTTTAGAGACACGAGTATTGTGTAAGGGATCCAGAGAGGTTAGAGGACAAGAGATATATTGATTTATAGTCATTGAATATTTTGAATAATTATTAATCTTTAATTAAGAAACTATATAATATGAGTAGGTTCTAAAAAACTCATAAGATTCAAGATGGTAGGAATCCATGAACTTTGATATGGATTCCATATACCAGAACAAGATTGGGTTCAATTAGATACTATGGTAGATTTAAATTATATTGGGTTTCACAAGGTATTAAAGATGGAACTAGAAATGGTATGTAAGATTAGTTCTTATAAATAAATAGTAGTCTCTAAAGGGTTTTACCAAAGTCATTTCATAGATTATGACAAAGCCTTCTCATTATTTTCCATTCAAAAATCCTTCAAAATTATACGTTCCATATAATCTTACCATGATTATAAGATTTGTAAAATATATATCAAGATAGATTTCCTTGACATAGATCTTAGAGAATATATACATTTGACACAAATGGAAGGGTCTGTGATGTCAAATGGAAAAAATAAGGTGTGAATGTTATGGAGAACCATTTATGGGTTGATGTGAGAATCTAAGTCATGAAATATTTTTTTTATGAGACCATTAGTTAGTATTTCTTCATAAAGAGAAAAGCTAAGATATATGTCTATAAACGGTTTATTGGGAGTGTATTTTTATTCCTAGTAGTATATTTTGATAATATATTACTGATGGGAAATGGGTTATGAGTCTTAAATATAGTTAAGACATTCTTGAACATGTCTGTATCTAATAAATACATATGTGAAATAGATTACATTCTTGGTATCAATATCATTCATGATAAATCAAATTTGTTTCTTAAACTAAGTCAGGGTATAAAACTTAATAAGGTACTAAAGACATTTATTATGAAACAATCCAATATGGTATTATTCCCAATGTAACATGGTATAAATCACTCTAATAAAATTTTTTCTTAAGCATTAGATGAGAGAGAAATAATCAGAAGTATCCTTACACATCTGTGATAAGATTTTTCATGAGTTTCATAACATGTACCAGGCCTAATGCTTTTTACTCATTGAGAATTCAATGATGATATCGTGAAAAACAAGAAGACCAACATTTGATTGTTGTGAAGACTATTGAAAATTATTTGAGGCATAATATGGATATATTTATGGTTTATAGAGGTGATAAGATACTAATAATCAGAGGATATACATATTATAGTTTCTAGATAGACTTTAATAATCTGAAATTATAGTAGTGTTATGTCTTATACCTTGATAGAATATTTATAATTTAAAAGGGTTATAAACTAGTAGAATTGACTAATTCTTTTATTAAGGTTGAGTATATTGTGGATTATTTTATAGATAAAGACACAGTGTGGATATATAACTTCACCAAGAAGTTTGAATTGTTTCCGGGTTTTAAATATGATATCATATTAAATGGCTTTAATACAAATACATTGGACCTCACTAAGGTTATATGGTCATCTCGATGGATGAAGCATATAGATTGTAAGTATCACCTCTTATGGGATTTTTTTCAAAGGGGTGAGGTCATAATAAGAATAGTATTTAAATAGGAGATCAGGGTGTGACTACTAATTAAATATTTTTCTCAATATAATAATGAATATCATATGAGATCTAGAAAAGTAAAATTCATTAGTATTTGGAACTAGTGTGACATGAAGTCTATTAGAGTTGGTTCCCTAGAACTAACTACTTTTTACTATTGATTACCTAAATATTAAAATACTTGAATATTAATAAATAACATAACATATAGTGAGTGTTATTCTATATAATATTGTTGTGATAATTTATTTACAGTATATATATGTAAGGACCGAGCCTTAAACATTACATATTCCAATGATTTTAAACTCGAATACTATTTCATTATCTTTTAGGTATAAAGTTTTTAGAAAATTAGAAAAAACTATTACATAGTAAACCTATAAATTAAATATCGAAACTTATACCTAGTATCCATTTTTTCACCAAATAAATATTATTAAAATAAATCATTATTTCTCTTCATGAAAAAGCTTCACAACATTCAATTTGACATTATCTTTTCTCATACTAATCCTTAATCCATATGAACTACATTTTAAAACATGGGATTAGCACAAAATATTAGTAAGGGACCTAAATGATAGGAAAACATTATTCAAGTGAAAAATAAGAGAACTCATTTATTATTTACCATTAACATTAGTTTTTTTGAGTGTATAAAATATTTTCATATGAAAATTGCACACATGTGTTTCTCAAAGAAGTATTTTAAAATTCTTAGTAAGAGATTAAATTCCATTTTCAGTTACTTAAATAATATTATTAATAAAATCCTTTCAAAAACATTTTAATTTAAATAAAAATATGTCTTCCTTCACATATAATTAATACCTAATGAACTGCTAATCTATAATGGGTATCACCATTCGTATAATCTATGTCGGTCTCACCCGTGAGCAATAATGGTCCACAACCCTTTATATAAGCTATATCGGGCTCACCCATGGGATATAATGGGTCTCAATAATTCATATGTGATGTTTCAGGATCACCCATTTCATATAATTTCCAATTACCATATCATGAATAAAAAATTATGCTTGATTTTTTTTCATCATAAAATATTTTAAAAACTCCAATCACTTTTGTATATCAAACTACCCTTTAAAAATAACATATCATTTAAGTGGGTGTTAATCAAATGAATTAATTGGGAGTATTATTTATAAGTCCGCATACAATATAATATAAAAAATTCATTTTATAAATAATTTAACTATGACATAAAAATGATGTCTAAATTTTACCTAAAGAATGAAATTTTAGTTAAGAATTTCTGTTACTAGTTTGTAATTGGTTGAATTTTATTCATCATGAATGATTAAACTTTAAAAAAACTATAAATTAAATGATAATTTATTAAATCATGATATAATATTCCAATTCAGAATTATATACACCTCATTAAAGAATATAGGTTTATAACATCAAAATTTTCTTCAATGGAATGAAGTTTGGATGAAGTTCCTTATAATGTTTCAGTAGTATAACGACAGTACTTGAAGATTCATAAACTGGTTTATTTATATAAAAATGTGTCTATCATAATTTAAACATAAAAAATAAATTGATAGGGATATGTAAAATAATATCCCATCTATACTAACTGGAAATCAATTAAATAAAATAAATAAGTCACTTTAAAGGAAAATAAGAGAGAGGAGGTAGAGGGGTCCCTTACCTTGTGTTTGAATGTGAACTATGAATTTTCTTAATATCCTGGAGAATAGAATTATATTCCTTAATTACATAATTAAAAAACTTTTTCGTATATATTTTATTTATTAATATTTTTTATTTACATTTATGATCATTTCTATGAGTTATAACGTTCAATTTCATTATTCGGGGAGCGATTGTTTTATAGTTTTATGATTGGTTCACTTGATTACAATTTTTTATGTTCTTTTGAAATGAGAATACTAATATAAAAGTGGAATGAAATGGTATTAATTCACTTAAATAATTATACATGTCTCCATGTATAATTTTGTTTTCTTCTTTTATGAGGATGATTCATTTGCTAAAAATGTTAATGATAAATGGATAGTATATTTTGGCAGTTTTTCCAACCATCACAAACAAATTTCATTTTATTTTATATTATGTATATATATTTTTTCAAAACATGAAATATGTTAAAATATTACTATTAAAATTTTATTTAACCAGATTAATAGTTTTATAATCATCCTTGAAGGAGGTAATGGAAATAAAAACTCATTACCAATGGATATGGTTAACTACTAATATTTGGAAAATAGTTTCGTTTCATTGAATAAAAATATATTATAAAAGTGATTGATTTATTATATAACATTATATATATATATAATTCCATTATATATAGGATAATACTTTTACTATTCCATGATGGATATAGTATGTGATGAGAATATAGAAGAATAAAATATATTAAGAGAGGTGGTTTGAGAATGTTACCTCTTAAATATCATCTCATTAAAGGACCCCATAAGGATCTTGGAATTAGTATTTTGGTGAGATAATAAGAACATGGAAATGGGTTTAGTGGGAAGGAGATTATTTGGAGGAGATTTTATGATATTCATGTCTTGTGATGAGAAATTTTCTCGTGATGAGTGTTATTGATATTTTAGGAGGGGTGGTTTTAAGTGATTAACTAATGATTATTTAATATTTAAATCCAACCATATTTTGATCGCATTAATTCCAAAGAATTATATTTATAATTAAGGATTTAAAGGTTTTTTATGGTCTATAAACACATTAACAACCCATTTAATTTGTTAGATATTATTTATTTAATATTTTACCTTTTAATATTAACTTATTTCATTATTTTACCGATACTATAGTAAATATTGTTTTTACCATAGTGATTTTTAAGGCATAAAAAATGAATATGAACATACCACCTAATTTGGAAAATGTTGATATATATATGGAATAAATTTTATCAAATTAAATTCACATAATTTTAAACATTAAATTTAAAAAAAAACTTTCAAACATTACCAAATAGAAGGTTTTCAAGAAAAAAATTTTCCAAGAAAAGGATTATTTTATATTTACTCTATGGCCAATAATAATAATTTTATGAAAATAAATTAATATTTATTGATATAATATATATATATATATATATATATATCATTTAATACATTCCAAATTATGGATTATTTTAGTTAATTAAAAAGGAGAAACATTAAGTGCTTTAAAACAATTTTAAGAAAAATGTCGTTTTTTAATCCAAAAATAAACTTATTCTAAAATAAAATATAAATTTGATTAAAAGATTAAATTTGGAAAAAATATATCTAGATAATACATATGTTTATATAGGAAATATTTAATAAATAATGGGACCTTTATATATTTGAATTTATTGAAAATAAATGACATTTTTACCAAAATTGGTAATTTCACTATTCATTAAAAAATTAAATTGTTCAAAAAATTATCATAATTTCACAATAGTATAATTTTAATATGATAATTCAAAAATTAATTTCACATAATCAAATAAAATTTCTAAAAGTTCCATAAAATAATATTATTATTTTCACATAAAAAAGAAATAATTTTTTAAAGAAAACATGTTTTTGATGAATAAAATGACATTATTACAAATACTAGTATAATAAATTTAATAGAAATGTATAAATTATTTATAAGGAATTAATTAATAAATTATCATTGATTATGAAAGTTATATATTTTGAAATATCTTTAATATTATTCATTTCCATCAATTTAATTGCTAGGTTATAACAGTGATGTTTACAAAATAAGATTGTGTTGTATGTTTTAAGCTTAGTGTTATGTATCTTGTACCTTATCGAATATATTCTTTAATTTTCAAAATATTTTTATGTTACACTACCACTCTGAAAGTTAATAATTTTATTTTCTAATATGATAACCTTAAATTTCTATGATTTTATACTTAAATATAGCATATATGATCAGATGACATTTGTCTCATAGGAAATAGATGATGTTTGGATATTATGTGTAGAAGGTACAGTAAATTGAAACTTCCACTCATAAATTATCACTTGGTAATCTCTAAGAGAGATGGTTGTGATAAAATACTTTCTAATTGGAATTCCATATGTTTTACTTGTCATTGTATATTTCTATCTATGGGCATATGTATTAGTCCTTATACTAGATATTATTATAATGGTATATCACTAATTGAATATTTATATATATAGAAGAAAATGGTGGTATAATATGATTGCGATTATATAGAATACATTGGATATTTCATTGGTGATATTAATTTAATGAATAAGTCAAAAAATTAATTTTTACTTCTATTTTAATAAATGTATATATCTAAGTCCATTTGATTGAAATTGAACAATCCGATTAAGTCCAAGGCCATGGAAGTTTATAGATTAGTTTACTGAAAAAATTCAACAAAGTATTAATCATATAAGGTGATGAAATTAGTGTGAAACCTTCTTGATGATATATCAATAATAATATATTATATTACATGGTGATCATATAGAAACCCTTGCTATTTATACATTAATAGTACATAAATTTTGCAAAATACTTAAAACAGTAAGCAAATAGATTCCCAACACTGTATTATTATAGTGCCTTGGAAATCATTTAAACAAAAACACTGGTACATAAGTGAGAAAAATTACCTACCACTAGGTTCTTCTTGACTAGGAACCTTGTTAGACACATAAAACATAATATGTACCTTCATAACATGGAAAAGGAAACATAAAAGATGTTGAGATCAAATGCTCAGTGAGGGTAAACAAGGGAGACGTGGAAGCTTAAACTTGAGAATATGGGTATGATAACATCATCATAACATTTAAATATCATACCCTTCATATCAAATATCTTAAACATGAATAATGGCATAAATCATGAAAGATCATAAGATATAAATCTTAATGAAAAAAAGAACATAATCCAAGAATTCATATCATATAAATAATACATGGAATTATTGAATATACATACACATGATATAATTTCATATAAGCCAAGAAGAATTTATATAACATATCAGTGCACTTCAGGGGAACCACGCCTACTGATCGGGACACACTACCATCCCCAGTCACATTCATTTCCTTGGAAGTTATTGGGTTTCCCCATCTTCCCATGGTATATCGGGTTTCCTCATCTTCCCATAGTGGATCAAGTTTCCCCATTTTCCATATTCATGGTGACAGCCCCTAATGGGAAGGACAAACCACCATCCTTAGTCGCAGCCCTCTGCTTATAAGGGATCAGGTTTCCCCATCTTCCCATAGTAGATCATGCCCGTTAACTTGATTCAAATTATTGTCTCATGTGATATAAATCGTTACCCAATGAATTCGGGGGAGATATAGGTCCCACACATCTCATAAAAAATAATCCATACATGTTACACAAGATAATAAAACATTTATCATATAATGACCCATAAAAATAGATGTGTTTTATAAACATCCTCTAATAATCCCAAGAAATGAAATGTGTGACATTAAAATGTAATTATATCTTAACCTATAAAAAAAGGTTTCATAACCATTTCATCAAATCTTAACCCATGAAAAGATATGGTATTCCCAACACTAAAACTCATATAAGATTAACAAATTCAATAAATATCATTCCATAAAAATATAAAAAAAAGTTATAGAAATAATATTAATGGAACCTTTGAATAATTTTCCATAAGTGAATGAGTAACATCAAGAAATGTCATCTTCGATGTAAAATTTTTTAAAAATCATTTAAAAACATTCCTTGAATAAAATATACACTACTATTTGAAAAATAAATGTAAAACCTAAAACACTTTCAAAAACATTTTCTTGAAAATAAACTAAAAAACTTATAAATAAATATTTGAAATTCATTTGGAAGACTTTTTTATTGAAAACACATAAATACATAATAAGAACATTTTAAAAGAATTTTCCTTTAATATACTATGAAAACCATTAATGTAATATTGAAAACTATATAAAATTTTTAAAATCCATTTTCCTTTAATGTGATCATAAAATATCATCTTTGAAAACATGGTTCTTAAAGGTCATTTCATGCTTCTCAAAGAAGGAAAATTGGGAACTAAACTACTCTTCTGAATTGGTTACTCCTGAAACATAAACCTCATGAAAGATAGATGCTAAAATGGATATGTAAATACCTATAAAATTAAGGATAAAAATCATAGAATTTATTCATGGCCAACATTATCCCCACACAGAAGATATGAGGCGTGAATATCACATGACTAAAAGTGAGACTAGAAATCCCATTACCTTATGTCTTGACTCTCATCATACTCACTAAAAACTCATGTATAATAAATATAATTTTTTATAAAAAACATATTCATATATATAATAACAAAAATGGTTTGAATATGACTTTATATTACCTTCTTGTTAATAATTCTTTGTTAAGGTTTCATTTCGGGTGATATCTTCTTCGTTCTTTGCATGTGTCTTAAATTGTTATATATTTTTCCCTTATACTTATATCATGATTTACATAATTTAATACCTGATATAAATATCAATTAAATTTATTATATGTTTAGTATACTAATTCATATAATATAGATATATAAAATACAATACATTGTTCATGGAGATGATAGGTCGTATGTACGCATGAACATCATTTCGGTTTTATTATTGTATTGAAAGAAATGAAGAAAATACATATACATATACATATATATTTATATATATAATTATTATAGTATAATTAATATATCGTATATATCATATAATTTTAATAAACCATCTTTAATAAATTCCATTTAGTGCGTTAATGAATCACATCCCTTTGAGGGGGTGGTAGTCCACAATTCCTCAAATAAAATTATCGTATTTACACAAAATGGAAAGTATAAAGATATGAGTTATAAAAGGATTAAATAAGCTTAAATACATAATAAATATAATATATAACATATGTAAATATATTGTCCATCATAATGTCCACCATGAGAGGAGTTAAACGAAAAATTAACAATCATCTTTTCATGAGGTGATAGTTCACCGTACACATAAACAGTATGCTCATTACCCATTAGATGGAAGTGTGTGTAAGTGTATGTAAAACCTCTATCATAACAACATATCAACATATTTAGGATAATATTTTTTTATAATATTAGAATAAGGGGAGTTTAGGGGTGGAGAAATAAAATAATAGAAAGGAGCTTGAGGGAGAGTTTTATCTCTTAACTGGGTAAATCCTTTTGATTTGCACCAAAGGGATTCCTTGGAGGAATTTATGATGGAAGGGAGGATTAAATTAGTAAGGTAGGGTTACTGGGAAGTGTATTTGGTAGATTCTTACTTAAACTATGTGGTTTTAGAGGTTTTAATAATAAGGAGAGGTGGTGTCCATTAATTGGAAAGGGAAAGGATACACTAGGCATTTTTTTTAAAAAAAATGGTGTACACATGTTTTTACCTAAAAAAATATAAAAAAACAAAAAATAAACTCAATAATAGAAGTTTTATGGCTGTAACATGGCCATAAAATTTGTGTTGAACATGTTCCTAGATCATACGGGCCCTTAAGATTAAGGTTTTCTCCCTTATTATGCTTTATTTTACTTTAATCACTATAATTAATTTTAATTGAATTCACTAGTATTTTTCTTAAAAAACATAATTAAAGTTATTATAAATTACAAATTATTCTTACTAAAACTATCGAATCCATTTTTAAATATTCAACCAACATAAGTATCCAAAATTAATTAAAATTTAATCCTGCTAATTAGATGAAACGGTGGGTTCTTTAAAGTAAAAACACCCAAAAGTTTGCTATGTTTCTATACCCAATTTTAAATTAAAATTGATTATAATGTCCTAATTTATATTAATTGATAAAAATATGAAATAATTAATCTTTTAAATAAATTTCAAATATAATTTATAATTATAAATAAATTATATGATGCTGAATATTTGAATTTAAATTCCATATTTTTCACTATTCATCCAAAAATGATGTTTTTTAGAAAATTCCAAAAAAATAAGGATAAGATAAATTTGACATTATAAATTAAAAAATTAAATTTATTTTATAAAAAAAATTATAAAATTTTCTAAAGTTAATTTTATTATTTTTCATAGAAGGACATGAAAAGTAGTTCATTTCATAAAATAGTATTTTAAAATATATAAGGACATTACCAAAAATTATATATTTCATTATCAATATGATTTATTTACATTAAAAAAATTTAAAAATTATTTCAAAAGTAGTTATTAATCTTCATATTGCTATGTTTAACGGCAAGGTAATAATTATCTCATTTAAATAATTATAACAAAAAAATTTGTTTGGTATAAACTCAATTTTGTGTGTAATATACGTCAAGTTAGTGTTGCGTATAATGTATGCCAAGTTAGTGTCATGTTAAAGGAATCTTTGATATAGTTCAATGCAATATATCAATGAAAATATAATTTATTTCAGAAAAAAAGTCCATAATAACATTGGGTGTTACATTATACCACCCTTAAAATGCTGTCACACCCCGACCGCGGGTGTCCGTAATTTTTTCTCCTTTCTTGGTCCCGGTTTAAATTCTTGAAGATTAAATTGCAATTGATGGTTTCACGCCGGTGCGCAGTCACCGCATCGTTCGCTGTGACCGTGCGTTCAGCCCGGGTGAGAGTGTGTTCACCCGGCGTTTTTTCTTAAATTATAATTTTTATGTTGGTATTTTATTATTTTTATTATTTTTATTTAAGTTGTGTTATTAATATTATAGTTATTGTTATTGTATATATTTTTATATATGTTTTTATATATATATATGTATAATAATGTATATATAAAATTTTTATATTATTATTATTATAACGTTTTATTATTATTATTAATATTAAAAGGTTTTATTATTATTATACATTTTATTATTATTATAATAATGTTTTACTATTATTATTATTATACTTATTAACATTATTATTATAGTATTATTATTTTTATTTTTATCACACATATATATATATATATAAACCTAAACAAACTACCCTAACCCTACTTCTGCCGTCGCCCCCTCTATTCTCTCTCTCTCTCTCTCCCCCCTTCCTCCTCCTTCTTCTTCCCCATTTCCGGCCTCCTTTCCCTCGCGCAGCACTCCTCCAGCGCTGACCTCCGTCCCGCGCTCCCGCTCCGGTGTCGTCCCTCCGTGCGACCTCCCTTCTCCAGCTCCGCCTATCCGCCCTGCCGCCTCCACCAGGCCTGCCTTACCCCTCCCGCTTCGGCCATCAGCGCACCGGCCGAACCCCGCCTAGCCTCTGCCCCGCTTCTGGCCTACCGACCTCCTCCGTCACCCTGCTCCCACACCCCGCTCAGCCCATCCCCGTCCAGCTTTCGCCTCAGTCGCACCCCACTGCACCACCGGCCTCGAGTAGCACACCCCGCGGCCTACCGACCTCCATCCGGCATCCGCACACCCCCCGATCACTGGCGCACCCCCTTGCATGCGCTCCCCGTTCAGCTTCGGCCGCCGCACCTCCGGCGACAACCTGCCGCGACCCCCGTTCCGGCCGCCGCACCACCTGCGCGTCTTTTTCCCCCCCTCCCATGTAAGTTGTTGTTTTTACTTTTATTACGTTTTGTTTTTTTATAACGTTTTGATATTTTCTTTTATCATGTTAATAATAATATTATTATTATATTATTATTATATTATTATTATTATTATATTATTATTATTTTTTTATTGACATTATTAGTATTATCATTATTATTAATATTATTATTATTATTATAATTATTATCATTATTGTTATAATTATTATTATTATTATTCTAATTATCATATTATTATTGTTATTGTTATTATATTGTTACATTATGTTATTATCATTATTATATTATGTTATTCTTATTATTATTATTACATTATGTTATTATTATTATTATTATATTATTATTATTATTATGCTATTGTTATTATATTATTATTATTAATATTATTATGTTATTAATATCATTGAGACCGTTTAACGGTCTACTGTTTTAGGACCTGTTTGACGGCGCAATATGGTGTTCCCTTTTCGCAATGGGAGTTTTGTGACTTGTCGTCCTTCGTTCCGATTCGAGGTAGGTATCCCTCTGCACTCGCCTTTAAATTTATAATTTATTTATCCTTAACTTTTTATTAAGTTTCAGTAAATTTAAAAGCATTATTAAGTAGTTATTTATAGTGTGGTGATTTGCTGATGATTTAAGTTGTTTTAATTCTAGCGTTTCATTAAAAGCGTTTTCTTGGGTGTAATTGTGTGCTTCCATGGTAGTGTTGCTAGATGGTTCAACCTGAATAATGAAAGACATGTTGAATTGGGTTTTGAAATTTTTTTGGCGTGTGTAAATTAGTAGATGTATTGTTCATGGAAAATGGTGTTTTTCTTAGAACCTTGATTAGAGGAAACGTCGTATGACCGTTGAACTTGTTTCTGGAAACTTTATGTGTGGTTCTTGGTTGATGAAAGATGTTTTCCTTTGTCGCGTGAAAAAATGTTTGGATTTCATTTGAGAAATGGTGTTCCTTCAAAAAGTGATTAAAGGCCCGTTTGGCTCTTGATAAAAGTGGGCTGCGTTTGGAAATTTGAAAAACGATTTTTTTTTGTGATACCAACATCTTTCAGGTTTAATATGCTGATTCGAGTGTCTTAAATGGAGTTCTAAGTGTGTTCCTAGTTTTCAACGAAATAACATGTGTCATATACTTTAGAAATACTTTGATATTAAATGGTTTAAATGTAAATGATGTGGCAGCCCAGTTGGCACTTTATTAAATGTGAAGTGATTATACATATATATCTATATATATACGTACTTATGAGGGCATCTCTACAGGGGGACTTCCCTTCGAGGGTTGTCGTGTAGCGATGTCCGTGTAAGGGGTTGGCAAGTGCGGTGAGATGAGTCACGCGTGCGAGGGTCTCCCACTTACACAGTGTTACTAAAACCACCATGGGTTCCTAGGCGTCTTGTAGATTATCGTGTGACGGTTGCATGATAACCCTGATTAGAGGGGTTAGTACCCCCTGGAGTTGTGGACAGGCTAGGAGGGATGTTCCACTGGTTGGCTATTAGGCGGCCAGTTGGTTGTTGACTATGGAGTACCACGCCGGCAGGTAGTCTGAACCCGAGTACGTCCAGGGGTTTTCTAGGGATATTTAGGATCTCCCATGGTTATTGCTTATAGCTTCTTGTTTACTTTTACTTGCACTTGTTTTTCCCTGCTTGTTTACTTTCAGTTCTTCTTTACAGCTTGTACTGGTTACTTTGGGGAAATGGTTTTTCAAATGAAAAATGTGTTTTTCTCTTATGTAGTAAAACTGAAAATGTAACACTTCTTCATTTTTTCAGAACTAATTTAGAATCAATGAAATGAAATTCAACTTTTGAAAAGGAATAAGGGTAATTGCTCGTTTTTAGATTTTCAAGTGAAACATTATAAAAGCTTACTTTTATACATTGTAGTTCAAAGCTGGAATAGGTAGATTCTTTATTTACTGGCAGTGCTTTGGGATTTGTTTTTGGGCTCACCTACTAAGTACTTTTGTGCTCACTCCTATCTTTTACCATTTCAGTTGCAGGTTCCTTGTGTCCAGGTTTTCCTGGCTTGAGTTGCTCAGTGAGGGAGCGATGTTGGTTGTAGTTGGGTGGTGACCCGCAAGGTCACATGGAGGTATGTCATGGTATAGTTTGTTTATGTCTTTAGTGTTTGTTAGTTTGTTAAGTTTATATTCTTTCTTTCGATCATGTTTTTAGTTTGGGCTGAAATCGTTCCCAACGATTAAAATTTTAATGCCCGGCACTTGTTGCCATCCCGGGGGGATCAGGAACGCTCCTCGAGACTTGCCGCAGACCGGCTCGGGTGACCGATTCAGGGTCGACCCGGGCTGGTTCGTGACAAAAGGGTATCAGAGGGTGCTTCTTGTTATTTGGGTTGTCTGGTAGGTGGAGATTAGGACTGTCGGGACTCGAGAGTTAGGTATGGGGAGGACGTCATGAACCCTCGCCCGTTCTGCACCTCGAGTCACCAGGGTAGTCCGGGAATTGTGTCCTTGTCTATTTCTGGTTTGCCTTGGATTGAGAGATGAAAATGGTGGTAAGACGACGTTACGTCGTGATTTCACATGGAGTAGTGACCCATGTGGAGTCTGAGTACACGGTTTGAATTCCTCCTAGTGTTCGACGTTGGCTTGGGACATGGCCCACTACCATGTCTCCAGATTGAGCGTGACTACTAGTCCCTCACTTCAGTGGTTGATGCAAATTTGGATGTTTTTTTTGTTTTGGTCTATGTGAGTGCGTAGTTGGAAATGAAAAAGGGTTTTTGAAAATTGGACTGGTTTCTTTTAAAGGACTTTAAATGTATAAAATGGGTTTTAAAACTGAAATCTCTTGATTTGAAAATCTGTTGTTTGCTTGGAGTTGGTTCAAAATGGTTTGGGGTGAAACCTCAGGTCCTCTTTATGAACGTTTGCACATGTGTGAGAATGCATGGAAAATGCGCGTTGGTATGAGTATTAATGGATAGTGGATAAAGACATGTGCAACGGGTCATGGGAGTACCTGCGTGTGTTTGAAGTTAAAGGCTTGACTTTGTTTTCTAAATTGGTATTAAAGGGGGAATGGTTTTGGAAAGTTTTGATTTGAAAGGGGATTGGTATTTGGAAAGTGTTCTTAAAAAAGGGTGGTTTTGAAATATAAAATGAAAAGGGAATTTTAAAGGGGAGATTTTATTTTAGGTTGTGTTGTATTTGTTTGATCCTTGTGCTAATTGTTTTGATGAAGGTGCTTTTATTGATGTCGCTTCGGTTTGATGTTGGTTTTGGAAATTGTTTTTTATATATCTCTTAGAAAATGCCGCCCAAAAAGGTCTCTAAGGATTCGGACAAGTCGTGCCCAGTTTTTGGTCCTCCTCAGACTTTTCCCATTCTCCATGGTGATCGGGGTCCGCTAGAGGCAGTGGAATGGATCGAGGAAGTGGAGCGTGTCTTTAGAACATTGGGAACTCTCGATAGTGTTAAGGTTCATGCAATTATGGAGTTGTTTGAGGGTCCAGCTCTGGACCAGTGGATGATGGTTACCCCACCGTCAACGCAAGGTGAAATGACATGGGATGTCTTTAAAACTGCTTTCATCCAATGGTTTGTACCTGAAGAAATGAAGCTGGAGAAAAAGAGAGAGCTTGTGTATATTCAACAAGGCCAACGGATGGTGAAGGCATATGTTGACCATTTCAAGGAACTGATTTCCTTTTCTCCAGAGGTAGCGTCGCATGATCTCATGAAGGCCTCTCTTTTCACCGGGGGTCTTCATTCGGAAATCAAGGAGCGAGTCCTTCCTTCTAAAGACCTTTGTTTTGAGAAGCTGGTGGAGGAAGCATTTTTGGCTGAGTTGGTTTCCGGAGCACAGTTAGTTAGTACTCCATCATCCCCGGTTGTTCGTAAGAGTTCCCCCTCTGGCGAGGAAAAGACACTAGAGATATATGTTCCTAAGGAGTTATCCTCTTTGGTCCCAGCTTCCAGTTCATCAGATCATTCAATGGTGTGCTATCAGTGTGGTCGTTTCAGGCATTTAAAGCCGTCTTGTCGCAACCCTCCGAAGACGTGTCATCGATGCGGCTATCTGGGTCATCTGGAGAAGTTTTGCATGAAGCGTCACTTGAAGAGGACGCTGTGATGGGAGAGTGTCAGTACCTGACTATGAGGCAGGAGATGCTTCAGCCATCAGAGCCCCAGCCATAGGTCTCGGGGTGAAGCTCGCGCACAGTTAGGAGTTTCCAGGGTTGAGAAGCCTTGGTCCAGGTTCTGTTTTCCGTATTGACGATGGGACAACTAAAAACATTTTTATATTTGTTTCCCTGCTATTGAAGTTTCAACAGTGTTTTAAATGCGTGGTTTTTCCATAAAGTTATGATGGACTTGTTCTATGATAATCTAAGCAGGCTTGTCATGTGGAGGTGATATTCTAAATTGTGGGTCCTTCTTAAAAGGGTGTTTGACTCTTGTGTGGGTTGACCTCGGTTCAGCTATGCTTGTCGAATGTGGTTACGATTTGTGGACTTCAATGGATCAGGTCTCCAATTTGATATTTGGTTAAGACTTTTCCATGGGTTATCCCTGGTGTTCAATCTCGTTGACTATAGTCAGGGGTTCAATGTTTCGACGGAGGTATTAATCTAATTGTGTTATAGGAGTCGGTTTGGATTAGTTATGAGTTCTTGCACTGGACCCGCTTTATTGTGGTAGTATGTTTTGGAGTGTTAAAATTTTTAAACTAGTTAAGTTCTTGTGGTGGGGAGAACCCCTTCGTGTTCTCCCCTCAACCTCGGACCTCAGTTTTCTCTTGAATCGGTTGGGTGTGACCTTTGTAGAGTAAGGTCATCCCCAAGATTCTCAGTTCTCTCTGGTTCCTTTAGTTCCGTTGGGGCATGGACTTAAATTTTGACCGACTATTGGCCTGGTGACTTTCTGGGGGTAGAAAGTGTCTGTGGTGGGGAGAATTGTCACACCCCAACCGCGGGTGTCCGTAATTTTTTCTCCTTTCTTGGTCCCAATTTAAATTCTTGAAGATTAAACTGTTATTGATGGTTTCACGCTGGTGCGCGGTCACCGCATCGTTCGTGGTGACAGTTCGTTCAGCCCGGGTGACAGTGTGTTCACCCGGTGTTTTTTTTAAATTATAATTTTTATGTTCGTATTTTATTATTATTATTTTGTTTTAAGTTGTGTTATTAATATTATAGTTATTCTTATTGTATATATGTTTATATATGTTTTTATATATATATATATGTATAATAATGTATATATAAAATTTTTATATTATTATTATTATAATGTTTTATTATTATTATTAATATTAAAAGGTTTTATTATTATTGTACATTTTATTATTATTATTATAATGTTTTACTATTATTATTATTATACTTATTAACATTATTATTATAGTATTATTATTATTATTTTTATCACATATATATAAATATATATAAACCTAAACAAACTACCCTAACCCTACTTCTGTCACCGCCCCCTCAATTCTCTCTCTCTCTCTCTCCCACCTTCCTCCTTCTTCCCCATTTCCGGCCTCCTTTCCCTCGCACAACACTCCTCCAGCGCCGACCTCCGTCCCGCGCTCCCGCTCCGGTGCCGTCCCTCCGTGCGACCTCCCTTCTCCAGCTCCGCCTCTCCGCCCTGCCGCCTCCACCAGGCCTGCCTTACCCCTCCCGCTTCAGCCATCAGCGCACCGGCCAAACCCCGCCTAGCCTCTGCCCCACTTCCGGCCTACCGACCTCCTCCGTCACCCTGCTCCCACGCCCCGCTCAGCCCATCCCCATCCAGCTTCCACCTCAGTCGCACCCCACTGCACCACCGGCCTCGCGCAGCACACCCCGCGGTCTGCCGACCTCCATCCGGCATCTGCGCACCCCCCGATCGTCGGCGCACCCCCCTTGCATGCGCTCCCCGTTCGGCTTCAGCCGCCGCACCTCCGGAGACACCCCGCCGCGACCCCCATTCCGGCCGCCACACCACCTGCGTGTCTTTTTCCCCCCCTCCGCTGTAAGTTGTTGTTTTAACTTTTATTACGTTTTGTTTTTTTTTATAACGTTTTGATATTTTCTTTTATCATGTTAATAATAATATTATTATTATATTATTTTTATTATTATATTATTACTGTTATTATTATTATTATAATTATTGACATTATTAGTATTATCATTATTATTAATATTATTATTATTATTATTATTATTATTATCATTATTGTTATAATTATTATTATTATTATTTTAATTATCATATTATTATTTTTATTATTATTATGTTGTTACATTATGTTATTATCATTATTATATTATGTTATTCTTATTATTATTATTACATTATGTTATTCTTATTATTATTATTATATTATTATTATTATTATGCTATTGTTATTATATTATTATTATTAATATTATTATGTTATTAATATCATTGAGACCGTTTAACGGTCTACTGTTTTAGGACCTGTTCGACGGCGCAATACGGTGCGCCCTTTTCACAACGGGAGTTTTGTGTCTTGTCGTCCTTCGTTCCGATTCGAGGTAGGTCTCCCTTTTCACTCGCCTTTAAATTTAGAATTTATTTATCCTTGAATTTTTATTAAGTTTCGGTAAATTTAAAAGTATTATTAAGTAGTTATTTATAGTGTGGTGATTTGCTGATGATTTAAGTTGTTTTAATTCTAGCGTTTCATTAAAAGCGTTTTCTTGGGTTTAATTGTGTGCTTCCATGGTAGTGTTGCTAGATGGTTCTTCCTGAATAATGAAAGACATGTTGAATTGGGTTTTGAAATGTTTTTGGCGTGTGTAAATTAGTAGATGTATTGTTTATGGAAAATGGTGTTTTTCTTAGAACCTTGATTAGAGGAAACGTCGTATGACCTTTGAACTTGTTTTTGAAAAATTTATGTGTGGTTCTTGGTTGATGAAAGATGTTTTCCTTTGTCGCGTGAACAAAAGTTTGGATTTCATTTGAGAAATGGTTTTCCTTCAAAAAGTGATTAAAGGCCCGTTTGGCTCTTGATAAAAGTGGGGTGTGTTTGGAAATTTGAAAAATGATTTTTTTTTGTGATACCAACATCTTTCAGGTTTAATATGCTGATTCGAGTGTCTTAAATGGAGTTCTAAGTGTGTTCCTAGTTTTCAACAAAATGACGTGTGTCATATACTTTAGAAATGATTTGATATTAAATGGTTTAAATGTAAATGATGAGGCGGCCCAGTTGGCACTTTATTAAATGTGAAGTGATTATACATATATATCTATATATATACATACTTATGAGGGCATCTCTACAGGGGGACTTCCCTTCGAGGGTTGTCGTGTAGCGATGTCCGTGTAAGGGGTTGGCAAGTGTGGTGAGATGAGTCACGCGTGCGAGGGTCTCCCACTTACACAGTGTTACTAAAACCACCATGGGTTCCTGGGCGTCTTGTAGATTATCGAGTGAAGGTTGCTTTCTAACCCTGATTAGACGGGTTAGTACCCCCGGGAGTTGTGGACAGGCCAGGAGGGATGTGCCACTGGTTGGCTATTTGGCGGCAAGTTGGTTACTGACTATGGAGTACCACGCCGGCAGGTAGTCTGAACCCGAGTACGTCCAGGGGTTTTCTAGGGATGTTTAGGATCGCCCATGGTTATTGCTTATAGCTTCTTGTTTACTTTTACTTGAACTTGTTTTTTCCTACTTGTTTACTTTCAGTTCTTCTTTACATCTTCTACTGGTTACTTTGTGGAAATGGTTTTTCAAATGAAAAATGTGTTTTTCTCTTGTGTAATAAAACTGAAAATGTAACACTTCTTCATTTTTCAGAACGAATTTAGAATCAATGAAATTAAATTCAACTTTTGAAAAGGAATAAGGGTAATGGCTCGTGTTTAGATTTTCAAGTGAAACATTATAAAAGCTTACTTTTATACATTGTAGTTCAAACCTGGAATAGGTAGATTCTTTATTTACTGGCAGTGCTTTGGGATTTGTTGTTGGGCTCACCTACTGAGTACTTTTGTGCTCATGCCTCTCTTTTACCATTTCAGTTGCAGGTTCATTGTGTCCAGGTTTTCCTGGCTTGAGTCACTCAGTGAGGGAGCGACGTTGGTTGTAGTTGGGTGGTGACCCGCGAGGTCACATGGAGGTATGTCGTGGTATAGTTTGTTTATGTCTTTAGTGTTTGTCAGTTTATTTAGTTTATATTCTTTCTTTCAATCCTGTTTTTAGTTTGGTCTGAAATCGTTCCCAACTATTAAAATTTTAATGCCCGTCACTTGTTGCCATCCCGGGGGGATCGGGAATGCTCCTCGGGACATGCCGCGGACCGGCTCGGGTGACCGGTTCAGGGTCGACCCGGGCTGGTTCGTGACAAATGCATTCCACATTCAATATTTGTTATTCAGGGAAAAATAAATGAGAATAAGTATACTTCATCATATCCCCAATTTCTCTCGTAGATTATTCTAACTGTTGATTTACCCACAAAACATTGACCAGGTGAGTTGTCTTGTTTCATATAACTTTCCCTAATCAATCCAAATTTTCAACTGGTTCTTCTTCGTAAGAAAGATCATACTTTAATTGTATGACCTTTGAGTTCATTACATGTGAAGGGTTAGGTATGTACATTATCATGAGAGATACATGGATCACATCATGGTCTTGAGAAAGATTTTAATGAATCACCAAGAGATAGACTACCATCCCAATACAATCAATAATCTCAAAGGGACTGATATACCTAGGGAATAATTTCCCTTTATTTCTAAAACTCATGGAATTCTTCCATTAAGAGATCCATAAGACCACCTTTTCACAAAATTAAAATTCTATATCATTCCATTTATTATCTATGTAATATTTCTGTCAACTTTGAGTTTCCTTGATATAATTCCGAATGGTTCTATCATTCTCTATCATCTCCTCAGTGATATCAGGTCTTATTAGATTTCTTTCTCTAACCTCATCATAGCATGTTGGAGGTATACATTTCTTCCTATAGAGGACATTATATGGTTCAATTTGAATGATTGAGTGAATTTTGTTGTTTTAAAAAACTCAACTATTGGAAGGTGTTGATCCCTTCCACCTTTCATATCCGGAGAACAAGATCTAAACATATATTTTGGGGTTTGAATTGTACATTAGGACTCACCATCTGTCTGAGGATGATAATATATATTGAAACTCAATTATATATCAAAATCTTGGAAAAAACATCACCAAAACTTAGAGTAAAACCTCATATCATGATTCGATACACTATAATATGTCACTCCATGAAACCTTACCACTAACTTAAAATATATCATGGAAAGTTAATCCAAATAGAAGTATTCTCTAATGGTGATGAAGTGTCCTGACTTTTTAAGGTGATTGACTACCACCCATATAGCATTAAAACCTTTAGAGGATTTGGGTAGTCCATTAACAAAATCCATAGTGATGTTCTCCCATTTTCATTAGGGTATGGGTAATGAAGGAAACATCTCCTTTGACTTTTGTCTTTAAACCTTAAATTGATGACATACCAAGAACCGAGATACAAAATATGTGATATATCTCTTCATTCCATCCCACAAGAAGTATTATTTCAAGTAACTATACATCATTGTACCTCTATGATGAATAAAGAATGATGAACTATGAGCTTACTCTAACAGATCCTTCAAATCATATATGCAGGGAACTCATACACAGTTCCTAAACCTTATCATTCCATCCTAATCAAGATTAAACTCAGAAACTTTTCTAATTTTCTTTTGAAACTCTATATCTTATTTCTGTGCCTCCTAAATCTTCACATGGATAGAGGGTTGAACATCAATTTAACAAAGATAAGGTTTTTACCTTCCTTTAGGATTTTCATCTCAATCCTTTGAAAATATCTAAATAGCGGATCTTCATTTATCTCCATCATGGGTAAGCTAGTATGATCCTTTCAACTTAAATCATCACTCACCTTGTTTGATTTCCCAGGGTGGTAATGTATTGAGCAGTTATAATTTTTTATCAACTCTAACCACCTTCTCTAGAACTTTTTCAACTACTTTTTTATGAATATATATTTCATAAATTTATGATTGGTATATATATAACACTGTTTCACATAAATATAAATCCTTCATATTTTAATGAAAATTTTACCACTACTAACTCTAAATCATGAGTAGGGTAATTTTTTTTCATGAATCCTCAACTTCAATGAGGCATGACTAATAACCATGTTATTATACATAAGAAAATATCTCAATCCCTTATTTTATTCCTTACTATATATTACAAACCCTTCTCCACTATAGGGTAATGTAAGAACTGGTGTATTGACTGACATTATTTTCATTTCCTTGGAATTTTATTCATATTCATCTTTCCAAAGGAACTTGGCACCCTTCTAAGGTAATTTGGTCATAGGATTATATAATTTTGAGAAAATCTATACAAACCATCAATAATATCAAGCTAACCCAAGAAATCTATTGATCTTAGTCACCATGGTTGGCCTAGTCCAGCATTAAATAGCCTCAGTCTTTGATGTATCTACTGATTTACCATATCTTGAAATTAAGTGACCCAAAAATGATACCTTTTGTTGCCAAAAATCTCACTTTTTAATTTTTTCCATATACTTTCTCCTTACTTAGCGTCTTTATTAATATACTTTAGTGATATTCATGCTCCTCCATAATCATTGAATAGATAAGAATATATTCTATAAATACTACCACAAACTGGATGAGGTGATCTCTAAAGACTCTATTCATCCAATATAGAAAAATTTAAGGGTAATTAGTATGACCATAAGGCATCATTATATATTCATAGTGTCTATACAGTGTATAGAATTATTTCTTTAGTATATTCTTCTTTCTTGACCCTCAATTATTGATACCCAAAACAAAGGTTAATCATGGAAAAGTATTGAGCTCCTCACAGTTTATCAAACAAGTCATCAATAAGGGGAAGCAGATACTTGTTCATGAGTATGATCCCACTCAACTCATGATAATAAATGTAGAGTCACATTGATCAATATTTATTTATCACAAAATGAACAAGTGCACCCCAAGGTGACACACTTGTCTGAATGAATCCCATATCAATTTTTTCTTGGATTGGATTATTCAATTATTTTAACCCAATTGGGGAAATTCTATAGGGAATAATTGAAATTGGTGTGGAACCAGGTATGAGTTCTACTGAGAAATCAACTTCACATTTTGGTGGAAGACTAGAAAAATATTATGGAAATAAATCCAAAAATTTCCACACAATATGAATATCATTAGTTTTGATTTTCATTATAATATTTTGAGATAAAAAACTCTTATAAATGAGAATTAAGACTCGCACGTTGGATGTAATATCTATACGATGTTCATACTTATCATCACATTTATGTATGATTATAAGAGTGTTTGAAATGTCAAATTTAACTTCCCTTACTCAACAATGATGTTGGATTTATGTAGATAAATCCAATCCATGCCAAATATTACATCAATTTCATCCAAAGGATGAATGAAAAGATTTATAGGTGTCAAATTCCCATAAATTTAAACCAGATTGGAATCATAGACATGAGATGAAATAATCATACGAATATGGGTTTTTACTAATAATTCAATATCTAATCATTTTTGTGGAAGCTTAATACCCTTATCAAATTCTTTAGAAATGAAAGAGTGGGTACATATAGAATGAAATAAGACATTAGTATTTATAGAGTGGATGGTATGTGTACCTTTCACCATGTCATTATCGCACCCCTCATCAAAAATATTGATCACCTTGATTTACCCTTATCCCTTGGTTTATGAGGTTACTCAAATAGATCATCATATTATCCCTTTGGTTTGGACACTGGTTAGTATAATTCCCATTATCCTTATACATGAAGCACTATAGTGTGGGAGGTGAATTCTATGTATATTTTCCTCTAATTGTATCATTGGACAACTTATTCCCATAATTGTGAAAATAAATTACCAGATGGACGTCCCTTTTACACATAAAACACTTATTATAACCCATAAGACAATTCCATAAATGATTCCTTCTACACATAGGGCATAAAATAAGGCTCATTTGCTTCTCTTCATGGTTTTTCAATTTTTCTTTGAACTCCATATTCCTTTTATTGTTAAAACCATGAGATTGATATGTAACTCCAACATCCATTTTAACTTTTATTTCACAAAATACAGTCTCTTTATAGCTACTAAAATATCTTATAGAAAACTCCCTTCTTAAAATATTCTTTAATCCATTGAAGAAGCTATCAACTTTAATTTTATGTTTGATGATAATTCTAGAAGCATAACTCACAATTCTATTGAAATTAGCCTCATAGGTACCAATGGATTTATCATCCTTTTAATCCGACATAATTAACTCTTTTTCAATATTCATATGAACAATATGGGGAAATTACTTGTTGATGAATAAGTTCTTGATATATTCCCAATCCATGGATTCAATTTCAACTTGACTCCTTTTATTCTTTATTATATTCCACCACTGGTCTGCTTCACCTTCTAACTGATAAATAGATAGAATGAATTTCTCATTACCTAAACACTAGAGAAGGGATAATACCTTTTTATTGGTACCAATACAGAGTTTAGAAACAAGTGTATCATAAGACCCACTAAAAGAAGGTGGGTGCTTCCTTATGAAGGACTCAAAAGAATGAAATTACCTCTTTTTCTCATTTGGATGCTTAGCATGATTCATAGCTTGATAAAGCTACAAGAACAAAAAAATGAGGTTTTTCATTCCAAATTCTATATAATATGGATGCTCAGGAGAAAAATAATTTTGTTTTACATCACATTCACCATTAATGTGGTTATTTCGAGTTCTATCCATTAACTAAAACAAAAAAAGAATAGATTAAGAATTTTTAATCATAGTGGGGAACCACATAATCATGAAAAACCATATATAGGATGTCTAAAATATGAAAAATATCTTAATCTATGACACCTTAGGTTTATCCTAGTTTATTCATAGCCAACTATAATTTAAATCCTTTGTGATATTTCATAAATATTTCATGAATTCCCAAAGCATATCCCCCGAGAGTGTAAAATTAGGTGTTCAGCAAGGATCATTATCATTTAATAGATTTCCTCGATTCAGGACTATAAAATCTTTTCAAAGTTGTTATTCCTTGGTACGTTTCCTCCATATCCACATCCACTTTTAGTATCCTGACATGTATGTATTTCTAGGAAACCATATAATCTATCCTTTTCTAAACTTCTATGACATTTTCCTATACTTTTCATTATCTAAATACTTATACCTAGACATTTCCTTAGGGTTCAAACTGTTTTCTCTCATCCTATCTTCCAATGGATAACTAAACCTTTGATCTAATACAAACTATAGCGACCCTCTCATTTTATACATTAACATTATGTCACTTTTGAAGAATACTTAAAATATTAACCAATTAGACACCCAAATATCTTAATAGTATAGTAGGATTGAAAACATGTAAACCTAAACACTTATAAATAAGTGAGCTATAGTATATCCCACTAGGTTCTTCTTGACAAGAACCCTTTCTTAGAAACATCAAACATAAGACGTATCTTTATAACCTAGTGAAGGAAACATAAAAAGGGGTGATCTCAGATGATCAATATGGGTAAACAAGGGAGACATGTAAGCAAGATCACAAGCATAGGTTATGATAATATAATCATAACATTTGAAGAACATAACCTACATATCAAAAATCATAAACATGAATAACGGCATAAATCATGGTAGTTCATAAGACATAAACCATAAAAAAATAAATAATATAATCCATGAAAGAATATCATAAGATGAAGACATGTAACTTTGGCATACGTAGACATTTGATATCATTACCTATAAGTCAATACCCATTTCTAGAACTTATCACGACATTTCATGGGAACTACACCTACTAGGTGGGATACACCACCATCAACTTTTCCAGTTCTTTCCTTTAATGTGTTGAGTTTCCCCATATTCGCATAGTTGATAGGGTTTCCCCATATTCTCATAGTGGATAATTATTCCCCATATTACATCTTCATGGGGACTACCCCTACTGAAAGAGGCACGCCACCATCCTCATCCGTAGTCCTTTCATTGTAAGGGATCGGGTTTCAACATCTTCCTATAGTAGATCAAGAATGTCGACTTGATTCACATCATTATCTCATGAGATATAAATCTTTACCCAATTCATTGGAGGAAAATATATATATCACATATGTCATAATAAAATCATTCATATGTACGCCACAAGATAATAAAACATTCATAATATCATGACCCATAAAAAGATATGGGTTTTATAAAAATCCTATTATAATCCCATGAAATGAAATGGTTTTTATAAAATTGTAATTATATCCTAACCTGTGGAAAAGGATTGGTTTCATAATAATTTCATAAAATCCTAACCCCTAAAAGTAATCGGGTTTCACAAGCATAAAACTTGTGGAATAAGAATGGGTTTTTTAACATCATTTCATTAAAACATAAACCATTCAGATAAATAATATTAATATTCCTTTGAATCATTTCCTAGAAGGCCATTAGCTACATCAACAGATGTCATCTTAGATAGAAAATAATTTGGAAATATCTTTTAAAAAAATTTCTTGAGTAAAATATCGTTTATTCTGGGAAAAAGTATATTTAAAGTGTAAAAAACAATGAAAACCATTTTCTTGAAAATAAACTTTAAAACTTATAAATAAATATTTGAAAACATTTTGGAAACATTTTTATTTGAAAACGTATAAAGATATCTTGAAAATGATTTGGAAACCATTTTTCATTAAAATACTTTGAGGGAATTTATAGAAATATGTAATAATAAAACATATTTAAAATCCCTTTTACTTAAAAATGATCATAAAATATCATATTTTGAAAAAATTAAAAATTTGGTTCTTGAAGTTCATGGAATGTGTCTCAAAGAAGTCAAATTGATACAAAACTACTTTTCTCCTTTGGTAACTCTTGAAACATAATCCCCATGAAATAATGATTATAAAATGGATATGTAAATACCCATAAAATTAAGTATAAGAATCATATAATATATTTATATTTAGTATAATCACAACACAAAATATATTAGTGGTGAATAAGGTCTAAATCTAACAGGAATAAAAGTAAGACTAGAAATCCTTTTACCTTGAGTCTTGACACTCATAATACTCGTTAAAAAATCTTGTATAATAAATATATTTTTATTATAAAGAAACATATTCTTATATCTAACACCATATATGGATTTATTATGACTTTGTATTACCCACTTGTTAACAATTCTATGTTTATGTTTCATTTCAGGTAATATATGCTTTATTCTTCACATATAACTTCATATGTTGTATCTTTTATTATTATACATATATCATGATTTCCATAATGTAAAATTTATATCAATATCATTTATATTTAGTATATTTATATTATAATAATCTGTAGAATATTTAATTATAAAATATATTACACCATTCGTGGAGACATTTGGTTGTACGTATGCTTGAACTTCGTTTCTGTTTTATTGTCGTATTGAAAAAAAGAAAGAAAATAACATATGTATATATATGTATATATATAATTATTCCAATAAAATTATTATATCATATATATATTATAATTTCAAAAAAACCATGTGTAATACAATCCATGTAGTGTTTGAATGAATCACATCGCTTTGAGGGTGTTGTAATCCACACTTCCTCAAACGAAATTATTGAATTTACACCAACTATAAAGTATAGAGATATTTGTTTTCAAAGAATTATATAATCTTGATGAAATAATAAATATAATATATAACATATAAAAATGTATTTTCATCATAATTTCTGCCTTGATAGGTTGTAAATGAAAAATGAACAATCAACATTTCATGAGGCGGTAGTTCGTTGTACACGTAAACAGTATGTTTGTTTCCCATTAGATGGAACTGTTTGTATGTGTAGGTAGAAACTCTAGTATAACAAAATCTCATTATATTAAAGATAATTTTTTTATAATAATTCATTAAGGGGAGTATTTTTGGTGGAGAAATAAAATATTAGAAAGGTGCTTGAGGGATGGTGTTACCTCATAATCGGGTAAATCCTTTTGGTTTTCAATTGAGGGATTCCTTGGAAGGATTTATGACCCAAGGGAGGCTTCAAAGAGGAAGTTAGGGTTTCTGGGAAGTGTATTTGGCTGATATTTCCCAAAATATAATTGGTTTTAGAGGTATGTATACGAAGGATAGGTGTTGGCCTTTATTGAGAAGGGAGAGGAAACATTTGGAATATTTTTAAACAAGGTTAGTGTGCCCATGTTTTTACCTAAAAAATTCCTAAAAATAAAAAAAAACAATAATAGAAGGTTGATAGACTAAATATATCCCTAAAATCAGTTTTGGACAAGTGTCTTGGTCATTTTGTCCATTAAGATTAATTTTTTTCCCTTATTAAGCTTAATTTTACTGAAATCACTATAATTAATTTTAACTACACTCGCTAATATTTTTCATAAAAAAATAATTTGAATTTTTTATAAATTATAAAATATTATAATTACAATTATATAATCCATTTTTAAATTTCCAATCAAATAAGTGGTGGAAATTGATTTAAATTAAATCCCAATGGTGGGACGACACTCTGGGTTTTTAAAGTAAAAACATCCAAAAGTTTGCAATATTTTTAAACTCAATTTAATAATTAAATTGTTTATAATGACCTAAATTGGATTAATTTATAACAATTTTATATAATAAAACTTATAAATAAATTTTAAATATAAGTTATCCTTATAAATGAATTATATGAAAAAAGTAGTTTTGAATTGTAATTCAGTATTTTTCACTATTTATCCAAAAAAAGATGTTTCTCATAAAAATTTAAAAAAATCAACATAAGATATATTTGACATTATAAATTAAAAAATGAATTTTTTTTAATAAATTAAAATATCTAAATGTGCTTAAATTTTATTTTATTTTTTCTCTAGAAGGATATCAAACGTAGTTCATTTTAGAAAACATTATTTTAAAATATATTACACTTTACCAAAAATTATATCTATCAATATCAATTTGTTTTATTAATATTAAATCATTATAAAAAATATTTTAATTTTTTTCTTACTGTTCATATTACAATTTTTAACATCTAGGTTATAGTTATCTCTTTTAAATAATTATAACAAAAAATGTTTTGTAGAAACTCGGTGTTGTGTGTAGCGTACGCCAAGTTGATGTTGCATGTAACATACACCAAATCGGTTTTGTGTGTAATTTAAACCAATTTTCTTCCATGTGAAAGTAATTTTTGATTTATTTGAATTCAAGATATTAATTAAAATTTAATTTATTCGAGAAAAAAGGACCATAAAATCTCAGGGTGTTACAGAGCACATGTATGAGGCTTTTTTTCATTTTAATGTTAATATATTTATCTATGGTTTCTATAATGTGATTATAGATATTGATATTAGAATATAGACTATTTTACCTAATTCTAATGATAAATATATATAGAGGGTCTCACACTAACTGTATCCAGAACCTCAGATAAACTATTTAAGTTTAATATTAGAATAAATATTATTCTCATGTCCTTAGGAATATTAATTATTTATGTTATATTTTTCACATAAATTTTTATTGAATGAATAATAAAATGATATTTATTTATTTTAATAAAATATTATTATTCAACATTAAATATATTCTGAGGAGTATTAATGGGTTGAGTTAATGTTTTGGTTGAAATTATATTTAATTTATCAGGATTTAATGTGTGCTAAGATAATATTATAATTATTATTAATAAATGTAGGTTTCTTTAGGATGAATATATTATCCAACGGAATTTTTCTAATTACTAATATCTACCCCTAAAAATAAAAACCGTATTTTATCATTTCTAGGTTAAGGATTATTATTCAATATTGATTCTCCTTAAATAACCTTTTCGCATCTCAGAAGAATCTTTATTAATAATTCTATCCTCGACATAATGAAATAATCATACACCTCCATATAAAGACCAATAGAACTAGTTAAAAACCTTAAATACTAGAATGTATTCTTTTTAACAATAATGAATGTGCAAGCATTTTGGTTCTTTTTTTCTAGAACCCAGAGATCATATTGCGATGTTTCGAGATTCTTGAAGAACATGTAGATACCACAAGATGGATTATATCTTTAGAACCTTCATCTAAATGATGGTATTATAATAAAAATGAACCATTTCGAAAACTAAGAAATAATTCCTATCATGGTTATTCTTTTTTATATAAATTAATTATCAATTATTTGTGAAAATATACTCTATATGAATATTCCAATGTCACATTTGTCATATTATATGGATTTAATATAAATAAATTTATGAAAACATTATTGGGAATGGGATTAAACAATTTATTTGTGACTTTTAACCTTTAATGAGTAATATTAATAAGTAAAATGTAGGTATATTATAGACGAAATAGGACTCAAAACCCCAAGGGATTTATGAAATGAGATGTGTACATGGTGGGATGAGTACATAAGAGAGTCATGTTAAGGGACTTAAGCCCACAAATGAATAGAAAATAAAGGGTCTTGGGAACATAGAATAGTGGTGCATGAAGGGACCTATGTGTAAAAAAGAGAGGATCATTAAGGAATTTGTGATCTATTTATCCATCACTTCTTTATAAATTCTCCCACCAAAAAGAAGCTATACTCTTATAAAAATGAGTTTGAACAGCTACCCATGGAGTCCATTATGACAAAAAGAGTAAAATTTAACAAATAAATAATATAATATAAAATTTCAATAAAAATAAATTGAAATGAAAAAAAATTTAAATAGAAGGTGAAAGAATGAATCATAAATATTGAGTTTGTTGGTATAAATCAATAAGTGGATGAAATATTCAAAACCCATTGTCAACACCAACATTTTAGAATCATTATTTGAACCTAAATGTTAAATAACCACTACCACCTTTTGGAAGTTCTTAAAATCAACTCTCCACATATGCATTCAATTTATAACATTGTTGCTCATGTTTTCTAGGGTATTATCATTTTCATTTATTGAAAAAAGGGAAAAATTTTATAAAAATTAGAGGTATCATTTCTAAGTGGAGATAATATTTTAGAGGGTATTTTTATCTAATGACATTTTAGTCTTTTTGAAGTTTTTTGAGATTTTGAAAAAGCATTATACACTAAAGTGGAATGGTATACATGATTACCATGTATTTATATCGTGATATGTTGTTTTCTACACTAAGAATTGCAGACATAGACTTTGAGTAAATGGAGAGTAACTTTATTTCTATTTGGAGCTACTATATCATTGAGTGATTGAATTTCACTTAATTTTTCATGATTTTATATCAAACCCAAAGGGGGGGATTTTGGAACTGGGGGAGTATTTAAATTCCTATGATTTTTTTAGAATAAATAATTTTTTATTAATTAGTATGAATATTCCAAGATAATATTAGTTAAATATTTTTTGTTTGGATGATTAATGAGGTGAATTATGTTTATTCTGGTTTAATAAATCTTTTACGTAGTTTTGAAGATAATTGGATAATCCAATAGTAAAAAATTTGAAAAAATATAGACCTGTGAAATGTAAATAAATTTTTAATTTATATATATGAATAATTTTTTTTCTCTATTTGAATAAGATTAAATTAAAATTTATAAGGGTTTTTATCATTAACTTATGGAAAATAAGTCTATGTAAGAGTATATCTTTATTTTGTGAAGTTTATGTAAGTCAAATCCATGTTTCTTAAATCTTTGTTAGAATAAAACTAAATTTAATATGTATAAGGATTATTATAAAATCATAAAAAATTGTATATTAGAGTATCCTGAATCTCATTTCAAAAGAATAATAAGTTTAAAACACTCATGTCAAAATCATCAGGATCCACTTATGAGTAAAGATACATTATGTAATAGTTGTGTTAAATTGAATTTAATATATGAAAAATTAATCTATGATGTGTGAGGATGTGTAAAAATAACATAATGTTTCATTGGGAAAATGTATCATATGTATAAATAACTACAATGAATTAGCCAGTGCATAAGAATAAATTGTTTTTGAAAAAAATGAAAGTGGGTTTTTGAAGGTATTATATGATCTTTGATTTAACTGAAATGATGGAATATTTATTTCAAAAATATTCCTATGAAAATTTATATAGATAACTAAATGTAAAATTAAATGATTATTTATGATGAAGTTTTAAATGTTGAATTTCATTGAGAATTGAAATTGAGAAAAACCTATAGTCTTAAAAAGTCTCTTTCTATATTTTTTAGGGTAGTAAATTGAATTATTTGTTTCCTATTTTTATTATTTAAAGTTTCAATTTTATAGAAGTAATTAAATTTCAAAAAAAATAGTCATTTTATAAGGAAATATACTCAAAATCATATAGAAGGTTTTAGGGAGGGGAATATGGGGAATTATTGATATATTTACTAAAAGTTATAACTACTATGAAAAGAGGGGTGAAAAACTAAAAAACTAAAAATATTATGATAAATTTATAAATAATGGTGCAATAGAATATATAAGTTTTTAAATTGATAAGTTTTATATATTTGGGGATTTGGGAGAAAGAAGTAGTATAAGTAATAAAAATATAATATTATTATTTATTGACTTGGAAGAATTTATAGTGTTTTTTCTTTGCTGAATATTTATCCATGTCAATTAATGATAAATCACAATGGAAATACCCATGTTGGTATGGTGCTTATCTCTTGAAAATATTTCTTATAAGCAACACTAATGTTACATTTTATTTTTTAAATATCCTTTAAAAAGTTGAGTGGATAGAGATAAATAAAAGGTGTCCCTCAGATCAATAGTTAACCTTTTCTAAACCTATGATTTAGCTATAATGGGTAGTGATATCCCCAAATATGTTGATAAAACATCGGTGTATGCTCTTTATAGTAGACTTTAGTGGTGAAAAAATTAAAATATTTATGTTGTTGCATTTATTTTTTATATCATGATACAATGTATGAATGATACTGATAGGCTCAAAGGGTTCTTTATAACATGGTAATAAAATTAAGTCAAAGAAAATACAAACATAACACTATAATTAATCCTTCCCCTCCCCCCAATTAGGGGAACCTAGACCTGTAGTTGAAAATCATTAAGAACTATTATCCATTTCCACATATTGAATATATATTTGGTTAGATGTTCGGAGATTAGTGGTAATATAATATTGTTCTTTTGAATAGTCATTATCAATTGATAGTTAAAGATAATGATGTTCTAAACACATTCTTTTGAATGAGATTTGTTTATTTTGAATCCTTAATGATATTTTTTGGGGTAACAAATACAAAAGAAATTTTTATATATTTTATGAATTATCAATTCCTACTCATTTGGATTCAATTAACTACTAGAAATTTAAGATATAGCCATGGATTTATAGCCACGGTTTATGTGTCCGTAGTTATAGTCAGATAATAGCCACAATTCAATTAAAAACTGTGGCCATATCATTTTTTTTCCTGATATTCATCGAGCTCCACCTCTAACTTGACTTTATATACAACCCTCCTCCCGGCTAACACTTCAAATTAACGTTTCAGCGCTCCTCCCCGACAACCCCCTTCATACCATCGGCCTCTCTCTTGGAGCCCTCCAACACAACTCTTCAAATCAACATAACTGCTCTTCTTCCCGGCCGATTCTGTTCATGGAGAACACCCCACCTCCTCCTCTTCCAGGCCGACACTGTTTCCCTCTATAAATCAATTTTCAAAGGGCTTCTCATGTCACCACTCCACCGCTGCCACTACTGAAGAATCATCCCAATCTAGTAGTCCCTGATGAATATCAGGAGTAGTTATAGAACTAATAATCCCACAAATCCTTCGGTGAGGTGGCCTGAATGAATTTGAGGATTGAAGATGATGATGGAATTCAGTTGGAATTCTATTGGTAGAATTTGCCGATGATGGTGTCTATGACATGGAGTTGGTGTTGGTCAGTCAATTGTTGAAGGGAAGGATGAGTATTGACGCACTCAAGAGATCTCTGGTACACATCGGATTTGATACCTTTATTTTGGATTTGTTTAATAGTGATGTTTATTCATCTCTTACATTATGATGGTCTATTTGTTTTTGCAGGGCAATTCAGTGAAGATTGATGAACTGCTCATCATTGTTTTGTTTCTCCCCCAAAACTACATTGAAATAAAAATATTTCAACTTCTTGGAATCACTTTCATGCTGATTGACTTGTAATATTTTTTTCCTATCATGAAAAATATTTAATTCTTTTTCCTATCAACCCTTCCTAATCATATTTTTTAAGGTTCTTCAACCTCTTTAAATAACACGAAAGCAATGAATACATTTCTATAAATCAACATGTGCAATATAAGGCAATGTGCAGGTGTCCATTTATATTTTATTTTTATCTTTTTATATTCATGTTAGATCCTATTAAATTCAAAAAATTGTATGGTTAGTTGAAATGAAGATGAGAACTCAGTTCTTCGTGTCGTCTATATCCAAATTTACAGAAATAACAGTTATTAAATTTATTTTATGGTAATTAAGAAGTTCTTATGTTTTTTACGTGCAAAAATAGATCTATACTGGATGGTGAAAATAAAGTTCAATACAATGGAATAAAAATGGTAAATAGAAAAAAGAAGACAAAAATGGTGGATCAAATAAAGGTCTGATATCATTCAAGTTACATTTTTTTCACTTAATAGTTCATTTTTCTACATTTATTGAGTCAAGTAATTGAGCCAAAGCTTGGTTTTGATAGTTTTTAAAGACTAAAATATTTTCTATTGAAAATCTAAATAAAAAAATTTATGATTCGCGTGTTTCATGACTGTATGGTTCTAATAAGTTGAGTTTGACACACATAAGTTTGTTAATTTTGGTCAGCAAAAATATACCCCTTATTTTTGGTTCATGTTGTTTGATGTAATCTCAATTATTTATGGTATGATGGATGTATGATAAAATTTGTGCATCACACGTGGATTAATTTTACTACCAAATCATAAATTTAAAAATAATTATTCAACGTGTCATTAATTAGATTATAAAACCAAAATATACATAATTTTTTTCCATTATTAACTATATTATTTTATTTGTTGTTATATTATATAAATTACTATACAAGTTCATGTTCCATTTTTTTTGTAGAGACTGATGATCTAAACCATGTATTCATTTAAATTTAGAATGTTTTTAATGATTAAAAAAGAACCAGATACCATACTCAGTACCTTACCAACTTAATGACTTTTACATGTTGGCAGTATTCATTTTACATGTTATTGTATAGGATAATAGATTTTTTTGTCTTTAAATATATTTTATGTGAAGGGGGTATTATACATGGGTATTGTGGGATAACTGTAAGTGGTAAGCAATATAGACCTCCATTTTTTGGTCAATACAGATTCATGATTGTTTTTATGTGAATATATTTTGAATACGATATTGTTTTACATAAATGTTGTTTATAAAAATAAAATCAATGGTGATTTTATTACTCTATATTGTGGTGATTTACCACAGGATCGCATCTTTTACTTCCCTCTTCCTTGGGATTACAGGTTTGATTTACCACTTCCATCACTCCCTTTCTAATTCATAAGTCACATCTTTCAATCATGTTTTTAAAAAATGGTATACATTTTTTCTAATCACTGAATGGATTTTAATTTGTCTAGGGATTTTTAGGACAATTGATAGTGTAATTTTGTTACATGTATGAAACTCATGCAATTATGTTCACTATTTTTTACATTATTTTAATTTAAAAAATCCATTTTTTATATAGGGTTTTAAATATTTTATCCATTTAAATTTAAATTTATGTACATCAAAATTCTTATAAAATATATTTCTAAAATTATTTCTTCATAAATTTTCTTAATTAATTTTTAGGTGTTTTTATCTATCCAGTTTTTCAAATACAACATCTCACTACATAATTAATGTATTTATTGTAATTATTTCATTGATCAACATTTTTTACAAAATAACATGGCCTTGTAATCCTTTTGGGGTATTATTATCATCCAAGAAGTTAATATTCTTTTTATAGTTTACATTTTTTAACTACAATTGATAAATAATTTCATCATAATCCTAAAACTGGACACATAATTATACATTTCGTCTTGCAGGAAACAAAAATTAAGGCGGCTAGGACTGGATGACAGTTAGTAGTGAAATTCAAACCAGTTGTCTAAGAAGGTTTATGCTGCATAATTCAAATCATTAATTTTGAATACATCATATTATTGAGTTCATTACTTCCTCAAAAATATATTTTGTGGATTGTAATATACACTCATATTATTATCTATTATGTTATATGTGTGTGCATTACATAAATTTATTAATCGTTAAAATTTGTTAATTTTTCGGTATTATTAATTTCATAAACAAGACATTGCGCTAAATTTTTTTTTCACATTCAAGAATATTCTATCTTAGATTGATGCAGTTATTGCACTATATTTTTAGTTTACTTCTGTTTCAAGTTAATCATAATTCGATGTTTTATATATTGTTATGTTCAATATGCATATCTCGTATATGAAATTTCCATAGTACTTGAATTATATTTGAAATAAATTACTCCAAATATATTATAATTTTTTCTTTTATTATTTTCAAACAACCATTAATAGTTATTTTATATAGCCATTTATCTGTCTCTCTTTTAATAACTTTTATTTTGATATTCACACATATTAAGTAATCTAAATAATATTGAATAACTGGATTGATCTCACAAGTAATATGATAACTAACGTAGATATCTCTTCCTCTATTTTGATATAATATGTACACTTTATTATGACATGTATGTTTGGTGTTTGATGGCAACGTTACCTTTAGAACTCATATTGATTCATTTGAACATGTATTTTAGGGGTCTCCCTATATTTTATTAGGTTGTCCTTGAGGAGGGAGGGGGTGTCTTGGAGGGAGGGGCTATTAAAGGGGTGTCCTGGAGGGAGGGGTTGTCTCCAAGGGAGGGGTGTATAAGATAGGGGGTTGTCAAGGAGGGATGGGGGGTTGTCCAGCGGGTGTTCAGGAGGGATGGGGCTGTCTAAGGGGAGGGGTAGGGGATCTATATAGAGAGGGTGGTTGGGTCTGTCTAGGGAGGGGGGGATGTCTGGTGGGTGTCTCGGATGGAGGGGTGTTCAGGAGGGGAGGGGCTATCGAGGAGGGATGGGGGCTATCCTCCAAGGGTGTTTAGGAGGGAAGGGGGTGTCCAAGTGGGGAGGGGTTGTGTCCAGGAGGGAGGGGGTTGTCCGGGATGGAGGGGGGCTATTCGGGAGGGGAGTGTCCCAGAGGAGGGGATGTCCTAGGGGGTGTCTGAAGGGAGGTGGGGGAGGGGGTGTCTAAGAGTTATGGGGGGATTTACATGGGGAATGAAATCCATCATGCCCGTAGCATACTACAATAAACACCTATGAATTTGAGCTTCATTGCCACTCCTTATTCACTATAGACCATGTTTTATTTTTGTTGAACTTAAATGATTGAAAATGATGTGGATTTTGTTTCTTTTTAGGTACTTCAATGAGAATATCCAGGTTGAGAAAAAAATATAAGAGGATGGTTGGATGATTAAAAAGAATAAAACTACATCATATCATTATAGGGGAGTACTTAATTTGTTTTTTACTTGTTTAGAACAATTCATTCATTCTTCAACTTATTGGAACTCTTTTGGAATTATTTATTTTAGGAAGTTATTCTTGTAGAGTGTTTGTGTTTATAATGTTTAATACTTTTCATGATGATGTTATTGAACTGAATATGTTTATGGTGGTTTTGAAGATATTCTTTCTTAGGGTAAAAAATGTTGAGTGTTTTGTTTTAATTTATGATGATGTTTATTTTGAAATTTATATTTCATGATTTTTTTAAAATATGTTCAATATTAATTAATGAGGGTAGAGTGGTAATATAAAAAAATGTTTTGATGGAGATTTTAATGTTAAATGTTCACTATATTTGTCTCTTATCCTACTGAAAATAGTTTCATTACATGTTTTTCTGCGTGTTTAACTAGAAATCATTTTGGGATTTTAAAGAATTAATGCATGTGACCACTAAATTTCTTTCAAAAGGGATGAATATTGTTACTTTTCAGAAGAATGAATCTATTTTCAACCTTTTTTTACCTTAATCTTTTGGAAACACCTATCTTCTTCAAAACATGTTTTTTATTTTAATGTCAATATTTTGGGAGGTGTCCAGGAGGGAGGGGTGTCTAGGGGTTATCCAGGACAGAGGGGGAAATCCAGGTTAGAGGGGGGTCATTCATGAAGGCTTACATGTGAATGAATTTGTAGGAATATACATATATAAGTTCCCCCTTTATATATATTCACTCATGGAAGTAGGAATCTATATATCGGGGTGAGGTGTGATTATAAATAGATATGAAAAATGCATACATGTCTATGTATAAAGGGGTATGAGCAAGTATAGACATATATCTAATGACCCCCCCCCCCAATAAATATTTGGCCATGAAAATATGTACATAGGGGCTAGGTGTCCTTATATATATGTGAGGTTGCATATGTATGTAGGCGGGGGGAAAAAGATTCGAGTTTTGATCGTCAAAAGCAGCTATCCTTGAGGTTAAGGAATGCTCCCTCGGCCTGACCCTTTAATTTGAATTATATAATTACTTGAATTTTTTAAAAAAAAAATCATTATTATATAATGTGTTTTCTCAATGAGAATTTGTTGTGGCTCTTTAAAATGGCATTTACACATGTTTTACATGATTTCCCTAAGCCTTCAATGTGGGCTAGTAAAAAGTTTCAGCCAACTCAATAGTAGAAAATGAAATTTTCTTCACTTTAGAGATGAAAATGATCTCATTTTGAGAAAACACTAAATGAGCATTCTCATAAAAATCTAAAACTTAAAGAAATTTTTTTTCATTTCATCAAACACAAAAAACTAGGCTTGAATACAAGACACTTTCTTCAATAACATCACTGTGAAACTCTTGACCCAGAAAAACACAGAATTTAAACTATTAAAATAAGTCCACCTAGGAATGATTCATGGTGTGACTAGGTGTTTCACACCATGAATCCATACCCTTAGTAATATCATGGCTTGAACTGAGGTTCATAGATAGAAATGTTCATGATAGGGGTTTTACCCCTAAACTAACCCCATTCAAGGCATAACTGATGGGTCACATCATGAAAGGATTAAATAGCTTAAATTTCATTTATTTTTTTACCCTAAACCTCAACCAACTTCCACCCAAACCTCATAGTATCCAAAAAGGGACTAAAACAAAATTCAAAAATACCATTTAAAAACATATAATGTTCATATTTATGATCCAAATTTCAATTTAAGCAACAGCTCATGGTTCATATTAAAAACAAAAATTTCCTCAAAAAATAATGAAGTAGAAATCTGTGGGGTATTGTAAAATCCCCACCTAAACACTTATCATCCCTGAGAAGTCATGGTATGTGTCAAAACATGTCTCACAAACTACTACAGTTATCAATTCCCTAAGAACTCACTATTCTCCATCTCTGAATTCTAAAAATGTTTCCGTTACAAAAATCGAAACATCAGGGCATACTTTTCACCAAAAGTTGATCCACTCACTCACTATAAATGCTAACAACAAGAAGGATCCCACTACACCCATATATTTGGACACTATTCAGTGTCTTAAACATATTCATCTTAATGTTTATGGACATCCCCACCATACTAATCTACTTAGAAGGATGAAAAAATTTCATGGTGCTCCTAACCATATGAATTTCCAAATGAGAATGATCTTCCAATGGTCTATCGACATGGTAAATGGATTTTGAGAAAATGATCTCAATGCATTTTTTAGCTCACTGCATCTGACCCCACAAAAAACAACAGTTCATTCTCCTCTGGATGAATTTTCCTCAAATTTCATGGTTTCACCCGCTTGTGTGCTATAGTATCTCTCAATTGAGATGACTTCACCTCTTGAGGCATCATGAGATCATATAATTCCTACACCTAAGTCTGATCCTTGACTCCTTCTGTAATTTCATGGTTGGATCACCAACTATTTGCTTCCTCCATCATGCTCCCACTCTAAGCACTGACTCACCTCTATTGTGATTCACCCTCAGATCACTCAAAAACCATCTTGAGCATGATTCCAATTCACTAACTCCACTCAACACCACATCTGAATATCAAATGTATTATTACCCAAGGAACCATAAAATATAGGATCTTCCCACACACTATAATCACTTTTCCACATCAATTGTTCAATGATCAGCCTCACTACAACAACGACCCATATGACATGAGGTCCAGTCACCCAAAACAGATATTATTCTCCCCACCATAAAATTACCATTATCATTGAACTTCCAAACCAAAGACCTAGTCTATATAGTCCTTATTCTATTTATTATTAAATGAAATGACTAGATGTGGATAACCTAGTTATCCCTAAATTCCAATATGAAATATACACTTCCACTGACTCTTGGATCATCATTGATCATCCATGCTAGCCAATGATTGTCAATAGTGTGCTCCCCACCATATGGATTCCCATACATGATTCCTATGGCTTCCCATTCACCATTACTCAACTGTTGATCCAAACGGGTCCTATCAGAAAACCTCACTGACAATAACCTTACCAAGGACCAAAAATGCTTGCTATCAGGTGGTGTTGGGTTTTATTTCAAGGGGAAGGGGGTGCATGGGGTGGGTAGGGGTGTGATGGGGGTAGGGGGAGGGTATGGAGGGACTAGGGGGTGTGCTGGGTATTTTGTAAGGTGTTGGGTAGTGTGCAGGGGTGTGGGAATGGGGGTGTGAAGTTTGCAGGGGGTTGGGAAGGGGGTGTGTGCAGAGGGGTGGGGTGTACAGGGGGTCTTTTGGGGAAGGGGGTAAGGGGAGGGGTGAAAGGGGTGTGCCAGGGAGGGGTGTACTAGGTTCTTTTGCAAGGGGCAGGGTAGGGTGCATGGGGGTGTACTGGGGGAGGGAGAAGGGGTGAAAGGGGTAGGGGAGTGGTGCAGGGTGGATGGGGAAAGGGGAAGTGGGTGTCCAGGAGGGGGAGGGGTGCAAGGGGTAATGGGTGTGTAGGGGGGTTCAAGGGGGCTGTCTAGAGGTGCAAGGTTAACATAATAAACTGAATGAGCTACATGGAACCGAACATGGTTAACATATCACATGAGTGGTAATTCCTCATGTATTGAATTATGTTACAGTTATTCCTCCTTTATAAAGTTTAATTGGATGGCATGCCACTAGATATCATCCTAGGATCCACAAAATTATGCAAAATGGTTTGGTAAGTCTTCCACCATATTGGATTCACGAATATGTATGAAGTGAGATGACTTTCATATCCAATACATAATCCCCCATAAGGAATCCTATTTTCAAACCATTCTTAGTAAACCTATGAAAAAATTGATTTTTGTTTTCTCCAAATTCCACATAGATATAGGTTAGGTTTGAAACATGTAGGGGGTATGTTCACGGGGGATGTCCAGGGGTGAAAGAGGGTGTCTAGGGGGATGTCTAGGTTGGGGGTGGGGCTATCTAGGATGGAGGGGCTATCAAGTTGAGGGGGTGTCCAGGTGGGAGGGGTGTACAGGATGGGGGGATTTGTAGGTGGGGATACTGCATGAGTGGGGGTGTACGGGGGCTATCCAGGGGGTGCAAGCGGGTGTTCTATGGGGTTGTCCAGGGGGTGGGCTACTACAAGTGGTGTTCATGGGGGTGCAAGGGGGCTGTCCAGGGGGTGCAAGGGGGAATGGGTGTCAGGGGGTGTTCCATGGGGTTTTCCTGGGGTGCAAGGGGTGTCTAGGAGGGGGATGTCTAGGAGGGGTGGGGGTGTCCATGAGGGGGGTGAAAGGGGGCATTGGTGTGTAGGAGTGTTTAAGGGGGCTGTTTAGGGGGTGCAAGGGGGTGTCCAGAATGGGGGTGTTCAGGATCTATTCAAGGGGGGTAGGGGTTTTCTAAGAGGGGGGTTGAGGGCATGTGTGTGTCAGGGGTGTGTTCAAGGGGTGCAAGGGGCAGTCTAGGGGGTGCAAGGGGGTGTCCAAGAAGAGGTTGCAAGGGGGAAAGGGTGTGCAGAGGTGTTCAAGGGGGCTATCTGTGGGAGTGAAAGGGGGTCCGAGAGGGGGGTTTTGGAGGGGGTAGTCCAAGGGGTGTTCATGGGGTTTCCAGGAGGGAGGGGGTGTCCAGGTGGGTGGGGCTGTCCAGGAGGGAGGGGGTGTCTAGGTGGGAGGGGGTGTCCAGGAGTGGGTCTGGGGCTTTGCATGGGGGGATTTGCATGGGGCGGGCTACTATATGGGTGGTTGTGTAAGGGGTTGGGCTACTTTAGGGGGTATTCAAGTGGTGAACGAGGTTTCCAGGGGGTGGGCTACAGTAGGGGGTGCTAGGGGGTGTTTAACGTAGCACCCCAAACACTTCATGGTATGCTTCTCTTAAATACATTCAAGTTATTGCCTATATTTTATGAATCACTGAGGATCTATGGAACAAAACATGGTTACATATAGGATATACCCATAACCTATCCACGTAAACCAAATTATTTCCCTTCTATGATGTGAATTTCGAAAATCTGACATGCATGGATGTGATTAGTAAGTTATTTGGAGTCTGATAAGAAAAAATCAATTTTTAGTGAATAGTAACCTACCCTTACGAATAGTAACCTACCTTTATGAATATTAATTTTACTCTTATGAATGGTATCCATACCATTGAGTGTATAAATGAATTTAGGCACCTTAAAAATGAAGATGAAAATTTTTAGTGTTTATATTTTTCGATTAAATATGGATTTTAATTAAATATTTAATTAATAATATTTAAAAAATTATTTTTTAAAAATGGACTTCATTTTTGGATTCTAAACGTCAAAAAATGGTTATGATGAATTTTTGGGATATTTCTGAAATACTTGAATTTTTTATGAATAGTAAAATCTGATAATTCACGATAAATGCTAAATAATGGATTATTTGAGTCATTGATGATGATATGATGATGTAAGCCCAACTGGTTCGAAGTCACATTCATATATTACTATTAATTGTCATGGAATACTCCCTATTGGTTGTCTTTAGAGAAATAATAAATTAATGATTATAATATTAAGAAAAGTCTTTTCCCCTCCACTATATAAACCACCCCTCACCCCCTCTTCCTTCCACAACACTCAAGCTTCAAGACTTACCTAAATTATACCAAATACTCTTCCCAAGCCCTCTCCCCACGTCCATGACATTCTGTTCTCACCAAAAGGCAAAAAAAAGGGCCTTAAATAGATTCTCAAGGAGGAGTACTCAAGAGGTGAACCTTCTTTCTTTTCATTCAATTTCTTTTACAAAGTTCCATTCTTTTGTTCTCTCTTCTCACCCCCCCCCCCCCCCCCTAATCGTAATTCCATGAAAATTATAGTGCCTTAAATGTACTGGATTTTGACTGTGATAATGGAATATTTCATCATAAACTCTCTTTTCCCCTCCTTTTATACAATAAATGCAAACACCGTCTGAGATGTGTAAATTTATCACACTCAAGGAAGACAGATTTTCAATTTTCATTACTATCTTCAATACTGGTCATGAAACCTTTTAAATGGTTGAACCAGGTCATAATATATGTATCTTATCTTGATTAATGTTCTGTAATCTTTACACATTCATAATATGGAATAATAATACAAAACAAGTCTATTGTGCACAAAACCGCCAAGCCAAATCGAAGCGTTTATTTGTAACTCAACGAATGAGTCATCCTCATGGTATATAAAAAGAATCAATATAAGATCATTTATATCTCTTTAACGTCACAATTAATGTATATTAACAATTTTGTATGTTTAACCACATTTCATATGAACTTCCATTAATAAGTACAAGTAAACAAATCATGAAACCTAGTAAGAAAATGCTACTAGAACAATAAAATTAAATCTTTTAAACCCATCAAAAATGCCATTAATTATCTTAATAAGGTTATGAAATATCAATTAACTTTTTATGAGGTTCTGTACTTATTAATTATTGAAGCTAAATTTGATTATTCTGGTCGTTAGGAACAAACAAGAACATCTTCGAGTGTAAGGTAAGGGATTGCTTAACCCAATTTTCCTTCTTTGAGATAATCATCTATTTCATTTGTTAAATTGTTCCAAGAATATGTGTGAATGACCTATGATTTTATTATACTGTATATCCAATTATATTTTTTGGATTTTTTATTTGTCACACATAAACATTCAATTGATTTATCATCAATCTAATGACACAATCTTTGTAAGGGATCCTCTCTCTCACTTTTGTTCCAGAATATCCCCTATGTTGTTCCCTTTTATTTTTAATTCATAATGATGCAGTATGTTTTCTAACCACCCCCATACTTCCTTTGTGACATATAAATAATTTAGTTCCCCTTTACCTCTCATTAATCCCTCGCAATAACACTCGTTACAAATCCGAAATGTTTGTAAGGGGTTTCTCATCTCACTTTCATTTCTGTGAGATTTTCACTGCTCAACACTTATTTATTTTATGTGGTATATGTGTACATCCATTTGATATATAATAACATGACTCTATTTATATTCATGTTATTCAATCATTCATTTTATGGCTATTAAGTTATGTTCATAGGATTCAATCGATTACATTGTGGTAAGAGACTTTGCCTCAACTACTATTTTGTTGTGACTAACTTTGTATTGTGCACCTAATAATCCTTATGTGGTGTACCTACTACCCATTTGGGATCACTTTTCATTTGAAATTATATTAATATTAAATTTCCATAATCTCATATCATGGATATGTTTGTTTTCTAAACCTTATACCATTTTACATACGGTGTTTATTTTGAAAGTTATTTTAATTATAGAAAAATCATTGAATCTGTATACTCTACTCTATATAGATATTGAAAAGGCATATTGATCTTGTATTTAAACAATGTATAAATAATTATTTGGACATGCAGTGGCGGTTGGTGCCCACTATATCCCCTCAATGCATCGGTAGGTCTCATGAGACAAATCAGTTGGCGACAAACCCTTCAAGTTTGTTTCTAAAAATTAGATGGGTTTCTACCCACAGAACTAAACTATTTTAACAGTATTATGGTTTCATGTGACAGATACATGATTTCAAATTAATAAGTATTCTATTTATTCATTATCAGTTATTATTATTATCCATGAGGTTTTCACTATGACAAAATCTATGGATGCAATTTCATTCCCAGTTTATTAATGGCATTATTTTTTCATTTATTCACCATGCCATATTGATTATATCAGATTGATTCTGATTAACTTATTATTTTACACATGATTCTGTAATTTTTAACCATTAATGAGCTTTTTATCTCACCCCTTTCATTGTTTACCTTTAACAGGTGATCAAGGGAAAGCCGTTTATTGAGTTCATATAGTTTCAATTTTTAGTTTTGTTATGTTTTGTATCTTGTAACCTTTTTCAACTTAATTTGTATTACATCTATGTATCTAGTTTCTTCTTGACTACTAAAATGATCATTATTTTGGGGTTTTCACTCCTTCTAACCATGCCAATATCACAAGTAATGCACCAACTCTAGTCTAGAGGGGTCAGGGTGTTATAATTGGTATCAGAGGAAGTTTAGTAGAAAACATGGAAACTAGAGAAGGAAATGTATAGTAGGGAACAAATCCCTAAGGTAGTATTTGAGGATAAACATAAAAGAACATCCTATTATTTTGGTAATGAATAGATTATGTGGGTCTTTTAAGAAATATGTCCCTGTCAGGATACGAGCAGGTAGAGACAGCTTTGGCACAGATGTAACTAGGTGTAAACCCTGAAAACACCACTTTGAGCTAGACTCAAATGGGAACTAGTACACGACAATGGGCCTTACTGCACTCTTGGTTATGAAACTATTGGGGTATTTTCTTAGGATAATTCAAATTTTCTTTACAAGACATTATGAAGAAGTTCAATATAAATTTTTCCTTATAGAAACCATGTTTATAAGATTATCTATGCATAGAATTTAAATATATGTTGAGTGATTTTATATTTAAGATTCATAAACTAATCTAGTTTATCACATTATTTAGAAATGGCATCTAACAGATGAAGGGGAATCAATACTCGTGGGAAAGGTAGGGATCTCCCTACTTATCAAGTCAACACAGTCAATGTTGGAGAAGATCAGATCATGAACATATTGGGAAAACATACTCAGGTAGTAAATAATAAACATTCCACACCTATGTTGGACCGTTTCATGCAGTAGAAGCCTCTATATTTTAGTGGGACTACTAATCCAGTGTTTGCTGAGAAATGGATAAAATCCCTTGAAAAGATATTCATGGAATTAAGATTCAATGAAAATGAAAAGGTGGTACTGGAAGTATATTGTCTCAAAGGCGATGTTGATCAATGGTGGACCTTGATTCAGAGTACCACGGCGGAAGAAGAAATAGATGATATGGAATATAAGAATATTAAGGAAATATTCTTCGAAAATTATTTCCCTCGTGGTCAATGAACTGAAATGAATAGGAAATTTCATAGCTATAAACAAAGGGAAGAAGATAGTGTTGCAAAGTATGAGGCTACTTTCACAAGGCTATCCAAGTATGCCATAGATTATATACATGACTCAGCAAACAAGATTGATCATTTATTTGAAGGTATTAAGCCAAGTATTCGAAGGGCACTGTTTTCTCAATCATTTTCTTCATATGATGAAATTGTGTCAAGTTCAGTCAAAACAGAGAGGGAATTTTCTAATCAAATATTTTCAAATGAAAACTAGATAAGAAGCGGTACTCTGATAACAAATGAAAAGGAGAAGCACCAAATAAGAGCAAGGGAAAAAATCTATTCTGATTATGTGAGAACTGTGGAAAGAATCATCTCGTGAAATGCTTGAAAGGCATGGGATTATACTATAACTGCGTGTAAAAGGGTCATCAATCTGATGAAAGCAAGGGGAAGAAACAATTCAATGATATTCTGTTCTACAATTGCAGATAGATGGGACACTATTCAAATGAGTGTCCTAAGCGCCAATGAAACATGCCTCAGAAAAATCCAAGAGAACATGGGAGAGATTACTCGATTACTACCGTGGAGGTTGAAATTCCAAATGATGCGGTGGCAGGTACCTTAATTGTTTCCTCAAACATAACCAACACTTTATTTGATTTTGGATCACTGCATTAATTTATATATTTCGTATTTTCCAAGAAAATTAGATATGTCCAATTTTATTTAATAAGTTATTTATCAGTTAAAACTCCCCAGGGATGTATCATTGAAACAAAGGCATGTCGACTAGTCACCCTCTAGACGCCAAAACGTGATTTATTTTCTATCCTTATCATCATACCAATGACTGAATTTTATATAATTCTCGGTGTGGATTGGATGTCAAATTATGATCTGAAGATTTATTGTAAGAAGGAAGTTACAATTTTTGAAAATGGTGTACAATCCCTTGTTTGTAGGGAAGAAACTTCGCGAGCTGATTCTTATCTAGAACCACCCCCGGTAGCTCAACCGAATTAAATACTTTGAGAGGAAGATAAACCAATATCTATGTTCATGTAAAGAAATATTAAAATTTAAGATGTCCACATAGTGAAAGAGTACATTGATGTATTTCCATAGGATTTACTTAGACATCCTCTGGAGCGGGAAGTTGAGTTCTCTATTGATTTAATTCTTGATGCAAGACCTATATCAAATACTCCCTATAGAATGGCCACTATTGAATTAGTATAGATAAATAAACAAATAGAGTATTTGAGTGAAAAAGGGATTTATTCAACCTAGTGTTTCTCCATGGGGAGCCCATGTCCTCTTTTTTAAGAAGAAAGATGAATCCATGAGGCTTTGCATTGATTACAGGGAAATCGATGCTATTACAATAATGAATAAGTATCATATGCCCTAGATTGATGATTTATTTGATCAAATTCCTAGAGCTCAATACTTTTTAAAGATTTACCTTCAATCCGGAGATCATCAGATGCATGTAAGGAAGGAAGATATTCCTAAGACATCATTTCGGACCAGGTATGAGCGTTATGAGTTTACAGTAATGCCTTTTGTACTGAAAAATTCACCCTCTATTTTCATGGATTTAATGAATAGAGTTTTCAAGGAATATCTTGATAACATGGTTATGGAATTAATAGATGATATCCTCATATACTCAAAAATCTATGATGACCATGAGAATAACTTGTGGGTTATTCTGAGAACACTTAAAAGAAATAAATTATATGGAAAGTTTAGAAAGGACGAATTCTTGTTTCAAACAGTTTCTTTTCTAGGCCATATTGTCACTAAAGATGGAATCCTATTTGATCCTATAAAGACAAAGGCAATCCAAGAATGGCCCATGCCAACCAACATAACTGAGGTACGCAGTTTTATTGGCTTAGCAGGTTACTATTGGAATTTTGTTCAGAATTTTGCCCGACTGGCTAACCCACTAACCAAGGTCGCATGTAAAGGAGTTAAGTTTTTGTGGAAAAAAGAATGTACAAAATGATTTGAAAAATTGACAAGAATATTGTTTAATGCACCAATTTTGACTCTTCCATCTAGAAGTTTGGGATTTTTAATATACAACATTTCCTCAAAGAATGGACTGGGTTGCGTCCTTATGTAAAATGATAAAGTTATTACTTATGAATCAATATAGTTGAATACTCATGAGAAAAATTATCCAACTCATGATCTTGAGTTAGCAGTAGTAATATTTTCTTTGAAAATAAGGTGGCATTATCTCTACAGAGAGAGATGTGAGATTTATACAGACCACAAGAGTTTGAAATACATTTTCACACAAAAAGAACTCAACATGAGGCAAAGTAGATGGCTTTAATTACTCAAATATTACAATTTTTCAATACACTACCAACCGAGAAAGGTGAATAAGGTGGAAGATGCCTTCAGCAGGAAAGATCATTGACTTCTGACTGAAATGAGGATTGAGAGATATCCTATATCTTTGGATATACTGAAGATGGATATTAGAATTTTTAAGGAAAGGGAAACATCATTCCTCTTTCAAATGATTTTTAAACCATATTTATTAGAGAGGATAAAAAGTTCTCAATAATATGATGAGAATCAGAATAAGAAAATTAATGTTGTCAAGGATGGGAGACTGGATGACTTCATGTATGAAGAAGGAGTTCTGAAATTTGGGAAGAGGTTATTTGTTCCATCAGTACTTGAGATAAAAAGGGAACTATTAGATAATGATAATAGCTCAAATTTCTCTATACACTAGGGTAGAACCAAGATGTATAGAGATCTGAAGGAATACTTTTGGTGGGATAATATGAAGCGAGAAATTGTTGACTATGTGTCAAGATATCTAGTTTGTCAACAAGTGAAGGTAGGGAGACAACATCCCAAAGGAGTGATGAAACTACTACCTATTCCTATCTGGAAGTTGGATAACATTACGATGGATTTTGTCACCAGACTTCCGATGATGCCTAAAAGGAATGATGCAATATGGGTAATTGTTGATTGCCTCACCAAATTAGAAAATTTCCTTCCTATAAGAGAAGACTTCCCACTTGATCACTTTGAAAGACTTTATATTAATGAAGTTGTAAGACTTCATGGTGCACCTCAATTGATTGTATCTGATTGAGATCCCTAATTTACATCAAAATTCTGGAAAGGTATCTAGAAAACTTTAAATAATGAGCATCGTATGAGTACTTCTTATCACCCCCAAACAGATGGATAGTCTAAAAGGATTATTCGAGCATTAGAAGACTTGTCGATTTCATGCTCTCTTGACTTCTAAGGTATATAGGATCAATACTTTCCTTTGGTGGAATTTACCTACAATAATAGTTTCCATTCTAGTATTCAAATGGATCCATATGAAGCATTATATAGAAAGAGATGTCGAACTCCAACTTGTTGGGATGAAATTGGTGAGAGGAAACATATAGGCCCAAAACATATTGAAGAGACCAAGGCAAAGGTGAAGAAAATACAAGCCTATATTAAAAAATCCCAAAGTAGGTAGAAAACTTGTGATAAAAACCAGAGAAAGGATTTAGAATTCCAAGTGGGAGATCATGTATTTCTGAAATTATCTCCATGTAAGGGTGTCTTAAGGTTTGGTAAGAAATGGAAATTGAGCCCCAGGTACATCGAATCATTTGAAATCCTGTAAAGAATCGAATCTGTAGCTTACCATTTGGAAATACCTCCATGTCTCTCTAGAGTTCATGATGTGTTCCACGTGTCATTATTAAAGAAATACATTCCAAACCCAATACATCTACTCCCATATGAAGAAATAGAACTGGAACCATATTTTTTATATTTTGAAAAGCGTATAGCGATTCATGACACAAGGGAGCAGGTTTTGAGAAATCGAACAACTCTTCAAGTAAAAGTTCTTTGGAAAAACCAGAATATGGAGGAAGCGATAAGGGAACTTGAGGATGTTATGAAAAAGAATCACCCACATTTATTTGGTAAGCTTCTTACATAAAATTTCGAGGATGAAATTTCTGAAGGAGGGAATAATGTAGAACCCCAAAAACTTCATGGTATGTTTCTCTTAAATACATTCTAATTATAGCTTATATTTCATGAATCACTAAGCCTCTATAGGACAAAACATGGTTACATATAGGAGATGTCCATAACCTAGCAATGTAAACCTAATTTTGTCCCTTCTATGATGTGAATTTTGACAATCTGACATGCATGGTTGCGATTAGTAAGTTATTTGGAGTCTGATAAGGGAAAATCAATTTTCGGTGAATAGTAACATACCCTTATGAATAGTAACCTACCCTTGTGAATAGTAACATAACCTTATGAATATTAATATGACTCTTATAAATGGTATTCATACCATGGAGTGTATAAATGAATTTAGGCACCTTAAAAATGAAGATGAAAATTTTAAGTGTTTATATTTTTCGATTAAATAATGATTTTGATTAAATATTAAATTAATCATATTTAGAAAATTATTTTTGTGAAATAGAATTAATTTTTGGATTCTACACATTGAAAAATGGTTAGGATGAATTTTTGGGATTTTTTTTGAAATACTTGAATTTTTATGAATAGTAAAATCCGATAATTCACAATAAATGCTAAATAATAGATTGATTGAGTCATTGATGATGATTTGATGATGTAAGCCCAATTAGTTCCAAGTCACATATATATATTACTATTATTTTTCATAGAATACTCACTATTGGTAGTCTTGAATGGAAATAATAAATTAATGATTATAATATTAAGAAAACTCATCTCCCCTCCACTATATAAACCACCCCTCACCCCCTCTTCCTCCCACACCACTAAATCTTCAAGCCTTACCTAAATTCTTCCAAATACTCTTTAAAATCCCTCTCCCCACGTCCAATACCAACTGGTCTCACCAAATGGCCAAAAACAAATTCCTTAAGGAGATTCTCAAGGAGGAGTACTCAAGAGGCGAACCTTCCTTCTCTTTTCATTCAATTTATTTTACAAAGATTCATTCTTTTGTTCTCCCTTCACACCTCCCCTCATAAAAATGCCATGATAATTCCAGTACCTTTAATGTACTGGATTTTCATTGTGCTAATGGAATATTTCATCATTAAATCTCTTTTTACCCTCCTTTTATACAATAAATGCAAACACCGTCCGAGATGTGTAAATTTATCACACTCAAGGAAGATGGGTTTTCAATTTTCATTACTATCTTCAATACTAGTCATGAAAAATTTTAAAAGGTTAAACCACTTCATAATAAATGTATATTATCTTGATTAATTTACTTGAATTTTTACACATTCATAATATGGAATAATAATACAAAACAAGTCTATTGTGCACAAAACCACCAAGCAAAATCCAAGCGTTTCTTTTTAACTCATCGAATGAGTCATCTTCATGGTATATAACCAGAATCATTATAAGATCATTTATATATATTTAATGACACTTATAATGTATTATTAAAATTTTTGGATGTTTAACCACATTTCAAATGAACTTCCCTTAATGAATACAAGTAAATAAATCATGAAACCAAGTGAGAAAATGCTTCCAAAATAATTAAATTAAATATTTTAAACCCATAAAAAATGCCATTAATGTACTTAATAAGGTTATACCATATCAATTACATGTTTATGAGGTTATATTATTAATAATTAATGAAAATTATTTTGAGTATTCAGGTTGTTATCAACAAACAAGAACACCTTCGAGCATAAGGTAAGGTATTGCTTAACTCAACTTTCATTCTTTGAGTCAAACATCTATATCATTGGTTAAATTGTTTCAAGAATACGTGTAAATTACCTATGATTGTTTTATACTGTATATACACTTATATTTTTTGATTTTTTTATTTTTCACACATAAATATCTTATTGATTTATCGTCACTCTAATGACACAATCTTGGTAAGGGATCCTCTCTCTCACTTTTTTTCAAGAATCTCACCTATGTTGTGCCCTTTTATTTTTAATTCCTAATGATGGGGTATGTTTTTTCACCTCCCCCATACTACCCTTGTTACATATGAATAATGTAATACCCCTTTTCCTCTCATTAATCCCCTGCAATAACACTCGTTACCATGCCAAAATGTTTGTATGGGATTTCTCATCTCACTTTCATTTCTGTGAGATTTTCATTGCTCGACACTTATTTCTTGTATGTGGTATATGTTTACTTATATTTGATATATATTAAAATGATTCTATTTATATTAATGTTATTCAATGATTAATTTGAGGTCTATTATTTTTTTGTCATAGGATTCGACCGATTACATTGTGGTAAGAGACTTTGTCTCAAGTACTATTTCATTATGACTAACTTTGTATTATGCACCTAATAATCCATATGTGGTGTACCTACTTCCCATTTGGGATCAATTTTTATTTGAAATTATATTTATATTAAATATCCATAATCTCATATCATGGATATTTTTTTTGTTTGAACCGTAAACCATTTTACATACGGTGTTTATTTTGAAAGTTATTTTAATTATGGAAATATTGTTGAATCTGTATACTATACTCTATACGGATATTGAAAAGGCATATTTATCTTGTATTGAATCAATGTATAACTAATTATTTGTACATGAAGTGGCAGGTGAAGCCTGCTATATCCCCTCGATGCATCGGTAGGTCTCATGAGACAAATCAGTTGGTGACAAACCCTTCATGTTTGTTTCCAAGAAATCAGACCGGTTTCTACGCACAGAACTAAACCATTTTTACGGTATTATGGATTCATGTTCAGAATACATGAAGTAAAATTAATAATAATTCTCTTTATTATTTATCAGTTATTATTATTATCCATTAGGTTTTCACTATGACAAAATCTATGGATGAAATTTCATTCTCAGTTTATTAATGGCATTATTTTTTTCATTTATTCACCATGCCATATTGATTATGTCAGATTGATTATGATTCACTTATTATTGTACTCATGCTTCTGCAATTTGTAACCATTACTGAGCTTTTGAGATCACCCCTTTCATTGTATACCTTCAATATGTGATGAAGGGAAAGTCATTTATTGAGTTCATGTGGTTGCAGTTTTTAGTTTTGTTATGTATTGTATCTTGTAACCCTTTTCAATATAATTTTTGTTACATATATGTATCTAGTTTCTTCTGGACTATTGAATTTATCATTCCTTTAAGAGTTTTCATTCCTTTAACCATGCCAATATTACAAGTAATGCACTGACTCTAGTCTAGAGGGGTCGAGGTTTTACATTAAAGGGGGAAAGGGGGCTGTCTAGGGGGTGTCCAAGAGTGGGGTGCAAGGGAGAATGGGTGTGCAGGGGTGTTGAGGAGGGAGGAGGTGTCTAGGTGGGAGGGTGTGTCCAGGATAGGTGGTCCAGGCATGGGGGTGTAGGGGTAAAGGGGGTGTTCAAGGGTGTGAAAGGGGGCTGTCCAGGGGGTGCAAGGTGGTTGTCCAGGGGGAATGGGGTACAGGGGGTGTTCAAGAGGGCTGTCCAGGGGGTGTAAGGTGACTTTATAGGGGGGGTAGGGGGATGCAAGGGTTGTTCAGGGTGGGTGAAAGGGGGCTGTCTAGGGGGAGGGGGTTGTCCAGGGTAATGGGGGTGCAGGGGGTGTTCAAGGGGATGCAAGGCCAGTTCAGTGGGGCTGTCTAGGGGTGAAAGGGGTTGTATAGGGCGTGAAAGGGGCTATCCAGGGGGTATGTGGGTGCAGGGGGTGTTCAAGGTGGTGCAAGGGGGCTATCCATGGGGTAAAGGGGGTTGTCTAGGAGGTATGGGTGTGCAAGGGTTTTCCTAGGGGGTTCAAGGGGTTTTCGAGATGGCAGGGGTTGCAGGGGGTGCAGGGGGGTTGTCTAGGGGGCATGGGGGTGCAGGGGGTGTTCATGGGGGGCTGTAGAGGTGTTTTTTTCAAATGGTAAGGCCTATATCCATAGTTTTAAACTGTTGTTATAGGCCTATTTCCACCCGTTTAAACTGTGGTTATAGACATAGAGCCACGGTTTCGAAATGTGGCAATAGGCCCCGTGTGGCTTAATGTTATACAATGGTATAAACCCATGTCTAAAAGGCTATAGCCATAGTGTAAACCCATTTTTATAATGATTCATTATAGCCACACCAATACCATCCGTGACCCATTGAACTGTGGCTATAACCTATAGCCACATTTTTTGGAATTATAGCCACAATTTCAAACCATGGCTATAGACTAAATTTATAGTAGTAATTATAATTTGTATTTATCAAGGATATCTTTTTATTCTTTTGGTCATATGAAGAAAATGTGGATCAATTTTTTATTTTCTTATACCTGTTAATGGGTTTTTTATTGTACGTTAATATTTCAAAATTCCATTTCTTGATCTAAGAGGTGAAATTTATTTCAAATTTTGTCTCTAAATATGCAATATTTATGGATCCTAATAATGTAGAAGTTATGATTTCATGGGATAAACCTATGAATATTTTATGAACTATTATATTTCATAGAGACTTTTCGTTATTGACATTGGTTTATTCAAAACATACCTTGTTTAGCTACACCAATGATATCATTGACTAATATTGAATGAAATTATAGTGGAATGATATATATAATTTTTCATTATAAGAGATAAAGAGGATATTTAAATTAGTATCTATTCTCATTCTACAAATTAACATGAAGTGTAATAATGTTTATTGTAATACCTCTAGTGTGGCATTAGGGTGAGAGCTTATGTAGTATGAACAAGAGGTATTAAATGTGTTGGGATCCTCTAGTTTTAATGATCACAAATAATGTTTAATTATGTAAAATTATGTTTAATTATGTCAACTCATGTTTACATATAAGCTTACTCTATTATATTAATTTTTTAATAAATAATACAGGTTAGAAACAATTGGCTAAGTATAATTCAATGTTGAGGATAAGTCAGTGTTGAGGATGAGTCACTATTAAGATGGACTCACTATTGGACCTACCAATGATATTTATCACTGTCAAATGATTAACCATTATCAAGAATACTAAAATCTAGATAAGGAAAAGACACTAATATGATTCATGATTCCTGACCTACTGATAGATAAGTCACCATCTCATTAGGAAACCGAAATCTTTTCATAATTTTTATTAAGGATGAGTCACCATTCATGCCGAGTTAACGATGGCATGATTCATCGTGAGATTGAGATACTGACAGAATAAATCATTGATTTTCAGAATTTTTGCTAAGTAGGAGATACCGATAGTTGACCTTCCATCAATCGGACCTACCGTCAGAATGACTTACTAATAGCTGAGTCACCATCATATAGACCTACCAATAGAGTGACCTACAGATCCCAACTCACTGTTCCTAAGCTACTTATCTTGAGACACTATCATTCTTTTGTAATTTAAATTTAAATTTCCTTATAATGGTCATATTTTTAAAACATAGTACCATGATTTATTTTAATTAATTTTTCTGCCTTTTTTAGACAATATTCATATCGATGTCAGAGTACAAGGTACAAGGTAATAGGACACAATTGAGATTATGCTTATTTTGGACCCTATAATGTATAAAGAAATCACCTAATCCCAAGTAAGAATAGGGATGAAAAAATATAATAAGTCGCACATCCAAGAAACACGTAAGAATAAATGTCTATTATGAATACATGAATACATTATGAAGAATCAAAATTTACAAACATCTACAGTATCAAACGAAAAGTGGAGAACATTTATCAAATACATCATTATCCCACTAGAAGAAGAAGATATAATCTCTCAAAATGCTATGTGTTTCTGTATGTTTCTAGAATTTGACCCAAGCCACATTTCAAGATGTCTTTCAAGTGTCTCATGTGGAATCAACAAGCACATAGAGCCTTATAAACTCTTTTATCTATATTTTTTATCTATTTGTGTATTGTTTCAAAATTTATGAGTAGTGTGTGTATCTCTGCTTTATAATCACACATTGACTCATGTTTCAATCTAAAATATACATTGATATATTCACACACCTATATTTTATAACATACTCCACACATGAAAAATAGTATAAGATGTCCATGTGTGGAATGTTGTAATTTTCACTCTCATGAGAACCATGGAAGAGGTCTGTTGACCCGAAAATCTTTGTATGCTATTTTTTACACCATTATAGTTTTTGGATCCTTGTTTATTTATATAAACTATTTGGTAGTATGTGATCACCAAGTGGAGAGGACTATGTCTCATCATAAGACTGAACGTATTATTTTAATTCTGTTGTTCCTTTCGAAGTTATGCTTTAACTACCCTATCATTTCTCATGAGAAAACATTTATTTCACTCTGATAGTTGATATAATATAGTCTTTGTATTATAATTTAATTAAGTATATTGATTTCTACTATTAAAATAAAAAATCAAACTGTTTTAACTTAGAACTAATCACTCTTTGGGAAGCCTTTCAAAAGATTTAAACTTTTATAAATATTCTAATTTGGTTAACTGGTCTATTTTTTATTTCAAATTGAAAAACTATTAAATAAGTATTTAATATAGTAATTTTTATAAGAAATCAATTCACCCACCTCTAGAGTGTCCTACTATGAAAAAAATTTTGTATCATAGGTTAAAACGATTTTTCAAATCTTTTTTAAACTATGATTTTAGTTGTGATTTTAAAGCCCTCAAAAAAATCAATTCAAAATTTGTATCCCTTTAAAAAAATTTATTAATGGACAATAAATAGGAATGTTTTTCTAGAAATTGTCCTCCCTGTTCGAATAGCACAAACTATGCTCAGTGGAAAATCCAAATAAAAATTCATTTAAAAAGCATGGGTTTTGAAATATGGTATGCTATAGCTGATGAGTATAAGATTCCTACTAATACTAGAAATACCTGGGATGATGCCACTAAGAAAGCCTATAATAATAATTGCAATTATATAAATGCCTTATACTTTGATCTAGTTGATGAAGAATTTATTAGGATTTATGCATGTAAAACAGCCACTGAAATTTGGGGTAATCTAGTTGTTTTACATAAAGGATCCACAAATGATAAAAAAATGAGGCTTAACACATACACTATCAAATATGATAACATTAAAATAAATCCTAATGAGGTTATTTTTTGAAATTTATCTCAAGTTCAATGAGATTGTGAATATGATGATCTCATTAGGAAAGACAATCACTACAAACGAACAGATCATGTAGATTTTTAGATGTCTTCTAGAAAGGTTGAGACGGACCTCAATATCCATTAGATAATATCGCTACATCAATTAAATACTTATAAAGGAGATGAAATTTAAGATGATGATTTATGAGGATGAACTGAGAGTCAATAAATAAGAAGATGATGATTCTAAAAGAATGTCAGTGGATTTCAAAACAACTACATCCAAAAAAAAGATAAAATTGAAGTTCATGCTAAAAGATTCAACATTAAAGATTCATCAAGTGATATTGATAAGGAAATGGATCAACTAGATAGAAGATTTAAGAAGTTTTATAGAAATAATATGTTTTTTAGAATGATTATCTAAAAAGGGAATTATAACAAAAAAGTTAATTAGAAAATGGATTGGAAAATAAAATATAATAGCAACGAGATAGTCTACTATGAATGTAAAATAAGAGGACATGTGAAGGCTGACTATCCCAAACTAAAGCACAAGAATAAGTTTGGGGATAAATTTGGTAAGTATAATAAGTATATAAATTCTACCTATTGTGCTTCTTAGAATACCTCTAGTGAATCAGAATCATCTCAAGATGAAAAGGCTGACAAATCCAAGGTGTGTTTTATGAAAAATACATCTAAGGTAACCCTACCTTCTTCTACATAGATTTATTATTATTCTGGTGATTAATTTTAATCTAAATCTAAAAATATGACTAATGAAGAAATGTTTTAATAATTTAAAATTCTAGATGATACTGTTAGTGATTTAAAATACAAATATAAAACACTCCAAAAATAGAGTGCTATATCTGTTATTGTTAAATCTGAACTTACTATAGAAATTGAATATAATTATCAACTGCTGAATGAAAATACTGAACCTAAACTTTCTAATGAACAATTAAATAAGGATATAGAAAGATTTTCAAATGGTAAATATACCTTAGTTTAAATTCTTCTCAAATAGTTTTCTCTTAAATATACTACTAGCATTGGATATCAACCTAAGAAAAGAAATTTTATTAAACCTAATTTTTGTATTCAAATTTGGAAAATTCTGTTTTCTGCCCAATTCTGAATAATTTTCTTCAAGTTTCACTATTGTAAGTTCTTTTACTGCTTCTATTTCATTAATAAATAATAGATTTTATTTTTTAAAAACATTACAAACCGCTTATAAGAAACACATGAACCAAATTTAGGATCCTAAAGCTTTAATTAATAATATTACTAGACCCAAGAATGTTTGGGTACCAAAATATTTTCTTTTTTAAATAATTTTTGTAGAAATGTTTCTTAAAGAGTTAATGTAAGAGCTTTTGGTACATAGACAATAGGTATTCAAGACACATGAAAGGGGACTACTCTTGCTTCAAGAATATTATAAAGCTTGATAGATTATGTGTCATATTTTGTGACAATTCAAAATGAATTATAATTGACCTTGGACAAATAAGTAACACTAACTCATTTTTAATTAATAAAGTTCTTTTTTATGGTCTTAAGTACAATATTATTATCATTTCACAGTTGTGTGATAATGGAATTCATGATAAATATGAAAATGATGCTTGTAATGTTTTCAACTCTAAGACTAATTTAGGGTTTACTACTTTTAGAAATGACAATTTATTTGTTATTAATCTATATTTTATAGTTTCTCAGAATGTTTCTTGCTTAAGATTCATTCATAAAGAATCTTTGATCGAGTAGAGAAAACTAGGAAACCATAACATTCACTCTCTTAGAAAGATAGCTAGAAAAGTATTAGTCAAGGATCTACCTAAACTAGAGTTTCCAAATGATAATGTCTATATCCTTGTCAAAAAGGAAAATAGCATAAAATAAAATTCAAACCAAAGAAATAATTTTAAACTTCTCAACTTCTAGAGTTGGTTCACATGTCGTTTTTGGACCTCTAGAGTTTCAATTTTAAATGGGAGGACTATGTCTATATTCTAGTAGATTACTATTCAAGGTACACTTAGACCTTCTTTTTAGCCCAAAAAAGTGGGTATTTCTCTTACTACATCAATTATGATGGCTCAATAAAAAACTAAAGTAGACATATAATCAAATCATTAAGAATTGATCACAAACATGAGTATGAAAATTAAGAATTTGAATCTCTTTTCTCTCAAAATAGCTATAGTCATAACATATCTACCTCTAAGAGACCCCAGTATAAAAGAGTTGTGGAAAGGATAAATAGAACATTACAAGAAACATCCCATACTAAGAGTAATGAATATGATCAACCTATTTTTTCATAAGATATAAATAAATCTTATTACATAATCGATAAAGATTTAAATAGACATATCCTAAAAAAGACCCTTTATGAGATGTGGAATAATATAAAAGCCAAGGTTAATTACTTGATGTTTTCCAACAAAAGTGATGAAGGGATTTTCCCAGGTTATTCAATCTCTATTAAAACATATAGATTCTTTAATATGATAACCAAGTGTGTGGAAGAATTTGTGCATGTTACGTTTGATGAAACTGATCCACATGATTCCAAAAACTCCTAAGAAAATATTAAGGAAAATCTATCAAATCTTGACTAAAATCCTAATTATTAGGATTTTTCTATTAAAGTAGAAAAAAAATATGGTTTTGAAAACTCTTCAAATTCTAAAAACGAACCTAAACCAGTAGATGAACCTAAAGTAATGAGCCAATCTTTTTCAAGATCTATTAGAACCCTTAAAACCATTCATTATATGTTTTAGTTGAATACTTGGATAAGGGAACATGGACTAGAGGTTCTCTAAGAAAAGAGGTTCAACATAATGTATTTTAGTCATAGCTTGAACCTAAAATCATCAATGATGCAATCAATGATGAATTCTAGTTGATGGCTATACATGAAAAATTAAACCAGTTTGAATGAAACAATTCTTAGAAACATGATGATAGACCCAAAGGCACCATGAAAATAGGCACTAAGTGGGTTTCTAGAAATATAGTATATGAATTTGGTTCTATAGTAAGAAATCTAGCTGGAAAAGTTTCACAATGTTATAGTCAATAGTATGGAATAGATTATGAGGAAATCTTTGTACTTATAGCCTGACTTGAATCCATTAGAATACTACTAGATTATGCAGCACATCTTAATTTCAAACATTATCAAATGAATGTAAAAAGTGAATTCCTAAATGTATATATAGTTGAGGATGTTTTTTAACAACCCCGTACTTTAACAGATCCTAATTTTCTGAAACATTTTTTTTTAAATTAACAAAAGATTTTTATGGTCTAAAAAAGTCTCCAAGAGCTTGGTATGATTGGCTCATCACTTTTCTTATTTCTAATGGTTTTAATAAAGTTATTTTTGATCCTATTATTTTCATAAAAAAAATTTCTAAAGATGTTTTAGTTGTTCAAATATATGTTTATTATATTATTTTTTTGATCTTCAAAAAATATTTTATATGCCTTTTTTTCAAAAATTATACAAAATGAGTTTCAAATGAGTTCAATGGGTGAACTCAACTTATTTTTTGGATTTATTATTTTTTAAAAATAAGTAAAATATTATTTTAAATCAAATTAAATATAATAAATATAATTTCAAACTTTGTAACTTTGATAGCTTGAAAAGTAGTGATACTCTTATAAGTACCACGTGTAAATTGGATCTTGATGAAAATGGAAAATCAGTAGATCAAACCAATTATAGAGGTATGATTGGAAGTATTATTTAAATAACTACTAGTCAACCAGATATTATTTTTACTGTATGTGTGTGTTCTCATTTTCAAGAAAACCAAAAAGTGTCACACCTTTTTTATCTTAAAAGAATTTTCTAATACCTCAAGTATACTACCAAATTGACTGAAAATTGATATTTTTATTATAACGCAAAAACTTTTGAGGAAAAAGTGAGAAACTAAACATGACTTTACCACTTCACCACTTCAAACAAACAAGACTGCACAACAAACAACAATCAAGTACAATGGATGGACAATCCATGCAATCTTCAAGCAGAAAAACCTTCAAGCTGGAGTTGAAATCATAAGAGAAGGATGAGGAACCCAAGTATACTACTAACTTAGGATTTCTCTGTCCTAGAGGAAAACCATTTGACTTAGTTAGTTATTATGATGCTTAATTTGGTGGTTGATATTTAGATAGAAAAAAAACCTCTAGAACATGTCACTTTGTGGGAAAGTGTCTAGTTTCATGGTGTAGTATGAAACAAAATCTGGTTTCATTGTCTACTGCAGAAGATGAATACACAGCTACTGGTAATTATTGTGCTAAAAGTTTTTGGATGAAACACACATAACTATAAGTTTTCTATAAATTTAGTCATATCCCTATAAACTATGATAAAAAAAGTGTTATTAACATTTATAATAATTTATTTTCTCATTCAAGAACAAAACATATTAATGAAAGTCATCACTTTTTGAGAGATAGTTATCAAAAAGTTAATATAACTCTATAATTGATTGGAACTGAACATCACTTTGATAATATTTTTACTAAGCCTTTAAATTCTCTGGGAATGAGTTACATCAAAAACAAGTTAGTTATGATAAATTTTGATTGACTAACTATTGATGTATCTTCGTTCATGTCTCGTCATTGATGACTCACTATTAATGTCTCACCATTGATTACTCACCATTTTTGGATCACCATTGATGTCTCACTATTGATGACTCACCTATAGGACTCACTGTTGTGTCAAAATGTTATATACTTTGTTATTTTTCTATTTAGAAGTTAAAACGTCACTTATTTATTTATTTAATTTTATTTTAATCTGAATTTTGTGATTTATTATTTCTAAATCCCTAAATGATAAAACTCAAATTGATATAACTCGCTTGTTCACTCTCACACTCCTGCTCTTTCATTCTTCTATCCCAAACTACATCCCTAATCCTTTAAATTGAAACCATAAAATATAATCAATGGATCGAGTTAAGAATTCCTCCGAGAAGTCTATAGACGAATCACATCTTTCTAATAAGTAGAAATGTGAATCCAAAAAACTTAAACCAAATCAAATTCATCCTGAACTCATGAACCAAATCATCACTCCCAAAAAGTATGTCCATTCTGAATGGTTACTATCAAGTAAGTTGCTTGTCTTGAAATTGTTAGAAGAACAAGGTTGGTTGGAGGGATTCTCCAATAAAATGAGTTAGTTTTATCCTAATCTTTTTCATGAGTTTTATTTTCATGTGGAATTTATTCTCAAAGGCAAAGAAGAGTTATGGATTAAGTCTTGGATAAATGGTGAACGAGTTTTATTTTCTTCAAAGTAGTGATCTGGATTCTAAAAAGTAACTCTTAAAAGGTATTTTTTATGATTACTAGGGAATTTCACCTTCTGATAGTGATATTTTTATTTTTGAGGTATCATTGTTAGAGATTAATGGAAATAGAGTTCCTAGAAGACCAATAGAAACTGATCATGATGGTAAATGAAGGATATTGTTGAAATATATCTAGTACCACTTATGTCTAAGAAAATGGTTTTTTCATCTCTCCAATACTAGGATGTATATTTGTTTTATCTAATTAAGAAGGGACACAATATTAGCTTGTGTAGGTATTTAATGGTGCGTACGAATGAAATTATGAAACCCCAATCCAAGTCAAATTTCTTGTTTTATCCAATGTTTATTTATAAAATGTTGAAAAAAAATGTTTTCTAAGTTAGTATGAATAATAAGTAACTAATCATGATGTGTTTTGCATCAAAAAGATGATTTTTAAGTGGATTAAGATCAATTGGGATACCTAGAAGAAACAATGGGTTCAATACAATGAAAATATTTATGAGGAACTCAATCTTATTGAGAACCCCTCAAGGGAAAGAGACATGGTTGATCTGTGTCTAGAACAAAATAAATTTGGGGAGTATTATGATGATGAATAAGAATAATATGAAGAAAATCACGGATAAGAATATCCTATTGATGATATATGTGACCCATATATTGAATGATGTCTAAAAAAGATGACCTATGGACCTACTAAACCTCTTATGCTTCTTCCTACAAAACAATTATCATGTCAGAAGATAATAATGAAGAGAATGAAGAATCCAAAAATGTTGAATATGTCTGTAAAAGTTGTAGTGAAAAAGATGAACAGTCTAATGGTGAAAATGCATAAATTAATAATGAGGAATAATAAGAGGATAATGGTGAAGGAGAGGAAGAAGATGAAAATGAAGGAGAAGATTCTGGTGAAGAAAATGTAGATGAAGATAATGATGGGGAATAAGAAGGAAGTGGTGAATTACATAATGTATTAGACCATACTAATGATGATAAAGGTCCTCTTGTAAAACCTTTTGATCATAATCTAAATCCTATTAAGCCTGCAAATTCTACTGATACTGCATTATTAAAATAGGAATCAGTTTTTGAATCCCATGTAGTTCTTAAGTTATCCGTGGTTTAGGAATGAGCTCTAGATGTTCATATGAATGGGAAATTTATTTTTTAAGAAGTTCTAGTTTCTCCAATTAAATATTTCTTTTATGTCAGAATGAATGCACCTGTTGAGAGAGAAGCGCCTTTTGATGAGAGAGTATCTATTGAGGGGGAGAAATAAATAAAAAGTGTATGAGCTGATAATCTAATTCCTTATGATGTGACAACTAAGGAATTATAAAATTATCCAAGCTCTTTCACTCTTGGTTTAGAGTATCATTATTTATAAGATTAGATAACTTGCCCTAAGGTACTTCTAGTAGAAGAAACAGCTACAATTGTATATCCTACTTCAATTACTTTGGTTGAACCAGTCCTTGTAGACTATGTAACTCAGAATGATCTCAATATGATTATGTAATTTTTATTCTCAGTAGTAGATCTGTCATTCCACATCAACCATCTCCTGTTTCATGTCTTAGTGAAATAGATGCTACAATTTTTTAAGTGAGAATCCTTTCACATATTCAAACAAAGTTATTTTTTTAACTTCAATAACTGCAATTAGAAAATAAAATGTTAAGTGATGAGTTGTATATATTCATTTAATTTTTGAATGGGTCATCAGAAGAATATTTAACATCCCATGAAAATATTTCAAAAACTCTTGAGGATACATTTTTTGAGAAAGATACTATTACTCCTCCTCTAGATCTTAATTTGGAAATTTTGAAATCCTTAGTCAATGTTTCAATCAATTAAGCCTCAATCTCATCTTCTCCTTCTATTCATACTCATGATGATGAAATGATTATAATAGTTTTTAGAGAAGAGATAAAAAATATGATTTGTTTTTCTTATTAGTAAATCCTCAGTAAAATTTGACAGAACTGTGACTATATACATGATATGGTGAGGTTTTACATAAAAGTGGATACCGATTCTCAATATGAGATTATAAAGAAATAATATTACTACTTTAATATAATCAATACAAAATAGTATCTGGATTTTCATTTCAAGTATTTGGTAAAAAATTTGAAGATACTTCATGTTACTCAATCCTTCAGCGAACAAGTCAAACAACTCAAAGTGTTAACACCATCACTTTAAATATTTATGGAGAATAAAGATGATTTCAAAATTTCTATGGATAAAGGTGGGAATTTAATCACGTACATCATAAACCTTTTTTAAGTCTTACCTTCTTCATCATAATAACACTATTATAGCACCAAAATTATTCCTCATTCAACTAGGGAGTGATAGATTTCCTTCAGGCTCCATCTATTGGCCACTTGATCCCCATTTTAGAGCTACAGTGACTAGAAATCATTTTTCTCTTCTACCTACAACCCTTAAAAAACTTCCCATTTCTGCAACATAATCTCTTATTCATTTTAGACCTTTTATCTATAGGGAACTCACAACTCCTCCATATTCTACCTAGAATATTGCACCTCTTTTACCTTTTGGATCCTCCATTCATCAAATGTATATCATATCTCTTTGTGTACCGTTTGTTCCTCCATATAATTCTTCGGATAAGGGAAAGACACCCATATATCCTTATTTAGAGAAGAATTTATTGGATTGATTTTTGATAGGGATGTTATTTTTTCTCTTTTAATTCCTTGAAAATTCTCTTGATCATGAAATATATTATCTTCACATCCATTTTTTGTTCTTTATCTATTATTATTTTTTCTCTTTTTGATAATACCAAAAGGGGGAGAAATATGAGATGTAATTTAACTTAACTCAATAACCATTATATATTTTAGAGAATGAGATGGATTTAATTTGATTTAGATTCATTTTATTAGTATTTAATTTGATTATGTCTATTATCATAATTTAATCTCACATGATCAATATGATCAGTTAAGAAGAATTGTTCCTTTGATCATTATTAATGGCTTGTTAATGCCATGACTTGCGATCATCAAAAAGGGTGGTATTTTTGGACACCTCTAGTTTTAATGCTCACAAATCATGCTTAATTAAGTTCAATTATGTTTAATTGTGTCTTCTCATGTTTACATATAATATTAATCTATTCTTTTAGTGTTTTACTCCATAATACATATTTTAAAATTTTGGATAAGTATAAGTCACAGTTAACGATAATTCACCGTTGATGCTGAGTCACCATCAAAATGGACTCATTGTTGGACCTATTGATCATATGTCTCACTGTCAGTTGTCTGACCATCAGTACAGATACTAAAATCTAGAAAAGTACAAGATGAAAATATGAGTCACTGATTCCTAATCTACTGATATCTAATTCATCGTCACATTGCACTATAGAAATCTTTTTATTAATTTTATTAAGGACAAGTCACCGTTCAAGTAGAGTTAATAATGGCGTAAGTCACCTTCAACTCAAGATATTGATAGAATTTTTTGTACAACTTTGTGTATGAATATTGTATTTTTTGTCAAGATTTTTCAATACAGGTCAAAATAAAGAAGGATATGAAGAAGAACTCCATAGTTGAGGGAGAATGCAATTTAGATGATTGTTGAAGTGATCCTAAGTTGAAGGAACTTGTGTCAAATGTGACACATTGTTTACAACTATGATGAATGAATAATTATTATCCATTTGAGGATGATTGGAGTATAATGGTGAATTATCATCTATCTAATTATTATTAAAGAATAATTAGGATTTTAAATAGAGAATGGTGGTTGAATAAGAAGAGAGAGTGTGCGAGGTATTGGCATTCTAAGAGGGTCATGCATTACACATTCCCTTGAAATCAGACAAATTTTTCATTGTTCTTAAAGTTCAAAGTACATGTATCAAAGGTGATAAATTTCCTAAAAATATTGAAAGTGTACGGAGCTGTGAGGATGAATAATTTCTTTGGAATTTATATTCCAAAGATTATAAGAATAAATAAGGATGATTGATGGAGATGTTGTGAAGACAGGAAGTAGTGCATGGGCTTGGAAATATGATAATGGCCAAAACTATGACTATACTTTTCTGATTTGTATTTCATAAATATTATAAGTCTGGAGTACTTGTGATGAAAGAGTTATGAAGGATAATGGGAGTAAAGAAGTTTTTTTGGTAATGGAAAGAATGTGGTGTGCAAGTTAAAAGTGATTCATAAGTGTGGAATGCAAGTATATGTGGCATGAAAGTGTATGTTGTGCTCAATTCATACTTCAAGATCAACACATCAAAATTTTAAGAAGTAAAGAAAGTGGCGCACAAGTGTGGAACGCAAGTATGAGTGGCGCGCAAGTGTATATACACTCAAGTCATATTTTAACATCTTCACCTCAAAATATGAAAAAAAAAAACGAAATAAAGTGGCGCTCAAGTGATATAGCGGAACACAAGTGATGGATCGACACACAAGTGATGGAACTACGCACAAGACATGAAGTGGAATGTAGGTTGAGTTGAATTCCTTGTGTTCAGGGTCACCAAAATGCCTCTAAATAGATGGCTACCCTCTTTATTTTTTTAGAAAAATCTCTACACTTAAGATAAAATTTGATCTCTGATTATGAAAGTAGTATAAAGTGGTGTGCAAGATGATGTGTCTCACAAGTTGGGATTTATTAATAATATGCGCAAGTACGTAGGTGTGCAAGTATGGAGGTGCGCAAGCAGAGTGGCGCACAAGCAGAGTGGTGCTCAAGAAGAAGTGGTGCACCAGTTGTAAGAGGCATGCACAAAGGGAGTTATGTTCAACAATTGTGTTGTGTCTAATCCCAAAGTGGCGCACAAGTTGTGAGTTGAATACAATTGTAGTGTGAAAGTAGTTGGTGGCGTGTAATTAGGGTTGCTTGCAAGTATGGTGGCATGCAAGTAGGGATTGGCGTGCAAGCTATGATTTGTGCTAGAAGTTATTACCAACTTCTGGTCAAACTGTGATGATGCTATGTTGAGGTGGAATTCATTAATTTAACAATAACAAATAGAACTTGTGATTCTAGTAAGAAGAGGAAGAAGAGTTCATTGTATTTTATTTTGAAGTGAAAGAGAATGTTTGAAGAAGAGCAAGTTTCAGTGCAGCTAGTTTTTCATTGAAGAAGCAGAAAAAGAAGAAGAGTTTGCAACTTATAGGTTTTCTAAAGAGAAATACGAGGTTAGTTACTTGTTTTCTTCTAATTATGTACCAAGGAGAATAACAAGGTTGTGGAAGAACAAATTCAAACTGTAGAATCCAACAGGTCTCAATAAGTGGAAGATTATATTGGTTGTGCAAACCCTTCTTATAGAGAGAAGACTATCTTCAAAGGCAGTATAAAGAACCATCTTCAGGCTACAAGATACTATCTACCCTATAAGTATAATGAACTTGTGAGTGTAAGGGTATATCCTACTAGTTACAAGTTGGAAGAGGATTGTTTCCCTTCCCCCTTTGAGTGTAGGGAGAAACATTGAGAATCAATTATTCCCTTCCCTCCTCTAAGTGTAGGGGCCACACTAACTCACGTTTTGTTCCCCCATTAATCCCACTAAATAAATTACTACATTATGTTGAAGAATTCGTGCACTGGTCATTACCATACACGGCAAGGACATAGCTGCTCTTATTGAGTGGTGGACCTTGTAAAAATATCTCGTGCTATTTTTACTTCTTTCAAATTATTGCATGTGATAGGTAAAATAGAACAATAGAATCATGATCCTAATAGGTCAAGAAGAACAGGGATAAAAAAGTTGGAATTGGTTTAAAAATTCTCCAACACTGATTCACCCCCCTCTCGGTGTTAGAAATATCCCATACTGGTCCTCTCAATTGGTATCAAAGGGACAGGTTCACCTATGTTGGATTCTATAAATTGAAGATATTCTATTTTGAAGACTTGAGATACTTTCTGGGGTCAACAATGAAGTGATGTTTTAATGACGAGTTGATTATCTCTGAGCAGAATTCTATATCTACCAAAACCATGATGAACAAGAAAAATAAGTAGAATAGAAAGCTAAATAAGAAGTCCCTCTTATCTAATGAAGAGTATGTATCTGTATCTCCATGCCTTTCTGATATGAGGACATATCATACATTTAAGAAAATGAGATGTTGGATCATGTTTTCCCCAAGAATATTGACAACCATCCAACCTCTAGTGATCATGAGATATGTGTCAGTACATTTGAAAACTATTCTCAGGATGAAAATGCTAGCACAAGCGGTGATGATCAATATACAACCTCTCAAAAATTATCAGTTGATAGAATAAGAGCTATTCAACATGATATCCCTGATGAATGTTCATCCCTTGTTTGTGGAGTATTTCAATGTATGGAAGAAAATGTCACCCAACTAGGAGAATAAAATGATGTTTTGGAGAAGGGATTGCAAGAAATAATTGTTGAATGTATAAATCTACCTAGACAAGTTTGAGCATTTGAAAAAACCAAGAGGGAATTTAAAATAAGTTCCTCAAAATGAGTCAAAGATGTTGAGTAGAAAGAGGGAGTCAATAAGACTCTAGAAGATAAGTTCCATGTAGATGAATATGAGCTAAAAATAAACCTTGAATTCAAAAAGTTATATCGGGAAGAAAATTTCAAGAAGATCAAGGAACATGACTATTTGTTAGAAAAAAAAGTAATTATGTATGAAGAGGAATTTTAAATATTGAATAATTTTTTGAAGATAATATAACTATTATGGAAGACCAAAAATTCATCCTTAATATGAGATGTCTACAGTTGGAAGCTCAGTTGACCAATATTGAGAAAACACATATTGAGTCTCCAAAAAAGAAGGAAAAAAGTCTCTTCTAGTACTCAACGATCATTGGAGGATTCTACTATTAAAATGCATCCAACATGTGATAATAATATCATGGCTTCACTCATTGATCTATCACAAGAAGCTAAGAAAGTGAAGGTACCATCCATGCGAACTTATACTAATGTTTCTAAAACTGTTTCTATAAAAAGTACAAGTTGGATGAAAAACTCTAAACAAGTATTGATGAGTATGGGTGATGAGATTCCTAAAACCATGGATAGGTTGGATAAGTAGAATAATATGGTATATGGTTCCCCAAATAGAGCACAATACATCAAGACGAAGTTTCAACAATCTAATATAGAAGATATTAAGAATTTAAGATTTATGGGTCAATGCTGGTGTTGTAACAGATTTGGGCATTGTGCACTAGATTGTTGGTACAATCCCATAAATGTAAAAGCACAAATAAATCCCATCTCAAGGGGGAGAAATATATAAATGAATAAGAAACATTCCATGATCTAGAAGCATCTATATACTTCAAACAGATTTGGAATTCTAGAAAACATCTGTGATGTATGAAGTGGGAGTAGTCAAAAGAATGGTTCATGCTTATCTCAAAGTGTATTCAATGTTAATAAAAACATAATACCATATAAGTTGGAAAAGAATGAAGAAGCTATCTTGGAACATAATCAGAATTATATTGCAAAAAAATACTCCCAAGTATATTCCAAGGAAGAAAACTGAGAAGTCCTTGGATTCTAAATCCTAGAATTTGAAGGGTGGTGCATCCAAAAGAAAAATCAAGAAGGATGACACTTTGAAGAATCCTTGTGGAAATTAAAAACATGATGCCACAGTTACTAAAGATATATTGGTTATCTATCCTAAGTATTTGGAAATAATGAGAAATAAGGAATATGCACAGGAAAATTCTTTTTCAAAAAGTAATAAGAAGTTTCTAAATGATGAAGAAAATGTGAAAAAAAGGTTTAAAACAAAAGGAAACTCTCTTATTAAGGAATTTCTATGTGTGAGGTGCAACAAGGCTGGTCACACTGTTAGAAATTGCATTAAACTTATTCCAGCCCAAAGAATAATTATTCAAAATGATGAAAATTGAACCAGGAGATTCTAATGCTTGTAAAGATCTTGAAGAAAGAAGTTTCATACACAAAAAATTGGAATAAGTATTGAGATCCACAAAAAAATAGTCAGGATTTAAGATTATATGTGCAAGTATGAGGAGTGGAGAAAATGGAGCATCTTGGTTGAGAAAATCATCCTAGCCTTCCTGCTCACATTGAAGAAGCAAGGAGGATCAACCTTATTCCCTTAAATCCTTATGTATTTTATTTGTTCTGATAAAACAGTTAATTAATGGTGAAGTAATTTCTCAAGGGGATAACCTGAGAAGTAGTTATTACTATCAACTCTTGATATAAAATATGAAGAAGTTTTCATCTGCGGAAGATTTGTGAATTGATATTAAAATACAAATATGATAATGGATCACCATTGATGAATATAATTAGAATTGTTCCCTTGAATGGGAGACATATAAATAATCTACCATAGTTATTTTTTCAAAATGTATCAACTTCTGTAGGTATCAAATTCAATTACACTGGAAATATCATGAATAACATATCATTGGAGAAGGTAGTTCGTTTCTTAATCTCTCGTCATTGGTTACTCAAAATAAAGATATTTTAACAAAGGGGATTAACTAATTTAATAAGTGACATAAGAATAATTAAAGTGTCCCAAGGACACCTATCCTACAAATTTCACTTTAGTGTTTTCGATCCATTTATTGAAGTAAGTGCATGAATTTCTGGTTGATTATTTCTAATAACATTAAACATCTTTGTCCAAGAATGAAAGTGAAAATTTTTTGAATACAAGTGTATGAGATCTCATCTCATGAGGTATCATGATTAGTGGATAACACATAACATAATTGTCTAAATCAAATCCTCTTGTTTTTTACATTGAGCTTTGCTCAAGTAGACTTATAGTGAAATGATTGATGGCATGCTGCATAAGTAAGGACTGATACCCTCTCTACCATGAACTTTGTATTTCTTATTAATATGGGGGATAAAAAGTGAAATAAATGTTTGAAAAGTAAGGATGGTAGAAATAAGTAAAGGGGAGAGATAATATTCTCATTTTGACATTGTCACATCCATTTGAGACGACTTTAAGGTATTGAAAAAAAATACGGGGAGATTATTGGGACCAATTTGTGTATGAAGATTGTATTTTTTGTTAAAAGTTTTCAATACAGGTCAAAATGAATAAGAAGATGAAAAAGAACTCCATAGTTGACGGAGAATGCAATTCAGATGACTATTGAAATGATCCTAATTTCAAAAAACTTGTTTCAAAGGAGACACATTTTTTACAACAATTAATAATGGATAAGTATCATCTATTTGAGGATGATTGGAGAATAATGGTGAAGTATAATATATATAAATTTGATTAAATAAGAATGTGGATTTGAATAAGAGAATTATGGTTGAAGAAGAAGAGTGAATGGAAGGGATATTCATTCTAAGATGGTCATGCATTACACATTGCCTTGAAATCATATAATTGTTTCACTATTCTTAAAGTTCCAAGTACATGTATCGAAGGTGATACATTGTCTGCAAAAATTGAATGCACAGGGAGCTGTGAGTATGAAAAATTGATTTGTAATTCATATTCCAAAGAGTATAAGAATAAAGAGGGATGAATGTTGAAGATGAATAGAATACAAAAATTAGTGCATGGGATTGGCACTATAAGAATGGCCAAAACTATGATGATGATTTTATTATTTTTATTTCACAAATATCATATGTTTGGAGTATTTTTGATGAAATACTTGTGAAGGATAGTGGTAGTAAAGAAGTGTTTTTGGAAATTTAAATAATGTGGCATGCAAGTCAAAAATGGTGCTCAAGTGTGGAGTGCAAGTATATGTAGTGCGCAAGTATATGTTGCCTGGAAGTCATATTTCAATATCGACACATCAAAATATGAAAAAGTAATGAAATTTGTGTTCAAATTAAAAATTGGAGTGCAAGTGTGGAACACAAGTATAAGTGGAATGCAAGTGTATGTGCTCGTAAGCCATATTTTAACATCATCACATCGAAATATTAAAATGGAGTGAATGTGGCGTGCAAGTAATGGAGCGGCATGAAAGTGATGGAGTGGCGTGTAGGTCATGAAGTGGCGCACAAGTTGAGTTGTATTCCTCACGTTCCGGGTCACCAAAATGCGTATAAATATATGGATAGCCTCTTCATTTTTTTAAAAAAATCTCAACACTTAGTTAAAATTTGATCTCTGATCGCACAAGTAGTATAAAGTGGAGCATAAGTTGAAGTTTCATGCAAGTCGGAAGTTATTCATAAGGTGTGCAAGTATAGGGGCACGAAAGTAAGGAGGCATGCAAGTATTGTGGCATGCAAGTAGAGTGGAATTCAAGCAGAATTGGTGTGCTAGTTTTAAGAGGCACACAAGCAGGTAGTTGTTTAAAACAAGTGTGTTGTGTCTAAGCCAAAAGTGGTACGCAAGTTGTGGGTTGTGCACAATTGTGGCATGCAAGTATTTGGTGGTGCACAAGTAGGGTGGCACACAAGTAGGGATTGGCGCGCAAGCTATGATTTGTGCTAGAATTTCTTACATGATTCTGGTAAAACTGGGATGGTTTTATGTTTAGAAGTCTTTCATTGATTTAACAATAAAAAATAAAACATGTGATTCTAGCAAGAATAATAATACGTGTTCAGTGCATTTGGTTTTTCACTGAAAGAGAAAGTTTGAAGAAGATTAGGTTTTAGTGCAGTTGGTTTTTCATTGAATAAGAAGAAGAAGAATTGTAAGAACCCGGTTTTTTCTACTAAAGACTTTGGAATATTCTTGATAATATTCCAGGGTAGCGCCTTCAGACGACGTGTGATTCTAATCCCCGGAGTGGCCGGAATTAAATTTTCAGTGCGTTCACACTGGAAACGCTAAATAAATGGGATTACTCCTAAACGAAGTTCAATATCAGAGATCCGAGTGTACGGATGGGTCCGGAATGAGGTTTTACCCTAGGAACGACATAAAACTTGTTGGCGCGGGATGTTTGGACCCCTCACTCGCTTCCGGAAGGTTAAACGGATAAATTAATAAATTAATTTATTCATTTAATAGAGAAATACTAGTATCTCGTAAACGGTGGCTCGGATTGGGAAAGCGAGGGCACCATTGAGTTCGTAGCGTGCCGTTTACCCTAGGAGGGGTATATGTTTTGCGGGCGCAGACCGTTTGTGAAAAATGGCTCCAGGGGCGTTATCGTAATTTAGCGGCTTCGGACGTTAAATTTTATAACTTTTTAATGGGATCTCGGATTAAAATTCCGAGACCGCCGTTTTTCTCAGGAGGTGTTGTTTACCCTAGGGTAGGCTTAACCTTGAACCTGCTGAGAGTTCGGGTCCGGGCCGACGGGCAGGTGGTTAAGCGTTTTCTATTTAAACGCTTAACACACCCTCCTCCCTCCTCTCCTTCCCCTTCCCCCTGGCAGCCCCTCTTCTCCCTCTCCTCCTCCATCTCCGGTGAGAGTCCGGTGAGGCGACTCCGGCGAGGTGAGGTGGTGCCGACGGATCGTCACGAAGCTTCGGGCGAAGCCCCATGAGGTAGGATGTTGCGTTTGCATTTTCTATTCCCGTACCTACTTCAAGCATGTTTAATACTGTTGATTTATTGTTGGATTTTTGAACTAATCCCATGAAATCTTAGTATAAAATTTTCAATTTCTGATTCTTGTTTCGGATTTGAAATCGGAGTTCAGAGGCATTCGCAATCATCCGCCGAAGTTGGCGGTTTTCGATTTCTGGCGGGTTCCAGCGGCGGCGTGGCGAGGGCGGACGGCGCGACAGCGGGTGTCCACGGGTGTCCGGTGGAGGCACTGGGTGTGGTAGCGGGGTGTCCGTGGTGTCAGCGTGGGTGTCCAGGGGAGGCGTTGGGTGCGGCAGCAGGGCGCTTGGTTGTCGGCGGGGGCGTCTGGCGAAGCGCCCGACGAGGCGGCAGTCGCCAAGGAGCGGTGACTGCGGGGTCGCGTCGCGCGACCCCTATGAGGCGACCAAGGCCCGCGCCGCGCGGGTCTTCACGCGGCGAGGCGACCGGCCCTTGTGGCTGGTCTGTACGCAGGCCGCGAACCGGTGTCGGGCCGCGCGGCTGAGCAGCGGGCCGGGCCAGGTCGGGCGGACCGGCCGGTCCAGGCCGGTCTAGCCCCAGGGGGTGGTCCCCTTTGTGTTCGGACACCCATATCTTACACTACGGGTGTCCGATTTGCATGCCGTCTGCGGCAGACCCTTCCTGGCGTCAAGGTGACCCTTTTGAGATGGTTTTGGGAATTTTTAATTCTTGAAACGAGGGGCCTTGGTGGCGTGACACATACGTCGAGGGGTTAGCCGTTTCTTCGGCGGATCTTGTTTTGGAAGGCGCGGACGCGTCCGACGTCCGTTTTGAGCGTCGTTAGTGGCTTTGGGACCCTGGCATCGAGGCGGAGGTTTCCAGGGTGGTTTTAGGTGTTTAGGCCGAAGATGAGGCACGGGCCCCACGACCCGTCTTTTTAGCTGCGAGCAGCGTTTAGCGGTTTTTGCATCGGACGCCCGTTCGAGGCGTGCGAGTAGTCGATGTTGGGTGTTTTCCCGAGGGCATCACGTTGGCGTAGTCTGCCCGCTATAATTCCGCACGATGGTGCAGGGCCCAGGAAAGTCGTTTGGGCGTCGACAGTGATTTTCCATCTTTATCATCGGGCGACCGTTTTGGACAAGTAATGTAACACCCCAGGTAAATAAAGAATATGAAATTTTCATATTTATCCATATTTTTGAATAATGTATTAATATGACTTTAAAAGGGGACACTATTCTTGATGGCGTACCCAACACGCAACAACGAGTTTCTTGGGAATCTTACGTTGCACTCTAATAATAAAATAATATTATTTTAAATGGTAGTTAACAAGTAGCCGTTGTATTGGCGGGAATGGATAGAAATAACTAAAATATGATTATATATGTTTTTAAATGTTTTTACATTTATCCAATAAAAGATAAAGTCTTAAAATACGAAAAGAATTCAATTTTAGGCATATATGCCCTAGTTTTCACTAAAGGTTCACTTATTGCCTTTTGATGGCGAACAGTCATTAAATATAGTTTTGTTCACTTATATACATTCTATTAGACCAAATAAAACTCTTCTTAAGAATCGGGACATCAAAATTTACTTTGTGTAAATTTTTGGTACCTTTCCGATAAAGTTAATTTTTTTAATGAATAGTGTAAAATGTTGTATTTTAATTCAAAAATTCTTTTTCATCTAATTTATTTATATGATTAGATTATATTTTGAATTGGTTTTAAAGTAAAATTAGAATATATTTTTACCATTAAATCCAACAGTGGTCGTTGGAATTAATTTCACTTTGAATTCAGACTTAAACTAGTGTCAATCTTTTGATACTTATTGTTTCATAAAGACACGCTATTTGCTCTGATAGCGGGAATTAATTATTAAATTAATTAATGTGACTTATATGTTTTGAATTTTGTAAAATAGACTTCATTTTTTAATTTGGAATATCAAATATAGCTTAGGGTGAATTTTTGGGATTTTTCTGAAAAACTTCAATTTTTGATGAATAGTGAAACCACTAAGTGGTACTTATAAAAAACTGATTTTTTCCGTTTAAATGAAATTTTGCCATATTTGTTTTTTGAATTTCAAAAATCTGACATACATGGTTGTCATTAAGAAGTAAAATTTGGTTCAATGGGATAAAAATAATTTTTTGGTGAATAGTAACTTATTAAGTTTTTAATCGCGATTTGAGGTAATTAGTGTAGTTTAAGGTAAAAATAATGTTTTAATAATATGAAATAAACTTGACACATGTCCTAACCTAATTTTATGTTTTATGGCCGACCAAGAAAACCCATGGGTCAACTTGGGGACCCCATGAAGCCACTTTGGTTGGAAAATGACATTAATATCTTTTTATTTAAAGTTAAAGTAAAAATGAGACAAACATGAAATGTTTTACTAAAACAATTTTTACATGGGGTTATACAAATAATATTTTTGACTATAAATATTCATTGGAAATCTAAAAATATTTCCTACATCATAGTAGTTTTTTTATAAATTTTAGACATTAAATAAATTAAATTATATATGACATAATGATGATGCAGCGATGACCTCATTATTTAACGATTTAAATAAAATGGAAAGATAATGTAATATTTAAGACCTACACATGTCCAAAACCTATTGGATGAGTGTATTTCGAACCCTTATCACCTTATACTCGAAATACATCAATTTTCGACCTTTAAAATCTGAAACGCATTTGAAAATAATGTAACATTTTGTAACTTTACAAGAGTGCCCCTCCTCTCCTCTTATAAAAGGCCCCCACCTCTACCTCCTTACCCACACTCTCAAAGCCTTTGGATCGTCCAACCCCTGCCCATTTTGTCTCTCCACTTCCCTCTATTACTTCTTGAAGCCTCAATTTGGGCAGAAGTCTTCCCTAGGAAGCCTTTGAGCTCAAACCAAAGGGAGTTACCCGATTTTAAGGTAATGTCTTCACTTGTGTCCTTTTGTTTTATTTTGCTTCTCCAACCCCCTAAACTCTTTTTATTAATTTATTTTGTAACAAATCTAGTATCTTAAATATACTAGGATATTTTTATAAGAATTATTCGAGCTACACATACACACACCTACATCTAATGGTAAAGAACATATTGTTTTCGTGGATGGTGAATTTCTGCCTCCCGAAACGATGATTGTTCAACATTCTTCTAACACCTTCAAAGGTGGCCATTAAGATGACACTATATTTATATATGATATATAATATGATTATTTTTTCCTTAAGCTTATCTATTTTTCATTTTGGGCATACCTTTATGGTTTCCATTATGGGTAAACGCGATATCTTCATTTAAGGAAGTGCGGACTACCGCCCCCTCAAAGTGATTTGATTCGTTAATACCATATGTGATACGTATAAAGGATATATTTAATAATATTATATATGATACCGTACTGGAATTAAAATACTATTATGTATCATTATGTTTTAATTCCATTAAATATCAAATAGAAATGGAAGTAGCGTTCATGCGTACGTACGGCTTACCGTCTCCACGAACGGTACATTTCATTTCTTATCTCAAAATGTTATGTAATATTATAAGTACATATATATAATGGATATATATTTAATATATTACATCAAAATTATGGATATAATTCTGGAATTATAACATATATATATCTCTCTCATTTTTTTTATTCCATTAATATGACAAAAAATGAAAGTAGCGTTCATGCGTACGTACGGCCTACCGTCTCCATGAACGGTGCTTTTTAGTTTTTATCTCCAAATGATATGGAATTTTATGAAATGAATATTTACTGGATATATATATGATATATTAATCATTAATACTTTTCTGGAGATTATTTACTTATAACTACATGGGCAATCTTTTTTCAAACAAGTTCATTTTTGACTCATGTACCAAACATCGGCAAAAACGTCTGATATGAACTAACATTATTAAACAATTATTATAACATTATAATATGTGATATGAACTGAATAATAATATATAAAAGAGGTACTTAGGAAATTATTAATTTACAAAAGTTTATTATTCGGGAATATAAAGAAATGAACAAGTCAAGTTGGACTTGAGGTAAGGGATCCTACTCCTCTCTTTCTTTTAAAGTACACTCTTTTATGTCATTCCTTTTAAAGCTCATCTTTCTTGTTATTGGGATGCTCTTTTATATTAAGATTACTGTCATTTTTATGTTCATGTGATGAGAGAGCCTATTCCCTCTCATCAATCCATTTTGGAAGTTTTGAGTGGCGTCGTTAGGCTGCCGAATTTTCGTAAGAGATCTAACCTCTCTCTTTCTTTTTAAGTACTCTCCTTTATGTCACTTCTTTTAAGCTCCTCTTTGTTATGTTGGGGGATGTTATTTTATATTCCTCTTTCTATAAACTTTATGTTAATATGATGAGATACCCTATTTGATCTCATCAATCCATTTTTGGAAGTTTTATGTGGCTCCGTTAGGCTGCCGAGTTTTCGTAAGGGATTTTTCATCTCACTTTTATTCCCGTGATATTTATGCTACATTTGCCACAATTTCCTTTGAGTGGTGCATGTACTGAACATTATTCTAATCTTTGTGTAATATACTTTCGTTTATGAGTATTTACATCAATGATGTATTTTCCTTCTTTCATGGGGTGTATGTTTTGAAAGATACCCAAGTCGGTAAGGGAACCTTTCACCCTCCTCTTTTTAAAAGACTTCTTTTGTTGGGTCTTTTAATTTAAATATTGTTATGTTGGGATATTTTCTCATATATCCTTATTGATGTAAATTTTATTTCCAAGTGATGAGATACACTTTTTATCTCTCATCAACTCTTTTTGATGTGACGTCGTTAGGCTATCAAGGGAACTTCTTAACCCAATTTCGATTTCTTTGGGTTCAACATGTAGTTATTGAATATGTCATCCTTTGAATATGAGTGAATGACCTCTGATTATTTTACACTTAATATCCACTTATATTTGGTGTATTCGTTTGTCACACATAATTATGTAATTGATTTATCCTTAAACCAAGGATATCGTCTTTGTAAGGGACTTCGTCTCAATGTCCTTTCATTGAGGCATATTCTGTTTTATATACAACCATCTTTTATATGGTGTATAAACCCCTTTGACTTTTAAATTTGTTCAAAATGAATCTTTTTTATACTAAGCATTTACTAAATGACAAAAGGGAATGTTTTTGTCGTACGTATGTGGCGACAACGACTTCTCCACCGCCGTGACCATTATTTGAGTTTCGGCTTCCTCTACAAGCCATACCTTCTTTTTAAAAGAAAAATAAATAACATGTTTTAGTTTTATTTTATTTTGGTATTGGAAATGGTTTTCATAATGTTTTTATTATATCAATGTGTTGTATTGATATCTTGTGATTGAAATGTGGAAATGTTATGTTTCCTTTATGTATGTTTTATGTGATACGATTATGTTATGGTTCTTGGGCATTATTATGACGACGGGTGGTTCCGTGATAAACTAAGGGCAGGTGAGCCCGATATAGCTCTCCAATGCATTGGGTAATGCGAAGGAGTGAAACGTTAAGGTTTCTCCAAAGAGATTTAGGGAATATACTGTGATGGGTATTCCAAACGTAACCAAGAGGGTTACTCCCTACGTAAGAATGTTATGAATGCCTCAAGTTACCTTTATGTCTTATGATTTCTATAATTTATTAAATATTTGATGAGTTATGTTAAGGTGCCTATGTTTTATGGGTAATGTATGATTTCATTATTCTGTATATATGAACTCATGTTTTCCTTTCCATATTTTTATAACCCTTACTGAGCTTTTTATGCTCATCCCAAGTTTTTGAAATGTTTTTCACAGGTCAAGGGAAAAGTACATGATGTGATGATAGTGTCAAGGATGTTTCAAGAAAGAATATTTTTTTTATTTTAAATATGTTTCCGTTTATGGGAAGAATGAATATTGTCTTTTATGTAACCACTTTGTTTAAATGTGGAATGTAATGCAAGTTTCATGATCTAATTCTCTAAAACTCTAAACCTAAAAAGATCCACAATGTGTAATCTTGTAATAACTCAAGATTAAGTAAGGTTTAAGGCTGGGGCCTTATAGTTGGTATCAAATTTCGGTTTAGATAACTTTAGAGGTTAGGGTATTCTTTAAGCATAAGTGTCATTACCATAATGGTTAGGATTTCAGAAAGAGTCCTAGTTTTAGATAAAGAGAATGAGTAAGTGTATCTTAGTGTTTACCTTCCTCATTAGTACATGATGGTTTTGTTGATATACTCACACTGACATTTCTGTTTTTAGTGAATGGATGGATCTAGCAGGCACCAAAGAGACAACAGGTTTGAAGGAAACTGTGGTGGTTCTATGATTAAGATACTAGATAAAATGGGGGATTCAATGAGGAAACTCGTGGTTGTTCTAAACCAACTATCAATGAGTCATGATTAACCACTTGAACCATGGTATGATCTTTAATGCATCATGTACGAGATGACCAATCAATGTGGAAGTTCAGGTAATAATTATAAAGGTAACCATTAGAGTTTATATGATCCTTACTTTTGAGGTAATTATGGGTTACTATATGTTATGATGGAAGTGAAAGGCATGACATAAAATTGAGGTTAAATTATGTTATGGTTATTTTTGATGATTTTATCTCTTTTTGGGTAATGATTTGAGTATTATATAGTTTTGGAAAAAGGACAACACGCAGACCGTGTGACTACCCATTGCGTCGGACAAAGCTGCGGGAATCGAACACACAACCAAAGTGCGACTGGTATTTATCACCTACCACTGGACTACGTGAAGTCCCTGGTTAGTTTGACTGATTCTTTTTAGTTAGATGATTTTATGAATTAAGAGTATGTTGATTTTGGGTTATTTATGAAAATGATTAACCTATCATGGAGGATATGTGATTAGGTTAATTAATTTTCATTACGAGACTTTAGGAGCAACTAATGTTGTTTGGAGATAAATGTTACGATTTAACTTGGAAGACTATGTGACTAAATCCTTCAAATATTTGGGTTTCAATCTTATATTGGTTTACTTTGAAGAATTTTATAGACAAATTGTTTATCGAATGGTCCTCGTTGAACTTTGGGTTTTGTTGGACAAATTTTGGAGATTAAGCATAGATTTTCTTTTTAAAGGGTTATCCTTTTATGGATTATCTGACCTTGTACTAACCTTTTTGGTTTTGGTTTTGGTTAAATCCTAAATACATGGGAAGTATATAGTTCTCTATTGTGGATTAGGTGATCCTCTAGAAGTTGATTATAGTACTCTTAATGCGAACAAGTCTCCCTAAATACTCATCTTTTGGAAAAAAATATGAGTTTGATTATGGAATCTAGTAAAAGTTGAAAGTCAACATGATAATTGATTATGTTTCCTTATGAGTAAATTCCTAAATAAAAAGTAACTTAAAACAAAAATGTTGTCTATTAACTTTTCCTACTGGGGAATCGAATACCGTTTAACCCATCACAAGTTTGTGATTTTCTTATGGTTAACTTTCTCCTAGACATGTTTACTATCACTCTCCCTCAAGAACATGACCCTTTTCTTTTTCTTCCATGTCCATGTTTTTCTACATATGGGTTAACTCGGGTGACCTCTGTACTTATCTTCCTTTATTTTAAAGTGATTGTTTTACCAACTCTTGTTCCGATGTGGGACTTTCAAGGATGTTTCCAAGCTCAATTTTAAAAATTGTGAGGACGCAATTCCCAAAAGGGGGGAAGGATGTAACACCCCAGGTAAATAAAGAATATGAAATTTTCATATTTATCCATATTTGTGAATAAAGTTTTAATATGACTTTAAAAGGGGACTCTATGCTCAATGGCGTACCCAACACGCAACAACGAGTTTCTTGGGAATCTTACGTTGCACTCTAATAATAAAATAATATTATTTTAAATGGTAGTAAACATGTAGTCGTTGTATTGGTGGGAATGGATAGAAATAACTAAAATATGATTATATATGTTTTTAAATGTTTTTACATTTATCCAATAAAAGATAAAGGCTTAAATATGGAAAGAATTCAAATTTAGGCGTATATTCCCTAGTTTACACTAAAGGTTCACTTATCACCTTTTGATGGCGAGCAGTCATTAAATATAGTTTTGTTCACTCATATACATTCTATTGTACCAAATAAAACTCTTCTTATGAATCGGTACATCAAAATTTACTTTGTATAAATTTTTGGTATCTTTCAGATAAAGTTAATTTTTTTAATGAATAGTGTAAAATGTTGTATTTTAATTCAAAACTTATTTTTCATCTAATTTATTTATATGATTAGATTATATTTTAAATTGGTTTTAAAGTGAAATTAGAATATATTTTTACCATTAAATCCAATAGTGGTCGTTGGAATTAATTTCACTTTGAAATCAGACTTAAACTAGTGTCAATCTTTTAATACTTATTGTTTCATAAAAACACGCTATTTGCTCTGATAGCGGGAATTAATTATTAAATTAATTAATTTGACTTATATGATTTTAATTTTGTAAAATAGACTTCATTTTTGAATTCGGAATATCAAATATAGCTTAGGGTGCATTTTTGGGATTTTTCTGAAAAACATCAATTTTTGATGAATAGTGAAACCACTAAGTGGTACTTATAAAAACTGATTTTTTCCGTTTAAATGAAATTTTGAAATATTTGTGTTTTTAATTTCAAAAATCCGACATACATGGTTTTCATTAAGAAGTAAAATGTGGTTCAATGGGATAAAAATAATTTTTTGGTGAATAGTAACTTATTAAGTTTTTAATCGCGATTTGAGGTAATTAGTGTAGTTTAAGGTAAAAATAATGTTTTAATAATATGAAATGAACTTGACACATGTCCTAACCTCCTTTTATGTGTCATGGCCGACCAAGAAAACCCATGGGTCAACTTGGGGACCCCATGAAGCCACTTTGGTTGGAAAATGACATTAATATCTTTTTATTTAAAGTTAAAGTAAAAAATGAGACAAACATGAAATGTTTTACTAAAACAATTTTTACATGGGGTTATACAAATCATATTTTTAACTATAAATATTCATTGGAAATATAAAAAGATTTCCTACATCATAGTATTCTTTTATAATTTTTAGACATTAAATAAATTAAATTATATATGACATAATGATGATGCATCGATGACCTCATTATTTAACTATTTAAATAAAATGGAAAGATAATGTAATATCTAATACCTACACATGTCCAAAACCTATTGGATGAGTGGATTTAGAACCCTTATCACCTTATCCTTGAAATACATCAATGTGGGACCTTTGAAATCCGAAACTCATTTGAAAATAATGTAACATTTTGTAACTTTACAAGAGTGCCCCTCCTCTCCTCTTATAAAAGGCCCCCACCTCTACCTCCTTACCCACACTCCCAAAGCCTTTGGCTCGGACAACCCCTCCCATTTTGTCTCTCCACTTCCCTCTATTACTTCTTGAAGCCTCACTTTGGGCAGAAGTCTTCCCAAGGAAGCCTTTGAGCTCAAACCAAAGGGAGTTACCCGATTTTAAGGTAATGTCTTCACTTGTGTCCTTTTGTTTTATTTTGCTTCTCCAACCCCCTAAAATCTTTTTATTAATTTATTTTGTAAAAAATACAGTATCATCAATATACTATTAAGTTTTTATAAAAATTATTTGAGCTACACTTACACACACCTACATCTAATGGTAAATAACATACTGTTTCTGTGGATGGCGAATTTCTGCCTCCCGAAACGATGATTGTTCAACATTCTTCTAACACCTCAATGGTGGCCATTAAGATGACACTATATTTATATATGATATATAATATGTTTATGTTTTCCTTAAGCTTCTGTATTTTTCATTTTAGGCATACCTTTATGGTTTCCATTATGGGTAAACGCGATATCTTAATTTAAGGAAGTGCGGACTACCGCCCCCTCAAAGTGATTTGATTCATTAATACCATATGTGGTTCGTATAAAGGATATATTTAATAATATTATATATGATACCATACTGGAATTAAAATACTATTATGTATCATTATGTTTTAATTCCATTAAATATGAAATAGAAATGGAATTAGCGTTCATGCGTATGTACGGCTTACCGTCTCCATGAACGGTACATTTCATTTCATATCTCAAAATGTTATGTAATATTATAAGTACATATATATAATGGATATATATGTAATATATTACATCAAAATTATGGATATAATTCTGGAATCATAACATATATATATCTCTCTCATTTTGTTTTAATTCCATTAATATGACAAAAAATGAAAGTAGCGTTCATGCGTACGTACGGCCTACCGTCTCCATGAACGGTGCTTTTTTTTATCTCCAAATGATATGGAATAGTATGAAATGAATATTTATTGTATATATATGATATATTAATCATTAACACTATTCTGGAAATTATTTACTTATAACTACATGGGCAATCTTTTTTCAAACAAGTTCATTTTTGACTCATGTACCAAACATCAGCAAAAACGTCTGATATTAACTAACATTATTAAACAATTATTATAACATTATAATATGTGATATGAACTGAATAATAATCTCTAAAGGAGTTAATTAGGAAATTATTAATTGACCAAAGTATATTATTCAGGAATATAAAGAAACGAACAAGACAAGTTGGACTTGAGGTAAGGGATCCTACTCCTCTCTTTCTTTTAAAGTACACTCTTTTATGTCATTCCTTTTAAAGCTCATCTTTCTTGTTATTGGGATGTTATTTTATATTAATTTTACTGTAATTTTTATGTTCATTTGGTGAGAGAGCCTATTCCCTCTCATCAATCCATTTTGGAAGTTTTGAGTGGCGCCGTTAGGCTGGCGAATTTTAGTAAGAGATCTAACCTCTCTCTTTCTTTTTAAGTACTCTCCTTTATGTCACTTCTTTTAAGCCTCTCTTTGTTATGTTGGGGGATGTTATTTTATATTACTCTTTCTATAAAATTTATGTTAATATGATGAGATACCCTATTTGATCTCATCAATCCATTTTTAGAAGTTTTATGTAGCGCCGTTAGGCTGCCGAGTTTTCGTAAGGGATTTTTCATCTCACTTTTATTCCCGTGAGATTTATGCTACATTTTCCACAATTTCCTTTGAGTGGTGTATGTACTGCCCATTATTCTAATATTTGTGTAATATAATTTCTTTTATGAGTATTTACATCAATTATGTGTTGTCCTTCTTTCATGGGGTGTATGTTTTGAAAGATACCCAAGTCGGTAAGGGAACCTTTCACCCTCCTCTTTTTAAAAGACTTCTTTTGTTGGGTATTTTAATTTACATATTTTTATGTTGGGATATGTTCTCATATATCTTTATTGATGTAAATTTTATGTCCAAGTGATGAGATACACTTTTTATCTCTCATCAACTCTTTTTGATGTGACGCCGTTAGGCTGTCAAGGGAACTTCTTAACCCAATTTCGATTTCTTTGGGTTCAACATGTAGTTATTGAATATGTCATCCTTTGAATATGTGTGAATGACCTTTGATTATTTTACACTTAATATCCACTTATATTTGGTGTATTCGTTTGTCACACATAATTATGTAATTGATTTATCCTTAAACCAAGGATACTGTCTTTGTAAGGGACTTCATCTCAATCTCCTTTCATTGAGGCATATTCTGTTTTATACACAACCTTATTTTATATGGTGTATAAACCCCTTTGACTTTTATGTTTATTCAAAAGGAATATATTTTATACGAATTGTTTACTAAATGACAAAGGGGAATGTTTTTTTCGTACGTATGCGGCGACAACGACTTCTCCACCGCCGTGACCATTATTTGAGTTTCGGCTTCCTCTACAAGTCGTACCTTCTTTTTAAAAGAAAAATAAATACCATGTTTTACTTTTCTTTTATTTTGGTATTGGAAATGGTTTTCATAATGTTTTTATTATATCAATGTGTTGTATTGATATCTTGTGATTGAAATGTGGAAATGTTATGTTTCCTTTATGTATGTTTTATGAGATACGATTATGTTATGGTTCTTGGGCATTATTATGAAGACGGGTGGTTCTGTGATAAACTAAGGGTGGGTGAGCCCGATATAGCTCTCCAATGAATTGGGTAACGTGAAGGAGTAAAACATTAAGGTTTCTCCGAAGAGATTTAGGGAATATACTGTGATGGGTATTCCAAACGTAACCAAGAGGGTTACTCCCTACGTAAGAATGTTATGAATGCCTCAAGTTACCTTTATGTCTTATGATTTCTATGATTTATTAAATATTTGATGAGGTATGTTAATGTTCCTATGTTTTATGGGTAAAGTATGATTTCATTATTATGTATATATGAACTCATGTTTTCCTTTCCATATTTTTATAACCCTTACTGAGCTTTTTATGCTCATCCCAAGTTTTTGAAATGTTTTTCACAGGTCAAGGGAAAGGTACATGATGTGATGATAATGTCAAGGATTTGTCAAGAAAGAATCCGTGTTTTATTTTAAATATGTTTCCGTTGATGTGAAGAATGAATATTGTCTTTTATGTAACCACTTTGTTTAAATGTGGAATGTAATGCAAGTTTCATGATCTAATTCTATAAAACTCTAAACCTAAAAAGATCCTCAATGTGTAATCTTGTAATAACTCAAGATTAAGAAAGGTTTAAGGCTGGGGCCTTATAAGTAAGTAGTCCATTCCGTGTACTTTTTTGAGAGTATCGCAACGGTGCGATCCGTTCGTTGAGTTTCGGGACCGGGATGTGGGTCCCACGTGGCACCGCTCGGGTGCGGTGCGCCGGGATGCACTTTTTCTCCGGATATCCATTGCACTCAAGTGAGTAGTGCTTTTGACGTGTTTTCCCGAAGGGATCACAATGGTGTGATGCGCCCAACTGTTTTCAGGGCCGAGGCTCGAGATCACTGGACGTTTTTCGGGCGTGAGGCGGTGTTGGTGACTTTTCTTTCGGATATCCGTTGGAGGCGAGTAAGTATTCGATCTCGTGTGTTTTTTCGCGAGGATTACAAAGGTGCAATCCGTTTGGTTGTGCGAAGGCTCTTGCGCGATCTTGTTAAATTTGAAAGCATGGAAGGTGCTCCAGTGGTGGTTCGCCCTACCTTGTTTGTAGAGGACCCTTGGAGTGTGATCACGCACTCTTGGGAGGGTGATATAATTGGTCCACAAGATGTGGTTGGCCGTACCTGGGCCTTTGAGGTGGAGTTGTTACGTCACGCCTTCGCGTTGATGCTAGGTGCCATGTGTACGATAGCCTTTCGGCTGGAATGAGGTATACTCTGGGAGTATACGGGATCACTTGGAGGTACGTGTGGTTATTTGTACCCGAGGATGTTTGTGCGCTCATTTGGGGTTGACATGGGACCACACGTCGTGTGGGCCCCACGTGTGTGACGCGATCTGCTTTGCGTACTTGACCTCTTGCGATGGAGAGGGTCCCTCTGCGCTCGTTTGTTTGACCAGCAGGGTGGAGTTTTCCCTAGCTTTGTGCTCGTTTGTTTGACCAGCAGGGTGGAGTTTTCCCCTCGCTTTGTGCTCTTTTGTCTGACCAGCAGGGTTGAGTGGTCTCCCCTAGTCTTGATCACGTTGGTTGGGCTGACAGAGATGGTTTGGTTCCTCTTCTTCTTCGGCTGTGAGGGGTTTCAGTACTGTGCCCTTTCACCGGACTACGACACCGTCTGCGACTACGGGTGTTCATACAGCGTGGGTGTTTTCCCCACTTTCTGGGATGAGATGTCTCAGTCCGCTTCAACAATGACTCAGCGGATGGGAGAGGGATTGCCTTGTGAGGCCTGGGGAGTTTCTCCCGTTGTTCTGTGTCCCCTGGTAGAGCTTGTGGTTTCAGTGTGACCAACACTTTACGTGGGCATCGATCCTCTACCCAGGAGGTTGTTCTAGTAGGGCTGAGGTTGTTTCCAGTAGGGATGAGGTTGTTCCAGCAGGGCTGAGGTTGTTTCAAGTAGGGCTGAGGTTGTATCGAGCAAGGCTCGTCAGTGGGTTACCATCCAGCAAGGATGGCCAGTACAGCGGTGTTCACCAAGTAGTACCATCCAGCAGGGATGGCCAGAGCAGTTCCGGGATTACCTCCAACGGGGCTGGGCAGTGGTCCCCGATGCCAGGCTTACCTCGAGTTGGGCTGGGCAGTGGTCCTCGATGCCGGGATTACCTCCAGCTGGGCTGGGCAGTGGTCCCCGATGCCGGGCTTACCTCCAGCTGGGCTGGGCAGTGGTCCGCGATGCCGGGTTACCTCTAGCTGGGCTGGGTAGTGGTCCCGTCGCCGACTTTAGCCAGGTCTCCCTCCGGTGGATTACCCTGTTACGGTACTGGGCACTGTGGCACCTGTTGACTTTTCGGGTCTCCCTGTAGTGGGAACCCATTGACTTCAAGGGATCCTCCAACGGGGCTGGGCAGGGGGTCGCCTGTCGACTCTGTGCAGACCTCTCGACTGTGGGGTAGTGACGTGGTGTGGTTTGACGTTCCCCTAGAACTCTGAAGTACGAGGAGCGCTTTCCCCCACCGAGACGCATCCTTGTGACGCGACCTAAAACCGTGCGGGCGAGTCAGTGCCGCCCAAAATGGATAGTGTTGAGGTGTGGTGATTGAGCCCCTTGGCTTGCGGTTCGGGGTAGATGTACGGGATGCTGGGAATCGATGGTGTTACTTCTAAGACTGTTGGATACTCTTCTTGGGCTGAGCTACGGGATGTAGATCCCCTTATGAGTTTGTTCCGGCTTCTTGACAGAGCATACATATGTATATACCTCGTATGAGTACCCACTCCTTGGGTTTTGGTTACTCTCCTTCCAGGAGAGGCGAAGACGCACGGGGTATGCCACGTGCTTTCCGTGTCTAGATTCTCATGGTTGGACGAGTCTACTCTCCTGCTATAGGTAGAGAAGACTCGACGGGAAGTTCATCTTCTCACTGTTTCCAGCTCCTTGTGTCTGGACGAGTCTGCCTTCTTTCTCTTGTTGGGTTGAGCTGGACTCTTACTGTACTCTTTACTGCACCTCCAGTTGTACTCCTTTACATTCCTATTCTCTCTACTGCTCACCCTTCGGTACCTCCTTTGTTGCTCCCTCGAGCCTTCGGGGTATCCTACTGAGTATTTTTATACTCACCTCTGCTTGGGCTTTGCCCGCACTTGGTGTGCCCTTGCAGACGACGGACAGGTTGGTCGTGACCTCAGTGGAGCATCGGAGCTTGGGAGCTTGGACCGCGTGCGGTGGTCGTGGCCAGGATCCAGGTGGGAGACCCATCAGCTATTCTTTTTTGTTTACCTGTTGCTGGGTTGTGGCACCTTTTCTGGTTGGGCGTGTGTTTTGACCCTTTTCCTTTTTCAGTACTTTACTTGTATCTTTTAGAGGTTGATGCACATTGTGGTTTATTTATAGCAGTTGTCCTTTTTACTCTACTTGTTCTTCCTTTTACTCTGCACTGTTGCATTGAGTTTGTTGCGTGTGTGTGTACAGGTACTTAGGAAAAGGCATCCCCGAGTTATTGTGCCTTCGGCGCTGGTCGCCAGCCCCTGACCTATGGAGGCGGGCTTGGGGTAGTTGCGGCTCGAGCCCGGGTAGGGTCGGGTCGTGACAAAGTGGTATCAGAGGTGGTTTATTCCTTGGGACTTTGTTCGTACGTCCCTAAAATAAAAAGTAATTGGTTGGGATTTAGGGAAACAGTGTTAATGTGTCTCGAGAGCGGCTCTCAGGATAGGGAGTCCAATGATGGTGTGGCGGCCGTCGTATCCATTCACCAGGACCTTGATAACCCGCTTGTCAACTTGGCATGCTGAGACATTTGTTGCATGGAAAATTTGGTTGTGTATCACATAGGACTGAGTCTTGACTATCCTTCTTGAGTCAGCTCCCCATCGTTGATATTGGTATATACATATATGCTCATCTGACTGCGGCACTCCTTGATAATTTTCAGGATGTCTCCGCGAAGACATCCAGCCAGGATACCATCTTTGGTTCATGACAACGACCCTGTGAGCTACGAGGCCATAGTCCAGGACCCATCATGTGAGACCCTTTCTCCGGGTGGGCCGGTAGCAGCACCCCCACCTGTTGAGCAACAGGCAGTTTCAGCAGAGCAGGCTGAGCTTGAGCGCAGGTTGAGCGTGCTCCGTGAGTTCCAGCGGCAGAGACCGCTGAGGTTCAGTGGTGAGACAGACCCTCAGGAAGCAGAGTTTTGGCTCAAGGCAGTGGTTCCCCTTTTTAGGCTTGTGCAGACGCCGACAGATCAGAGAGTGGATTTGGCAGCCACCCTTTTCGTGGAGCAGCTTGGCGTTGGTGGAGTCTGGTGACTTAGCTTCTTGATGATTCGTCGCTTTCGTGGGACGACTTTCAGTTGTTGTCTCGTGAGGAGTTTTCCCCCTCCTGCTTGCGCTCCATTCGTATTTAGGAGCTCCTGCAGTTTCAGCAGGGAGGGATGATGGTGGTCGAGTACGCTGCTAGTTTTGCAGACCGTGCATGCTTTTACCCAGACTTGTTCCATGATGACAACCTCCGAGCGCGAAATTTTGAGCAGGGTCTCCGCCAAAAGATTTGTGCTGTCATAGTACCCTTGGTAATTTCCACATATGCCGGGGTGCTAGAGCAGGCGCTGGTGATAGAGGGCTTCCTGTCAAGTTCTGGAGTTGGTGGTGGAAGTAGACAGGTTGGAGCCGAGACGTCTGTCACAGCTAGTGGGCGTCGGCAAGCAGGACCTCGACACAGGTGTCTTTCTGACAACTGGACTCAGGGGCGTGGTCGTACACCACAGTGGCACAGGAGGGCACCAGTGCAGCCCAGAGAGAGTCGGTGCTATGCTTGTGACGAGCGAGGTCACTTGGCACGAGACTGCCCGACCCGAGTTGCTGGGAGTTTCAGGCAGGCAGCAGGCGCACCACCACGACAGAGGCAGCACCGTGATTGAAGTAGTACCCATAGAGGAGGTGCTAGCAGAGGAGCGGGAGGATCTGGTAGTGGGGGACGGCATTACGAGATCTCCCCATCACCACTAGGCGGTCCACATCAGGATCCGAGAGCTGGCGGTTGGGACCACGGACAGCCGCGAGCTTTGGATGTCTATTATCCTTCAGAGCATGAGGTGATAAGAGGTACGCTCTACAGCTCTTCTACCTTTTTGCAGTAGAATCATTTGACTCTATGTGTGAACTGATTTCCTCCCTTCTCCTTGTTTGATGTGTTACCAGGGTGACGCGGGGCGTTGGGTGTAACCCTGTGTTGGTAAGGTAAAAGGCGTGAGACATTTTCCTTTAGTCGATGGTGTTGGATCCTTTGCCTGTTGAGCGTGTAAGAGAGCATCGACTGTGGAATCTTGTGTGACTAGATATCCTTGGGTGTTTCACCATATGAATATTCTAAAGGAGGGAATCACCGGGCCTTGTTCCAGGTGCGGGCGGTGATTCCAGTCGCGGCGTGCGACGTAGAGGTTTAACCAGGAAGGTGAGCTACCCCCGAGGGACTTTGGGCTGTTTGAGACCATACAAAGGGATGACGAGGTACCCTACCGCCTTTCCCTAACCCCAAAAGTCTGGAGTGGGTGAATGACATCGGAAAGGCCGACCTCACATAAACGGATCAATCCTTTGTTCTGTGTGCGGTGACGCAGAGCTGTGTGTGGGTTCTTCTGGGTATGGGAAAGCTAGTTGTGGGCTTAGTACCCTGTGTTGCTCCCTAGATTTGCTTTTTGGGGACGAAAAGCTTGAAGGAGGGAATGATGTAAGAACCTTATTTTTTCTACGAAAGACTTTGGAATATTCTTGATAATATTCCAGGGTAGCTCCTTCAGACGGCGTGTGATTCCGAGCCGCGGAGTGGCTGGAATTAAATTTTCAGTGCGTTCACACTGGACACGCTAAATAAATGGGATTAATCCTAAACGGAGTTCCGGATCAGAGATCCGAGTGTACAGATGGGTCCGGAATGGGGTTTTAACCATAGGAACGACATAAAACTTGTCAGCGCGGGATGTTTGGACCCCTCGCTCGCTTCCGGAGGGTTAAACGGATAAATTAATAAATTAATTTATTCGTTTAATAGCGAAACGCTAGTATCTTGTAAATGGTGGCTCAGATTGGGAAACCAAGGGCACCTTTGAGTTCAGAGAATGCCTTTTACCCTAGGAGGGGTATATGTTTTGCGGGCGCAGACCGTTTGTGAAAAATGGCTTCAGGGGCGTTTTCGTAATTTAGCAGCTTCGGACGTTAAATTTTATAAATTTTGAACGGAATCTCGGATTAAAATTCCGAGACCGCTGTTGTGCTCGGGAGGTGGTTTTTACCCTAGGGGAGGCTTAACCTTGACCCTGCTGAGAGTTCGGGTCCGGGCCGACGGGCGGGTGGTTAAGCGTTTTCTATTTAAACGCTTAACACACCCTCCTCCCTCATCTCCTTCCCCTTCCCCCTGGAAGCCCCTATTCTCCCTATCCTCCTCCATCTCCGGCGAGATTCCGGCGAGGTGCGGTGGTGCCGGCGGATCGTCGCGAAGCTTCGTGCGAAGCCCCACGAGGTAGGATGTTGCGTTTGCATTTTCTATTCTCGTACCTACTTAGAGCATGTTTAATACTATCGATTTGTTGTTTTATTTTCGAACTAATCCCATGAAATCTTAGTATAATATTTTCTCTTACCGACGCTTATTTCGGATTTGAAATCAGAGTTCAGAGGCATTCGCAATCATCCGCCGAAGTTGGCGGGTTTTCGGTTTCCGGCGGGTTCGAGTGGCGGCGCGGCGAGGGCGGACGGCGCGACAGCGGGTGTCCGCGGGTGTCCGGTGGAGGCGCTGGGCGTGGCAGCGGGGTGTCCGCGGCGTCGGCGCGGGTGTCCGGCAGAGGCGTTGGGCGCGGCAGCAGGGCGCTCGGGTGTTGGCGGGGGCGTCTAGCGGAGCGCCCGGCGAGGCGGCGGTCGATAGGGAGCGGCGACCGCGGGGTCGCGTCGTGCGACCCCTGTGCGGCGACCAAGACCCGCGCCGTGCGGGTCTTCATGCGGCGAGGCGACCGGCCCTCGTGGCCGGTCTGTAGGCGGGCCACGAACCGGCGCCGGGTCGCGCGGCTGAGTAGCGGGCCGGGCCAGGTCGAGCGGACCGGCCGGTCCAGGCCAGTCTAGCCCCAGGGGGTGGTCCCCTTTGTGTTCGGACACCCATATCTTACACTACGGGTGTCCGATTTGCATGCCGTCTGGGGCAGATCCTTCCTGGTGTCGAGGTGACCCTTTTGAGTTGGTTTCGGGAATTTTTAATTCCCGAAACGAGGGGCCTCGGTGGCGCGACACGTACGTCGAGGGGTTAGCCGTTTCTTCGGCGGATCTTGTTTTGGACGGCGCGGACGCGTCCGACATCCATTTTGAGCACCGCCAGTGGCGTTGGGACCCTGGCATCGAGGAGGAGGTTACAAAGGTGGTTTCAAGCGTTGAGGCTAAAGATGAGGCGCGGTCCCCACGGACCGTATTTTGAGCTGCGAGCAGCGTTTAGCGGTTTTTGCATCGGACGCCCGTTCGGGGCGTGCGAGCAGTCGATGTTGGGTGTTATTCTGAGGGCATCGCATTGGCGTAGTCTGCTCGCTATAATTCCACACAATGGTGTGGGGCCCACGAGGGCCATTTGGGTGTCGACGGTGATTTTCCATCTTTATCATCGGGCGACCGTTTTGGACAAGTGAGTAGTCCATTCCGTGTACTTTTTCGAGACGATCGCAACAGTGTGATCCGTTCGTTGAGTTTCGGGACCTGAATGTGGGTCCCACATGGCACCGCTCAGGTGTGGTGCGTCGGGATGCACTTTTTCTCCGGATATCCATTGCATTCAAGTGAGTAGTGCTTTTGACGTGTTTTCCCGAAGGGATCGCAATGGTGTGATGCGCCCGACTGTTTTCAGGGCTGAGGCTTGGGATCACGGGACGTCGTTCGGGCGTGAGGTGGTGTTGGTGACTTTTCCGTCGGATATCCGTTGGAGGCGAGTAAGTAGTCGATCTCACGTGTTTTTTCGCGAGGATTACAATGGTGCGATCCATTTGGTTGTGTGAAGCCTCTTGCGCGATCTTGTTAAATGTGGAAGCATGGAAGGTGCTCCAGTGGTGGTTCGCCCTACGTTGTTTGTAGCAGACCCTTGGTGTGTGATCGCGCACTCTTGGGAGGGTGATATAATTGGTCCACGAGATGTGGTTGGTCGTGCCTGGACCTTTGAGGTGGAGTTGTTACATCACGCCTTCGCGTTGACGCTAGGTGCCATGTGCACGATAGCCTTTGGGCTGGAATGAGGTATACTCCGGGAGTATACGAGAGCACTTGGAGGTACATGTGGTTATTTATACCTGAGAATGTTTGTGCGCTTAGTTGGGGTTGACTTGGGGCCACACGTCGTGTGGGCCCCACGTGCGTGTCGTGATCTTATTTGCGTACTTTACCTCTTGCGACGTAGAGGGTCCCTCTACGCTCGTTTGTTTGACCAGAAGGGTGGAGTTTTCCCCTAGATTTGTGCTCGTTTGTTTGACCAGCAGGGTGGAGTTTTCCCCTCGCTTTGTGCTCTTTTGTCTGACCAGTAGGGTTGAGTGGTCTCCCCTGGTCTTGATCACGTTGGTTGGGCTGACAGAGATGGTTTGGTTCCTCTGCTTCTTCGGCTGTGAGGGGTTTCAGTACTGTGCCCTTTCACCGGACTGCGACACCGTCTGCGACTACGGGTGTTCATACAGCGTGGGTGTTTTCCCCACTTTCTGGGATGAGATGTCTCGGTCCGCTTCGACAGTGACTCAGCGGATGGGAGCGGGATTGCCTTGTGAGGCCTGGGGAGTTTCTCCCGTTGTTCTGTGTCCCCTGGTAGAGCTTGTTGTTTCAGTGTGACCAACACTTTACGCGGGCATCGATCCTCTACCCAGGAGGTTGTTCCAGCAGGGATGAGGTTGTTTCCAGTAGGGATGAGGTTGTTCCAGCAGGGCTGAGGTTGTTTCCAGCAGGGCGGAGGTTGTATCGAGCAGGGCTCGTCAGTGGGTTACCATCCAGTAGGGATGGCCAGTATAGCGGTGTTCACCGAGCAGTACCATCCAACAGGGATGGCCAGAGCAGTTCTGGGCTTACCTCCAGCGGGGCTGGGCAGTGGTCCCCGATGTTGAGCTTACCTCCAGCTGGGCTGGGCAGTGGTCCCCGATGCCAGGCTTACCTCCAGGTGGGCTGGGCAGTGGTCCCCGATGCCGGGCTTACCTCCAGCTTGGCTGGGCAGTGGTCCCCGATGCCAGGTTACCTCTAGCTGTGCTGGGTAGTGGTCTCGTCGCCGACTTTAGCCAGGTCGCCCTCCAGTGGATTACCCTGTTATGGGACTGGGAACTGTAGCACCCGTTGACTTTCCAGGTCTCCCTGTAGTGGGAACCCGTTGACTTCCAGGGATCTTCCAGCAGGGCTGGGTAGGGGGTCTCCTGTCAACTCTGAGCAGACCTCTCGACTGCGGGGCAGTGACATGGTGTCGTTTGATGTTCCCCTAGAACTCTCAAGTACGAGGAGCGCTTTCCCCCACCGAGACGCATCCTTGTGACGCGACCTAAAACTGTGTGGGCGAGTCAGTGCCGCCCAAAGCGGATAGTGTCGAGGTGTGGTGATTGAGCCCCTTGTCTTGCGGTTCGGGGCAGACGTGCGGGATGCTGGGAATCGATGGTGTTACTTCTAGGAATGTTGGATACTCTTCTTGGACTGAGCTACAGGGTGGAGATCCCCTTAAGAGTTTTTTTGGGCTTCTTGACAGAGCATACATATGTATATACCTCATACGAGTACCCACTCCTTGGGTTTTGGTTACTCTCCTTCCAGGAGAGGTGAAGATGCACGGGGTATGCCACGTGCTTTCCGTGTCTAGCTTCTCGCAGTTGGAAGAGTCTACTCTCCTGCTATAGGTAGCGAAGACTCGACGGGAAGTTCATCTTCTCGCCGTTTCCAGCTCCTTGTGCCAGGACGAGTCTACCTTCTTTCTCTTGTTGGGTTGAGATGGACTCTTACTGTACTCTTTACTGCACCTTCAGTTGTACTCCTTTACTTTCCTATTTGCTCTACTGGTCACCCTTTGGTACCTTTTTTGTTTCTCCCTCGAGCCTATGGGGTATCCTACTGAGTATTTTTATACTCACCCCTGCTTGGGCTTTGCCCGCACACGGTGTGCCCTTGCAGATGACGGACAGGTTGGTCATGACCTCAGTGGAGCGTAGGAGCTTGGGAGCTTGGACCGCGTGCGGTGGTCGTGGCCGGGATCCAGGTGGGAGACCCGTCAGCTGTTCCTTTTTGTTTACTTGTTTCCGGGTTGTGGCACCTTTTCTGGTTGGGCGTATGTTTTTCCCCTTTTCCTTTTTCAGCACTTTACTTGTATCATTTAGAGGTCAATGCACATTGTGGTTTATTTATAGCAGTTGTCCTTTTTACTCTGCTTGTTCTTCCTTTTACTCTGCACTGTTGCATTGAGTTTGTTGCGTGTGTGTGTACAGGTACTTAGGTAAAGGCCTCCCCGAGTTATTGTGCCTTCGGTACTGGTCACCAGCCCCTGTCCTATGGAGGCGGGCTTGGGGTAGTTGCGGCTCAAGCCCAGGTAGGGTCGGGTCGTGATAAGAATAGTGTAAATCTTACATGTTTTGTGTGGATAAAGAATAAGATTGTTACTTGCATGTTGCAAAGTAAGTAACAAGGAGAAGAAGAAGTTTGTGGAAGAAAAAAGTGTCATTATAGCATCCAATAGGTCCCAGCAGGTGGAATATTATTTTAGTGTTGAAAACTCATTTAACATAGAGAAGTCTGTCTTTAGAGGAAGTACAAAGAACCATCTTGAGGCTACAAGAAAATATCTACACTGGTAGTATAAAGAACCAGCGAGTATAAGGTAATATCCAACTCATTCCAAGTTGGAAGAGGATTGTTTTCCTTCCCCCCTTCAAGAGTAGGGAGAAACACAGGGAAGTGATTATTTCCTTCCCTCCTCCAAGTGTAGGGATACACACAGACTAGTGTATTGTTTTCCTAGTCAACCCAAAGTAACAATTACTACATTATAGTAGAGAATTTATGCACTGGTCATTACCATAAACGGAGAGGACGTAGCTACTCTTATTGGGTGGTGAACCTTGTAAAAATATAGTGTGATATTTTTACTTCTTTCATATTTTTACCAGCGATAAGTAAAATAGAACAAGGGAATCAAGATCCTAATAGGTCAATATGTACTAGGATAAAACATTGGAATTGGTTTAGAAAGTCCCCAACACTGATTCACCCCCCCTGTGTTAGGAATATACCAAACTGGTCCTCTCAAGAATGACTCATCGACATTAATAATTTTCACTATGTATGAGATACCGATAGTTCACCTAGCATCAAGCGGACCAACCTTTAGAAAAAACCTACTGATATCTATGTCACTATCAAGTCGAACTACCGACAGAGCGGCCTAGAGATCCCAAATTACCATTTTAGAGCTACTAATCCTGACACATTGTCATTCTTTCCTTTTTCATTTTAATTTAAATTTCATTCTTATTGTAATATTTCTGAAACTTAGTACCATGATTTATTTTAATGACATTTTATGTCTTTAGTAGACAAAATTAATATAGATTTCATGGTAAGAGGTATGAGGTACCAACAAACAATCAAGATCATGCTTCTTGTCAGCCTTATAGTTTATAAAGCAAGCACCTAATCTAAAAGACAAAGAGAGAGGAAAAATAAAAGAAGTCATGCATCCAAGAAACTCACAAGAAGAACTATATACTATACATACATGAAGACATTTCTAAGAACCAAAATTGAAGAACATCTGCAGCATCAAACAAAAAGAGGAGAGCATTCATCGAACACATCATTATCTCACTAGAAGAAGAAGACATAATATGTCATGAAACTCTGTTTTGTGATATGTTTTCATAATTCTACTCAAGCTGCATTTCAAGACATCTTTCATGAGTCTCAAGCAGCATCACTAGAAACACATAGTCTTCAAATATATTTTATCTATATTTTTCTCTGTTTGTGAATGTTTTCTATATTTATGAGAAGTTTGTGTATCTTTTCTTTATTAACACACACTGACTCCTATACCAATGTAATAACCCAAAATTTTGAATAATTTTTGTTTCTGAAATCTGTGTGTTATTTTATTTTATACTCAACAAAACTATATTCTTTTATTAATTAGTTGATTATAATTAAAATAAGATAGTTGGGTTTTGATTGTTTTATGACTTTTGACCAATATGACTATTGGAAAATATGACCAATGGAAAATATACTCTTAACTTTATGATTTTTTATTATAAATACAAACGATCATGGTTAATTAATATAGAAGGAAGAGTCGATGACCTCATCTAGTAGACTCGGGCCGTATGAATCCCATCTGTCGGATCTTGGGAAGAAGGTAGCATCACTAGGCTTCACTTTGGACCAAGACCAATTCGAGCTTCAACATATTAAGCTTGAACGTTATTGCCTTCAGGAGAAGTTCAAGCTGATAGAAATCACCACACAAGCGATGTTGTCTAAGCTACTCGAAGATTTTATCACCGTTGCACACCTTATTCTTAAGTCCTATGCAGGTGTTATATGGGGATATTTAATGAGGCCTTAGTTATATTGTATAATCCTTTTGTATAATTAAAATTATTATTAGTATGGTAAATGTTTTTTAATTTCAAAATTAATATTGGATGAATTTTGTGAAGTTTCATATTAATGATGAATATTGAGATAAAATGTGTATTTTAAAATATTTCTTATATGGAAAATAAATAATAATGGGAAATGATTTTCAAAAAACAGACATACATGGTTGTGATCAGTAATATATTTATATTCTGATAAGACAAACCTAATTTTTCATGAATAGTACCATACCCTTATGAATAGTAACAGACCGTTATCAATAGTAATGAATAGTAAATCAAAAAAATGGAAACTCCACCCATAAATATATAAATACAATTTAGACATCTTATAAATGAAAAAATTATTATAGTGTAAGTATTGGTATTTTTGTATGTCATAATTCATTTAATTAAAATATAATGATTAATTTAATTATTTAATATAGAAATTTATTTTCATAAAATGTGACCATAAATTGTTACTTTATTTTTTCTTAGGATTATAAGATAATTTTTTGGGACCTTGATTAATTTCTCAAGGTGTTATAAAATGAGTTATAGTTTTAAAGTTATTTTTTTGGAACAAATTATGAATTTAATAAAAAATAAAATTGAAAATATTTATAATATTAGTATTGAAAAATGGATTTCTTTTTTTTAATTACACACGTCAAAAAAAATTTAGGGTGAATATTTGGGATTTTTCTATAATACATGAATATTTCATGAATAGTAAAAATACAGTTTTGAGTTTTCAGTATGTTTAATGACATCATAATGATGTATTAATTAATGTAAATGTTGGTAGACTTATGTATAGTAAATTATGATATGAGGTGTCCCAAGTGTCTAATACCTTGTTAAAATACCATGGGTAAACCCATGGTTTTTCAAATACCACTAATGAGGTATCCCATGGAAATTAATAAAAAAATCCACCACTTTTTCTATAAATACCAACCATTTTCATCATTAATTTCATTCCAAATTACTAAAAAACTAATCTATGATATTTTAAACACACAAATAGTTCTATCAAGGATCCCTCAATCCCCCCAAGGTCCCAAACTTCTAGTTTTTGAAGTCACTTTTCAAGGTAAGGGAACATTTCACCCTCCTCTTTTAGTCAACACTTCCTTTATGTTTTATCTTCTAATTTCCATTTTTTATGTTGGGTTATGTTATTATATTTTATTATTACTGTAAATTTTATTACCAAATGATGAGAGACCCTTTACTCTCTCATCAAATGATTTTTCATAGTTTTAAGTAATGACGTTAGGTTGCCAAATTTTCATAAGGAAATTCACAGCTTCTCTTTTTTTCCCATTAAAGATATTTTTTATATAGTATAGCTTTCAAGATTTTATAACATGTTATTATTTTTATTTTATTCTATCCCTATAATTTATCATGAGTCATTTATTGATGGGAGACCCTCTTCCCTTCTCTTTTTAATGTTTTCTAAAACCTTTTTGTATAGTTGTTATGCTATAGAAATTTCATCGCAAAATCTATCTCTTTTTCTCAAGAAATTATCTCATTTTATTTATGTGAATACCCAATACTATTTAATTTATAGGGGTATCCTTAAAGAAAATAAAAATTATATATTTTATTCTATAATTTATATACAAGAAACCCTCATTCCTTTTCCATGGGTTATAAATGACATAATTATTTTAAAACGTCGCGATTTTGAAATAAATCCCATTTCTTTTATTCTCTTTGGGTTATTTATGAAATGTTTGATTATGATATATGTGGATCACATGAAAATAATGACATATTAAGGGTTTTACTTGATAGTTATCTAATGCATTGGGTAAATAAATTAATCTCTAGAGGTGACAAGTTTTATAATACCTTGGTAAATAACCCAAGTAGTTTTTATGACAACTTGGGGATGGACCTTGGTGATATGTTTATTAATGTCTAAATTGATTATTTTCCACATTTTCAAGTTATGATTCTAGTTATAATTATTAAATTCCCATTTATCATGCATTTACTGTATTCCCCATTATTGATATCATTCAAGTTCACCTGTTAATTTTTTCACTTGTTTTCCTTACTAGGCCTTATACTCACCCTTTCCATTGATGTATGTGTCTAGGTTATGAAATGCAGTAATTGTGCATTGGATGAAATTTTCGAGAATTATTTCAAGAGGATTAAAATAATTTTATATGTTTTCATGCATTATGTACCCTTTTTTACAATACTATAAACTATATGGTTCCTCTTTTTGTAAAATGAAATGAAAAGTTATGTAATAAAAAGGCATAATTCCATAGTTGTTATCAGATGATAGTTTAGTAATTTATGGAAATTAGGCTATGAAAATATAAGGTATAATGCAATAGAAAATAATAAATATAGGAAAACATCCTGGTATATTGGTGAAATATTAAGTAAGTGGTCTCCGAACAAATAAATCCTTGTATGGATACAAACAAGTGGATGCGGATCTGGCACATATGTATCTAGGGGTAAAACCAAAAACTCTACTTTGAGCTAGAATTGAATGTGAACTAGTGTATGACAATGGGACTTTCTTCACTCTTATTTTGACACTCCCAGGGGATATTTTTTATTAATCACAAGATTTTTATGAATCATTATGAAATGATCATAGAGAAATCTAATTGTTGTTAAAGAATAATATGTATACACCTGAAGTATTAAGACATAAAATCCTTTATAATTATAAGATTCCTAAATAAAATAAGTTTATCACTATGGTATTATGCTTTTAGAAAATAGAATGAAATAGGAGGAACCATTAAAATGGTGACCGTAATGGTCCATGCTCTGACAGCCCTCTAATGGAATTCGAAATCGAAACTTCTATGAGAATGATGAACCAACTAACTCAAGTTATGGGAAATAACTTGAATAAATTTAAGAGACCGATTTCACTATGAAGGGAATAACATGATGTTGATTCCTTTATGTGTCAACAACCTCCTAAATTAAGTGGATATATCAATACATTTATTATTGAATATTGTATTAGTTCTATCAAGAAGATCTTTTCTCAGTTCTACTATTCAGAAAATGAGAAGGTCACCCTGGTTGCTTACCACTTAGAGGGGGAAGGTAATAAGTGGTGGGAAGTGATTAAAAACATGAGGCCAAGAGTGGAGGTTGAATCTATGGAGTTGTAAGAGTTTAGAGGGATCTTCTTCAATAAGTATTTACCTAGTTTGATGAGAAAAAAACTGGAGAAATAATTTCTTGAGCTAAAGCATAAGGAGAATTAATCTACTGGAATCTATGAGATGAACTTCACAAGTCATTCTTGTCGCACCTAAATATTTTTCATGGGTCCCAATGGGATGTTTGATAGATTCCATGGTAGACTAAGACCTCATCTCTAGAAGAATCTAGCCAAATGAGACTACGACAGCTTTGAGGAGATCGTATGGAGTGCTATGAAAGTTTAACTGGAGTTCAGTGAGACGTAGTGGTATCCTAAATCCAATGAAAAGAAGAGATCAATGGAGTAAAGATCAGGGAGGATCTTTGATCATGGAAGAAGAGGTAAGAAAGTGCAATGTCCCAGGTGTAATAAATGTGGGAATAATCATTTGTGGAACTGCCTTCTTGGTAGAGGGAAGTGCTACAAGTGTGGAAGAGATTGTCATATCACGTAGAATTGTCGTCGTGAGGTTAAGCCTCAACTTCCCAACACTAATGACAAAGGTAATATAGTGGAGGCCCTACTTGAAGTCTAATGCTTCAAGTGTGGACATCTTTGTCACTTTTCTAATCAGTGTCCAAATACAATGGTAGTGGATGGTAATCACTACCATCCTCAGCATAGGATAAGGAATAATGTTTGTGCTTTTTCTATCACGACAGCTGATGTTGAATCTCCAAATGATGTGGTGGAAGGTACACTTGTTGTTCTCCCAAACCTATCAAACACATTGTTTGATTCTATTTCTACATATTTATTTATTTCCTCCATCTTTTCAGGGAATTTTGAATCAACCTCTAAATATATAAAAGTAAAGTTATCAGTCAAGACTGTTTTTGGGATTATCCAAGAATATTCAGTGTTTAGAAACTCCAATATTGACTTTAGTGATCACAATATTATTGAAAATATAGTAGTCATTCTCATGATAGAATTTAACATTATAATAGGGATGGAAGACCACTCAAAGTACAATACTATGATCAAATTTAGATGTAAGGATATCTCAGTAGTACTGAATGGAAAACTTACTGTTATCTTGAAAGGAGATATATCTCAACCTGTTCATTGTATATAAGAACCTCTATTATCATTATTTATGGAGTTGATCAATGATGAAAAATAATTAAATGATAGTATTAGGATAGAAAATTTTCCCATTGTCCAGGAATACATTGACATATTTCCTAAGGAGTTACTCAGATGTCCCCCAGAAAGAGAGGTAGATTTATCCATTGAACATGTACCTGGATCTCATCTGATATCAAATACCTCATATAGGATGGAAAATGTGGAGTTGGGGGAACTAAAGAAAAAACTCCAACATCTTTTGGAGAAGGGGTTTATCTAACCGATTGTGTCTACTTGGGGATAAACTATTCATTTGTGAAGAAGAATGATGGATAAATGTGGCCATGCATTGATTATAGAGAACTGAATGGGATCACATCGAGGAACAAATACCATGTTCCAAGAATTGATGACTTATTTGACCGAACTTATGGGGATCAATTCTTCTGAAATATTGATCTCCGATCTGGTTATCATCAATTTAGGGTGAAGAAAGAATATTTTCCAAAAAATGTATTTCGATAAAGATATGTTCATTATGAGATTTTTGTTATTCCCTTTTAAATGACTAAAGAACCTGTTATTTTTATGGATTTGATGAATGGAGTATTTAATGAATACCATGATAACTTTATGGTAGTTTATATTGATGATATTATGATATATTCCAAAAGACATGAAAAGCATGAGGATCATCTAAGGGTTATTTTTCAAACTCTACAGAAGGAGAGGCTTTTTTTGAAGTTTCATAAAATGTGAATTTTGGTTACAACAAGTTTCTTTCATGGAGAACAATATAACCAATGAAGGGATCACTATTGACCCTGAAATTATTATGGTTGTAGAGGAGTGGCCTCATCCTACAACAATAACTAATATTCTTTGTTTCCTTGGATTAGAGGGATATTATAGTAGGTTTGTGAACAAACTTTTCAAGACTTTCTAATCTATTAACCAAGTTAACTCAAAAAGGGGTCAAGTTCATCCAAAAAAATGAGTGTGAGGAAGTTTTCCATGATCTGAAGAAGATATTGGTTACTGCACCAATGTTAAATCTACCATCAAGTGGAGAAGGATTCTTTATTTTTAGTGATACATCTCTAAAATAGATTGGGTGTGTCCTCATGAAAAATGAAAAGTTGATTATTTATACATCTCAACAGTTGAAGACTAAGGAGCATAACTATTCTATGCATGATCCTGATCTAGTTGCAGTTGTTTTTTTCTCTAAAGATATGGAGGCACTATCTTTATGGGGATAAATATGATATATACATAAAACATCAAAGTTTGAAGTATATTTTCACACAAAAAGAATTTAACATGAGACAGAGGAGATGGTTTGAACTTCATAAAGACTATGATTTTTCAATTAATTGTCATCCAAGAAGAGCAAACAAATTCGTTGATGCATTAAATACGAAAGACCCAGTTGTTCTATCCATGATGAGGATTCAAAAAATCCTTTGATCAATGACCTAATAAATCTTGAAAAGGGAATTATAAGGGAAGGGACATCGTCAACCCTATTCCAAATGATTTATCAACCATCATTAGTAAAGAATATCAAGAAGGTTTATAAAGAAGATCATTTATTACAAAAGAAGTTTGAGTCTTTGAAGGATGAAAAGTTTCCTAAGATCAATATTTATCAAGAAGGTGTACTGAAATTTCGTACAATACTATGTGTTCCATCTATTCCAGAAATAAAGAAAGAGCTGGTGGATGAAGCTCATAGCTCTACTTTCTCTATACATCTTGGAATCACAAAAATGTATAGGGACCATTGTGATCATTATTGGTGGGATAATATGAAAAGTTATATTGATGAATACACTACAAGGCAGCTGGTATGTCAGAAAGTGAAGTCAGAGTGACAACTTCCTAAAGAGGTATTACAACCGCTACCTATAACTGCATGGCTGTTTGACAATATCACTATGGACTTTGTCACTGGTCTCCCAAGAAAATTGAAAGAAAATAATGCGATATGGGTTATAGTGGACTTCTCGCCAATATTTTCCATTTTATCTCTATTCTGGAAGATTTCTCTATTGATTAACTTTATAGGATTTATGTAATGGAAATAGTATGGATATATGGAGTTCCACTTTCCATTGTATCTAATCATGATTCAAGGTTCATATCAAATTTATTGATAATTATTCAATATGATCTGTGTACCAAATTGAATTTCGGTATGTCCTATGACCCCCAAACTGATGGCTTATCTGAAAGGACTATTCAAACACTCAAGGACATGTAGAGAACATGCTCGATGGAATTTAAAGGAGGATGGTACCAACATCCCCCATTAGTTGTGTTCTCTTAAAATAATAGTTTCCATTAGAAAATTTTAATTGAATCCTATGAATCTCTATATGGGAATCTATTTATAACTCCAAATTTTTGGGAAGAAGCTGATGAGAGAAAGATTCTTGGGTCTGATTTTGTGAAACAGATGATAGAAAATGTTTTTTCCATCCAGCAACACATTAAGGATGCTCAGAGTCAGAAAAAGAGCTATGCCGAGAACTGTCGAAGGGACTTTAAGTTTTAAGTTTGTGAAAAATTCTATATAATAATATCACCTTGTATAACAGTCATGAGGTTTTGAAAAAAAGGGAATCGCAGCCCTATGTACATTGGCCCCTATGAAATCCTTGATCACATAGTAGCAGCAGCCTATCATCTTTCACTTCCTCCAAATCTAGCATAGGTTCATGATGTCTTCCATGTATCCTTCTTGAGGAAGTACATACCTGACCTTTAGTTTGTAATAAATCCAAAGGTGGTACAATTAGAACATGGCCACTCTTATAAGGAGAATCTAGTGTAGATCATGGATCATAGAGACAAGGTTTTATACAACAAGACTACCCACCTTGTTAATGTGTTGTGGAGGAACCACAAATGTTATGAAGCCACGTGGGAACCAGAGGAGTCAATGAGGCTAAAGAACTTATACCTTTTCTCTTCTAAGGGTACGAGTTAAAATTTTGAGGAAAATGTTTCTTAAAGGGGTAAGAATGTAACGACATGCAATTTTGAATAATATATGTTTCCTGAATTTTTGTGTAATTTTATTTTATACTCAAAAAAACTAAATCCTTTTATGAATGAAGTGAGTATAATTAAAATGAGACCATTGGGTTTTGACTGTTATATGATTGTTGGTCAATATAACCACTGGAAACTATACTATTAACGTTAGGATTATTATTTATAAATAAAAATGATAATGGTTGATTAATACATAAAGAAGAGTTGATGGCCTCATCCCATAGACTCAGTCTGTATGAAGCCCATTTGTCAGAGCGTGGCAAGAAGGTAGCATCACTGGGCCTGGCTCTGGACTAAGCCTAAGATGAGCTAGAACATGTTAATCTTAAACGTAATCACCTTTGGGAGAAGTTCAAGTTCATAGAAATCACCACTTGGGAGATGTTCTCTGAGCCGCCCCAATATTTTATCACCATTTCACACCTTACTCTTTGGTCATATGCTAGTGTTATGAAAGGATATGTAATGAGGACTTAATTAATTTGTGTAATCCTTTTGTATAAATAAAATTGTTATTAGTATGGTATATTTTTTGGAAATTCAAAATAAATATAGGATAAAAATTTAGAAGTTTCATATTAATGAGGAATATTGTGAAAAAAAAAGACAATTTTAAAATAAAATTTATACTTTAAATAAATAATAATATGAAATGATTTTCAAAAAACAGACATACACGGTTGTGATCAGTAATAAATTTAGAGTCTGATAAGACAAAAATATATTTTCATGAATAGTAACATAGCCTTATGAATAGTAATATACCTTTATGCATAATGAGGAATAGTAAATCAGACAAAAATTGGAAACTCGACCCTTAAATGTATAAATACTATTTAGACATCTTATAAGTGAAAAAATGATCATAGTGTAAGTATTGGAATTTTTGTTTGTCATAAATATTTTAATTACAATTATATGATTAATTTTATAATTTAAAATAGAAATTTATTATTATAATATGTAATCATAAATTTTTACTTTATTATATTATGGTTATAAGGTAATTTTATGGGACCCTGATTAATTTCTCAATGTGTTATAAAACAAGTTATAGTTTTAAAGTTGTTTTTTTTAAGAAAATATGATTTTATTTAAAAATTAAATTAAAAATATATAGAAAATTATTTTCAAAAAATGGATTTAATTTTTTAATTTTACATGTCAAAAAAAAATTTGGGTGATTTGTTTTTGGATTTTTCTAAAATACTATAATTTTTCATGAATATTAAAAATATAGTTTTGAGTTTTCAGAATGTTTCATGACATCATAATGATGTATTAATTAATATAAAATTATTTTATGCTTGTGTAGAGTAAATTTTTATATTTGGTGTCCCAAGTGGGTAATACCATGGAAAAATACCCTGGTCAAGATGAGGTTTTTTCAAATACTACTAATGAGGTGTCCCTTGGAAATTAATAAAATAATCCCCCACTTTTTCTATAAATACGAACCCTTTACTTCTTTAATTTCATTAAAAATTTCTCCTAAATGAATATATGGTATTTTTACCACCCAAGTAGTCCTACCAATGTTCCATTAATCCCCCCAATGTCACAACCATTGAGTTTTTGAAGTTACTCTTCAAGGTAAGAGAACCTTTCACCCTCATTTTTTAGTCAAGACATCCTTTATGCTATGTCTTCTAGTTTGCATTTTATTATTTTGGGGTATGTTCTTATATATCCTTATTTCTTTAAATTTTATGTCCAAATTATTAGAGGCACTTTTTGATCTCATAAATTTATTTTTTTAATTTTAAGCGGCGTCGTTAGGCTGCAGAATTTTTATAATAGAATTTTCAACCTCTCTTTTTTCCATTCAAGATCTATTTTATTTGGTATAAATATAAAATTTACATAACATGTTATTATTTAAATTTTATTATGTCCCTATAATTTAGAATTAGTCATTTATATATGGTATACCCTTTTATACTCTCTTTTTAATGATTTTTAAAACCATGTTGTATAGCCATTATGATGCAGAAATTTCGTCTCAAATTCTCTCTCTATTTTTTCCAATAAATTATCTTATTTTTTTATGTGAATACCCAAAAATATTTTATTTATAGTGGTATCCATAAATATATAAAAATGAAATAATTTATTCTTAAATTTACTTACATGAAACCATCATTCATTTTCCATGGGTTATAAATGACATAACAATTTTAAAACACCACGATTTTGAAATGAAACCCATTTATTTTATTCTATTTTGATTATTTATGAAATTTTTTATTGTGTTATATGTGTATCACATAAAAATAAATAAATATGAAGGGTGATCATTGATATATCTTCAATTCATTGGGTAAATAAATTAATCTCCAAAGATGACAAGTTTTACGATAGCTTGGTGAATAACCCTGGTAATTTTTATAACACCTTGGGCTTGAACCTTGGTGATATTTTTATGAATATATAAATTCAATGGTTATCCACATTTTAAGTTATTATTCATCTTATCATTTTTATTATTATATTACTCTTTATCATGCTTTTATGATATTCCCCATGTTCTTATTGATATCGTTCAAGTTCATATTTAAAATGTTTCACTTGTTTTCCTTATTGGGCCTTATCCTCACCCTTTACTTTGATGTATGTATCTAGGTTATGAGATTCAATAATTATACATAGTATGAACTTGTCATGAATTATTTCAATAGTATTAAAATAATTTTATATGTTTTTATGTATTATGTACCCTTTTTTCCAAGACACTAGACTTTAAAGATCCTCTGTCTGTAAAATGAAATGAAAATTTTTGTAATAAAAATGAGATATTCCACAGACAAACTGGAATATGTGTTTATATCCTCACACACATATATTTTAAAAACTTACAGTACCCACTGATAATAGTGGAAGAGGTCCCTTTTTGGACTTTTGTAATTTTAAATCCCATGAAAACTGTGGAAGAGGTCCATTGACCTAGACAGCTGTGTATGATGTTGTTTACCTTGATCCAAGGTGTTAATCCTTGTTTATTTATATAAACTACTTGGTGGAATGTTATCACCAAGTGGATAGGATTAATTCACAGATTGAGTCTTAACATATATTTTTAATTCTGATGTGCCTTAAAAAGTTTGGTTTTCACTACTTTATCTTTTCACATAAGAAAAAATTTCTTTTACTCTGGTAGTTAATCTAAGATAGTGTTTGTATTATAATTTGATTTAGTATATTTATTTAAAAAGATAAAATAATAACTCAAATTAGATTAACTAAGAACTAATCAATCTTTTAGAATTCTTTCAAAAGATCCAAACTTTTATAAATCTACTACATTGGTTAACTGAGTCATTTTGTATTTCAAATCAGTGTACTTTTAAATAAGCTTTTTAGACAAAATTTTTTATAGGAACTCAATTTACCCCTCCCTCTTGAGTGTCATACTTCAACCAAAAAAATGGTTCTTGATAGCCTAATTTTCATGATAATAATTACTCTACCCCAAATCATGATTTGGTCCTACTTTTTCATGATTAGAAGAGTTGTTAGAATTATCTATCTGGTGATGATTTTATGATAAAAAGTGTTCATGAAATATTAAATTATATATTTTTTTAGTGTAATTTAAATATATAACCAAGAATAAGGATTGAATATCTTGGTCATTTTAATTTTTGGATTATATATACTCTATGGAAAGGAAATTCTTTTTTTCATGCTTCGATTAGGACATTTTTGGAGGATTTAGTTTACAAATCAAAGTGGATTGGAAGATTATATCACATTTCATTATGTTTTATCATGGTGTGTCTTGGGGAGAAATTAATATTATTTTAGCACATTTAACTTTTGAATTGAATGTGGGTCTATGTTTAGATTCTGAGTGTCTGGTTTTACTTAATACAATATATGGTGGGGATTGGATGCATATGTGGACACTTAGTATTTATTCCCTCTTATATTTTCATAGGAAACTATATGTTATATTTTCCTTATAAGATAAGGTTATTAGGTATTTCTATATTTATTTATGGGTAATTTACCTTGTTCTAACTAAGTTGCATCATAGTATTCTAAGAAACTTTTAGTAAAATTAATAATTAGGGACATTGATGGATTTATCTTAAGGTGATTTACTATTCATAGAGTAAAACATGAGAATCATAGACCACTACGTATGCTTCATTCATTACCCATTATAGAGTAGAAGTGGTATAATGTTACCATATATTTTTTTATTAGTTTTATGGGGTCACTGAAAAACATATTTGGTTTCGATTATTATATATTGGTTAACTAAAGTTTAACATTTTATTTTGATCAATGTGTTACAAACAGTTTATGAGAATTGAAATATTTATATTTATATTATTATAAGAATTCATGGGATTCACAATATTTTTAAACCTAATAATTATTTTAATTTCACATATTTATTATAGAAAGTTTTTCAATGGTATTTAGGTACACAAATGAAGTTGATCATGCCTTTCCATCGATATAATAATGGTCAATCAGAGTACATTATATTCTTTATAAATGTTCTTTTTATTTTAATGTTGTGTGGGAGGGTCATGTGGATTTTATAGATCTTTTATATGATGATATATACTAACAATGTATTCATAAGTGTCTATTATATTAATTATATATTGGGATATTTTGATCACCCTTAACATAGATGATACCCAAAGATTTTCCTTTTTACTAGTTTAGCATGGTGTAAGAGACTTCTAATATAGTTAATTTAATCAGAAATTGATTAGTTATGGATTCAAGTAGGAATAATTATATATTTATTGAATATATTTACCTATAAATTTTTCTATTAGAGATCATGTCATTGTTTAAGTCTCACTTTTATTGCGACATCAACGATTTCGTGAACAAGGGAAATATTCTAAATTATTTATTGATGCATTTTAAAATTTAGAGAGTTTTAGGAATGTTTATTATTGATAGAATTTAACATAAAATCATAATTAAAGGTATTATACCTTTCATATATTTTAAATTAGATCACATGTTATAGTGTGATGATTTGAAATTAGAGTATAATGCATATTTTATTGAGAGACGTATATGTATTGTGGATCACAGTGTAAAGAGGTTATGAAGGAAATTTGTACCACTTATACAAGTTTTGTGGAATTAAAAACATGTGAAATAAATGTTTTGAGAATATAAAAAATGTGGCCTCAATAGACAATTTGTTTCTTAAGAGATGCTCAATGATATTTCTTAAATATGAGAGTATCTATGTTAGAGTGTTTGTAACAAATTTAAATTTTTTTTATATTTAAAATGATAATTTTGGTGTTTTAGTGTTCACTTTTTTCTATCATGGATTTATAATTTGAGGTTTTATGAGAAGTATAGATAAAGGAGGGTGTAATTGAGGTGGATTAGATGATATAATATTGAAAATACTATAGCATACCTAGTGGTATGGTATATGGAATCTAATAAATTTTAAGTGGTGCAAGATGTCCTAAAATAAACATCTAGTGGAAGATGTATCATCAGCATGTGTTTAGTGTTCATCGGATGTCTAGTGGATAGTCACTAGGTAGATGGTATGTTTTTTGGGGTTAAATAGGGTACTTTTTTGTAATTTTATAATCAATGTTTTTTATTAAATCCCTTTATTTCTTTCAAGGGTTTATTCCTAAGGAAATTTGTCTCAAAAAATAATCCCATCCCCATAATGACTTCTAGAGTTTATTTCACTATTAGTTCTATTCAAAAATTTTATTTGTTGGCAATGTTGAACTCATTTTAGTTAGATCATTGAAATCCTTTCTTATTTATATAAAAGAATCATTTTTTCTTACTAATTCATTCCCATATTATTATATTGTTCTAATTAAAATAAATTTTTATTTTTTTGTTTAAGGATATGATATCCTAGACCCATACTGTTGGATCCAGTGATGAAAACACATAATTTTCATACTATCTTCGATACCAAATATAGATTCCTAGAAAAATATATCCCATATTTATATTAAATAAAAAAATATGGTATTAAATACATTCCCAATAACTTTTAGGTTTTTATCATTAAAGGATTAAGAAAAATCAAAGAATAATAAATCCCATGTCTTTCTTAACTAATGTGCATTTTATTTCCACTATATAAGAAATAACTTAATATATAATATAACATAAACATCTCCCACAAATTATCTACACAATTAATCATTTTATACATATCAAGTGTAACAATTTTCTTGCTAACCATGGGAAATGGAAACATAAGAAGAGTGAGATCAAACACTCGGTAAGTGTAAACATATGAAATAAAAATAAAAGACCATAAGTGAGCATAAGATAATCATAAATAATATGTATGGATATATAATAAGAAATATTATAATCAAAAGAAGTTGTGATCATAACATATCCATAGTTAGCATATCAAAAACTAAATGCATGGATGAAAATATCTAGCTTCTTAATGGTGAAATGCATAATGTAAAATAGATAATTCCATGACCTAAGAGAATAAATCATGATCTTAAATATCCTGATTTTATATCCAAGTCCCTATGTCTATGATGTATTTTTTCTGGGTGACATTCACCAAAATACCCCTGCTAGTTTGTCTCAAGAGACTAATAGATTTTTCAAGGGGATACTGTAGGCTCCAAACATCACTATTTAAGTCGAATGCATTCATTATATGAAGTAATGAATAGACTATACAACTCATAAAACATTTTCCTTCAAAATAAATAAATATATATATATTGAGATACAAATATAAGAAATTTTATTACATTACTCTTGTTAATAAAAGAGTTAAAATGATCATAAAACATCTAGAAAAAGAAAGTTGTTTGATAAAAAATACATAATCAATTTTTCTCAGCAATAAATAAACATTTGTATTGAAATAAAAAACTGTGTGGATTTTCAATATTTCTTCAATCAATAAATATAATAGATTTCTATGTAATCATTTATACAACTAAAACCATATAGATAAATGAGTATATGGTAAACTCAAAAATTTGCCTAATCAATTAAAGTATAGAATCTATGTGAACATCCTTCAATCAAAGGAAGTAAATATATTGTGTTTATAGAGGAGATGAATTGGAAGAAAAATTATTTCTATAATAGAGGATGATTTTGAAAAAAATAAGGCAGTGATAGATTTTTATGTGATTATTCACACAAAATAAAAAAGATTTATAGGATTTATATGGTAATTTGTCGCTAGTATGTACACTATAAATGGGAAACAAATGGTGATTGTGAATCATATCTCAATGAAGAAAATTTGAGATGAAGAAAAACATTATGGTAGTAGGAATGAATGAATAAAAAAACATGGGAAGGATACCATGAATTTCAAATATAATGAAATTAAATATATTAATTATACTTTGAGGCAATAGGAAAGTCCATACACCATATAAAATAAAATATAGTTCTTAATATCAAACATGCCTCATGGAATTGAAAATAGTGACAAATAACAATTCTAGATTTAGAAAATTTCGATTCAAAACCCCTTGAGGGGTATAATTTCATATCAAACATTAAATACCATTAATAAAAATTGAATCATGATATAAAATATCAAGAGTTTATAAGTATACCATATAATAAAAAAAGGTGTATAACATAAACATGTCTCAAGGAAATGAAATTCCATAAAATAATCCCATTACAAGTAATATAATCCTTTGTTGTGAATTATTTGATAATGATGTTATCAAGAAGAATTTTAGAACCTAGAAGAAGAATAATTAAATATAAATAAAATATTTCTATTGTTATTTAAAGAACCAACCTAGGTCAACCCTGAACCGATCACCCCCACGATAAGACCTGAGAGGTGTTCCTAATCCTCTAAGGATGGTGACAAGAATGAAGGGAATCAACAGAGTAATGATCAGAAAAATTTCACACAATATAAATTAAAAAAATAATCAGAAAAATTAAAGTGAAACTTAAAATAAATAAACCAATCAAAATGACTATGAAAGAACTGAAAAAAACTCATCGAACCCGATGACCACTAAAACTACACATGACCTCGTGTGACACTCTCCGATACCAAGACTCAACATCACCCATGGTGATCGAGATCAATATGAAACTTACACCTGAGAATAAAAAAAATAATTAAGTATAGGTTTGAGTACTAAAACTCATTCAGCATGATCAAAAAAATACAATCACATTGCATTTACTTTATACAAATTATTTATCAATTTAATCTTTGATATATAATATGTAAAATTATTTTTTTTCACACAATTTCACATTAATAAAATCATAATCTATTTACCTTTTTATTTTAAACCAGTTTCTTTTCTAAGAAGTAATATTAATCCTTTTTAAGAAAAGGGAAATGGAGAAGAAGGAAGTGTAAAACATTTTCAAAAAAAATTACACAACATTTCAAATTCATTTTATCATATTTATAAAAGAGATACACCTTACAAGGAAGAAAAATAAATGATCACACATGTGTAATGGAAAATATCAAGAAAAAATGACCAAACAAAAAATGCACTTCAATCATCCACTATAGATAACCAAGTGTCAAAGTACATGTGAAAACATATAATCTCATGAATAATCATTAACATACTATTCACGTAACTCATCCCAAAGGAATACCTTACATAATGTCCTCATAATTCCCAAATGCTTGATCACACCATACCTAGCCTGACCGAGGGGCACAATTCCAAAGTAGATAGTCCATATTAATGGCTACTATCCAATGCGTAATCTAAACTAGTTTTGAAATTGTTCACCAATTTTTTTTTGCTATTCCAGGTTCCTATGTTAATACTAAATAGAGGTGATCCAATAAAACTAAACAATTAACTAACCATGTATACATGAATCTCACACAAGAAACACCCACAACAGTCACCCTTGAATTACCCCAAGGGACATTACCCTTTTTCCTTTAACCACCACCACATGAAAGAAGTACCACCATAGGACCACCCGTTCCCATTGACATCTAACAAAGAAAAAGGAGAATTCTAAATATAATTTTCTAAGTAAATCCTTTTATTAAATACCAAATGGACCTCAAGCAACCATTTAAAACTAAACCACCTCTAAATTAACCTACACACACAACTTTCAAAAAAAAAGAAATCCACTTGAAAAAATATTTAAGAAACTCAAGCCACCATTTTCAATCTGAAATACATTTATAATGTCCAAAGGGGAATTTCATAAAACACTTATTATTCACATTTAATAAACAATTTTATGGAAGTTAAATCAAAGATAAAATCACTTTATTTCATAGTAATAATTTATTCAAAAATCCATACATTAATAATTAGCCTTAAATAAGGGTGTCAAAATGAAGGAATCAATAATTATTTAAATTTTAATTTTAATTACTAAGGAAACATACCTCAAAACGAGGGAACCAAGTTGCAAAATATAGCACTCGATGCCATTGATGAAGATCTATCCACAATTTCTTGCACATACACTCATATATATATATATGTATATATCCCTTAATTCAATGTACATATTATTCTCACCATGAGGGAATGTGTAAAATTAGGTTTTGTATATATATATAGATATATTTCACTATTTATGTCTGTGGAAACCTTAGAGGAGCCACCAAATGATTTAATTTACCAATAGAAACCTAAAAACCAAAAATTACATCAAATAAAATTAAAAAAATAAAAAGGGGTTGAAGAGACCAACCTCAAATGATGGAAGAAGAACCAAAATCGGCCGAAATGATTATCTTTTGGTGGTGGGTACCAAAACTTAGACGAAGATGTCTCGGGAGACCCATAGGATGTCTTAAAAATGGAAGAAAGAACTAGAATCCGGTCACAGTATTACCTAGGGTTCGTCCAATACAAGAGAGGAACAAGGAGAGAGAAATTCAATGGAAAACACAAGGAGAGGGAAGCAGAGGATATATATAGGTGAATCAAGTGGAAAACTTGTAGAAATCGCATAAAATCATGGAGAGCTAAGGCACACCAGAATGGGGTGGCATGCATCTAGCTTGAGGAAGGGGGAGATAGAATTGGGGATTTATTTTTATATTTATATTTATTTATTTTATTTAATTTTTTTTAAAAGACTCTATGCATAGGATGGCCACATGGTTTGGAAAATCGTGCACTAACCGTGTGCTAACCATGTGATTGGCTCTGTCAAAATTTGCAGAAGCTATTTCACGGTTTCCACATGGTTCTGAAAATCATTTTCCTTAACCATGTGACATGCATTACATTCCCAAAAACTCTAATTTCAAGGGAAAACACCCAAAAGGAATGAAATTAAATATAAGTTCAAAAATAAATAGAATAATGTAAAATTGTCTGGTCAGGGTGTGATTATTATCCCAAATGTGAAACTTTCTACACTTAGTAAGTCCCAAGATATTTGGTTGATTAAAACCAATGCAAGGATGAGTTACATTCCAAGATAAAACACAAAGACTTGATGATCGAAGAACCAACTCATGCTTCTGTTAAAAAACTTTAACTACTAAATCCCAAAAGAAACATTGAGACCATCTACAAAATTAACTGAACATTTAAGAAAGACATTACAAAAGACCAAACAGCTCGAACAAACAACAAATAGATTACAAAGTAGAGACTGAATTTGATCCAAAACCAACCCAACAAGAAAACCCTAACCCCTAACATAGAAACCAATAAAGAAATCATTGTCATCTATTTGGGATCTCCAAGAGCATCATTTACAAAACCCATTATCCAAGTCAACTAACTACTATGATTGGGGTCGGGTGGAGTGAAAATAAGAAACTTATCCATAAATAACACCTAGAAGTTGGGTTTATCATGAGCTCATATCATAGTGTCCCCCACCATATTATGAATCTAAACATACCATGATTTCTCGGTCTAGATTAACTCTCTAAATTTAACAAAAACTAGAAAAAACCAAAGAAATAATTCATGGGATAACAGGCACCACCATTCTACATTAAAAAAATTAAGAACTTTAAAAATTAAAGATCCATTAAAATAGAGTTTCCAAAATACATAAAACATCATTCTCTATACCCAAAAGAATACATCACCATAAATTACATTAATTACAAAAAAAGTTATTTACAAAAAAAAATCTTTTGATTGAGCTTTTGTTAATGCTACGCTCATCCAACAAGGCTAGAAAGTTCTCCAAAGGAGTGTATCTAGATTCATGTAACTTCCTAGAACCACCCATTAAAAACCTTTTAAAATGACCTAAATATCCAAGGGTATGATATATCTTAGGTGATTTAAGACATGTAAAATTATAATTCCAAAGAGTCCCACACTGAAAACACAGACATAACTTTCTCTCGGATGAATACGAGAAGATGGAATACAACAGTCATTTTGTACCTCTTCTCAACTGACTTGATATAGCTAAACTGGCTCCAACCTGAACATCATACCTCCCTAATTCTTCATAATCATTGGGGATTGAAGGCTCTGCCTGAAGGAATTTTCATCGGAGACCCTTTCAAATAATTGAGCTTTCAAAAATTCATCCCAATCAATGTTTGGGAGATATAGAACCAGCATGAAGATAATCATGGCATACTCCAACATCATTGAATCACCCTACTCGAGATAGTAAAATGTTGAACCCATATGTATACTCATGTCATCAGGGATGTACTACTAGATGAACAAGACTCTAAGACATTCCCATGAGTAATTCTTCAATGGTCCGGTCTAAATAATTGATTTCCACCATTCCTAACTTAGGAGTTCCAACATAAAGGTGGAAATCGAAAGCTTGAGAGGTTCAGGATATTCTTGTAGAAAAAATATCTTTTCAATATTTTGTAGCTATTTCTCATCCTTCATTGGTTCTGGATACCCAATGAAATGAGGAGGGATCGACTCTCAGAACCTATGGATGAACTCCTGATATTGAGGACCACAAGGTTCCATATCTAAAATAGATAAACCAAACTTTTAAAGAAATAAATGATCAATGTAAAGAACTGAGATGAAAGAACCACCCAGGTATGCTTTTCCAAATCCATTAGAACTCAGTGGAGACTGAATCTAAAAATAGGGAGTAGGAAACCAAATCAAAACATATCATAGATCAAAATTCCTCATCTCGTTTTCAAATCAACAACCCAAACTCAAAAACATCATTTTAGTCACACCCCCAACACATCAAATCTAAATACCAAAAATGAAAAATCCAATCAAAAAAAGTCAGTATCACATACTCCCAATATTTAAAACATTGAAATCTCCCCTTTTGAAGATAATGTTTTTAGAAACCACAACAATCCCTCTAAACCAAACACCCACAATTGGTATTCCATTTAAACTCAAATATATACATTCATGTGATAGCTACATAACTCATCTATACATAATAATATTCATCCAATTACCACATACATACATCAATATACATACATATGAGCACTCATAGGAATACCAAGAGCCGAATAAAAGAAACATTATCACTTTTTAAACCACATTAAAAATATTCCCAGTCAATTTTAAAACCATATCTCATAATTAAAGAAAAAAATAATGATGTTCCAAATTTATTCTTCCAATTTCACATCATATAAAACAATTCAAAACCCCAAAAAACATTTTCCAAAATAGCACTAATTTTCAAAAAAAAACCATTTCACACTCCAAAATATTTAAAGTTTTTGTTTTGGAAATATTATTTTTGATAAAAAATCGCTATTATTCAAACCGAACATCATTTTAAAATCTAAATAAATACACACCCAAACCGTCCCAAGATAACCTTAAGTACATGAAAAAAACTACCACTCAACTGGTCAAAAATACCAAAATCTAAAAAGTACCCAAAACAACTCATTAGTTATAACTAGTGTTAACGGGTTACTTGTCCATATATTTGACGACCATATTCTAATCAAACCACCATCATGGAGATTATTCTTGGACCATGCCCCAATATTCTCATGTCTTTCTAGGCCCTATAGGATCACTAAGATAATTTTCAGGACTCTCATTTCATTTCCCTAATTACTAAGCAACCCCTAACAAACAAATAAATAAAGGAAACCCCGAATTGCCCTGTTAACGTAAGGTTTGGTATATAAAGTTTTGTTCAAACACATTCTCATACATATACCCCAAGTTCCAATAGTCCTATTCTATCTACCTTGACATCCCAAATAATAAAGTTCTATTTGAAAGCTAGGTCCTCAAAAAAACATATCCTATGATATAATGTTTTCCATGAAAAAACCTGGGTTGAACCCGAATTGGTCTCCCAAGTCAACCTAAGACAAGTCCTGAGAGGTATTCCCAATCTTCCAGGGTAAGAAACAAGTGCCATGGGCATCAACAGAGTGACTATGGGAATGAATTTTCCCTATATAAATAAACAAATGTAGTGGAATAATAAAAGAGAAACCAAAAATAAATAAACCAAACAGAAAGAAAAAGAAACAACTTGAAAAAAAACTAACTGAACCCAATGACAACTAAAACTCCACATGACCCCATGGGTCACTCTATAATCATAAGACTCAACATCACCCATGGCGATTGACATCGAGCTGAAACCTATACCTGAGACTAAAAACAAGAATGAAGTATAGGCGTGAGTATTATAACATAGTAGTAATGCTTGAACAATTCTAATCTCAATTCATTTCCTTTAAAAAAATGAGTCATCAATTTCAGTTTGAACTATAATATACAAAAATATGTTTTTCACACATTTTCCATTAAAAGAAATCATGGTCCATTTCTATTTTCCTTTTAAACCGTTTTATTCTCTACGAAAGAAGCTTTATCCTTTTAATTAAAGTTGGATATATAATAAGGAAGTGTAAAACATTTTCAAAAAAAAATTTCACAAACATTTGAAATTCATTTTATCGCATTTATCAATGTTATGCACTATAATGGAGGAAAAAAGCAATGATCACACAAGCGAAATCAAAAATAGTAAGAAGGAGTGACCAACCAAACAATGCACCTCAATCATCCTCTACAGAAAACCAAGTTCTAAAGTACATGTGAGAACCTAGGAGCTTGTGAATAATATAGGATATACTATACATGTGACTCATATCGAAGTCAGTCCTTACCTGATGACATCATAATTCCCAAATGCTCGATCTCACCCTACCTAGCCTGACCGAGGGGCACAATACCAAAGTATATATTTGATACTAAGTTCTTCTAGACAGTACGTAATATAAACTAGTGAAAAAAAATCAGTAAATTAAAGTTCACTCACAATTCTCAGTTCCCATGTTAAGACTTTGTAGGGGTGATCTAATCAAATAAAATAAGAAACCATCCATGTATACATGCATCACTCACAAGAAACACACATAGTAGTCACCCCTGAATCACCCTAAGGGACTTTCCCCATATTTCTCTTAACCACCACAAAATGAGGGAAGTGTTGATTCAATAAGGTTTACATATGAATTTTCCATTTCTTTATGTTTTGAAAATCACAAACACTCTATCTCAAGGAAAATTTTATTTCCCATAAAATTTATCTTCTTATGAAAAATTATCCTTCCCAAGGAAATTTTCTCCCTATCGTTGTTTTCATTGTTCATTATTTAGTTTCACTAAATGTAACTCTTTATGTGTAAGTGTTAAATTCGGTTTCATTTTTAAAACCTCAGAATCCTATAAATACTTAGATAAAAAGTATTCGGTTTTCAGGTTCTGAATTCATATTCTATATTCTCTAAAATTCAGATTCTGAATTCTTTGAAATTAAAATTCCAAATTCTCTGAAATTCAGATTCCAAATTCCCTAAAATTGTGACTCTGAATTCCTTAGAATTCATACTCTGAATTCCTTAGAATTAAGACTCCAAATTCCTTAGAATTTATATTCCTAATTCCTCATAATTCAGGTTTCTAATCCCTTAAAATTCATACTCTGAATTCCTTAGAATTCAGGTTCTGAATTCCTTAGAATTCATCCCCTAAATTCCTTCGAATTTAGGTTCCAAATTCCTTAGAATTCAGACTCCAAATTACTTATAATTCAGACTCCAAAATCTATAGAATTCTGATTTCGAATTCATGGAAAAATAGTATCTGCAAATTCATGTAATATAGACTCCGAATGATTTTCTCTTAGACTCTGAATTTTATTTTTCATTAGACTCCAAAAAATAGAATTGGATGAGCAACCATATTTTACTTACCCTTTTTGTAGTTATGAAATGATTTCCTAGATTCTATTTCTAACTAACTATTGTTTGACTAACACTTCTATTGGTCCCTCAAAAATTCAAGAAAAATATGACTGTTGGAGGAGAGAGCCAACCGTTGGAGAAATGCCTATAAATAAGATCTCATTTGAACGATCTCAATACCTAACTGAATGATCTAGAACTCTAGAGATTACATGTTGCTGTTGTGATTTCTAGAGAGGGAGACTCTCTTGCCTTGTGTGTACTAAACATCATGTTCAGATTGCATCGTGTGAGTCCAATTGTTGTTGTGTACAATTGAGGGCGTATGGGGATAGTAAGACATTGGTGCCGACTACCATGAAGTTTGAGGGCTTGCGGGGATACCATGATAGATTCTGATATTCCTATTGAGGGCTTACCCTAGTGTGGTTAAGACTGACTTTCTTGAAAGTATAAATCAAGGGACCTTAATCCAAGGTTGTTGGATACCCTACTCTTTAGGTTAAAAGATTTCATACTTGTTACTTTTATTGTTTCATGTTTGTTTTTCACTGTATTTTGATTAATAAGGAAATTATAATTATCTTATACTTTCTTGTACTTATATACTCTAATTAGTAAGATTCTATACGCTTTGAGGTAGAATATTTTCCCTTGTAAAATTTTCTTAAGTTTCATTTTTGGAACCATGTTTTCGGATCATAGAATATTTGTAGAACTAAGAGGTCTTGTGAATTTACCTTATTTAACATTTTTCAACATAGAATGTTTTATATCTACTTTAAAAGTTCCAAAGGAATTTTTTAAAGGATACAATTTACCCCCCCCCCCCCTCTTGTATATTGAGCATCTACATCATTATTTAAATCCTACAATTTGTATCAGAGGAGGTCTTTTAAATACATATATTTATATATAAGTTTTTCTGGCTCAAGTTTTCATTATTCTATATTTTCCTCTCTTAGGAATTTTATCCTTGTTTACAAACTTTTATTACTAACAAATTTTTGTGGAAAGATAATTTTGTATAGATGGTAGGAATGAATGTTGGTTGGATTGACAATCATAATCATATTATACCACCTATATTTTATGGGAATGATTATGAATATTGGAGAGATCGTATGAAGACTTTTGTTATTAATACTGGAGTAAAAAACTTTTTTATACTTACTAGAGATTGCAATATTCCTGATAAAGAAGTCAGAACTTTTACTAATCAAGAAAATTCAAAATATCAACTAAACTACAAGGTACGCAATACTTTGTTGTGTTCAATGACCAGGAATATATATAGCAATATTTCTTCTTGTGAAGCTACAAATTGTATTTGGAATAAATTGGAGGTTACTCATGTTGGTACATCCAAGGTTATAGAAACTAGAAGAGCTATCCTTAGATAAGAAATTCATGGATTTCTATTTTCTTATAGAGAACTAGTGTGCAAGGTAAAACAGAGGTTTATGTCTATTGTTAATAGTTTATAATCCATGGGTGAAAAAGGTTTAGATGATGAGGCACTTTTGGACAAGATTATAGATATCATTCCTAATGAGTGGGAATCTAATATAACAGCTATTGATGAGAATAGAAAAGTATCTCAGATTATTCTTGATAATATTTTTGGAACTCTTCTTCAACATGAGCCAAGAATTAAAAGAGATGCTAGTCTAAATAAGAATACTAATAGAAATAGAATAGTAGCCTTTACTACTATTAAAGCAAAGACACCTGAAAGGGTTACTTGATCCAAGTCGAAGAAGGTTACTGTTTTATCTAACTCAAGTGAATGTGAACATTCTTAAAATGACCTAGAAAATATTTCTAAATGGATGAAGAAGATAGTTAAGAAGAAATACATCAGTATAGATATAATAAGAAAGAAAGGAAGGAAAAAAAAGTCTCTAAAGTTACTTGTTATGAATGCAAGAGAGTATGGAACATAAGGCCAGATTGTCCTATGATTAAGAAAAAGGATAGAAATGAAAATAATTCTAAGAGAAATAGAAATATGTACTACCGAGATAAAGCTATAAAAGATTTGAAAGGTAATAACACCTAGAGTGCCAGTGGTGGAGACTCTTCTGATGAATCCTCAGAGTATGACTCTTCTGATCAGAAGAATCTTGGTTTACATGCTATGTTACCTATTGAAAATCATTATTTAATGGCCAAGGCACACAATGTGTAATCCATGACTAATGTATCCTTGAATGGTAATTATAATGGTATTAAATATTATTAATATTCGAACGAAGAATCTTCTTCTGATGAAGATAATACTTTACCTACTTATGAATAATTTTCTAGTTTATTTATGCTTCTTGAGAATGAAAATTATAAAGTCAATAAAAATCATAATAAAGAAAATTCTAGGATTTCAATTCTTACAAATGAAGTATCAGATATTTCTAAAGATCTTGATAAGAAAATTTATTATTTTGAAAATGTTTCAAAACCCCTTGAGGAAGTTAATTCTGAGAAGGATAAACATTATATGGAACTATAAGAAGTAATTTCTAAGAAAAATGTTTTAAAGACTAACTCTAGTACAAAAACTAATGTTTTTTAGGTTAGAAATTTAGTTATTTGACTACAGTCAAAAATATTTTCCTTGAGGAAGTCTTTGTCAAACTTTACCTTGGGTAAGGAAAACATTGATACGATGTATTCCTAAATTAGACCTCTAAGGAATAATTTTCGACTTGCTTATACTTATTAAAAACTGATTTTTAGTAAAACTTATTTTTTTCCTCAAAGTACTCCATTATTCACTGAGTGTCAATGGGGTGGGAATTGGGAAAAAAATTATTCTTTAAAAAAAAACTCAGTCTTTAGGTTTTCATAAAGCTTATTTTTCAAAGAGAATGTGGTTTCCTTAAATTTTTCTTTCTGAAGTTTCTGGATCCAAGAAATTTTGGGTTTTGAAATTATAACACTCTTATTTTCAAGAAAGTAAAGATAGTACCAATAACAATACATGGTACATGGATGGTGAATGTTCCCGACAAATGACTATTAACAAAAACATTTTTTAAAATATTATCAAGATGAAGGGAGGAAAAGTAACTTTCAGAGATAATGATCAGGGATAAATTATTGGTATAGGTAATATTTTTTTTCATAGAAAAACGTTTATTTCAAATTTTTTATTTGTTAAGGGCCTTAAGAACAACCTTATTAGAATAAGTCAATTAGGTGATGAAGGTTACCTTGTGAATTTTTGGAATGATAAATGTTTAGTACACAATTCTAGGTAAGAGTTTACTCTTTCCACCCATAGGCAAGAGAATTTTTACAAACTAAACTTATAATACCTTAAGAGTCAAGATCTACCTTGTCTTAATGGAAGACCATTCTTGGTTATGGTATATAAGGTTAGGACACTGTAACCTTAGGAACCTATGAAAACTCTCTAAGAAAAGACTAGTTAAGAATCTACTAGAGCTTAGAATTGATTCTTCAAAAAAATTTGATCCATGTTAATATGGTAAGAAACATAAATCAAGTTGTAAATTAGTCGGTGAAGTCTCAACCACTGATGCATTACAGTTGGTGTGTATGGTTCTTTTTGTCCCAAAACAAATTGGAAGCATTGGAGGCAAATATTGTGTCTTTGTATTAGTTGATGATTACACTAGATTTACATGGGTCTATTTTCAAACAAATAAATCGGAATATTTTTCTAATTTCCAAATATTTAGAGCCCATGTTAAAAATGATAAAAACCTTCTTTTTATAACTATTCATAGTGATCATGGAGGATAATTTCAAAACTCTGATTTTAAAACTTTTTGAATAAGAAAAGGAATTACTCATAACTTCTCAGAACCATGAACTCCTCAAAAAAAAGTTATTCTTGAAAGAAGAAATAGAATTCTTCAAGAGATAACAAGAACCATGTTGAGTGAATATTCAGTAGACAAACATTTTTGGGTTGAAGCTGTAAGTACTACTTGTAATAATATAAATCATGTTTTGATTAAACCTCTTCTTAATAAAACTCTTTATGAGTTAGGGAATGGTATAAAATATAGACTTTTTTACTTCAAGGTTTTTGGTTCCCAGGTATTAATTCTGAATATTAATGATAATCTACCACAATTCCCACCAAAATCTAATGAAGGATTTTTCTTAGGCTACTCCACAACTTCTGTGGCTTATAGAGTTTTCAATAAAAAACATGTACTGTTGAAGAAACAGTACATGTTAAATTTGATGAAACTAATCCCTTTGTTTTTAAACAACATCAACCTATATCTTTTGATATGTTTTCAAAAACTGATTATCAACCCCTGATAGAAGATTCATTTGATAAAGAAAATGTTCAAGAAAATGTTTTTGAAGCATTTACCCAAGAATATTTCCTACCATATGTTGATGAGCAGGTTTTACAAAACCCAAATCAGTTGTTTCTTATGAATAATCCCAATGATAGTATCATTAGTGATGTAAATAAACCTGTATGGACTATAAGTTCTTTAATAAATTAATTATAACATCTATCATTTCATTCCCATTTAGAACCAAAAATCCCTGATGAAGCTTTAGGTGATGATGATTGGATAAAATCTATGCAAGATGAGCTAAATGAATTCGAAAGAAATAATGTATGTACCCTGGTTGAATGACCAAAGGAAACTTCTGTTATTGGAGTAAAATGGGTCTTCAAAAATAAGTGTGATGATAATGGAATCATAGTAAGAAATAAATCTAGATTGGTTGATAAAAGATATAATCAATAAGAAGGAATAGACTATGAAGAAACCTATACTCCAGTAGCTAGACTTGAATCTATTCGTATTCTACTTTCCTTTGCATCTTTCTTTAACTTCAAACATTTTCAAATGGATGTTAAATGTGTTTTCCTTAATGGTTATGTTCAAGAGGATGTTTTTTTTTGAACAACTTCCATGTTTTGAAGATACAAAACTTCATGAACATGTTTTAAAACTTATTAAATCATTATATAGACTTAAACAATCCCCTAGAGCGTGGTATGATAGACTTACAGGGTTTTGGATTTAAAAAAATTATGTTAAGGGTAATGTTGATCTAACCCATTTTATAAATAAAGATAAGAAAAATGTTTTGATTGTTCAAATTTATTTTGATGATATTATATTTGGTTCAACTTATAATTCTTTAACTAATTTCATTGTGGATATACTGAAATTTGAGTCTGAAATGAGTATGATGGGTGAGTTAACATTTTTCCTTGGTTTTCAAATTTCTCAAAAACCAGAAGGAATATATATATCCCAACATAAGTATATTAAAGATCTTCTTAAAAATTAGAGATATGACAAAACTAAGAGTATAAGTAATCCCATTGGTACCTCAAATTCACTTGATTATGATGATGCTGGGAAACCAGTAGATTAAAAATAATTTAGGGGTATGATAGGAAGTCTACATTACATGATAGCAAGTTGTCCAGAATTAATGTTTTTAGTATGCTTATATTCAAGATATCAATCCAATCCTAAGAAATATCATTTAAAATAACTGAAAATAATTTTTCGCTACTTAAAAGGAACCATGGATTTAGAACTCTTTTATACTTATGGAAATGATTTTGTTTGATTTTTTTTTCAGATGTTGAATTTGGTGGATGTAGAATGGGTAGGAAATATACATCTAGAAAATTTCATTTATTCAGTGATTCATTAGTTTCTTGGTCATGCAAAAAGAAACACTCGGTGGAACTTTCCACTACTGAAGTTGAATATGTTGCAGCTAGAAGTTGTTGTGCTCAATAGTTGTGGATACAACACACACTCACAGACTATGGTATGAGCTTTAAAAAAACAAAAATATTATGTGATAATACTAGTTCCATTACCTTAAGTAAAAAAACATTCACATCACTCTCGTGAAAAACACAAAGATATTAGGCATCACTTTCTTAGGGATCACACACAAAAAGGGGATATCATTCTTTAATTTATCAGAATGCAAGATCAACTTGCTGATATTTTTAGAAAATCTTTACCCTCTGATAGATTTTAATATATTAAACAGAAGTTATGAATGATAACTCTGATGTAATATTCCATATTAACTTCTTGTGGAAACCTATATCCTTACAGTAAGAAACTCTTTTTCGTAGGAGTTATACATTTGTTTAGTAGTCTAAATTTATTGTAGTCTAAATTTTTCATCATAAAAATTTTTCATAATTAAAATTTTTTCATATTCTAAATTTTTCGTAGTCAAATTCTTTCATTATCAAAATTTTTCATAATCGAAATGTTTTGTAATCATATTTTTTCGTAATCAAAATTTTTTCATAGTCAAATTTATTTGTACCCAAGTAGAATTTTTCTCATTACGAATAATTTTCCTAGAAATCCAAAAGGTATGTTTTCTTTCCTATGTTTTTGAAATCATATTTTTATTTTTTGGTATTTTAATCGTGTTTAAGAATATTATTTGGATTCAGTTTTTCTTAAATCAGAATGTTTAACTTAAAAACCTCAAAAGATCTAAATGAATCAAAATAATTAATCGGTTATCATGTCAACTGTGATATTTGATCAAAAGTTTTTCAAACTATTGGATCAACCATGGATGTTGAATCGTCACTTCAATAACCTATATAAAGCACCCTTGATGGTTGTCCCACATTTCTTTTTCAAGGTTTTGTGTGCTGAATTTCTCTCTCTGTACTTAAGTTTGTTCCAAATATTCATAAGTTTCCATAGTTCCAGATGTCTGTGGAAGCCTCTCCTCAGAGAGAAATGTTAGTGTTAAAGAAATCTCTAAGTTTCAGATATACATGGAAAGGTTCGTCAATACAAATTTTAATATATGTATTACTCTATCATATCTAAGAATTTCAAGTTGAATGGTTGGGAGAGTGTATGGGTATCAAAACAAAGAGCACATGATCTGGTGTATCTGGAGTAGGTGGTTGTGTTTTATGAAACAGTTAGCTTTTTCAATGAAGGAGGGAAAGATAAATTTTCTTTCAAGTGTTATGGAAAGACCTACTCTCTTTAATACAGCAAGGTATTGAGTCTGATTGTTATTCCTCACAAAGGTAAAGCAGAGTTCTGTACCCAAATACTTCCTGATGAATCTGGATATTTTGATAAGGAAAAGGCAATAGAGTGTCTTGTCTTGAAGGGGGTAAAGACTCCAAAGATCATTCATCTCTATACAAATTTTTGGATTCTTGAATTGTGGGTTAAAGGTTTTATAATTCCAAGGAAAGGGGATAAAGATAATATAATGAAGACTGATATATATATATTGGATTTCTTGGTGAACCTCAGGAAGATAAACATGGTTAAGTATATCATGGTAACAATTGAGAATATCAAGAATGGAAATCTTAAGTCTTAGATTATTATGTATCATGTAATCCTTTCAAAGATTATTGTTTTTTGCCTTTAGTCATTCAAAATCCCAAGCAGTTCCAAGTCGAGAAATTACATTGTGATGTTTCTGTGTGATGACACCTTAAAGAGAATGAAAATTGGATTTTCTAGTGAATAAGGACAATTCTATGATATTTCTGAAGAATAAATAGAATCTTTGTCAAAGAAATCGAAAGTAGATGAAACCTATAAAAAGGTGGAAGGAAGAGAAAGACTAAGGAGTCAGAAGAGAAAACAAAAACTCATGTGGCCAAGAAAACTCATTCACCACCACCGACGCCAAAGAAGAAAAAAGCTTATCCTGATGAAGTAATGTCTAAGTGGAGAGAAGATAAGAAGAACTGGTAGGAAGGAGAGCCTAAGTTTGTATTGGAACCTACTGAGGAAAAAGCATTAAGGGATAAGGATTCTGATAATCTTTAGAAGTAACAAAAAGAGAATAAGCAAATGAAGAATTTATCTGAAGCTGATATTGTACAATCACTTCTAAAAGATGCTGAGAAATCATCTGAAAAAATTTCAGTACTAGAGTCATTTTTTGATAAAACCATTACTAGAGACTTCAGAAAAGAAAGTGGTGGTTCAGGAATCACATCATGAAAAAATATTGTTGAAAACGATAAAGTGGAATAGGAAATAGAAGAAGAAGAGGAGGAATAAGAAGAAGGCAATAAAACTGATGATATCATAAAGAAATTTTAAGACTACCATGAGAAGGAAAGTCCATCTATAAAATTATAAATCCGGACTTCTCAAGTTGAATCCTCAAAAATTGTTACACCAGTATAATATGAGAAATGTGAAGAAGAAGTGAATAATAAAATAGATGATGAATGTAGTAATCATGATTTAATTCATCTGGAAGATCTAGTGGTTTATTCATAGAAAGAAGAAGTTGAGGAAGATAAGATTGTTTAGTTATCTGATAGTGAGCATGAGTCTCCCAAAGAACAAGACATCATTCTGAGAGCTGACAAGGGAAGGAAGGTGGAATTAGATACACCTAGTAAATCTATGGTGAAAAAGAAAGTTGTTGGTGCTTCATCAAAGAGGAAAGGTGAATATATAGAGAAATAATCCTCACCAACCAAACAGTCGGATTCAAAATCATCTTCCCTATGACCTGAATACATTTTTCAGTCATTGAAAAAGATGGTTGGTACAATTATTTCATTACCAATCATAGATTCAAGATTCCAGATGCTTCAGCATACGATAAATCAGAAGTCAGTTTCAGTTTCTATAGTGATGGACAAATGTGTTGCACTAGATGTAGATTTCAAGACCTTCCTCACTGGTTATGAGGCTCATAAAAGATCAAGCAAGAAGATGACCAGCTGTTCAAAGAAGACAATTAAAGAAATAAGAATCTTTGATGAATTTCATGACAATGTAAAGGATGAATTGGATACTGAAGATAGTAAGATCAAGGACCGTTCAAATAGTTTTTAGGAAATGTTAATCCTTAAAGAGACTATGTAGAAGCAAAAAGTTAAGGATTTGAATGGAAAGCTAAATTCGATGTCCATGAATTGGAAGAGGGAAAGGGATCTGAGAATATATATTGAATAGAATATTTCTAAACAAGAAGAAGTCTTGAATGTTTAGGAAAACATTCTTAAGGCTCTCGATGAAAAAATTCAAGCCATAGAGACAAAAAGTGAAGATTGGGATCAATTACTAAATCATGCAGAATAGGATCACAAAGAGATCAAGAAGCTAAAAACTATTGTGAAGAAACTGATGTCGGAGGAGGAAGAAGGATAATTTCTTTCCATTTCGATCTTTTTTTTGTATTTTCCTCGTTGAATAAATAATTTAAATCTTAATTAAATTTTTGTTGTTCTCCATATATTTGGTTGTTTAGTACTAATGTTTCAGTTACCAATTTTTCTATTCCCTTTATTGCATTTTGAAAATCAAAAAGGGGGAGAATGAAATGATAAAAAGAATACAAAGTAAAGAAGTTATTTCACTAAGTATAGGGGGTTCATATAGAGGAATGTTCTTTTCAATAATGTTTTCCAAAAGTAATAAAATTAAAAATCTCATTTAGGAAATCAAGAATATGATCCTTAGTGATTCCAAATCCTAAGGGGGAGTTAGTCGTATACACTATGATCTATAAGTAATGGTAAATATGTTTTTTATTTTCAGGACCATAAAATTTCTAAGTCCTTATATTCTTTTTAGTAAGTATGTTTTTTCTTTCCAAAAAGGAAGATATTGTTGAGTTAATAAGGATTCTTTATGGGTTTTCCAATTTTTTATGTTTTTAAAATCACAAACACTCTATCTCAAGTAATATTTTATTTCCCATAAGATTTATCTTTTTAAGGAAAATTTTCATTCCAAAGGAACTTTTCTCCCTATCTTTATTTTCATTGATCATGATTTAGTTTTATTAATTATAACTCTTTTATTTCTAAGTATTAAATTCAATTTAATTTATAAAACCTCAGAATCCTATAAATACTTAGATATAAAGTATTCTGTTTTCATGTTCTGAATTCAGATTTTGAATTCTCTAAAATTCATATTCTGAATTCTCTGAATTTCAGATTCCAAATTCTCTGAAATTCAGATTCCAAATTCTTGGAAATTCAGACTTCGAATTTCTTAGAATTCAAACTCTGAATTCCTCCGAATTTAGGTTATGAATTATTCAGAATTTAGAATCTGAATTCCTTATAATTCAGATTCTGAATTCCTCAGAATTCAGATACCTAATTCCTTAAAATTCAGACTCTAAATTCTTCAAAATTCCAGTTCCAAATTTCTTAGAATTTAGACTTAGAATTCCTTATAATTCAGGTTCCTAATTCCATATAATTTAGACTCCGAATTCCATAGAATTTAAACTCTTAATTCCTTATAATTCAAACTCCTAAGTCTATAGAATTCAGATTCTTAATTCCTTAAAAAACAGAATCTTAATATTCATGTAATATAGACTCTAAATGATTTTCTCTTAGACTCCGAATTTTATTTTTCCGTAGAATTAAAAAAATAGAATTGGTTGAGAAACTATATTTTACATACCCTTGTTATAGTTATGAAATGATGTCGTGCATTTTGTTTCTAACTAACCGTTGTTTGAGTAACACATGTATTGGTCCCCCCAAAATTTTGGGGAAAAATATGACTGTTGGAGGAGGGAGACGACCGTTGGAGAAATGCCTATAAATAAGAGATCATTTGAATGACCTCAATACCTAACTGAATGATCTATAACTGTAAAGATTACATGCTGCTAAAGTTTTTTCTAGAGAGAGAGACTCTCATTCCTTGTGTGTACTAAACATCTTGTTCAGATTTCTTCGTGTGACTCTGATTGTTATTGTGTACAATCTAGGTCTTCCAGGGATAGGAATACAGAGGTGCTGACCACCTTAAATTTTGAGGACTTTATTGATCAAAAATACAGAGGTACTGACTACCTTGAATTTCAAGGGCTTGAGGGGATATCCAGACAGACTTCAATATTCTTATCGAGGGCATACCCTGGTGTGGGTAAGACAAACTTTCTTGAAAGTTTAAATCATGGGACCTTTATCCAAGGTTGTTGGATACCCTACTATTTGCGTAAAAATATTTCATACTTGTTACTTGTATTATTTCAAGATTGTTTTCCACTGCATTTTGATTAATAAGGAAAGTATAATTATCTCATACTTTCTTGTATCAGTATACTCTAATTAGTAGGAATCTATATTCTTTAAGGTAGAATCATTTTCCTTGTAAAATTTTCTTAAGTTTCATTTCTGGAACCATATTTCTAGAACATAGAAAGTTTATAGAACTAATAGGTCTTGTGAATTTGGCTTGTTTAACTTTGTTAAACATAGAAAGTATTATATCAACTTTAAAATTTCCAAAGGAAATTTATGGAGGATACAATTCACCCCCCCCCCCACCACTTGTATTTTGAGCATCTACATCATTATTTCGATCCTACAGGAAGTCCCACCTAAGGAATAACAATTCCCATAAATATCCAACCAGGAAATATTGGCATTTCAAAGATAGTTTTCAAAGTAACTCCTTTTATTAAAGTACCAAACAAATTTCAAGAAACCATTTAAAACCAAAACATTTTGAAAAGAACCAAAACATTCCACTTTCAAAAACAAGAATCCGCTTAGAAACCCATTTAGGAAACTCATGACACTATTTTAAATCCAAAACAAATGTATAAATGAAAAGAGGGAATTTAATTAAACACTTATTATGAACATTTAATAAATAGTATCATGAAATTAAAATACAAATAGAAAACCACTCTATTTCACAACAAACATTTTTTATAAAATCCATACATTAATAATTATAATTAAATAAGGGTGTGAAAAAAACCAAATCAATAATTTGTTAAATTTAAACTATAATGAATATGTAAATCTTCCTCAAAATGAGAGAACCAAGTTTAAAAAATTGGCACTCAACACCTTTGACGAAGATCGCTCCACACTTGCACGCACATACACTCCTATATATATTAACCCCTTAATCCAATGAACATATTCCCCTTGCCATAAGGGAATATATACAAGGTGGATTGATATTTATACATATATATATAGCTATGTTTGTGTGTTAAAACCTTTGAGGATCCACCAAATGATCCAATTATCCTATAGGGACCTAAAAATCACCAATGACCAAAAAAAATTGAATCAATAAAAAGGGGTGGAAGCGACAAACCTCAAAAGATAGAAGATGGACCAAAATGGGATAAATCACTTCAACATCGATAGTGGATTTTGAAACATGGACAAAGATGTCCTGGGAAACCCACTAAAATCCCTAAAAATGGCTAAAAGAACCAAAATTTGGTCAACCCATGACCTAGGGTTTGACCGAGATAAGAGAGGCAATGAGAATAGGGAAAATTGCTATGAAATGCGTGGAGAGGGAATCAGAGAACATACCTTGGGAAATCGAGTGGAAAACCCAGAGAAATCAAAATAAATCATGGAGAGGGGTGGATCGGCAGAAGGGGGCTCACGCACACATGGCTGGAGGAAGGGGGTAGAAATAGGGTTTTATTTTTATTTTTATTTTTATTTAATTAATTTAATTTTTTTAAAAAATAATCAACATATGTTCTTGTTGTATAGTTTAAAAACCATGTTCCAACCATGTGATTGTCTCAATAAAAAATTGGATGCTCTTTTTCAAGGTTACCACATGGTTTTGAAAATCATGTACCTTAACTGTGTGGCATTCATTGCACGCCCAAAAACTGTCATTTCAAGGGAAAACACCCATAAGGAATGAAATTAAATTGTTTTCAAAAAATATATGAAATAACAAAAAAATATTAGTTTGTTGTGTGATGAGGTAAAATAAGTCATACTTTTAATAATAGTGTTCAATAATGAATTTTGTAACTCGATGGAATAAAATTGTGTTCGAAAAAATTGATATAAATATAGAAACATTAAATTTAAAACCACTTAGAGGATATGATATTAAATTAAAAGAATACCATGAATTATAAAATTATTCTTATATAAAATTTTAAATGGTTTGTAGGTACACTATTCCAAATAAAACATAGCATGTAATAAGGATTACGTCTCAAGTGGTGAAAATTTGAGACAAGAAACTCTTACTGATTGAGTGTCATCTAAATCGAAACCCTTGAAGGAGAAATAGAATGAAACTTAAATTTAAATACTGTTAAAATTAATTCATGATATAATATAAAAAATAGGTACTATATACACTATATAAATTAAATTGTCTCATTACTAGAATCATGCCTCAATAAAATGTAATTTAAACTAAGAAAATCATTTCTATGTAACATAATATTTAAGGTAATAATAAATTGATAATGAGGTTACCGAAAATAATTACATAACCTTATAAAATAAGGATGAAATAAAATAAAAATTACTCATTAGGTATAATAATTCAATCTCGGAACAATATAGTTCAATAAAAAAAATCCAACTCAATAGAAGAAATTTGAGTTAGCACAAAAGATTAATTTGTTCCCGATCCGTTCTGTGCATGTGCCAAAATTCCAAGATAATTAAATTATGTTTATTAAATATGTATTAATAAATTTTTTCATATGTATTTCATTTAATATGGATAATTTATTTTCATTTTCTATTTATTTTTTATATTTTTTTTCTTATGTTTGTGTGAAAATTGAATTGAAGACGACTTATTTTAGTAATTTTATAGATTCGACATGATATTTTTGTAATGTCTTTTATTTTTCCATTTATTATTATAAATATTATATGGAATTATTTTGAGACTAATCGCGAAGACGACACATCATTCCGAGGTCCAGTGAGCCCGGAATGGTGGTTTGAACTTTTTTTTAGTTATGTGAGTCGGCACTTGTGCGCGGCTGTGGCAGTTTCCAAAACAGATGCCCGGATTAAAAATCTGAGTGCACCATTGTGTCTGGGACGATGACTTTACCTAAGAATAGGGCTAACCTCGACCAGCGTGGGTCAAGGAAAAAAGTTAATTTTCGGACGTTTTATGTAAAATAAAATAAATTTAATTAACAAGTTTATTTTATTTCTTTTAAGGAAACATATACTGCAGCGTGGAAACGATGCATCTATTCCTTAAATTAATGTTGCATCTTAATGACTTTGAAATGTAAATTCAACGTCATAAATACTTTCATGTAATTAAATGTCAACATGGTTCCCTTTTTAATGGGATAACCAATTGTTGATTGTTGGCAACGCTCAAGAGGAACCTCTACCGAATCCGTGAGGCATTGGAGGAAATTCTTAGCGACAAACGATGACGAATCGAAACCAAGGATCGATGCATCTATGTTGAATGATCTCGACGACAAGTTCGTCACGACGCCTTCGTCAATGATCGATCCTTTCGAAAGGTAGGGGTTGTTATTTCATTTTTCATTCCCCATATTTATGTTTAAGTGACGAATGCGGATCAACCACGAACAAGTTGATCTGAGGATTCGTACGTTTTTGTAGGAGGGATTTTATTTGTGAAGATTATGGGGGATTGATCCATGCTTTATGTTGTTGTTGATTCTAGCTCCGTTTAAGCCTATTAACGGGAGCAGATCAACTTCGTGACGAACGATGGCGGAGGTTTGTTCCTCATTTCTATTTATTTGGATTTCTTTCCCCTTCATTCCTCGCGTGTTCTTTGTGTTCTTCGCGGGGCGACGAACAATGGATCGTTGCGCATCCATTTTGTGATGCAACGATCCCAAATCAAAGGTTCGACAACACAATGACCTTATGGAGGTGCAACGACGATGGCGGAAGACAAATCAGACCGGATCAGAAAGAGCGTTCTTCGTGTGTTATTCATGTGGGAAGATCGGAACACATTTTTGGAGCCGATCGGAGGCCCGAAAACGATGGAAGTGGCTTCGTGGTGTCGGGGCGACCAAAACCTGGAAGTTTTGTGGCGATCGAATGACCGCATCGATGATTGGAGAAAAATGGGAGGCGTGCCGGCAAAGAGCGTCGTTTCTGGAAATTTCTAGAATGCACGGAGTGTACTTTTGAATAACACGCCATGTAGTACTGGCGGCGGTGGCTAGGGTTTCAGGGTCAGAGAAGAATCACACGACATGTTGGACTTTCCCCGAAGCTCGGCGTGTACTTTGGGTAGTACACGGGCACAGGATGATCTACACAGCTTCAGGCGGCACGACGTGTACAGCTTGGCAGAGGAGGCTACACGGAGCTTGGCATGTATCCCGTGGATACACGAACACGGGATGGAGTACACGACCGTGTACTCCATCACACGGCCAGGAGAGGCCAGTAACACAGGTCACCCCGTGTGCAGATTACACTGGTCGGAGTACATGGACTGGTGACTGTGTACGGGCACATGGCCAGGGTACACGAAGTCAACCCCAGTTACCCAGACACGGCATGTACTCAGTACTACACACCCTGTACTATGTTTTTCTACACGACTAACCTCACGACATGGGCCATTATACACGGGCAGTACCCGGGGTTGGACAACACGGCGTGTATCATTTCTATATGCCGTGTACTTTTTTTGGAAAACAGCTTGGTCCTTTAGTTCATCGTACCTTGAACATATTTCGTTCGGGTTAGTGCCCCTTCTTCTCGTTTCCCTGAAAGTCAGGCATCATTCCCTCACACAGGATAATGATCCCTTCAGCAGGACTTTCTGTGATAGAGTCAGGCATCCATCCGAGAGGCCCAGATCGAGATCCTCTATCCATTCCAGACCTTAGGTAGAGTTAGGAATCGACGTGACCAACTCTACCAGGCGTTGATCCTCTACCTAGCAGATGAATTCTGGATGATTCGCGGTATCCGCCATGGCCCTGGAAGTGATCCTCATCTGTGTATCGATATCTTTCCACTCAAAAGTGTGTCTACCATAATGAGTGCTTCTATCTACCATAACCTTTCCACTCAAGAGTATGTCTCCCATAATGAGTGTAGCTATCTCTCATGACGGTTCCCGACGAACAGCACTTCTCAGACGAACGTCATCAGAGATATAAGACTCATTGAGTGTGTTCTTCTGGAACGAGTGCATCACGAAATCTTTTAATAGAACCCCCTGCGGGGGTATGCGGTTGTGTGACTTGTCTCTAGACCATGGTTCTGAGTTTTGAGTATATCTGGTTTGTTCTATATGTTCTGTAGACATATACTGTGCATATCTGACTGTGCCTTTTCTTTGTGTACTGATTTGTGGTTTTCGTGGTCCTCTACTGAGTATTGTTATACTCACCACTACACAAGCTTTTCCTGCATGCCTGGTGTCTTTTGCAGATGAGCAACCTTTTGATAGAGTCCATGGAGGACCAGGACAGGACTGAGCTTTCTGAGTTCCCCATAGGCCGAGGAGATCCTACGGCTACGAGCGGTAGTCCCAGTACCTTTTTGTGCTTAAATGTTGGACTTTTTAGTTTTCAGAATCTAGTTTGTTTGTTTTTTGGTGGGCTTGTATTCTGGCCAAGTTTACTTTTACAACACTTTACCTTTCATCGTACTCTATTGGTTGGGTTTAGTTGTATGCATGCATTCTCTTCCTTAGTGGTTTTTACATTTCAGCATTTTGTGGGCTTGGATATGTGTACGTGTGTACAGGTGCTTAGGAAATGACTCTCATGTTAGTGATATGCCTACTCGATGCTAGTCACCAGCCCCTGGCCTATTGGAGGCGGGCTTGGGAAGTCACGACGTGGGCCCCACTGGGACGGGTCATGACAGAGTGGTATCAGAGCAGGTCGGTTCTACCTTAGGACCAAGAGTCTGTGAGTTTGGTTTGGGTAAACAATGTTAAGTGTTTCGGGTTCGTCTTTCAGGCCAGGGACCCCAGTGTTGGTGCGACGGCTGACGTATCATACACCAGGACTCTGATAACTTGCTTTTCGACTCAGTACATGAAAACACTAATTGCGGTGAAATAAAAGGTACATGCATCATATAGGAATGGGTTGTGTTTTCCATTTCCTTGGTGTCAGCTATCCAGATATACACATTGACTGTGACACATCGTGTTTCTTTATAGGATGCCTCTGTGACGCATACCCAGTAGGGTTCAGCAGCATGATCACGAGGATGACCCCCTCAGTGATGAGGCTACGATACAGGGACCAGTTCCCCAGGCGTTGCCACCAGGTGGTGCATCAGCTATACCACCACCAGTGGGGAAGCCAGTGGTACCCGCGGTACCGACTGGTGAGGAACGCAGGATTAGCGCGCTCCATGAGTTCTATAGATAGATACCCCTCAGGTTCTGAGGTGAGCCCGACCCTCAGGTGGCTGGGGACTGGCTTGAGGTGGTGACCAAAGTTTTTCTTCTATTGAGGACACCGGTAGACCAGATGGTGGTCCTAGGAGCGAGCCTTCTTCAGGGTTCGGTGGGACGATGGTGGAGTCTGACCACGTAGACTCATGACGAGGAGACTCTTTCATAGACAGATTTTGAGCGAATCTTCAGGGAGGAGTTCTATCCGGTTACGCTGAGAGCTGTGGGCATCCAGGAGGTCCTTCAGCTTCAGCAGGGCAGTATGACGGCGGGTGACTATTCATAGAGGTTCACTAACCTCTCCAGGTACTCGATGGATATGGTCAGGGATCAGTAATTCAGAGATTGGACCTTCGAGCGGGGTTTATGAAGAGACATCTGATCTAGAGTCGTGGATCTATACATATCGACTTATGTTGGAGTGCTCGAGCGGGCCTTGGTGATCGAGAGCTTCTATAAGGAGCCGAGACAGCCGTCGGAAGTCAGCAGTAGGCAGACTTGTGCAGAGACCCCAGCAGCAGGGAGCCGACGTCAGGCATAGGGATTTGGATGTGGGAGACATCATAGGAGGACCCAGGACAGGGGGTCGATAGTCCAGGGCTCTCAGGCTAGATCCAGTCAGCCTAGGGAGAAGCGATGCTACGCATGCAACAGTAGGGGACATCTCGTTAGATATTTCCTGACACATCGATCTGCTGACAGGGAAGTGGTGGATGGACCACCAAGGAAAAGGCAGAGAACGGAACAGGCAGACCCTCTAGGCGGCGGACGTGGCAGAGGAGTAGGGAGAGCTGTGGGTGGTGGCAGACGCTTCGAATTACTTCCACCACCACCCCCAGGAGGTGCGCACAAGGCTCAGGAAGCTGGGGGATAGGGACAAGGGCAGCTGCATGCGGTCGAGGCATACGACCCAGGGGATCCAGGGATGATTCGAGGTATAATCTGTGTCTTTTATATCTTAGCTGTCGTACTCATAGACACATGTTCCAGTCATTCCCTTATAGCCACATGTCTTGTACAAAACCTCGAGATCCCAGTAGAATCATCCACTCGATCCTTACACTTGGAGACACCTACGGGAGGAGACTCGATGATCACGCACCTCTGCAACCAGTGTGATCTTACTCTTGGAGGCAAGATTTTCGGTTGGAACCTCTTGGTGGAAGCGTCGAGGCCTTATGACGTCATTCTCAGTATGGATTGCTTATCTTCAGTCCATGCCCAGATTGACTATTTTAGGTGAAGGGTGTGATGTGTCCGCTGTGATGCAACGAGGTTTTCCTTTGTCGGAGAAAGGGAAACCTAGGAAGCACAGAATGGGATCATGCATGAGAGGGTGCAGTTGATCACTCATTAGTTGGATAGCCTTACCCTTGGAGTAGTAGATGTTGTGGGATCTCAGTTTCTAGCAGTGGTGGCGGAGTATGAGTATGTCTTTCCTGAAGACGTTCCGGGATTACCTCCCAGCCGGGAAATTGACTTCTGCATCGACTTACACCCCAGGACGACACCGATTTCCTCATCGGCATATCGTATGGCTCCCGCAGAGTTTCGCGAGCTGAGGGTGCAGTTGGAGGATTTTTAGATCAAGGGTTTCATGAGACCCAGTGTCTCCCCCTGGGTGGCTCCAGTCTTGTTTTCCAAGAAGATAGATGTGAGTCTGAGGTTGTGTGTGGATTATCGGCGCCTGAAACAGGTGATAGTGAAGAACAAGTATCCACTGTTGAGAATCGATGACCTCTTCGATCAGCTAATATGGGGCACAGTGGTTCTCGAAGGTTGACCTTTGATCAGGTTATCACCAGCTATGAGTGCGGGATGAGGATATACCGAAGATGTCTTTCAGATGTCGCTACGGTCACTATGAGTACATGGTGATGCCTTTTGGCGTAATGAATGCCCTCGCAGTGTTCATGGGGCTGATGAACTGGATCTTCCAGCCGTACTTGAACGGGTTCGTAGTGGTCTTCATCGATGACATCATTGTGTACTCGGCGTTAGAGGAAGAGCACACGAGACACCTGCGGATGGTTCTGGACATACTATGGGAGCACTAGCTTTATGGAAAGCTCTCGATGTGTCAGTTCTGTATTCAGGAGGTCCAATTTCTAGGACATGTCATCTCAGCAGATGGAGTAGCTATGGACCCAGCCAGGTGGAGGTTGTGTTAGTATGGGAGCCACCACGGAGCGTGACGGATGTGCGGAGATTTCTTGGGTTGCCAAGATATTACCGGAGATTCATTCCTAACTTCTCCTGGATATCAACACCGATAACAGCCTTGACCAGGAAGGGAAAACCCTTCATGTGGACAGAAAAGTGCTAGTAGGCTTTCGAGAAGTTGAGGCTGAGTTTGACGAGAACCCTAGTCTTGAGATTACCGGAGGAGGGTGTCGGGTACGTAGTTTTCTGCAACGCATCAGGGACCGCGCTCGGCTGTGTCATGATGCAGCGGCATGCAGTCATTTATTATGGTTCACGCCAGCTTAGGCCGCATGAGTAGAACTATGTGACCCATGATCTCTAGTTAGTAGTGGGAGTCTTCTCATTGAAGATGTGGCGACACTACCTTATGGGCGAGCGGTTTATTATCTACTCTGACCACAAGAGCCTCAAGTACATCTTCTCACAGACGGATCTGAATCTGAGGTAGAGGCATTGGCTAGAGTTCCTCCAAGACTATGATTTCGAGATCATCTATACTCCTGGGAAGGGGAACAAGGTGGCAGATGCTCTTAGCAGAAGGTAGAGATCACACCTGTTGAGTGAGGCGACACAATAGTTAGCCGCGTTACAGTTATCCTTCATGGATGGAGAGGATACAACTCACCTATAGTCAATTCTTGTCAGCCCTCCACTCTTACAGTGAGTTAGGTAGGAACAGCTTGGGGATGTCGACTATGTGGCTTTACGTGCTCAGTTTTCCACAGGACATGCTTCTGATGGATATTCACAAGGTGGGGAGCACGTACTTCTCTTCAGAGGATGTACTATTATACCAGTGGCGTTATAAAAGGATATCCTGAGGGAGTTTCATACATCCCCTTTGGAGGTACATCCTAGAGTGTCAAAGATGTACCACGATCTCTGACGATAGTTCTGGTGGTCAGGCATGAAGAAGGCAGTAGTAGAGTTCGTTTCTCGATGACTCGCATGCTAGCTAGTGAAGGCTGAGCACCAGGTTCTAGCAGAGTTAGCTCATCCCCTGGAAGTTCTAGAGTGTAAGTGGGATGGAATATCGATGGACTTCGTGACGGGCTTACCACAGGCGTCCAAGGGGCACGATTCCATCTGGGTGATTGTTGACCGACTCACCAAGTCGGCCCACTTCCTAGCTATCAAGGAGCAGAGTTCCGTGGAGAACTTGGGGTGCCTCTACGTGTAAAAGATAGTTTGACTTCATGGTGTCCCCTTGACTATAGTCTCAAACCGAGACGTCCGCTTCACATCTTGGTTGTGCAAGGGATTGTAGGAGGCTTTTGGGACTCAACTTCGCTTGAGCACAGCGTTTCATCCCCAGACATATCGTCAGACGGAAAGGACCATTCAGGTTCTGGAGGATATGTTGTGGGCATGTATCTTATACTTTGGTCATAGTTGGGAGGACCACCTACCACTGGTGGAGTTTTCATACAACAACAACTACCACTCCACCATCAGTATGGCACTGTTCTAGGCCTTGTATGGGAGACCATACCGGTCACTGCTTTGCTGGACCGACCCCGGAGAGTCAGCACTCATGGGTCCCGAGTTAGTGCGAGCCACCACAGAGAAGGTGTAGATCATCCGGGAGTGGATGAAGACTGCATAGATCCGGTAGAAGTCTTATGATGATAGACGATGGAGATCTCTGGAGTTTGAAGAGGGAGACCACGTCTTTCTTCGGGTCTCACCTCAACGAGGGTTGTAGAGATTTGGCCGAGGCGGCAAGCTATCTCCGAGGTTCATCGTACCGTTCAAGATTTTATGTAGAGTTGGCGAGGTGGCGTACCGCCTAGCTCTACCGGCAGAGTTGCATCGGGAACATGATGTCTTCCATGTGTCGCAGCTGAGGAGGTACGTGCACGACCCAACGCACGTCATCCACTGGGGTGAGCTGTACATCGAGGATGGAGGGACCTTTACTGAGTACCCATTGGAAATCGGGAATCGGCATGATAGGATCCTTCGTGGGAGATCAATTCCCTTGGTGCGCGTCTGGTGGCAGCACAGGAATCTTCAGGAGAGCACGTGGGAGCTGGAAGCCCAAATCCGTGCCCAGTACCCTCATCTTTTTTAGTAGCCTTTGTTTTGGCTTTTCGGGGACGTAAAGCCCTAAGGAGGGGAGAATGTAATGTCTTGTATTTTTATTTTGATTGTTTTAAATATTATATGGAATTATTTCAGGACCAGTTTTGAAGACGGTACATCATTCCGAGGTCCAGTGAGCTCGAAATGGTTGTTTGAACTTTTTTTAGTTAAGTGAGTCAGCACTTGTGCGCGGCTACAGCAGTTTCCAAAATGGATGTCCAGATTAAAAATCTAAGCACACCGCTGCGTCCTGGACGATGAATTTACCTAAGAATGAGGCTAACCTCGACCGACGCAGGTTGAGGGAAAAGTTAATTTCCGGATATTTTAAGTAAAATAAAATAAAATAAATTAAAAGGTTTATTTTTTTTCGTTTAAGGAAACATCTCCTGCAGCGTGGAAACGACGTAGCTGTTTCTTAAATTAATGGTGCATCTTAATGACTTCGAAATGGAAAGTCAATGTCATTAATACTGCCATGTAATTAAATTCCAACATGTTCCCTTTTTAATGGGATATCCAATTGTTGATCGTTGGTAATGCTCGAGAGGAACCTCTGTCGAATCTGTGAGGCGTTGGAGGAAATTCTTTGCGACGAATGATGACGAATCGAAACCAAGGATCATTGCGTCGACATTGATGGATCTCGATGACAATGGTGGTGCGGCACCTTCTTCGACAATCGATCCTTTCGAAAGGTAGGGTTTGTTATTTCATTTTTCATTCCCTGTATTTATGTTTAAGCAACGAACGTGGATCAACCACGAACAATTTGATCGGTGGATTCGTACATTTTTGTGGGAGGGATTTTCTTTGTGAAGATTATGGGTAATTGATCCATACTTTATGTTGTTGTTGATTCATACTCCGTTTAAGCCTATTAACGAGAGCAGATCAACGCTGTGACGAATGATGGTGGAATTTCTTTCCTCATTTTTGTTTATTTGGATTTCTTTCCCCTTCTTTCCCCTCGTGTTCTTCACGTTCTTCGTGGGGCGACGAACAAAAGATCGTTTTGCATCCGTTCTGCGATGCAATGATCCCAAATCAAAGGTTCAACACCACAACGACCTTATGGAGGTGAGGCTACAATGGCGGATGACAAATCGGACCGGATCGTAAAGAGCGTTCTTCGCGTGTTATTCATGCGGGAAGATCGGAACACATTTTCGGAGCCGATCAGAGGCCTGAAAATGACGGAAGTGGATTTGTGGTGTCGGGGTGACCAAAACCTAGAATTTTTGTGGCAATCGGACAACCAGATCAATGATCGGAGCACCACGGGAGGCGCGCCAGTGAAGAGCGACATTTCTGGAAATTTCCAGAATACACGGCGTGTACTTCCGAAGAACACGCCGTGTAGTACTGGTGGCGGCGGCTAGGGTTTCGGGGTCAAAGAAGAATCACACAACATGTGACCTCGGTCACATGGCGTGTTGAACTTTCCTCGAAGCTCAGTGTGTACTTTGGGTAGTACACGGACACAGGATGATCTACACGGATTCCGGTGGCACGGCGTGTACAACTTGGCAGAGGCGGCTAAGCGGATCTCAACGTGTATCCTGGGGATACACGGACACGGGGTGGATTACATGACCGTGTACTCCATCACACGGCCAGGTGAGACCAGTAATGCGGGTCACCCAGTGTGTAGATTACACGCGTCAGAGTACACAGACTGGTGACCGTGTAGGGGCACATGGACAGGGTACATGGAGCCAACCCCAGATACCCAGACACGGCATGTACTTAGTACTACACGCCGTGTACTATGTTTTTCTACATGACCAACCTCATGATACGGTACGTTGTACACGGGCAGTACCCGAGGTCAGACAACATGGCGTGTATCATTTCTACACGCCGTGTACTTTTTGGAAAACGGCTTGGTCCATTTGTTCACCGTACCTTGAGCATATTTTGTTCGGGTTAGTGAAACTTCTTCTCGTTTCCCTGATGTTCAGGCATCATTCCATCACACAGTATAATGATCCCTTCAGCAGGACTTTCTGTGATAGAGTCAGGCATCCATATGAGAGGCCCGGATCAAGATCCTCTATCAATTCCAGACCCTAGTTAGAGTCAGGAATCGACGTGACCAACTCTACCGGGCATTGATCCTTTACCTATCAGCTGAATTCTGGATGAGTCACGGTATCCACCATGTCCTTGGTAGTGATCCTCATCTATCTATCGAGATCTTTCCACTCAGGAGTGTGTCTCCTGTAATGAGTGCTTCTATCTATCATAACCTTTCCACTCTGGTGTGTGTCTCCTGTAATGAGTGTAGCTATCTCTTGTGATGGTTCTCGAAGAACAACACTTCTCGGATGGATTTCATCATAGATATAAGACTCGTGGAGTGTGTTCTCATGAAATGAGTGTATCATAGAATCTTCAAACAGAACCCCTTGCGGGGGTATGCGGTTGTGTGACTTGTCTCTAGACCACGGGTCTGGGTTTTGAGTATATCTGGTTTGTTCTATATGTTCTGTAGACATATATTGTGCATAGCTGACTGTGTCTTTACTTTTTGTACTGCTTTGTGGTTTTCGGGGTCCTCTACTGAGAATTGTCATACTCACCCCTGCACGGGCTTTGCCTGCACGCCTGGTGTCTTCTGCAGATGAGCAACCTTTCGATAGAGTCCAGGGCGGACCAGGATATGACCGAGATTTCTGAGTTCTCCATAGGCCTAGGTGATCCTACGGCTACGAGTGGAAGTCCCAGTACCTTTTTGTTCTTACAGGTTGGACTTTTCAGTTTTCATACTCTAGTTTGTTTGTTTTTGGTGGGCTTGTATTCTAGCCCAGTTTACTTTTACAGCACTCTACCTTTCGTTGTACTCTGTTGGTTGGGTTTAGTTGTATGCATGCATTATTTTTCTTAGTGGTTTTTACATTTCATCATTTTGTGGGCTTGGAGATGTGTTCATGTGTATAGGTGCTTAGGCAATGCCTCCCATGTTAGTGATATTCCAACTCAGTGCTAGTCACCAGCCCCTGGCCTATTAGAGGCGGGCTTGGGGAGTCACAACGCGGGCCCCACTAAGACGGGTCGTGAAAATTTTAATAATAAATTAAATATATAATATAACCATTGTAAAAATATATTCAAATCATGATTTTAATATTAAATTAAAAAAATTAGTATTTAAGTTCCCATATTCATCCTGATAGAGTTGTATAGAATGGTTCAAGAAATAGGTTAAATAAACCCCAAACATGAGCACACTATATATCGATGGGTGAGTATGTCTAAGGAAGTGTTTTGTATCATTATAAAAAAAATAATGATATTTTTTTATGTTAATAAATCAAGTTTGAATTGTTTTTAATGAATATTAAAAATAAATATTAAAAATGAAAATTGTTACTTCTTGGTGGCGATATTCTGTACAATGCACTGTTAACATTTTCATTTCCAAATTAATGAGAGGAAATCAAGGTGAATTATAATTTTTCCCTTCATATTCATTATTATATTATATATTCCACATTTATTCTTAAATTCAATCCTTAAAACTAGGGAAGAGAGGTGTGTGACACCCATTGGTCCCTAATATGTATTAATTTAGTTTTTTATATATTTTGTTGTTATTGAAGTTCCTATTAGTCAGGGGTCAAAAAATCTTGTTTTGGGGGAGAAATATCTTTTTTAACATGGGTGGGCATGGTTTTTTTAACTGTATGAGAGGGATTTTTTGGGAGAGTGTTGTTTTTCATGACTTGAGAAAAATCTTGTTTAACTTTGTGTGTCTCATCAGAAAGTATCCAGTAATGGTTTATGGGAGAGAATGGATCAAACATGGTTGGCACACTATTTTCTAAACCATGTGGTTTTTCAATGTCATTAAAAACATATACTTTTAATAAAATTCCATTCCAGTTTTTTAATTTCTTCTCTCTCATTGCTTCTAATCATTGTATGATGCTTCTTTTGTATGCCTAGGGAGCTCTTCCTCTCCATTTTTTTGGATTTCTCTTGGATCTTAGTGTTTTTTGTTTTATTTATCCACGATTTATATTTATATTCTCCTATTTTGACTTTATTATTACATTCCCATAAAAGTGTTGAACTGTTTCATTCTACATAGATAAATTTAGGGTTTTTCATGGGGTTTTTGGTTTGTTTCATTGTGTTCTAATTGTTTTTGTACCTTCCCTCCTCAAATATTGTGGTTATAATTGAAGATGAAAAGTTTTGAATTAATTTCAACATATATGTATCTATATGAGGGTTATTTTACATGGATTTACTTTAATTATTGTGTATCATTTGGTTTTAGTTATTAAATTTCTAATTAAATAGTTTAAAATTAATGAATTATCCATTTTCAGTTGATTTTATGGTTCAGGTCAGAAATGTTTTGTATTTAAGTGGATTTTAAAAAAGAAGGTGAATAATTACATGTGTTGTATTTAATAAAATTCCTCAAGTAGGATTTATGATTAAAAAGAGTTTTTTAAACATTTTTTACCAAGATTATGTTTTTTATTATTATAGGAACAAATGGTTTATGAAATTGGTTTTTTAATGTCTTATGTGAATGGAACTTAATATAAAATTATATGTTTTTAATTGAGTATCACATGAGAGATATAGGGTGTGTGTTTGTTTGTGTATTTGAAAAAGGGTACGTTGTACAAGGGAATAAGTTATCATTTGGGAGGAATATTTGGTGTACTTATAAAGAGTTTCCTAATGTAGTGAGTGAACCTTTGAGATGACGGCTTAGATATATTACAAAAAAATTACCAAATTACCGAGTGAGACCTTGTAAATTGGGTCCAAGGAAGACCTAGAGGGCATCTAAATTTTTTTGTCTTATTTATATTGATAAAAAACCTCACTTTATACTATGTGAAACTAGAACCTTATGGTTAGATATCATGGGGTTAATTTAATATTCACGGTTTATTTATATGATTTTATGGATTATGTCATTGTCTTTTTTGATTATGATATCATGTATTATTCCCATTTCCATTTTTTGAATTGTATGTTGTTTCTTATTGTTATTCTCATGTTTATGAAATGTTTGGGTGTATTGAGCACATTTTTTTGGGCGGATTTATTCATTTTTTATTTGATCCTCATTGAATAATATTTTGAAACAATGTTTTTTTTAGAAAATCAAAACAAATTTATAAATTAATAATGTTTTCAATTAATATTGTTTTAAAAAGTGATATTTGTTTTAAAAATTAGTTTGAGAATAGATTTATTGGCCTACACGGATATATTCTTTACATAGATTTATGGTTTTATCCTACTATGATTTGGGTCTCACACAATACATATTACTTTAGGCATATGAATACTTTATTTTTTAAGACATGGGTAAAGGAAAGGTCACTATAAATTTTGGTGTCTTTTATTAATTTTAATCATCTAGGTTGTCATGATGGATGATACATTGTGTCACAATGTTTAGAAAATGAGGATGTGTTTATGGTTTTAGTTTAGTTGGGGTGTTATGTATTTCTCATTTAAGTATTGATCTGAATTTTTCATTTTCATATTTTAACTATCTATATCATATGTATTTTATGTGTATGTTTTATTATATATGGTGATGTGATGATGTTGATGATACCTATATTTAGTCATTTCTATGTTTACTCTTGTTATATTTTCATACTTATTGATCCAAATTATTTGGTTGGTTTGGCTATCCAATTCATTTATGGGACATGTAAGTTATTTAAGGGTGAAACTATTCCTAAAAGGTATGTTTTGAAGCCCTAGTGCTTGTCTATATCCAATGGAGATTGGGAATTCTTTTTAGGCCTTGTGGCATTCTATCTTGGGTGATCGGTAGGGATAATCGAAAGGGGATAACTAGAAAGTTATATCATAGCTGTATTTATTATGGGAGTTAGTGGATGAATAGATCTAGGGTTGTGAGAGCTCAAGATGTAGGAGTGGAGGAGTTCCTATATAGATCTTAGTCATGCTAAACCTTGAGTTTATATGGGTGTTAGAGGATTGTGATTAGATTTTGAGAAAGGTTATGGGTTGTTTAAATGGTATTTGATGTATTTATCTTCTAATTAAGAGTTACATTATGTTATCAGGAGATATATTATATTTTTGGGTAAAATGGGGAGTATGGTTGGAGGCACACAATTTAAGGGAATAGTTATTAGTAACCATTTACAACCCATTAATCCTTGTATATTATATTCTAGTGGCACATTCATGGGTGGTCGGTTGATTTATAAGTAGTTTATAGTGTAAAAATGGTTAAAATTTATGCTTTCACCCATTTTCATTTGATTTATATATTAATAATAATGCTCGTTTTTTAAAGTATGTTATTTGAGTTAATTGTGGTTTAGTTTATTTCGATTAAGATTTAAGTGTGTATTGAATGAGTTTGTATCTTTTGTTCTATAGAAAATGACTCCTAGACGGGCCTCATATAGGTTTATAAAGGGTATTATGGATCATGTCTCAAATTATAACCCTCTAGATGATCCTTTTATGGTGGAGTTAATGATATAGATGATTGTTTCTGTAGGCTATGAGGATATTTGATATCAAACACGAATGTTAGAAAATTATTAAAAGTTTACTAAGACAAATCCTCTATAATTATTTGGATGATTGGGAACCCAAGAGTCTAATGAGTGGACGGAATGGATACTATGAATATTTCAGTTTTTAAATTCCACTGATACATCAATGTTTGGTTTCACCACTTATATGTTAAAAAGACCGAGTAGGAAATGGTGATAATCTGTGGTGCCGGTGAAGCAGAATGAGGAACTCACATAGAAAACCTATAAAATTAATTTTAATCAGAATTTTTATCCATATACATTTAGGGTGGTGAAGTATTTTGAGTTTAGTATTATGGATTAAGGAGGCCATTTTGTGATGGAGTATGATTTCTAGTTTATCGAGTTGGTTCACCTGTCTCCTAATCACCTCACAAATTATTTACATAAAAATGTCATTTGGAAATGGGCATGAAGGGTGAGATCAGGTCAATGATTATCCATATTTTTTCAAACTGCACCAATGAGGTTGAAAACGAGTCCATGGAAGTGGTGTATATTTCTAGGAATATAGGTCATAGTGGTGTTCCTTTTGTGGGTGACAGTCAGAGCTTTTCCTATGGCCAAAAGAGGAAGTGGGATAAACCACATCGGGGAAGAGGTAGAAGTTCTCAACAATCGTCATGTTCAATTACAATGGTCTTTAACTAATGTGAGATGTCTGGCCATACCAGACATAGTTTTCCATAGGCTCTGAGGATGTGCCACCTATTTGGGCATTCAAGTCATCTTGGATTCTTCCTCCAGACTTCCCCATAGGGGAGTGTAGTTGGTTCTTCATTATCTATGTGTTTCCATGTGTTATTAGATACTTATAAGGGTATATTATCTCACCATATGGTTAAAGATTATTCTCACCATGTGAATAAATATTAGGTAGATCCTGAGCCAGCATGTATTTATTCAACAAATATGGAACCTAAGGAAACTGAACTTGATCAAACCATTATAAGTTGTGTGGTGTTTATTACTTATTTAATGGAATATGTTTTATTTGATATTTTTTAATCCCATTATATTTTTTCATTAAATTTTCTTGTTGATTTGGGTATATAAGTAGATCTGATTTTGTTTATGATTTATTTTCATACCCCACTAGGTAGGAATAATGATAAAGGTCTTAAGTTCCCATAGTGATGTTTTTTAATAACTCACATGGAAGTCATGTGTGATTTACTCATATTGGAGGTAAGTTTTTTATATCTCATCATCGCTATGGATTGGTTTATTGACTTTAAAACTAAGATTTATTTTTATCACCACAAGGTCTAGTTTCTATCTCCTAATAGGAACACTAACATCCTATAGGCTGAGTGGGACTTAAGGCTATAGGGTAGGGCCCATTATTCTAGATTTAAGAGTGATTTCATATAATCTTTATAGGTTTTTCGATTATTTCATATAGAAGAGTTTGTTTGGATATATTCCAGTGGTCATGGACCATTATACCGATGCATTTCCAGATGCTTTTTTAGGGTTTCCACCGTAGAGAAAGGTAGAGTTAACTATTGATATACTCCTCAAGATGATCCTTATTTATTATTCATCTTAAAGAATGGATCTATTTGAGTTGATGGAGATGAAAACATGTTTATATTACCTTGAGATAAGGATTTTTATTCTTTATATAATTTAACTAAGGTAATCACCATTTTTGTTTCCAATGAAGAAATATGGGAGTTGTCACAACCCGACCCATGTTGGGTCTCAAGCTACAACTACCCTATACACACTTCCATTGGCCAGTGGGTGGAAAAAAGAGATAAAGGCACAACTAAACTCAGGGAGGACTTTTAATAAGTACTTTTATGCACACACACATCCAACTCAATGAAAACATACAGAGGTAAAGGGGAAAAGATGCAGCACTACTATAAAATAAACAAGGTAGGCATGAACCTCTAGGAAGTAAAAAAGTATGGCAGTGTAAACTGAAAGTAAATGGATAAAATACATTCCCAACCTAAACTATGTCCAAAACTAGAAAAAATAGAAAAGAGTAAACAACTGTGAGATCCCAGCTTCTGTATCCCAAGCTACTACCACCATATACATTCCAAGCACTATCTATCCTTATGCTTCACTAAAGTCACGGTCAACCAGTCCATAGTCTTCAAAATACACAACATGTGTGGGAAAAGCCCATGCAGGGGTGAGTATATACATACCTAGTAAAATTCCCTGAAAGGGGTTAAGGGGGATTAGTAAGAGATACAACTAAAGAGGGAATTAGTATATATAACAAGGTACATGGAAAGAGTATTGCTCAACCCAACAAGAGAGTGAAAGTACACTCATCCAAAAACAAGGGGATAAAACCTGTGAGTAGATAAAATATTATTCAAACCATCCCTACCTATATCAAGAGAGTATACACATCCAAACATGTAAATCTAGACACAAAAATCATGTGGGATACCCCACACATCTTCACCTCTCTTGAAAGAGTATTATCCAAAGCCAAAGAGTGAATCTATAGAAAATAATATATATATATATATATATATATATATATATTCCCATTAAAACAATTTAAAATGAAAGAGTAAGGGGATATCCATCTCATAGCTCATCCCAAGATGAACGGTAGCCAATAGTTCCAAAATAATTCCATCAATGATTCCCAGTATCTCACGCTTCTTCCCTGAACACACAAGTCTAAGGGACTCAATAACCACACCTTGATACTATCCACTTTGGGTGGTCCTGACACGCTCACACAGTTTTAGGTTTCATCACAGGAACGTGTCTCAATGGGGATTGTGACATTCTTCCTTGTGAGTCAAAATCCATGTCAAACCACATCCCATCACAATGCCACATAGTCAAGGGGAAAAAATTCTTGGTAAGGATCCCATGACATGGTATGATTGTAAGGTCCTACTATGATAGCCACCCAGGAACTGTGTCACCCAGTCCTACTAGAAGGTACCACTTGAGAAGGATATCAGAGAATGCCACTACCCATTCCTACTGAAGGGTAGGCTTGGTAAGGTTGTCAAGGAACTCCACTACCCAACCCTACTAGAGGGTAATCCTATAACATCAAGGCACTCCACTGACCAACCTTGCTATAGGATAACTCATAAAGATCATCAGGGAACACCACTTCCTATCCCTACTGAAGGGTAATCCCAAAAATCTATGGTGATTCTTTAAAATTGTAGTTATCATCAAGTGTCTCCTTAGTGTGTCATATTCATAAAAACTCACATCATATCTCAAAATCCACAATAGAGGGCACCATCATGTTCTATCTAGAAAACACTCAAGATAGTCTATGCACATGCCTCAATTAGACACCTAATGAAAAGGTCACATTTCACCGCATCATGATTGAATGGAATCTCATGGGATCGACCCATTAGTCCAAATTAAATAACCAATATTGGTCCTAAAACATTAACCTAAATTTTTGGGTCATATCATCACAGACGGTTCCTCATTTGGACACCATATGGGGGAGATATGTTGGATACAAGATTCTACAATAATAATAATTTTATTATTATTGGTTGTTTAATTGGACCAAGGAATGAGTCCAAAAAAGGTATCCAACATCAGCTTAAAAATTCTCATATCAATTCTACGATCAAATTTTCACAGACAGTTCATCAAACAGATGCCTTGGTTAAAAGCTATAACTAATATTAGATTATTTAACCAAGATTTATATCTCATATCTTATATCTCATATCTTGTATCTTGTATCTTGTATATTATATATCAAATATCATATCTCATATCTCATATCTCATATCTCATATCTTATATCTCATATCTCATATCTTGTATCTTATATCTTATATCTCAAATATCATATATTATATCTTTTATCTTATATTTCGTATCTCAAACCAATAGATCGAGCATCCCTATACCACAATGATTCCATATCTATGATTTTATCACCAAACCATTGTCTCATCATCAATCCACCAAGAATTTGGGAGCCCAATCGAGCTTAGTGCCACCCATCAATGTCAGTATGGGATTGAGAGCATCCAACCGGAAAATAATGAAAAATATTTTGGGAGAAAACCACCATAAATAAAAGTTTTAAGCATCGCCAGCCAGGCATTCTTGGATGGAGATAAAGAATGGGTCACCAAGGTTAGAACATTGATTAAATAATATCTGATCCAGTACTTTGGCTCATGAAAAGGCCATAATAAGATGTGGCTCAATGAAGGAATAGGGATATACTAAATCTTTTAATCCAAAGGCATAAAACACAAAAGATGATTCCTACCTCTATTTTGGATTGATCGTTGGTGAAGAATGTGCACATGCAATGATAGTAAAATGTTGGCACATTCATTGTGCCCTGATCCAATTTGATATGATGTTCTATTGTCATTCATATCAATTCATCAAAGGGAGGAGGGAGGAGAGATCACTAGGAAATTCCAAAAATTATGAGGCCAATATTAGAAAATTTCATTTAACTATATATTTATAGACATTGTTTTAGGTCAAATGAATTTAATTAATTAATTAATTTAATTAAATAAATCCAATTAACACACCGTCAATGAGAGAGGGGTCTAAACATCCTGTGCCAACTCATTTTATGTCACGCTTAGGGAAAACACCTTGTTCTAAACCCAACTAAAGTCTCAGATTTTTTATCTGATAAACTGTTTAATATTTATCAAGTTTTATATAACTAAACACACTTGCACATAGTAAGATATAGTTAATACTTTTATAAAAATAATTCTGGGAACAACGGTACATAGAATTTCACATAATCTCAATTACTAGATATGGAAATATATATTTAAATATTTAAAAGTCTTACAAGGAAATAAACTGGTTTCTAAATCATTCCATCCATCAAGATATAAATCACTAAAAAGAAAAAAAATGGAAAAAAACTTAGGATACTGAGCTCGCATGTGGGAATCCCACTTTCAGGAACTCTCTTGCATGTTTTTGTACTTCCATAACATGTGAACCAAAGGTATGGTTCATCCATGTAGGGTAATCTCTTACTGGTCCTTGATCAGCACTGGGTGATCCACAACGGTGGCTCCATCCTCGACGTCTATCTCTCCCCAATTGATGGTGTATGTAGGGTCATGCATGTATCTCCTCAATTGTTACACTTAAAAGATGTTTTTCACCCTCTCCAGGTACGGGGGTGTGGAGAGGCAGTATAAAATCTCACCAACTCTATGTATAACCCTAATGACCCTATGAACCTCTTGGGTAGCTTGCATCCCCAACTGAACCTTTGCAATCCACATTGTGGTGAGACTTGCAAGAAAACCTGGTCACCCTGCTCGAAATCAAAGGGCCTATGATGGTGGTCTATATAGGATATTTTCCTACTCTAGGACATCCTCATCTGATCCTAGATTATCTGTACTTTCTCTTTTTTTCATATGCCAACTCTAGGCCCACAAGATATGTCTCACCAACCTCTTTCTATCACAAGTTTGACCTTTAGGGTCTCACGTATAGAGCCTCAAAAGGTCATATGCCAATGATAGAGTGATAGTTTTTTTATGCCGACTCTAACAAGGGAAGGAGATCCTCCAAGATCCAACTGAATTCTAACATGCAAGACCTCAGCATATCCTCTAGCACTTGGATATTGCACTCAGTCTACCTATTGGTCTGAGGATGAAAGTATTTACTAATTTTTTCATGGGTCCAAAATACCCCCTATATTCCTCTACATAATAATTACATAAACCATGAATCACAATCAGAGAAAATCATTGAGGGTACCCCATAATAGTGAATGATATTCCATGTGTATAACTACCTCAAATTCTCCACTGAACTCTACTCCCTGATGGCAAGGAAGTATTCCAACTTCATGAGTCTGTCAACTATCACTCATATGGAATTGGGGATATTAACTATGCATGAAACCCCTATTATGTAGTTCCTAGATATGTAATACCACTTCTATTATGGGGTCTCAAGGGGATGAAACAAACCATCTGGGACATGGTGCTTAGCCTTCAACTTCTGATAGGTGACGCACCAAGAGATAAACCTAGCCACTCTTCCTCTCATATCAGACCACAAAAACTACCACTAAAGGTCTCTATATATCTTCCCCACACTGAGATGTATAGGTAAGGGAGATGTGGGATATCTCACATCAGCTCCACCCACATCGTGACTGGAACCAATGTTCACCCCTAGGACAAGATACCATGATTACCACCTTCAGAATATCTATATGGTGTATTTCTTGTGGATATCTGATCATGAAAAAACTCACAGTAAATGTCTCCCAATTGGGAATCTCTCACACACACATGGAGAAAAGGAGTCAAAACCACTGACTGAAGAAATGTTTTACCTTCCTTCTCCCTCAAGGTCAATAGAAGGTAAGATAATTGCTCCAAATCATCCTGTACTATCTGATCATGGTACTTCCTACTAGAGAATCTTCTAAAATTTTTCCATTCCAAAAATTATAGACTATATTGATGCCGTAGTCCTGTAGTAACACCAACCAGTGTCATTGTCTAAGGTTCAGGTCTCTTTGAGAGAAGACATACTTAAGACTCTAGTGGTCTGAGTAAACCACAAACCACTCTCCCAGAAGATAGTTTCTCCATATACTCATGGAGAAGCCTGCATGTCCAAGATCTAGGTCTTGATTTATATAGATCTACTTATGGGGTCTCAACATCCTCAACCTGTATGAGATAACAACCTATTTTTGCATCAATAAGAAACCAATCCCAGCTTCTGAGGTATCCCAATAAATAATGAACTTCGTTCCCTCTTTGGTTTGGCTCAACACTAGAGCACTCATCATCCTCAACCTCAACTCCTCAAAGGACCTCGGATACTTCATATACCATGTTAACAAATACCGTTTATGAGTCATGGTTGTCAAAGGGGCTGCAATTATAGAGAAGTCTACTAAAAACCTCCTCTAGTACACTTCCAAGCCAAGGTAGCTCTGTACCTCCGACATAATATTTATCGGCTCCCAAGAAAGAAATGGTTCAATATTTTATAGATACATGGATAAACCCTAATCAGAAACGACATTCCATAGAAACTGAACCTCATGTGTACATAACTGGAGCTTCAAGAGCTTTTCATAAATCTGGTGCTCTTGAAACAAGTCACAGATCATCCTCCTGTGCTCTTCATGATCCTACTATATTGGAGAGTAGATGAATATGTTGTTGATGAGGACAATAAAAAACTGGTCCAAGTATGTCTAAAATACTTATTTCATCAAAGTCATAAACAAATAGGGGAATTCTTCACACCAAAGGGCATCACTAGAACTCATAGTGTCTCTAGCAAAATTAGAATGATAACTTTGGAATGTCAGCCTCACAAATTCTAAACTGGTGGTACCTAGATCTCAGATCAATCTTCAAAAACAATCACACACCTTGAAACTGATCAAATAGGTCATAAATTATCATCAAGTGGTACTTGTTCTTTATCGTGTCTTGGTTTAGGTGATGATATTCCACACAAAGATATAAGTTCCCAACCACCTTTTTCAAGAAAAAACTAGATCTGCCTAGGGGTACACACGGGGTTAGATGAAACTTTTCTCATAAAGGCCCTCCAATAGAAATCACATCTCACAGAGCTCAGTAGGATCCATTATATATTCCTTAGAATATATTGTGTAAGTCCTTGGATGAAAGTCAATGAAAAAATCCATCCCTCGCCTCAGAGGTAGTCCTCGAATGTCTTCGGGGAAGAGGTCCATATAATCCTCCACAAATAAAGGAACTTAGATTCTTGAAGAGCATGCTACACCAAGGGATACACTTTTCAGGTGATGGGTGATGGGCTACAACCTCCTTCTCACTAAATCCACTTCTTGAACATGATATATCTCTCTCTAGAGAATTATAATCTTGTCCCAAAAATGTCTAAGAAACTAACTTTTCTGCAGTGACATTTAATTTGGTCTTCGACCTTGAAAATCCAATCCATACCCAAGATGATGTCATTGAGTGAAATTGAGATGACCAAAAAGTCCCATGTGAACCTCTCTTCTCCATGTGATGGCTCACACTGTTGGTAGATAAAAGATGTAGAAAAATAATTCCCAGTAGGAACCTCAAGTTGAATATGATATGTTAGCACCTATACTGGGAGATTTAACTCTCACACCAGGTTTATCAAGATAAAATATTGACTACAAACTATGTTTAGTAACACTAAAGAAAGAGTATAAAACACATAAGTCATATCTCTAATCGTCTCAGGCAATGCGGGATATCCATAACATAGTTGTCTGCGGCCCCATTTGCTACCTCCCAAAGCTTGACGTGGGCTTCTTAGTGGTGGTGGTGGTGGAAGTATCTAGTACCAACATTCATGCCAGCGAGCTCGTACCCAAGTGGTAAGGGCTCCGTCTTGGTATCCAAGAGTCCCAAGTCCAAAGCTATGTGGAGGCGAATTTCTGGGGGTACATTAGCAGGATTGTAGAATTTATTGTAGCAGTTACTGTAGCAACTAGAACTATTCACTCAATTTGGGCTTTCGATCCACCGATTTGGGCCTACGGGTCTCAAGGGCCTTCGGTACATCAAGGCCTTCGGGCCACACGGCCTTCAGGCCACATAGACTATAGAGTAGCCCAAGTTCACACAGAGCAGGTCACAGAAGAGGATCAGAGAAACAGGAGTAGCAGTCACTAGAAGCAGAGCTAACTGGATTGAAAGAATGAGTGGGTATGGAAACCACCAACAAGACCAGGCACTATGAAGCTTTGTACAGGCTAATGCTAGCCGATCAGCAATGCAAGGCAGGGAGATAGGAGATCAATGATGCAGAATCTAGGGAGGGGTAGTTCTAGTGGGTTGGGCCTATGGGTCATGTAATGGGCATATATACCTCTTGGCCTTCAGTTCATGTATTGCGAGTCATGTTGGGTTTTGTTCCTTGGTCCTACGGGTCATATACGAGTTCCCCTTAATCCATTAAAAGGGGTATTATCCATAATAAAATAAAAAATAAGGCCTTCGGGCCATTTGAGCTAATACTGAAATTCACCACCCATATCTCCTACTCCTCTATTAGCTCTATCTCCCCAGGGAACACCCTATCCATGAATAAGAGATCCCTAATCATGGTGATGTCTCTACCATGGTGGTCCAGCATCTATCTTCTAAGGATGTTCAACATGTCTGGTTGGGTAGTCTCGTTCAAAGTGAACATGAATGTCACAAGCATAGAACCAGACCTCCTTGAGCTACCCTAGTTCTCTAGACTTCCCTTTCACTTCATGACCACATCCCTAAGCCTTTTCAGGAAAGGGTCTCTTGTGTTGATATCCCATCAACTAGCTCCTGATAGCTATTGCAAATGACTCATCTCCATGAATCCCACTACTAGTGTTAGCTATGTGGTGTCCCTGTGACAGAACTCTCCCTGCCACCAGTGCCCTCTCTATCACCCTAACATAGGGGGGGATTCACAAGTGGGATCTATACTAGCATGAATATCTTAGAGTATTCCCTTCTTAAACTTCCATGGTCATAAATATCTATCCATTATCATGTCCATAGATAAGCACATATGGTCTATGAACCTTATCACATTCTCATCCACCATCATCCCTCCCACCTGCAATTTTAGAACCTCTTAAATATGAACTGTGTATAAGAAAGAGGGATAGTACTCCTCACAATGTAGCTGCTAGAAGTCTTTCCATGAGATTATCAACTCATTATGCATCTATGTAACAAGGATCCACCAATGATTGGTTTATCTATGGAAACGAATGGATTCCAAATCCACCAAAAGATCCTTCAAGGTCTGAACAAGACTAATTATGTAGACCACTGACTCTATCCAATCCTCTTCTACCTATGAATTTGGCTCACTATAGAACCCCAGTGGTCTCTGATGTCGGAAATAATAGAGTGTTATATGTTTTTGTGCATTCTTAGCCTACATCACTTGGATGATCTACTGCACAAAAAGTGGAGGTGCTACTACATTACCACTTGGAGGAGTGGGATCATGTTATGGACCCTAAATTGAGGCGTCATTGCTCATAGGGTCGTTGTCATGAATCAAAGCTACTATCCTCGATGACTATCGTCACGGAGGCATCGTAAAAGTTACCAAGGAGCACCATAGTCAGATGATCATATATATATCGACAAAAATTGAGATCTAACTCAAGAAGTACATTAAAAGACTCAATACTATATGATGCATGTACTATTAATCACAGAAACAAATGTCTCAGCATTCTGAGTCGATCAAAAGGTAGTCATTGTCTTGGTGAATGGTTATGTCGGCTACCTATAACATCAATGGACTCATTATCCCAAGTGTTGCACTTGAGACACTTTTTCACTATTTCCCTAAACCCAACGGATCCACTAAAAGTGGACATGTCAGGAAAATGTCCCAAAGAATGAAAATTCTCTTATACCAATGTTTCATCACCCAACCCATGTCGGGGTTTGAGCCACAACTACCATAATCCCACATCAATATGTCAGGGGTGGCAATAAGTTTTGAAGGAACAACTAAACTCAAGGAGGAATTTGACTAAGTACATGTACACACACGCATCCGAATCAATGTATAAGTGTAGAGGGAAAAGATAAAAGCAGCAACACTACTAAAAAATAAAATAGGCATGCATGAACCTCTAGATAGTACAGAACTATGTTAGTGTAAATTGAAAGTGATGGGGAAAAATACACGCCCAACTATAAATACTTCCCAATCTAAAAAAACTTGAAAAGAATAAACTATTATGAGAGCCTAGATTATGTATCCCATGTTACGACAACCATACGTAGTCCAATCATCCAATATCCCCACGATCCTATGAAGTCACGGTGGAACTGACCATCATCTACAAAAGACACGACATTAGTTGTCAAAGCCCAGGCATGGGTGAGTATATACAGACTGAGAAGATTTCCCTAAAATGGGTTAAGGGGGATAAGTAAGAGATAAAACTAAAGATAGAATTAGTAAATAGAACAAGGTACAGCGAAAGAATATAGATCAACCCAAACATAAATTTAAATTAATATCATCTCAGCACAAGGGGATAAACACGTTGAGTAGATAAACTACCCATAGAGCCTTCGACACCTATAACAGGAGAGTAGAGTCATCCAACCATGAGAATATAGGTAGATAAATCACACGGCATACCTCATGTGTCTTTCCATATCCTAGAATGTGTGTATCCAAATCCAATGTGTGGATCCAAAAGAAATAATATATATATATATATATAATTGGTCAACAATTACCAGACGAGAGAGTAAGGGGATCTCCATATCATAGATTATACCAAGAATATGAGTAGCCAATAGTTCCAAATAAAGTCTATAGATGATGCCCAACAACTCACACATTTTCCCCAAACACATAAGTCTAATGGAATCAATCACCACACCTTTATACTATCTTCTTTGGGTGAAACTAACTCACCCACACATTTTTAGGTCATGTCACAAGAATACCTATTAGTGGGGAAAGTTCTCGTCTTCCTTGTGAGTCCAAATCCACAATAAACAATGTATCATCACTGTGTCACATAGTCCAGGGGTCACAAATTCTATGTAAGGATCTCATTACCTACTATGACAGGAGGGTCCTAATCTGATAGTCACTGAGGAACTCCACTGCTCAGTCCTACTAGAGGGTACCACATGGGAAGGTCATCAGGGAATTCCACTACCTAGTCCTACTGGAGGGTAATCTTGAAAAGGTCACCGGGGAACTCCACTACCTAGCCCTAATGGAGGGTAAGCCTGAAATATTGAGGAACTCCACCACCTATCCCTGATAGAGGGTAACTCAAAAAGATCATCAGGGAATTCCACTACCCATCCCTGCATGATGATAATCCATGAATGCTCTCGTGATCCTATATGATCACTGCCATCATCGAGTTCCACCTCAGTGTATCGTTATTGTAACAACTCACATCATATCTAAAATTCCACAATGGAGGGCACTAGTGTAATCTATATGAAAAATGATCATGATAGGATATTCACAAGCCTCAATAGGACACTTTTTTAAAATGTTACATTTCACGGCATCATGTTCAAATGGAATATTGTTTTCTTGATCCATAAGTCCCGATTAAAAACCTTATATTGGACTTGAAAATTCTACCTAAATTTTAATGATCGCATATGATTTGACATTTGAACATCATATGATGGAGATATGTCAGATACAATATTCTTCAATAATAATAATTTTATTATTATACGATGTTTCATTGACTTGAGGAATGAGCCCAAAAAGGTATCCAACATTGGTCTCAAAAAGACCATATCAATTCTAGGATCATTATTTCTTCGATAGTTCATCAAATGGACACCTCGTTAAAGGATTTAACCAAAATAACATTATTTAACCAAAATTTATATCTCTTATATTATATCTCATATCTTGTATATTATATCCTATATATCATATCTCATATCTTATATCTTATATCTCATATCACATATCTTGTATATTATATCTTATATCTTATATCTCATATCTCATATCATATATCTTATATATTATATCTCATATCTCAAACTAACAGATCGATCATCCATGTATTGAAAAGATTCTAGATCTATGCTTCACTAGCCAAATCATAGTCATATCGTTGATCTGTTGTGAATCCGAGGACCCAATTGATCTCAATGCATCCAAACAATGTTGAGTCGGGACCGTGGGGATCCAAATGACAAAGAATGTGAATAATTGAGGGAGAAAATTAACATAAACCAAAGTTTTAAACATCACCGACCAAGAATTCCTGACTGATGATCAAGAACATGGCACCGAGGTTAGAACACTGATTAAAAAATATGAAATATACTACTTGGGATAATGCAATGGAGACAAAACGATTCAAATCAAAGAAAGAATATTTATCTACTCAATCTTTTAATCTAAATGTTTAAAAACACCAAAAGACAAGTCTTACTATTTTTTTCAATTTATCGTTGGTGAAGAATTCACCAACACAACGATTAGAAGATGCTGATGCATTTGTTGCATTCAAATCCAATCTAATTTGACATTTTGTAATCATTTGTCTTGATTCACCAAAGGGGTAGGGAGGATCACTTGATGGCGGAATCCAAAAATTATGAGGACAACCCAAAAAAAATTATTTAACAATGTATTTATAGATATCATTTTAGGTCAAATGAATTTAATTAATTAATTTAATTAATTAAATGAATCCACTTAATGAACCACTAATGAGAGAGGGGTTTGAACATCCCATGCTGGCTCGTTTTATGTCATTCCTAGTGAAAACACCACATTTTGGACCCAAATTTGGTATCATTTTTTTGATTCGATCAACTAATTAAGATTTATCTCGTTTTCTTTAACTAAACATGTGTACACAAAATAAAATTAATTTAATATTTCTATAAAATTAATTCTGGGAAAATTGGGCCTCAAAATCACATGTTGTCTTAGTGCTTAACTCTAGAAATATAAATAGATATATGTCAAAGTATTACAAGGAAAAATGAGTCTCTATAGGAGCCTCTAATTTTACATAGATTATAAAAAGATTAATCTGGTGAATGTAAATAATAATACATGTTTCTTATATATTGTTGTATTTTTAATCGTCTTAGATGTGATTTATGGTTTCCTAAGATTGAAAATAGATCAGGGTACCAAACATTTAGTGTCTAGGTGGAATATGTTCCTAAGACCACCATTCAAATCTAGTATGGACACTTTAAGAATTTAGTTATGTCTTTTGGTCTTTCTAGTGCTCTAATAATCTATATGGAAATGAAAAATAAGATATTTAACCACATTATGGACTATGTGTTCTTGTTCATTTATGGAATCTTGGTGTACTCTATGATGGATATGGACCACATAGACCATCTGAAGGATGTTTTGAGAATATTTTGAGAGCATTGTTTATATCCTAAGCTATCCAAATTTTAGTTTTGGGTCTAGAAGGTAAATCTCTTTGGTCATGTTATTTCTAAGAAATGGGTTTTGGTTGACCCTGAGAAGATCTGAGAGGTCATGTCTTGGTAGTGGCCAAAGAACGTTCTTAATATCATTATTTTTAAGGATTTTTAGGTATTATAAGTGTTTTGTGGGAGGATTATCCAAGGTATCTTCTCCCTTGATGGCCTTGACTATAAAATGGGTCATTTTTGATAGGATTGAGAGGTTCTAGATTTATTTAGGATTTTTGTATTATGGTTTGAGATTTTATTATATTTTGATTCTTACTAATCTTAGAAAAGGTTATGTGGTGTATTGTGATGCATCACGTGTGTGGTTGGGGTTTTTTATGATGTAGGATAACCATGTGGTGGCTTACAGATCGTGGTAGTTATGCCCACATGAATGGAATTACCCTACCCACAACCTAGAGTTGGATTCTTTGATGATTGCCTTAAAGTTTTATCATAATTTCCTATTTATAGAGAATGTTACAATTTATTCAAATCATACGAGATTAAAGTATATCTTCACTTAGAGGGACCTGGATGTTTTCATGGATTCATTGAGCATAAATCTTCCAATTTTTAGTGTTTTTGAATCAGTTGATAAGTACAGTTTGATTAGTTTTTTTATTGATCTGAGTTTGGAGGTGCAGGAGTATGGAGAGTGGGTGTTTTTTTGGATAGTGTGTTGGTCATACCCTCTATTTTCAATTATATTTGTGGTTATTAGGCACATGAACTTGACTTCCAAATGATTAAAATAGTTTTAAACTATGGAGATACATCATGTGACTGGTCTCAGTCCTTATATGGTTCTCTACTTTTCAGGAATTGGATTGTGTTTCCTTTAACCTTAAGGCATGGGTTAACGTATATGGGGAATTAATCTATTTTGGAATTGCATCGAGGTGATACCAATATGTTTTATTCCTTTAAGAGTAGTTATTGGTGGCCTAATATGAGGTGATCAGTTACTGATTCTGTTCCCTAGTATTTTATCATCTAAGGGATCAAAGTTGAACATCATAGACTGAGGAAGTTATTCCAGCCTCTTCCCATTATAGTTTGTAAGTGGAGTGAAATATATATAGTTTTCATGATTATCCAAACTTACACTCCTAGTAAGAAAGGCTTCACATGGTTGATCATTAATAGTTTGACAAAATGAAACCATTTTTATCCGCTTAAAGAACTAGTGAAAGGAGAGGAGCTCGAGCACCTATATCTATAAGAGGTTATTAAGATTCGTTGAGTTCCCTTGATGATCATTTCTAACCCAGAAGATCATTTAACTTATCTCTTTTAAAGGGGACACTATTAATCTTTGGGAACCTAACTGAAGTTGGGCACATCATATTACCCCCATATGGATGGTTAGTGTGAGTAGACCATCTAAACTCTCAAGGATATTTTTTGGGTGTGTGTTCTTAGCTTTAAGGGTTTTGGGAGAGGCGTACGTAATTCCCCAATTTGGATTTCCCTTTTTGAAGATTTATGTGGGTGGTTGTGCTAGTCCACATTATATTGGTTTGAGTTGGGTGAGAGTTCCCTATTGGGAGAGAATCACATCTAGTGGATGATAAAGAAATTTTGGTAGATACAGAAAAGGTTAGAGATGATAGAGATTCAATTGAATTCATATAAAGATCAACATCATTTCCCATTAGAGTTTGTTATTTGAGATCCTGTGTTTCTTCTGGTATATATTTGATTAGAAAAATATCACTTAATAAAGTAGGATATGTTGGAATTACACTATATCAAGCTATTCCAGAATGTCGAATATATTGGGAAGTTATCCTATCAGTTGGATTTTCCATTGTGGTTAACCTCAGTTCACATGAAAAAGATATCCTTCAGACTCACCTCATGTGATGGAGTTGGAAGACATGGAGGAAGATCTTGATGACATTGTTGTGGTGAAACTTATTCATATATTAGATTATCATAAAAATTCAAATTATGGTAAATTAATCCCAATATTATACGTGATTTGGATGCTTGGTGGGAATATCTTTGAGATGTGAGAGCCCGAATCCTTGGTGAGGGAGTAGTGGCCATACCTATTTTCTTCTAAGGACACATTTGGACTTTTTTTCGGAAAAAATGGACAAGGTGGGGAGATCTATGAAACCCACTAGGTCACTTGTATGTCTTATTTGAGTTTTTATTTATATATTAATTTGTTCCTAGAGTTAATGATAGTTTGGGGTTGGAAAATATTATTTTTGGAGTAAATAGATCATGTTTCAAGGTTAGCACACAATTTGTCTAATTGTATGGATAACCACAACAGAGTTGTGTTTGGGAGATATGTCTATTTTTCACATCTTGATGATAATTTTTATAACCGTGTGAGTCTCATTAAAAAACCGTGCAACATTGTTTTTGTAGAGATAGTGGATCCCACATATTTGGTGAACAGCTTACCTAACTGTTCATCCAAACCATGTGTTTTTTAGGTCATTAAAACCTTTTCTCTTACAAAAATTTCATTAAAAAATTTTATGTTCCTTTACCACATTTAGGCTCCCCGTGATGTTTAGATTTTTCCCCAATCCTTTGGATCTATTCCTCTCCAATTTTTTGGGATTCCTCTTGGATATTAGTGATGTAAAATTAACCTTTAATATTAGAGCCTCGGAGTGGCGGCAGCCCCTCTTCTCTGGGCATCTACGGTTTCCCTCAAGATTTTCTCCTCCCATCCTATGGTGAATTGATTGGCATTGACGGTCCCATTTCTGTAGCTGCGCCTGGATCGGTGTAGATCTCGGCTCAGAGTAGCTTCTTGACCTCGGCTCAGCTCCAGATCCGACGTGATTCATCTTGGCGACGAACTTCGGCATAGTCCGCAAGCTTGGATTTGGAGTCTCGTCCCTGGCTCGGTTCAGATCCAGCGTTATCTCAGCTTGGTTCCAGGTCCGGCACGCTAAAGGTTCAGTGGAGGATCCTACATTGACTGGCGCGACGGCGGATTATGAGTTCTCCCAGTTTATGGCGTTGGCTCCAGTTTTGGCTTTAGACTTCAGAGCCGGAGTGGATCGGTAATAGATCCAGTGAGGCGTCTTCTTAAGGTGGTTTGGTGTTGGCTTCAGACATCTTAGAGGGGGGAGGACCTTGTTCTTGGTTTTCTATGATTTTTCAGATTGAAGGCTTATGTGGTTTGCTGGAGTTTTTGGTTTCCGGTTGCGCTGATTGGTTCTTATGACGTCATTGTCACCAAAGAAATCCTTCTCCTCGGTCCCTCTTTATCACGTGTTTCGGCCGATCCAAAATCAGGTGAGGGTTATTCAATAGTTTGAGCTTAATATCTTCATTCTTAGAGAGCCGTTTCTCGTTCATATCCACAAGGATCCCCTCAATAGAGTTGCTCCATCAATGTGCTTTTGGGTCTTCTAGTCCTGGGTGAAGAAGACCTGCACTCAATGTTCCTTGGTTTTTCCTTCTCTTTGTGCTATTGCATGTGGTGTCAGATGTGTCTCATGTGGCAAGTCTTATGTGGCTTTGACCTCAACATTATGGTCCCCACTTTTGTTTTGATGATGATGTCCAGAAAATTTGTTCATTTTTGGGACTCAGGATTTGAAGGTACGGTCGGACATGACCACTAGGATAGGCCCAATGGGGGATTTAGAGTAGGCAGTTCACCTATACAGACTTTATGGACTTCGATGACTTAGAAGGTATGACGATAGCCATCGGATTGGGTATGTGCTTTAACATAAGACACTTGATAACTGTACAGTCCTGCATTGGTGGAGAGCTTTATCACTTTCCAAATGTTGGGGAGGGGCTACTTCATGTTGCTAGTCTGGGTTTATTTTCTCATATTCAGGTCAAGTATGTTTTATGTTCCAGAAGAATATCTAGGTTCCCCTTATTCCCTTAAAAGGGGTTTTATTTAATGTAAAAAAATCTAAGGCTCTCAAGCCGTTGGAGGAGGTGATGTAATCTTAAGTAAATCTAATTTCTTCACGATTTCTTCTTATTTTTCACTATTCTACCATTGTTATTCCATATTAATGAAATTTTGGAGCTCTATAATTCCCTATAGTGTAATAAATGGTTATTTATGGAGTTTTTGGTTTTTTTTCTTCATGGTTTAGGTGCTTTAGAACTTTCCCTCCTTGAATTTTGAGGTTGTCATTAGAGGTGGTAATTTTGGAATTTATTTCAAGGTAGGTGTCTCTATATAAAGAGATTTTCTATGGATTTCCATTTATTATTGTTTCTACTTTTGTTTTTCTTTTAAAATTTCTTTTAAAATAGTTTATGATTGATTAATTATACAGGTTTGGTGAATTTCATGGTTTATGTCATCAATTTGACATATTAAAGTGGATTTTCAAAATGTAATTGAATAAATGTATGTTTTGTATTTGATAAAAACCACAAAGAGGATTTATTCTTTGAATGGGGGTTTTGAATGGTTTTTAAATATAAAATCACCATGATGGTGATTTTTTATTATTATGGGCACAAATATTTTATGAAATTATTTTTAAAATGTCTTATTTTATTGGGATTTACTATGGATTTAGATGTTTGGCATTGAGTAGCACATGGAAGACCTTGGGTGTGTGTAGGTTTATGAATTAGAAAAGGTGTATGTTGACCAAGGTATTGAGTGAGAATTTTGGAAGAAGACTAGATGATCATCTAAAATTTTTATAAGGGATAGAGTGAGCCTTTGGGTGGAAGACTGGTATAGATTCCAAAACATTGACCAGGGGACCAAGTGAGATCTTGGAATATGGGCTCAGGGAAGACTGAGAGAGCATTAGAACTAGTTTATCTTTCTTATTAATATAACAAACCATGTTTTAGACTACACCCCACATTATCATTATTTTTTTATCTCATGATATAAATTGATTATGCGCAATTGATTTATATGATTTCATGCATTATATCAGTGCCTTGTCTCATTGAGCTATCATATGTTATTCCCATTTCCAATTATTTAATTATATTATGTTTCTTATAATTATTCCCAGTTTTATGTTATGTTTGAGTGCATTGATCATGTTTTTTTATCTGGATTCACTAATTTTTTATTTGAGCGTCGTCGACTCGTGTTTTTTAACATGGTTTTTTTAAACAAAAGGAATTTCTAAAGAAAAAATGTTTTCAAGTGATATTATTTTGAAAATTGTAGGATCATGTTGAAAATAATGTTCAAACTAGATTTATTTTCTGCATGGATAAAGTCCTTACATAGATTCATATTGGTATCCTATAGGGCTTTGTACCCCACACCCTGTATATACCTTTGGTGTATGCAGAATTTTTTTTTCAGTACACAAGAAAAGGAAAGGGTACCGTGATTTTTGGTGTCTCTTCTTGATTACCAATTTTCAAGGCTTTTTTTGATAGAGTAGACCCTTTATCATGTATTTTAGCTTAATTGGAGTTGTTTTGGATTTTTTTAGTTTGGGTGTTTATATATTTCTTGTTTAGGTAATCATCCCTATTTGGAGTTTCAAGTTTTAGAATATGGATAACATGTTTATTTAATGTGTATGTATTGTTATATATGGTCATTTAATTATGTTTATTATATCTTTATTTAGTCATTTATTTTTTTTACATTGGTTATATATTCTTATCCACTGATCTTGGTTGCTTCTTTATTGTGTCCTTTCAATTCAGTGATGGTTCATGCCAATTATTTAAGGGTGGAATCATTCCCAAATAGGGATTCTGGTGATTAGGAATGTACTTTAGGCCTTTTTAAATTCTATCTTGTATGACTGGTTGGGTCTACATGGGATGGTTCTCTATAATATGGTGTTGAAAAACTGAAGATTTCTCTTCATGGAGGCAGCAGTCCGTACAATGCATGATCGATGTTATTTTGTTTTTATAAGTGGATGAAAAGGAATAAATATGTTTTCTTAAATTAATATAATAGAGTTTAAGTATAATAATGGTATATAGGTAATTAATTTAAAATGGATATTAATGTTTTTTTAAGATAAGTTTTAATAAGAAAAGTTTAAGGATTAAGTGATACTCATTTTGGTACCTTGAACCTTCTCTTGAAAGTATCCTTGGAAATGAAGGGATTATAATAACTTATAGTGACAAGAGGGTTTAGAAAATTAAATTTAATTCTAAGAGATTAAAATTTTTCATTAGTTATAGGATTTCTTGAAGGTAAATTTGATCATTTTAAGGGCTTAAGTGATCCGCTATTATAATTTAAGAAAAGGGAACTTTTTTGACTACCCAGTATTTTTTTATTATGGAATGAAACAATTCATGGATAAATGGTTCCAAAATCTATAAGTAATTGTTTCTTGGGGGATTTTGGGTCAATAAGGCCTTAACATTGTATTTCAATACATATTTTAAATATTTTAGAATTTATTTCCTCTTATATTTTTACATTTACCTTTTTTTACCAGGGTAACTAGTTTTTAACAAAGAAACTTATGTTTTAATAGACATATAAAATCATTAAACGTAACAAATATATGTTTTATGAATCTAAATTTAATATCAGCGTATTCTAATTAAATTTATAATTGAGAGAAAATTTACTTTTAAATTAACAGATTTTATTTATAGAAAAATCGTTTTGTAGAAAAAAAATATTTTCACTATTAAGTGTTCTTAATATTGTTTAGTATTGATTAAAATTTAAGAAGGGATAATTTATTTAAATATAGAACTAAAACTTATTTTAATGTCACTTTTTATAATTGATTAAATTTTTTATTAGATGAAAACAACATAATATTGATAAAACAATTCTTGGAATATTACAGTTTTACCATTATCATGGTCAATAAGTTTAATATTAGTAATCATGATTTTATGCCCAAATATTAAATTGAAATTATTTAATAATTTGATCGTTTTGATATAAAATATGAAATTCAATTTTCCAGATTAAATTTCTTCAATTGGTGAAAACTAATTTTTTAATATAGGTGAATAAATCTGTTTTTTGGAGTAAAATATTACTTATGTTTCTAAAATGATATACCTAGTTTTTATTAATACAACATGGTAATTTTCAATGATTTATTTTAATTATAAATATATATATTTTATAGAAATATATTTAAAAAACATTTAAATTTTTCTTGTATTATGATAATTTCATAAAAGTAATAGTTTTAGAAAAATAATTATTTTTTAATATTCACATAAAAATAAATTATTTTAAAAAATATCAAAAAAAATCATAATATAATATTTACATGATTAATAAAAAATAATTTTAATTTTGTGACTTAAAAATTCAAAAATATATAAATTTATCGTTTTAATAAAAATAAAATATATAATGTAAAAATTATTTTATCGAAAAAATACCTTTCTAAAACTCTAAGTATTATTAATCTTATTTTCTACGCATTTTTAATTGATTATTGTCATTTCATATATTATAATTTTTATTCTTTTCAAACTTATACTATAAAATATTTTTCAGTCAATTTAGTTCAGGGTTATGTATTAAAAAAACTATCAAACACATTACGTTTTAAAGGAAAACCTAATTTTTGATCTTTATGTGTTACAGTCCACCCCCCAAAGTAAATTTTATCCTCACAAATTTAATTATCAATTACAAATAAAATTATTAAAGTGTTTATAAATCACATATATAACCCAATAAATATTTTTGAATGAGTTTTCTACCTTAATATCATAGGCAAGACTTGGAAACAAATCTTTTAGCTTCATTGTGTTAATTGATTTCTTCGTTATTAATCTAAAACTTGTTACTCTATGCCCTCATTTTGAATACATGAACCATCTTATAGTTACTTTGAAAAATTTTCCTTGTTTATTCCTCTCACATTTTTTAAATGTAGAAAATCTGACATTCATTATTTCATCACCTTTATCACATGAAATTACATAATACTTCATTCTTCCCTAATTTAGTTTGTTTAGACAATTTACTATGTTCACATTTTCAGTCAGGATTCTAGATAGCTGGATTGGAATAATAAGTTTTTTTCTAACTTTGTATCCTATCCCATTAGGTTTCTTATTGGTATAATCTCTACATTGTCCATGTAATTCATTGTTAACTTGATTCATTTTTTCTTTATCCATTACTAAAACCAAAATATTTAATCATGAGTGATGAAAAAATAACACCATAAGAGAATTATTGTATGTTATTCTATGAAAAAACCAACATCAAACGGTTTTATGTTCTGAAATTATTACATTATCATTTAGTTTAACATAAATAACTCTTGGTTCAATCCGAGATTCTTTTGGTTGGGTTACCTAAAATTATTTAACCTAATTATATAACATAATAAATCCCTTTTAATAGATTTTAAATAGAATTTTATTTACTAAATAATGTCCCAAGGGAGTTTCTAGTCAGGTTTTTATTCATAGGCTCACTCATCATCTACCAAATTAATGATTGACTTACTTCTCAACTATCCTTTTTTTGGGTGATTACCCCTATATGAATATGTTCTATAGCCACATCCACTTTCTAGTATCTTGATATGGTTGTACTTACTAGGATACCCCCACAATATCTACATTATCAAAACTTTAGGATGTTATCATATACTTAAAATTATCCCTTGGACTTATCACTATGGTTCTGAATACATTTCACATATCCTAATACCTTAAATTTTCAATATTACCTCAAATAACCAAAATTGTTATCAACACCTTTTAAATTATGATCAAATTAACTTATCATTCCTTAAAGAAATTTATATCCTCATTTAATAACATCCTAATAAAAATATTAATCGAAACCATTCTCTAAAACCTACCATGGTTTCCTAGTTGTGCACTCCCATATTTTCTTCTAAAAAGTATTCTTTACATAATGGCATCAATTCCAACTATATATTCCCAGAAATAACTATCCCATAATTACATGACATAAATAAAATATTTCATTACATATATTCCCAATACCTTTTATTTTTATAGATTTATAAAATTATTAAAAAAAACTTAAACTAATAAATCCCATATATTTCTCAACTAACGGAAATTTTCTTCCAACTATATAAGAAACTACTTAATTCATAATAAGACTTCAATATCTCCCATAAATTTCCCCAAAAAATATATCAATTTTAACAAAACTTGTATCATAATTTTTCTTTATAAGTTGTGGAAATGTAAATATATAAAGCGTTGATCTCAAACACTTAGTATGGGTAAACATAATCAATAACAACCAAATATAATAGGTAATAATAATATAATCATAAATAATATGGAAACAATATATATTTAAAATAATATCATAATCAAACAAAACTATGAGAATAAAATATACATGGTTCACATATTAAAAGATAAACTCATGGATAAAAATAAATAGTTCCTCAGTGAAGAAATTCATAATATGGGACATTTAATAACATTTCCTAGGCCAAGACATCATGATCTTATATATCCCAATCTTATTGTCAAGGCCCTATGTTTTGGAAATATTTTTTTTTCTGACTAGGAATATAAGAAAATACCCAATATAGTTTTTTTGTCCGGAGGCCTATCGATGTGTCTATGAGACATTGTAGGCCCCATACATCATTGATTAAGATTGATGAATTCATATTATGAATTAATGAATAAAATTACATTACATAGTCAACTTTATTTAGGAATAAATAAACATCCATGTTGATATATAAACATAAAAAATGTCAATAATTTTCCCCATGCTAATAAAATGGATTACTTGATCATAGCCTATCATGAGAGAGAAGGTGGATGGTTAAAAAATACATAATCAACTTTCCTGAGTAATCAATAAACATCGGTATCGAAATAAAAATTATATAGATTTTAAATAGTTCATTAATTAATAAATTGAATAAATTTCTATGTAAGCACCCATCTAACTAACACAATATAGAGAAAGGGTTATACTGTTAACTCAATAATTTTCCCAATCAATTGATGTAAATAATCTTGGTGAACACATTTCAATCAAAGGAAAGAACTATAGAGTGTTCCATGATGAAATACATTCGAATAAAAATTATGCCTATAGTAGAGGTTGATTTGGAAAGAAAAAGTAAATGATGAATTTACACAATTATAATCTATAAAAATTAGTATGGGATGATTTATAAGGTAACGCATAAGCAATATATACACCAGAAAATGGACATAAGTGGTTAATATGAATTATATTTTATTTTGTTAATGGTAACATAAGAAACAAAAGATCACGAGAGTGATGCCATGAAATTTAAATATAATTTAATGAAATATATTCAATATAATTAAAGGCTATAGGAACTGAATTAACCATATAAAGAAAATATGGTGTGGAATATCAAACATCTCCCATGGAATTGAAAATTGAGAAAAATAACACATATGGATTAAGAAACATTTGAGTGAAACCCACTTGAAGGATTGAATTACAAATGGAATATTACATATGATGAATAATAATATAATAATTATAAAAATTATCTAATATTCATTAATTATACCATATAATATAAAACATGGTGTATAACATAAACATTCTTTAATGAATTGAAATTTTATACAAAAGTCCCCTTACAAGTAATATAATAATTTTGGTAAGAATCATTCGATAATGTGGTTATAAGGAATAATTTTAGAACCCCAAAGAATAACTATATAACACAAATAAAATTATTCGCTAGGTATAATAAATCATACATGGAATAATAGAGTTAAATAAGATTTTTTGTACCTTAATAGAAGAAAATTGAGTTAGCAAAATCCCATGCAACATTAGAAACTTTCGAGTCAAATCCCTATTAGGATATTATTTCAAAATAAAAAAATTGAACACCATGAATAGTTATATATTATAATATAAAATATTAAATGTGTATTAGATACACCATTCTAAATAAAACATGGGGTGCAATATGGAATATGTCTCAATGGGTGAAAATTTGAGACAAGAAACCCCTACAGGTTGAGTTTATTTTAAAACAAAATGCTATAATGGGAAATAGATTGAAAATAAAAATCAAATACCCTAAAATATCATTCATGATATAAAATAAAAAAGTAATAAATATATTCACCATAGAAAAGTAAATTGGAATGTAATAAGAATAATTTATCAAGAAATTGGAATTCAAAACAATAAAACAATTTTAAAATAACATGATCTTTGAGGTAATAATCATTTGATAATGAGGTTATAAGGGAAAATTTTAGAATCCAAAATAATAAATAGGAAATAAAATATAAATTATTCATTATGTAATATAAATAAAACATGGAATAATATAGTTAAATTAGAAATTTTCTAAATCAATTGAAGAAAATTGAATTAGCACAAACTCTAACCTTATTCTTGATTCATTATACACATGTGCCTAACATCAATAAGAATCAAATAAATCTTATTTCATGCCTTCTTAGAAACCTTATTCATCTATATTTAATTTTATAAAAAAATATATTTATTTATTTTATATTCTTTCTTATGTTTTCATTAAAATTTAATTGGTGTTGGCTTATTCCAGTAATAGAAGTGACAAAAGATGATATTTTAATATTAAGTTAAATAATTAATAAAAAATTTATAGAAACATAAACTAATCATTATTTTCTTATTAATTTATAATGATATTAAAATTTATGTTATAGCAATCATCCTTGATAAATTTTTATATAATAGTTCGAGTTTATGGTTAAACCAACCCCAGATATTGTTTTTATATTTTTGAATCATATTATATTTTTTTGGGATAAATATTAAAAAAATAATGGGAAATGAAAAAAATTGCTTCTTAGATGAGGTAGTCTTTATAATGCATGTTTAATGTTTCCATTCTCTCATGAATGATAAAAAATTAAGTTCAATTTTAATTTTTCTCTTAATATTAATAATTATATTATATATGTACATTTATTCTTAAATTCCATCTGTATGTTGGAGTTGGTTCCCTAAAACCAACTTATATGTACTTTTTGATAACATGTATTAATTGTTTTGAATATTAACAAACTTTTTATCACATAATAATTTTTCTTCAATGTAACATATTATGTGATAATCTCCCTAGAGTAGTTATCCCACTAAAAGGTCATAGCAGTCTCCCACTATGATGAGAACCCAGAAGTTGTACAACAATATTCTTTAATATACATTATATAGATTGATGATATCATTTTTGGGACACATATGATACATGCTATTAGGGGTGGAGACTCATAGGACTTTTAGGCACCATATCATTGTGTACACCCATGGTAATATCCATTAGGATATTATGAGAATGAGACCAGCCACTAGGAAATCGTTATTTTTTATGTGTCATTAGATATTCCTATCTATGGATGTGTGTATTGATACTTAGAATTTAAGATTATTATTAATGAATATTATGAGTCATGTAATTTTATGTATTGATGAAAACCATGATGACATATTTTCATAGTGAGGTAAGATATGTTTAGCGTGTCATGAGTAATATTGCATTAATGAATAATGTGAGAAAGGATTTATCTCTTCTCTTCTTTAATGGAAGTTAATATCTTAGGTTATTTGATTGAAATAATATAGCCTAATGAAACCAAGTTCAAGGTGTTCTATATTAAAGTTTTATTTCTATAAAATCAAATTAAGAGACACTGAACGCATAGGTTGATGGCACCGACATTCAACCTTTTTGAGTTAAGATATTGTGATAAATGGATTATATTACAAAGTAAGAGTTCATATGAGTTTACATATTGTTTCAACAATAAATTCTTTGTCTATGGTTTCCTTGGTGGGTTTATAAATGCCAACTTTTTACATTAGTAGGTTTTGCTTAATTCCACTAAGAAAGAATCTTAGAGGGTCACATGTTAAGTGTATCCATAATATTTGTTAAATAATATATCATTATTTATTATTTAAAAAGTTGAATAAATATTATTATCATACATGGATTAATAATTATTCATGTATGATTGATCATATATAAATATTTATTTTCTATTTAGTAAATATAATATATATTTATTTATTTGTGAATAATGCACTGAGATTTATTTAATAAATAAAAAGACAATATTAGTGGGCCAATAAATATTATGGAGGAACGAAATACTTGGATTTTAGGTCTGGTGAGAAAATAATAAATAATGAATATTATTTTATTAAATAATATTCATTTTTAATTATCAAGTTAAGATCATGTTAAGAAATAATATTATTATTACTAATATTTGAAAATGGGTTTTCTCTATGACTAAATAAATAATTAAGGTCACTTATAAAATTATGCTATTTTAACCCTAGAAATATATAAACCTGGTTATGTTATTTTATGAATGGACCAATAATTGTTGTGGGTTGTTCATAAAGGAATTAGAGAATTCTCTCAAGCCCTTAAGATCTCTGTTCTCTAAGATTGCTTCGAAGAATGGAGAGAAATCATCCTCCACCAGATCAAGGAGAATGCTTTGGAATAAATTCTAAAAATAGTCAATGGAAGATGACGCAGGCACAAGGATTTTTCATGATAGCACTTGTAAATTCCTTCAGAAATTATTGGAGATTCATGGAACACATGTGGATCATCGCTAGAGGGAATCTGCACTTGATTTTTACAATGCAACAATGGTGCATCGCAGATCTATTTCCAGATCCATCAACAAAGAAAGAATTTCATCGAGGTAATTATTATTTAATTAAATTATTTATAAATAATATTGTATTATCCTCTCTCTATCTTGAGTTATCGTGTGATTCATGTTGTATGTTATCTTTGAATCCATTCTGCTAAACATGGCGCTTATCGTCATGTAGATCTCAGATTGAACATTTAACATGGAGAAAAGAAAATTTTGGCACCACTCATCACACGCTTCCACTTCCCCAAGAACCTATAAGTGGTATAAAAGGGTTAAAATAATTATTTATAATTATTTAATGATAATTTTTAATTTACACATTTTAATTCACTTTTTAAATTAATTTTTAATTGTTCTTTTAATCCAAATCGTGAGATCTTTTACTTCCTCCTTTGTTTCTCATAAATATAATCGAGATGATTAATTTTATGATAAAAAATAAAATCATGGAACTCATCCATAGGTTCCAAGGATTTTGGATAGATAACACAGAAGAATACACCATGTAATTGTAATTACACATCATGTACTTATGATCAATATATCAGAAATTAATTTTGTAATTTATTCAAACCACATGCATTGATTACACATGATGTATTAAATACCATACATTGTGTGTTAACCTTTCCAGGGTGTCACACGGTCAACTAGAGTGCACACCGTGTATCCCACATATGTATTGTGTATTCCCTTTGAGTAACAGATGGGCCATGTATTACCATAGATGGCCAACCTCACATGTGATCATGTAATTCGGATATCACAGGGCTTGTAGCCTATTGGACATGTCATGCACTCCAATTTTCCACAGTATGAGCTACATGCAGAGTCCTTAGAAGTGTACCTAATATTGATGGTGGGACATGTACACATTGTATAGATTGATTGTACACATTTTTTACTTATACCAAATTACATAGATTTAAATTTTATTTATGATATTATGTAAACGTTGAGACATTTTCTTTCATGTGTTCATTAATTTTATAGGACATTCCATGTGATGGGTTTTAATATTTATATATATAAATGTTTAATTAATATCTTTGTAATGTTCATATCATCATAGCATGTATGTGTCATATTACAGTTGTTACTCTACATGAATTAAAGCATGACACGTTATAGAAAAATCATGTAATACATGTAATCATTAAGTTGATGTAGCAGGTCATGAAAGTACATGATAAATTTTTTATGATATATGTCACAAAGAATAAATAAATATATGCGTATAATGTATTTATGGTAGATTCAGACAGTTATTCACCGTATTTCCACCAAGGTACATTTACATACATAGATAATTTTAAATAAATTTATTTTTTGAAACTATAATGGATTATAATCCCAAGTAAATTTGGATGAGAATGAAGAAAAAATAGTTGATTAATAAAAGATGATAATTAATTGATTTGAGAATGATTTATCTTAAATAATAATGATAAATAAATGAATGCTAGTTTTATTAAATGTGTAATTTTTTACATGCATGTGGATGATCGTGAGCATATACTAGACCTTTTTATGAGATTTGTTTCCTTTTAATTCATTATTAATGTAAATTTTTGTCTTGTGTGCCTTCTCTCCTCTTATTATGTAGCTTCTACTAGCCCAAGTTTTATTTAATGTATACCCTTTTCTACTCACCTTAAATTCATTAAAATCATATGTAATGGATGGAGCTCTAATGCTAATGGAGGCAGCTCATGTTTGGAGTTCAGGCAAAACCAATCCAAGAGAGATATTTTGGTTGACATGTGGAATATTGTAACATGAACCTTAATTGGTTCATGGTTTTTTCCCATATTTAGATGGTTATTTTATCACTATCTAGATAAACTATCTATTAGTAAAATCTCATGATCATAACTCTTTATTATTTTATTTCTATCAGTTACATGGCTATTCAATTGTTGATTTCTTGTCGCGATCACATTCAATAATGAAATTAATGAGCATGTAAGATAGAACTAAAATAAATTGGATTATGCATAAATATTATCTAAGACGTGGTTAATCACTTAGGTAAACACACTTAATATTAACAAACATGTGGTAAATATAATAATTTAAAATTTATGAATTAATGGATAAAATTAATCAGTAAAATATTAAGTCTGTATAGTCTTCCACTACTTCGGTTAAAATAGATCCATAGTTCAATGTGCTTGACCAGATAAATTTGGGGTGCTTTCAATTTCTAGTGAATTATAAGTTGAATGGTTGATACAACTTAGTTTACATCAAGTGTTGACTTCCAAAGTATAACTTGGTCTAACTAAGAGGAAAAGGATGAGGAAATACAATTTAAGGATTTTAGGATTAGGTAGTACACTCAACAGATCAAGGAACTATTAGTTAATACATTTGGCATTTGGAATGCCTACCTAAAACCATTCAAGTTTCTTGACTAATCAAAATTGGGTAATGAAAAAGGGAATATGGATCCTTTCCACTATAATATCCAAACAATAGGATATTACAAAGACAATTTTGTGGTCTATTGGGGTTAAAAAATAGTGGGAGGCTAATAAATTTAATATTTATTTTTTTATAAATTGTATCAAATAAAGTACTAATATTCCACTCGTCTTATTTGTAGAAACAACATTCAAAATGACTTAAAACATATTTTTTCAATCCATACATGAGAAGGATAACCTTCTCACTAGCATAAATTTACAATAGTGCAAAAGGTTCTTATTTTTTATACTTCACCATGAAAGGAAATTGTATGTGATAGAATAACATTATATATTTGGGACTGGTAATGAGGCATGGGATGAAGAGTTAAAAAATCAATGAGAAATTTTTTAATGATTTTACATATGTTAAATGTTTCATGCTATAATCCATTTCCAATGATCTTTTGAAGGAACAAAGGTTATGGATGCCTATATCATGATGTATCACCTTCGGGATCTCTATTAAGAGAATGTGAGACAAGAGAGGTAAGAGATCTCTAATGAATTGTTTACAACTAATCTTGGTGATTCTCTGATATCAAGGAGTCATGTAGTCAATCTTATTAGCTATATTGAATGCCTATACATATTAGGGATTAAATTCCAAGATGAGATGCGTACAGATCTCATACATTCATCATTTCCCAAGAACATATCCATCTTTATTATTAATTACAATATGAGAAATAATAATAATTGAATTTAATGGTTCATTTGTTGTCAAGTTTAATCTTTCAATATCTAAACATTAGTATTAGATATTAAATTTGAGGATCACATATATATCCAAATATAGGAACCAAGTAGATCTTGAATGATTTCCAAACGATAGGTAGATATAAGAGCTTATAATGGGGAAAGGATGGCTTCTTTGGCCATTGGTGACTACAACCATTCATTTAAAATATGAATGATTTTGGTTTTAAATGATTGTTATTATGTAACTACTTTTACCAAAAACATAATTTATGTATCATTCCTAGATATAGATGCATTTACTTTCATGTTGGTAAATAAAAGTTGTTTCTTTTATTAGGAAAACATATGTTATGGTATGGATCATTTAAATAGAAGCCTTTAGGTATTAAATTACTAAAACCAAGTGCTTGAAATTGATAACGAATCACTTTTAAATGACTCATAAAACACCCATATATGAAATCACCATCACGGAAATGTAAATGAGAATAATTTTACAAAGCTCTATCAAGATGTTTATTTATAATATTTTAATCTAAAACCAATTGAATGATGTCGTTCTTGTTTAAAAAAAATGACAAAACCACCATTTGGTGGATATAGTGAAAGGGTCACATATCGTCTAGGATTAGTACACACTGATGTGTGTGGACCATTTCTAGTAGAAGCATGAGGTGGATATTCTTACTTAATAGCTTTTACTAATGACATGAGTAGATATGGATATATCTAATTGATGAGGTATATGTCGAATTCCTTTGAAAAATAAAGGATTTAAAGAATGAAATAGATAATCAACTTGGAATAATGATAAAGAATATAAGATCAGATCTAGGTGGTGAATATCTTAAATAAGTGTTTATTGGATTTGTACAGGACTTTGGGATTCTATCTCTACTCACACAACCTTACACACCATAGTGGAATGGTGTTAGTGAAAGGAGGAACCATACCTTGTTAGACATGGTAAGTTTGATGACGAGTCATGCTGATCATCAATTATCCTTTTTGTTATATTCATTAAAACTATGGAATACACATTAAACCAAGTACCAAATAAACAAGAAAATGGAATTCCCTATATGTTATGGAGTTGAAAGAAATCTATTTTGTCACATACACATGTATGGGGTTGTGAAGCATTTATTAAATCTTCCGTAGGAAAAAACTAGAACCCCGATTAACAATGTGTATCTTTATAGGTAATCCCAATGAAACAAATGGATACTACCTATATAAACCATTAGATCAAGCTCTCACACCATACTCTAATTTGGTGTGTTGCTCATAATAGGGTCCACACCGATGTGTGTTTTCATTCCTTTGGGATTTTCTTTGCTCTAGATTTCATCTATGCAACCAACATCGCGAGGATGATAATCATTTGTTCTTGTCTTGTGATACATCTACAGATCTTTGGAATTACATTTTTGACATTTTTGGTTGTAGATAGTCACTTCTTGCTATTATCACCTCTCAACATCAACACTGTGTTATTTGGGATTCTTCGAAGCAAATCAAGAATCTTTTTCTGGCTGCGGTGGCAGAGCTCCTGCATGTGATCTGGTATGATAAAGATAATTTTATTCATAATAATTTCCCATTCAATCTCATTGTAGGTAATAATCTTATTCTCATTACCATCAAGGATTTTGCATCACTTCAGAAAGATCATTGTGACAACTCAGTTGGTGATTTTGATATCTTCCGATGTCTTCGAATTGCAGGCTCTTATAGGAAACCTCGACATACCTTTGAGGTCTTCTAGCAAGCCCCGCTTCCAGGATGGATCAAAGTGAATGTCGATCATGCCTCTACAGGAAGCCCGGGTCTGGAAGGTTGTGGTGCCATCTTCAAAGACTTTCTCGGGAGATGCCTTGGCTACTTCTTTGGTGGATGTGGTACGGCCTCGGCTTTGGAAGTGGAAATGTTGGGAGTCATTCATGCGGTGGACTTTCCCAAGCAAAAGGGTTGGAACAAGCCGTGGATTGAATGTGATTCAACCACTGTTGTCCAAGCTATCTGGAAGGGGGTGGTAAACCTTGCATGGTCGCTTACCTCTCGATGGATGAAGTGTATTGATGTGCTCGTGTATCTCAACTACATTACCACACATGTGTTCCGTGAAGTGAACATGGATACTGATAGTCTTTCCAATAATGGGGTTAATCAGGTTATTACCTGGTTGGATGATTTTACAGATAATTCACTCCTTTTTTCAATAAAATTGTAATAAGATTCCGTCTTTTAGACTTTTGTAACTCCCTTTATTTTTTGAACAATAAATTGTGCCTTGGTCTTTGACTGAGGCACCACCTCTTAAAAAAACCCATCAGACAAGAAAGTGATTATCGCTATAAAATCCATCTTTCTTGAGAGGGAGAACACCCTCAAAAAGGATAGTGGGTAAAATATTTTCTTAAATGAAGTTGGTGATCAAAATACCCAGGGGATGGTACAGGAACAGATTTCATTGGTCCCCTTATAATAAGTAATTCATGAAACATAAGTATTGAGTACGATCATAATTGAGGTAAGAGAGCGAGGGATATATTTTTTCTATTCATCGAATAAGGTGAATCATTATTGTTAAACAATGATGAACCTATCTCCAACAAAGTGGTAGTATAGAGATAAGAGCTATGAATTCTAAAAAGGATTCCATGTATTAGGACCATGTTTGGGTTCTATTCAATGCACCAATTTATGTAAAGATCATAGGGTGAAAATGGGTATTGAAGAGAAAACTGGACATGGAAGGTAAATTAAATAACTATAAAGCAAGGATAGTGGCTAACAGGTTTAAATAGAATCAAGGAATTGACAATGATGAAAACTTTTCACCAGTTTCCATGTTTAAATCCAACATAATTATTCATTCCATAGCATCTTACCATGACAATAATATTTGGAAGATGGATATGAAACTGCATTCTTTAATGGGAAACTTCTTGAATATGTATATATTATTAGAGTTGGTATCCTAATAACCAACTATTTTTACTTTGATTACATGAATATTTGATATATTAAATATTAAATTAAACATCTTATTACATATTGTTTATTTTTTTGAATGAAATTAATGTAATAATGTCTTATATTATTTGTCGCATTGATAAGTTCATTGTGATTCCCCTCTATGATGAGAACCATGAAGTGTTGTGGCAATATTCTTAATATAGTTTTGTGGTTCGACAATGTACTATGATGGGACACATAGTATATAGACCGTCAGGTGTGAATAACTCGTTAGAAGATGATATTTCTTCTAATGAAGTTTGCACATGGTAATCTTCAATATGGGTGATTATGAGAATAGACCCATTAGTATGAATTCGTCATGTTTTGGTGTCATTAAATATTCCAATTCTTGAGCATGTGTAATGGTCCTTAGACATTAAGATTACCATTAATTCATGTCATGAATCATGTACATAGATTTTCTGATGAAAATCAGCACACCATAAGCTGGTGGGAAGTAGGGTGTATTGGGTACATCATGAATAACATGTTATTAATAGATAATTCATGGAAGGACTTGTCCCTTCCATCTTTGTGTAAGTTAAAATATTAGCCCATTGATTGAAATATAATTGTCTACCTAAATTCCATGGTTGTGGTTTAATGATGAGATTATTTCATATAGTCAAAGAACGATTTATAGATCATATAGGCTGATGACACCATAATGAAACCTTCTTGGTGAGACATTGTGAAAAAAGGATTGTATTACACCGTGAGAATTTTTATATGTTTTTTTTCATTGAAACTTTATTTTATTTCTCTTGGGTGCCTTGACTCATTTCTAGATAATAATGTTGGACATTAGGAAATCCCACTTAATACCAGTGAGAATAATCCTAGAGGGTCACACCTTAAGTGTTTCTATTGGTCTCGATTAAATTCTATTTGAATTTAACTCGAGGAATAAATATTATTCTAAATACTATGAAATAATTTTATTCATGTTATATTAATTTCATAAATTAAATAAATATTTATTCACAAGATTGTGAATAAAATATATTTATTTATTTTATGGATAAATATTTATTTACTAGTTTCTGAATAAAATATTTATTTAAGAGAACAAAATTTTCATCTGAGTGCTTGATAAATGTAATTGAAGTTCTAATAGAACAAGGTCGTGTCTAGTGATAAAATAATTATATATGAGTTGGTAAATATTATTTCTCAATTTTTCGCAATTTGGCACACCACAAAATAATAATAATAATATTATTATTATTATTATGTGGCATGGGATTTAATTAATGGTTATAATTATATTTACTGGGTGTTATGAAACTGAATTTTGTAATTGAAATCCTAGCTCTCTAAATAGATGACTATGTCTACTGTCTGATGTATTTGAAACATATTCCAAGTTTTTAAATAGAGAATTGTTGCGCATAATGAATTCTCTGTTAACTCGTCCTCCTCTATCCCTCTCAAGAATAAGAAGCCCAAGAGATAATTTCTTCAATACCGAAGAATGATAAATCAATAATGAATGATGTAAGACATTAGATTCAATGTGATAGAACCCAGACCAAGAGTGACATTTTTTAAAGATCATTGGAGCACATTTGGATCACCCCTAGAGGGATTATACCTCTGGATCCTCACAAGTTCAATAAATGAAATCTAGAAGGGCATTTTTAGACGATCAACAATCCTCAACGAATAAAGTTCCTAAGCCCATATATTTATTTCTCCAGATATTAAATAAATTAATTATAAATTTTAAGTAGAAGATCCTTTCTATTGGATTTCAAAAATGATTATCAAAATTAATTTAATATATCTCCCTCTACTGAAATGCTTCTGCTATGCCTGGAACCACAAATTGGTATCAAATGGGTCACGCTTAAATTTATAATTATTTATTTGATTTATCATCCATGTGAAATTGTGGTTAGATATTAATTTCATATTATTAACTCTTTAATTCGATTTTAATTAACATGTTATGAACATATTATTCATGTTTTTTCAGTGTTTCAATTTATTATAAATATAAGAACAAGTGAATAATGACCAGAGATTTTAACTAGAAGTGCCAAATCTATGGCGGGTAAAGCTGGGTCACATGGCGTATGGTCGGAGCACAAATTGTATGCCCAAGTGCATTTTATCTAGATGCGTTGAGAAATTAAAAACATGTGATTATTTTATTGAACATTATGTGTTGACCAGGCCAACTTGATACATGGGAAGTGGATATAGGTTTTTTAGTTGATATGTATACACTATGTAGTCTAACCGAGTTAACATGTCGAAGCCCTATGCGTGTGACTTGGATATGTGGAAACCAAGGTACATGGTGTGTAGATTTATGTACACGCCATATAGTCTCCCATTAATGGAAAATTTTAAAATTACATTATTTTTGGAAAATTTCATCATTAAATCCTTTTTTTATTGGTTTCACACTATTGGGTCTTTGATAACTTGATAATGGTTTCAAAGAATTTTAAATGATCAATTAATTTTCTATAATAATAATGTCTTCAATGGTTTTGCCATTTATTTTCCATGAATTCTAAATTGATGGGTATCTCCAATTAAGTTTGGATTATCACTGTGATGAAAGGGAATTAATTGATTTATTTGTTAATTAATACAAGCGTGTTGATATTAATAATAAAAACTGAAAAAAGAAATGAATTCCATCTTGTTACTTTTTGTAACGACCCAAAGTTTCATTAATAGAAATCCCTCTTGATCTAATTAATTGTCTCTTTATGTTTATGTCAACTTACTTGGTTTTATGTTAAGAATTTTGACCGTTTCTATTATAGCCGTTGAACAGTGATCACATGATTAGTATAAATATAGGACTTTAAAAAATTCAATTTACTCAGACAAAGGAAGTGATGGCCTAATCCAGTAGAATTGCCCAATACGAAGCCCATTTATCTGATCTCAGAAAAGAGGTGGCGTCTTTGGGCTTCACCCTTGATCAAACCCAAGCTGAGCTTCATCATGTCAAGCTTGAACGTGACTGTCTACGATAAAAGTGTATGTTGATTGAAATTACCACTCACGCGATGTTATCCGAGCCACCCCAAGGGTCTTTCACCATCGCAGACCTTACCCTTAGGTCTTCTGCGGTTGTTTTAAGGGGTTATGTAACAAATAAGTAGTACTATGTTAATGTACATTATTTTTTTATATAATAATGAATATAATTTCTAGTCATTTTTGATACATTGTAAATAGTTTTTAATGTACAAATATTGTTTTTAGTTATTATTTAATTAAGAATTATATTTTATTAAATTAAGGGATTTTTGAATTAAATAATATTTAAATAAAATATTATTATTATTAAATTATTTTTTATTAAATATAAATGATCTTATAATTTTATGAATGCAGTTATAATTTTTGTTAAGGTTAGAAAGCCATTTCTGTCAAAACCTGTGAATTTTCGATAAATGTCGGTTTTTATTTTAAAAGTCAAAATTAACATATTTAGAAAATTATTTAGATAAAATAAATGTTATTTCTGGAATTAGGATGTCGAAATTATCCAACGGTGAATTTTTCATAATTTTCTGTGACAGTCAAATTTTTGGGTAAAAATTAAATACCATTTAAATATATAATGTGTTTTATGACATCATAATGACCCAATAGTGATGTAATAAAATAATATAATCTTTATGTTCGGACAATATATTTTTTACCATTAAAATAATGTGATTTTGGGATTGTTTGACTTACTTTTCAAAGCATTAATGGACCCCTCAATACTTATTCAACACCTTGCCTTTTTAAATTAATTTCCATGGGAGTGTGACTCACCTCCACATAAGCAACCCTAATATTTTAAGAAGTTCATAATTTGGCCTTATAAAATATTTTTTGTCTCTTCACTTTTATGAAAACATTGGGAAAAACCATGGGATGGTTTGTGGTTTGGATTAATTTAATGTAAGGGGACCCAAACCTAAATAATAAAGAATTCCCTTACCTTTCTTATATAAACCCACCCAAGCTCCCACTTACTCCACACAAAAAACCCTTGGATTTCGTCCAACCTCTGCCCTACTCTCTCTATAATCCTCTCAAGGTGACCCAATCTCCCAAGAAGCCTCTCACAAGCCTCTCTCTAGCCTTTGGAAGCGCACTTCCAAGTAAGGGTTTTTTCATCCTTTCTCATTTTGTCCAATTTTCTATAAGGTTTTTGGCCTTTTAATTTCAATTATGAATGTTGGGGTATGGTTTCACACCTCACTCATACTTCCCTCTTTATGTTTGAATGATGGGAGACCCCCTTTCTCTCTCATCAACCGTTTTTATGAATTCTTATGTCACGTCGTTACGCTGCCGAAATCGCACCGATTTTCTAAGCCAATGCCATTGTGTAGTGAATACCATGCCCATTTATCCTTCAAGGGTATTAACCTTTATGCACATTTACTTATTGAATATAATGTTTCATGTATGAATTACACATTCCCTTATCGTGGAATAAATGATTATGTTTTATGAATCCATGTTTTATGATCCATGTGGCACACTTATGCATTAAATGAAATGTTTAAGAAGGGTGCGCCCTTATAGCGCTCCAATGCATTGAGTAAAGTATAGTATCATGATACTTCATGTGCAATAAGTGTTCACTCATGCTAATTTAAGTGCAATGAGGGTTTACTCGTGCTTTATGTTCAATGAGGATTTACTCATGCTCTATGTGCAACGAGCCTTGGCTCATGCTAATTCCATATTAAGTGTTGTTACCACATTTCTATGTTATGATTATCATGCTTTATCATGCCTTTATGCTCATGTTTCCTTTATGCTCTATTGATATGCCTATTGTCTAACATGTGTTGTACACCTCATGTTATTCCATGTGTACTCCCTTACTGGGCTTTATAGCTCACCCTTTTCTTATGCATGGACTCAGGTTATCCCATGCAATGCTAAGTACGAGGGAATGTAGTGGTCATGTAAAGGAAGTTTTCAATAAAGATGTTGTATTTCATGTTTTAAGTTTTTATTTAATTATCCTAATCCCCAAAGACACTAAACCTCTCACTCTTCTTTGTTGTATCAAGTGATGTTTTATGTAATAAATCATGTTTAAGTTTGTAATAAAAGCAGGGTTGTCATATTTGGTATCATAGGATAGGTTTAGTTATTTTTGGGATTAGGAAACCCTAGTAAAGCCTTAGATACAAGAATAAGTATAAAAAACATCCCTAAGTTTTGGTAAGTACTGAGTAAGTGGTTTATCAAAAAAATACATCCTTGTCTGGATACGAGCAGGCAGAGGCGGCTCTGGCACAGATGTATCCTAGGGGTAAAACCCGAAAACACCGCTTTGAGCTAGACTCGAATGGGAACTGGTGCACGAAAACGGGCCTTGCTGCACTCTTGGTTACGACACTCCTGGGGGATATGTTTTGATAAATTCAAAAGCTTAGTATGAGCCCTTATTAAGGGAATTAAAAAAATGCCCCTATGAATATATGTTAGAAAGTAGATCATGAAAATCCTAGATGGAAGCCTATAGACTCATGAGTTTAAGGAAATATAAGTTTATTTATAATTCATAAATTTTTGTCTTTGCATTACCCTTTATGTGTTACCCCTAACTTTCCTTTTATTCCAGCCAATGTCCGGTAATATGAGGACTCGGGCTAACAACCGTTGTGAAGATCAGTGTGATGACTATACTAATGAGATGCCAAATCAACTGGGAGCGGGAATCACGAACTTTGCCATGCTTCTCTCTCAACTAACTCAAGTTTTGAATATAAACACGAATCAAGAGGAACATTCAACCCCCCCCCCCTAAGAAATAACAAGTCACTATCGAGAGCTTCATGAGACAAAGGCCTCCTACTTTTAGTGGATCATCTGATCCCATGATCATTGAAAAATGGATCAACTCCATTGAAAATATTTTCTCCATCCTTCAATGTTCTAAACAATAGAAGGTTCTCTTAGCGGCTTATCGTATGGAAGGTGAAGCTGATCAATGGTGGACGTTGATCAAAAATACGAAGCCTGAGGAGGATATCGAGGAGTTGGAATGGAAGGATTTCCAGAAGATGTTTTTCGATAAATATTTTCCACACACCCTCTGGCTTAAGATGGAAAGAGACTTCCTTTCCCTCAAGCAAAAAGATGAAGAATCTGTTGGAGCGTATGAGGAAAACTTCACAAGACTTTCATGATACGCTTTCGGCTTTGTCGTTACCCCCGAATGCAAGGTTTACCGCTTATTTGGTGGGCTGAATCCTAGTTTGTGGAAAGCATTATCGATCCGTGACTTCGACAACTATGAGGAAATTGTCCGATGTGCCCTCAATGTTGAAATGGAGATCGGGGAATCACAGGGGTATCATGGGGACAATAAGCGTAAGGTGGACTTCAATGCTGGTGGTTAGATGGATAAATCCAACAATGATAAGAAGATCCAGCACCCTACTTGCCAAAAGTGCGGAAAGAAGCATCCTGGAAATTGCCTTAAGGGGACGAGGAAATGCTTCAGGTGTAGAAGAGAAGGGCACCTTGCTGTTAACTATCAGCAAGAAAGACCCACGACTGCAACAGAGGAGAGGAACACTCTATTCAAACCTCAACGCGTTGTTCAATGCTAAAAATGCAAAGAACCGGGTCATTTTGAAAATTAGTGCCCTAATCCAAGGGTTTTCGGAGACAACCAACAACCTCCAAGGCAGCAAGAAAGAGCTTTTTCCATCACTTCTGCCGAAGTGAACCCCGAAAACAAAGTGGTGACAGTTATGCTAGTTATTCATTCAAGAATAGTGAACATACTTTTTGATTCAGGTTCTACGCATTCTTTTATATCTCTAAAGTTTAGTAGAACAATCCCAGCACCACCACAAATCGTGGAAGTAAAGATGTCAGTGAGTATGGAAAATGGGGAAATCATTGCATCACATGAATATAAGTCCTCCGCTGTTATAGTATGTGGATTGAATTTCTTGGAGAACCACGTCATACTCCCTCTGGTGGAATTTGATGCAATTCTTGGCATGGATTGGCTTTCTTTATATAGAGCCAACATAAATTGTCGGGAGAGGGAAATCACACTCTATATAGAGAATCGACCCCCGATTCTTTACAAGTGTCAGGAGGAAGATGAATCTCTTTTAGATCCATCATCTCAAGCATGGATATTACAACCTTATGAGCACGCATATCTGGCTCAGATGATTGAGTCCAAGGAAGAAACCATCCTTGAAAGAATGCTTATTGTGAGGGAATTCGCTGAAGTATTTCCCAAGGAACTGACTGGTCTTCCTCCAAGAAGAGATGTTGAGTTATCAATTGAACTTATACCTGGGCCGCTACAAATATCCAAGACTCCAAATAGAATGGTTGTTGTAGAGCTTGAAGAGTTGAAGAAACAACTATAAGAGAATCTGGATAAAGGGTTTATACGCCCAAGTGCTTCACCATGGGGTGCACCAGTCCTCTTCGTGAAGAAGAAGGATGGGTCAATGCAGCTTTGCATCGATTATTGTGAACTTAACAAAATCATGATAAAGAACAAGTATCCTCTCCCAAGAATCGTTGTTTGATCAGCTGTGTGTAGAACAATACTTCTACAAGGTGGATTTGCGGTCGGGATATTATCAAGTAAGGGTGAAGAAGGAATATGTCCCCAAGACTGCTTTTCGTACAAGGTACGGGCACTATGAATTCATAGTAATGCCTTTCGGACTCACCAATGCTCTAGAAATATTCATGGACTTGATGAATAGAGTCTTTAGATATTACCTTGACAAATTTGTGGTAGTCTTTATAGATGATATTCTAATATACTCCAAAACCAAGGAGGATCATGAGGAGAATTTAAAAATTGTACTAGAGACTTTGCGCAAGGAGAAGCTCTATGAAAAGTACAACAAGTGTGAGTTCTGGTTGAAGGAGGTCTAATTCTTGGGCCATATCATCACAAGCAATGGGATATCTGTGGACCCCTCCAAAACAGATGCAATTGAGGGATGGCTGAGGCCAACATCGGTAACGGATATCCGTAGCTTCTTCGGGTTAGCTAGATATTATCGATGATTTGTGAGAAATTTCTCACGATTTTCCAACCCCCTTACCAATCTAACTCGAAAGGGAGTAAAGTTTTCTTGGAGTGATGAATGCGACGAAAGTTTCAAGGAGTTGAAAACGAGGCTTATCACTGCGCTCGTGCTCACTTTACCCACAAGTGGGGATCTTTTTTTTTCAGTGATGCTTCAAAGAAGGGATTAGATTTTGTGCTGATGCAGAATGATAAAGTTATATCATATGCCTCAAGGCAGTTGAAAATCCATGAGTGAAACTATCCAACGCATGATCTGGAGTTGGCGGCAGTGATCTTTTCCTGGAAAATCAGGCGGCATTATCTCTATGGAGAGAAATGTGAGATATATACTGACCACAAGAGTCTTAAATATATATTCACACAGAAAGAGCTTAATATGCGCCAGATAAGATGGATAGAGCTTATCAAGGATTATGACTGTTCAATACATTACCACCCTAGGAAAGCGAACAAGGTGGCAGATGCCCTAAGTAGAAAGGACCCAGTAATTCTATCAATGATGATAATTGAGAAGGATCCAATATTCTTAGACTTGATGAAGATGGATGTGGGAATCATAAAGAAGGGAACATCATCAATCCTTTCACAAATGATTTCTCAACCATCTCTTTTGGAAAGGTTAAAGGATGCTCAAAAGGATGATGTGGGAATTCAAGAAAAAGTGGAAGCTATCAAAAAGGGTAAATCCTCGGAGTTTAATGTTAATGAAGAAGGAATTGTGCGGTTTGGGAAAAGACTATGTGTTTTATCAAGTCCAGAGCTGAAGAAGGATCTTTTGGATGACGCACATAGTTTGAATTTCTCTATTCACCTAGGGATCACAAAGATGTATCGAGATCTCCAAGAAAACTTTTGGTGGGATAATATGAAGAAGGAGATTGCTGAATATAGATCAAAGTGCCTAGTGTGTCAGCAAGTGAAGGAAGATAGGCAGAAGTCTAAGGGGATGATGCAACCATTGCCCATACTAGAATTGAAATGGGATAACATCACCATGGACTTTGTCACCAGACTTCCAAAGACATCCAAAGGCAACAATGCAATCCGGGTTGTTGTGGATCGTCTTACAAAGATTGCACACTTCATTTCTATTCGGGAGGATTTCTCTTTGGATCAACTAACACAGATATATATCAGGGAAGTGGTAAGGTTGCATGGAGTACCACTATCTATTGTGTCTGACCGAGATCCAAGATTCACCTCTATGTTTTGGAAGAGTCTTCAACATGCTCTGAATAATGAACTGAACTTCAGTACGGCCTATCATCCTCAAACGGATGGCCAATCTGAGCGGACTATCCAAACACTTGAAGATACGTTGAGAGTATGATCAATAGACTTTAAAGGAGGATGGGATTAACATATTCCTTTAGGAGAGTTCTCTTATAACAACTGTTTCCACTCGAGCATCCAAATGGCACCATACGAAGCCCTGTATGGGAAAAGGTTCAGAACGCTGGCATGTTGGGATGAGGTCGGTTAACGTAAGGTTCTTGGACCAAAAATGGTCGAGGAAATGGTGGAGAAGGTAAAAACCATTCAGCAGCATATCAAGGAAGCTCAGAGTCAACAGAAGAGTTATACAGATAATCTTCAATGAGACCTTGAGTTTAAAGTTGGATACATGGTGTTTCTACGCATATCTCCGTGGAAAAAGGTCATGAGGTTTGGAAGTAAAGGGAAGTTAAGTCCAAGGTAAATCAGCCCCTTCGAGATTCTTGATCATGTCAGGGATGTGGCCTATCGACTAGCACTTCCACCTGCCATGGCCAAAGTTCATGATGTCTTTCATGTATCCATCTTAAGGAAGTACATACCGGACCCTTCGAGATTCTTGATCATGTCAGGGATGTGGCATATCGACTAGCACTTCCACCTGCCATGGCCAAAGTTCATGATGTCTTTCATGTATCCATCTTAAGGAAGTACATACTGGACCCTTCACATGTACTCTCTTCTGAGGTGGTACAATTGGAAGATGATCTTTTTTATGAGGATCAACGAGTGAAGATCTTAGATCGTAGAGAAAAAGTTCTATGAAATAAGACAATTCCCCTCGTCAAGGTGTTGTGGAGAAACCACAAGTTTGAAGAAGAAACATGGGAATCGGAGGATATGATGAAGCTGAGTTGCCCACATTTGTTTTAGTGTGGGAAAAGGAAAATTTCGAGGGTGAAATTTCTTAATGGGGGAATATTATAACGACCCAAAGTTTCATGAATAGAAATCCCTCTTAATCTAATTAATTGTCTCTTTATGTTTATGTCAACTTATTTGGTTTTATGTTAAGAATTTTGATCGTTGCTAATATAGTCGTTGAACAGTGATCACATGATTAGTATAAATATAGGACTTTAACAAATCCAATTTACTCAGACAAAGGAAGCGAGGGCCTCATCCAGTAGAATTGCCCCATACAAAGCCCATTTGTTGTATCTCTGAAAAGAGGTGTCGTCTTTTATCTTCGCCCTTGACCAGGCCCAATCTGAGCTCCGTCATGTCAAGCTCGAACGTGACCATCTATGGGAAAAGTGGATGTTGATTGAAATTACCACTCAAGCGATGTTATCTGAGCCACCCCAAGAGTCTGTCACCATCGTACACCTTACCCTTAGGTCTTATGTGGCTGTTTTAAGGGGTTATGTAAAAAATAAGTAGTACTATGTTCATGTACATTATTTTTTGTATATAATAATGAATATAATTTCTAGTCATTTTTGATACATTGTAAATAGTTTTTAAAGTACAAATAGTGTTTTTAGTTATTATTTAATTAAGAATTATATTTTATTAAATTAAGGGATTTTTTAATTAAATAATATTTTAATAAAATATTATTATAATTAAATTAATTTTTATTAAATATAAACGATCTTATAATTTTATGAATGCAATTATAATTTTTGTTAAGGTTTGAAATCCATTTCTGTCAAACCCTGTGAATTTTCGATAAATGTCGGTTTTTATTTTAAAAGTGAAAATTAACATCTTTAGAAAATTATTTAGATAAAATAAATGTTATTTATAGAATCAGGACGTCGAAATTATCCAACGGTGAATTTTTCATAATTTTCTGAGACAGTCAAATTTTTGGGTAAAAATTAAATACTGTTTAAATATATAATGTGTTTTATGACATCATAATGACCAAATAGTGATGTAATAAAATAATATAATATTTATGTTCGGGTAATATATGTTTTACCATTAAAATAATGTGATTTTGGGTTTGTTTGACTTACTTTTCAAAGCATTAATGGACCCCTCAATACTTATTCAACACCTTGCCTTTTTAAATTAATTTCCATGGGAGTGTGACTCACCTCCACATAAGCAAACCTAATATTTTAAGAAGTTAGGAATTTGGCCTTATAAAATATTTTTTTCCTCTTCCCTTTCCCAAAAACCATGGGCAAATACCATGTGATGCTTTGTGGTTTGGATTAATTTAATGTAAGGGGACCCAAACCTAAATAATAAATAATTCTCTTACCTTTCCTATATAATCCCACCCAAGCTCCCACTTCCTCCTCACTCAAAACCCTTTGAGTTCGTCCAGACTTTGCCCTACTCTCTATAGAATCCTCCCAAGGTGCCCCAATCTCCCAAGAAGCCTCTCACAAGCCTCTCTCTAGCCTTTGGAAGCACACTTCCAAGTAAGGGTTTTTTCTTCCTTTCTCTTTTTTATCCAATTTTCTTTAAGTTTTTTTGCCTTATAATTTCAATTATTAATGTTGGGGTATGGTTTCACACCTCACTCATACTTCCCTCTTTATGTTTGAATGATGGGAGACCCCCTTTCTCTCTCATCAACTGTTTTTATGAATTCTTATGTCACGTCGTTACGCTGCCGAAATTGCACTGATTTTCTAAGTCAATGCCATTGTGTAGTGAATACCATGCCCATTTCTCCTTCAAGGGTATTCACCTTTATGAACATTTACTTATTGAATATAATGTTTCATGTATGAATTACACATTCCCTTATCGTGGAATAAATGATTATGTTTTATGAATCCATGTTTTATGATCCATGTGGAACACTTATGCATGAAATGAAATGTTTAAGAAGGGTGCGCCCTTATAGCGCTCCAATGCATTGGGTAAAGTATAGTATCATGACACATCATGTGAAATGAGTGTTGAATCATGATAATTAAATTGAAACGATGGTTTACTCATGATTTATGTGAAATGTGTATTTACTCATGCTCTATGTGCAATGAGCCTTGGCTCATGCTAATTCCATGTTAAGTTATGTTGCCACATTTCCATGTTATGATTATCATGCTTTATCATGCCTTTATGCTCATGTTTCTATTATACTCTATTGATATGCCTATTGTCTAACATGTTTTTTACTCCTCATGTTATTCCATGTGTACTCCCTTACTGGGCTTTATAGCTCACCCTTTTCTTATGCATGTCCTCAGATTATCCCATGCAATGCTAAGTACGAGGGAATATAGTGGTCATGTAAAGGAAGTTTTCAATAAAGATGTTTTATTTCATGTTTTAAGTTTTTATGTAATGATACTAAACCCCAAAGACACTAAACCTCTCAATCTTCTTTGTTGTATCAACTTATGTTTTATGTAATAAATCATTTTTAAGTTTGTAATAAAAATAGGGTTGTCATACTTGTTTTGTATTCATTTCATTTACAACTGATCATGAGCTTGACCAGGACCAATGTATTTCTTGGAATTTAATAAATTGAATTTATGTCATGTTTTTTCATTTATTTAATATTAAGTTAAAAGATAGCTTATGAGTCATCCTTCCATCCATTAATATGCAGGACTTTCAGGTCCAAGAATAATTATATAATTCCCTTTAACCAATCCTTTAGTTCCCCTAACCTACATGTGAGTAGTAAATTGTAAGAACCCGGTTTTTTTTGCTGTGAAAGACTTTGGAATATTCTTGATGATATTCCAGGGCAGCGCCTTCGGACGGCGTGCGATTCCGAGCCCCGAAGTGGCCGGAATTAAATTTTCAGTGCGTTCACACTGGAAATGCTAAATAAATGAGATAAATCCTAAACGGAGTTCTGGATCAGGGATCCGAGTGTATGGATGGGTCCGGAATGGGGTGCTTACCCTAGGAACGACATAAAACTTTTTGGCGCGGGATGTTTGGACCCCTCGCCTGCTCCCGGAACATTAAACGGATACATTAATTAATTAATTTATTCATTTAATGGAAAAATGCAGGTATCTCTTAAACGGTGGCTCGGATTGGAAAACCGAGGGCACCGTTGAGTTCGGAGTGTGCTGTTTACCCTAGGAGGGGTATAAGTTTCGCGGGCGCGTGCTGCCTATGAAAAATGGCCCCAGGGGCGTTTTCGTAATTTGGAGGCCTCAGGCGCTAAGTTTAATAACTTTTGAACGGGGTCTTAGAATAAAATTCAGAGACCCCCATTGCACTCAGAGGGTGGTTCTTAGCCTAGGGGAGGCTAAATCCCGACCCTGTCGGGAGTTCGGGTTCGGGGCTGTCGGGCGGGCGTTTAAGTGATTTGTACTTAAACACCCCCCTTCTTCTTCTTCTTCTTCTTACTCAAACCCTCCTCCCCCTCCTTCACCTCCAGCGAGGCGAGCTCCAGCGAGGCGACTCCGGCAAGGTGCGGTGGCGCGCGACGGATCGCGCGGGAAGCGCCGGGCGAAGCCCAATGAGGTAGGCGGATTTGAGTTTTCCTCCCCTTCCCCGTTTTAATCCTCAGTTATGCTCAATCGCACCATTGGATCCTCGAAAAAACCCCATGGTTACGTATATCCCATCCCGAGCTTTCCGGAAAGCTATCTGGATCGAAATTTCGACAACCGGATCGTTCCCGGTGGTCCTTGGAAATTTTCCGGCCACGACCGGTTTCCGGCGAGGGTCGAAGGAGGAAGATGGCGGCGGCGCAGGGCGGCGCGGGGCGGAGCAGGGTGGTCAGCCAGGGCTTTGAGGCGGCGGCGGCCTTCGGCGGCGGCTGTCGGAAGCCGGCCGCAGGCGCCAGCGAGCGGAGGAGAGGGGTCCCCGAAGCGCGCGACCCCCGTGCACCGACCGCGACCCGCAAAACGCGGGTCGCTGTGGGGCATGAACCGGCTGCGAGGCGGCCGGTTGTTAGGAGCAAGCCACGGCCAGCTGGCCGCGGCGGGTTGAACCGGACCCACGGCTGAGCCGCGGGCCGGCCCAAGCAGGGCGGACCGGCCGGACCGGGCCGGTCCGGCCCAAGGGGCTTTGCCCCTCAGTCTTCGGACGCCCGTATTTCGGGCTACGAGTGTCCGTTTTGCGCACCGTTAGAGGAAGCGCGGACCTTGAGTTGAGGGGAATGTTTTGAGATGGTTTCAAGAATTTTTAATTCCCAAAACGAGGGGTCGCGGAGGCGCGACGTGTCTTTAAGTGGACGAGCGTTTTTCCCGAGATTCTTGTATTGGACGGCGCGGACGCGTCCGACGTCCGATTTAAACGTCGTCAGTGGAATTGGAACCCTATCATCTAGGCGGAGGTTTCCAGGGTGGTTTCAGGCGTTGAGACCAAAGTTGATGTGTGGGCCCCACGGCCCGTCTTTTGAGCTGCGTGCAGCTTTTAGCGACTTTTTCCTCCGACGTCCGTTCGGGGCGTGCGAGCAGTCGATGTTGGGTGTTTTTTCGAGGGCATCACGTTGACGCAGTCTGCCCGCTGAAATTCCGCACGATGGTGCGGGGCCCATGAGGGTCGTTTGGGCGTCGACGGTGATTTTCCAGCTTTATCACTGGGCGACCGTTTTGGACAAGTGAGTAGTGATTTTGACGTGTTTTCCCGAGGGGATCGCAATGGTGCGATGCGCCCGACTGTTTTCGGGGCAGAGGCTTGGGATCACGGGACGTCGTTCGAGCGTGAGGCGGTGTTGGTGACTTTTCCATCAGATATCCGTTGGAGGTGATTAAGTAGTCGATCTCGCGTGTTTTTCCACGAGGATTACAACGGTGCGATCCGTTTGGCTGTGCGGAGTCTCTTGCGCGATCTTGTTAAATGTGGAATCATGAGAGGTGCTCCGGTGGTGGTTCGTCCTACCATGGTTGTAGCGGACCCTTGGCGTGTGATCGCGCACTCTTGGGAGAGTGATACAAATGGTTCATGAGATGTGGTTGGACATGCTTGGGCCTTTGAGGAGGAGTTGTTAAGTCACGCATTCGCGTTGACATTGGGTGTCGTGTGCAAGATAGCCTTTGGGCTGGAATGAGGTATACTCCGGGAGTATACGAGAGCGCTTGGAGGTATGTGTGGTTGTTTGTACCTGAGGATGTTTGTGCGCTCAGTTGGGGTTAACTTGGGGCCACACGTCGTGTGGCCCCACGTGCGTGTCGTGATCTGCTTTACGTACTTTGACCTCTCCCGACGTAGAGGGTCCCTCTGCGCTCGTTTGTTTGACCAGCAGGGTGGAGTTTTCCCCTGGCTTTGTGCTCGTCTGTTTGACCAGCAGGGCAGAGTTTCCCCTGGCCTGGTGCTCTTTTGTCTGACCAGAAGGGTTGAGCGGTCTCCCCCTGGTCTTGTGCTCGATGGTTTGGCCGGCAGAGATGGTTTGGTTCCTCTGCTTCTTCAGATGTGAGGGGTTTCAGTACTATGCCCTTTCACCGGACTGCGACACCGTTTGCGACTATGGGTGTCCGTGCAGCGTGGGTGTTTTCCCCACTTTCTGGGATGAGATGTCTCGGTCCGCTTTGACAGTGACTCATCGGATTGGAATGGGATCACCTTGTGAGGCCTGGGGAGTTTCTCCCGTTACTATGTGTTCCCTGGTAGATCTTGTGGTTTCGGTGTGACCAACACTTTAGGCGGGCACTGATCCTCTACCCAGGAGGTTGTTCTAGCAGGGATGAGGTTGTTCCAGTAGGTATGAGGTTGTTCCAGCAGGGCTGAGGTTGTTCCAGTAGGGATGAGGTTGTTTCCAGCAGGGCTGAGGTTGTTCCTGTAGGGCTAAGGTTGTTCCAGTAGGGATGAGGTTGTTCCAGCAGAGCTGAGGTTGCTTCGAGCAGGGCTCGCCAGTGGGTTACCATCCAGCAGGGATGGCCATTACAGCGGTGTTCACCGAGCAGGACCATTCAGCAGGGATGGCTAGAGTAGTTCCGGGCTTACCTCCAGCGGGGCTGGGCAGTGGTCCCCGATGCCGGGCTTACCTCCAGTTGGGCTGGGCAGTGGTCCCCGATGCCGGGCTTACCTCCAGCTGGACTGGGCAGTGGTCCCCGATGTCGGGCTTACCTCCAGCTGGGCTGGGCAGTGGTCCCCGATGCCGGGTTACCTCCAGCTGGGCTGGGCAGTGGTCCCGTCGCCGACTTTAGCCGGGTCGCCCTCCAGTGGATTACCCTGTTACGGGACTGGGCAGTGAGGCACCCATCGACTTTCCGGGTCTCCCTATAGTGGGAACTCTTTGACTTCCAGGGATCCTCCAGCGGGGCTGGGCAGGGGGTCGCCCGTCGACTTTGAGCAGACCTCTCGACTGCGGGGCAGTGACAAGTTGTGGTTGACATTCCCCCAGAACTCTCAAGTATGAGGAGCACTTTCCCCCACTGAGACGCGTCCTTGTGACGCGACCTAAAACCGTGCGGGCGAGTCAGTGCCGCCCAAAATGGATAGTGTCGAGGTGTGGTGATTGAGCCCCTTGGCTTGCGGTTCAGGGCAGATGTGCGGGATGTTGGGCATCGATGGTGTTACTTCTGGGACTGTTGCCTACTCTTTTTGGGGCTGAGCTACGGGACGGAGATCCCCTTACGAGTTTGTTCGGGCTTCTTGACAGAGCATACATATGTATATACCTTGTTTCCGAAACCCACTTCTTGGGTTTGGTTACTCTCCTTCCAGGAGAGGCGAAGACGTGCGAGGTATGCCACGTGCTTTCCGTGTCTAGCTTCTCATAGTTGGACAAGTCTACTCTCTTACTATAGGCAGTGAAATCTCGATGAGAATTGCATCTTCTCACCGTTCCTAGATCCTTATGTTAGGACGAGTCTTCTATGTATCTCTTGTTGGGTTAAGCTAGACTCTTTACTTCACTTTCAGTTGTACTCTTCTACTTTTCCTGTTCGCTCTACTGCTCACCCTTCAGTACCTCTTTTGTTGCTCCCTCGATCCTTCGGGGTATCCTACTGAGTATTTTTATACTCACCCCTGCTTGGGTTTTTCCCACACTTGGTGTGCCCTTGCAGACGACGGACAGGTTGTTCGTGACTTCGGTGGAGCGTAGGAGCTTGGGAGCTTGGACCGCGTGCGGCGGTTGTGGCCGGGTTTCAGGTGGGAGATCCGCCAGCTGTTTCTTTTTGTTTACCTGTTGCCGGGTTGTGGCACCTTTTCTGGTTGGGCACGTGTTTTGCCCCTTTTTCCCTTTTCGGTTTACTTTCATCTTGTACCTTGTACTGTTAGAGGTCGATGCACTCTTGTGGTTATTTATCGCACTTTCCCTTTTATTTACATGTCTTTTCTTTTAATCTTCATTTTTCATTGAGTGTGTTGTGTGTGGGTGTGTTCAGGTGCTTAGGCAAAGGCCTCCCCGAGTTGTTGTGCCTTCGGCGCTGGTCGCCAGCCCCTGGCCTATGGAGGCGGGCCTAGGGTAGTTGCGGCTCGAGCCCGGGTAGGGTCGGGTCGTTACAAAGTGGTATCAAAGGTGGTTCGTTCCTTGGGGCGTTGTGCGAATGTTCTTAAAAGAGGAATTGGTTTGGATATAGGGAAACAGTGTTAATGTGTCTCGAGAGCGACTCTCAGGCCAGGGAGTCCAGTGATGGTGCGGTGGCCGACGTATCCATTCACCAGGACCTTGATAACCCGCTTGTCGACTCGGCATGCTGAGACACTTGTTGTAGGGAAAATTTGTTTCTGCATCACATAGGATTGAGTCTTTGACTGTCCTTCTTGAGTCAGCTCCCCATCATCGTTGTTGTATTGGTATATACATATATTCTCATCTGACCGCGTCACTCCTTGATAATGATCAGGATGTCTCTGCGAAGACATCCAGCTAGGACACCAGCTCTGGTTCGTGACGACGACCTTGTGAGCTACGAGGCCACAGTCCAGGACCCATCGTGCGAGCCCCTTTCTCCGGGTGGCCGGTAGCAGTACCCCCACCTGTTGAGCAGCAGACAGTTTCAACAGAGCAGGCTGAGCTGGAGCGCAGGTTGAGCGTGATCCACGAGTTCCAGCGGTAGAGACCGCTAGGTTTTAGTGGTGAGCCAGACCCTCAGGCAGCAGAGGTTTGGCTCGAGGCAGTGGTTCACCTTTTCAGGCTTGTGCAGACGCCGGTAGATCAGAGAGTGGCTTTGGCAGCCACCCTTTTTCGTGGAGAAGCTTGGCGTTGGTGGAGTCTGGTGACTCAGTTTCTTGACGAGTCGTCACTTTAGTGGGATGACTTTCAGTTGTTGTTTCATGAGGAGTTTTTCCCCTCCTGCTTGCGCTCCGTTCGTATTCAGGAGCTCCTGCAGTTTCAGCAGGGAGGGATGACGGTGGCTGAGTACGCGGCTAGCTTTGTAGATCGTGCACGCTTTTACCCGGACTTGGTCCCTGACGACAACCTCCGAGCGCGGAAGTTTGAGCAGGGTCTCCGCCGAGAAATTCGTATGGTCATAGTACCCTTGGGAATTTCCACATATGCCGGGGTGCTAGAGCAGGCACTTGTGATGGAGGGCTTCCTGTCACGTTCTGGAGTTGGTGGTGGCAGCAGACACGTCGGAGCCGAGACGTCTTCCGCAGCTAGTGGGCGTCGGCAAGTAGGACCTCGACACATGTGGCTTACTGACAACCAAACTCAGGGGCGTGGTCGTATACCACTGTGGCGAAAAGGCGCAGGGCCTCACCTGAGGATTCCCTTCTGTGAGTGGATCCCGGGCCGTGGTCATACACCACAGTGGTGCCGGAGGGCACCAGTGCAGCCCAGAGAGAGTTGGTGCTATTCTTGTGATGGGCGAGGTCACTTGGCATGAGACTGCCCGACCCGAGTTGCTGGGAGCTTCGGGCAGGCAGCAGGTGCACCACCACGACAGAGGCAACGCCGTGATCGGAGTAGTACCCAGAGAGGTGGTACTAGCAGAGGAGCGGGAGGAGCTGGTAGTGGGGGACGACGTTACGAGGTCTTCCCATCACCACTAGGGGGTCCACGTCAGGCTCCGGGAGCTGACAGTTGGGACCGCGGACAGCCGCGGGCTTTGGATGTCTACGATCCTACAGAGCATGAGGAGATAAGAGGTATGCTCTATAGCTCTTCTACCTTTTTGCAGTAGAATTGTTAGACTCTGTGTGTGATCTGTTTTCCTCCCTGCTCCTTGTTTGATGTGTTACTAGGTTCACGTAGGGCGTCGGGTGTGACCCTGTGTTGGTAAGGAAAAAGGCGTGAGACCTTTTCCTTTAGTCGATGGTGTTGACTCTTTCTCCTTTTGAGCGTGTAAGAGAGCATTGACTGTGGAACCTTGCGTGACCAGATATCCTTGGGTGTTTCACCATATGGATAATCTGAAGGTGGGAATCACCGGGCCATGTTCCAGGTGCGGGCGGTGATTCCAGTCGTGGCGTGCGACGTAGAGGTTTGACCGGGGAGGTGAGCTACCCCCGAGGGCCTTCGGGCCGTGTGAGACCATGCAAAGGGATGGCGAGATACCCTACCGCCTTGCCCTGACCCCAAAGTCTGGAATGGGTGCACGACGTCGGCAAGGGCCGACCTAGCGGGAACAGATCGATCCTTTGGTCTGTGTGCGGTGACGCAGAGCTATGCGTGGGTTCTTTTGGGTACGAGACAGCCAGGTGTGGGCTTAGTACCCTGTGTTGCTCCCTAGTTTTGATTTTCAGGGAAGAAATGCTTGAAGGAGGGAATGATGTAAGAACCCGGTTTTTTTTTTTGCTTTGAAAGACTTTGGAATATTCTTGATGATATTCCAGGGCAGCTCCTTCGGACGGCGTGCGATTCCGAGCCCCGGAGTGGCCGGAATTAAATTTTCAATGCGTTCACACTGGAAATGATAAATAAATGAGATAACTCCTAAACGGAGTTCCGGATCAGGGATCCGAGTGTACTGATGGGTCTGTAATGGGGTGTTTACCCTAGGAACGACATAAAACTTGTTGGCACGCGATGTTTGGACCTCTCGCCCGCTCCCAGAACGTTAAACAGATAAATAAATTAATTAATTTATTCGTTTAATGGCGAAACACAGGTATCTCTTAAACGGTGGCTCATATTGGAAAACTGAGGGCACCGTTGAGTTCTGAGTGTGCCGTTTACCCTAGGAGGGGTATAAGTTTCGCGGGCGCGGGCCGTTTGTGAAAAATGGCCCCAGGGGCGTTTTCGTAATTTGGCGGCCTCGGGCGCTAAGTTTAATAACTCTTGAACGGGGTCTCAGAATAAAATTCTGAGATAGTCGTTGCACTCATAGGGTGGTTCTTAGCCTAGGGGAGGCTAAATCCCGACCCCGTCGGGAGTTCGGGTTCGGGGCTGTCGGGCGGGTGTTTAAGTGATTTGTACTTAAACACCCCCCTTCTTCTTCTTCTTATTCTTCCTCAAACCATCCTCCCCCTCCTTCACCTCCGGAGAGGTGAGATCCGGAGAGGCGAGCTCCGGCGAGGCGACTCCATCAAGGTGCGGTGGCGTGCGGCGGATCGCGCGGGAAGCGTCGGGCGAAGCCCAACGAGGTAGGCAGATTTGAGTTTTCCTCCCCTTCCCCGTCTTAATCCTCAGTTATGCTCAATCGCACCATTGGATCCTCAAAAAAATCTCGTGGTTGCGTAGATCCCGTCTCGAGCTTTCCGGAAAGCTATCCGGATCAAAATTTCGACCACCGGATCGTTCCCGGTGGTCCTTGAAAATTTTCCGGCCACGGCCGGTTTCTGGCGAGGGTCGAAGGCGGCAGACCGCGGCGGCGCGGGGCGGAGCAGGGCGGTCGGCCGGGGCTTCGAGGCGGCGGCGGCTGTCAGAAGCCGGCCGCGGGCGCCGGCGAGCGTAGGAGAGGGGGGCCACGAAGCGCGCGACACCCGTGCACCGACCGCGACCCGCAAAACGCGGGTCGCTGTGGGGCATCAACCGGCCGCGAGGCGGCCGATCGGTAGGAGCAAGCCGCGGCTAGCTGGCCGCGGTGGGGTGAACCGGACCCGCAGCTGAGCCGCGGGCCGGCTGTGCGGACCGGGCCAGCCGGGGCGGGCCGGCCCAAGCAGGGCGGACCGGCCGGACCGGGCCAGTCCAGCCCAAGGGGCTTTGCCCCTCAGTCTTCGGACGCCCGTATTTCGGGCTACGGGCGTCCGTTTTGTGCGCTTTCAGCGGCAGCGCGGACCTTGCGTCAAGGGGAATGTTTTTAGATGGTTTCGGGAATTTTTAATTCCCAAAACGAGGGGTCCCGGAGGCGTGACGTGTCATTAAGTGGACGAGCGTTTTTCCCGAGATTCTTGTATTGGACGGCGCGGATGCGTCTGACGTCTGATTTAATCGCCGTCAATGGCGTTGGAACCCTAGCATCGAGGCGGAGGTTTCCAGGGTGGTTTCAGGTGTTGAGGACGAAGTTGAGGTGTGGGCCCCATGGCCCGTCTTTTGAGCTGGGTGCATCTTTTAGCGACTTTTTCCTCGGACGTCCGTTCGGGGCGTGCGAGCAGTCAATGTTGGGTGTTTTTTCGAGGGCATCGCGTTGGCGCAGTCTGCCCGCTGAAATTCCGCACGATGGTGCGGGGCCCATGAGTGTCGTTTGGGCGTCGACGATGATTTTCTAGATTTATCACCGGGCGACCGTTTTGGACAAGTGAGTAGTGCTTTTGACGTGTTTTCCCGAGTTTATCGCAATGGTGCGATCCACCCGACTATTTACGGGGCCGAGGCTCGGGATCACGAGACGTCGTTCGGGCGTGAGGCGGTGTTGGTGACTTTTCCGTCAGATATCCGTTGGAGGCGAGTAAGTAGTCGATCTCACGTGTTTTTCTGTGAGGATTACAACGGTACGATCCGTTTGGCTGTGCGGAGCCTCTTGCGTGATCTTGTTAAATGTGGAAGCATGAGAGGTGCTCCGGTGGCGGTTCGTCCTACCATGGTTGTAGCGGACCCTTGGCGTGTGATCGTGCACTCTTGAGAGAGTGATACAAATGGTTCACGAGATGTGGTTGGCCGTGCCTGGGCCTTTGAGGAGGAGTTGTTACGTCACGCCTTCGCGTTGACGCTGGGTGCCGTGTGTACGATAGCCTTTGGGGTGGAATGAGGTATACTCCGGGAGTATACGGGAGCGCTTGGAGGTACGTGTAGTTTTTTGTACCTGAGGATGTTTGTGCGCTCAGTTGGGGTTGTCTTGGGGCCACATGTCGTGTGGGCCCCACATGTGTGTTGTGATCTGATTTATGTACTTTAACCTCTCGCGACTTAGAGGGTCCCTCTGCGCTCGTTTGTTTGACCAGCAGGGTGGAGTTTTCCCCTGGCTTTGTGCTCGTCTGTTTGACCAGCATGGCAGAGTTTCCCCTGGTCTGTTGCTCTTTTGTCTGACCAGCTGGGTTGAGCGGTCTCCCCCTGGTCTTGTGCTTGATGGTTTGGTCGGCAGAGATGGTTTGGTTCCCCTGCTTCTTCAGCTGTGAGGGGTTTCAGTACTATGCCCTTTCACTGGACTACGACACCGTTTGCGACTACGGGTGTCCATGCAGCGTGGGTGTTTTCCCCACTTTCTGGGATGAGATGTCTCGGTCTGCTTTGACAGTGACTCAGTGGATTGGAGCGGGATCGCCTTGTGAGGCCTGGGGAGTTTCTCCCGTTGCTCTGTGTTCCCTGGTAGATCTTGTGGTTTCGGTGTGACCAACACTCTACGCGGGCACCGATCCTCTACCCAGGAGGTTGTTCCAGCAGGGCTGAGGTTGTTCCAGCAGGGCTGAGGTTGTTTCCAGCAGGGATGAGGTTGTTCCAGCAGGGCTGAGGTTGTTCCAGTAGGGCTGAGGTTGTTCCAGCAGAGCTGAGGTTGCTTCGAGCATGGCTCTCCATTGGGTTACCATCCAGCAGGGATGGCCAGTACAGCGGTGTTCACCGAGCAGTACCATTCAGCAGGGATGGCCAGAGTAGTTCCGGGCTTACCTCCAGCGGGGCTGGGAAGTGGTCCCTGATGCTGGGCTTACCTCCAGCTGGGCGGGGCAGTGGTCCCCGATGCCAGGCTTACCTCCAGCTGGGCAGGGCAGTGGTCCCCGATGCTGGGCTTACCTCCAGCTGGGCTGGGCAGTGGTCCCCGATGCCGGGTTACCTCTAGCTGGGCTGGGTAGTGGTCCCGTCACCAACTTTAGTCGGGTCGCCCTCCAGTGGATTACCCTATTACGGGGCTGGGCAGCGAGGCACCCGTCGACTTTCCGGGTCTCCCTATAGTGGGAACCCGTTGACTTCCAGGGATCCTCCAGCGGGGCTAGGCAGGGGGTCGCCTGTTGACTTTGAGCAGACCTCTCGACTGCGGGGCAGTGACGAGTTGTGGTTGACGTTCCCCCAGAACTCTCAAGTACGAGGAGCACTTTCCCCCACCGAGACGCGTCCTTGTGACGCGACCTAAAGCCGTGCGGGCGAGTCAGTGCCGCCCAAAGCGGATAGTGTCGAGGTGTGGTGATTGAGCCCCTTGGCTTGCGGTTCGGGGCAGACGTGCGGGATGATGGGCATCGATGGTGTTACTTCTAAGACTGTTGGATACTCTTTCTTGGGCTGAGCTACGGGATGGATATCCCATTACGAGTTTGTTCGGGCTTCTTGACAGAGCATACATATGTATATACCTTGTTTCCGAAACCCACTTCTTGGGTTTGGTTACTCTTCTTCTAGGAGAGGTGAAGACGCGCAGGGTATGCCACGTGCTTTCCATGTCTAGCTTCTCATGGTTGGATGAGTCTACTCTCCTACTATAGGCAGCGAAATCTCAACGAGAAGTGCATCTTCTCACCGTTCCTAGCTCCTTGTGTTAGGATGAGTCTTCTACGTATCTCTTGTTGGGTTGAGCTGGACTCTTTACTTCACTTTCAGTTGTACTCTTCTACTTTTCCTATTCGATCTACTGCTCACCCTTTGGTACCTCTTTTGTTGCTCCCTAGAGCCTTTGGGGTATCCTACTGAGTATTTTTATACTCACCCCTGCTTGGGTTTTGCCTGCACTTGGTGTGCCCTTGCAGACGACAGACAAGTTGGTCGTGACTTCGGTGGAGCGTAAGAGCTTGGAAGCTTGGACCACGTGCGGCGGTTGCGGCCGGGTTTCAGGTGGGAGATACACCAGCTGTTTCTTTTTGTTTACCTGTTGCCAGGTTGTGGCACCTTTTTTGGTTGGGTGCGTGTTTTGCCCCTTTTTCCATTTTCAGTTTACTTTCAGCTTTTACCTTGTACTGTTAGAGGTCGATGCACTCTTGTGGTTATTTATAGCAGTTGCCCTTTTCTTTACTTGTCTTTTCTTTTACTCTGAATTTTGCATTGAGTGTTCTGCGTGTGTGTGTGTTCAGGTTCTTAGGAAAAGGCCTCCCTGAGTTGTTGTGCCTTCGGCGCTGGTCACCAGCCCCTGGCCTATGGAGGCGGGCCTGAGGTAGTTGCGGCTCAAGCCCGGGTAGGGTCAGGTCGTGACATAAATATTTTCAATAAATGGAGCATCCCATGGTCTATGGAGATGGTTCTAGATTTAACCATAATGATGACAACTTAAGGTTACATAGGTGGACATGTGGAATGTCATAGCTCATGCCAAGTCCAGTATAAGGAGTTATTTCCCCTAGGTCATAGTTTGATTTAATGTTCACTCATTAAATAAACCATCAGATAAACTCATGATTAGGACATTTAATTATTTATTTACTTTCTATATAAATGCATTAAAATTATATTTATTTATGAAAGAATTTTATCACATAAATGAATTAATTAATTATAAAAGATAAAATTTAAATAAAATTGATTATGCATAAATTTTTAATCCAAACATGGTTAATTAATTAATTAACCGTCTACTTAAATATTAATAATACATTTAAAGGGAGAAATAAGGTAAAATTTTATGCATAATAAAATAAAATCCCTCAATCTAATATTATGTCAGACTAAACCTTTTATTACTTTATTAGGAACAAAACTCAATAGAACTATGTATTTGACCAACCCTTGTTGGGACACATACTTTTATAAGATCAGTTCCTATGAATGTTTCATATTTAAATAACCATTTTACATCAAGGGAAGTGTCCCTCTCTAGACATGGTGTAGTTTGGAGGCACATATTGAGAAAATCAAAGTAAGGATTTCTGGATTGGGGAGTCCACTCAACGGATAAAGGAGGTGCAAGCCTGCAGTTGGCAAAGGCTTTCCTACCTAAATACATTCAAAATAGCTTGACCCGCCCTTATTGAGGTTATGGGAAGGGGAATATTGATCCTTACCACTACAATGTCTTAGAAACTAGACATTCCAAGTTCAATGGTGTGGGATATTGGGACTTCAAAAGATAATGGGATATTTAATAAAAACAATTAAGTTCTTATTTCTCATTAAACATGTAATCAAGAAAAGTAATTATAATATTCTATTTCAATTATAGAATAAAATTAAATTATCATCATAAACACTATCCCTATGATAAATATTCGATAAAGACAATCCCCTTAATGGCAGTAACTTCCAGGAGCGGTTTATATGCCTTCGGGTTGTTCTATGTCATGATTGGAAATCCTATGTGCAAGAATCCTCAATGCCCGATCTGCATGCTCAAGAGGTGAGTGATGAAGAGTTCCTAGTCTAATGAAAACAAATGAATTATGTGGTTTACATTCAATTTTTGATTCTTTCATCTCTGTCTAGTAAACTCATGATGTCTCATTAAAACATCGATTCATATAGCATGATTGAGAACCTCCATGGAATTTATAAGGAGAGAGATGGAAAAGAACAATTTTTGATTTCCAAGGATCTATTTCAGAGTATTCTTTGATAGGGTGCCTTATCTAGGGCTCATGTTGTCAAGAACATTTGATACACTGAGTGTTTAATGGTTCTAGGTTTTAAACTCCCCGAAGAACATGGCACTGATCTCATTATGGAATCACTCTCTTAGTGCTTCTCTTGTTTTTTTGTGAATTTTGATATTAAACACATTTAGAAATCTATTATAGATATTATTATCCTATTTTTCCATCTACAAAAATATAGGATGTGTGAAAACACTTTTATCCTTATGAGAACAAACAAAAAGGAAAATGAAAGACCTTTAATCCCAAATCTTTTTGACACCCTTCCAAGAATATGAAGATCAAAGGGGAAGTAATGGAATAGGTGTTGAGTCAAAAGAATTATTATTACTTTTATGTATTTTGTTTTGGAAATCTAAAATATCTTTTTACTCATTTCTCTAATAAATGATTTTCTTTGAATACAATTTCTATGTCAATCGTACTGACTCTATCAATTGTACTGACTCTGTCAATCGTATTGACTCTATCAATCGTATTGATTGTATCAATCATACTTATTATGTCAATCATACTGACTCTGTCCATCGTAATGACTCTATATACCGTACTGACTATGTTCATTGTACCCACATTGTGCATCGTACTCACTTTTCATTATATCAATACATTGCACTGATTAATATTAATCATACTCATGTTTTACTCTTATATCATGCATGCTTTTATTTTTTTATCAAAAAACATGTTCCATATAAATCTTAATCATATTATCATTTTCATATATATTTATTTTTAACCAAAAATATGTCGTGTAGTTAGTTATAAACTAATCAAAATGATGTCGTTTTTTTGTTTCAATATAACTGTTACAATGCTAGGTGTCAAAGTCCCTCCGATTTTTCCAATGAAATATGACCGTTGGATAAAATATGGCTGTTGGAACCTGAGGCCTATAAATAGAAGGTCATTTGAAGTAGAGAAATGAATTTTGATCAATTTTTTCTTCTATCAAGTTCTAGAGAGATACGATATGACTTATCTCTTACTTCGTGCAAAATCCTTGGAATTACAAAATGTGAATAACGTATTTTTAGCTTTTTTTTATTCTTGTATGTGCTTTGTTTTTTCTTGTGTGATTGATCAGGTGATAAACATTGAGGGATTCCAATAGTAAGAAGACATACTATCGACCAGTGTATTTAGTGCCTTCAATTTCATGAAGGACAGAGGTGCTGATTATCTTCTTAATCAATGACTTCCTAGTAAAGGAATATAGCTATACCAATCATCGTATCGAGGGCTTACCAAGGTGTTGGTAAGACAGACCTTCTATCCTAGGTGAAAGGATACCCTTATCTTTAGGTTAAAAGGATTGTAACACTTTTAAATTTCGGGTGTTATTTGTATTAAAAAGGGAATTGTATTGTTTCCACTTTCTTTTCATTTTCAATTTAATTTTAATTGTTTCAATTGTGATTCTTTTGATAAATATTGTATTAATAGATTCTATACATTGTATGGTAGAATCTTTCTCACTTTTATTACTCTGGTCATTGTATTTAATCATTATACTATTGTTTTACATTACTTATAGTTTTACATCATATCATATTTGTTAGATCCAAGACCGTTGTGGTAAATTGTACTGATTGTGAATTGTATTAGTTGAAGACCTCTTAAACTAAGTTCTTTACTATGAGTTTAAATACAATGTTTTTAAACTTAAAATACCCCCCTCTTGTATTGTGCCATCTAATATACAAAAACACATATATTACGATCCAACAATTATAATTGGAGGAAGTTTACACTGTCTTTTATTATGTTTTATATTTCTTTTGCAAGTCTTTTATTTATATCTACTTACTACACTAATGTGTGGAGTGGAAAAGTATTATTTTATAAGATGAAAGGAATGAATACGAGATCAATTGGCAACCTAAATCCAACTAGACCACATATTTTTTATGGGAAATATTATAAGTACTAGAGAGATCGAATGAAGACCTTTGTTATTAATATCAGAGTAGAAAATTTTATTATTCTTACTGAATGTTACAAAATCCCTTATAAATAAGTTGTACTTTCACCAATCAAGAGAAAAAATAATATCAACTGATTTACAAGGTACACAATACTTTGTTATGTTATATGACCAGGAATATATATATAGTCATATTTCATCATGTGAAGCAACCAATTGTATCTGGAAGTAATTGGAAGTCACACATTTCGGTAAATCTAATGTCATAGAAACAAAAGATCAATGCTTCGAGCAGAATATCATGGGATTTTTTTCCTTATAGAGAACCAGTATGCAAGGTGCAACAAAGGCTTATCACAATCTTCAATAGTCTATAATCTATGGAATATAACGGTCTTGGTGATGAATAACTTGTAGAAAATATTATTGATATTATTCTGAATTAGTGGGAATACAAAAGAATAGCTATTGATGAAAATAATAAAGTTACTCAAATAACTCATGATGAGTTATTTGTAAATATTCCTCAGCACAAGACAATAATGAAAAGAGATTATAATTTAAATAATAAGAAAAATGGTAATGGGAGTGTAGTTTTTACAACTACTAAAGCAAAGAAACTAGAAAGGATAACAAGATCCAAATATAAGAAAGTTGTTGTGATATCATAATCAAGTGATAGTGATAACTCGGATAATGAATTATCCAATCTTTCTCAAAGGATAAAAAAGATTGTTGGAAAGAAAGAAATTTAATGCAGATTCAAAAAAAATATAGAAAAGAAAATAAATATTTTGAGGTCACTTGTTATGAATTCAAAAGATCAGGTTATATTTGACCAGATTGTTCTTTACTAAAAAGGAAAGATAGAAAGGATAACCATTTTGAAAGAAACAGGAAAAAATATTTCAAGTGAAAGAAAAAAAATATTTACGTCAAATGATACTTTGAGTGAAAGTGGTGGTGATTCATCAGAAGAATCCTCATATTACGAATCCTCTGGTAAGAGAAACATATGAATCATAGACAAAATACCAATTGAAAATCATTGCTACATGGCTATCAAACACAATGCTGAATCTCTTACAAATGTGTCTTTAAATGAAAATTACCATGATGATAAAAATTCATAGTCCTCGGATGAAGAATCTTTCTCCACAAAGGAAAATCTACCTTCTTTTGAAAAAGTTTCTAGATTTTCCAAATTAATTGAGAATGAAAAATCGAAACTCAAAAAAAGATTGATAAGTAAAATTCTAGAATATATATTCTTACAAAATAGGGGACAAATATTTCTAAATATCTTGACTCTAAAACTCTTTATTTTGAAAATACTTCAAATTATATTAAGTAACTAATTTATGGGATGGATATACATTCTAAAGACCTTGAACAACTTGTCTTTAAGAAGAGTTCTTTTGAAACCAAAAATAATTCCCAAACAATTTCTTGTGAGAATGATAATTTAGCCATTAGACTAAAATATAAAATCTATTCTCTTAAGAATCTTTTATCAAACTTTACCTGTGGTAAGGAAAACTTTTATAATATGTATTCTCAAATTCAACCTTTAAGGAATACTTATGGATTAAGATACACTTACTCAAAACCCATTTTTAGTAATAACTATTTTGTTCCTTGAAGTGCACCATTTTTTATGAAATGTCAATATGGTGGATAATAGGAACGATGTTGTTCTCTTAATAAAACTCAATCTTTAGGATCTTACAAACCCATTTTTTTAAACAAATGTCGATTCCCAAAATTCTTTTATCTAACATTTCTGAATCCAAACATGTTTGGGTTCTAAAAAAACTAGTTGTTTCTTTTTTAGGAAAACAAGAAGTTTAAAAAATATTTGGTACAAGAATAGTGGGTTTTCTCGACACATGACTATAAAAAAATATTTCTTTGAAAAGATTATTGAAACAAAAGTAGAAAAGTTACTTTCAGAGACAATGATCAAGGAAAGATTTTTGGTATAGGTAATATTGTTTTCCTTGGTAATGTTTTAATCTCAAATGTTTTGTTTGTCAATGGTATTAAGAATATTATCATAATCAAATTATGTGATGAAGTATACCTTGTGAATTTTAGGGATGATAATTGTTTAGTTCACAATTCCAAGGATGAATTCATTCCTTCTACCAATAGGAAAGAGAACGTATACACACTTAACATCAAAGACCTTAGGAGCCAATACTTACCTTTCTTAAGTGCAAAGGAATACCAATCTTGGTTATGTAATAGAAAGTTAGGAAATAGTAACCTTAGAAAACTTTGTAAACTTTCAAGGAAAATACTTGTTAAGGATCTACCAAATCGTAAGTATGATTCTTCAAAAGTTTGTGATCCTTGTCAAAATGGAAAGAAACAAAAAAATAAATTTAAATCAATCAATGAAGTTTCAACTTCTAATGAATTATAGTTAGTGCACATGGATATTTTTGGTCCCACACAAACTGGAATCAATGGAGGAAAATACTATATATTTTTTTAGTTATTGACTACACTAGATTTACATGGGTATATTTTCTAGGAAAGACATTTAAATCCTTTTTCTATTTCACAACATTCAGAGCCCAAGTTAGAAATGAGAAAAACCTATCACTTATAACAATTCATAGTGATCATGTTGATGAATTTAAAAATTCAGATTTTGAACATTTTGTAGTAAGAAAGGTTTTACTCACAAATTTTCATCTCCAAGAACCCCTCATAAAAATGGTGTTGTTGAGAGAAGAGATCTTATTCTTCAAGAAATGAAATGAACCATGTTGAGTGAATACTCAATTGCTAAGCATTTTTGGGCTGAATCTGTTAGTACTGGATGTTATACTATAAATCATTCTTTAGTTAGACTTTTTCTTAGTAAAACAGCTTATGAATTATGGAATGAACGAAAACCTAACATTTAATACTTCAGATTATTTGGATGTAAAGTATTCATATTTAATAAAAAAATATAATTTACATAAATTTGCACCCAAATATGATGAAGGAATATTTAGAGGTTATTCTATAACTTCTAAGGATTGTAGAGTTTTTAACAAAAAAACTCTTGTACTGTTTAAGAAATAGTGCATGTTAAATTTGATGAAACTGACCCCTTTGTTTTTAAACAATACTTACCTATATCAACTGATGTATTTTGACAAACTGATTATCAACATACGATTGAAAACTCTTTTGATTAGGGGAATACTCAAGAAAGTGTTACTAAAACATTTACCCTAGAATACTTTCTATATTATGTTCATTAATAGGTTTTAAAAAACCCAAATAAATTGTTTCTTATAAATCATCCAAGTGATAATATCATTGATGATGTAAACTTACAAGGACCAGAAAGTCCTTGAGAAATGAAATAGAACATCTTTCTTTTCTATCTCAATTTGAACCTAAAACTCCAAGTGAGGCCTTAGGTGATTAATATTGGATTAATGCAATGCAATATGAACTAAATAAATTTGAAAGGAATCAAGTCTGGACATTGGTTTAAAGACCTAAATAAACAACTATAATTGGTGTAAAATAGGATTTCAGAAACATATGTGATGAAAATGGATTCATTGTAAGAAATAAAGAAAAGACTTTTTACTAAGGGATATAATCAACAAGACAGAATAAACTATGAATTAACCCATTCTCTGGTAGATAGACTTGAATCTATTCAAATTCTATTAGCCTTTGCAACATACTTTAATTTCAATCTATTTAAAATGGATGTAAAATGTGCTTTTATTAATGGTTTTTTACAAGAGTAGGTTTTTGTAGAACAACATCCTAGTTTTATAGATTCAAAACATCCTGATCATGTTTTTAAATTTACTAAATCTTTATATGGTGTTAAACAAGATCTTGGAGCATGGTATGATAGACTTAAAAGATATATTTTACAAAACAATTATGAAAAAGGTATGGTAGATCCAACTCTTTTTACAAAAATGGAAAACTAAAATATTTTGATTGTTCACATCTCTGTTGATGACATTATATTTGGATCAACTTAGAAATATCTAACTAATTTTTCATGAATCTAATGAAATCTGAGTTTGAAATGAGTATGATGGGTGAGTTAACATTCTTTTTAGTTTTTAAAATCTCTCAAACACCAAAAGGAGCCTATCTATTTCAACATAAGTATATCAAAGTCTCACTTAAAAAGTATGGATATGGCAACACTAAAAGTATTAGTACTTCAATCGGTACCTCGAATACACTTGATCTTGATGAAGCTAGGAAACCAGTGGATCAAACAAATTTTAGAGGTATGATAGGAAGATTGTTATAGTTGACAACTAGTCATCTAGACATAATGTTTTTAGTATGATTATGAGAAATATGTCCATAAAATCTAAAAGAATCTCATTTAGAAGCTTTGAAAATAATTTTCCAGTATTTAAAAGGAACTTTGGATTTAGGCCTTTTTTATTTTTCTGGAAATGATTTTGTTTTGAAATGTTTTTCCAATGCTGACATTAGTGTTTGTAAAATAGATAGAAAGAGTGCGTCTATAACATGTAATTTCTTCGAATAATCTTTAGTTTCTTGTTCATGAAAGAAACAACACTCAGTAGCACTTTACATAGCTGAAGCTGAATATGTAGTAGCTAGAAGTTGTTGTGCTCAAGTGTTGTTGATGCAACACACACTCACTGACTATGGCATGAGTTTTTTGAAAACTCAAATACTATGTGATAATACTAGTTCCATAGATCGTAGTAAAAACCCAGTACATCACTCGCATTCAAAACATATAGATATTAGGCATCTCTTTCTTAGGAATCACACACAAATAGGATATATTATTTTACAATTCATCAGAACACAAGAACAACTTGTCGACATTTTAAAAATTCATTACCTTCCGATAGATTTGAATTTATTAAACAGAAGCTAAGATTTATTAAACAAAAATAATAATTCACATCTACTTTCTATTTTTACATTTCTTCTTAAATTAAAACACTCCTTTTACCAGAGAAGATCATTTGTATTTTTCTATTGGTTTTACCTATTTTAATTTTTATTTTATCTTATTTTATTAAAAATAGTTATATCTGTTTTATTTGTTTCTTTTGTTATGTCATTCAGTTTCATTTTAATTTTTGATAATATATTTCTTTATTTTTTTTGACATTCTGTTAAACGGTCTAACATAGTCTTTTCCATCGACTTAACAACCAATGGTAATGAATTTGTTTTCCATCATCTTGACAACCTATAATAATGACTTAATTTTCTATCAGCTTGAAAACCCAATGGTAATGACTTAGTTTTCCATCGACTTGACAACCAATGGTAATAACTTTGTTTTCTATCATCTAGGAAACCAATGGTAAAGACTTTGTTTTCCATCGGCTTGATAACTAATTGTAATGACTTTCTTTTCCATCTGCTTGACAACCAATGGTAACAAATTTGTATTCTATCGGTCTAACAACCAATCATAATTACATTTTTTATCGGTTTGATGTTTGATTGTATTATCTTGTCATTATTTCAAATATTTCTTTTTTCTGTTATATTATGTATTTACTTTCATAATACTATGAAACCAACAACTTTCTTGAAATCTCGGACATGTACATTCTCTTTTCTTTATGTATTTCCTTTCTTTCGTGTTATTGTTTCTTAGTTTTAATCTTTTTAATTTTTTTTAAAAAATACCTATTTTATTCTCCACTATTGGATTATTTATTTTCTAATATCAACTATATAAGACCAACAATCATCAAAATATTCCTATAGATAGATGACACCCCCTCCTAAATCCCACATCGGTTTCTCATATTTCTCGGTGAAGCTCTGACTCTCCTCTTTAAGACTCGGTATGATCTTTTCTTTTTTCAATCATCTTTATGTCTCAGTCATCTGCCAACACTCATGCTGAAATATCTTCAAAGACTTTCTTAGAGAAGTATTTATTCAGGGGAAAGTTGGTTTTTTGAGATTTTTTTGACATTTATGACTCAACAATCAATATGATAATTTAAGTCCAAGGATGGGAACATATTTGTGTTGAGAAACCTATATTTCAAGACCCTATTCTTGTTGAAGAGGTTAGAAAATTATACAATACGGTGTCTTTTGATAAGAATATGATGATAAACTTTGTTGTTCATGATAGAAAATTTTCAATGCCTATAAAACAAGCAGCACATTTCCTCAATGTTCTTATAGAAGGTGACTATTTTTTTCCTTCTCATAAACTACCTGAGGATGTTGGTACTTTTAATAAAGAAGGATCTGAGAAATAATTATTTCTTATAAATGAGGAGAAAAGGAACGTATCTCATTTATCTCCAGACAACTGATTTGTGGTTCTTTGGACGCAAGGTCTTTTAATTACAAGTAAAGGGGATAGAGAAACTCTTAATGTTTCTGACATATTTATGCTAGATTATCTTGTAAACAAGAGAATGTTAAATCTCATGGGTTACATTTTCAAAACCATTATGAATGTGAAGTCTAGAGCGATCAAGTCTCGTCTTATCATGTATACATCTATTCTCACAAATTTCATTCTTGAAAGATTGATGTTTTGTAATATTCATTTGAAAGGGGGATAGTAGAGACCCGGAGCTTGACGTACAAGGACATTACATTACTTTTGCGGAATACTTAATACATAACAAAAACAGACACACAAGAACTGTAATAGTTTAGTGTCTTTGAAAACTTGGAACGTAATCTTCTAATCGTGGTGAAAGATCTTCAACATCTCCCATAAAGATCTTCCCCATTTGTTTTCTAACCTAAAACCTTTCTTTATATCATGGGGAAAAGAAAACATATAAAGGGTGAGCTCAAATGCTCAGTAAGGGTTATCATGGATAAAATAAAATAAATCATATATATTTGAACTTAAAAACACGAACATAATGTTTAAACATCAAAAGCTTGAGCAATGACATAAAACATAGAAGTACATAAGGCATAGATCATAAAGAAACATTAATCATGATAACATAGCATGGGAGAAAAACATGTAATTATGGAAACCATTCAACACATGTCATGATTTCCATAGGAGCCAAGGCATTGCTGCCAAGACCATCTTAGTGTACAAAGTCCCTTTCTGAATCGAGTTTACTCCTCGTTTCAGTCCTGTAACATTAAACCGGATTAACTTACTATTGTAGCCATGTCTATCTCATGAGATATAAATCTATACCCAATGCATTGGAGGGAGATATAGGTCCCACCCATCTAATAATGAAATCATTCTTACTTGAGCCAAAAAATAAACTTAAAACATTCACCATAACCCAAAGAATAAAATGGGTTTCATAAAAATCATCCCATAATCTCATAATCCATATAAAACAAATGGACATATCATCATAAGAAAAGTGAAACCATGTAAATAATAGAGACATTAAACTTGAAACATACACATATGAAATAATGTCATCTTAGATGGAAAATGGTTTTGATAAAACATTTGAAATGAATTCTTGAGGAAAATATCCTTTCTTCTTCAAAATCAATTTTTTTTCACAAAACATCAAGTAATTTTAAAAGATTGAGATTTTTTTTGAAAATAGTCATGAAATATTTTGGAGTAATCTTCATGAAAATAAGGCTTTATAAAATTGTAAAAAATCCTTTCATGTCATAAAAGTTAAAAAAACATTCTTCTCGTACTTTTGCCGGAAAAGTCACAAAGGACCTCGTAAAAATAAGATTCCTTACACACCATGTACTAAAAGTAAAAAATGGGCAAAAAGGACTTTAAAGCTTCATGAATTTTTTTTATAAAACTTGTAAATGGATGATAAATATAACCCCAGAAAATATTTACGTATAAGAAATCTCAGATAGAAAACAATTGAGATTGCAACATTATCCCTTACCTTAGGTCTGATATGCTTCGTACATATCTGAACCTCCTGTATAATGATTTAAATAATATGTTTGACTTATTAAAGAATCATATTCATTGTTATGATATCATATATAGTTCACTTATGACTTTATATTACCCGTTCTTTTGTAAATTCCATGTTAAAAAGCATTTTGGGTAAAATCGTTTCATTTGTCGTCCGTGTTTTGACTTGTAATTATTAATATGATTAATTAGATCATGATTACTTAATTACATAATATAAAACATGATTTATATATAATATATATTCATAATATAAATATATATAATAGATCTATAAATGGAAAGAAATACACCGTTCATGGAGACGGTAGGCCGTACGTACGCATGAACGTTGTTTTCGTTTCCTCATTGAATTGAATGGAATTAATTGGATGACATACATACATATATATATAGACATAAATCCAGTATCATTATTATGTCATATATTTCATTATTACTTATTATATATACTTTATAATCATTCATGAATGGTTAATCATTGAGAATGAATATCATCGCATCGTGGAGACGGTAGTCCGTACGTACGCACGAGCGATGATATCGTTCCCATAACTATTTAATTGAATTGGTGTGGATGATACAATATATCAGAATCATTATGATGTTATAATAACTATGTATATTTATTCTTTACACCATTATACCCATCCAATTAAAGTGGTGTTGGAAAAAAAGATTACACCATGGCGTGGAGACGGTATTCTGTACGTACGCACACGCGATGATTTCGTTTTCCATGGGATGGATAGAAGGTGAAATGGGGTTGTTTCATATTTATAATAACATATCTATATATTATTTATACTGATGTTATTATTTTATAATGAAACAACTAAAGAAGAAGAAGTTGAAGAAGATATAAGCTTGAAAAAATCGTTAGTAGAGATTACCTCTTCTTCGACGCACCACCTTTAAAATTCTTCTTAGGGCACTAGGGTTGGTCTTTTGAGAAGAGCAGTACCTTTATAAGGTTTATAGGGAATTGGGGAAGTGAAATGGGCTGAGTTATCCGATCTTCAAGCCTCAAAATGGTGTGAGGAAGAGAGGGAGGAAGTGCCCTTTTATAAGGGAGGAGAGGGGCACCTTTGGAATCCTCAAAAATATTAGTTTAATATAAATTCAAACCCCACATAAAAACCTCAAAAAATGACTCAATTCTATGATTAGATGAGATAGGGTTTAAATATCATCAACCAATAAAATTTAGACATGTTTTGATCTTATTTTAATCCTCATCATTTTTATTTATCCTTATTTAATCTATTTAAGTTTATTTTTGGTAATAAAATTCTAAATTTTAAATGGTTATAAATAATCACTTATGTGTTGTTAATTTTCCATAATTGGATAATTTATGACATGTGACTATATAAATTTCAATTTATAAATTTTTAAATATTTTTTTGATTTTTAAACAATTTAATAATATGTTATTTTTATAAAATAAGAATAGTGTCAATTTTGACAGTATTCATTTAGTTGATTTTAAATAAAATCTACATAGAGGATATATTCTAACTAAAATATTTAATAGATTCCTAACATGTCAAATTTGTCTATAAAATTCGTGTAGAACATTAAATAGTTCATATATTATTTATTTTAATATTTTTAAAACCATTTATTTGGTATATCTCTTAATAAAATAATTAGTACAACATTTTTGTATAATTTTTTAATATACTTATTTGTTGCATAAAAATTAAAAATAAAATCCTTTGATGAATATAAATATCATATATTTTATAATAATAATTTTACTCGAATTTATCATCTTAAAATAACAACATTTAAATTGTTATCTTTATTAAATTATGAAGGCGACAACTTTGGAATCATTTGAAATAAAATATTATAAGTGTCATAATCGCCATAATAAGAATCCAAATGGTCAACAATTAGACCATTAGATGATTAGGGTTTATGTAGACACTACTAATAAGTATTGTGCTGATTTTTGGGCCTTTTGATTTGTATTAATATTTCAATAAAAACTATATTATTGATTTTTCACTAAATAAATAATTTCTGCATCATTAATTTATAAGATAATAAGGTAATTAAATAACTGTTAAAAATTACAAATAAATTACCATGATAAATAAAAACATTTTATATTTCAAATGAGTATTTATAACTGAATTTATATTCTGTATAAACTTATATTAAAAATAATTTAATCATTAAAGTTGAGTGAGTCATATTTCACTTTCCTTTAAATAAAATAAACTAAAGGTCTTAATCACCTCCAAGTGGGTTCTAATGGATTTCATTTCGACCCAAATATGACTTAGGACAAAATATAATCATCCAATTGTAAAATACAAGTATTAGGATAATTTTATAATATTATATTTACCCTTAATTACCCAATTTACCTTTTACTATGGTAAATAAAATTTACCGTTGTTACTATTCATAAAGGCCAAAAATAAAAAGTAGTCTATTAATATAATTTGGACCCAATGATTCCAAATATGGAATCCATTTTTCCAAATTCAATACACAGAAGTTGGAAAAAATTAAATTAAAATTAATCTCGTTGTCGAAAGAAAACATGTTTTTGTTTAAAACATTGCAAAAGACTAAATTTATTTAACCTACGAATTCAATATAAAATCAATGATAATGACATACATTATATTAAATGTTAAAAATATATTCTATTTATACTTTAAAACCATTAAATATTATAATTTAATCACATAAGTTATTACGATGAAAAGTTTGTTTTTAATTAAAATATAGCGTGTTTTTACTATTCATTAAAATATGAAAGTTATCAGAATAATATGAAAATTTTATCCAAGGTAAAATTTTATATCCTGATTCCAAAGAATAATTTTATTTTGTAAAATTGAACTTATAAACATGTCAAAAACTAGATTTAATGTGGGTGTTCCACCAAAAGGCGGCAAAACTGTATTTTTTGAAAAATACATATTTTACCCGAAAAATTTATTTTGTTCTCATAACATATTCTAGAAAATGTGTAAGATGAATAATAATGTTATAAAATTCAAAACTTAGTTAATACTATTCATAATGTCTAGTTCATGATAACCATATATCGTTGGTTAGTGAAACCCAGTATTGCGTACAACACACGCTATCGATGAAGGTCGCGATTGCGTGTAATGCAAGCCAAATCAGGGTTGCGTGTAGTGAAAGACTCCTTTATTGTTGCGTATAACAAAATAAAACCATATTTCATTTATACATTGAATATATATATATACATACACACTCAATGTTTCGTAGAATAACAACTATCAAACAAACTTGAAATTGTGTGTAACATGATCCAAGAATAATGTTGTGTATACTACAAGCTAATACGGTGTTGCGTATAGTGCAAGATAATCTTAGTGTATCGTAAAACAGAAGATATTAATGAAATTAAAAAGAATATATCTTATAAAATCTCGAGTTATTACATTCTACCCCCCTTAAAATGAATTTCACCCTCGAAATTTTTCGGGGTTATAAATGGTTTTCTACTTGAATGTTTCTTTAATTGAAACCCACATCGTAAAAAGGAATACCAAAACTTATCTTTTAAAAACTAAAGTAAGAAACGTAATAGTTACCCAAATAAACTAATCATTGTGTTTCCACATAAGAGAACATAGGTGAAAATATGGATATGGAAGAGAAATCTAACCATCATGTTCTGATAGAGAGTGGTAGAAAACATGGCTATGAAAAATCCAAAAATCACAAAGCCATAGATTTTTTATGATCTAAGGTACCATCTGATTCATCAGATGTAAGGGCACTAGGACAACATTTTTGGTTTTCAAGATCATTTCCCTAAAGTTGGTGAATTAAAATAAATACTTACATGATTTTGGTATAATCTCACTGTTGTTCGTGAATTGAACAATTTCCACTTCATGCCTTAAATAAATGAAGTTGGATTTGTTATTCGTGATGTGTTAGTAGATCATGTGACAGAATGATGGGTCATTCCATCTGTTTCAAAAAAAAGGTTATCAAAAGTTATAAGTCTATCTTATGGTTAGATTAATCGTATATGGTTCCAAAAATGAACTTATACATCATATATCATACCGCTTAATAAAATAAAACTAGTTTCTACTAACCAGGGACTTCCTATAGGCCAGTGGTAGGTGATAAAGGCCAATCACACTTAGGTTGTGGGTTCGATTCCCACAGCCTTGTCCGACGCGATGGGCTGTCACCCGTCCTGCAGGTTGTCCTTTTTCTAAAACTACATTACTATAACATCCCATCAATAATATTGAAAAAAGTTATATCCTTAAACAATACTAACTTATGTCCAACATAATCCATTCCAATCTTTAGGATTATCTAAAATACTTTGGTCCAAGCTCATAGTATAAAGAAAACAATTACTAGAAAGGTTATCTACCAAGAATGTGAATACAAGCATTTATCTCACATATATCAAAAGATATATCTTGTTGGTTGCATTCCAAACAGTTGAATACCTTAGTCATATATTCTCTTGAAACATAAATTACCATAGAACCTTAGTTAACACATGAATATTGTCAAAAGGTAACTCTTTCCTCATACCAAAATCCCAAAAATCTATATAATCAAACCATAATATCACTTAGTCCTTATATCAGTCAAGAGCTCATGAATATAATCAAACATCTCATTATCTTCTTATCCCTTCATTATGCGCATATCATCTACTTTCCAAAAATATCTGAATAACCTTCCATGGTTACCAGTACCATTCAATATATACTTCCAAATACTTTAGAGAAAACAATAGTGTAATAATCCTTAGATGATTCTTTATTCCATAGTACCATACATTATTCTTTATAAACATACAATCATTCCACTAAATTCTTAAAACATTGATTGAGCTTCATCATTTCTTTCATCTCATATTTCATTTGTAGTATCTTCATCATCATCCACATAAATATTACTCATATGACCATGCTGATTCTCTTCAAGAGATTTTCCCTTAGGGAATTGGTTTTCATAATGCCCATACATTCCACATTTAAAACATCTAATCATTGTTGATGTCGTAGAAATACCATTATCCTTGTCCATGGTGTTAACTGAACCTTTTCCTCTGTACTTACTGGCTTTGTGTCCTTATTTTCCACACCCAAAGCATCTTGCAGTTCCTTTGAAACAATCTCCCCGATGCCTTCCCACATGATTTACAGGAGGGAAATTAAACTTTCTTTCCTCTATGATCATCATGAAACTCCATCTTTCTCTTATTATCTGAGTCAGGAAACTTACCAAAGTTGAGATTATTTATCATATTATGAGATTTCTGATTAGGCATAATAACAATGTTTGGACTTCCAAATCCCGTTTCATTTGGTTGGTCATTAAGAATATCATTCCATTGTCCGTCATATCCTCCATTATCGTGAATCTTTCTGTTTCCAGCCATTTTCTAAAACCCAAAAAGAATAGTATGAGAGGAAAAAAATCATTCTAGGGAAAACAACATAGTAAAGGGGGAGTACCCTCAATATCTAACATCTTAGGTTAAATTCTAAGATCGTTACCGTAGTTCTAGGACTATATCCTATATGTATACTTATCCTTAGGGACATCCCTAGACATACCTTAGAAATATCTCTAGGTATCTCACTAACGTTTTCACATCCTAGTTTCCAATGGATGACTAAACCTTTCCTCTGATACCAACAGTAGAGTCCCAAAGCTTGAAGTACAAGGACATTACATTACTTTTGCAGAATACTTAATACATAACAAAAACAGACACACAAGGACCGTAATAGTTTAGTGTCTTTTGAAACTTAGAATGTAATATTCTAATCATGGTGAAAGATCTTCAACATCTCCCATAAAGATATCCCCCTTTTGTTTTCTTAGCTAAAACCTTTCTTTATATCCTGGGGAAAATAAAACATATAAAGGGTGAGCTCAAATTCTCAGTAAGTGTAAGCATGGATAAAATAAAACAAATCATATAAATTTGAACTTAAAAACAAGTACATAATGGTTAAACATCAAAAGCTTGAGCAATAACATAAAACATGGAAGTAAGTAAGGCATAGATCATAAAGAAACATTAAGCATGATAAAATAGAATGGGAGTAAAACTTGTAATTGTGGAAACCATTCAGCACATGTCATGATTTCTATAGTAGTCAAGACATTTCTTCCAAGACCATCTTAGTGGACAAAGTCCCTTTCTGAATCGAGTTCACTCCTCGTTTCAGTCCTGTAACACTGAACCAGATTAACTTACCATTCAAGCCATGTCTATATCATGAGATATAAATCTTTGACCAATTCATTGGAGGGAGATATAGGTCCCACCCATCTAATAATGAAATCATTCTTACTTGTGCCACAAAATAATCTTAAAACATTCACCATAACGCAAAGAATAAAATGGGTTTCATAAACATCATCCCATCATCTCATAATCCATATAAAACAAATGGACATTTCATCATAAGAAAATTGAAACCATGTAAATCATAGATACATTAAACTTGAAACATACACATATGAAATAATGTCATCTTAGATGGAAAATGATTTTGATAAAACATTTGAAATTAATTCTTGAGAAAAATATCTTTTCTTCTTCAAAATCAATTTCATTTCACAAAACGTCATGCAAATTTAAAAGAGGGAGATTTTGTTGAAAATAGTAATGAAATATTTTGGAGGAAGCTTAATGAAAATAAGTCTTTATAAAATCGTAAAAAATCCTTTCATGCCGTATAAGTTAAAAAACATTCTTCTCATAATTTTGCCGGAAAATTCAAAAAGTACCTCGTAAAAAAAAGATTCCTTACGCACGATTTAGTAAAAGTAAAAAATGGGTAAAAAGGACTTTAAAACTTCATGAATTTTTTTTTATAAAACTTGTAAATGGATGATAAAGATAACCCCAGTAAATACTTACGTATAAGCAATCTCGGATAGAAAACAATTGAGATTGAAACATTATCCCTTACCTTAGGTCCGATATGCTTCGTACGTATCCGAACCTCCTGTATAATTATTTAAATAATGTCATTGAATTATTAAATAATCATATTCATTGTTATGATATCGTATATGGTTCACTTATGACTTTATATTACCCGTTCTTTTGTAAATTCCAGGTTAAAGAGCGTTTTGGGTAAAATCGTTTCATTTGTCGTCAGTGTTTTGACTTGTAATTATTCATATGATTACTTAGATCATGATTACTTAATTACAGAATATAAAACATGATTTATATATAATATATATTCAGAATATAAATATATATAATAGATCGATAAATGGAAAGAAATACACCGTTCTTGGAGACGGTAGGCCATAAGTATGCATGAACGTTGTTTTCGTTTCCTCATTGAATTGAATGGAATTAATTGAATGAAATACATATATATATACATGAATCCTGTATCATTATGTCATATATTTCATTATTAATTATTATATATACTTTATAATCATTCATGAATGGTTTATCATTGAGAATAAATCTCATCGCGTCGTGGAGACGGTAGTCCGTACATATGCACGAGCGATGATATCGTTCCCATAATTATTGAATTGAATTGGAGTGGATGATACAATATATCATAATTAGTATGATATTATAATAACTATGTATAGTTATTCTTTACACCATTATACCCATCCAATTAAGGTGGTGTTGGAAAAATAGATTACACCACGGCGTGGAGATGGTATTCCATACGTACGCACGCGCGGTGATTTCATTTTCTGTGGGATGGATAGAAGGTGAAATGGGGTTGTTTCATATTTATAATAACATATCAGTATATTAGTGATACTGATGTTATTAATTTATAATGAAACAACTAAATAAGAAGAAGTTGAAGAAGAAATAATCTTGAAATAATCGGTAGAAGAGATTACCTCTTCTTCGACGCACCTCCTTTAAACTTCTTCTTAGGGCAATAGCGTTGGTCTTTTGAGAAGACTAGTACCTCTATAAGGTTTATAGAGAAGTGGGTAAGTGAAATGGGAAGAGGTTGGCTGAGCTTAAAGGCTCAATATGGTGTGTGGAAGAGAGGGAGGAGGTGCCCTTTTATAAGGGAGGAGAGGGGCACCTTTGGAATCCTCAAAAATATTAGTTTAATATAAATTCAAAAAACACATAAAAACCCCCAAAAATGACTAAATTATAATATTATATGAGACAGGGTTGTAATATCATCAACCAATAAAATTTATACATGTTTTAATATTATTTTAAACCTTATCATTTTTATTTATCCTTATTTAATCTATTTATGTTTATTTGTGGTAATAAAATTTGAAATTTGAAATGGTTATAAATAATCACTGATGTGTTGTTAATTTTCTATAATTGGATACTTTATGACATTTTAGACTATATAAATTTCAATTTATAATTTTTAAATATTTTTGTGATTTTTAAACAATTTAATAATATGTTATTTTTATAAAATAACAATAGTGTCAATTTTAACACTATTCATTTATTTGAATTTAAATAAAATCTACACAGAGGATATATTCGAAATAAAATATTTAATAGATTCCTAACATGTCAAATTTGTCTATATAATTATTGGAGAAAATTAAATAGTTTATATAATATTTATTTTAATATTTTTAAAACCATTTATTTGGTATATCTCTTAATAAAATAATTATTACAACATTGTTGTATAATATTTTAATATACATATTTGTTGCATAAAAATTAAAAATAAAATCCTTTGATGAAGATAAATATCAAAGATTTTATAATAATAATTTTACTCGAATTTATCATCTTAAAATAACAACATTTAAATTGTTATCTTTATTAAATTATGAAGGTGAAAACTTTGGAATCATTTAAAATAAAATATTATAAGTGTCATAATCTCCATAATAAGGATCCAAAAGGTCAAAAATTCATCCCGTGGATGATTAGGGTTTATATATACACTAATAATAAGTTTTTTGCAGATTTTTGGGCCTTTTGATATGTATTACTATTTCAATAAAAACTATATTATTGATTTTTCACTAAATAAATAATTTCTGCATCATTAATTTATAAGATAATAAGGTAATTAAATAACTTTTAAAAATTACAACTAAATTACCATAATAAAGAAAAACATTTTATCTTTCAAATGAGTATTTATAACCGAATTTATATTATGTATAAACTTATATTAAAAATACTTTAATTATTAAAGTTGAGTGAGACGTTTTTCACTTTCCTTTAAATAAAATAAACTAAAGGTCTTAATCACCTCCAAGTGGGTTCTAATGGATTCAATTTCGACCCAAATATGACTTATGAGGAAATATAATCATAAAATTGTATTATGAAAAGTATTAGGATAATTTTATAATATTATATTTACCCTTAATTACCCAATTTACCTTTTACTATGGTAAATAAAATTTACCGTGGTTACTATTCATAAAGCCAAAAATAATAATTAGTCTATTAATATAATTTGTACCCACTGATTACAAATATGGAATCCATTTTTCAAAATTTTATACACAGAATTTTCAGAAATTAAATTAAAATTAATCCCGTTGTCGAAAGAAAACGGGTTTCTGTTTAAAACATTGCAAAAGACTGAATTTATTTAACCTACGAATTCAATGTAAAATCAATGCTAATGACATAAATTATATTAAATGGTAAAAATATATTCTATTTATACTTTAAAACCATTAAATATTATAATTTAACCACATAAGTTATTACGATGAAAAAAGTTGTTTTTAATTAAAATATAGCGTGTTTTTACTATTCATTAAAATATGAAAGTTATCAGAATAATATGAAAAATTTATACAAGATAAAATTTTATATCCTGATTCCAAATAATATTTTTATTTTGTAAAATTGAACTTATAAACATGTCAAAAATTAGATTTAAAGTGGGTGCTCCATAAAAAATGGCAAAACTGCATTTTTTGAAAAATACTTATTTTACCCAAAAAAATTGTTTTGTTCTCATACCATGTTCTAGAAATTGTGTAAGATGAATAATAATGTTATAAAATTAAAAACTTATTTAATACTATTCATAACGGCTAGTACGTGATAACCATATATTGTTGTTTAGTAAAACCTGGTATTGCGTACAACACACGCTATCAAGGAAGGTTGCGATTGCGTTTAATGCAAGCCAAATCAAGGTTGTGTGTAGTGAAAGACTCCTTTGTTGTTGTGTATAACAAAATACAACCATATTTTATTTATACATTGAATATATATATATATATATATATATACATACACACTCAATGTTGCGTAGAATAGCAACTATCAAACAAACTTGAAATTGTGTGTAACATGATCCAAGAATAATGTTGTGTATACTGCAAGCTAATACGGTGTTGCGTATAGCTCCAGATAATCTTGTTGTATCATTCAATAGAAGATATGAATGAAATTAAAAAGAATATATCTTATAAAATCTCGGGTTATTACAGGGATTTAAAGAGTTGAAGCATTCTTGGATAATTAAGAATATGTTGATGAAATTGAATGTTTGTTTTGATGAAATTGAATGTTTGTTTTGATGAAATTGAATGTTTGTTTTGACGAAGAATCAAAACTCTTTGTCAATGATGTGGAAGCAGAATCGACACAAAATCAATTAGCACCAATGCTAATAGAATCATCTCCAATAGTTTTTGCTTCTCAAAAGTCGGATCCTCAAAATAGTGAAAATCCAATAAAGAAAACCAAATATAGTAAAGAGGTTGTTTCCAAGTAGATAAAGGATAAAGACTAAAGAAAAAAAGGTGATCCTAAATTTGGTCTTAATACAGCTGAATTTCTAGCTGTGAAGATAAGGGTAGAGGATACTCTATAGGCTGAGAAGAAAAAAGAATAATATTTTGAAATGAAAAGCTCAAGATTGTGATGTTGCTAAAACCCTAAAAGGATTTGAGTTAAAAATTTCTCAACTGATAGAATAATTTCAATAAGAACCGATCGTACAAACTTTTCCAAAGAAAGAAAAATTGAAACTATTAGTGCCAGAAGTTTGGGAACGTGAAGAAGAGGAAGAATATTTTTTTGGAGTATATTCTGAGTTCTAAAAACAGTATAGAAGTATATTCATTTCAAAAACAAAGTGATGGAATAAAACAACAAAATCATCATGCTGAAAATGCACCAACTCAATCTTTAGAAACCCATTCATAAAGAAATACATCCCTAGTAAAGTAAGGGGCTCAAAGTTCTCATACTGAGAAATTAATAGTCATTAGTGACAAAGTGGAAGAAGAAGGAGCTGAAAAATAAGTATAAAGGGTTGAAAAGGGAAAAAGATAATGGAAAAGTAAAATAGTATGTTGAAGACTTGAGCTGATCAAATGAACCTCAATTTTATGATGATGATACTGATTCAGAACACACAATTTATTTGAAGAAAAGTGATTAAATTGTTCATGTTTTAATAATAATTGATAAAACTATTCCTTAATTTCCTAGAATAGAAGGAATGATTGATTTCATTAAAGAGAATCAAAGGACGAAATTTGGTTCATTAAGAGAACTCAGAAAGGGAGTAATGACAATAGAGGCTGATCTAAAAGTTTTGAGTGATAGTTCAATTTCTCATAAGAAGGCTTGCAACAAGATGACTAAATGGTCCTACAAAACAGAAAGCTCAGTAAATAAACATTTACAATCAATTAAATACTTAAAGAGGCTTCCAAATGATCTTGATATTTATTTTAATAATCTTGAAAAATAAAACAACAACAGGTTGAACCAGATTTCAAAATACCATGGAGCTGATATTCGTTCAGTAAAAGAGTTTCAAGAAAGGATGAATTCCTTCCAGTTATATTTTTCAAAGGTTTCATATTTCATTGATGAAATAGTGTTTCTGAAGAAACAAAATTCTCTTTCAACTCAAGAGAATATGAATTTTCAATATAGAATTGATACTCTTGAAGAAGTGATCAGAGTTCAAGAAGTGACTATCAAAAACCATGATCAAATTTTCGCTGACTAACAAGACCTTAGAAAATCCCAGGGTGATTCTATCTCAGAATATTAGAAATAGATAAATAATATGAAGTATGTTCTTCATAAGTTTATCAAGAAAGATAAAGATAGAGAAAAGAAATGTTTTTTTGTATCTTTCCTTGTTTTTCTTAAAATTTGATTACCTTTTAAGATTCAATGCACTTTATGTTTACATTTCAATTGTTTTGAAGTTTATTTCTCTCTTACCATTTCAAGAAGATCAAGATTACCCCATTATTTTTTTAAATAAAAAAGGGGGATAATGTTTTATAAAAGGAGATAGTTTCACAAATGGGTAGAATTTTTTATTGTAATATATCTAAATCAAGAAAAATCTACGAATAAAATCTTTAAGAAAGTGTATACATAATGGGAGTTAGTTTTATTCAATTTCTTTTTCATAAGAGTTTCCATAACTTAGAGGGAGATAAGTATTTCTTTTTAGTATTTCTTTTTGTTTTATTCTTTCCAAAAAGGGGTATATTTTTGAGCAAAAGGTTTTCTTTTGAATTTTATGTATTTTGTTTTAGAAATCACATATATCTTTTTACTCATTTCTAAAATAAATAATTTTTTTAATACAATTTCTATGTCAATATTACTGACTCTATCAATCGTACTGACTATGTCAATTTTATTGATTGTTTCAATTGTACTGATTGTGTAAATCATACTGAATCTGTCAATCATTCTAAACCTGTCTAGCGTACTAACTCTATCTACCATGCTGAATATGTTAATTGTACCCACATTGTTAATCTTACTCACTTTGCATCATATCAATACATTTCACCAAGTAATATTAATCATACTCATTTTTTACTCTTATCTCATGCATTATTTTATTTTTTTATCAAAACACTTGTTCCATATAAATCGTACTCATGTTATCATTTTCATATATATTTTTTTTAACCTAAACAATATCATGGATTTAGTTATAAACTAATCAAAACAATGTCGTGTTTTCGGTTTAAATATGACCATTAAATTTACTGGTGTCCAAGTCCCTCCGAGTTTTCCCAAAAAATATGAATGTTGGAGAAAATATGACCATTAAAACATGAGGCCTATAAATAGAAGGTCATTTTAAGTAGATAAATTACTTTTGATCAACTTTTTCTTCTATCAAGTTCTAGAGAGAGATGTCATGGCTTCTCTCTTTCTTTTTGAGAAAGCCTTGGAATTAAAAAATGTGAACGACTTGTTCTTAGCTTTTCTATTCCAGTAAGTTCTTTGTTTTTCTTTGTGTGGCAGATTTGGTGAAAACATTGAGGGCTTTCAAGGATAGGAATATGTGATTCTGATCATTTTATCAAGGGCCTTCAATTTCATAAAGGATAGAGGTTTTGATTATCTTCTTAGACGAGGACTTTTGAGGATTGGAAGACAGTTGTATCAATCATCATATTGAGGGATTACCAAGGTGTTGATAAGACATACATTCTATCCTAGGTGAAAGGATACCCTTATCTTTGGATTAAAATAATTGTAAAACTTTTATATTTCAGTTTTTATTTGTATTAGAATGGGAATTGTTTTCTTTCCTCTTTCTTTTCATTTTCAATTCAATAGTAATTGTTTCAATTTCGATTCTTTTGATACATGTTTTATTAATAGATTTTATACATTTATGGTAGAATATTTCTCACTTGTATTAATCTGATCATTGTATTCAATCAGAATATGATTGTTCTAAATTACTTATAGTATTACATCATATCATATCTATTATATTGAAGACCATTGTGGTAAATTGTATTGATTGTGAATTATAATAGTTTAAGACCTCTTAAACTAAGTTCTTTCTTAATTTTTTTAATAAAAAGATTGTAAAGATATAATTTACCCCCCCCCCCTGTATTTTGACATATAATATACATGTACATCTATATTATGATCCAAAAATATGATTATTTCTGTTTTACAAGTGGAAAAAAGGGCCACTCGAAGAAAAACTACACCCATCTAAAGAAGAAAGGGGGAGCTTCTGGTGCATTTTTTTTATCATGTGTAATTGATCTATTTCTAGAAATTTGGTATTAGATATATCTTGTGGTTCTCACATATATATTCAAATATAGGAACCAATTAGATTTAGAAAAATTCACCGAGGTGAGAGCGTCCAATGGATCTAAACTTTTTGTAGCTAACGGGGACTACCACCTCACATTTCAGAACAAAGTGATCTTGGTTTTAAAGAGTAGTTATTACATGACATCAGTAACCAAAAACATTATTTTTTATTTAGACTAGATACAGATAGATTCATCTTCAAATTTGTAAATAAATATTGCTTCTTTTATAAAGATATAATTTTTATGGTAAGGAATATTTACATAACAGTCTTTACTTGTTGGATTACACAAACTAAGTAATGGAAATCAATAATGAAGTTACTTCACATGATTCATACCACATCCAAAATTGGCATCACTGGATATGTCATGTATATGAATAAAACTTAATGAAATTACATCAAGATGGATATTTATATTCTTTCTTACTAAAACCACTTGGTGTATTTCACGCATGTTTACAAGGAAAAATGACCAAATCCTCATTTATTTGGAAAGGTGAATGGGTTAAATATCATCTTTAATTAGTTCATACTGATGTGTGTGGACCATTTACTATGAAAGAAAGGGGTGGCTACTCATACTTCATGAATTTTACTAATGATTTTAGTAAATACGGATATATTTACTTAATGAGTTATAAGTTATATTCTTTTGAAAAAATCAATGAATACATGAATGATGTTGAGAACCTACTTGGTATGAATATTAAGAAACTCTAAAAAACCATGGTGGAGAATATATTAATCAAGACCTCATTGATTACATGTGAGGGTTTGGATCCAATCCTAACCTATTACTCCTTACACACCTCAATAGAATGGCATAAGGGAAAAGAGGTATTGCACCTTGTTAGACATGGTGATATCAATGATGAGTCATTTAAGTATTCTATTATATTATCCTTTTGAGGATATGCGTTATAAAAATTGGAACACATACTAAAAAAAGTACCAACTAAATAGATAAATGTTATTCCATATGAATTTTGGATTAGAAGAAAATTCATGTTATCGAATTTACATGTGTGGTGAAGCGAAGTGTTTGTTAAGGCCTCTTTAGGTAACAAACTTGAACCCTGAGTCATAGAGTGTACCTTTATAAAATACCCGAAGGAAACAAGGGGATATTACCAATACGAACCCTCATAAAAAAAGGTTATAGTGTCAAGACATTCCATATTCCATTAGAGGGAGCACATCTCCAAAAGAGATAGTGGGATTAAGATAAACTTTGACGAAGTCGAGTCTCAAGGCACAGAAGAGTTGGTACATGATCAGATTCCACAAATCCTCATGGAAGAAGAAGTTGTTCTAGAGATAAAATTACTACGTAGGAGTACAAGATATGTTATATAATTATAAATGTCTGGTTTTCCGTTTACCAAGGATGGTGGCTCATTATTAGTGGACAATAATTATCCTATAACCTACAAGGAAGCAATAAGTGTCACAAAAGTTACCATGTTTAAAGAAGCCCTAAATTATGAAATAGATTCCATGTACCAAAACCAAGTCTGTATTTTGGTAGATCCTCTTGTGGATGTAAATCCCTTTGGATGAAAATGGGTATTCAAAAATAAACTAGACATGGAAGGCCAATTCAGTACCAATAAGGCATGACTGGTTGAAAAAGGGTTTAAACAGCATCAAGGCATTGACTACAAAGAAAACTTTTCACCCATTTCAATGCCAAAATTCATCATAATTCTACTTTCTATTATAGATTACCATGACTATGAGATTTTTAAAATGGAAATCAAGATAGCCTTCCTTAATGTTAACCTTCATAAATATTTCTAAATGAAAAAACCTGAAGTGTTTGTGACTCCAAAGGATGCTAATAAGCTACGAAATACATAAAAATCCATTTATGGATTAATGCAAGAATCCAACTCATCAAAAAATCATTTTGATGAATACATAATGGAATTTGGTTTTATAAATATCAAATGTGAGCCTTGTGTCTAAAAATAGTTTAGTGGGAGTGTAGTCATTTTCATATCAGTATATGTTGATGACATATTGCTTATTCGAAGTGAAATAGAAGTCTAATAATCTTTTAAGGTGTGGTGGAATAAATTCTTCCCTAGGAAAGACTTGGGAGAGGCGGCATATATTCTTGGTATCAAGATCCATTGTGATAGATCTAAGAGGTAGCCTGTCCAAATTCAAATTACAAACATTGACAAGATACTAAAGAGATTCAGTATGGAACAATATAAGAAAATGTGTCCTCATACCCATGAGGAAAGAAATATAATGGTAGGAATTCCATAATCATTAGCATTTTGTTCAGTCATGTATGTTATGCTATGTACTAGGCTTGATGTTTCATATATATTAAGTGTCATAGGTAGATAACAAGCTGGTAAAGGTGACCACCAATAGATGGAATTCAAGTCTATCCTTAAGTTTCTGAGGTCTACTACAGATATGTTCCTAGTTTATGGAGGAGATGAGTAACTATTCATTAAGGGATATGAATATTATAGTTTCCAAACTGATCAAGAAGACATGAAGTCACAAATGGGATACATATTCACTCTGAATGGAGGTGTTATGAGCTGTAATAGCTTAATCAAGGATGTGGCTATAGATTTTATAGTAGAGTATGAGTATATTGAAGCTACCGAGGTAGTTAAAGAAGCAATTTGGATGTGTAATTTAATCCAAGATCTTGATGTGGTACCTAAAAATAAATATCACATCACACTCTATTGTGATAATACTGCAGCAGTGGCTCCAGTAAAAGAGCCAAGGTCACATCAGCATATAAAGCACATACTTCAAAAGTATCATATCCTGGGTGATTTTTCTCAGAGAGGTGTGGTTGTGGTGAGTAGTATTTCCATGGAAGACAAAATCAAGGACTCATTAACTAAAGCCTTGATTTAGTATAAACATGATTATCATGTTATTTCTAATATATTTAATGTCATAGGCAGTTGGTTATAGTCCAAGTGGGAGTTTTTTTGAGTTGGTGTGCTAAGAACCAACTGTTTGTACTTTTATTGCATGAATATTTGAAGTATTAAATATTAAATCAAACAAATTACTACATATTATTCATTTTTCTACATTAATTTAATGTAATAATTTTCAAGATAATTTTTTGTATTTATAAGGTCATATTAGTTCCACATTATGATGAGAACTTTGATGTATTAGACAATATTATTAATATTGTTCTACTATTGGATAACATACTATGATGGGAAATATAGTATATAGACAGTTAGGTGTATGTAACTTGTAAGTATATGATACGTCTTCTCATGAAGTTCACACATGGTAATCTTGATGAGGGGAGATTTTGAGAACAAACCCACCAGTAGTAATTCAACATGTTTTGGTGTCATCGTATATTCATACCATTGAGTGTGTGAACGGTCCTTAGACATTAATATTATCATTAATTCATGTCATGACTCATGAACTTAGATTTTCTAACAAAAACCGCTATTACATATGTTGGTACGAAGTAGGGTACGTTGGGTGCATCAAAAATGACATGTTATTAATGGATAAGTTAAGGAAATATGTTTCCCTTGCATATTTATGGATGTTCATATCACATCTCTTTGATTGAAATTGTATCATCTCCATAAATTCCATGGACATGGTGTAACGATGAGTTTATTTCATATATACAAAGAATTATGTATTGAGCATATAGGTTGATGACACCATTATGCAACCTAATTGATGATATATTGTTACAAAGAGGATTATATTATATAGTGAGCATTTGTATGTATTTTTCATTGTTGTGACATTAATTTATTTCTATTTGGTTCCTTGACCTATTGCTAGACATTAATATTGGAGTTTAGGAAATCCCACCTAATGACAATGAGAAATAATCCTAGAGGGTCACACACTAATTTATTCTTCTAGTCTTGATTAAATTCTATTTGAATTTGATTAATGAAATAAATATTATTCTCAAGACTGAGGAATAATTTTATTCAAGCTATATTGATCACATATGTAACGCCCCGACCCTAATTACCTAGAGTCGGTGCATTATTACATAACATTGGAATGATCACACGAAAGATCAAGTCTCGAAAGACCGATTGGTTTAGTAGCCTTGGAATAACTAGATACATCCATAAATTTTTACATTACATCATAAAAAAAACATCTTGTCTTCATATCCCCTCATACTATCCCTGCAGGTCATTCATAAATTACTTCTTCATAATCCTGGGAAAAATAAAACATTGAAAGGGGTGAGCTCGGATGCTCAGTAAGGATAACATTATAGCATAAGCTTTCATAAATAAGCATAAACACTTAAGGCAATCTATAACTAAAACAAAAGCCTTTTAAATTTGAACTTCAGCATAAAATGGCAAAGGTAGAATGAAATAATGCCATTTACTTACTCACATGGATATTCTACTAGTCGAATGATCACATGCAATATCAATAACCACTTTCATAATGATGGAATGCATAATGCCAGACTATCATAACCACATAGCCAAGGCCTAATGCCAAGACAACAAATAAGATTTTGCCAAGGCCTTGTGCCAAGACACTAGTTTGTCTCATGAGACCTACCGATGCATCGAGGAGCTATAGCGGGCTCCACCCGTCACTTATTAAGTCTAATTCATTCCTCATATGAACATGTTTAAACATAACATAAACATTCGTAATAAAACTAGCATACGAAATGTTAATACTTTTACCACAAACCATGAATGGTATAAAAACAGCACATCCACAGTCAAACATAACTCATTCGATACAATATGGAAGATTGTATTGTATCACATTAACCTCAATCAAGAATAATGAAGGATGCTGACATAGATGAAAATAATCATCAAAACTATTTGAGATAAATATCCCCCTTTTATTGAAAACATTTAAAAGTCACACTATTTGTCAAGAAGCCATTTAAAAGTAGATTTTTGAATCAAAGTGTCCCATACCACTTTGAAACTTTTAAAAGGAGTTTTAATTTTAAAACTTTAATGTCCATATAAATAAATCCTTAAAACCATTTTTTAAAACATGGACATTAATGAGCAAGATTTAGATGAATAAGTCTTTAAATCATTTTAAAAATGGTATTTTAGTTAGAGATTCCAACCAAAAGAGACACTTGAATACAAATAATTGTGGTAATCAAAACTTTGTAATATCATGATAATAAAGGGATTCATGATATACTATGTCAAAGTACATTATATACACCACATAAAAGTGATTTGGTGTATATCAACAAAGAAGTCTCAATGGAATGTAAATTGAGATGAAATCTCTTGTAAAGGTTGTATCCTTAGGTTAAGGATAAATCAACGACATAATTATGTGTGACAAATATAAATACAATAAATATGATTGGATATTCAGTGTAAATCAATCAAAGGATATTCACACATATTTTTGTAAAAACAATACCAACGAATTGGATGTTTAACTCAACAAATGGAGAATGAGTTAAAATTACTCTTATCAAATTCATATCAATGACTTGAGAATTACCAATGGAGTGATTATGTGTATCAAACTTATATCCACAGGAAGGGGAGTGGAAATTATGACATAATCAAATGAATAGTGATTCCACACATAATCTTGGGGTAATATAATCAATGAAATATGCGTAAAGCCAAATGAGTGGAAATTGAAATTTCAAATTCCCTTATCGATTAGGTAACTAACGAAACATACACCCATGAAAGAAGTATCATACCATGATGATGTAAATACCCATAAATTAAAGTATATTACACAATGAATACAATCATGGGCAGTACACATACACCACATGCAATAATTAAGTGGTGAACAATGGAATTCTCACGAAATTAAAAGTGAGATTAGAAAATCCCTTACTTTGTACTTTTTCCTTGGTCGATGGTAGGTTTACCTCCTGTATAATGGTGAAATAATTGTTATTGAATAATACAAGAATCATTTACTTTTATATTATATCATATATGATCTTTTAATATTGATTTGTTAATAATATCTTAGAATTATCGTCATTTCGGGTGATAATCGATTCGTTCTTCTTAAATGATTGGTTACATAAGACATGTTTGTAATGGATAGATTATATCTTATTCATAATCAGAATTATATTAACATTATTTTTAACCCTAAAATGAGAATAAGACTTGAATGGATACGATGGAGGATGGATCTCACCGTGTTCGTGGAGACGGTAGTCCGTACGTACGTACGAACGCTACTTCCATTTAATTTTTCATTTTAAAAGAATTGAATCCAAATGATACATAGGTATATTATTATTCTAGTATAATATAATATTTTATATATTTTACTTATGTTCATTAATACCATTCTTTATACGTTCCATGTGTGGTATGAACGAGTCATATCATTTTAAGGGGGCGGTAGTCCGCACTTCCTCAAATGAAATTATCGTATGTATATACAACATGAAACGAATAATGGTATGAAATAAAATGGAATTACAGAAGCTTATATATAAAATATGTATCATTAATATCACACTTAATTACAGTTCCATCATAATGGCCACCATGAGAGGCGGTAAGATGTATTTGAACAATCATCGTTTCGTGAGGCGTTAGTTTGCCATTCACAGAAACATTATGTTCATCATCCATTAGATGGAGGTGTGTGTATGTGTAGTTCTAATACATATTATAAAAACATACTAGTATATTGAGGATACTTTTGTTGTTACAAAAGAAAGGAAATAAAAAGATTTTGGGGGTTGGAGAAGCAAATTAAATGAAAATAATTTAAGGGAAATCGTTACCTTTAATTTAGGTAACTCACTTTGGTTGGAACCAAAGGACTTCTTGAAATGCTTTCTGCCCAAGGGGAAGCTTCAAGGAGGAGGAGAGGGATGTGGGGAGCTTATTTGGGCAGGGTTTGGATGAGCCAAGTGGCTTGAGAGGTGTGAGTAATGAGTTGAAGTGGTCTCCTTTTATAAGGGAGAGGAGGGGCTCTTTAGGAAAGAGTGAAAGTATTACTTTATAATATAATTATATTCGGTTTATAATGGTCCAAATTTCATTTAGGTCAAATATAAGATGACTCATATTCTAAATAACATCAACCAATAAGAATTGGACAGGTTTTAGATAATATTTTAATCATTATAATCTTATTTATTTAAATGATTTATTAATGAGGTAAACATTGCATCATTATTGTGTCATTAATAATTTAAATTATTTGATGTCTAAAAATTATAAATAAAATATAATTATGTAGGAAATATTTTTAGATTTCTAATGAATATTTATAATCAAAAATCCAACATGTATAACCCTATGTAAAAATTTTTCTTCTAAAAGATGTAAGCTTATGCCATTTTTATTTTTATTTTAACTTTATTAATATAATGTGTCCCTACCACATACAAGTGGCTCCAAGGGGTCCCCAAATCGACCCAAGGATGCCCATGGTCGGGTATGTGTCCACCAATAAGGTTAGGACACGTTTTAGGGTAATTTTGTATTATTATAATATTATTTTTTAACCCTTATTTACCGGATTTACCCTTAACCATGGTAAATAAAATATTTACCGCAGTAATTATTCAAAATGTCTAAAAATAAAAGTTAGCTATTTAAACAATTTGGAAATCCTGATTCCAAATATGGAATCCATTTTTCTAAATTCAAAACACAGAAGTGGCAAAAATTAATTTAAAATTAATTCCCGCTGTCAAAACAAAAAGCGTGTTTTTAAGAGATAATAACTATCAAAAGATTGACACTTGTTTATGTTCGGTTTAATTGTAAAATTATGTCCAATGACCAACATTATATTAAGTGGTAAAAATATATTCTAAATATACTTTAAAACCACTCAAATTCACAATTTATCACTATTAATTATTTTGATTAAAAAAGTTGTTTTTAATTAAAATTTAGTAATTTTCACTATTCATCAAAATATAAAAGTTATCCGAAAAGTACCAAAATTTCACCCTAGGCTAATTTCAATATTCCGAATCCAAAAATGAAGTCCATTTTGAAATATAAAATATATATGATTTCAAAAAGTAGGTATTACTATTCACAACGTCTAGTTTAATTAGTTGTGGTGTGTGTTAGAACTCGAGGTTGCGTACAACACACGCTATCGCATTATTCGAAGGGAAACGTACCGTGGAAGCTTGGGGTGTTACATTCTCCCCTACTTCAATAAATTGCGTCCTCGCAAGTTTTTAAAAATTTTCTTGGGAATATAATGGAAAGTCCCACATCGGAAAAAGAGTCAATAAAACTATCACTTTAAAAGAAAGAAAGAGAGGTATAAGGGTCATACAAGATAACCCATACTAGGATTCCATGTAAGAAAACATGGATATGGATGATAAACTAAGTGTCAAGTTCTGATGGAGAGGGATTGAAATCATGATCAGGAGAAAGTTAACAATGTGAAAACCACAAACTTGTGTTGGGACAAACGACCATTAGTCTCCTAGTAGGAAAGTAAATGGACAACATTTTTTTAAGTTACATTACATAAGGAAGAGGAATTAATTTATGATATTGACTAAGAACATTATGAGATATACTTAAATTTTAAGTAGATTTTCTTTCTTTAATAAATTTCCACCACTAACTCAATTATTTTTTTTAAACGATGAGTATTCAAGAAGACTTGGTCACACTGGAAGAGCTAGAATAAACTTCTATAGAATCACATAATCCATGTATGATAAACCATATATTTACATTGTATTTGAAGATTAATCAAAACCAAAATGGTTAGTGAATGATCTAATGATCCCCCAAAAGGATATTCATTGAGATAAATATGCACTAATCTTAATTTCTAAAAATAAACCAACAATACCCCAAAGTTAAATAAATACCATTCAATAATCAATTGTCCTTAAAATCCTTCCATATAATCCAAAGTAATATTTAAACCCAAAGAATTAAAGAATTTGATTATGTAGTCTCCCATGTTAAATTGTATCTCTAAATGAAAGTCACATACTCAAAAGTAATTAACCTAATCACATATTCTCTATTATAGGTTAATCATTTCCATAAATAACCCAAATCACTATAAATCCACAATAAAAACATAGATAAAAATCTACCATTAATCCTCAAATGAAACCCCATAGTATTCTATTTTCCTTGGGCATATAGTGTTCCCAACAAATCGAACATCTTCCAAAATAATATTTATCACTTATGCACCAAATCATTTTCCTATACCAAGGGTATTCATTTGATAAGAAATAAGAACCCAAATTAACTTATTATTGATCAATAAAATCATTTAACTAAACAAAATAGTCACACTAACCAGGGACTTCACGTAGTCCAGTGGTAGGCGATAAATCCCAATCGCACTTTGGTTGTGGGTTCGATTCCCACAGCTTTGTCCGACGCGACGAGTTGTCACACGGTCTACGTGCTGTCCTTTTTCAAAAACTATATCTTATAATATTACCAAAATGAGATAAATTCCTCAAAATAACATAATTTAACCACAAATGTTATATCATACCTTGCATTTTCATCCCAAATTATAATAACTTATAATTTCCTCAAACCCAATGATCATATAAGACCAAATGGTTATTTATAACTATATCCGCAACAGAAAAGATAATTCTTCCTCAGATATCATTTTCACATGATAAATTATAGGTTTACACATACAAGAGAAAATTATTCCAAAGTAATCCCATCAATAAAGAGCACTAACACTTTTAAACATTTCACCATCCATTTATTTCCACATAGGTTCTTCATCATATGTTCCTCGAGTTCCCACATTGCCTCTTCCATCTTATGATTTCTCCATAGATCTTTTACCAAACAAGTCATCCATTTCTCAACACTTGATCTTCGGTATGAAGAATTCTGATAGGCTCTCCACAATAAGATAGATCGAGTTCCAGTTATAATTCTTCATAGGTGAGTACATGCATTGGGTCAGGCATGTATTTTGTCACTAGAGATATGTGGATCACAACATGAACTCTGGAGAGACTAGGCGGATTTGCCTTTTGGTAGAATGCGTTCATGTGTCACAATGGTACCTCAGGAATTTTTCAAAATCATCTACTTCCTTTACCCAAAAACTCCTCATCCATTTTGGATTATATCTATGGAAGCATCGATGCATCATAAAAAAATAGGTATTTCTTATATATAATTTTGAGACATCGTCTTTAACATGTTTTTTTAGAAAAATTCTCACTGATTCATCTTCAAATATTTCAAAATAAGGTTTTCGTAAATCAGTTTTCGTATATCCCAAAAGACATAAATATATAATTTGATACATATAGGCTGCTCGAAGATCTCCCTCTTCTGCAGCATCTAGAAAATCATTTAGTGCATCGTAATTTTGAGATAAAGTGAATAATTTGAAAAGACCCTGATGGTACTTCCCACGCTTAGCGTGGTAAGAAAGTTGAGAGCGCAACATTATCCCATAGTCGGTACTTGTTCCTTTAAAGAATCGTGCAATGCTAGAGGTATTGGATGTCTCATAAAGTTGTTTGCTTGTAACTTGGACATTTGAAAAAGTTTCAGCATCGTCTGCGCATGACTTCTGGATAATAATTGTAAGTAGTTCTTCAGGAAGAGAGAGAAGAGTTGTTCGTGATCTTGCTCCCTCCTTGTTTCAACTAACAAAAGAAAATACAATTAGGGTTTTTGAATACTTATCTAATAAGAATGTAAAAAAAATAGACATAATAGGATAATCTTGTAATTGAACAATATATCCTAACTTGGGGTACCCTATGTTAAAATCTAGGTTATCCACTATCTATTTGCCGACATATATTCTTAGGGGCATTTTTTTTGTATTCCCTTAATAATGGTTTATACTAATCTTGTGAATTTACCAAAGCATATCCTCCGGGAGTGTCGTAACCAAGAGTGCAGCAAGGCCCGTTGTCGTGCACCAGTTCCCGTTCGAGTCTAGCTCAAAGCGGTGTTTTCGGGTTTTACCCCTAGGTACATCTGTGCCAGAGCCACCTCTACCTGCTCGTATCCAGACAGGGATGTATTGTTTGGAAAACTCACAAAATCTTCTACAATACCAAAATTCTAGGAAGTTATTCTATAATAATCCTCAAAGTTCATCTTAGGTCTACGTGCTCTAATCAGAGTTTATCTAAATCTAGCTTCCAAGGTTTGTACTAAACTTCCTCTGATACCAACTGTAACGCCCCGACCCTAATTACCTAGAGTCGGTGCATTATTACATAACATTGGCATGATCACAAGAAAGATCAAGTCTCAAAAGACTGATTGGTTTAGTAGCCTTGGAATAACTAGATACATCCATAAATTTTTACATTACATCATAAAAAAAAACATCTTGTCTTCATATCCCCTCATACTATCCCTGTAGGTCATTCATAAATTACTTCTTCATAATCCTGGAAAAAATAAAACATTGAAAGGGGTGAGCTCGGATGCTCAGTAAGGATAACATTATAGCAGAAGCTTTCATAAATAAGCATAAACACTAAAGGCAATCTATAACTAAAACAAAAGCCTTTTAAATTTGAACTTCAGCATAAAATGGCAAAGGTAGAATGAAATAATGCCATTTACTTACTCACATGGATATTCTACTAGTCGAATGATCACATGCAATATCAATAACCACTTTCATAATGATGGAATGCATAATGCCAGACTATCATAACCACATAGCCAAGGCCTCGTGCCAAGACTACAAATAAGATTTTGCCAAGGCCTTGTGCCAAGACACTAGTTTGTCTCATGAGACCTACCGATGCATCGAGGAGCTGTAGCGGGCTCCACCCGTCACTTATTAAGTCCAATGCATTCCTCATATGAACATGTTTAAACATAACATAAACATTCGTATTAAAACTAGCATACGAAATATCAATACTTTTACCACAAACCATGAATGGTATAAAAACAGCACATCCACAGTCAAACATAACTCATTCGATACAATATGGAAGATTGTATTGTATCACATTAACCTCAATCAAGAATAATGAAGGATGTTGACATAGATGAAAATAATCATCAAAACTATTTGAGAGAAATATCCCCCTTTTCTTGAAAACATTTAAAAGTCACACTATTTGTCAAGAAGCCATTTAAAAGTAGATTTTTGAATCAAAGTGTCCCATACCACTTTGAAACTTTTAAAAGGAGTTTTAATTTTAAAACTTTAATGTCCATATAAATAAATCCTTAAAACCATTTTTTTAAAACATGGACATTAATGAGCAAGATTTAGATGAATAAGTCTTTAAATCATTTTAAAAATGGTATTTTAGTTAGAGATTCCAACCAAAAGAGACACTTGAATACAAATAATTGTGGTAATCAAAACTTTGTAATATCATGAGAATAAAGGGATTCATGATATACTATGTCAAAGTACATTATATACACCACATAAAAGTGATTTGGTGTATATCAACAAAGAAGTCTCAATGGAATGTAAATTGAGATGAAATCTCTTGTAAAGGTTGTATCCTTAGGTTAAGGATAAATCAATGACATAATTATGTGTGACAAATATCAATACACTAAATATGATTGGATATTCAGTGTAAATCAATCAAAGGATATTCACACATATTTTTGTAAAAACAATACCAACGAATTGGATGTTTAACTCAACAAATGGAGAATGAGTTAAAATTACTCTTATCAAATTCATATCAATGACTTGAGAATTATCAATGGAGTGATTATCTGTATCAAAATTATATCCACAGGAAGGGGAGTGGAAATTATGACATAATCAAATGAATAGTGATTCCACACATAATCTTGGGGTAATATAATCAATGAAATATGCGTAAAGCCAAATGAGTGGAAATTGAAATTTCAAATTCCCTTATCGATTAGGTAACTTACGAAACATACACCCATGAAAGAAGTATCATACCATGATGATGTAAATACCCATAAATTAAAGTATATTACACAATGAATACAATCATGGGCAGTACACATACACCACATGCAATAATTAAGTGGTGAACAATGGAATTCTCACGAAATTAAAAGTGAGATTAGAAAATCCCTTACTTTGTACTTTTTCCTTGGTCGATGGTAGGTTTACCTCCTGTATAATGGTTAAATAATTGTTATTGAATAATACAAGAATCATTTACTTTAATATGATATCATATATGATCTTTTAACATTGATTTGTTAATAATATCTTAGAATTATCGTCATTTCGGGTGATAATCGATTCGTTCTTCTTAAATGTTTGGTTACATAAGACATGTTTGTAATGGATATATTATATCTTATTCATAATCATAATGATATTAACATTATTTTTAACCCTAAAATGAGAATAAGACTTGAATGGATACGATGGAGGATGGATCTCACCGTGTTCGTGGAGACGGTAGTCCGTACGTACGCACGAACGCTACTTCCATTTAATTTTTCATTTTAAAAGAATTGAATCCAAATGATACATAGGTATATTATTATTCCAGTATAATATAATATTTTATATATGTTACTTATGTTCATTAATACCATTCTTTATACGTTCCATGTGTGGTATGAACGAGTCATATCATTTTAAGGGGGCGGTAGTCCGCACTTCCTCAAATGAAATTATCGTATGTATATACAACATGAAACGAATAATGGTATGAAATAAAATGGAATTACAGAAGCTTATATATAAAATATGTATCATTAATATCACACTTAATTACAGTGCCATCATAATGGCCACCATGAGAGGCGGTAAGATGTATTTGAACAATCATCGTTTCGTGAGGCCTTAGTTTTCCATTCACAGAAACATTATGTTCATCATCCATTAGATGGAGGTGTGTGTATGTGTAGTTCGAATCCTTCTTATAAAAACATACTAGTATATTGAGGATACTTTTGTTGTTACAAAAGAAAGGAAATAAAAAGAGTTTGGGGGTTGGAGAAGCAAATTAAATGAAAATAATTTAAGGGAAATCGTTACCTTTAATTTAGGTAACTCACTTTGGTTGGAACCAAAGGACTTCTTGAAATGCTTTATTCCCAAGGGGAAGCTTCAATGAGGAGGAGAGGGATGTCGGGAGCTTATTTGGGCAGGTTTTGGACGAGCCAAGTGGCTTGAGAGGTGTGAGGAATGAGTAGAAGTGGTCACCTTTTATAAGGGAGAGGAGGGGCTCTTTAGGAAAGAGTGAAAGTATTACTTTATAATATAATTATATTCGGTTTATAATGGTCCAAAAATAATTGAGGTAGAAGATAATATGACTCATATTATAAATAACATCAACCAATAAGAATTGGACAGGTTTTAGATAATATTTTAATCATTATAATCTTATTTATTTAAATGATTTATTAATGAGGTAAACATTGCATCATTATTGAGTCATTAATAATTTAAATTATTTGATGTCTAAAAATTATAAATAAAATATAATTATGTATTAAATCTTTTTAGCTTTCTAATAAAAATTTATAATAAAAAATCCAACATGTATAACCCTATGTAAAAATTGTTCTTCTAAAATATGTAAGCTTATGCCATTTTTATTTTTATTTTAACTTTATTAATATAATGTGTCCCTACCACATACAAGTGGCTCCAAGGGGTCCCCAAATCGACCCAACGATGCCCATGGTCGGGTATGTGTCCACCAATAAGGTTAGGACACATTTTATGGTAATTTTGTATTATTATAATATTATTTTTTAACCCTTATTTACCGGATTTACCCTTAACCATGGTAAATAAAATATTTACCGCAGTAATTATTCAAAATGTATAAAAATAAAAGTTACCTATTTACACAATTTGGAAATCCTGATTCCAAATTTGGAATCCATTTTTCTAAATTCAAAACACAGAAGTGGCAGAAATTAATTTAAAATTAATTCCCGCTGTCAAAACAAAAAGCGTGTTTTTAAGAGATAATAACTATCAAAAGATTGACACTTGTTTATGTTCGGTTTAATTGTAAAATTATGTCCAATGACCAACATTATATTAAGTGGTAAAAATATATTCTTAATATACTTTAAAACCACTCAAATTCACAATTTATCACTATTAATTATTTTGATTAAAAAAGTTGTTTTTAATTAAAATTTAGTAATTTTCACTATTCATCAAAATATAAAAGTTATCCGAAAAGTACCAAAATTTCACCCTAGGCTAATTTCGATATTCTGAATCCAAAAATGAAGTCCATTTTGAAATATAAAATATATATGATTTCAAAAAGTAGGTATTACTATTCACAACGGCTAGTTTAATTAGTTGTGGTGTGTGTTAGAACTCGAGGTTGCGTACAACACACGCTATCGCATTATTCGAAGGGAAACGTACCGTGGAATCTTGGGGTGTTACAACATAAATTAAATAAATATTTATTCACATAATTATGAATAAAAATAAATTTAATAAATTTATTGAATATTTAATAAATATTTATTCACTAGTTAGTGAATAGAATATTTATTTAAGAGAATAAAATATTTATTTGGGTGTTCAATAAATGAAAGAGGAGTTTGAATGGACCAAAATCGTGTCCGGTGATAAAATAATTATTTATAATATGGTAAATATTATTTATCCATTATGTGTAAGTCATCACACCACACAATAATAATATGATTATTATTATTATGTGGCATGGAATTTCATTAATGGTTATAGTTATATTTAATGGTTGTTATTAAATTAAATTTTGTAACTGAAATCCCATATCTATAAATAGAAAACTATATCTATTTGGTAAAGAATTCGAAAACAATTCTATGTTTGGGAATAGATAATTATTAGGAACAATTAATTCTATCTCAAATCCTCCTCTCCCCCTCCCAAGAATGAGAAACTGGAGAGACAATTTATTTAAAAATTATTAACGAGCGATCAAGAACAAAAAATGCGAGACATTCGATTCACCACGATAGCACCAAAAGAATGAGTGGTGTTGTTCGAAGACCATTGGAACACCTCTGGATCACCGATAGAGGGGTTCTACTCGAAGATAATCATATTCTCAATAAAAGCACTCTAGAATGGCATTTTCAGACGATCAATGATCATTAGCGAAGAAAGTTCCTAAGCCCAGGAATTTTTTTGGATATTAAATAAATATATTATAAATATGACATGTAAAATTCTCACTCTTGGTTTCGATAAATGATTATTAAAAGAAATTTCAATATATATCCCTACACCTCAATGCTTCCGCTACACTTGGAACCAACATATATTACCCAACTAGAATGTTTTGTGACTCCAGGTGATGCCAAAAGGATTTTCAAGTTGAAAACATCCATTTATTGATTAAAGTAAGCATCAAGATTATAGAACATTGTATTCAAAGAATTCGGTTTCATTAAGAATATATATGAGTCATGTGTTTACAATAGGTTTAGTGGGAATGTTTTCATTATCCTAGTAGTATATGGTGATGACATATTACTTATTGGAAATGATATACTAGTCATATAGTCTATTAAGGACTTGTTAAACAAGGGTTTCCCCATGAAGGACTTAGGTGCATTATCCTACATTCTAGGGATCAAGATCATTCCTGATTGATTCAAGAGTATTCTTGGACTAAGTCAATGTACATATACACTACTAGAAATTTAGGCTATATCTGAGGTTTATAACCATGGATATAGGGATCTAAAATATAGCTATAGGTAATAGACATGGTTTGGTAGACCTTGGATCCTATTGGAATGGCCATAGGTCCATGCCTATAGCCATGGTTTAAACTGGGGCTACTAGTCTATAGCCACAATTTCAAACTGTGGTAATAATCCTATAGCCACAGTTTGAAATTGTGGCTATAGATATTTCCACATCAGTTTATATCCATGGTTTAAAACCATGGATATAGCCTACATAAAATTCAAAAAAATATTTTTTCCAGAAACAAAGTATCCCCCTGCCATCCCCCCCCCCCACCACCCCCACCAGTTATCCCTCCCCTGCCAGTCCCCCCTTCAAGTTTTTCCTCCCCCTTCCAGTTCCACCCCTGCTCGTCCCCCCCACCCATGCTAGCCCCCCTACCCCCCACCCCTGCCAAGCCACCACCCCACCCCTTAATATCCCCCTTCCACCCCCTCACCAGCCTATCAAGTCTCTCTCTGCCAGTTCCCCCTACCAGTTCCCCCTCCCAGTTCCTCCCTGCCATGTCCCCACAACTATCTATCCCCCTTCTAGTTCCCCCTTCCAATCTCCCTTCAAGTTTATATTTGTCTCAACACACCCCAACTATCAGTTTTCCCTTTGGCTCTGCCCCATGCCAGTTCCCCCTGCCTATTTTCCATCCTACTCTAACCCCTACATGTTTTCCCTCCTCTAATGAGGCCTCTTCATCCTAAAAATTTTAGAGTAGCAGTAGGCCCCTATGTGGCTCTACCACACCCCCACCAATTTATCCTCCTCTAATAAGGAGGTATCATTATCCTAAAATTTTAAAGTATAAATTACCATCAATTTACAAGTATGAAATTTAGGGACACATTGTAATGACCCGCCAATTCTCATTGGCTTAAGAGCTCAACGAGTCATTACTAGGCCTTAGGCCTCATCCCCAAGATGCCAAAGGCTGGGAATAAATGACGAAGGGTTTAAAATATAAGTTGGAGGACGATTTACCCTTTAAGACATAAACCCACAAAACAACCATAACCAAACATTCACTAAATGATGAATGAACAAAAGAAAGACCAACCCACAAACGTCATTAATGTCAAACCACATCAGAGTATAAAACAGCAGAAGACCAAACTATAGACTCTCAAAAGACACTCAGACTCCATGCTCCACAAGCTCCAAGCTCCACAATATCTCCCAAGCATAACCACAAGCCACTTGTAAGGGGATGCTTTTCCTTTAACTGTGTCCCGAAAAATGATATCTGCAAAAGCACCAAAGTGCCAGAGCAGGGGTGAGTATAAACTCAGTAGGATTTTCCCCAATGACTTCCCTAATCACGCCACTAGGAAAGAAGAGTTAGCCACATTTTTATATAAAAAGTATATATAAAACATTTCCTAAAAAGAAGTTTATATCTGAATATAAATAAGTTCCAAACCACTCACAATCAAAGGAATTTCACAATAAAATAAAACCAAGTTATCAGCAAGTTATTTTTCCAGAAAAATAACCAAACAACCTTCGAACCATTTCACAAACAAACATTTTTGGCATACCCAACCCTTTCACAACCCCATGAAATCAACCATGCTTGATTCGTTATGACAGTTCCATACTCATGATCGGTTTCTCGTCGATCTACCAAGTCGTCACAAGGTAATTTATTATTCATGTTCCATTACACCTTTGGCACCGAGCACAAGGTCATATTTCAACCAAGCCTCGTACTTAAAATTCCTATGTTCCATTAAACGTTTGGCACTGAGCACAAGGTCATATTTCAACCAATCCCCATATATGCAACATGAACACACCCCACACATCTACAACAATCATGCCAAAACCATCTTTTCAATAAAACACCCTTTTATTGAAATCCATTTCCATTCAAACCAAGTGTGCTCAACCAATTCAAACCATTTAAATAAAACACCCCTTTTATTGAAAACCAATCCATCAAGACCATTTCAATAAAAAAACCCTTTTATTGAAAACCCATTTCTCATCAAACCATTCACAATTTCAGAAATTTCATAATTTAAAATCAACATTTTAAATTCAAATAGCCAAGTCACTTTGCACACAATTCCCTGAGATTTCACAATGTTATCAAAACCCTAAATCATCACCAAAGAAAATTTATTTCATGTTTTTCACAATAAATTCCATTCAAATCATCAAATTTAAACTAAGACAACCAATTCTAACAAGAGGAGTCGAGAGTGAAGCCACCTACCTCAACAATTTAGGCGAAACCAACCAACGGACAAAGAACACCAACAAAACCGAGCTGATTCTCCAAAAACCCTCCTTAGATCTCTTCTCCTAACACAACCAAGACCAAATCTTGTCATATTTGGAATCCACACCCTTAGATCTACCCATGACGGGCGTATATCTAAGAAAACAAGATAAGAGGAGAAGTAGATCTAAGTAGATCTAAGAAAATGATCAAGAACGATCACATACCTTAAGAATCCGGCTTCGATTCGCCAAGAGAACCCTTCAAATCACCTCCGGAACGCCTGGGAGAAGTCCTCCAACCTTCAAGGGAGAGTAATCCCGAGTTAGGGCTGTTTATGAGCTTTAATGAGGCAATTAGAGGCAAAACAGTTTAGATCCACAATTTTAGGATCTAATTTTATGTGATCACATGGTTAGTTCACACGGTTTGACAAACCGTGAGATAACAGTGCGTTAGCTTCTACCTCGACCATCCTTCACGCATGGTTTGGTCACATGGCTAGAAAAACTGTGCACCGACCGTGCGAAAGCCACTGCCTCCCAAACTAACTCCACACTATTTGGCCGCACGGTTTAGACAAATTGTGCGCCTCCCGTGCGACTTCACTTTTTGCCCCAAAACTCCTTTTAGGATCTCCCGACTCTCCCAAACATCACCCTTAACTTTTAAAACAAGAAAATCATCAAGTAAGGGTTACATAATAGAAACCATGGGTACTAAATTCTTCCTACCATTTGCCTTTCCATCCTCAGAAAGTAGAAAACCTTGGGTTTCCTGAAAGAGTTCTGGGCACTGCTCTTTCATTTCTTTCTCACGTTCCCAAGTCTCTTCTTGAATCTGACCGTGTTGCCAAAAAACTCGCACTAGGCCGATTTTTTTCCACGCAAGACTTTATCATGTCTATCCACAATCCGCACTGGGATGTGTATCAACGAAGAATCTGGCTCTAGGTCAATGTGGTCATATCTGATCACATGGTCAGGATCGGGTTGATACTTCTTCAACTGAGATACATTGAACACATTATGCACTGTACTAAACCGTGGTGGTAATGCCAACCGATATGCCACCTCACCAACTCGTTCCTGTATCTCAGAAGGGCCTATATATTGAGTAGTTAATTTTCCCTTCTTCCCAAAACAACGATGTCCAAGCCTTGGAGAGATCCTCAAGAAGACATGATCACCCAGAACGAATGCCAACGGTCTACGACGGTGATCTGCATAAGATTTATGATGACTTTGCGCCGTCTCCATCCTCTTTATAATCAACTGAATCTTCTCCATTGTTTCTTGGACAAGGCTCGGCCCAACTAGTGAAGTTTCACCTATTTCCACCCAACATTGTGGAGACCGACACAGATGCCCATACAATGTTTCAAACGGAGCCATGCATATCGAAGCTTGATAGCTGTTATTGTATGAGAACTCTAGTAAGGGTATATGCTCCTCCAATGAGCCACAAAAATACATTACACAAGATCGAAACATGTCTTCCAATGTCTGTATCGTCCGCTGGGATTGCCCATCCATCTGAGGATGATACACCGTACTCATAGTCAACTGAGTCCCAAGGGATTGTTTTAAGGATTTACATAAACGAGATGTGAACCTCGAATCTCTATCTGAGACGATAGACACTGGTACACCATGTCTCTTTACCAATTCCTAGTTATAGATTTTTTAAAGATCTTCCACCGTTTAGGTTTCACGAATTGGGATGAAATGGGCTGACTTGGTTAGACGATCCACTATCACCCAAATGGCATCGTGTTTCCATACATTCTTGGAAGACCTGTAAAAAAATCCACTGCGATTTTCTCCCATTTCCACACTGGGATAGGTAAAGACTGTAACATACCAGTTGGTCTCTGATGCTCTGCTTTAACATGCTGACAAGTTAAGAATTGCGAGACGAATTCAGCCACCTTCTTTTTCAGTTCGCTCCACCAAAACTGCACCTTTATCACCTTATACATATTTTGTGTACCCATATGTACAAACCATCTTGAATGGTGGTAAGCATTAAGGAGTTGTTCCTGACAAACTATAGGTACAACCATCTGATCTTTGAAACACAAAACTAAACCCGCTTCCAGTTTCCAGCCATCAATGGTCTCCCCACCATGGAGTTTTGAACTCATTATCAGACATTTCACATCATATGTTTGTTCCTCTTTGAAAACTTTTACCAGTTCAAGAACAAGCGTAGCTGAAAAGAAAATTGCAACATCACCTCGGTTTTCACATTCCACATGCATGTCGGCTATGACCGACATCAACTGCCATTCATTTAAAGCTTCTTTTTCCAACTGAGCATATGAATTTCTACTCAATGCATCTGCCACCAAATTGCCCTTACCCGGTGTATACATTAAGTCGAAGTCGAACATTTGAAGATACTCCATCCATCTTCTCTGCCTCAGATTCAAATCTCGCTATGAGGAGATGTGTTTCAAGCTCTTTTGATCCGTAAACACATTGAATTTCTCACCAAAGAGATAATGTCTCCATGTCTTCAAAGCATGGACGACTACAGCCAATTACAAGTAATGTTTTGGGTAATTATTCTCATGAACCCTCAACTGCATTGACCAATAAGAAACAACATGGTCTCCTTTCATGAGAACACATCCCAACCCTGATCCTAAAGCATCACAATACACCACATACCCCTGTCCTGATTCTGGAAAAAGATCAAGATGGGTGCTGATGTAAGGAGGAATTTCAACTCTTGAAAAGATCTTTGACATTCTTCAGTCCATTTAAATAGAGCATTCTTATTTTTCAATGCTATCATAGGCGAAGCTATTCGTGAGAATTCACGGACAAGGTGTCGGTAATAACCAGCTAGACTAAGAAAACTACGTATTTCAAAGACATTCTTCAGTGGTTTCTAAGAAAGAACAACTTCTATCTTTTCTGGATCCACTGAAACAACTTTCTTAGAAACAACATGGCCCATAAAACGTACCTCTTGTATCCAAAAATCGCACTTTGATAATTTGGCATACAACTGATGGTCCCTTGAGATTTTCAACACTATCGCCAAGTGTTGCTCATGCTAATCCCTTGTTTTTGAATACACCCATATGTCATCCACAAACACCACAACAAAATAATCCAGATATGGATGAAATATCCGATTCATCAATGCCATGAAGACCGATGGTACATTCGTTAGTCCAAAAGACATGACTACATATTCGTAGTGGTCATATCTACTTCTGAAGCTTATCTTCGGAATATCCTTTTTCTGAACTCGCAACTGGTGATATACTGATCGAAAGTCAATCTTGGAGAACCACTGATCTCCCCTCAATTGATCAAACATGTCATCAATGTGTGTAAGTGGACATATATTCATTATCGTAACTTGGTTAAGTTTATGATAATCCACACATATCCTTGAAGTTCTATATTCTTTCTTTAAAAACAAAACAGGTGCTGCCCACAGAGACACGCTTGGATGAATAAAAACTTTTTTTACAGCTCTTCTAATTGCACCTTCAATTCATTTAACTCCATTGGTTCCATCCTATAAGATGGAAGTGAGATAGGACTGGTCCCCAGAAGGAGATCAATCGTAAACTCCACTTCTCTTACAGGTGGTAACCCTGAGAAGTTTTCAAGAAAAACATCAGGAAATTGATCCACCACAGGTGGAAAACTATTTTCCACAATCTCTTCCAATGATGCCAAAGTAAACACTGCCAATTGGTAAGAGATCATTCCCACAATTGGTGCCGACAAGATCTTTTTACCTTTCTATACCATCCTTTATCCTCTGAAGAGATGGTCGATTCTGTCCTCCGTCGTGAAACTAATAGTTCTCCCATAATAGTCGACGTGATCTTTAAACATTTCCAACCAATCCATACCCATGATTATATCATAGACATGCATATCCAACATTGAGAAGTCCCATTTCAGCTCAACTCCATCAACCGTTATAGCACATGCTCTACACACGAAGGCTTGGCATTCTCTTTCACCCAGAGGAGTTTGTAGTTTTAACATCGAAGGCATCATTTCAAGTTTCAAACATAGAAAGTCAACAACACGAGAAGAAATGAAGGATTGTGATGCACCAGTATCAAACAAAACTTGCACAAGAGTAGAATTCAAAAGAATCGTACCTCTCACCGTAGATGGTCCAGCCTGATCATCCACCATCATTTGCTCAGCTCCATACAACTGCTTCATCACTACACTGTTCTCTGTATTGCCTTGTTGAGACTACCCTGGTTGAGGAGTCATGGTATTCCGAGAATCACCATGGCTAGCTCTATTCTACTGATGAGACTGACTCTTCTATCCTCACCCTGTCGAAGCATATAATGCTTGCGATGCCTAAGAATTGTCCTGAACACCCGACCGTGGAGTACTGCGACAATATTACTAGAGATGCCCCAAATTTTTGAAATTGTGGCATGCTCTCGGTGGTTTTGTACATTCGCATTTCATGTGATTAGTCAAACCACATTGAAAACACCCAGCTTTCATCATGGGTCGTGGAGGAAGATTCACTAATCCAGCTGACTGGTTCTGATTGGCACTCCCACCTTGGAAGTAGGTGTCCCTCTTCCACTTGTTCCCAGCATTGGAGTTCCCACCAGTTCCCGTGGGTATCATCATACTTCCTCCTCCCATAACTCCTAAGATGTCCCTTTCAGCCACTATTTCTCTATTTACCATCTCCGTATAATCCGTCATACAGAGCACAGTTGTCTTCGAATGAATCTCCTGTCGCAAACCCAATTCAAAGATGTGTGCCTTCAGTAAAGCACTTGCAACAACTTCTGGTACGAAGCGCACTAAATTCATAAATTTAGCTGCATACTCTGTGACAGAGAGATTTTCCTGCTTTAGGCTGAAAAATTCTGTCATCCTGTGGATCTTGAACATGTGAGGATAGAATTGTTTGTTGAACAATTCCTCAAAATCCTCCCAGCCCAGGCCTTGATCCACTTTATCCTATAACACTAGGTCCCACCACTGTCGTGCAAGATCCTCCAGCATATACGTTTCTAGCTTTACTTTTAACTCTACTGGTGTGCTGATGAAATCAAATATGTGATTCATCCTGCTTAGCCACACCTCCGCCATCTTGGGTTCAGCATCACCCCACAAGCTTGGTGGATTCTACTTCATGAACTGGATGGTATGATCCACATGTCGTGGTTCATTCCTCTGGTTCCCCGTATCCATAGCTTGGAAATCTTGGACAATTCTCAGAACTAGCTCTTGGTTCGCACGTGGTTTAGGTGCAACCACATTCTCCGCCGCCTCTTCGGGTTGGTTTCGACAACGCCTTCTGGGTTCCATTTTCTAAACCAACAAAAAAATCTGTCAATCTCACTCTCTAGCAATTGCTGGCTTAGCATTTCAAATTCTATCACATCAACTATTACAAGATTGTTCTCAAAACAACCTTTTTCCATGTTCAACCATTTATGAAAACATACAACATTCTTTTTGAAAATCAAACCTTTTTCAAAATACACCAAATATCTTGTTTTCCAAGTCATTCCATTGCAACCATTTCTGCATTTTTCAAAATTTTCACATTTCCTGAAATCATAAATCATTCAACACAATGAGATATGCAATCCTAATGATAATTCATTCCTCTAAAATTCATGTCATGCTTATCTCCTTGGATAAACCCATGACAATGAGATTTCCAACATTCTAAAAGTGTATCCAAAACACTTATGTACCCAACACCCTGGTAACTTGAATTTCAGCATAACCGGGTTATATACGTCCTTTTATGCTATACATTTCAAGTTCCAAAAATCCTACTCCTATCTAAGATGACCACCCAAAGAATAAACAAGAATGAATTTCAACTTCAGGACCAAGAACATTGATGACCAATTGTTAGGCAAGGACCGAAAACGCTGATACCTTTTGTAATGACCCGCCAATTCTCATTGGCTTGAGAGCTCAACGAGTCATTACTAGGCCTTAGGCGACATCCCCAAGATGCCAAAGGAAGGAAATAAATGCCGAAGGGTTTCAAATATAAGTTAGGGGACGATTTACCCTTTAAGACATATTCCCACAAAACAACCATAACCAAACATTCAATAAATGATGAATGAACAAAAGAAAGACCAACCCACAAACTTCATTAATGTCAAACCACATCAGAGTATACAACAACGGAAGACCAAACTAAAGTCTCTCAAAAGAAACTCAGACTCCGTGCTCCACAAGATCTAAGCTCCACAACATCTCCCAAGCATCACCATGAGCCCCTAGTAATGGGATTCTTTTCCTTTACCTGTGTCCCGGAAAATGATACCTACAAAAGCACCAATGTTCCAGAGCAGGGGTGAGTATAAACTCAGTAGGATTTTCCCCAATGACTTCCCTACTCACGCCACTAGGAAGGAAGAGTTACCCACATTTATATAAAAATAGTTTATATAAAACATTTCCTCAAAATCAGTTTATAACTGAATATAAATAAGTTCCAAACCATTCACAATCAAATCCATTTCAGAAGAAAATAAAACCAAGTTTTCAGCAAGTTATTTTTCCAGAAAAATAACCAAACAACCTTCAAACCATTTCACAAACAAACATTTTTGGCATACCCAACCCTTTCACAACCCCATTAAATCAACCATGCATGCTTCGTTATGACAGTTCCATACTCATGAGCAGTTTCTCTTCGATCTACCAAGTCGTCACAAGGTAATTTATTCCCCATGTACCATTACACCTTTGGCATAGAGCACAAGGTCATATTTCAACCAAGCCTCGTACTTAAAAGTCCAATGTGCCATTAAATGTCTGGCACCGAGCACAAGGTCCTATTTCAACCAAGCCCCGTATATGCAACATGAACACACCCCACACATCCACAAAAATAATGCCAAAACCATCTTTTCAATAAAACACCCTTTTATTGAAAACCATTTCCATTCAAACCAAGTGTGCTCAACCAATTAAAACCATTTCAATAAAACACCCATTTTTATTGAAAACCAATCTATCAAGGACATTTCAATAAAACACCCTGTTTATTGAAAACCCATTTCTCATCAAACCATTCAAAATTTCATAAATTTCATAATTTAAAATCAAAATTTTAAATTCAAATAGCCAAGTCTCTTTGCACACAATTCCCTGAGATTTCACAATGTCATCAAAACCATAAATCACCACCAAAGAAGATTTTTTCATGTTTTTCACAATCAATTCCATTCAAATAATAAACTTTAAACTATACCATTCAATTCTAACAGGAGGAGTCGAGAGTGAATCCACCTACATCAACACTTTAGGCGAAACCAACCAACGGACGAAGAACACCAACAAAACCGAGCCGATTCTCCAAAAGACCTCTTTAAATCTCTTATCCTAACTAAACCAAGACCAAATCTTGTCATATTTGGAATCCACACCCTTAGATCTAGCTATGACGGGGGTAGATCTAAGAAAACAAGATAAGAGGGGAAGTAGATCTAAGTAGATCTAATAAAATGATCATGAACGATCACAAACCTTAAGAATCCGGCTTCGATTCACCAAGAGAACCCTTCGAATCACATCTAGAACACCTGGTAGAAGTACTCCAACCTTCAAGTGAGAGTAATCCTGAGTTAGGGCCACTTAAGATCTTTAATGAGGCAATTAGAGGCAAAACGGATTAGATCCACAATTTTAGGATCTAATTTTAAGTGACCGCATGGTTAGTTCGCACAGTTTGACAAACTGTGCGCTAACCGTGTGTTAGCTTCTGCCTCAGCCATCCTTCACGCATGGTTTGGATGCACGGTTAGAAAAACCGTGTGTCGACCATGTGGAAGCCACTGCCTCCCAAACCAACTCCACACGGTTTGGCCGCACGGTTTAGAAAAATTGTGTGCCTCCCGTGCGACTTCTGTTTTTCCCCCAAACTCCTTCCAGGATCTCCGAACTCTCCCAAACGTCACCCTTAACTTTTACCACAAGAAAAGCATCAAGTAAGGGTTGTATACCAGAAACCGGGGGTACTACACACATAAACCCTCATATATTTGTTTACGTCACCAAAAGAGCATTATTTCTTGTGTTATAACTACTCACACTATGACCATGATATTCTACCAGCCCTCAAGTTTGGCTGGAGTCTCAACAACTATTATTCTATGGACATATATAAAATTTGGCCATATTAGTTTCCAATTGAATATAATATAAAGGGAAACAAGATTCTCAAAAAGAACTCTTCACAATTGAGTGAACAAACAAAGTTAAATGGAATTAACTGTTTGATGAAATTATTATCAACAAATTCACCCTCAAAAGTGATTATTTTTTAATAAAAATTATATAGGTAACTTGAAACTCATTTAAGGTTGCAAAATCATAAACTAACCTAAATTAGTCTTCCTAATTATAGAATTTGAAATGTATATGTGACTGGGTATGCACCTAACATACCTTTTCATCCTCCACGTCAAGATCTAAGTCACCATATTCCTACAATATAAATAAACAACAAACACCAGTAATAAAAAAAAAATATGTAGTAACATATGACAAAATAATAAATAAAACAATTAATCAGGGTGATAGATAATGTCAAAATTGAAATAAACATAATAATTTTAGGTCAAGACAATATTGAGAAGAAAAAGGAGATGAATAAGTAAAACGAATTAAAATAAAAATCTTAGAATGCAAGAAGGGCTTAATATAAAAAAGTAAATCTACATATGGTACAAATAAAAAATAATCTGGGAAAAATAATGGGTGATAAAATAATAAAAAAGCATTATTGGGAAGATGTTTTGTTAAATGAAGATGGATAAGAAGTTATAGTATAAGTTTCATATTTTAACGAAATAGATATTTACTATAATTTGGATGGAATTTCCATTCCATCATCCGTGAAGTCATTTATGTAATTCAAAACTATAACTGAAGTACAATATTATAGGTCACAAGAAGTTTCTCTTATAAAAATGAAAATAAGAAAAAGAAATAAAACATAAAAAGAAACTATGAGCAATTTAACCATTACTCAATGGAAATAAATTCAATTTTATATTAAAAAACAAAAAAAATATTTAAAAAATCAAAGTAATACAAAAAAACTATCACCAAAAAAATAAAAAAAAATCCAAATCTTGGTGTATGTGTCAGTTTAAGTAAAACTATGGAAAATTTCATTCCTCTACAGCATAACATTCAAGTATTACAACAAGTGGTAGATCAACATCACACTATAAAGATGCTAAATATTTTTACCATTTTTCTCTTGTAGTGAGAGTTTTATCCTCATCAATAGATTTTATTTAAACTTCCAAATGATATATAATGGTTTAAAAAACTTAAATGCATATGAAATATTCAAAATAAAGTAGCAACTGTATTTTATGAGTAGAAAATAAAATACAAATTTCAAAAAGGTAAAATATCTTCTGAGATCTCCTTGAAAAGAAAGATAAGATGGGTAAAAAAATATAGGTTTTAACAACTATGACCACATTCCTTGGGATTTTATTAACTAGTTGACCACAAAATATTGTCTTTTAGAGCCATCTTATTAGAACAATTACTATCCTCACAAATCAATACATGTTCTTTCAGTGTGTTTTGTTCACAGTAACACTTCCTATGAAAACCTCTAAGATGTTCACCCTAGGGACCTCTATAACACCTTGTAAATCATGAACTATGATTTGTTAGTGTAACTTATTAGAATAATTATTATCATCACAAACTAACAGGTGTTTTCATAGTGTTTTATCCACATTCAAACTTCCTAAGTTATATTCAAAGGAGATCAATAATCTTATTATTCTAAGAAAAACACATTTAATTCTTAAGTTCTTATTATATAGGATTCAAAAAAGAAATGTCGAAATTGTTGACTTAAATATAAATGGGAAATTATTCTCACATATTAGTACATGTGTCTTGACTAGGAAACTGTTTGATGTTGAAGGTTCCCATAACGGTGTTTGTTTCATAGGGGATATTTTTGGTTGACAATCAGTTGGGAGTGATTTATGACATTGTTATTGGATTTTGTTTTAAACACATCTATTAATATGTGAATTATATTTAAAATCAAGTGGAATTGGATAATTTTTAAGGGGTGAAGACCATTTGGATGTTTCGATTAGATTTAAAGAATATTGGAGTTAAAGGGTGAAGGTTTGAATATGTTTTGGTACTGAAGAGATAATCATATCATAAGGGAAGTCATCAACCATGATAGTCCTACCTAATATTAATGTCTGGTGATTTCATAACAGATCATGTCACAATTCATACAATAATTCCATGATTTGGTTCTGACATGTGAAGACTCTTGAGTTAGTCTCTCATGACATGAAGATCATGTTGAAATGGTTTGGTCGTGAAATTTTGAGTTCTTATCATTTGGTGTGGTAGATAAGTTTGTGTCACGAGGGAATAAAATTCCTCCTGTAATACATTGATCACACCAAAATTTGACCATGCCACATGAAAAATCAGTTATTATGGGAAAAAGGTAGTTGTAATGTTGAGAGATGATTGCATTAACTCATGGTCATGTCGCGGTGTAGTTGGATTTGAAAAATCAATGCCCCTCAGGATTTTAGGTTTAAGAGGTCACATCACAATGATGATGGATCACACCATAATTCCCTTGGGAGTCGAGTAGGTGGGAGGTAAATAGTTTTTAGAAACTGTCACATCATTCCACGATGTACCTTGTTGGATGCACACTCAGTGCTATGGTGTCAGGAATAAGGGTATTTCATTGGGAACAAAGTACCAAGAAACATAGGAAATGATATGAAAATTGTGGTTATGTTGTACAAATTTTATGATCATATGAATTACAATGTCATGTGAAATGTGGTGCATAATCCTTTCCTATAAGTATTCAAATATCTAAAATATAACACTATTAAACTCTGTGATCAAAGAATATTTGACAAAAAATTATAAAATAGCCGCAATTCAAGAAATGTTAAATATTATAAATATAAATGAGAACATAATTAGGAATGATAATTCAATAAATGTAAATACATAGAAGAATTATACGCTGCTCAATATGATTAAGAAAGAGAAATTCACTCCAAAAATTAAGGAGCTAAAAATGACACCATGAAAGTTTAAATATTTATCACAGTGAAAAGGATCTTGAGAAGGGATATAGCATGTTATTCTACCATAATATTGGATGAAAAGAGATTTATTAGGGAGATTATTCCAAAAAAAAATTATTGAGCAATGAAAAGTCAAGGTGTGTTTACCTAATTTCATAGAAGTAGAAATATGAATTAAAAACAACACTTAGACATTAGGAAAAAAACATATCTTTGTTCTTTACTCAACAACAAAAGCAAAAAACTAGGCTAAAATTCATTTAAATGGAGTAACCTACATTGATCAAACCATCTTAATCTTTTCTTAGTAATCTTTTCATTAATCAGTGTCACTCTAATTTTCTAACGTATGCATAAATTTATAACCTTATAAATTGTTTTACATTAATCATTCAATTCAATTTCATTTGTTTTTATTCTATTATCTATTATGGATAATTTTATGAACCAAAAAGTAAGTAAAGGTAAATAGACACTCTAGCCAAGGAATGTCCAAGAAGATATACCTCACTAGGAAGGGTAGTCACAAGTGGTGCACACACTTCTGGAGTCACTAATGTTGGAAAAAATATAGTCTTAACCTGGGAAGATAAAACAATAATTCATTAAGATCTTCACAATAAGGAAATATATCATCAAATTTAAAACATATCATGACAGAGGGAAATAGGCCTTACCATACTGTACTATGTCGTAGTTTTCTTCAATTTCAATTCAACCACATTCTAAAAAACTATTGTTGCATCCATTTTATATAATTTGAAACACCAACATTCATTATCATAATTTCACACATATATATCATAAAAGTGTAAATAGAGCACTATTTTTAGTACTCAAGTATTGATTTTTAAAAGATCCAATCACTCCATAATATTAGTGAAAAAACTACTACATAAATGAAACTGAGGGAAAATATGTTATTTTATTATAGAGAAAATAATAGTGGTGAAATAGTACTGATGAAATAAAAGTAGTAGTGGTTAATGTCTATATAATATCAATTAGAATTAAATAAATCCAAGTGATCTTGAAAGATTTAGAAATATGTTGTCGTATTTTTGTTTAACTTTGGAGGTCCGTGTGCTAAGATGTATGTGCATAAAACATCAAAAGTAACTATAGAGAAGGAAAAAAATTAAACAGTTTCTCTATATATCTAAATTTATCTTTCCCACTCGGAAATTTTATAAAAATATGATAAATCCATCCCACGTTATGGAAAAATTGAAAAAAAAACAAACATGAAGGTGAAAGCATAAAAATTTCAATCATAAGGAGAGTTTAAAAAATTAACATGAAAATTAAGGCATGATTATTCTTAGAACAACCCTTTTTCTATGTAGTACATGCATTATAAACTCTCAATGATGGTTGAGGGCACACAAATTTTCAAACTTCAATATCACTAATATGAAAGAAAAAATGTTGAGGTGACTTGGTAGGACATCCATGCATGTGAGAATTTATCAAACCTTTACTGATCACATCGTGTTAAATAAAATATCCACATGAATAAATTTATAGGACTGGGAATGGCCACACATATTTTATGTTAGGTATGTAGAAAATGAAATTAGAATTCAAATAAATACCAAAAATATTTATAAAAAACACCAAAAGTCATCCCCCTCCATGAATACCTTACTCACATCATAGAACAATAATTTCTCATTAATAAGGGTAGTATGCATCACTTACCAGAGTTGTAGTAATACGAATGTATATCCATATAGAATTTCATATTGAAACCATGCGAGAATACACAAGAATTCGTAACAAAAATAATTTCAAATCAACTAAACATAAATACATAATGTAGACATAGAGGTATAGAATAGGAAATTCTCCAGGTTTGTGACCAACCTGGAATTTATGACATTGATTATGATCTCTCAATTTTTCAAAAACTATCCTAAGTCACATGTAATGTTAAACAAGTCTTCAGAATCGTGATTAAATTCAAGGAAGTTACTTTTTCACCAATTCCTAACATCAAAACTATATGTTGATGTGAAGTAATAAAAAAGGTATTAAGGTAATCCGGTCAAAAAATAATACATGAACCATAGACTACAATCCTTATAATAAAATAGGAAACACCATTAATAATTATCATGATAATACATTTCATTTCAGGTTCATTGGTTTTGTTGATTAGCATTGAAAGAACTAAAGTCTTATCTTCCCTGTCATATGGTCAAAACAGAACAAATATCTGAGTCAAATAATGTAACAGTACAATTTTCAATATAACATTGAAAATCAAATACCAGTCCACCAAAAAACACTTTAGGATAAAAAACATTGAAAAATGAAATACATAGAAAATTTTAACACTAAAATTATTTCTAGAAATAATTTTTTATTTAAAGGTAGAAAAAGTAGGAAATAAATCATTGAATCAACAAAATCACACCTTTGTTAAAAGCTGTAGAAATCCATTTTTAAAATAACCATACTTTTTAAAGGAAGAAAACACATGAAAAAGATCAGTCTATATTTTTGAGAGATGGACCCAAGACAAATGAAAAAAAATAATCAATAAGTCTCATAATAATGGAATCCCTATTTACTAGATCTTAGATTGATACCACACACATTATAATGCACTAACTCAAAAATATGGATACTATGTAAGAAACCCTTACATCTGATAGTGTCAATAATATAGAGAAGAACTTTCTTCCCTTTGGATTTATATTCAATAGGGGGAGAGAAAGGGTGAACTTAGAAATAAATATTAACATGTATCTATGGTGTCAAGGAGTTAAATGTATTAATAAAAATATAATGGGTGGATTGAAGTTTATATTGGTCTCTAATTGTATATTTTAATGAGATGAACTTATAAAGTCATCAAATAAACTTCATTGGAATACTTATTCCATGAACCTCTTAAATATTGATTTCTTGACCATATTCCTTTCAATTTATAGATTTAGTCTCTTCATATATATTATGAAGGGTTCTTCTTATTCTTCAGTATTTTTCACAACTTCATTTAATTTTACTATATTACCTTAAATTGTATGGGAAGTCTAGACTTTAGTTTCTCTTAGATATAGTTTATGTATTAAATTGAAAAATATGACCTTCTATCATTTATTGAATTATTTATATTGAATAAATATTTCATGAAAAATTATGAATTTTTTCCTTCATAATTCTTCAATATTCACATGGATCCCTTATGATTTCTTCAAAATTATTCAAATAAAATATTTTTTCCCTGATGCACTCATGCAATATATATTGAATAGCTTCATGATGCAAAAATATCAATGATTAATCCCAGCAGAAAACTCAAATTATGTTTCTAAATACAAATATAGATGGTGATATACTAATTCGTGACTTATATATTGTTTTGTATACCTAAACTATATCCTATATGTTATATACTCAATAATGTATTAATTTTCATAATTTTTTTCTATAGTCCCCTTAAATCCTTTTTTGTACCATTAGCTTACCTATAAATATATGGATGGTAGGTTGTTCTTTTCTTGTGTTTGCATCCTTATTTTTTCATTATTTTTATAAAAGGCTATTTTTAAATTGGAAGCCATTATCATTAATTATAGTTGTAGTAACTTCATATCAATAACAGTTTTATTTTCTAAAATAATCACCATACAGAAACCCATACTGTCTAGTAATGCAATAGATTCATTCCAAATTGACACATAGTCTATTTAAAAAATTATGCACTCATTCCCATGAGATTTAGTAAATGGGCAAATGAAGTCTAAGAACCATACTTCAAATATATCGAATTATAGTATCCCTGACTATAGAATTTCCTATAGACTCCCTCTATTTCTTATTCTCAAGTAGTTTTAATAGTTCTTAACTAAATCTCTTGAGTCTTTGAATACATTAGGATATCATAAACTACATAAAAATACCATTATCACTACTATAAAAACACTTTATACCCATGGAACTAGTAATGGAATCCAATTTGATTATACTTAGTGGATCAATACATTAATATTATGCTATGTAGGATATAAAATAACCCAAAATAATTCTAAGGGGAACATTGTAAAGTATCTTCTCCCAAAACAGTGAATTCATTTTAATGGTTCCATACACTACAACATGATATAGAAAACATGTCTAAAAACAACATTGTAATGATTTTATAAAAGAAAATTAGATAAGGAATGTTTCATTAATCAACTTTATGGAATAATATCTGATGGAAATGATATATGACACCAATATTTATAATTGTGAAGAACTCCCACACTGAATACATTCAAATTCTTGGGAACCAAAACATGATTTTTTATGCGCAATGCTAGGATCATTTTTTCATAAGACAACTTCAAAAATCCATTCCAATTGCATGAAAAGTTGGGAAAATGAAACATTTAGTTTTTATTAGATGTTTCTATTATCTATTTTCATTATATTTGAAAATTTAGGCGATCCAACTGGTGATATAAACCAAATTCCAAGTATACACATTTTAAGGGATGAAAACATCAAGTATAAACTTCCTTAAATAGTGAATGAATTGAAATGTATCATCATATTCTATGAAGGATATGAGAACCAACCAGTGGTGTATTTATGAAAATTATTAATACAACACGACAATTTTGGAATGTTCTTATAGACCTAACATAGATTTTATTTGAACCCAATTGAGCTTTAAGTCTATAATTAAGTAAATACTTTAGTTTTTTCATTCCAAGGTAACAAATGGATTCATATAGATTATGAGTAATCAAAAAACAAGTTTCATTGGTATTTTATGCTTATTGAGGATGCAATATTAAAAAGGTAATAGAATATATTGTTGAGATTTGAAGACACATGTAGTACATAGCTATCTTAGGTCAATCTTTTGGGGATGAATAGAATCCTTGTATATTCAATAATTATGTAACATATTAAAGAGTTTTATAGATGGAAACAGATCTTGATTTGATAAATTATGGTCATCTGAGCAAGGTTAGTGGAGTTTAAGGGGGTGATTCAGTGTTGTTTTACATGTGTAATAATTATAAACTCACTTGACTATGTGGAGTGATCACCAACTTTGATGAGAACCATACTGAGGTATAAAATAGGGGAAAAACATAGATAGGGAGTTCTATAATGGAGATGAGACCAACTATTTTAAGAGAAGCTTAAACTGAGGGGCATCAATGGGAAGACTTAATTTTCTCATCTTAATTCTATTTGTTTTAACATTATCAAGATTAGATAATTGCATAATGGGGTTCATGTGATGTGGTGTAATTGATTACTTTGAAATCTTGAATGTATTAATATATTGTTATTATTTTCTTAGTTCTCAATTCATCACTAAATTTTTCTATGAATGATATTTGGTGATTAAGTGATGTTACAAAATTTGAACTCCCTATTATGCAATAGAGAGAGTGCATTTCACTCCGAATAATGAAAATCTACCTTATGTTATGTAGAATATAAAACTTACGAGGAAATAGGGTTATATTTATGGTTTTGGAGAGTGTGTTGAGAGAACACAAGAAGTATACAGTACTCATGCTCGCATAAAATCAATAAATTTATGTGTAAATAGTAACTAATAGTTAAACTTATCTGAACACTCCCACTATCTCAAAAAAAGAACACATGATCCTTATACACTATTTCTCTAACCATATACATGTTTTCTTCTAGTTTACATCACTATAATTTAGTTCCATAATAACTTACACACTAGTATTTCTTATGATGTTTCATTTAGTACTCATACATTACCAATAGTCACACACCATTATTTTAATTCTTCTGTCATAACTAAATTAAAAATTTTAAAAGAAATAATATTTTAACTAAAGATAGATCATAGGTAACTCTAATATACTATTTTACCACACCCTGTGAACATATAATTCATTTTGTGATTTCTAAGAACACTTGAAACATTAAGAAATATTTTTTATTTTCATTGAACTCTACCATGTTTTTTTGAAATCATGTTCTTAATAAATGACACACATAAAATAAAACTAAAAAATTAAACTATGTAATGGGGAAGATATATTTTGTATAAAATATAATTAAAATAATTATTATTAAAAATTTCAAATAATAAAGGAAACTAAAATCTAAAACATTTTATATTTGATCAGAAAAAGAATAATAAACACTCTGTATTTTATCATAAAAGGAATCCTTAAAAAATAGATGGAAGAAAGATAACTTCAATGGAAACTTCTGTCACGTTGTCTAAAATCCTTTCACCATTAGTTTATTAAGAAATTGAATTTATAACACAAGTGAATTTTTATTAAGAACCACAAAAAACAACAAATTGAAGATAAATTACTAACCGTAAGTATTGCACACAATGAAAACTCAAATCCAAAGTAACAGGTGATACAATTTTTCTTGAATTTCATATAAATATATTTAAAAATGAAATCATTTGATCACAATATTTCCAATAGAAATAAAAAAATATTTTATTAATATTTAAATTATGTTATGAAACCACACAATAGTGAATACGGGTTGGTAGAGATTAACTCCAAAGGAATTAAAATCATATATGCATGTTGAGGGAAGGTTAGGGGAGATTAACTTAACCTAAATATGAGTGGCTTGAAATTGATACTAATAAACCAACTATTCCTGACACCTGAAATTGAAACAAATAAGTCAAAACAAACCAAATGAAAATCAAACAATGAATCAAAAAATTCATACCTTATGAAATAAGTTTAAATATATAAACAATATCCAAGAAAAATATGAAAATTAAGAAGACAACAAATCAAAAACAATAAATCTTACCCAGTGAATATTGTAGAGGCTAAGGATTTTAAATAAAAGAAACCATATTCTATATAAGAAATCTGAGGGATGTGGGGTGTAAAAATTGGATAATAAGTATCTTGGGGAGGTGGGGTGGTACCAATGGATGAGGACCACATAAGATGGTGTGTCCATGTCAAATCCATGTTGATAGGCAGAGATCTAGGTTATATGAGGATGGTAGCGGTGAGGTATGTGTCGGGGTGATGTCGGAGCCATGTTGGTAGGGAGGTGGGGTGGCCACGTCGGAGGTGGGGTAGGTGCACTGGAGCCACGATAGAGGGTAGGTGGGATGGGTGCGCCAGAGCCATGACTAGAGGATAAGTGGGAGGAGGGGGAGGAGGGGAGGGGGAATCATGGGGATGAGAGGGGGAGGAATCATGATGCATAGAGGAATCATGAGAAAGGGGAGGGGAGGGGAGGAGTAAGCGTGAGGGGAGGTGGGTACTGCGACATTTTTTCTTTCGCCTGTGGATTTTGGATGGATATAGTCATGTATTTTATTAACTATGGCTATAAATATATGGCTATAGACCAAATTTCTAATAGTGATATTGACAATATACTAAAGTGATTTAGTATTGAATAATAAAAGAGGGAATCAGTTCATGTGTCACATGGTTTACATATTTATAAGAAATTTTTTCCTCAGACACAACATGAGAAGGATTGAATGAGTAAGAACCCATACAATTTAGTGATAAGATCATTCATGTATTCCATGATATATACAAGACTTGATGTTTCCTATGAATTGATCATTTTAGGTTTATATCAAGTAGATCTTGGATAGAATCATTATATTGTGGTTAAGCATATCCTTAAGTATCTAATATGAACTATGGATATGTTCCTTGTGTATGGGGGAGACAGAGAACTATTCATTAGGGGTTATTATGATTCTAGTTTTTTGACATATCATAATTATGAGAAGTCATAGTCCGGATGTGTTTTCAATCTCGATAGAGGATCTGTGATCTCAAAGAGTTCAAAGCTGCTAGTTGTTGATGATTCAACAACAGAGTCTGAATATATAGTGGCATATGATGCATCCAAGGAAGCCTTTTGGATACATAAATTTTTCTAGGATCTTGATGTGATACCAATCATTAAATACCCTATCACATTGTATTTTTATAATACTGTAGCGTTGGCACTTGCAAAGGAGCCAAGGTCACACCAACAGACAAAGAACATACTTCAGAAGTATCACCTCTTGAGGGATTTTTATCAAAGGGGTGAAGTTGTAGTGAATAGAGTACCCAAAAAAGATAACATGGTGGACCCCTTTATTAAAGTCCCATCTTAGAAAAATCATGAGTATTATGTGAGATATAGAGGATTGAAGGTTATTAGCAGTTGTCTCTAGTGAAAGTGGGAGTATATTGGAGTTGGTGCCTTTCAACCAACTTCTATGTACTTTATGATAACATTTATTCATTTTTTTAAATATTTATAAACTTATTATCACATCATGATTATTCTTATATGTAACATAGTATGTGATAATGACCCTGAGTAGTTGTCACACTAAATGTTTATAGCAGTTCCCTACTATGATGAGAACCCGAAAGTGCTATGACAATATTATGGAATATACATTCTATAGTTGGATGATATCATTTGAGGGAAACCAATGATATCAGATATCAAAGGTGGAGACTCATAGTAATTTGATACACCTTCTCATGGTGTACTCCCTTGGTAATATTGAGTAGGATGTTATGAGAATGAGACTCTCTTTTTGGAAATCCACATTTCTATGTGTCATTGGATATTCCTCTTTATGGATGTGTGTATTGAACATTAGACTTTAAGATTATTATTAATGAATATTATGATTCACATACTTTTATGTATTGATGAAAACCATTATGACATATTTTGGTGGGGAGGTATGATATGTTGGGTGTTTCGCGAGTAATATTGCATTAATTAATAATGAGAGAAAGGATTTATCCCTTCTTTACTTTAATGGAAGTTATTATCTCAGTCCCTATGATGGAAATAATGTATCCTAACTAAATCCATGTACATTGTGTTAGTTGTAACCTTTGTGAAATAGTGGTTTTAATTATCAAAAATCATACAAATTTAAAAATCATGATAATTCACATATTATGTTTTTAGTAATTTTAATCATGTCAATGAATATTTATAAATGAATAAATTATACACATGGTATAATACATTTCAATAAGTCATTAAATTATGCATATATATGTTTCAATATAAGTACAAGTGTATATTTACATGTAATTGGGAATTTCATTTAATCTGGTATTGTTCTGTTTAAGAAAGACACTCTGTAAATTTTTTAAATTATTTGACACCAATTTGTTCAAAGGATTCAATGATGAGTGACTCACGGATGAGGACTTTCCGATCGAAGAATACACTGACGTAGGACTCACCGATAGAAAAAATGACACATCAATGGACAAGTCATCAATGATCAGTCACACTGATAGTTCAAGCGACTCACCGACGGATGGCTCACAGATGGGCGACACACTGATAGTTCAAAGGACTTTATAATGGACTAGTCATCGATGGGTGATGCACTGATAGTTCAAAGGATTTTTTGATGGATGAGTCACCAATGGGAGACACACCTATCCTTAGAAATGAGTCACTGATGATGACTCACTAATGCCAAGACAAACCAATAGTACAAATGACTCACTGATTCCCAGATCCACTGATACCGATGAAAAGGACTCACTGATACAGAGATTCACTAGTGCTGATAGACCAATGTTATTGACTCGCTAATACTTATGAATCACCAATATTCATAAAAACTATTTTTATTTTATTAAAACAAATTTATATCTAATGGTCATATTTATAAAAATTAATGTTTCTGACATTATTTAATGTTATATTTAGGTTATTCAGAGGATAGTACGAGGTACATAAATGTGGGGATATTATTATTTCTAATGGACCTCGAAGTATAAAAGAATTAACAACTGGATCATTCGACGTAGTGAAAGTGCGTAAAAGAGAATAACTCATGCAACTATCAAGCATACTTCCCAAGAACTCAAAAGGAAGAACATATGGGGAGATCAAGAAGTCAAGATAAACCTACTAAACTACTCTAAACATATTTTGAACAAGAATCTGAAAATATCATACTCATGGAAGCCAAAACACAGAGGTTTCAACACTCTATTTTGGAGTCAACATTCAAAATAGGACTCGAACTTCAACTCCACTATATCAAGCGAGTCAAGAGCTTCACTACATAACACATAGATTCTACTAAACCTAACTCTACATCTTTATCTCTATTGTGTTTTTTATTTACATTTCTGAGCTTTGTGTGTATCTATATGTTTCACATGCACTGACTTCTTTGCATAACAATAGGATACTTGATATCCACAATCACACACTCTATTTATCCTATTATATCCCATGTAGAACTATGGAAGAGGTCGTGTGTGTGGACTATTTGTTTTTTTCCATGAATATCTTTGGTAGAGGTCAAGGATGACCTGGATAGCCTTGTGTGTTGTTGTGAACCCCAATCTAGGTTGTGGATCAAACTTGTTTATTAATTTAAACTACTTGAGACTGAAACCCTTATTTTAAATTCCAATGTGCCTATTTTTATTTTTTTTACTACATTTCATAAAAATATAATTCCAATAAATTAAAACTATAATAGTTAGTTTTGAAGGTGTTTATATAATTTTTGAACTAGTAGGTTAGTTTAAAAAGTTATATTAATATTTAGGTTGGTATAACTAAGAACTAATCAATATGTTATGAAATTAATTTTACATTCATGACTCTTATAAATTACCTACAAACTGACTTAGAATATATTTTTAGTTGGGAAAATTTTTCAAAGAATTAATTTTTAACATAAATTTATATAGGGACTCAATTCACCCCTATTGAGTAATCTACCACAACCAACATTTGATATCATAGGATATATGATTTTTTTAGTTTTCAAATATTTTTAAACCCTTTGCAACTATGATTTTGGTTGTATATCAAAGATCATAAAATTTCTATTAATACTAATTTATTATCTCTTTGAAATAATTTTCAAATTTATACTATGAACAATAGATTAGAAGGAGATACAAAAAATGAACACCTTTTTTAAATGGAACAAATTATTCTTAGTGGAAGATTAAAATTAAAATAGAATTAGAAATCATGAGATTTGAAATCTAGAATTCTATTGAAAGTAAATATATACTCCATGAAACTTCTAGAAACACTTTGGATGATGCTACCAAGAATGCCTATAACAAAAACTGTAAATCAATGAATGCTTTATATTGTCGACTAGGAGATGAAGAATTTAATCTCATTTCTTCTTATAAAACTAATCATGAGATTTGGGACACATTATCTCTTTCCCATGAGGGAATAACAATTATTAAAGAGATAAGATTAAATACTTATACTATTAAATATGAAATTTTAGAATGAAGCCTCATGAATCTATTTATGATATGTATCTTGGGTTTAATGAAATTTTGAACACCTTGATTTCTTTATGAAGATTTGTAACAACAAAGGAAAAGATAATGAGTATTCTACGATGATTATTAGAGAGATGGAAAGGGACATATGTATCCATAAAAGAATCATGTGACATTGATAAATTTCTAGTGAATGAGAAAATTAGAAAATTAATGATGTATGAAGAGGAACTAAAGGTGAATCAACATGAGGAAGAACCAAAGATAAACTTTATAGCCTTCAATACTACCACTTCCAAGAGAAAAGACAAAGATAAAGATCAAGATATTGTTGGGAGCACAAGTAGTGAAGAATAAGCTTCATACAGTGATGAGGAAATGGCCCAGTTGGCTAGGAGATTCATAAAATTTTATAGAAGGAGAATTTTCTTCAAGAAACCAAACTATAAAGGGAAATATTATAACAAAGTAAATTTAAAAAAGTATTGGAAGAATCCTGAAAATCATAAGAAATAGTTTGCTGTGAATTAAAAATTAAGGAGATGGTATGTAAAAGTCATCTGTCCAAAATTAATGTATAAAAAAAGTGTGAGAATAAAGAAAGAAAACATATGAAAGCAATGGACGACACCTGGATTTTGTCTGAGGATAGATATAGTGAATCTGTTTCCACTTAGAATGATAAAGAATATATGGAAAACATGTTCTTTATGAAAAATTCATCAGAGGTACTCTAAAAGTCTTCTATACCTAATGACTATTATTCTAGAGATGAATCTGAATATAAAAATATGATAAATGATGAACTATTTGAGTATTGTAATATGCTAGAAGAAACGTGTAATTAATTGAAGGATAAGTATAAATCATTAATGAAACAGAATGTGCTCTCTTCAAATATTAAATTTAAACTTACTATTGAGAAAGAAAAAAATGCACAACTACTAAAGGAAAATAATGACCTAAAGTTATATAATGACCAATTAAAGAAGGATCTACAAAATTTTACCAGTGTGAAAAAGAACGCTTACTTTATTACTTGGAAAATAGATAACTCCTAGGTCTACTACTAGAATATGATTTCATCTTGGATAAAAAAAATTATCTAAAACACATTTTATAACTAAATTTGGAAAATCTACTTCTCTATCTAAAAATAAATATTTTACTGAAAGTTACCATTGTGAAAAATATTTAACTTTGTCATGTTTTTCTAGAACAAATAAATTTTATTTTTCAAATAATTTACAATCTACATATAAGAAACCCATAAGACAACTATGAGTTTCTAAATCCTTTATTACTAATTTTTCTAGACCCTGACAAATATGGGTACCAAAATCTTTTCCTAGGTAAATTATTTTGTAGGTAATCTACCTAAAGAGTTCCTATAGAAATATTTAGTACTTGGAAAGTGGTTGTTGCAAACACATGACATAACATTAATCAATGTTCAAGAATATAATCATGATTGATGGATTACATGTCACATTTGGTGACAATGGTAAAGGAAAAATCATCGTCTTAGGCCTGATTGGTGACCCTAAATCTATTTCAATTTCCAAATTACTCTATGTTGATGGATTAAAGTATAACTTTCCTATCTTACCTCAACTTTGTGATGATGGATTTAATATAAAATTTAAAAATTAATCATGACATGTATTTTATAACAAAAGTAACTTATTATTTACTGCTCTTAGAAATGATAATGTATATGCTTTAAACATAGACACACTAGCATCACAGAATTTTTCTTGCCAAAGTAACTTTAAAACAGAGTCTTGGATCTGGAACAGAAGACTAAGAAATTGTAATGTACACTCCCTTAATAAATTAACCATAAAATATTTAGTTAACGACCTTCCCAAACTAGAGTTTCTAGGCAATAGACTATGGAATCCATGTCAAAAAGTAATGCCACATAAAATCTATATCAAACCAAGGAAAGAAGTTAAAACTCCTCAACCCCTTGAGATGGTTCACATGGAATTTTTTGAACCATCTAGAGTATCAAGCCTCAACGAGAAGCAATATGTTTATGTTTCTATATATGACTTTTCAAGGTATACTTGGAACTTTTTCTTATCTCACAAAAGTGAATTTTTTCCTCTTTCTACCTAGTATGTTAGGAATATAGAAAATCTTAATGGACTTAAAATTAAATCCTTAAGAACTGACCAATGCTGGGAGTTTGAAAATCAAGACTTCAAATCTTTTTTCTCACAAAATGGATATAGGCATAACTTCTTTTCCCCTAGGACACCTCACCGGAATGGTGTAGTAGAAAAAAGAAATAGAACCCTACAGGAAATTTCTTGAACTATGCTCAATGAATATGACCTACCTATTTATTTTGGGTTTGATGCTATTAATACATCTTGTTATATAATAAATAGAGTCTTAATCAGACCTATCCATAATAAAACTCATTATGATTTGTGGAATAAAAGGAAACCCAAGGTAAATTATTTTAAAGTGTTTGGATGTAAATTTTATATTCTAAAAAGTAAAAATAATATACATGAATTTTCATCTAAAAGTGATGAAGGAATATTGATTGGATATTCAACACCAAGAAAATAATATGGAGTCTTTAAAAAAACAACCAAATGTGTGGAGGAATCTGTACATGTCAAGTTTGATGAAACATATCCACATAAACCTAAGACCGTTCTAGAAAATCTTGAAGAGGATATGTCATGTTTGGAAATTAATGTTAAACCCTATGACCATCCTATAATGAAATCTATTAAAACATCCAGTTCTAGAAATTATCCATATTCTAGCCATAATGAACCAGAACCATGCGATGAACCTAAAATAACTGGCCATAATTTTACTAGACCAACTACAACCCTTAAAAACTATCCCTTGGATGTTGTTGTTAGGGATTTAGACAGAAGAACAAAAACTATAACTTCCTTGAGAAATCAGGTTGAACATCAAGCATTCTTGCAACAACTTGAATAGAAAAATATCAATTATTCAACCAAAGATGAATTTTGGGTGATGGATTTGAAAAAAGAGATTAATTAGTTTGAGAGAAATAATGTCTGGAAGCTTTTTGATAGAAAAAAATATACCTTTACCATAAGAAATAAATAGGTGTTTGGGAATAAATTATATGAATCCATAAATATAGTTAGAAACAAAGCTTGATTGGGTGAATGAGGCTATAATAAAGAAGAGGGAATTGATTATGAGGAAACCTTTACACCAGTAGCTAGGATTAAAGCCATTATAATCCTACATGCCTATGAAACACACCTGGATTTCAAATTTTATAAAATGGATGTCAAAAGTGAATTATTAAATGGTTATATAATTAAGGATTTTTTTGTTGAAAAATCCCCCAGGTTTTTCAAATCCATATCTTCCAAATCATTTTTTCAAATTAACTAAGATTTATATGGTTTGAAACAAGCTCCAAGAGCTTGGTATGATAGGTTAAGTAAATTTCTTATTTCTAAAGGTTTTACAAAATGAGTTGAATATCCTACTTTATTTATAAAAATAAATTCCAAAGATGTTTTAATAGATCAAATATATGTGGATGATATTATTTTTGGATCTTTTTAAAATTCATTATGCAAGGATTTGTTAAAAATGATGCAAAGTGAGTTTGAAATGAGTTTGATGGGTGAACATAAATATTTTCTTAGATTTCAAATATTTTAAAACAAAGAAGGTGTTATTTTAAATCAATGTAAATATACCAAATATATTTTGAAAAGATATGGATTTGATGTCATTAAGAGTAGTGAAACACATATGATTTTTACTTGTAAGTTGGATCTTGATGAAAATGAGAAATCTTTTGATCAAAATGCTTATAGAGGAATGATTGGGAGTTTTCTTTACATGACTGATAATAGGCTAGACATCATGTTTAGTGTGTGTAGGTGTGAAAGATTTTAAGAAAACCCAAAAGAGTCACATTTAAATTATGTTAAAAGTGTTTTCAAATACCTCAAATATACAACTAATTTAAGATTATTATACCTTATAGGACAACCTTTTTAATGGTTAGTTATTTTGATGCTGACTTTCGTGGGTGTAAATTAGATAAAAATAGAACCTCTAGTATATGTCACGTTGTGGGAAAGTCTCTAATCTCATGGTGTAGTAAAAAACAAAATTTTGTTGCATTATCAACTACTGAAGCAGAGTACATTATTGTTGGTAGTTGTTGTGCACAAATTTTATGGATGAAACACACTTTATTTGACTATGGATTTCAATTCAGATATATCCCCATATATTGTGACAATAAAAGTTCTATTAACATTTCTAAAAATCCAATTTCTCATTCCAGAACAAAACATATTGATGTAATTCATCAATTTTTGAGAGACCACTATAAAAAAGGTGATATAACTCTTGAGTTTGTTGGGACTGAACATCAACTTGCTGCATTTTTTACAAAATCATTAATCTTTGAGAGAATGATCTACATCAGAATTGAACAAGGAATGATAAATCTAAAAACTCTATTTGACCTTATCCCCTTAGAAACATATTTTTTTCTATGAAACCGATCATCTGAAACCGATCAGGTGTAACCGATTATGTGAAACCGATCAGTTGATATCAATCATGTGAAATTTATCAAGTGAAACAGATCATGTGAAACCGATCTTGTGAAACCAATCATATGAAATCAATCAGATAAAACTTATTAGATGAAACTAATTAGTTGAGACCGATACCGTTAGAGTGAAACCGATACTGATGGGGACTTTTTAGTAAAAATGTTTCTCTATATATTTTAAGTAAAATAAAACAGTTTCATTATTTTTTATTTTACAATTATTCTATTTTATATTTTTAGGTAGTACAATCCCTAAATGATAAAATTAAATCAATCTACACTACTTCTACCCTTCTACCTTTCACTAACCAATCTACATTAGAACCTTCAACCTTTCGACTCCCTTCTTCAAACCTGAACCATAAGAATGGAAATGAAAAAGCATGCAACAAAAGGACCAAGTGAATCATCATCAACCATGAACCAAAAAGGAGAATCAAGCAGCGTCGCAATTTCTGTGAATCTTGAGTTGGGAAGCCGCATAGTAACTCATGGGAAAGAATTCTCTGTCGAATGGTTATTGTCGAGCAAGGCTCTCTTTATGAATGTTTTGGAATCACAAGGGTGGATTAGATAGCTTGCAGATAATGAGAGACACTTCTATCCCAAGATATTACACCAATTTTATCTCTACTTGGAAGTGTTTTCAGAAGGATCCAAGTAGGCTCAGGTAAAATCAGGGGTAAAGGGAAAAGATATCTCGTTTTCTTCAAGATAATGGGATGAATAAATGAGGATAATTTTTGAGGGAATATTTTATAACTACTAGGGTAACAATCCACCAACTTCATATTTATTTTATTATAATAATGTGTTGAAATATTTGACTGGAAATGAGGAATCAATGAGAGAAATGGATTCAAAATTAGATGGAGAGTCCATAATTACTTTCATGCTTATCCAACACCAAATCTTCCCAAGGAAGGGAGATTTTTTTCCTTTAATTATTAGAATGTATTCTTGATTTACTTGATGAAGAATTAAGTGAAATTAAAACTGTGAAGATACCTTATGCTAAACATTTTTGAAATGATCAAACCCTTACAAAAATAAACCCCTTTATATTATCTGAGGATGATTTCAATAATATTTAAGAAGCTATAATGTGTAGAGGATTAAGATTAGGTAATTACTACATGTAGTGGTTTTTTTTCTAAAAAATGTCATCTACAAAATGATGAAAATAAATTGAAACCCATGTAGGATAATTTGGGTAGTAGATGAGGAGAAATTGTATGAGGATTATAATCCCATTGATCATCCTACCATACCAAGGGATCAAGGTGATCCGGGTCTTAAACATGGTGAGCATGTATTGTATTCAGAGGAAGAACTAGTTGAGCCTGAGCTGCAAAGAGAAGAGGGTCTTCTATAGATGATAGGAGTGATAGAGATATTGTTGAAAGACCTAGAGAAATGTCATATGGACCACCAAGTCCACCAGTAGAATTACCTTCTAATGAACCTTTATTAGATTATGATGAGGAGGAAGAGACTAAAGTCTCTAGAGTTGAAGGTTATGTGAGCAAGACTGATGATAATTATTATGAGGATGATGATGAGGAGGAGTATGATGGTGAGCATGTGAGTGACTCACTAAAATCTATACAAGATATAATCAGTTTAGGTGAGGAGTCTGTGTATAGAGATGATGATGATGCCAGTAGATAAGATGATTTTGATCTTGATGAATAGGTTGATGATGATGGTGTTGATCATGCTGAAGGATATGTTTGACATGAGGATGGACATGACCACCCAGATGATGCTCAAGGAAGCATTCATGAACTTTATGATATTATGGGTGGAGATCAAGAAAAAGAAGTTGAAGCTCATATTTCACTTGTGCCTCATAATGAGAGGGAGCCTTAAATAGCTGGAGCTCATGAGGAAGATGATGAGGCTCAGATTATACATGTGCCTCATAATGAGGGAGATCCTCAAAGTAGACGAGTAAGAATTGATACTGTGGAGCCTAGATATTGGACTTATTCTGGAGAGTAGAATAGAAATTTAGGATATGTCATGTTTGGGATGTATTATGATTCATCTGAGGATATGGTAGCTCCTCCTACTCCACAATCTGATGTGGAACTAACTCCTCCTACTCCACCTACTTTTCCCACTAGTGATGAGCCTATTGTACCTTCAGTTCCTAGTGACTATGTCACCAAGGATGATCTCAGTGAATTAAATGCTAATGTGTGTGAATCTATGAGATCTTCTATTCTAGTTATAAATGAAGAATCTAAATCTAAGAGTATTTCAGAGGCAGATGCTGCTAGGATTGATAGAATTGTAATTCATAAAATATAGCCCAACCTAATGACTAGATCTGAGACCATAGTGATAAATAATTCATTTTTGGGAGAAGAAGTGATGAAAATGGTTCATGAAATGGTATTAATATCCAATGATTTTATAACCAAACTAGGTGGTGTTATGGAGGTTATTAGGATCCTTATTACACATCTACTGAATACTGATTTGAAAATTTTAAAAGAGGATCCTAAAAATAATTTCTGGTGCATCAAGTTCTAGAGTTACTAGGCCTGCTGTTGATACTGTGTCATTTAAGACTGTGATAAGAGAACATCTCAATTCCATTCAGAATGACTCTGATAAAGAGGCCCTCACCAAAGTGAAAAGTAATAGTAACCATGTTTACAACATGGTGAGACAATGTGCCAATGGGGAAACTACTACTCAAAGGAGATCAGGGACAAAGTGGAAAATAATTTTCTAAAATCTACACTGATCATGAGTTGAATAACAACTTTATGTACATGGATGATAATCTCAAGATACCACTAGTGACTGAGGCATTCAAGAAGAAAGTTATCTAATTGAAGGATTGTACACCTACATTGGAGAAATTCATGGAAAACAGGGAGGATTTAGATAAGACCATATAGTATGGGGTGAAATCATAAATAATTTTATTAAACTATTAATTCCCTACATACATGTAAAGTCTGAGGCTATAGTGGTCCCTAAAACTACATCCACCAGACCTGGTTCACTACCTCCTACACAGATGATAGTGTCTCAAGATTTATCTCAGATCAATCCAGTGATCCATGAGTAGCCTCAATGTCATGTTCTGTTAGATCATAGACCAAGCATTTCATAAAATGTTTCTATAGTCATTACATTACCTAGTTTAATCATTTGTCCATTCCTTCCTATATCCACAAAACCACCTCATGAACACACTATTGACCCTTCACACAAAGGGAAAGCTCCTCAACCTTCCATGCCTTAGTTGTGGATAATTTTTTTATAGGGCTTTGTACTTTTCTTTTGATGGTTTTACTCTTTTTACTTTAATGAATATCAATTTGAATTCAATATATTTCAAGTTACAATGTGTTTTTTTATCCCTTATGTTTCTTTTCACCTTTTTTCTAATCCCTAAAGGAGGATAAATCTATTGATGGCATAAAATCTTAACCTAAGGAGGAGAACTCTAGCATAGGAAAGATGGCATGTGATCAATATATATATATATATATATATATATATATATCCCAACCCTAATATAAGACTACACTAATACAACTTACTAAGGGGTAGCTTAAAAGGAAATACCTTATAGTTATATTTAGGATTCACAATCACTATTGGTATTCTAATCCAAGTATTATTATTCCCTAACATCATGTATAACTCATTAATGCCATGATTTGGGATTATCAAAAAGGGGGAGATTGTTGGACCCTTTTTGAGATAGTTTTTTTAATAATCACAAATTATTCCAATTTACAAATCATGATAATTCACATATTACATTTTATGTAATGTTAATCATGTCAATGAATATTTATAAATGAATAAATTATGTCACATGGTATAATATATTTCAATACATCAATAAATTATGGATATTTATGTTTCAATATATTTACATGTGTATATTTACATATAATTATGAATTTAATTTAATCCGGTATTGTTTTATATCATAAAGACGCATTGTAAAATTTTCACAAGTCTTTGACACCGATTGGTTCAGAGGAGTCACTGATGACTTAATCAACAATGATGACTCACTGTTCAAAGGAGACACCGATGCAGGACTCACCGATAGAACAAATGACACATTGATGGAAAAGTAACTGGTGGTGGATCACATCAATAGTTCAAGAGACTCACCAATGGATGAATCATCGATGGGTGATGCACCAATAGTTCAAAGGACTTATCTATGGATGAGTCACTGATGGGAAACACACCGATAGTTCAAAGTACACACTGATGGATAAGTCACCGATGGGTGACACACCGATAGTTAAAAATGAGTCACTAATGATGACTCATCGATGCCTGGACAGACCGATAGTACAAGTGACTCAACATTTCCCAGAGTCACCAATAGAGATGAAAATGACTCATCGATACCAAGAGTCAACGATGATGATAGACCGATGCTATTGACTCACTAATAATTATGACTCAATGATAGTCATCAAAACTTTTTTTATTTTATTAAATCTAATTTATATCTAACGGTCATATTAAGATAATTTAATGTTTCTGAAATTATTTAATGTTCTATGTAGGATATTCAGAAGATAGTACTAGGTACATGCACATGGGGAGATTATTATGTCTACTGGACCTCTAAGTATAAAAGAATTACCAGCTGGATCATTCGATGCAGTAAAATCATGTAAAAGAGAAGAAATCATCCAACTCTCGAGCATACTACCCAAGAACTGAAAAGTAAGAACATATGGGGAGATCAATAAATTAAGAAAAAACCTATTGAGCTACCCTAAACATCTTTCAAACAAGAAGATGAACATCTCATACTCCTGGAAGCTAGAACACATAGGCTTTAGCACTCTATTTTGGAGTCAACTTCCAGAAGAGGACTCAAACTCCAATTCCACTACATCAAAAAAGTAAAGAGCTGCACTTCATAACACATAGATTTTTCTAAACCTAACTCTACTTCCTTATATATGTTGGGTTCATTTATTTACATTTTTGAGCAATGTGTGTATCTGTCTGTTGCATACACATTGACTCCTATTCATAACTGGAGGATAATTGATATCCTCAATCTCACACTATATTTATCATTTTTAATCCGATGTAGAAATATAGAATAGTTCATGTGTGTGAAATTTTTTTCCCCACAAAGAACTATGGCAGGGGTCAAGGGTGACCTGGACATCCTTGTTTGCTATTGTGAACCCCGATCCAGGGTGTGGATCAATCCTGTTTATTAATTTAAACTTCTTGGTGGAAGGTGATCACCAAGTGGAGTGGAATAAGTCGCTTCTTGAGACTAAACCTCTTGTTATAAATTCCATTATGCCTATTGTTATTTTCTTTTACTATCTTTTATAAAAAATTTCATTCAAACAATTTCAAACTCTGATAGCTAGTTTAGAAAGTTTTTATAACAGTTTCAAACTAGTAGTTTAGTTTCAAAAGTTATATTAATCTTTAGGTTACTATAGAAAAGAACTAATACATATCTTGAGAAATTAATTGAATATACATGACTCTTATAAATTCATTACAAACTGACTTGGATTATAATTTTAATTGGGGGAAATTTTCAAAGAACTGATTTTTAACATAAATTTATATAGGGAATCAATTCACCCCCCTCTTCAGTACTCTAATCCAACCAATAGTATTCTATAAGAAATTTTTGTTTTATTAAATTCAAAGAAAGATACATAGATCACATAGGTTCATGGCACTGGCATGCATCCTATTTGATTTGGGAAATTATGATAAAGGGGTTATGTTACATGGTAAGAGATCGTATGAGGTAACATGTCATTGAGACATTATGTTCATTATCTATAGGTTGCTTTGGGTGTTTCTAGACACTAACCAAGGACTTTAGGCTCCTTCTCCTAATGCCACTAAGAAAAAGGCCTAGAGGTTCACACCCTAAGTGTATCTAGAATCTCAGTTAATTAATATATAGTTATTTATTATTTAATAAATTAAATAAATATTATTATTGTGTGTGGTTTAATAATTATTCATGTATTCTTGATCTCATATAAATATTTATTTTCAATTTAGTAAATATAATATTTATTTAAATATTGGAGAATAATGTAGTAAGATTTATTTAATGAATAAATAGAAATTATTTAGGGTCCAATAAATATTATAGAGGAATGAAGGAATAAGATTTTAGGTTTGGTGAGAAAATAATAATTATTGAATATTATTTGTTTAAATAATATTTAATTATAATTCCCAAGTTATGAACTTGTAGAAAAATATTAGTATTATCATTATTTCACATGGGGTTTTCTCTAGTAATAAATAAACAATTAAGGGAGATTATGGAATTAATTTATTTTAACCCCAATGATATAAAAACCATGTTATTTTTTTATCAATATAACAATTCATTTGTTTGGGTTGTGCACAATATAATTATAGAATTCTGTCAAGCCCTTGAGATCTATCTTATCTAAGACCTCTCCCAAGAATTAAGAGAAATATTCCTCCACCATATCATGGAAAATAAGATCAAATAAATAAGATTCATGTGTAATGATCTTCTGGGATAACACCCATATATTCCTTCTACAATGTTTGGAGATTCTTGGAACACATGTGAATCACCGCTAGAGGTAATTTTTACTTGCTTCCTACAATGTAGTGATGGTGAAACGCTGATCTATTTCCATATCTATCAACAAAGAAATAACTCCATCAAGGTAATTCTTATTTAATTAAATCAATTATGAATAATATCTGATGATCCTCCCTCTCTAGTTCTGGTGTGATTCATATTGTGTGTCTTCTTTGATTCAATTACATTGAACATGAAATTTATCATCATGTAGATATTGAATTGATCATTGAACATGGTAAAAATAAAATTTGGGCGCCATCCATTGCATGCTTCCACTTCACCAAGAACCTATACCTTATAACTAGATAAGAGAGGTTTTATTGAGAAACTAAAGATTTTATTTTGTGGAGGTGGTGGTCTTCACAACACACGATTGATATTATTTTACTTTTTATGTGGATGGGTAGAAGTAAATAAGAATTTTTTTTCATTAATATAATAACACTTTAGTGTAATAATTATACTAATGTGATTATATTACTTTAGGTAGGGTAGTTTTGGAAGAGAAATATTAAGAATAAAATGATACGGATTAAGTAATACTGACTTTGGTACATTGAACTTTCTCTTGAAAATATCCATATAAATGAAGGGATTAGGGTAATTTATGGTGACCAAGGGCTATAGGAAATTAAATTTTATTATAATAGAGAAAATTTATGTATTTTTTCAAGTATAATTCAAAGGTACAGTGTATAATTTATAGGGTGTAAGTGATCCACTTTTATAATTGAATAAGAGATCACTTTTGTGAACACTCGTTATTTTTCCTTAATTGGATGAAACTATTCAGAGGTTAATGGTTACAAAATATAAATATTATAAATTTTCTAGTGATATTGGGTCAAAAAAACATCAACCATTTATTTCCACAAATGTTTTATACATTTTGGAAGCCATTTGTTAACTTATTTTTACTTTTACCTTTGTTTTTACTATGGTAACTAGTTTTTACCAAAGTAACTTATCTTTTACTAAAAATATAAAATAAACCATGTCAATAAATTTGGGTTTGGTGAACCTAAATTTAATCCATTTTAATCTAATTCAGTTTTTAAATAACATAAAATTATCTTTTAAATTAAAACATTTTATATATAGAAAAATTATTTTGTAGAAAAATTTCCATTCACCATTATGTGTTCTTAATATTATTTATTATTAATTAAAAATTTAATGAGAGATAATTTATTTAAATAAAAGATTCAAAATTCTATTAAATTCACTTTTTATGAGAGATTAACTTATTTTATTAGGTAAAAATTGGACAATATTGATAAAGAATTTTCTTGAATATAACAGTTTTACCATTATCATGGTCATTAACTATAATCTTAGTAATACAAATTTTATTCCAAACAATTAAATTGATATTAATACATAATATGGTCATTTTTATATATAATATGAAATAAAACATTTTATTTAATTTCTATAAGTGATGAAAATAAAATTTTTAATATAATCGAATAAATAAGTTTTTAGAGTAAAATATTACTTATATTTCCAAAATGATATAAATGGATTTCATAAATACAACATAGTAATTTTAAATGACTTATTTGACATATAAATATATAAATTTTATAGAAAAAGTTTTTTAAAATATTTAGTACATTCTTTAATTATGATAATTACATAAAATTGCTGGTTTTAGCAAAATTGGAATTTATTACTCTTCAACTAAAAACAATTATTTTAGAAAAATTGAAAAAAATTATCCTAAGATAGTATTGAAATGATTAATGAAAATAATAATTTATTTTTTTTGAAATTAAAATTGAAAAAAATTTAAATTTATTAATTAAATAAAATCTCAATGTTTAATGGAAAAATAATTTTAACTAAAAAACATTCTTTGAAACATTAAATTATCTTAATACTATTTTTTACATATTTTAAATATATTTATATCTTTTTTCTGATATAGGTTTTTTTATTCATATAGTATTCTTAAATAATATGTCATATATATATTTACTTTGGGGTTTCATGAAACAAGATATCAAACCCATTGAATTTTAAAGGATAATATAATTTAGATCTCATGGTGTTACGAAGGAGGAGTATGAGATAATTTCTTGGTGTATATTTTTCATCAATTAAGATATAGGTAACCTATATCACTCTTTAAAATTTAATTGAGTGATTGAATTTAAATTTTAACATACTTTTCTGATTTATGATTTTGTGTGAACCTAATGTGATCATAATTAGGTACACTTAATTGAGAATAATTCTATATGAATTGATATGTGGTAAATATTACATATATATATATATATTAAGGTTGTAAATGTGTGTATACATGTGTAAAATTACGCTTAAATGGGGTAAATTTTGAAATAATTCTTGAATTTTTTTCAGATTTAATAATGAAATTAAAAATTAATTATATGTGTAAAAAATTGATGCTTTAGTATTCTTTTTTCATGTTAAAATACGTTCCTATTATTTATAAATTTATACAATAATTAAATGAATTTATAATAAAAATTTTCAAATAAAAAATTTAAAATCTTGTTTTTTGGTTGGGGATAGGTGATATAATAAATTTTTATCTTCGAGATAATATAAATATGTTTTGGGTAAATTCATGTTAGTAACTTTAAGAAAAATGTAATGTGTTTGAATGATTTTATAGTTATTTTTTTGTGTTTTAAAATGATTTATACATACTATAAATTTCATTTGAATAAATTAATAAGGATAATAAAAAGGATAATGCATGGTCATTTATAATTAAATAGGAAATATTGAATTAAGGGTTTGAAATAGACAATTCAATTTCAATTATCCTTATTATAATTTTTAAATTTACACATTAAACGTATATTTGGAACATTAGTGTTGTAATATGAAATTAAAACATTTGTGGGTTTTTTATAGAGTATAAATAGTCATTTATTGATATCTTTGTGTGATGAATTTCAAATTTATGTTTGTATTTTTATGACATAACTTTATTATTATAAAAGGATATGAAGTTGGATATCTTTCTAGGAGACTTGGTTTAGGATATGACATGATAAGATGATATACGAGTCATAGGTTTTTTATTGGTCTTATATTATGCTTTAGGTTATATTATTTGACATGTATTTGTAATAAGATACATATAAACCATTTTTTGGCTACTAGTTTAAAGTTTTAGGTTCCAAGCATCCACAAGAATTGATCAAAGCCGATAAATGTTTTCTAGGGTGACTTGGTTAGCATCTAATAAATTAAATTTTATTCTATAAATTATGTGATTAAATAATTTAATAATTTTACACCATTTATATATAATCATGTTAAACCTAAGCGATGTTTGGGGTTTTGGTAGTTTTTATTATGAATTTTTTTCTCACTCCTTGAGCGCACACCCCATATGTATATGAAAATTATATGTCAGATTTAATAAGTAAAGGGAAGAAGCCTTAGTGGGAGGGAGATTTTGTTCGAAGACTACTTGGATATATTATTTTATGTGATTTTAGAGTCTTTCTAAGAAGATTTATGCATGTATTATTCTATTTATTTCATCTGTGTTGTTTGTGACATTACTCCAATTCATTACATTAGAGTTTCGTTTGAATATAAGATGCACATGGTAATTTTTGGGATAATTTCGTGACATTATTTAATATAATATCATTTTCCAACTTTGTATTGATATTGGTCTATTTACTTTAGTGCCTCTATTGTGATAAAACATTAGAGATCACCACCCAAAAAATACTTGAAAACACTCTGCACTAGGAGCCAAACTATAGAGATCAAGGAGTGACCTTAAGGTTATGTGGTGCTTCAACTCTGTGGAATGATCATGCTAAGGTTAGATGGTACATGTTGTATTCATATGTTTTGGTTTGTCTTGACTTATAAAATTCATAATAGATGACTTGGTGTCACATCTGTGATTTTTATTTTAAGGTATTTTTTTGATTTTTGGCCCCTTGTTTATTATTTAGTTTTCACATGTGTTTTTTGGTGAAATTTAAAGATTTTGGGCTTGTAATCAGGTGGCACATGGTTGGCACATGGTTAGGGATAATCATATACCCTTATCTAGTTACGTGTATAACCAGTTTCCTCTTGGATAGATGTGACCACATAGTTTCCACATGGTTTAGAAAACTATGTGGGCTAATCACGTGACATGATCCTCTTATATAGTGAAGGACTCATTGTTGTTGCACTATTTGGAAAACAATGCGGGCTATCTGTGAAACCTATCCATGTCATTAAAAATTGAAAAATTGCATTTTTTCCACTCCTAGATTTTAACCTTAAATCCCCACTAATGTGAGTCCTATGGGATTCTCAACCATGGGAACTTACCCTAAAGCTTCTTAGAGCCTTTGAGCATCAATATTTATGTGATTTTGGCCTTATAACTTCAAGGAATCATCAAGTAAGTATCTTTACTCATTTTTTATTCCTTATTTTATGGTTTTTATCCCTCTATCATTGGGTTCTTATTTTCTGGTGGGTTTTTTGACCAATTGAGATTTTGATGTTGTGTACTGGGGTTAAATCTTGATGGTTATTGTTTGGTTATTTCTTTATAGGTTATTGTTGTGGTTCGGTTCTGGTTTCATACCAGATTCTAAATTTTTATAGGCTTGAAGTAGGTGGTTCCATGATTTTTTATTTTTAGATGGTTTTGGCTCACTTTCTATGTTTTATGAATATGTTCTATAGATTTTTTTTGTGGTGAAAATTTTGTTTTGAAATTTTTTTGAGATGATTATGTGAATAAAGTTGATTTTATAAAGGAAAGTGATTATGTTTAATGTGTGGTTAGTTTTGGTTCTTGTTAAATATATTTTATGCCTTGTTTGAAAGTTGGAAAAGATGTTTTCAAAGGTAACTTGGGGTGCTAATGTGTTGAAGGTTGGTTTTCTAAAAGAGATGGATTTTTTTATTAGATTCATTATTGTGCACCTTAAATGTGGATATTGAATTGGGAAAGCATTGTGAAGCATGTTATAAAATGGTTTTTTCATGCATGTGATATTATAAGGGGATTCTCCCGTAGAAATGGTTGGATTTATCATGTGACATTCTTATTGTATTTTTTTAATGGGTTTTATGAATTGGTTAGGGGGTGAGAAATGTGTTTTTAAATGGTTTTAGTGTTTGTTTGAAATGAAAGTGGATTTTTTATGGAAAACGGTAGTTTCTTTGTGTGATTTTATTGTTGGATCAATATGGATTGTGAAATTGGTTATATAATTGTGTTTTCATGTTGATTGGAATGTGTACGTAAAAGTGATGGTTTATGTGATATATGAAATGGAATTTGAGCACAAAGGTAATTCTTGGTATCTAGGTGGTCAGACTAGAAATAGTACGCTAGTTGATTCCGAAATGGCATAGGCTTGTATCCTTCTAGTAGGATTGACACTACAACACTAACTAAACATGTGATACTCTAAGAGACCACTAGACCTTGGGATGGGACCCCCTATAGTGGATTGTGCAATATAATGCTATTGGTTTTGGATTGTGATCTAGAGACTACTAGAACATCGGATTGAAACCTCTGTAGTGGATCATGTATGAGCACACTGTTGGTTTTGGTTAAGGTATTTTGATCAATGGGGTACAAGGTTCATAGAGACCCACTTTTTTTAGTTACCTGTAGATATTTACCATGGTTATCTCTATGGACATGATTCTTATGTTATGGGGTGCTAACCATAATTACATGGTATACAATGTGTAAACATTAATTTCAAAGAAATATTATGTTGAGAAAAAAAATTCCTTAATTGTTTTTTTCATTAGAATGGTTTCCTCAAAGTTTTTTCTTAAAAATGATTCAATTGTCCTTATGAAAATGTGGATGTTGATTTGTCTTCTAAAGTTATAGCATGGTTTTTTTATTTGTGTGGTATTGTACTGGGTTTTGGATCACACCCTATATAAACACTTTAGTGTATGTAAGATTTTTTATGTATGACCTAGGTAAAGTCGAGATCTATTGTGGTGGTGATGGAAAATCTCATTTCCAGTGTTCCACTTCTTTCAATTGTTGGTGGTGGTGGCTTGAGGTTGATGACCCTCTTGTTACATTGTGATTTTTTGGGATGGTTTTTTTGTTCCCCTTCCATTGTGGTACTTTTGGTTTTGGTTAATATTTTAAACTTTGAATCTGAAAATTGTTTTATATTGGTTTTTTATGATTATTAGTTATGTGATGTTTCATTATTAGGGGTTTTTTGTTATATTCATGTGTTAAATAATTACCAAAGTAAGTTCTTGATGCATATGCACTTGTTTCTGGCCTGTGGGGATCGTGATCTCCCTTTAGGCTATGCCATGGGTAGTGTCGAGTGTCGGTTTGGATGGAACACTAGATTTGTTTATGAAGAAAAGGTATCAGATCCAGGTTTCAATCTTTTGGGGTTATGTTATTTAGGAAGAGTTTGGATATTCTGGGTCTCGAATTTTCGGGTCCTGAGGTTCTAGTTTCCATTAGGGTGTCTAGACAAAACACCTCATGAGAGGACTCAAGTCACCATGGGTAGTTGGGAATTTGGTTAGGATTTTCCTCTAGATGAGATGTATAATATTTATACTATATATGGATACTGGGTGGAGGTTGAGTGGTTTTTTGGTATTTTTATTGTGTTGGATGTATTTTTGTTTTGATGTATGGAACTGTTTAATAATTTTTATTATTTCTAAAAATTTTCAAAATGTTGTGTTGATGGTATTTCCTTTAGATTGTTTCTTGTTTTAGAAATATTCCTACCCAAAGACCTCTCATGAAAACATGGAAATAATCTAAATAGAGTTCTCCCTCACCAAGTGATTAGAGGCTAGTGGAAGTCATGTTGCGTGTTATCCAAGATTTGGTTCAAGGAGCGAGCTCTGGTCTTTCTCAGGTTAAAGAAGTCGAACCAAGTCTCGGAAGGGACAAAGTTCATGACTTCCTCAAGAACAAGCCTCCTTAATTCCAAGATAGTATGAAACCTTCGGATGTAGAGGAGTGGATTGAGAAAATAGAGTGGATTTTTGAGTTTCTCGATACTCATGAGGGAGATTGGGTGAAATGTGAATCATTCATGTTGGAAGGTCCCGTTTAGAAGTGGTGGGACTCAGTGGTACAAGTTGGTAAGAATGAGAAGATGGGATCGAAGGATTTCAAGGTCTTCTTCAACAAGAATTATTTTCTTTGTATTTTGGATTTAACTAGTTACTAGGAGTGTTTGGATCTTTTCTAGGGAGACCAAATCGTGATGGAGTATGCGATCCACTTTGCAGAGTCAGTTTGGTTTGAAACCAAGGTTATTTTCAATGAGTAGCTGAAGGATCAAAATATTAAGATTAGGTTGCAGCTCAAAATTTAATCACAAGTCTTCTTATTCAAGTTTAATACATGGGACAAGGTGGTTTATCATAACATGATGGTGAAAATAAACTATAAAGTCAAGTCTCATTTCTATGCAGTAGTATTAGTATTGGGAAGTAGAAATTCATTTGGGAAGAAAAGGGAGTGGGATGAGTAGGATAATGGGATGGTAGTTTAGGACATACTTTTCATTTTTTTTATATATGGATTTAGGTTCTTGGTTAGTCATGTTCCACATGTGTGGGAAGGCAAAGCACATGCAATCAACATTTTCATCTCTACCTATTTCTTTCCAGCGATGTGAAACCATGGGGAACTTTCAATGGTTTTTCTGGATGGAACGCCCATATTGGGGTGGTATAGGATCTGTAGCTTCAAAGGGGATTTCATATCCTTAATAACCATCCAAGATAGTGGGATCATAGTTTGGAGGTTGTGGTGGCATGTCTGGATCATCTTCTGGGTAGAGTTGGTTCAGGGTAGATCCATAGGCCAGTGGTCATTCTTAGTCTCAAGTAGAGATGAGGCAACTTCATTTTGTAGATTGATAACCAGTTGAATCAGATTCAAGAATTGTGAGAGTTATAGGTACCATTTCTATTGCATCATCTATATCAATTTTTTTGTTAGATAGTTGTTCCTCCATTTCATTTATTTCATATTTTCTCATGGATTTGTTAAAATTATTAACTAATCTTATAACTTATGTGATGGAGTTATTAATGATTCTTCTAAAGAAGTGAAAATAGGGTTTCAATTTTTCATCTTGTGAACTTACCATGTTAGGGGTCAAGTTGAAATGAGATTTTCTAGTTCTAGATATGGGGCTATTTTATGTAATCATTGGTATAGATTTGATGGTGTGTTTTTTATGTGCATATCGATTTCTATAGTCATTGGGTAATTTTTTTGGAACCTAATGTTAGTGGACATGTTGTTCAAGGTGAGTGTGATCCTCAGTCAAGATATGTTAGACCTCCACTTCCGTAATTGGGAAACCTCATGTTTTAAATCTCATCGCTTGCATTGGAGGATGATGATGGTACTACTGAGAGTAGATTTCCTCCAATGGTGGATGAGTTCCCAGAGGTTTTTCTAGAGTATTTCTTAGGTTTACTCTAGAGAGAGATGTGGAGTTCTCAAATGATTTGGTATTGGGAATAAAGCTGATATATTTTCCCTAATACCTTATAGACCCCACAGAGTTGATGGAATTATAGGTATGAATAGCTGATTTGGAATCAAAAGAATTCATTCACATGATCATATGACCTTGGGCCTCCCCATTGTTGTTTCCTAGAAAGGATGATGGATCTCTTTGGTGATGTATTGATTACCCAAATCCAAATAAGGTGATGATCAAGAATAAGTACCTTTTACCACATATTGAAAACTTTTTTATCATCTTAAGGAGGAATGGTTGTTCTCTAAGATTTATTTTCATTCTAGGTATCACTAAATCAGATTTAGAGAGGTGGATGTTCCAAAAATAGATTTCTGAATCATGTATATCCATTTGAGTATTTGTTCATGAAATATGGATTGAAAAAATAACAAGTAGTATTTATGGTGATCATGAATAGTTTGTTCCACCATTATCTTGATTCCTTTATTTTGTTATTTTTGGATGAAATCATGGTCTACCTAAGGATGTAGAATGAGCATGAGTATCATTTGAAGATTGTGATAGGAACACTTTAGGATCATCTTCTCTAAGATAAGTTTTCCAAGTGCACCTTCCTGATCAAGGAGGTACAGTTTCTAGGTCATGTGATCTCAGATCAGGGTGTTTCTGTGGACCTTGAGAAGATCATTGCAATAATGTCATGGGAGAAGGTGAATAAGTTTTTTGAAATAAAAAGTTTTTTGGGCCTGTCAATATATTACATGCTATTTTTTTGGGATTTCACTTGGCTTTCTACATCCATGATTGTGCTTACCTGGAAACCAGTAAGGTTTGAGTGCATCCCATAATTTCAAACATTTTTTAAATGTATTAAAAATAATTTGACCACAACCCATGTTTTAATATTTCTAGAGTCTTGGAAGGTATAAATGGTCTACTGTGATGCTTTTCGTATGGTTATTGGGTGTGTGTTGATGCAGGATGAGAACATCATTGTGTATGGTTCTCTCCATCTCCATTAACATGAAAATAATTACCCAACCCACAACTTGTAGTTAGCAACAATGATTTATGCCTTAAATACAGGACATCATTATCTTTTTGGGGAGAATTTTTAAGTTTATTCTGGTCATAATAGTTTTTCCTAAATCTTCTCCAAGAAGTATTTAAATTTAAGGCATCATCATTGGGTTCAGTACCTTCATGGGTTCAATTTAGATATAGTATATACCCCAGGGAAAGGTAATGTTGTTGATGATACTTTTATTAGAAAAGAGAGAGTGTGGGAATTGAAAGAGTTTAGTGATGAGTGGAATTTGATGGGTCTTTTTCCTAGATGAATCAAGTGACTATAGAGCATAGTGTAGGTGTGTTCTTGGACAGTTTTTAGCTCATATCTTCCCTTTTGGATTTTATTTGACAAGAGAAGTAGAGTGATGAGTTATTACAACATTTAATGAAATTTTTAAATTGTGGGGAGGTTCCTTATGAAAGGTGATTGTATCCATAGTGTGCTTTGTGCTTTAGAGGTTGCTTCATGGTTCCATTACCATTATAGAATGTGGTGATACTGGGTAGCCACTGGTATCAGTGGTTCATTCATCTTGGTACTACTATGATGTTTTATTATGTGAGTTAAAAGTTTTGGTGGCTAAGTATGAGGTGGGATGTAGAAAACTTTGTATCGTTGTGTTATACATGTTAGTGAGATAAATTAGGGAACCAAAATCCATCTAATTTTCTTCTGTCTCTACCCATTCCTACCTAGAAGTGGGAAGATATCACTATAGATTTTATTTTTGGCCTACCTTGTACACCTAAGGGATGGAATTCCATTTGGGTAGTGATCAACTATTGGACCGAATCATCCCATTCCTTTCTAATTAGAGATTCATTCAAAGTGGATGAGTTGCATCAGTTATACGTTCAGGATATAGTGAGTCTTCATGGTGTGTCGTTGGCTATCGTTTTAGACCAGGACTCACACTCTAACTTAGGGTTTTGGGAAAGCATTCAGAAGGTGACGGGGTCATTGGTCAAGTTGAGTCAGTCATACCATCCTCAAATGAATGTTCAATATAAGTGGGTGAATTGGATCTTGGAATATATTCTCTGGTCATGTGTGTTGGATTTAAGATGCTTGTGGGATATCCATTTGGGGTTTTCGGTGCTTCTATATAATTACTGTTACCAATACTTGATTTGAATGGATCCTTTTGAGGTACTTTATTGTCGGTCGTTCTGATATTCTCTGTGTTAGGCCAAGGTAGGTGAGACATTGTTGTTGGGACTAAGCCATGTGTAGGAAACATATGAAAATTTTAAGTTGATTTGGAACCATTTTTTATGTCATAGGGTCATCAAAAGTCTTATTTTGATTAGAGTTGTTGATCATTAGAGTTTTCTATGGGTGACTGGGTGTTTTTGAATGTGTCCCCTCACTTGGGTCACCATTGTTTGGGTAATCAAGGGAAGGTAACACTGAGGTATGTTGGGAAATTTGAGATTACTAATTAGATTGGTAAGGTGGCATATAGGTTATCTTTTCATTTATATTTGAAATCAATTCCTGACTTTTTTCAGGTCTATCACATAAAAATGTACAATCTAGATCTGTCCTTTGTGCTGAATTGGGGGGAGTTAGAGTTAGAGCCCGATTTCACTATATTTGAGTGGACATTGCGGATTGTGGATTCTCAAGAGAAAGTTCTTCATGGGAAGTATATACCATTGGTCTGAGTTATTTTCAAGAATGGTTGTTATGTGAATGAGACATGGGAGGGGATGTCTTGGGTTGATGAGCAGTATCCATTTTTGTTTTTTGATCGGAATTTGGAATGACTTTTTAGGGATGGAAAGTTATCATGGTGGGGATAATTGTCACATATATGATTTTAATTTTTATTTATTTATTTTTTATTTGTTTCCCTTGTTTATTATTTAGTTTTACTACGAGTCTTTTTGTGAAATGTTGAGATTTTGGGCTTGTCAGCAAGTGGTGCATAGTTACGGAAAACCATGCACCCTTCTCCAGGTAAGTGTACAGTTGGATTCCTCCTGAATAGAGGTATATACATAGTTTCCACATAGTTCAAGAAACTTTTAAAGATAACAATGTGACATGTTACTCTTAGAAAGTGAGGAATGCATAGATACTTCACGGTTTGGAAAACTGTGGGGCTAACTGTGAGACCTATCCACGTTATTAAAAATTTAAAAATTAACTTTTTTTCTCCTTTATTTTAACCCTAAATCCCCTCTAATTAGATACCTATAATATATTCATCCATGGTATATTACTTTAAACATTCTTGGAGTCTTTAGACATCAAATTTTTGATGGTTTTGTCCTTGTAACTACAAAGAATCTTTAAGTAAGTTTTATTTCTCATGGTTTCTTCCTTATTTTTGGTTTCTCCAACTTCCTCTTTAGGTTATTCTTTTTAGAAGGTTATTTGACTAATTAAGGGGTTGATCTTGTGTTGTGGGGTGAAATATGGATGATTGTTGTTTTATCTTTCATTTATATGGTCTTTTTAAGTTCTGGTTGTGGTTTTTCACTCAATCCCAAAATTTTACAAGCTTGAGGTACGTGGTTTCATGATTTTACATTATTAGATGATTTTTTCTTTCTTTCTTGGTGTTATTAATGTGTTATTTGAATTTTTTTGTGGTGAAAATTTTGTTTTTACAAGGTTTTTAGATACATATGTGAAGACATTTTATTTTCTAATGAAAAGTGATTATGTTTCATGTATGCTTCATTGTGCTGATTCTAAAATGTGTTTTATGCCTTGTTTGAATGGGTTATAAGATGTTTTCAAAAGGAACTTGATGTTATAATGTATTGAAAGTTGGTTTTCCAAAATAGATATATTTTTTGCTTGTTAGTTTTTTTTTCACCTTAAATGTTGATTTTTAATTGTAAAATCATTGTGAAGCATGTTATAAAATGGTTTTGGCATGTGTATAGATTTTAAAGGGGATTTTTACATGGGAATGGTTGTATTTAAGGTGTTCAATTCTTTTTGTGTTTTACAAATGTGCTTTATTAATTGTAAAAGTGGTGAGAAATGTGTTCCTAAATGGTTTTGGTGTGCATATGAAATGAAAGTGAATTTTTTAGGGGAAATGGTGGTTTCCATGGGATCTTTGATCATTGGATCAATGCGGATTGTGGAAGCCTTAATTTCCTTGTATTATCATGATTATAGTATTTTGTATGTGAAAGTGATAGTTTATGTAATATTGGAAACAGAATTTTATATCCAAGGGAATCCTAACTATCTAGGTTGTAGGACTAGAAATATTATGCTAGTTGATTCGGAAGTGGTTGAGGCATGGATTATTCTAGCATGATTGATGCTACAACACTAACTAAACATGTAATATTATTGGAGACCACTAGAACTTGGTATGGGATACCCTATAGTGGATCATTCATAAAAACATTTTTGTTTTTGTCTTATGATATTAAGATCAATAGAACTTTGGATTGACTCCTCTCTAGTAGATCATGCATGATGACATTGTTGGTTTTGGTTGGTGGATTTTGATCAATGGGGTATGAGGTTCATAGAGTCCCAATTATTCTACTTACCTATAGGTATTTCCCATGGTTCTCTCTTGAAACATGATTCTTATGTAATGTGGGGCTAAACATTGGTATATGGTAGACCTTGTCTACATTTTAATTTCAAAGAAATATTGTTTTGATAAAAAAATTATTTAAATGTGTTTTCCTAAGAATGGATTCCTCAATGTTTTTTCTTGAAAACATTTTAAATGTCCTTATAAAAATTTTAAAGTTTATTTTTATTCTAATTTTATAGCATGTAATATTTTTATTTGGGTGGAATCATACAGAGATTTGGATCACACACTATAAAGCCCTTTTAGTTTATGTAAAAAAATTATCTATGACCAGGGTAAAGGAAATATGTTATATGGTTGTGATGGTTGATCTGGTTTCTAGAGTTCCACTTTTTGTAGGTTTTGGTGGTGGTGTATTGTGGGAGATAACCCTCTTGTTACGTGGAGGTTTTTTGGGATGGTTATTTTATTCCCCTTATGTTGTGGTACTTTTTGTTTTGGTTAAATTTGTAAACTGCCAATCTGAAAACTATTGTGTTCCATTTTTTTATGATTATTAGTTATGTGAATTTTTATTCTCATGGTTTTTTTGTTATTATATTCATGGTTGAAATCATTAACAAAGTGAATTATTGATACCCAAGAACTCATTTCTAGCCTGTGGGTATCCGGAAATTTTTTTAGGCCATACCATGGGATGAGTCGAGGGTTAGTTTGGATGGTACCCTATCTTGGTTCATGATAGTTGGTTTATATGATATTGAAATATTCCATGTCAAGTGGTTTCACATTATATCTTATATAATGGTATTGTTTTAATTTTCATGTTGTATGAAGATACATTTATTAAATTCTTGTATAGAGATAAATGTGTTTAATTAAGAAAATGTTACATTTATAGCATGAGTAGCATTGATATTTTTATATAGGATGTGCATTTATTAGAGTTATTAATTATGAATTCATTGTCATTTTCTATAATACAATGACTTATAGGGTCACTCATAGAGATTTTTTGAATAGAAATTAATTTTTTGTATAAAATATTTGTTCAATATTGGGAGGGTTAATATAATAATTTATCTAAAAGAGTTATAAACATATCCATATGAATCTTGGGTATTGTTTCACATGTTGGGATATATGATATAACATAATGTGATATATGTTTAAGTTCTATAAAGCTCTATTAGATATGGTATATTTATAGGAAAATGTATTAAATCCTATATTACATGGTGAAATATGGGCCATATCACTCCATGTGATATAAATATATTTTATAATATATTTTATATCACTTACTGAAATACTCAGGTGATATGAGATATCATATGAGAACTGTATGAGTAATCTTCCAGGTGATACATCATCCATTTGACTTTTATGTAAATATATTACCTGTAATAAGGAATTTGAATAAAATGAATTAATTTTCAGAACTATTAAAAATTAATTGAGCCTTATTAAATGATGCATTATAATTTTTTTAATATAAATTTCATTCCTCCAAATAGGTTTTAGAATTTATCAAATTATTACAACCAAGGATCCTAATTAATTTAATGAATGAGTACTTTATAAAAATTATTAAGTCTTAATGAAATGCTGAACCAAATGATAGAAATACAGTGTCAAAACATTCTTATATACTCTATCTCCTCTACCTAAAAAGGTACTATAATTCCATGGAAATTAGGGATATCCTATGTATGTGACATAAGATTCAAGAAAACGGTGGATTACCTTTCAAGGTGAGATTATTTTGGTTGTTACAAAGTGATTCTTATCAATATTCACATGAAGCATTTTTTTGATCTATAGAGTTATGGAATATATATATATATATAATGTTCTTAATTTTTTCTTTTAAACCTATAATGGAAGATATTTTTGTCTTTTTTATTTTTTATTCCATTTAAACTTTCTATAATTTATCAAAACCTTTCCAAAAAAAATTTCTATAGGATTTAAATTCAAAGAAAAATCATGTTCTTGGTATCTACTGAGAATGATATTGATGGAAAAAGTAATAAATTTATCAGACATTATCTATTTTAATAAGAACATGATACTGGTAATTCAATGGTTTATCAAGTAGCTAGTGAATCTATTTTGGGTTTTCATAGATATTGTTCTTTCCAAAGGGAACCATATATATTATAGTAGGTATCTGGTTAAATTCCTTTAAAACTTTTAAATCATCACCTAAAACGTAAAAATACTCCCAAAACATTAAAAAATACAACCATACAATAATTATAAGACTTATTCAATAATAAAAATGACATAATAAGTTTTCACTATAAAAATGTGCTCATTAAAATAGTTTTATTCCCTTTAAAATCAAATTATTTATAATTTAGTCTCATGATGTGACTCATTATTTTAAATTGAAACAATATATTTATCAAAAAAATAATATAATTTCTTTTTGAGTTTAATATACTGAACTAAATTCAATTCAAGATGTTACATAACAGAAACACATAAAAATTATAATATATCATTATTATTATATTTCACCATTCCAAATTCTAAAATAACACATGTAATCAAACTCTAATGAAAAATCAATAAAAAAATAAGGCATTTCAATTTATTTCATGTATTATAATCTTTCAAGTTGACTATCACCACCATATTATTATATCACCCCTTAAAATAACCACACATTAGCAAAATCTTTAATTGTCACCATGGTTATGTATAAGTTATAACTTATCATTTTAATTAAATTAATAAATAAAACATTAAATTTCAAAAAAAATTATAAAATTTAATTCAACATATAGCTTATTTCATTGTATCAGTAAAATATTTTTAAACAATAGTATGGTATTTCAATCTCATTCCCTCATGAAAAAATTTAATTGAGTTACACAACCATATCATAAAAAAACATAAAAACCCACATTGATTCGAAATAAACTCTCTATATAAATATGTAATGTATGATACATAGTACTTATCATACCCATTTAAGTTTAAATAATCCTATCCCCGATGAGTTTAAAAAAATTGACCCATGTAGAGGAAAAATATACAACACGAAATTACCAAACTCATGTAAAAAGTTTGACCCTAATATAATTATGTTAGTAAGACCTATTTTATAATTTCCTACTAATTTTTTACATTATTACTTCCAACACTACCTTAAAATCAAATTTTAAACTAGATTTGACATCATTTTGTTATGATATTATTTGAGAATAAACCTAATCCATGAGTAACAATACAAAAATACTCAAGGTTATTCTATAAACATCCAAAGGTTTGGGAAAACACCTAATGATTTTAAATAAAATTATGGAAAACATTTTCCCTCAAATGAAATTCATTCTATTATTCCTAGGAATCTTTCAAAAAATTTACATGTAGTGTTTATATGTCAAGATATCATAAACACCATAAGAGATATCTCATGTACTAGAATTTAAACACCAAAAATATCAATAAAATAAATATCAGAATAAATAAAAATATTAATATTATATTCAATGAAACCATGTCATTAAAAAAAATATTATAAAAAAAAGAAATTATTCATACATCTGTAAAAGGGGTCCTAAGAGAAAAAGAAAAAAAATTAGACATGGATATCACAATTTTATACTTGGTGGTTTGTAATATCACATGAATTAACCCATTATTTATGTACCCAAAGGTCTATATTGGTAGACATATAACTAAAGGTATAATGCATACCTATATACACAAAGTATACATGTTCAAGGTGAGTATATCACTAAGTATTATATTCCTTATCACTCCAACTACACATCATGATTTGATAAATGTGTATAATTTAGATTATCTTATTATAATATGATTTAAATATTTCTTCAAATTGCAACAAAATAATAATAAACAATACAATCCAATTTCAAAAAGGTTGAAAAGTATCACTAGTAAAAATAATTTATTAAATAAATATTATATGAAGTCAAATGTAATTCCCCTAAATCTTGAAACCCATGATGTTATAAGAATATATTTATTTTATTAGTTATTTAAAATATTCGTTTTCTTGAAGTTCATATTAGATGTTTTGAAATTATGGAAAATTATATAGAATGAACGATCTGGATACATGGTTATAAGGACCATACAAGGGGGTTGTGTGAGGTTGAAAATTATAGGAATTGGGGAATTTATGAACCCATGAATATAATAATACATTATGTAGACAAGCTATTAATTTTCATAAAAAGTGGATAAATCTCATTTTCAATATCTATTTCTCAATGACTCATCTCTGTTATTTTCTTATGAGACTCTAGATTATACCATGGGATATCTTGATAAACCAATACTCTTTATTATTTACTTCTTCAGTGATTATATATCAATTGATGGTTATTTATAAATGGTTATTTAATATCCTCAAAGCTCCCAATCCACTCTTTTTTGGTAGATTGATTTTGATTACATCATATTTGGTAGGTAATTCAATCCATTTATATTTATCTAACATAACCCTAAATTCTAGGGTATTTTAATTTTATTCTTAATAGTAATACTACTTCATGGATATATATATTTTGTGTTTATTTGAGATTAAAATTTATACTTTAAAATATATGTGATGTAAAATGATCTTACATGAGTCTTGAGAAATGTATACTCTTAATGAACTCTTAACATTGTGATGAGTTTTAATAAAGGGTGAATTGAGTCAATTTTTTTTATAATTAAACATTATAATTTATTATATGAATAATTAAACATTTTAAATGATAATTACAAAGTTCTAATTCAAGTTTTATAGTGTAAGTTTTTTGGATTTTATATAAAGGTTATTGTACTGCACCCTATGGTTATTCCCCTTATTGTTGTATATATATATATATTGGATTTCATAATATGTAATCAGTTTATATTGATATGAAATTTATCTAATATATGGAGGGTATTAGTGTGATGAAATTAGATATTTTATAATTTTTTATTGATATTTTTTATGTTTAAATTTTAAAAACATCATAGGAATCCTTAATAACTAACTGAGCATTCTAGTGGAAAATTATATACTGATTTTGATCTAGAAATTATCTATAGATGTTATGTCATTTTAGATAGTTGGATTCATACCATTGAGTCCAAATGAGGGTAAGTTAGGTATGCACAGATATAATCACATAAAAGTTCTAGATGTATAGTTTGTTTAGGTTCAATTCTTAGATTTTCTCCATGAACAAAGAGATTTTCCCCATGTTATATGATATTTGGTTATTCTTATAGTGTCTATTATTCATTGATCGAATTTGTTTTTCTTGGTAAATTATATTTGGTTAAAAGGAATGAGAAAAATCATTAATTTATTTACATATTAATTTTTATGTATAGAAAATAACTTTATTATTTATTTCAAAAGTATCATGTATAGTTTGTCTCATAAAAAGAAATATATAAAATATTTGGAGGAAACCTATTGGTTCTATGCTCACTAAATTCACACATTTCTGTATATTAAAAATTTATTTTTCATGAAATAGTTTAAGGGAAGATTTATCATTCATTTAGTGAGGTTAAACACAGAAATCCTTAGAGATATGGTGGTGGGTAGTATTTTTTCCCAAGTAAAATTAAAATAGGGGTGAATTTCCTTTAAAATTTAAACTATAAAGGATTAATACAATCTAAAAAATTGGAAAAAATAGTGAGTATATAGGCATAAAAACAATAAAATTAAATAAAGATAAAGTAATGGTGATGTTTAATTGATTAAAATGCTTAATAATTAAATTGGGATTATGATAAGAGTGAGAACATGATTATAATAGTGATATTATCAAAATAAAAATGATCACAATAATTTCAATATGATTTATAAAAATTAATGTTATTTAAGTGAGTAAGTATATGGGATTTAAGGCATATCAAAATAATATGATTATGTTAAACATTATGATATTAATTATGAAATGTTTAAATTAAAAGACAAAGAAATAATGGTATATTAAATGAGTATGATAATATCATGGTGTGATCCCCAAAGTATCTACCCCTTAGGTTGAGAGGTTTGTATATTAATCCTTTGATTTTGATGGTGCTCAAGAAACATGCCATCCCATTATTCTTTATGGTTGTATAAAGAAACCTATCTTCCTTTGTTAAATGGTATAAAGTTCCCATCCACCTTTCTTTTAACCAGTTATAGAAATAAACCCATTATGTAAGGTAGGGGAGAATAATAGAAATTTATTCTTTACAAAAATCTATTACAAATACATTATATTATCTCTCAATATGTATATATACAAATTGAGTAGGGAGATATATAGGAACTAAAAAATATAACCTTTGAGAATTGAAAATTTAAAATGAATCTATGGAGGATTTATGGAATTTGAGTGAATTTTCTTGAGATCTATTGCTGACATGTCACTTGATTTGATCATTCAAACCATTATTTCTGTTAGAAAAGATCCAAGCCTCCAAATGACTCTATTTGTAGGATTAAACATATCATAGAGAATTATATAATTTATAAATATCATTAAGAATCATAAATATATAATTAAGACTTAAAGGGTCCACCAAATTTAATATTCATGACTTTTTTTATTTTCTCCATCGGCTAGCCCCCAGATGCCATTGGTTGGTCGGTGCACTTCTTATTGGATTCCTAAAACTATATGCATCCACCATGTTGTCAGTTCTCCTCCACCAACAAACTTATTTCCTATTTTTTTTATTACCATCACCACTAATTATCTAGCACCCCTCCACTGGCTTGCTGGTGGACTCCTTCTACATAATCTAGTTCTGTCCAATTTCATTGGATGTTCGGTGCCCTGCACCGGGAAGTTGGTGTTTTCAACACCTCGCCAAAATATACTAGGCCCCTTCTAACCTTCATTCAAAGTCTTAGAAATTTATTCCAATATCTTTACATGATATTATCACATCCATTAACACTTTATTAAGATATTTAATACAACTTCATTATCTTTAAGAATTATTTTCAAATACATTTCAATTAAATCACATTTTTCATTAAGAATATTACTTTTTAATCAATTTATATAACTAAGAGACACTAAAATGAAACCATTACATACCAATATGAGTATTTTTTCAAGAAAAAATCACGATAGAGAGAGAGGTGCAACAATATTCCCATTTTTATGATAAAAAAACTTAATATAGAAAGCAATATCAAGAGTAAATCAAGTGTGAATTTATTATTCAATGTAATTAAGGATATTAAATATAAATATATTAAGTAATATCAAGAATAAAATAGAACACAAATAAAATATATAAAAATACCCCTTTTAAAATAATAGAAAATTTTCTTTAAAAACAAAATTTTTTTCCCCTTATCAAAACATATTCCCCTTTAGGGATATAAATAATTTTCATAAATTAATCCTCCAAAACTTATCCCACATTTTGTAATAAAAAAGAAATGAGAGGAAAATTTGAAATAAAATTAAATTTAAAATTTGATTATAGAATTTAAATGTAAAATATAATATTTAAATACAAGATTTAAAATTAACTTAAAAATATTTTTGAAGATCAAGATTTAATTTAAAGGGATTTTAAATCAAAATAAAAAAATGTAAAATCAAAAGATTTTAAAAAAATTGAAACAAAATATTCCATTTATGGAATAATAAAACATAGATTTGAAAGAGATGAGAAATCTGTAAATGAGGTTCAAGAGAAATATAAATCAAAAAATGATATTACAAAACATTTCCCCTTGAAGATTGTCTCACAACATTAATGGTTAGTAACAAGCTAGGTGTGAATTTGAAATCAAGAATAACATGTCCCTGTGAAGGATTTAATTTGACAAAATTCCCCTTATAAAACATCTCCCTAAATTGGTGTGATTAATAATGAAAAATAAATTTTACCCTAAGAAATATTGAGATAAATAATAATATCAAGGATTTTAAGAGGTAAATATAAAACAATAATAAAATATATTAACCTCCCTTTTATAATAAATTATAAGTACATAAAAAGACATTTAAATTTATAATGAAAAAATATTTTCAAAAATATTAAATAAGGAAAATGAAATATCTAGTGATAAAAATTTTCAGATTTAAAACCAGGATAAATAAATTATTTTAAATATTTTGACCCCACCAAGAAAATTTTTTAAATAAATGAGTCATAAAAACATTTGGAAATAAAAATAATTAAGTAATATTTTAAAATCATTCCAAGAGGTAAGAAATTTAAATTACATACAAATCACAAGAGATATTATATTCAATAACATTCTCTTTTATGAATAAGTAACAATAGTAATAAAAAATAAAACATTATTAAATTACTCCCAGTGGATGTATAACATTTTTAGTGCTTATAAACTTGTTTTAAAACTAATAAAATAAAACACATTTAATATTTGATGGATCTTCACCAAAATACATTACATTTTCTTGATTTATTTTATTAAAATACACTATATTATAAGAAAATTAATCTTAATGGTGTAGTCTTGAAAAATATTAATTGGTAGTGACTTTTGGAACCCATGTAAATTAGGTTACATAAATGTTATCTAATAAGGATTTAGAACCCAAAACTTGTTTGTAATAAGATTTTTTATTATAAATATGAGGTGAAATATGAGTAGATTTATATACCCCATATTTTTATTTTTTTCAATTTCACTTGTAAGTAAGATTCCCAGTTTTCTGCTAATATTTACAAAAAAAATTAGGGACATCCCTAAATAAAAGTTTTTTTTAGAAAATATTATTTTAATTTGAAAAAAATCATAATTACCTTTGGTATAATGTTTCTAAAAAATAATATTTCTAACATATTCACCATGGTTTAATTTAAAAATATATTTTTTAATCTCTTTGATTTTGATTTTTTACTTCTCAATGTTATGTTATTTTAATTTAAAACCAAATCATCTTTTTCTTTGTAAAGGATATACTTTTGTTAAAAAAATATATTTTTCATTAAGAATTTGATTCAATTTCTATATAATTTTTTGTCAATTCAAAATGATTTCTTCATAAAAATTATTATGTTCATTTTTAAATTAGAATAAAAATAAGAAGAGGAATAAAAACTGGATTCAGATGTAAAATATATATGATAAGTTAGAGGATTAAGCTTATAATTTACCTTGAGATGTGTCATTAGGAATTTAATACTTGAATCGATAGAAGAGGTTGTAGAGGTTGAGTCTATAGAGTCATCTCTTACACTCTATGTTTAGGTTTTAAGGTATTTATTACCTATGTTATTCTTTTTCATCTTATTTTTGTAAATGGGATGATATGATTTAATGTGAACCCCTTTCCAACATTCATATAATGCCACTTATAGAACAAGGATTTTATTTTTTCTTTACCATAGAGAGTTATCTTATTATTCTTCACAAGTTTGTTCAAATTCATGGATAAATGTTCAACTTAGGTATCAATTTTTGATGAAAATTATTCATCAAAAACTTTGAAAGAAATAGCCTTTTTTATTCTTTGGATTACTTAGCCTCTTTATCCTTTTTTCTAATTGATGTTTCAGGGTAATTTCATACATCATAAGGGTTAAAATTAGTTCTTAGAATGGAATATTTTTTATATCATTATATTCTTGTATGGTCATCACCTTTTCTGCCCAAGAGCTTGGTAAGACCAATATAATTTTATTTAATAATGATTATATAGTTAAATCATCACCAAGAGACTTTTATACATTCACATTTTCAGTAAAATTGGTAAACATATTATTAATTATTTTATTTTCATGCATACTAAAACATTAAATGTATTTTATAAAAATATAAAATATTGTATCTTTAAATTTGTTCTTTCTTTCATGTGTGACTTTAAGAAATTTTTATATTTCATGGGCGGTTCTACAAGTACATATGTGATTAAATTAATTTTGGCCAATCCCATGGTGAATATTGTTCATTAATTTTACATTAAGTTCAAAGGAGACAATATCTTTATGTGTTCACTTAGCTATTGATTCTTTGGTAGGAGTGTATCCATTCATAACTATTTTCAAAATATGATAACATATGTTACTAAAAAAATTCAAACATGTTATTTTTCAAATAAGATAAATTTTAATAATTAAGGAAAGGATATCATCCCAATTAATCTCCTTTGAGATAACTTTGAAACTATGGGAAAGATATTATCCTATTAAACCTTTCTTTAAAACTAGTAAATTCTTAGTGCAAAAATGAATATGATATAAAATATCGGCCTTCTAGAATGGACATATGGGGTAAATATCCTTTATAAATTTAAAACAATAAAGAGTGATGGTAACCACAAAATAAAACAATAAAAAAATTAGAGTATATGAGCAGTGGGAATAATAAAATTATATATTTGTAAAACAATGATAATATTTAACTAATGAAACTTCTTAATAATTAATTTTAGATAGTGATAATAGTGATCAGATGATTATAAAACAAATATGATCATCATAAATGGGATCACAATAATTTTGATATGATTAACAAATATTAAAGTTATTTTACTGATTATGCACAACAAATTTAAGGAATATAAAAAAATTGATTATGAGAAATGATATGATATGAATAATGAAATGTATAAATTAAAATAGAGAGAGGAAAACATGACATGATAAATGGGTTTGAAAATATATATTTTTGAGCCCCTATATCTCCTCCACATGGGTTGAGAGGATTATATATTTCTCCCTTTATTTTAAAAATGCTCAAGAAAACCATACACCCTTAATTTTTAATAGTAGAAACAAGAGTCCCATGTCCCATAATTCAATGGTAGTAAGAATCTGTCTCCCCTTCATTTAACTAGTTTTGACATCACACCCATTGTATATTATATGTTAAAATAAGATAAATATTTTCTTAATGTAAATCCATTACAAATACACTCCCTTATCTCTAAATTTAGATAGATACAAATTGAGTAGAGAGAAAGAGATGAAATAGAGAATAGATACTTTGAGGATTGAGAATTTAAAATGGATATAGAGTGGATTTTATAATTGGAGATATTTTTCTAGAGATCCATCATTGAAATGTCACTTAATTTGATCATTCACTCAACCGTTGTTGTTAGATATGATCCAAGCCTTCCATGGTCTGTATTTATAAGAAAAATAAGATCATGGAAAACTATAGAACTCCTCATGATAATGAATCATATTACATGGAAAATTATATGTTGGGAACACTAAATTAAATATAAATGATTATTGGATAAGATCCACTAACTGTATGACCAATACCACCAGCCAGTCAATGAACTTGCTGAAGGATTCCTGGAACTATCTACTTCCACTGGGTAGTCGGTGCACCTATACTATATGGTATGTATACTTCCTAAATATTAGTAAATATTTTCATCAACATTGGTTGGCTAGTTATCCTCAACCAAAAGGTTGGTTTACCTTTATATCATAATCTAGTTTTGTTGAATTGCATGAGTTGGCTGATTCCCCACACTGGGTAGCCGATGTTGTCTGCAACTCAACAAACATCACTAGGCCACTTCTAAACATTATTAAAAGTTTTCATAAGGTGTTCCAAGTTCTTTCCATAATATCAAAACTTTCATCAATACTTCATTATGATATTTAATGAATCGTCATTTTCTTTAAAAAGGATCCATAAATTCCTTGGAATTCCATCAATTTTTTCAATAATAACATGACTTGTTATTCAATTTGAATAATTTAGAAACACATAAATGAAACCATTAGATACAAAATAATGGTTTTTTATCATTAAAACAATAATAGATATATGGGTAGTATAGATATATATAGATTAATCATGTTTTATAAGGATATGGAATCTATTTTGAATGTTTTGGATATATTTTTTATTTATGTTGGCATATATATATTCTCTAATTTAGTAAAATTTACCAATTTTTGGTTACTTATTTATTTTGGATACCATGTATATATATTTTTTTATACTTTTCATATTATGAAATTTCTAGTTGTTCTCATATTATGTACTTTTTATTAGTATTTATTCAGGTTTATATTATACGTGAACATTATTCCTTGTTTGGTATTTTTACATTTTTCATTATACTTTTTAAAGAAATTCTAATATATATACACTTCATTATGAATTAGAATTATAAGTTATGTTTTTATAGTAATATTTAGGATGAATTAATTTCCAAATCTATATGGTTGATACCCTTGTCACTTATTCCAACATAGCTTCATAGGTAATGCACATTAATACTTGGGGCATACTGGATCAGATGTTGATCTAGAATATTAGGACTCATATATTATAAAAAAATTCAGATCCCTCATTAAATATGTTATTTGGGAATTTCTAGTAAATGGTAGGTAGAATTTTCATAACTTAATATGTATATTATGAAGGATTGTCTATCCAACACTCTTATTATTGAGCATTTAGTCTCCATGAAATGTTGAGTAAACATATTCTAATTTAAAAATCATTTTATGAATTTAATTTGTGATATTTTGATATAATATTTTGTTATTATATATTATATTAATATCTTATAGATTGTTTTGAAAAAATTATAGATTTAAAAGTAAAAAATAGAAGAAACAATATGTTTAAAAGTCTTGGGGAACATGCTAGAAACCATTCATGAGGATCATGCAGATCACTCTAAATAATCTAATGTTTGATTCCCATATGGATTCATGGTCTACAAACCATGCATTAACCACACATTTTTAAAACAAATATTTTTTTTATTAGTTTTTATTTTTATGATTATTTATCATTTTAAATTATTTTTAGGAGTTATTCAAAATGATTTTATAAGATTATATCATATTATAATGTTATTTTATTGACAAATAATGAAATTTATGTTATTTTATAATAATTTTATATTTTTAATGGGCTTGAATATTTTCTGTCTATTATAGAAATACACATTCAGGAAAAGAATTAGACAATATTTGGGAAGTGGATATGAATAAATTTATATGGTTTAATACTCATATTAATCAAAATTTAGTTCATTAAATCATTCATTCTATCTATACTTGTGGTAAATAAGTATAATAGTATCTAAATTGATTCATGGATTTCAATCATGATTTTACTAACCAGAACCCACATGCTTTTGGAGGTCACCAAAGACACCATGAAACTGAATATTAAATAGAGGATATTAAAATAATCCTTGATTTTACCCAAATTAATATAAATTCTAAGGTGAATTTACCCATAAATTTATGGAAAGTGATGAGAAAAAAAGTGGTAGGATTTAGTCGTGTAAGCTTAACTTCAAGTAGATCTCATCAAAAACGGTTTTAAAAATATCTTCAATAAGAAATTTTTTATATTGGCCTAGAATATTTATGATTACAAGGAGTTATTAGATCTTAAAATATGGAATAATTTATTTATAGAGTATATGGAATATTTTAATAAATTGGTGTAATTATCACTTAAGATAGTCTTAAATGATACCTTAAAACTCACTGATGTAAAATGGTATTACCAACTAATATCATATATAGAGATTTTTCTTTTCATCTTGGACTCACATGTTAATGTGTTAAAAAGTTGGTGATGGGTGATATTGATATTTCAAGGATTAAATTGATGGGCTCATATTCTGTTACATCTTGTGTAATCCACTACGTAACCTCTAGTCAAAAGTGGAATCATGGGAAATTAAAGTAGGGAAGTGGTGTAATATTTCAAATATAATCAACCCCATTTACTTATATTATTCATGATGAATAAAACCTATATGGAATGTGTAAATATATGAAATTAAAATTTTGATTTTAATTAATCTCTAAGAACATATCATCGATGGGTTTAACTAAGCCATCTATAATGTTTTTAAGCTCCCTTCCCCTATAGGTGTCAGGGGTGGATATATGCTCCCAAGAGGTTCTCATTTACATTTTTAATATCTAAACCTATGAATAATAATCCTAATATATAAAAAAAATGATATAAAATTAATTTTATTCTAATTTAGGTAATAAATATCACAATTGGATTGAGTCAGGGTGACTATATGTCAAAGAGTGTATATTTGTAGAATTAAAATTCATACTTATAGTAGTATAAGGTAATTTTCTTACTATATCTTATATGGGTCAAGATTTATTATATATAGGTTCTTTATATTCACTTATATTATCTAAATTGATTGATTGTATGAGTTAGGGAGTTGATCTTAAGACTTATTATGTTGAGATATTTATTTATTTGAAGAAATAGAAGGATTAGGGGTTTAATTATACTTATTTTTATATGATGATAAATGATGCTAAAATTTCATTGGACTTTAATTTAAAAGACTTAGATAACTTTTATCTTATTCTCGGTATGGATTGTATGATTATCTCAAAATCCCATATCAATTTTTATCATATGAATGTTTTTTTCTCTCTCCTGATGGGGACACTCACATTTTCTAGGGTGAATGGGGTCCCAAATCAAGTAAAGAAGGATCACCTCTTAAAGATATTGTGACTATCTATATTCAATTATTGAACTTTATTTTAGATAATATAAAGTAAACTCTATGAAATTAGTATCATTAAGCTGAAAAAATATACTCATAATGGTTTCCTAATGATTTCATTAAATTTCCACCAGAGAATAAAGTCAAAAAATTTATTGACCTTGTCCTAGGGACAAGTCCTATTATTTAACCCTCTTATAAAATAACTCATTTTGAATTAAAATATCTAAAAATATAATTTTAATATCTCAAAATAAAGGGTTTTACTCACCCAATTGTATCACCCTATGTATCTATAGTTTTCATTTCTAAGAAGGCTTATGGAAATATTCACTTTGCCAAAAAAAATATAAAAATATCAAAAAGGTGAATATGAAGAATAAGTAACCATTTAATTTAATTAATAACTACTTGGAACTTCGTAGAGGAGTGTTCTTGTGTTATAAGGTTGAACTTGTGTTATGATATCACCAACAGAGGGTGAAGTGGTATAATATATTTGAAGAGCTATTTTAGGAGAAATTGTTATCATTATGAATGTTTTTTCATTCCATTCTTTATCATGAATACTGATGTGGTTTTCATGGTGTTGATAAATCAAATATTTCATTTATACCTCAACCCTTTAATTGTTTTCATTTTTTATGGAATCCTAGATTATTCTGAGTTAAGGGAAGAACATTAAGATCATATTTATTTTTTATTGAGGACTTTTAAAGAGAATCACTAGCATAAGAATTTATATAATTAAAAGTTTTAAACCTGATAATATTAAATTATTAGGTTATGTAGTTTTTGATAAGGGAGTGTAATTTGACCTATATAAGTTTAAATTTTTTATGTATGGATAGAACCTTATGAATTAATATGAAATTATATGTTTAGTGGGTTTTGAATGGAACTAAATGTGATTTTTTTAGGATTTTCAAAATATGGATTCACCCTTAACAATATTTAAATATATGGGAGTGAAGTTTGAATGAAGTTATGAACATTAGAAATACCATTATGAGTTGAAAAATAAGTTAAATTTGTCTCCATTTTTAATTCTTTCTGATCTAAGTGGGGGTTTCTCAATTTATTATGATTCTTTATGGAGGGGTTTTTTGTGTGTTATTATACATATTTAGTGTGTAGTGGAATATTATTCTCATTAGTTATTCCTTCTTAAAAATAATTATTCCACCCATAAATTTGAATTAGTGATTTTAATAAATTATTTAAAATGATACTCATATTACTTATTAAGAAAGAGTTAAAAATATAAACATATATCAAAATTATGAAGTTAACATTTTTCCATAAATATTTAAACCTCAAGTATAGTAAATGGGTAGAATAATTACTAAATTTTTAAGTGCCCAGGAGGTTTATAGTGTAAATCAAGGAAGGGGATGAATTGGTGTTGCCATTTTTATAATTTTATCTATAACATTAACCTTTATGGCCTATTAATGTAAAAAACTAATAATAATTTTAACTTTTCCCCCAACTGTATATAGTAGAAATAAATAATTTTATAAAAATAAAATATTACTTTTACAAGCTTATCCCCAAATGTGGGTGTTTATGTCATTTTTGTGTTCAGTTCAAGTTTGATACAAATTTGTACCACTAATATCATAAAGTTATTACAATATGGAAGCTATTTTCCTTTACCAAAATATGTTTAAAAATATAATATATCTCTCAATAATTATTTATATTGGATCCATCTAGTTTATAAAATAGTACCCATACCAAAATCAAAATATGTTATTTGGGACTCTCGATGATTCAGTTATAATAACATATTTTTCATTAAGCCTTTAGAATAATCAATATGAATTTATGATTCATCAATTTTAAAAACTTTTACACATATAAAATTAAATAACAACGGTAAATCATAAATATATTCCTACAATAAATTATTCTATTTATATCAATTATTCTCTAATTTATATCATTCAAATCAACTCAATATTATTATATTTTTAAATATCTTGTTAAACCACATAAATATTTTCAATATTTCAAATATTTAAACTCTATTATAAATCACATCATTGTGATCTTCATTCAAAAACTGATCAAATATCTATTGTTGAATTTCCAACTCCAATCATTAGAATAAAGAAACAAATATTTTTATTCAATCCTACTCTAATATCATTCAATAATCTTCTCAATTAATTCTTCCAAAGATCTTAACATCTCCCTTTTATTTTAATTTCAAAAAAATTGTATCTTCTTTATTTTCTATGTTTACATGATCACATGAAATAATAATATTGTGATGTGAAGCATTATAGAATGGAACAATATTCATCAAATCATGGAACTAAAATATTTAGCTTAAATACCATCTCAACATATAACATCGTGATATTTATTCATTGAAAATTAGTATATAGTCAACATAATTAATATTATGTATCACCTATTTAATCTTTCATAACCTCAATTAAGATCCAACATATGATTTGAAACTATAGGTTAATCTTATTCATTCTTAAATTTAATAAACATGAGTTTAAATTCTTCTTGAATATTCTTTGTAATCTCATAATTACACTTACATGTACTCAAAATTAATCTTACATATATTGAAAAACTTCATATTTAGTCTTACGTACCATCAACTAATTCTTATCTATGCTTTGAGTATATTCAATATATCATGAGTGTGTTATTATATATCTTATAAAACACCATAGTTAATCTTACATGAGATATAATTACTCATACGTACTGGGAAATACCTATATTGGATCACTCTAGAATAATTGGACCTTATCATTATAAAACCTCAGGTGCACCCCCCCGGTACTCTAGTGGTCACCAACTAGTAGGGAGGGTATAATAAGTTAACATAATGAGAATATAACTGCATATTAGATTGAGGAAAATATTGTAAACAATATACAACATGTCATAATAATATCCACAAGAAATAAATAAAAACATGAAAAATTGAATAAAATAAATAATACATCACATGCTGTAAAAAATGATTTTTCTAACATATCACGTGATTCATGTGGACATCAACAAGATCCTCTATTGAAATATTATATACAAATCAACCTAATAAAATAATATAAAATTCAAACCTTGTCTCGAGTTTTAGTTTGATAATATCTCCTAACTATTGATATGTTTTATAACTCAACAAATCAATACTATTCCCCTACACTCTCTGTAACCTTGATCATAAGGTCTACTTAGGTATCATTATTCTAGGGCCACCAGTGTAAGTTGTGAGTAAAACTATGTTGTCTGTCACCAATGGTCTCCCTAACATAACTAGTAAATATAGTGTATACCAAATGAGATATGATTAGAATAATAAAATAAAATATGGAATCATAAAAAAATAACAACCATCGATCATAAAGTTCTAAGGTAACACTTGAGTTTTACCATAGTTACTTCATCCAGTGTCAAGTGTCTCTGATTATTAAACATACTCATTAGAGGGGTGAGGTATCACCCTATAATTAGACATCATAATATCATTAGGGGGAGGTCAGCCTACATAAAAATTAGTATATCATATTTGGGATGTATCCCTACCTAGGAAACAGTATATTGAATCATTGGGAACCTAGATAATTCTCACTACCCACAAAAGAAATAGGGATCACTTAATCATGAACTTTAGGCATACTCATTCCCTACCTAGGAAATACATATCTCATCATCAATAACATGAGGGAAAACTCACTCCCTACACAAGAAACATATGTTACATCATCAATAACCCAAGGTAATATTCAATCTTCATCCTAGAAACATATCCTAAAATATCACAAACTTGGAGGGAATAATCACTCCCCACCCAGGAAACATATATCATTCCACTGCGACCCTAGGGGTATACCCACTCCCCACCCTGGAAACACATACCATATCATTATAAAACTAAAGGGTGTACTCTCTCCATACTTGAAAACATATATCATATTATTAAGAAACTCATGATCATACCTGATCACCACCTAAAAACATATATCAAATCATTAATAAACTTAGGGTAATACCTTCTCCCAACCCAGAACATATATCATACCATGGAGGAATGTTTCTCCAGCCATAATATCTTATGTCACATCATAGGGAATGGATCTCTTCACTAGAAAAACATATATCATGTTATCCTCACATTGGTTGTCCACATGGCCAAACCCATCACACATATCCTGGGATATCCTCTCAAGCACACAACCTATACTCATCACTATGAGTATAATGGGATATCATTGTACTATCATCCCTATATTATCCCTCTTTTGGTATTTCATGAAACTTGGGAACCATATGAGGTCCCCTAAGTCACATCATAGTTTTGAAACCCTATATGGGATCATCTATTACAACCCTAACTCTCAGGTCAAAGACCAACTTCTATAAAAATTATAATCCCTCAACACAATCATGATCCTTTCATGGCCTAATTAGAAACACTGGTGGTACAACATATCCACCACACTAAAAAAATATGGAATAATACCCATATCACTTTCCCATCGAACCTAGGTTAATCCTAAAATACCCAAACCAAACATAATTCTCTTCTATGATCTAAACTTTGGGATACATGCATACTATTGGTGGAGAAACGATGTCCCCACACTTCAATCAATTAACCCATAGTCTATATGGTGTCTTAGGATCACATATGACCAATCCTAAGAACAACCACCCCAATTTTATAACTTTCCCTTATATAGATGTGTATAATGGAACCTATAACAATGTCCACTATGTTCATAATTTGAATTTATACTCCTAGTAGTTCATAAATCTCATAGAACATATTTATAACCAGGACCTCAATCATTAATAGCTGAGGTATAAATCCAATGTTCAAGAGCCCATCATGGCCCATGAAACATTATTCATTTAATGAAAACTTCATAAAAAATTAATTTATATTTAATTTCAATCACCAGACAGTGAAAATTCCATGTATCACATGCACATAAGCATTATGGATAAAATTTATGTATATTTTCATGGACTAACTAACTCATACATGAAGTTACTCACTTTAATAAATCTTGTCCATCACCACCTAATCTTTTCTCAACCCTTCCATCCATCAACCACCATCATGAACCCCTAAATTCATCACAATTCATCCCAAATTAATTATAAAACAATTATAATTTATTTATTTGTTTAACCAAAACCAATTCCATAAATAATTTATAGGGAATGAATAAGTAATCACTCACATGGAAATATTTATGGCTAAATTTTCATGAAAAAGGGTTTGAACCACCCCCGATATCCACTGAAAACATTATCACACAAAAGAACCAAGTCCTTATTCCAAATAAAATTATTAATTTTACAAACTTTTTAAAATTACTAAATAATTTTTAAGTGGAATTATAATTTCCCTAGCACTAGAATCTTGGATTTGGTGTCTGATTTATTTCATTCACATATATATAAAGGTTCAAATTCTGAAGGACTGATCGGTTTACTAGTTTTGGAAAACTAGATACATATATGATTCCCATTTCACATTTAGAATAGAAAAAAACATAATAAATAACAATAGAAAATGAAATTCATACTTAAAAAATTATTCAAAGATCTCTTCTTCATATCCTTGAGGAAGGAAACAAAATAAGGGTGAGCTCAAATGACCAGTAAGGGTTATGTATATAAGAAGCTGTCATGAATCAATAAAGAATAATCAATATAGAAAGGTAAATAACTAAACACATGTTCCATTTAATAAATAACTTGTATATCATAATTATATAGTAAATAGTCAATATGGAAAGGTAAATAACTGAAGAAACATTTTATTTAAATAACTTTATTACCTGAATAGATATGTCATAATAAGTAAGGCAAGGTAAATAACTGAATACACATTCCATTTAATAAATAATATGAGAATGAAATGGAAACCTAAATAATATCATTATGAAAATATCATGATTAATAATAATAACTGAATTCTCAATGAATGAAATCCTTAATTACTGGATGTCATGATCTCAAGCATCATGATACCTCTACTATTAAGAACTTTCACAATACATTTTAAAACTACAGGTAAAAACCTGATTAATTTGGAAAACTTATTTGTCTTGTGAGACCTACCAATGAATCGAGGGGATAAATTATATCAGGACCCACCCATCACTATTGGTTCAAATTATTCCTCATATATTGAATAATTGATTTAATTCATGAATTAATATGCCTTATCATCAAATATCTATATTGAGTAAAGGGTGTAGATTTATCCATATTTCCCTAGTTAATCAAATCAATTTTAAAGTAACCACCCTATGTAAAAATAGTATGAGGTTTATCCAATAATCATTTCCAATGGTAAATAATATAGATATAAAAAATCAATTGAATTTCTAATGAACAATTATTACAAGAAATTGATTATTTTAATAGAAATTTAACAATCACAAAATAAATTGAGATTGTATAATAACATTTACTACTTGGTAATTTTCAAGTCAAATCCCCTTGTATAAAATGATTGAAAGTGAAACTTAATGTACTATGAATTATTAATGAATCATGATATTACATATCAAAGGGGTAGTATATACACCACATAAAATTGAATTGGTTCATAATATCAAATAAGTCTCAATGGAATGAAAATTAAGATGGAATATATTACCTTATGCTTAGATTTTATTGAACATTATTTAACATCTCATATATTGGTATTAAACATGTTATTCACTAAAAAATAACTATTTTAATATTTATAATATCATATATGATCTTTTATATAATTTTATCATCTTTTCATTAATAATATTTCATTATTTTTATTGCTTTTGTTGTTAATTACCTTGTTTTCCCATGCGTGTTTTTTCATTAAAGATCTGGTTCTTACACATATTACATAGTTTAATAATAAATAGAATAATAATAATGATGTATTTATCATATGTATAAATCAATTATACTTCTAATAAAAATTATGAAATATGGTTATGATAAATGAAGTATGTTCTAATCATGGAGATGGTAGGTCGTACATACGCATGAGTAACATTTCCATTTTTTAATGATCATTATAGAAGGAAGGTAATTAATATATTATATTCCAAAAATGATAATAATAACATATATACCATATTATTTATTTAAATTTACTTATATATATCATTAATGTGGTTTGGTGATGAAAATAGAGTCACATCATTTTGTGAAGGTGGTAGTCCAGATGTAAATGAACGATGTTATCATCATTCATTGAGTGAAAATGTATGGAATAAAATTATATATATTATATTTTTATAATTATGAATATTTCATTAATATCATAATTACTTCATGTATATCACATATATTCATTAAATTTATCCATATCACCTTCCATCAAAAGTGTTATTGAAAGATGAATCACATCGCTTCGCGAGATGATAGTTCATCGTACACATAATTGATGTTGTCGTATCCCCTAAAGAATGGACCTTAAAAAGGTATATATGATATAATTCTTAAATAGGTATAATTATTTTATAAATATCATATATATAATTTATATCCATCATCATAACCAATCATGAGAGGTGGTAATGGAAAATTAATGACATAGGTTCATAAGGCATTAGTCTACCATACATGCAAATGATGATTTTGTAACCCATTTTATGGAAGTGGGGGTTTTTAGATCGTTAAATAAACATAAAAACATATAATTATATGTAATATACTTATTTTATTATATCAGACATTCTAATAAGAATTTAAGTAGGTGTAGAAATAAATAAAATATAGATTCTCATTCAAGAAAATTATCTCTTCTTTGGGTAACTTCCATAGCTTTGCACCAAATGCCTTTTTATGCAGGATTTCTATAAAAAAAAAGGACTATAGGATGAGAGGATGGATTTTTGGAATTTATTTGAGAAGGTATTTTCCAAACCAAATAGGGATGAATGTTTTAATAATGGAGGATAGTGGGTGTTTGTTTATAAGTGAGGTGAGTGGCACACCTGTAATATTTGAAAAGAGTAAAGTCCATCGACATTTTTTACATGTCCCAGTGGTAAAAAATAGATTATTTTAGATAGTTGGACATTATAAGGTCAAAATATGTCCATAAAATATATTTTAGACATGAATGTAGGTCAATTTAACCTTTATCTTTCTTGTTAACCCCCCCACCCCACCCAACCCTACACGATAAATCCATTTTTAGTATCACCATGGTAATTAATTTTTTACTTTTTTCACTATTTATTTTTTTCAAAAACTAATTCTAAATTCTTATATATTATAAATTATTCCTATTAGAAATATTAAATATTTTTTTAAATTCAATTCACATAATTTTTAATTTTTAATTTAAAATTAATACTTAAACTCAATAAGAACGTGAGTTTTTAAAAAGAAAATGTTCAAAAGTTCACAAAGATTTTATATAAACATTTAATACTAAAATGATTCAAATGACCTAAATTAGATTAATAGATATATAATTGAACTTATTTTACATTAAAAGTAATTCCAATTGTAATTTAACAATATAAATTATTTAAATAAAGGAAATTTTCATTTAAAATTAAATATTTTCATTGTTCATCAAAAAATTAAACTTTTCCAAAAAAAATCACCCTATGATAATTTTGGTATTTTGATTTTAAAATTAACGATTATTTTTTCAAATAATTTTTCTAATATTTTTAAAAAATAATTTTAAACTAGGTGTGCAAAGCATGACTAAACCGTATTTTAGAAAAATATAGTTTTCTAGAAAACATTTATTTTTATTCAAAATGATCCCTATTTTCATTTATAATGAATAGATAAAAAATGTGCATTTGTAAACCATATATTTCTCATAATTGAGTTTTTCCTATTAATAACCATTAATTTAATGGATATTTCAAAAATGACATGTTCACATGACATTTTAATAGAGTATCACATTTCATTTAATACTGGTGTTGTATACATCACAAGTTACCAACAAAATTAAATTTATTATAAAATAAATATATAATAAATTATTTAGGTGTTATATTATCCACTCATATATAAATTATTTTCCTTCAATTTCATGTATATTACCTTCAAAATAGATGAGGGTAGTTCTTCTTAATAATATCCTCTAAATCCCACATTACTTCCTCTATTTTGTGATTTATCCAAAATACCTTTACTAGTCGAGTTGTGTGATTCCTCTACACATGCTCCCTAGTATCAAGAATCTATATAGGTTCTTCAAAGTATGATATATCATGTTATAATTATATTTCATAATAGTTTAGCACATGAATTGTGTATGAAATGTACTTTCTTAAAAATGATATATGGAACACATCATGTATTATTGAGATATTTTTTTAGGCAAAGCCAAATGATAAGAAACAACTCCAATTACTTCAAAATAATTAAAGGGTCTGATGTAATTGGGGCTCAGTTTCCCTTTCTTAATGAACCTTGTAATTCCCTTCTGTGAATATACATTCAAGAAAACATGATCGCCTACTTGGAATTAGAAATATTTCCTCTTATTATTGGTGTAACTATTTTACATACTCTGAGAGGCTTTAATGTGATCTTAAATAGTCATATCCTTTATTATCTTCTCTTTAGAAGGTTATAAGCTGAAAATTTTCCTTTCACTAACTTCATCCCAAAAAAATTGGATTATGAAATCTATTTATATATAATTCTTTATACTATAAAATTTTAATACTTTAATGTAAACTATTATTGTAGGGAAACTCTACCAAACGTAAATACTAATCCCACATACCATGAAATTGCAGTGAGAATGACCTCAACAGGTCTTCCTTTTTTGAGTCATCCTTTTGTATTGTCCATCAGTTTAAGGATAGTAGGAAATTCTAAAATTAAGCTCTGTACAAATATCCTTCTGATGTCTCTTCTAAAATCTTGATGTAAAATAGGGATCTCAATCAGACATAATTAAAAGAGGTGTACTAAGAATTCTAAAAACATTATTAATATAGAGCCTTAAGAGGTTCTCAATAGGTAAGTATTCTATTATAGTGAGGAAATGTGAATATTTGGGTAGACAATCTATGATTAACCATATTTCATCATTTTTCATATGAGTCTTTGGTAGTCAAGTAAAAAAGTCCATAGAAATTTCATCTCATTCCAATCACAAAGAAAGAAAATTTATTCCACTAATACTTTTATAGAAGTGGAGTATTAGGATTGATCCTATAGGTAAAAAAAATTAAGTCATGATTTAAATGGTCTGATTCGATTATATAGGTAATGAATGGTGATGTAAATAGAATGAATATAGAAAATCTAAAAATCGAGGAAAGTAGAAAAGGAAACAAAAACACAAAAGAAAAAAAATAAAATAAAATTGTTTCTTGGTTGTAACTTTAATTATGGTTTATTAAAAAATTTATTTTTTAGTTCATTAAATAATTCATGAAATTCATTTACCATATGGATTCAATTTTACCATTGTTTCTTGATCCAATAATGAGAATTTTAATTCTTTAGGGCTTAATCCCTTGATCTAGTTATTAAAATCATTAAAAAATATCAAAAATACAAAAAACATTCATCATTGAATCACCCAATGGTTATTGGTTTAGAAATTATAATTCCTTTTGTTACCCCCATTTGTTTCATTCTTGGTTTGATGTGGAACAACTAGTAGAATTAAATTTTAATTGAACAAAGTTTTATATAATAAAAATCACAATAAAAATAATAATGTTATAATTCCTATTATAACACACCCATAATCTAGTTAAAACCCCAACGTAAGACCTATATAGTATCATGACCATGTAAAAGGGGCATGTATTTAGTGAACTCAAGGATAGGAAATTAATTTTATGGAGAGGAAGAAGAAGGGAGAAATAATGGTAAAATTAAAGGGAAACCAAAAATAAAATCACTTTTTGGATTGGGGGTTAATTTGGTATAGTAAAAGAACCTACCCCTATAAGAAACATACAGAATTGGAAGAAAAAGATTCTATTTATAGGGAACTAAAATTACATGGTGTGTGCCAAAGTGCATTCCATGTACTCAAGTCGACCATAAATTTTTTTCCCCACCAAAAGGTTATCCATCAAATTCTACCATTTCGGTTATTGATTGGTGAGGTTACACGGTGTGTAGATTTTATATAAAAGGTATGTAGAATAATTATATTTACTAACCAATTATAAAATGGGAATACATGACATGTAAAATATTCTATACTTTGTGTTCCTCTCCATCAAGTACATGGGTGTGTACTTGTCCAACTAAGCCATCTATCATCAAAAGTACATGGAATGTTCTTACTATATACATGTCATGTATTTTTATTTTATTCTCCAAAATTTCTTTAATTCATTCATTCTTTCCTAAAAATTATAAATCATCCATAAATATTTAAATGTATCATTCAAAAATTATAAAAACATATACTAATCATTTTGTGACTTTTTAATGAATAAAACACATCAAAAATATAATCACAAATATGGTGGACCAAATTTCCCCACAATTAATCATTTTCTTTCCCTTAACTAAAACCTAAACATTGAATGAAAAAATATATATACTCTAGAAAAGGAATAATTTAGTTAATAATACTTATAAACATATATTCATAACTGGAAATTTTAAAAGAACATTACTAATCTAATTCAAATCATCTCATTCATTCCTCATATATGATTCCAATCAAATAAATTTCTCCTATTTCATTCAAATTATTCAAACATTAATTAATATTTAAAATACTTATGGTCTACCTTATCTAAAAAATTAATTCACTCATCACTCAAGATCATTTAATTATAGTTATTCTTAATTTCACGTATACGAACTTTATCCATAATCTTTATTATATTCTAAATATCCACTTATAAATTTAAACCAAAATATAAAAAGAACTTCCATTAAGGTTATAATGAATCTAATTCTACGTTTTTGTCATTAATGATATAAAAAAGTAAAATTTGGGGATAGAAAAAGGGTTTTAAATTATTTAAATATAAATCATTATAATTAATAAATTTCTATAAAAATACTATTCTCGTTAAACTTCCTTTGAAATAACATAAATTCCACTTCCATCTCCTCTTTATCATAGATTAAGAAACCAGATTTTAAATATAATGAAATTTTTTATCTTTTAATTTTTAGAATTTATATATATAGACACACACACAAATAAGGAACTATATAAACATACTGAATGTTATTTTTAAATCCCTTCACCGTAAATGATCAAGAGATGCTTCTGACACACTTAATCTATAGTATTCTCACCTAAAAGTACCATGAATCATCAAAATCCCTTAGTAAATATCAAATGTATAATCATGTAATAATATAAAATATTTAGTTCATAAAGGATTGTTAGGATTATAATGTAGAATCATATCAAGTAAATTGAATGTTTCTATAGGCTTGAAAAGGATCATACACATGGTTAGTCTCAAGATAAAATGGGGGGAAAATAAATCAATTGATTTCATTAATCATTTCAATATAGATTAAAATATTTCAGAATTTATAAGAAAAATAATCAAGTTCTATTAGTAATTCATATCCTAATAATCGTTCTATAAAGTAGTTACAATAAATAATATTTCAAAAATAAATAGTGTACCTCTTAAAAATAGGAATAAAAATAATGAAAAATAAAGGCATTGAATGAACACAATAAATCTGTATGATAAATAATAATTACAAAGAATTATAATCAATAATTTTAATCATATTAGTAATCATTTTAAAATAACATCAAAATTTGAATGATAATGTAACATTACAAATTTCCAACTATGTATTATATATTTATAATTATGATTAAAAAAAGTTTCAAAAATGTAAAAATAGATCTTCTAATTAATTATTTCTCCAATATTATTAAAATAAATAAAGACTAGTGTGGTGTCAAGGTACCCTCCCCCAAATTTAATATTGTTCATGGTCCCCCATGTGAAATACCAAATAGGAGAAATGAGGAGGAAAAATTAAAATTAATATACTAAGTAACTAATGAAAGAATTTATTTTAAAAATTGAATGGAAATATAAATTCAGAAAAATAATCCCTTTAATGGAGAAGGTGAGAAAATTTTACTTATAAGATACCCTGAAGTTGCAGTGGGAATGTGAGTAAATTAAAAAGTCCTGACAAAAAAAGATTATTAGTGTAAAGGAAAATAATTCTAAAGAAATTCCAAGAATCACATTCTGAATATATATATATATATATATTAAAAAATAAGTTTCAAAAATATTCATTTGGGGGGATCATGATGCCTCCATATCTTTAATAAAAAAAATTACACATACTAGTTCAAAAACATGTGTTGAGTAATTTTTCTCATAAACCATCTATTGGAGATAGACATAAGCTACCACTATGTCATTATGCATCATAAAACATCCCATTTCCTTATTTAATGAATCACTATATATCATAAACCCTTATCCATTATTGGGTAGTGTGAGCACAGATGCACTGACTAACCTTCTCATTAATTCCTTGAAATTAGCTTCGCATTCATTTTTCTATAAGAACATGACTCCCTTATATATCAACGTAGTTAGTGGATTTGATATCCATGATAAATTTATAACAAATCGGTAGTAGTATTAATCTAACCCAAGAAAACTAATGATGTAGGCCAATTTGGTTGGTTTATGTCATTGTTCAATAAATTTTATCATTAAGGTATCCATGTAATGACCTGGAAATTTGAAGGAAAATTTTTTCCTTAATTTTTTTGAATTTTACGATTCCGCAGTTTCTGACGGCACCTGATTCCGAGGCCCGGTGTGCCCGGAATCAATTTCTGAAGTTTTGTTTGGGTACGTTCAGTAAACGCATGTGAAGGTTTTTTTTATCTTTTTAACCGGTTCTCAGAATTGAAATATGAGGAAACTGATGAACTCACAGTTCCAGTATTCATTTAAGGGGACCTTTACCATAGTTGTGTTTTATGCGGGTTGAAAGTTAATTTTTGAGTTTTAATAAAAAAGTTAAATAAAATTGTTGTGAAGAATTTAATTTATCTTTGGTAGTTTAATCATTCATGGGGAAGTTAATGGTGGCTCCCAAACCCACATAACTTCCTATGTGAGAACATTTATGAGGTGGGGCCCACATGAGCCTAATCCCTTCACCTCCCCTTAAACCTCTCCATTAACTCCTCTTCATTTAATTGAACAACCCCTCAATTTTGAATTTTAAAATAACCATTCACCTTCTTCTCTCTCTAATTAATTTTTCCAACCCATGGTTAATTAATTAGGTGATTCACTTAATTAATTAATTTTGTGAGTTTGAATAAATTGGATTTGCATGGCACTTCTTTAAAGTCGGGAGAGATCTATTTTAATATTTTCCTTAGCAAATATTTTGGCGGGAAACCTCTGGAGAAATTGAGGAAAGACTTTTTCCCTCGATGAAGAATGCTCTATGATTTGAAGAACGTGAAGTCACCAACGTCGCTTCTTCTTTGGGTGCACTTCGACGTCGACGGAATCGACACCGTTCTTCTCCGACACCCGACTACCGCGACGTCTATCTTCTGTGGCTCGACGACGTGCGATGTCTTTTTGAGGTAGGGGTGTGTTTCAATTGGATCAATATTGAATCTTCTTTCCTTCTTGTTTTTTTCTCTTTAAGTGCCTACTACAAAATTAATGTGGAGAGACCCGGCCAAACTTACACGCTCTGGATCCTCCTCCATTATTTTGATTGTTGGTGGTTCTTCGTGTTCTTCATAAGTGACGAACAACGGATCTTTATGGGTTTGTTATGTGACGCAACGATCCAAAATTTGAAGACTCAACAACACGGCGACCTAGAGGAGGTGCGAAGACAATAGCAGATGACGGTTCAGACCAGAACGAGATGGACTGTTCCTCGACCATTTTTCGTGCGGGAATTCAAAATGTGTTTTCGGAGCTGATCGGAAGCCCAAAAACACTGGAATCAACTTCAGGACATCGAGGAGACCTAAAGTCTGATGTTTCATGATGAACGAACCATCAGAATGAAGAACGAGCATCAAGGGAGGCACGTTGTCCAGAGGAATTGTTTTTGGAAAATTCTAGACTACATGGCTTGTACTCCTGGAGAACATGCCGTGTAGTGCGGGCATTCTGCGGCTAGGGTTTTAGACGTCATACGACTAACACACGGCGTGTGACCTCTGTCACACGTTGGGTATTTTACACACAGCAAGGATGTGGCGGCTATGAGAGGCTCGGCGTGTATCTTGGGAAATACACGGACACAGAAATAAATACACGGCCAAGAGGCACGACGTGTACTCTCTACGCAGAATGACAGAAACAACTTTGTGAGACTTGGTGTGTATCCCGAGGACACATGAACACAGTGTGGAGTACACAAGCATGTACCCTACCACACAGACAGACATGTCCAGTGGTACAGGCTAACCCGCATACCAATTACACAGGTTGGAGAACATGGGTTAAGGCCATGTACGGGCACATGGCCAGCATACATGGAGCCGACCCCAGATGTTTGGACACGGCGTGTAACCATACCACACACCGTGTAATTACTTTTCTACATGACCAGCCCCTCGACATGGGTCATTGTGCACGGGAAGTACCCAAGGTCTTACTACATGGCATGTACCATATACCAACATGTCGTGTAATTTTTGGTAAAAGGCTTGGTCATCTAGTACACAGTATCTTGGATACGTTTTATTTGGATTAGCCCCCTATGACATGGAGGACCTTCAGAAAAGCCAATATCTCTCAGACCAGGAATCCTATTGACGTGTCGTCAACTACGTTGGATTATTTTTGATGATATAGTTATTTGGGAATACTCCACTTGAGTTTTGGATGCAGTTGGTGTATATATGGGTTGGTTTTAGATTAAAAACCAACCGGGCCCCTGAAACGGAAAATCCAATAACTCACAGACCGAACATCCATTTGACGAACCGCCAGTGGTGCTGGTAATCTCGTTGAGAAATAGTTCCATAGAATATACCCAATGGGAGTTTGGGGTGCAGTTGAGATACGGCCGGGTTGGTTCGTACACGAAACCAATCGGGGCCCAGGGACAAAAGGGCTAATAATGCACAGAGCGGGTGTCTGATTGACGCGTCGTCTATTGTGTTGAGACCCCTTTGATGTGGCGGTCCTTTGTGATACTTCTACGCGAGACTCGTGACACTTGTAGTATCGACCAATAGCTCATGGAGCGGATCCTCCCGAAGATGAGCATACAGAGTGTGGAGAGCTAGTAGCTGTAGACTTGACGACTGCTTGACCGATTCGACTCGGTGTGATTCGACTAGCCCAGTGGACGGTGCGCCTGGTTTGGTAAAAGACCCACGGCGGATGGAGCGCCTAGTTTGGCAGCAAACCCGCTGTACTCAACAGGAGGAGTACCTCTGACGGCTATAGGGAGAGCGCCAGGTTTGGCGGCAGACCCAGAACGGAGGAGCACCTGGTTTGGCAGCAGACCCGTTGTACTTGACAGGAGGAGTACCTCAGCAGTCTAAGGTTACTGAGTAGCGCCTTAGAGTCGCGACACAGCCACTGTACTCGACAGAGGAGGAGTTCTCCAGCAGTTGTGGTTTCGATAATGAAAATACTGATTTGAGCTGAGTCAATGACCTTTGTGTTTTCCTCATGATTGAGATGGGTTACTTGATAACTTAGGTATATGTATGGGAATATACATAAGTAAAGGTTATCTGTTGAGATCATTCTTTGTTTTTTATCCTTGTTGGATTTTGTGAGACCTTGAGGGTCTCGAGGTCCCTACTGAGTATCGTTATACTCACCCCTGCACGGGCTATGCCCGCACCTCGTTGTGTTGGATGCAGACGACTGACAGCGCTGACCGAGGCAGAGTGTACGAGGACTGGACGGTACCCGGGGGTGGACACTAGGTGTGACGGCACAGGGAGCGGACCGAAAGACACAGAGTGTTGAGGAGGAAATATGTACCTACCCTTCGGGTAGGAACCCTGAGGACGATCCAGGAGCTTCTTCCATCTTCCTGTTGTTTGTCTTTTCAGTTGTACTTTATTTTAGTTGTAGCTGTAGCTTTCTGTTGGGCTTGTATTTCCGGACCCTTTGTACTTTCATCACACTTGTTACTGCTTTACTTAGTGTTTGCTTCTGCTTGTTCTCTGGTTTTGTGTGTTTATGTTTTATAAAGGCAATGCCTTCCTAGTTCCAGGGCATTACGCATTTGGTGCTAGTCGCCAGCCCCTGGCCTATGGAAGGCCAGCTTGGGGTAGTCACGATGCGGGCCCCGAGGGATGAGTCGTGAAAAATTGGTATCAGAGAAGTCGGTTCTACCGCATAACTCAGGACTTTGATCATTATTTCTGTGAAGCAATAGTGTTAAAATAACCAAGTGTGGTTTTCAGTTCAGGGAGTCCAGTGTTGGTGCAGCGGCTGACGTATCCATACACCAGGACCCTAACTACTGATTTCCGACTTGGTGCACGAAACTCTAATTGCGTGTGTGTTTTACAAAATTTTCCTTATGTCAGCTCAAACCAGGTCAACTCACCAGGTATAGTCTTTTGACTGTGTCACATCTGTTCTTTCCGGATGCCTCCCCGCAGAAGACCAGTTAGAGCCCCGAGAGTTGTACGTACTGACAGCCCACCGAGCAATGAGGCCTCAGTACAAGGCCCTCTTCCAGTTGAGGCACCAGCGGTACTACCACTCATTGGGCCACAGATGCCACCATCCCCAGCATTATAGAGTGCATGCCACTTGAGCGTGCTGCACGAGTTCCAACGCCAGAGGCCACCCAGGTTTAGGGGAGAGACAGACCCACAGGCGGCTGAGGATTGGATAGAGGCTGTGGTGAGAGTCTTCAGGCTAGTAGGGATGCTAGCAGACTTTATGGTGATCCTTACCGCCAGCCTCCTTCAGGTAGCAGCAGGCAGATGGTGGATCCTGATGCTCCAGATTCATGATGAGGCGTCACTTCTATGGGCAGACTTCGAGAGCCTGTTCTGGGTGGAGTTTGTACCATCCACCCTTCGAGTGGTGCATATACATGAGCTATTGCATCTGCAGTAGGGAAGCATGATAGTAGCACAGTACTCAGCGAGTTTCACTAACCTCTCGTGCTACTCTGTAGATATGGTATGAGACCCATTCTTCAGGGCCTGGACCTTTGATAAGGGGCTCAGAAGAGAGATTAGAGCTTCAGTTGTTTCTCACAACATCCCGACGTAGGCAGGGGTGTTGGAGCGAGCCCTCCTAGTGGAGAGTTTTCTTGCTGAGCAATCACCAGTAGCATAACCCATCACTAGTCGACATGAAGCAAAGTCTTCTGAAGCTGGCAGTATACAGATGATATAAATGTCCAAGAGGACCAGACCCATAGGAGGTCGACCACATGACTCAGGATCGGTTGTGTGGGGCACCCCGAGTGGATACAGAGCTAGGCATACTAGGAACGGATAGTGTTTCTCCTGCAGCGGGCTTGTTCATATGGCACGTGACTGTATGACCCACCATACAGATGATCATTAGATAGATGTGGGACCTCCCAGGAAGAGTTAGAGTTTCGATCGAGGTAGACCGCAAGGAGAAGGACATTTAGGCAAAGGAGCTGGTCATGCAGCTCGTGGTGGACGACGCTTTGAGGTGTTTCCACCACCACCACCAGGAGATCCACCCCGACCACAAGGAATAGGTGGACATGGGATAGCACATCTTCAGGCAGCTAAACCATATGACTATGGAGTCCCAAAAGCAGGTGGATAGGAGCTGGACTAGTTCCAGGCAGGGAGGCCTTTGTTCATGATGCTTCTAGCTTCGTTAATGTCGTTATTGTGGTTGCTCTGTGGTTTTGTACTTTGAGCTACAGTAATAAAAGACACTTGTCCTTGTGACATTTTCTTCCCTTCCTTTTTTGTGTGGTTAATACTAAGAGGTTTCCGTTTAAACTGTTGACTTGACCCTCACTTTCGAAATTTCTACTGGAGGAGATCTAGTAACCACACACTGATTCCGACAATGTGACTCAACCCTTGGAGGCAAGAGTAGTGGTTGGATATCTTGGTAGTAGCGTTGAGGCCTTACGACGTTGTTCATGGCATGAATTAGTATCATTCATGTCAGGATTGACTGTATTAAGCAAATGACGTGGTTAATCCAAGGGATGAGACCGAATTTCCCTTTTTGGCAAAGGAGAAATCTTAGCAGCTCTGATAGAACGTAAGCGAATAAGGGTGAAGTAGAGTTCTTACAATTGGCTAGTTTCACCCATTGTTCATTGAGTGAACGGTTTACAGTTCACTCCAATCTCAATAGTCCCAGGTGTGTCTTCATTCATAAGAATCTGAACCTCAGATAGCGGTGATGGCTTGAGTTCCTCTGGGACTATGACTTCGAGATAGTCTATATTCCTGGGAAGGGGAACGTTGTTGTGGATGTGCTTAGCAGGAGGACTGGTATTCAGCTGCTAGGAGAGGAAACTGAGCAGCTGGGTGCCTTACATATATCCTTAGTGGATAGAGATGGTGCAGCCTATCTATAGTCTCTTACAGTCACTCCTCTTTTTTCTTCAGCAGAGTAGGTGAGGTGGCTTACCACCTGGTCCTTCCACCTCAGTTGAACCGGGTACACGACGTCTTCCATGTATCTCAACTGAGGAGATGCGTGCAAGACCCATCCTACATCATCGACCATGGAGATCTGGTCATCGATGACATGGTGAATTTCTCGAAGGTCCCGATGGAGATCGAGGATCGACAGGAGTGGGTCCTATTTGGACGGTCGATTCCTCTGGTGCGCATTCGATGGCAGCACGGGAACCTCCAGGAGAGCACATGGGTGCGGGAGGCTCAGATACATGCTCAATACCCTCTTTTCTTTCCCTAGTGTATGTTGTAGCTTTACGGGGACATAAATCCTTGAGGTGGGAGTAATGTAAATACCCATAAATTTCAAGGAATATTTTTTCCTTAATTTTTTTTGGAATTTTATGAGTCCGAGGTTTCTAACGGCACCTGATTCTGAGGCCCGGTGTGCCCTGAATCAATTTATGAATTTTTGTTCGGGTACATTCAGAAAACGTAAGTGTAGGTTTTTTTTTTATTTTTTGAACCGGTGCCCAGAATTGAAATCTGAGAACACCGATGAACTCATAGGGCCGATATTCTCTTATGGGGACCTTTACCATAGTTTCGTTTTATGCGGGTTGAAAGTTAATTTTTGAGGTTTAATAAAAAAGTTAAATAAAATTGTTGTGAACAATTTTATTTATCTTTGGTAGTTTGATCCTACATGGGGGAGTTAATGGTGGGGCCCACACCCACATAACTTCCCATGTGAGGACATTTGTGAGGTGGGGCCCACACAAGCCTAATCCCTTCACCTCCCCTTAAACCTCCCCATTAACTCCTCTTCATTTAATTGAACAACCCCTCACTTTTTAATTTTAAAATAACCCTTCACCTTCTTCTCACTCTAATAAATTTTTCCAACCCATGGTTAATTAATTATGTGATTCACATAATTAATTAATTTTGTGAGTTTGAATTAATTTGATTTTCATGGAACTTCTTTAAAGTTGGGAGAGATCTATATTAATATTTTCCTTAGAAAATATTTTTTGGGGAAACCTCTAGAGAAATCGAGGAATGAATTTCTCCCTCGACGAATAACGCTCTACGATTCGAATAACGTGAAGTTTCCAATGATGCTTCTTCTTCGGGTGCACTCCGACGTTGACGAAATCGACACCATTCTTCTGCGATGCCCGACTACCGCGATGTCCGTCTTCTGTGGCTTGACGACGTACGACGTATTTTCAAGGTAGGGGTGTGTTTTGATTGGATCAACGTTAAATCTTCTTTCCTTTTTTGTTTTGTTTCTCTTTAACTGCCTGCTACCGAACTAATACGGAGAGACTGGGCAAAACTAACACGGTCCAAATCCTCCGCCATTATTGTGATTGTTGGTGATTCTTCGTGTTCTTCATGGGTGACAAACAACGGATCATTATGGGTTCTTTATGCGATGCAATGATCCCAAAATTGAAGACTCAGCAACACGACGACCTAGCGGAGTTGCGATGACGATAGCGGGTGACGGTTCAGACCAGAACGGGATGGAACATTCCTCGACCATTATTTGAGCAGGAATTCAAAACGTGTTTTCGGAGCCGATCGGAAGCCTGAAAACACTGGAATCGACTTCTAGACATCGGGGCGACCTAGAGTCTGAAGTTTTGTGACGAACGAACCGTCTAATGAAGAACGGGCATCAAGGAAGGCATGCTATCAAGAGGCATCGTTTCTGGAAAATTACAAACTATACGACCTGTACTCCTGGAGAACAAGCCGTGTAGTGTGGGAATTCTGTGGCTAGGGTTTCGAATGTCAGACGACTAACACATGGCATGTGACCTATATCACACGGCGTTTATTCGCCACACAGTAAGGAGGTGGTGGCTACGTGAGACTCGGCGTGTATCTTGGGAAATACACGGACACTGACAAAAATACACGGCCAAGTGGAACGACTTGTACTCTCTATGCAGAATGGCATAAAAAGCTTCGCGAGACACAACATCTATCCCGAGGATACACGGACACGGTGTGGAGTACACAAGCATGTACTCTACCACACAGCCAGACATGGCCAGTGGTATGGGCTAAACCGTGTACCAATTACACGAGTTGGAGAACACGGGTTATGGTTGTGTACATGCACTTGGCCAGCGTACACGGAGCTGAACCCAGATGTTTGGACACGACATGTAACCATACCACACGCCGTGTAATTACTTTTCTACATGACCAGCCCCTCGACACGGGTCGTTGCACACGGGCAGTACCCAAGGTCTAACTACATGGTGTGTACCGTATACCAACACACCGTGTACTTTTTGGTAAAAGGCTTGGTCATCTATTACACAGTATCTTGGATACGTTTTGTTTTGATTAGCCCCCTATGACATGGCGGACCTTTGGAAAAGACAATATCCCTCAGACTAGGCGTCTGATTGACGTGATTTCAACTACGTTGGATTATTTTTGATGAGACAGTTCTTTGGGCATACTCCACTTGAGGTTTGGACATAGTTGGTGTACGATCTGGTGTGTTTTAGCATAAAAAACAACCGGGCCCCTGGAACGGAAAAGCAAATAACTCTCAGACCAGATGTCCGTTTGACGAACCGTCAGCGGCGTTGGTAATCTCGTTGAGAAACGGTTCCTTAGAGTATACCCCATGGGAGTTCGGGGTGTAGTTGAGATATGATCAGGTTGGTTCGTACACAAAACCAACCAGGCCCCTAGGACAAAAAGGCTAATAACTCACAGACCGGGCGTCCGATCGATGCGCCGTATGTTGCGTTGAGACGCCTTTGACATGGCGGTCCTTTGTGATACTTCTGCATGAGACTTGTGACACTTGGAGTATCGACCAGTAGATCATGGAGTGGAACCTCCCAAAGAAGAGCATACGGAGTCTAAAGACCTTGTAGCTTTAGACCTAACAACTACTTGACCAATTTGACTCAGAGTGATTTGACTATCCGAGTGGATGGAGCGCCGGGTTTGGCGGTAGACCCACGGCTGATGGAGCACCTGGTTTGGAAGCAGACCCACGGTACTCGACAATAAGAGTACCTCTGACGGCTATTTGGGGGAGCACCCAATTTGGCGGTAGACCCATAGTGGAGGAGCGCCCGGTTTGGAAGCAAACCCGTGGTACTCGACAGGAGGAGTACCTCAGCAGTATAAGGTTAGTGAGTAGCTCCTCAGAGTCATGATAGGGCCACTTTACTCGACAGAGGAGGAGTTCTCTAGCAGTTGTGGTTTCGATAATGAAAATCTTGATTTGAGCTGAGTCAATGACCTTTGTGTTTTCCTCATTATTGAGATGGGTTACTTGATAACTTAGGTATATGTATGGGCGTATACCTAAGTAAAGTTTATCTGTTGAGATCTTTATTTTTGGTTTATCCCTATTGGATTTTGTGAAACCTTGAAGTTCTCAGGGTCCCTACTGAGTATCGTTATACTCACCCCTTCACGGCCTATGCCCACAACTCGTTGTGTTGGATGCAGATGATGAACAACACTGACTGAGGCAGAGTGTACGAGGACTGGACGGTACCCGGAGGTGGAAACTCGGCGTGACGGGACACGGAGTGGACCGAAAGATACGGAGTGATGAGGAGGACATATGTACCTACCCTTCAGGTAGGAACACAGAGGACGATCCAGGAGCTGCTTATATCTTCCAGCTGTTTTTCTTTTTAGTTGTACTTTCTTTCAGTTGTAGTTGTACTTTTCTATTGGTCTTGTATTTCTGGCCCCTTTGTACTTCCCGCACACTTGTTACTTATTTACTTAGTTTTTTCTTCCGCTTGTTCTCTGTTTGTGTGTGTTTATGTTTTATAAAGGCAATGTATTCCCAGTTCTAGGGAAATACTCCTTTGGTTCTAGTCGACAGCCCCTGGCCTATGGAAGGCGGGCTTGGGGTATTCACGATGCGGGCCCCGGGGGACGGGTCGTGACAATCCACCAATATACTATCTCTTAGAATTAGATTACAAAATAATGATCATTTCTATAGTTATAATTCACATTCAATAAATTTAGTGTATAGGTTACCCTTTGATAAGGTATTCAACACAATCCTTAATTGATCTTCATAATCTTACTTCCTCTTATAATATATATTAATGTCATATATAATAACCACTGAAAATCGATCAAGTTAATCTATAAATACTCTATTCATTAGACCCATGAACATAATAGGGGAATTGGTATGTCCAAATGGAATCATAATAAATTCATAGTATTCATGCATAATATGGATGATTTATAGGATATGTCATCCTTTTTTACCCTCAACTGATGATCACAATAACATAGGTCAGTATTTTTGGAATTATTCATATCCTATTAGTTTATCAAAAAAATAAATACAGGGTAAGGGATACAAATTATTCATATTAATCATGTTAAGTTCATGATAATCAATGAAAAAGATGCATTGAACCTTGTTTCTTCTTAACAAAAAGAATAGGTTCATCCCATAGTGATTTTCTTGTCCAAATAAATCCCTTATCCAAATTCTCCTTGAGTTGTTTATTTAATTCCTTCAACTCAATAAGGGCTATTATATAAGGAGTATTTCAAATATTTCTAGTCCCAGGATCAGTTCAATTAAAAAATCAATATCACGATTCAAGGGAATACTAGGAAACACATTATAAAATAAATTGGAATATTCTTATATAATAGTTATATCGTCAATGATGAGTTTCTCCCCAACCATATGAGATAAATACCCCACATGAGTAGGTATTAATACCCATATATTAGAAGTGGTTTCAATTGAAAGTTCATAATCATTCTCTTAACTATATATAATAATTGGTTAATTTGGAATATGATATGTGACGTTCCTTCCTCAATAATTGATATAGAGTCTATATAATGAAATCCAATCCATTTCCAAAATTACATCAAATTCAAATAGAGTAATAATAACAAGATTTTTCAGAAGCACATTCCCCCAAACCTCTATTGTAGAGGAGCTATAAACTTGATATGTGATCATTATACCCTTAAATGTTTTTACTAAGAATTCAACTCTAATCATTGATTTGGGGATGTGATACCCTTATAAAATTCTTTAGATAAAAATGAGTGGGTAGAACTATAATGACAAAAAAAATTATAATACTAGAGTGGATGATAAATGTACTTTTCACCACTTCATTATCATCATAAACTTATGTAGTTTTGATCACATTAGATTTCCCTTTTTATCATGGCTTGAGAGGTTTTTAATGGTGATTTTCATCACTAACCCTTGTATTTTTGACCTATTTTTCATAATACCTATACTCCATGTAGTAATATAATTGGAAAGTGGGTGGTAAATTTGGATGAGATATTTTCTAATTCTTTTCATTGGCTTGTCTATTTACAACTTTTCATAATTCACTAGATTAATCACCTTCTTTTATGAATTGGAATCATTTATCAGTACCTTTGAGAAAATTTACCCAATGCTTCTTTCCACGCTTATTTAATAAAAGAAGATTAATTTTCTTTCTTATATAGGTTTTATTTTTAGGATTTCCTAAAAGCTCCATCTTTCTCTTCTTATAAAAACCATGAGAATAATGGGAATCTCCACTCCCAATTTCTTCCATGAGGACACATCAAATTATATCTTCATAGATACTAAAATCCCTTATGTACAATTACTTTCATAGAGTTTACCTTCACAAACTAAAGAGTAGATTAATTTTTGTTTAAGGGGCTATGAAAAAATAATAATCATGCCTTATATATCCTATAACGTTTCCATAATAGATAAAAATAGATTCATCGTAATTATTCTTCATTTAAAAAAATTACATTCCATTTTATGTGAATATTTTATAAAAATTAATTAATAATAAATACATTCTTACACAGGCCCCAATCTGTGGAATTACTTTCTTTCTCTTTCCTTTTATTCTAAAAAAATTCAACTATTTATCTTCATCTCCTTCCAAATTATATACTTTGTAACGCCCCGACCCTAGTTACCCAAAGACGGTGCATTATTACATAACATTGGCATGATCACAAGAAAGATCAAATCTCGAAAGACCGATTGGTTTAGTAGCCTTGGAAATACTAAATATATTCATAAGTTTTACATTACATCATAAAATGAAAAACTACTACAACAACATAATGTCTCCATAATCCACACTCATATCCCCACATAATATCCCTACAGGTCATTCATAATTTACTTCTTCACTTCCTGGGAAAAATAAAACATAGAAAAGGGGTGAGCTCAAATGTCCAGTAAGGATAACAATATAGCGGAAACTTTCATAAATGAGAATAAACATTTAGGGAAATATATAACTAAACAACAGCCTTTCAAACTTGAACATTCAACATTGTATGGCATAAATAAAATAAAATAATGTCATTTACTCATTCACATGGATATTCTACTAATTGAATAATCACATGCAAAATCACTAACCACTTTCATAATGTTGGAATGCATAATGCCAGACTATCATAACCACATAGCCAAGGCCTCGTGCCAAGAATACAAATAAGATTTTGTCAAGGCCTTGTGCCAAGACACTAGTTTGTCTCATGAGACCTACCGATGCATCGAGGAGATATAGCGGGCTCCACCCGTCACTTACTAAGTCCAATGCATTCCCATATGAAAAGGTTTAAACATAACATAAACATTCGTATTAAAACTAGCATACGAAATGTCAATAATTTCACCATAAACTATGAATGGTATAAAAAATAGCACATCCACAGTCAAACATATCACAAAACCTTCAATACAATATAGAAGTTTTTTATCATAATAAATCAACTTCAAATAATCTTAAAATCCATCAAAGGATGTTGACATAGATGAAATCAATATTCTTTTTAAAGAAATATCTCCTTTTATTTTGAAATCATTTAAGATCCATATAAAATAAAACATTTTCTTTGAAAATAATCTTATAATCTTGTAAGGGAAGCTTTGAAGATTTTATAACGGCAGAAAATAGCCGCACCCACCGTATAAGTTAAAAAAAACATTCTTACCTTAATTCTGTCGAAAAGGTTAAAAAGGACCTTGTTTTGAAAACGACGAAAAGATTCCTTTATAAACCTTTTATAAAAAGTCAAACAAGGTTATAAATGACTTTAACCCATATTATTGTAAATAATAAATATGTATTGAAATACATTTCGAAGAAATATGGATGTGGATGATAAAGAAATCCCAGTAGATTATTACATATAAACAATCTCGGATAATGAAGAGATTGTGAAATAACCCTTACCAATTTGGTAACTTATGAAACATACAACCCATAAAAGAGGTATCATACAATGAATAGGTAAATACACATAAATTAGAGTGTATTATACAAAGAATATAATTATGGGCAGTACATACACCACACAAAAGTTGATGGTGGCAATATGGCATGAATCTCACGGGAATAAAGAGTGAGATGAAAACCCCTTACCACGTTAATCAACTGAGTCGTATGGCCAAAAGTTAATAACCACCAAATGATTTACAGAATAACATGAATATAAAGAGAATCATGATAATATATATCAAATGGCAGTACACAATACACCACTTTCAATAATTTAGTGGCGAACAATGGAAATCTCACGGAATTGAAAGTGAGATAAGAAAATCCCTTACCTTGTACTTTTCCTTGGTTGGGGTAGGTTAACCTCCTGTATAATGGTGAAATAATTTTTATTAAATTATACAAGAATCATATATATTAATATGATATCATATATGATCTTTTAACATTGATTTGTTAATAATATCTTAGAATTATCGTCGTTTCGGGTGTTAACTTACTCATTTTCTTTTATATGTTTTGTTACATAATCCATGTTTGTTGTATCTTATTCATATCCAGAATGATATCAAGTCCTTAAACATCATTTTTAAATCATTAAATGATAATTATACTTGAATGGATACGATGGAGAATGAATCACATCGCGTTCGTGGAGACGGTAGTCCGTACGTATACACGAGCGACAATATCATTCTTTTGATATTAAAATAATATATAAATGGATGGTATATCATATATACAGAATCATTAACATGTTATATTTATTATTTACCTGAGTTAAACATCATTATTATACCCATCCAAATAATATTATATTGAATAACAATTACACCACGTCGTGGAGACGGTAAGCCGTACGTACGCACGTATGGTGACATGTTATTCAAAGGGTGGATAGAATACTGAATATGGTTGTACCATATTTATAATAACATCACAGTATATGTGAGATACTGGAGTTATTATTTTAGAATGGTAAGAACAAAGAAAGAATAAGTGGAAGAAGAAAGGAACTTTAAAAGGGGTGGTGAAAACATTACCTCTTCTTCGGGTTCTTCCTTTTGATTTGATCAAAAGGGCTCCTTAGGTTGGCTTTATGATCAAAATAAGGCCTCTAGGTTGTAGTGAGGGATGTTGGGAGAGTATTTGGTCAGAGTTTGGCCGAACCAAAAGGCTTTGAAGGTGTGAAGAAATGAGAAGGAGGAGTTCCCTTTTATAAGAGGGGTGAGGGGCACCTTTGGAAAAGCTAGAAATATTAATTTATAATAAATTCATATTCGGTTTATAATGGATACAAAGTTGATTATTCAAAGGTTAAGGTGGGGATGGGTCGAAAACAACTCAAAAAATAGAATTTAGACAGGTTTGGGTACTTATATTAACCTTATCTTTAAGTATTAACTCTAAGTTAATTAGTTTCACATTTACAATGTCTCTTTGTATTTTTATATAATATGGTTAATAAACTTACTATATACATACAAGAGACCCCCAAGTGGTCCATTAATGATGAACCTATCATGATATAAGTCTCTTGGCCGAACCTTAGATTTTTAGGAATTTAATATCAATTAATAATATAATATTTGTTTTAAGAACTCTTTTATGTCAATTTTGACACTATTCAATTGTTGATTTTTGTGAAACTCGTACCAGATTGATTACTTCGAACAAAGTCAATTAAATCAATACTAATATATCATATTATCCTATAAAATTAGTTTAATTCATTAAAAGTTTCATATTATATTTATTTGGGTATTTATAATATCAATTATTTTAATTTTTCACTATTATAGTAATTAATTCATCATCACTGTGTCATAAATAAATTAAATTATTTAATGTCTAAAAATTATAAATAAACTATCACTATTTAGGATATCTTTTTATCTTTCTAATGAATATTTATAATCTAAAATCCAACATATATAACCTTATGTAAAAATTGTTTTTGCTAAAAGATATATGCTTGTGTCATTTTTGTATTCATTTTAACTTAATTAAAATAAAGTGTCATTATCACTTACAAGTGGATCCATGGGGTCCCAAAATCGACCCAAAGATGTCCATGGTCGACCATGTATCAACCAATAGGGTTAAGACACGTTTTAGGGTAATTTAGTATTATTATAATATTATTTTTTAACCCTTATTTACCGGATTTACCCTTAACCATGGTAAATAAAATATTTACCGCGATAATTATTCAAAATGTCTAAAAATAAAAGTTACCTATTTACACAATTTTAACATCCTGATTCCAAATATGGAATCCATTTTCCTAAATTCAAAACACAGAAGTGGCAGAAATTAATTTAAAATTAATTCCCGCTGTCAAAACAAAAAGCGTGTTTTTAAGAGATAATAACTATCAAAAGATTGACACTTGTTTATGTTCAGTTTAATTGTAAAATTATGTCCAATGACCAAAATTATATTAAATGGTAAAAATATATTCTAAATATACTTTAAAACTACTAAAATTCATAATTTATCACTATTAATTATTTTGATTAAAAAAGTTGTTTTTAATTAAAATTTAGTAATTTTCACTATTCATCAAAATATGAAAGTTATCCGAAAAGTACCAAAATTTAACCTTAGGCTAAATTCGATATTCCGAATCCAAAAATGAAGTCCATTTTAAAATATAAAATATATATAATTTCAAAAAGTAGGTATTACTATTCATAACGGCTAGTTTAATTGGTTATGGTGTGTTAGAACTCGGTGTTGCGTACAACACATGCTATCACATTATTCAATGAGAAGCGTACCGTAGAAGCTTGGGGTGTTACATTCTCCCCTACTTCAAATAATTTCGTCCTCGAAATTTCTAGAATACTACCGCATGAAAAGACTCGGGTGGTTCTTCATCATAAGTTCCTTGGGTTCCCACGTTGCCTCTTCCATCTTATGGTTTCTCCACAAAACTTTTACCAGACGCGTCGTCCGGTTTCTCAGTACTTGTTCTCTCGTATCAAGAATACTGACGGGCTCTTCACAATAGGAAAGATCGGGTTCCATTTCTAATTCCTCATAGGTGAGTACATGCATTGGATCAGGCATGTATTTCCTCAACAGAGATACGTGGAACACATCGTGAACTTTGGAGAGACTTGGCGGCATTGCCAATCGGTAAGCTACAACCCCAATTCGTTCTAGAATTTCGAAGGGTCCGATGTACCTGGGACTCAATTTACCTTTCTTACCAAAACGCATGACTCCCTTCCATGGAGATGCCTTCAGGAAAACATGATCACCGACTTGAAATTCCAAATCCTTCCTTCGATTATCGGCATAGCTCTTCTGCCTACTTTGAGCTGCTCTGATGTGATTTTGGATTACCTTCACCTTTTCCATCGTTTCCTCCACCAGTTCTGGACCTACAAGTTTTCTTTCACCGACGTCATCCCAACAGGTTGGTGTATTACATCTCTTTCCGTATAACGCTTCATATGGTGCCATCTGAATACTCGAATGGAAGCTATTGTTATAGGAAAATTCTACCAGAGGTAAATATTGATCCCACATACCCTGAAAGTCAAGTGAGCAAGATCTCAACATGTCTTCTAAGGTTTGAATAGTCCATTCTGATTGTCCGTCTGTCTGAGGGTGGTAAGCAGTGCTCAAATGAAGTTCAGTATCCAGGGATTTCTGAAGACTTTTCCAAAATCTTTAAGTAAAACGGGGATCACGATCAGAAACAATTGATAAGGGTACTCCATGAAGTCTCCCAACTTCATTAATATATAGTCTTGCTAGACGTTCCAGGGGTAGATCTTCTCTTATAGCAAGAAAATGTGCTGACTTGGTAAGGCGATCAACAATAACCCATATTGCATCATTCCTTCTAGGAGTCTTTGGTAGCCCCATGACAAAGTCCATCGTAATATTGTCCCATTTCCACTGCGGTATGGGAAGAGGTTGCATGACTCCTCCAGGCTGTTGCCTTCCAGCTTTCACTTGTTGACAAACCATACATCTTGACACAAAATCAACAATCTACCTCTTCATGTTGTCCCACCAAAAATGATCCTTCAAATCTCTATAGATTTTTGTGCTCCCAGGGTGTATAGAGAAATTGGAACTATGAGCATCATCCAGCAATTCCCTTTTTAGATCAGGTAAATCGGGAACACAAAGTCTCTTCCCGAATTTCAAAATTTCATCTTCATACACAAAGTCTCTCAATCTCCCATCATTCACAACTTTAATCTTCTTTTGGAATTCTTCATCATCGGTCTGAGAACTCTTATTCCTTTCTAGTAAAGATGGTTTGGAAACCATTTGAAAAAGCATTGATGTTTCACCTTCCCTGGTTATTCCCATGTCCATCTTCACTAGATCCATGAAAATTGGATCCCTTTCAATTCTCATATTGTTCAAAACTCCATGGTCTTTTATACTCAAATCATCTGCCACCTTGTTTGCCTTCCCCGGGTGGTAGTGTATCATGAAATCATAATCCTTGAGTAATTCAAGCCATCTCCTTTGCCTCATGTTGAGTTCTTTTTGTGAGAAAATATACTTCAAACTCTTGTGATCAGTATAAATCTCACATTTTTCACTATAGAGGTAGTGCCTCCATATCTTCAAAGCAAAGATCACAGCTGCTAACTCGAGATCATGAGTAGGATAGTTTTGTTCATGAATTTTCAACTGTCGTGATGCATAGGCAATAACTCTATCATTATGCATAAGGACACAACCAAGTCCTTTCTTCGATGCATCACTATAAATAACAAACCCGTCATTCCCCGATGGTAGAGTTAATATAGGAGCATTGACTAATCTTCTCTTCAGTTCTTCGAAAAATTCTTCACACTCTTTTGTCCAAACAAATTTAACCCCTTTACGTGTGATCTTCGTTAATGGGTTAGCCAATCAGGCACAATTCTGGACGAAACGTCGATAATAACCTGCCAAACCAATAAAACTACGTACCTCAGTTATACTCGTAGGTGCTGGCCATTCTTGGATTGCCTTGGTCTTAGAAGGATCAACAGAGATTCCATCTTTAGAGACAATATGGCCAAGAAAAGAAATCTCCTGAAGCCAGAATTCACACTTGCTAAACTTCCCATATAATTCATGCCTCCTCAGAGTCTTCAAGATAATGCGCAAGTGATTTTCATGATCTTCGTAGGTTTTGTAGTATACCAAGATATCATCAATAAATACCACCACAAATTCATCGAGATACTCCTTGAAAACTCTATTCATCAGATCCATGAATACAGAGGGTGCATTAGTCAATCCAAACGGCATTACGGTAAACTCGTAATGCCCGTACCTGGTTCGAAATGCTGTCTTTGGAATGTCTTCCTTCTTCACACACAACTGATGGTATCCAGATCGAAGGTCAATATTTGAAAAGTATTGAGCTCCATGCAGTTGGTCAAATAAATCATCAATGCGAGGTAGGGGATACTTGTTCTTTATCGTTATAGCATTGATCTCCCTGTAGTCGATACATAACCTAATAGATCCATCTTTCTTTTTAACAAAAAGAACAGGGGCTCCCCATGGAGAAACACTAGGGTGAATAAATCCTTTATTACTCAATTCCTCTAGTTGTTTCTTTAGTTCGACTAACTCTACAGTACCCATTATGTAATGGGTCTTCGATATAGGCCTTGATCCAGGAATCAAATCAATGGAAAACTCAACTTCTCATTCTGGAGGATGTCCAGGTAAATCTTCTGGAAATACATCTACAAATTTTTTCACAACAGGTACATCCTCTATTTGAACATTCCTTTCCTCACCGACAGTTATTTCATTCTCTTCCTCCCCAATAATTGAATTAAGTTGAGCTACTGGGGGTGGATCTAAATAAGAATTAGGTAGTGACGATTTTGCTCTAAAGATAAGGTGTTCCTTATCATTATCATCAAGAATTGTAACCTCTTTCTTCTTACAATAAATATTCGCATCATAGTCCGAAAGCCAATCCATACCGAGGATTATATCAAACTCAATCATAGGTATGACGATGAGATCAGCAGATAACGAACATTTATGTGCTCTAATGGGACTGATTCACAAAACTTTGTTGCAATGATAATTCTCTTAGGAGTTTTAACTGACAACTCCCTTATTAAATCAAATTGGAAATATCTAATTTTCTTAGCAAACTGGGAAGACATGAAACAATGCGACGATCCAGAGTCAAAGAATGCATTTGCTAAACTTGAGGAAACCATTAAATTACCTGCCACCACGTCTTTTGGAGCTTCTACCTCTACAGTAGTGATAGCATAAGCTTGGCCTTGATCCCTTGGCCTTTTCTGAGGTAAGTTCTCTTGATGCTTAGGAAATTCATTCGCATAATGTCCCATCTCCCTGCAATTGTAGCACTGAACGTTGGTGGCTTCCTTCTTCCCTTTGCAATCACGAGCTTGGTGGCCTTTTTCACCACACTTGTAACAGACTCCCATTCCCTTCAAGCAAGCACCGGGGTGTTTCTTCCCACATTTACCACAGGATGGATATTCAACCTTTCCTTTATTCCCCTTATTTCCATTCCCAGATTGATCAGCAGGCCTCTTCTTCTCTTACTTTGCTTTAAAGTCATAAGACTTAGAGAATTCCTTTTCGGTCTTGATAGCACATGAGACAATGTCTTCGTACGATGAAAAGGATTGTGAGACTAATGCTCGATGGAGAAATGGTTTTAACCCATCAAAGAAATGATGAATCTTACTTCTTTGGTTACGTATATAATCACCAGCGTACCTTGCTAACCTTGTAAAGTTAGCCTCATACTTTGTGACATTCTCATCCTCCTTCTGTCTCAGACTTAGAAATTGTCTTTCCATATCTGCTCGATGGTCGCGAGGAAAGTATTTTTCTAAAAACAGATCTTTGAACTCCCTCCATTCCATATTTGACACTTTATCATCTTCCTTCATGTTTTGAATCAATGACCACCATTGATCAGCATCTCCAGTGAGGCGGTAAACTGCCATGATAACTTTTTCCCTTTCACTGCTCCCCAAAGCCTGAAATATTTTCTCTAGGTAATTTATCCACTGCTCGGCTACTAAGGGATTTGTATTCCCATTGAACGTTGGTGGTTGTTGCCTCATGAATCGATCTAACATTGATCCTCCACACTGCGGATCAGGGTGCTCCATACGGGTAAGGTTATTATTCATAACCTAAGTAAGTTGTCCCAGTATGGTGATTAGCTGATCGGCTCTAGTTGCATCACCAGCTCCACTATAATTATCTTGAGTAGGAGGGAAATCCCTACATGGAGTGCGTGCATTGATACGGTTTCCATTTCTTCCACTAGGCGCCATTTATAAACAATGGCATAAACTAGATCAGTTTATGAATGAAAATACATAATCCCATACTTATAAAACACTTAACATAAATGGAACTATTTATGGATATAATCCATAATCATAAAAATGTTTTCTTTGAGAAAGTATATACTCATAAACCCTTCATAATGATTTGTAAAGAAAATGAGAGTTATCCTAAGCATATCCCCCAGGAGTGTCGTAACCAAGAGTGCAGCAAGGCCCGTTGTCGTGCACCAGTTCCCGTTCGAGTCTAGCTCAAAGCGGTGTTTTCGGGTTTTACCCCTAGGTACATCTGTTCCAGAGCCGCCTCTACCTGCTCGTATCCAGAAAGGGATGTATTGCTCGGAAAACTCACAAAATCTCTACAATACCAAAATTCTAGGAAGTTCTTCTATACTAATCCTCAAAGTTAATCATAGGTCTACGTGCTCTAATCAGAGTTTATCTAAATCTAGCTTCCAAGGTTTGTACTAAACTTCCTCTGATACCAACTGTAACGCCCCGACCCTAGTTACCCAGATACGGTGCATTATTACATAACATTGGCATGATCACAAGAAAGATAAAATCTCGAAAGATCGATTGGTTTAGTAGCCTTGTTAATACTAGATATATTCATAAGTTTTACATTACATCATAAAATGAAAAACTACTACAACAACATAATGTCTCTATAATCCACACTCATATCCCCACATAATATCCCTACAGGTCATTCATAATTTACTTCTTTCACTTCCTGGGAAAAATAAAACATAGAAAAGGGGTGATCTCAAATGCCCAGTAAGGATAACAATATAGCGGAAACTTTCATAAATGAGAATAAACATTTAGGGAAATGTATAACTAAACAACAACCTTTCAAACTTGAACATTCAACATTGTATGGAATAAATAAAATAAAATAATGTCATTTACTCATTCACATGGATATTCTACTAATCGAATAATCACATGCAAAATCACTAACCACTTTCATAATGTTGGAATACATAATTCCAGACTATCATAACCACATAGCCAAGGCCTCGTGCCAAGACTACAAATAAGATTTTGTCAAGGCCTTGTGCCAAGACACTAGTTTGTCTCATGAGACCTACCGATGCATCGAGGAGCTATAGCGGGCTCCACCCGTCACTTACTAAGTCCAATGCATTCCCATATTAAAAGGTTTAAACATAACATAAACATTCGTATTAAAACTAGCATACGAAAAGTCAATAATTTCACCATAAACTATAAATGGTATAAAAAATAGCACATCCACAGTCAAACATATCACAAAACCTTCAATACAATATAGAAGTTTTTTATCATAATAAATCAACTTCAAATAATCTTAAAATCCATCAAAGGATGTTGACATAGATGAAATCAATATTCTTTTTAAAGAAATATCTCCTTTTATTTTGAAATCATTTAAGATCCATATAAAATAAAACATTTTATTTTAAAATAATCTTATAACCTTGTAAGGGAAGCTTTGAAGATTTTATAACGGCGGAAAATAGCCGCACCCGCCGTATAAGTTAAAAAAACATTCTTACCTTAATTCTATCGAAAAGGTTAAAAAGGACCTTGTTTTGAAAACGACGGAAAGATTCCTTTATAAACCTCTTATAAAAAGTCAAACAAGGTTATAAATGACTTTAACCCATATTCTTGTAAATAATAAATATGTTTTGTAATACATTTCGAAGAAACATGGATGTGGATGATAAAGAATTCCCAGTAGATTATTACGTATAAACAACCTCGGATAATGAAGAGATTGTGAAATAACCCTTACCAATTTGGTAACTTATGAAACATACAACCCATAAAAGAGGTATCATACAATGAATAGGTAAATACACATAAATTAGAGTGTATTACACAAAGAATATAATTATGGGCAGTACATACACCACACAAAAGGTGATGGTGGCAATATGGCATGAATCTCACGGGAATAAGGAATGAGATGAAAACCCCTTACCACGTTAATCAACTGAGTCGTATGGCCAAAAGTTAATAACCACCAAATGATTTACATAATAACATGAATATAAAGAGAATCATGATAATATATATCAAATGGAAGTACACAATACACCACTTTCAATAATTTAGTGGCGAACAATGGAAATCTCACGGAATTGAAAGTGAGATAAGAAAATCCCTTACCTTGTACTTTTCCTTGGTTGGGGTTGGTTAACCTCCTGTATAATGGTGAAATAATTGTTATTAAATTATAAAAGAATCATATATATTAATATGATATCATATATTATCTTTTAACATTGATTTGTTAATAATATCTTAGAATTATCGTCATTTCGGGTGTTAACTTACTCATTTGCTTTTATATGTTTTGTTACATAAGCCATGTTTGTTGTATCTTATTGATTAGCCACTAAATGAGGCTAATATTCATTGTTAATATACATAATTTTCATGTTCTTTGTTATTCATAAACACCATTTTAGTGCATTTTACACTTTGAACATCATTTCACATTATGATTGTAATACCTTCTTAAAATGCACTATTATGTGGTACATTTTTGAACATCATTTAAAGTACCCAATGATTCATCTGATTTTAAGGAATTGAATTTTACATATTTTAATTTGATTTTTTTTGAAAATTTATCTACACTTAAATATGAACATGTTTGATTCAGAGATCAGTGGAGAATTCATGAAGGATGATGGAGATATTTGGTAATGAAAGGAAGCAATTCTGGAGAAGGCAGATTGGACACCAGCCCACTGAGGAGACTGTGGGGCCCAACATACAGGCCCAATTAATCCCAAATTTCATGGGATTCTAGAAGACATGTATAGGAACAAATCACTCTTCAGGCGTTGATGCTAATTCGGCCTCCATTTTGGTCATTTAGTCGGCCCAAGTTAGAGATAAAATTCTGGGCCAGATTATGCCGCCCAGAAAAACAGTCCACTACTTTGATCATATCTCAGAATCCACAACTCCAAAATGGGCCCAAATTTTACAGGCGGTTAGAAGACATCTGGATATCCATTTTCTTCTTCTATGGCCCACCCTGATGCGGCCGTCTAGAAGGTCTTCCAGACGCGTCTATTCGGTAAAGTAAAGCTGGCTGCCACCTCGGGTCAAACGTGGAAAAGTCCAAATTCCACAAGCTTTCCACCACCTATAGCCTAGAAAAATTAATTAAGATGCTTTGTACTGTTGGTGGTTCGACCCAAGGCTCCCAAAATGCCTATTTAAGGTAGTGGTGGTGAAGGAGTTGAGGATCTTGGATGCTTTGTTTAATTGTAATGTTATGCTGCATTTTTGTTGCCTCAATTTTGTCTTTCACATGTAAGTTGTTCAATTCACTTTAGTTTCTTAATAAAAGTTCTTCTTCTACTCTTATTCTATTGTTCTTAATATCACTTTGATACCGTTGGATTAAGGTTTGAATTTATTCACACCAAACCTTGTGAAATTATTCACACAACGGTGGAGTGATCATTTTATTTTTGTTGTTTTCTTTACTTCTCCATTTCCTCCCTTATGAGTCTACTTTACGCTTCCATTGAAACCATGGGATCAATGGAGGGATAAACCACTTATGGGTTGATCCAAGGGAGTAGCAAGGGGCTTGATTGGATGTTATTTATCACCTAATTTATGTATAATCACTTTTTAATTGGGATTTTTATTTGATGATTTTTAAACTCCATCGCCCTTGTTGAATTTAAGGCCACACACTTCAAGTACTAATACGATCCTTTACCTTGAAGTGCTCAAAACTTTGATCCTTCAAGTGTATAGGTGATTAGTATTAGAGGGTGTAGGCATTAAAATAGTAAGTGATGATGTTGTTTTATCTCCTTAAATGAACCCATCTCAAATTTAAGAAATTGAAATCATTAAAAAGAAAATACGTCCAATCCACCCCGAGTGATAACCTAGGATCAACCCATTCTTTTAAATTGAATCCACTTAAATCTTTTAGATATCTTTAAAACCCATCCAAAATCAATCCAATTTGGCCACTTCATAGCCAAAAATCCATCCCTTAGGTTGTGTATCTTAGGTATCTTCTTAGGTCTCTGTGGAATCGACAACCCAAGCTACACTACAAGGACCGTTCTACCCTTCTTCTCTTGGGTAAATTTGGGCGTGAATCAAATTTTGGCACCGTTGCCGGGGACCAAGTAAGTACCTTAGATAAAAAAAAACCTTCTTTCCTCACCTCCATTCCTCTACTCTCACCCAAGATCTCTTATCTTGTCCCTTTCTCGCTTTTTTTTTCGGCGCATGTCCGCCTACACCCGCGATTTCTCAAACAGACTAGTTAGGGTGGAAAGTCCTAGGATAGGGGAGTCAAGTGAACCTAAGGGATTGATTAAATCAGATTCAAATATTCTTGAAACCCCAAAGTCAGAACTTGAAACAAGTCCAATGGAGGGTCATCCACAAAATCAAATTGTAAACCCTGGGGGGAATCAAATGGGAAACCAAAACCAAGAAGCTCCAAACTTAGGGAATGTAGTTGATCAAACCATGAACGACTACCTCACTCCAGCTTGGACCAATGCCCCCTCATGCATTAGACACAATTCCATAGGAGACACCAACTACATATTCAAACCCCATGTCCTAAACCACCTTCCAACCTTTCATGGGATGGAGTCAGAAATGCCATACCTTCATGTCAAAGAGTTCAACGACATTGTTGAAACCATGTGTCCCCCACATCAACTAGAATCTGCTAAGATGAGGCTATTTCCTTTTTCACTAAAGGATCGAGCTGAAAATTGGCTAAACAACTTGAGACCTGCATCAATCCACTCTTGGGACCAACTGCAAAGAGAATTCTACAAAAAATACTTCCCTCATCACAAAACAATTGCACTTAAAAAGAGCATCCAAAACTTTTTTGAAAAAGAGGGAGAGTCATTTTATGAAACATGGGAGAGGTTCAAAGACACCCTAAACATGGTTCCACACCATGGGTTTTCCATACCTGAACAAGTGAGAATTTTCTATGAAGGTTTGGGTCCGGGGAACAAACAGTTCATTGACATGATGTGTAATGGAACCTTTAAAAACAAGGCCCCAAATGATGCTTACGAGTATCTCGAAAGTCTGGCTGAACAAAACCAAACTTGGGGAACTTCACCTTATTTTGAAAATCCACAAAGAACCACTGGAATTCATACACTTAGAGAAGAGGAAAGCCTTAGGGCTAAACTCGCAGCACTCTCTAGGAAGGTTGAAGAGATAGACCTTAGGAAAGTCCATGAAATCCAAAATGTAGACCTTGTTTGCACAATTTGTGACAAACATGACCATAAAACAGACAACTTCCCAACCATTCCATCCATCAAGGATGTTCTTCTAGGAGGACCCCCAGCGGAAGTCAATTCCCTAAACTTTCAAAAGCCCCAATACCAAAACACCTTCAATCCAAGGTACAATGACCACCCAGGCTTCCGCTGGAAAGATAACCAACAACCTAGCCAACCACAGGGACAAAATCCTTACCCCCATCAGAACTACCAAAACCATAACCAGTTCCAAACCCAACCTATCCAATACCAACAACCACCGGTCCATTTTCAACAAACCATCCCACCTCCAAAATATCCCCCTGGGATAAACCAACCTACTCAAGCACCAACCCAAACTGTTCCACAAAGCCTACTAGAACAACTGTGCAAACAAATGGAGAGGATGAACTCGGAGGTATCTTCCCTAAAACAAGAACTTCAAACCATCAAAATAGGGAAGGCACCCATGCCTACTCAGGCGGTGCTGTCCTCAACTTCAAGGGGAGAGTTAAGTTGTGCTCAAACAACTCATGAACAACTAAAGGCTGTGACTGTTTTAAGAAGTGGGAAATCAATTGAGAAACCTGAACAACTAATTCAGAACCCACCTGAAGATTCAAACTTGGATGAAAATTTAAATGAACCACAAGATCAAACTGAAGAAACTGATAAAAATGTGAAAGAAACAACTCTTCAACAAACAACCCCACAACCTGCACCATTTCCTCAACGCATGAGGGGGCAAACCAAACCTGAACTGAGTGAAACATTGAGGGAAATATTTTCACAAGTCAAGTTGAACATACCCCTTCTCGATGCAATCCAAACCATACCTGCCTACTCAATGTACCTTAAGGACTTGTGCATTTTTAAAAGAAAATTTTCACATAAAAACCAAGTCCTTTTGGCTGCTAATGTGAGTACCACCATTCAAGGTACAATTCCTCCTAAGTTGAAAGACCCAGGTTGCCCTTACATCAATGTTGAACTAGGAGAAAGCAAAGTTGTCAAAGCCTTGTGTGACCTAGGTGCTAGTGTCAATCTCATCCCATATGCTGTGTACTTCCAGTTAGGCCTAGAAGAACTCCAACCCACAACTGTCACACTTCAACTTGCTGATCGTAGCATTAGGGTTCCAAAGGGGATTTTAAAAGATGTTCTAGTAAAGGTTGAAAACTTTATCTACCCTGCTGACTTTATTGTCCTTGACAACCATCCAAACTTAGGAAATAAGGAACAAACCCCAATCATCCTTGTCCGTCCTTTCCTTGCAACAATCAACTCTGTTATCCGAGTCCGAAATGGGAACATGACCATCACCTTTGGGAACATGAGTCTAGACTTGAACATCTATAATGCAAGCTCACAAATAGGGGATGACGAGGATATTCATGAAGTAAACATGATAGGAAGCATTGATAATGAATCCATGGAACATCAAGGAATATTTGATGAATGTTTAAGTCAGAATGAGATTGATTTCCTTTGTTCATATGAATAAAGTTTATCTCCTTGGCTTGAATCATTTTCAAATTGCTCTTATGATGAAGTCTTAGGTCCAACAATCAGTGAAACCTTTCAAGAAACCAATTTCATAGAGACCCCTCTAAATTCCTTCCCTAAATCTGATCAAGCCAATCTAGTAGCTGAAACCTCTACATGTGAGGAATCAATCCTATCTGAACCTCTAAAAAAAAGAAATTGATCTTGATCCAATGTCCCAATCTTCTGCTGAAATTTTGAACCAACCTGATCTTGAATTGAAGGAACTTCCTGCTGCACTAAGGTATGCCTTCCTAGGGGAAAATCAAACACATCCTATTGTCATTTCTTCTTCTCTTGAAGCCAATCATGAGAGGATGCTTCTAGATGTCCTTAGGAAGCATAAGAAAGCCATTGGTTGGACCCTTTCTGATATTCCTGGGATTAGTCCACTTATCGGGACTCATAGGATTGTTCTGTAATCTAAATCAAAGCCATATCGTCAACCTCAACGGCGACTCAATCCTAATCTCATGGAGGTAGTAAGGAAGGAACTTCTGAAATTGTTGAAAGCTGGTATCATATATCCTATAGCTGAGAGTGAATGGGTGAGCCCAATCCAAGTGGTTCCAAAAAAGGCTGGAATCACAGTGATAACCAATGAGGATGGATAGATTTTTCCAACAAGGGTGAGTAGTGGATGGAGGGTCTGCATTGACTATAGGAAACTAAACTCATTCACCAAGAAGGACCATTTCCTCTTACCATTCATTGACCAAGTCCTTGAGAGAGTGGCAGGTCATGCCTTCTACTGTTTCTTAGATGGGTACTCGGGGTACAATCAAATTGAGGTCTCCCTAGAGGATCAAGGGAAGAATACATTCACATGTCCTTTCGGTACCTTTGCCTTCAAACGCATGCCCTTCGGGTTATGCAATGCCCCTGGAACCTTCCAGCGGTGCATGATGGGAATCTTCTCAGACATGGTAGGGGATTTTCATGAGGTCTTCATGGATGACTTCTCTGTGTTTGGGGATACTTTTGAGGGATGTCTGCAGAATGTGGAGAGAGTCTTGTCAAGATGTGAAGAAAAAAATCTGGTCCTAAACTGGAAAAAATGCCATTTCATGGTTAAAGAGGGACTTGTTCTAGGCCATCTGGTCTCGAGTAGGGGGATTGAAGTTGATAAAGCAAAGGTTGACATCATTCGTCACCTTCCATCACCCAAAACTGTCAAGGAAGTGAGGTCTTTCTTAGGAAATGTTGGTTTCTATAGAAGATTCATCAAGGACTTTAGTTCAATATCCCGTCCCCTTTGTGCTCTCTTAGTAAAGGATGCTCCATTTGTTTGGACAGAAAGCTGTGAGGGTTCATTCTCAACCCTCAAATCCTCTCTCACCTCTCCTCCCATTATGAAATCTCCAAATTGGAACCTTCCTTTTGAACTTATGTGTGATGCCAGTGACTTTGCTATTGGAGCTGTGTTAGGACAACGTTGTGATAAAACTCCTTATGTCATTGCTTATGCAAGAAAATCCTTAAATGATGCCCAAATCAACTACACCACCACTGAAAAGGAGTTACTTTCTATTGTGTTTGCCTTAGAGAAGTTTAGGTCCTACCTCTTAGGATCACCCATCACTGTGTTCACTGACCATTCTGCACTAAAATACCTCTTCCAAAAACAAGATACTAAGGCTAGACTGATTAGGTGGGTCCTTATCTTACAATAATTTGACCTCACAATCAAGGATAAAAAGGGAGTTGAAAATGTTGTAGCTGATCACCTCTCTAGGATGGAATTCAAAGACAACTCAAATCACCTCTCTATGTCTGATTCGTTTCCTGATGAACACCTATATTCTGTGAGTGACTGCCCTTGGTATGCTGACATAGAAAATTTCTTAGTGACAGGAGTCATTCCAAAATTCTCAGGGACTCAATCTCGAAGGAAATTCCTTTCTGATGTTAGACACTATGTGTTTGATGATCCATACCTCTATAAGTTCTGCCCTGACCAAGTCATTAGGAGGTGTGTTCCAGAATCTGAACAAGAGTCCATCCTTAAATTCTGTCATAGTGAGGCCCGTGGAGGTCACTTTTCCTCTAAGAAAACATCTGCTAAGATTCTTCAATGTGGTCTTTTCTGGCCCACCCTCTCAAGGGACTCCTACACATTTTGTCAAAGCTGTCCTAGGTGTCAAAAAGTAGGGTCCATCACAAAAAGGAATCAAATGCCACTCACTCCCATCTTAGTGGTTGAAATATTTGACTGTTGGGGAATTGATTTCATGGGTTCCTTCCCAAACTCTCGGGGATACCTCTACATACTCTTAGCTGTTGATTATGTCTTAAAATGGGTTGAGGCCATTCCCACTAAGTCCAATGATCATCAAGTTGTGATTCGATTTCTAAAAGAGAACATATTCTCTAGATTTGGAATTCCTAGGGCTATAATCAGTGATCGAGGAACCCATTTCTGCAACCGCCCATTCGCTTCACTCATGTCTAAGTATGGTATTTCTCATAAATTTTCCACTGCATACCATCCTCAAACCAATGGTCAAGCTGAGTTAGCCAATCGTGAAATTAAGAAAATTCTTGAAAAAACTGTCAACCCCTCTAGGAAAGATTGGTCTGAGAAACTCTTAGATGCTCTTTGGGCCTATAGAACTGCATATAAAACCATTTTAGGAATGTCCCCATACAGGTTGGTTTATGGAAAAGCATGTCATTTGCCAGTGGAGATTGAACCTAAGGCCTTTTGGGCAATTAAGAAAATGGATTATGACCTCTCATTGGCCGGAACAAAAAGGAAATTAGATCTCAATGAACTGGAGGAACTAAGGATGGAGGCTTATGAAAATTCAAGGATCAATAAAGCTAGAGTTCAAGCCTACCAATCTAGGAATATCAAGGTCAAACATATTGAACCGGGAAAACTTGTGCTCTTGTATAGTTCAAAACTTCATTTACATCCGGGAAAGTTAAGGTCTAGATGGTCAGGACCTTTCATAGTGCATCTTGTATTCCCCCATGGGGCAGTAGAGATTCAAGATCCCACAAGTGGTCACATTTTCAAGGTCAATGGTCAAAGGTTAAAAACATTCGTTGAATCATTCAATAAACAGGAAATATATGTTGAGTTAATTGATCCAATCTATGAAACAGGAAAAAAATTGATAAATTTGGGATCTATGTCGGGATAACGACGTTAAACAAAGCGCTGCACGGGAGGCAACCCGTGGTTTTTATGTTTCTAATCTTTCTGAATCATCTTTATTTTTCAAATAAGATTACTTAATCATTTTTATATTTAAAAATAACAAAATAGACTTTTGACCTGTTCTTCTATTATGAGTATGGATGGGTACGAAAGAGGAGCACCATATTCATCCGTGTCACGTGGTGTGATCCTTGAGTAATACCTTACCCAGAAATTTAAAAAGAAGACAATGTATCATCAGTTTATTTTGTTTTTATTATTCAGTAGGTTAAGAAAAAAAATATAATAATACAAAAAAAAAGTCCACGCCATAGGCCGTGGGGAAAACCCCGTCACAACCGGGGAAGCCACGGGGACTCGAACCTGGGACCGAAGGGAGACAGGGGCGCGCACTTACCACTGACCTGCGGCTTCTTGTGCTACCTTATTCTATATTTTTTATATATATTCTTATATTTTACTTCCTTTATTATATAAATATATATATATATATATTTTTGTTTTGTTTGTTTTGTTTTTTCCTTTTTCCACTAGGGAACTTTGCAAGCGACATGGATATCAAAGGAATAAATTCGAGCGGCAAGAACTTCAAACTTCAACCACCAGGTGACTTCATTCCATAATCCTCATTTTCAATTTCCTTTTTAAATTTTTATTCCCTGCCTCTACTCCTTCTAATTTTTCATTTCTTCAAACACTGGGGACAGTGTTGTTTTAAGTTGGGGGGGAGATAAAATAAAAAAAAATGCTTTTGTGTCAAAAACAAAAAATGAATGATTTGAAAAAAAAAGTAAATGGAAGGAAAAATTCCTTTAACTTTGAACATGGTAATACACATTGCACACTTTGAAACTGAATATCAAATAATTTAGCATGCCCTGATTCTGATTTTAATCCTTGTATAATTTCATGAGCATAGATTTTGGAAAGTGTGGCTGTCCAATGTGATATTTCGTCGTTTATATTTTCATCCAAATAAAAAAAATGCCACAATGCACGTCCTCTAGACTGTGGGGTAATAATTTGAATTTGTGGGGTCCCATAATAAATAGCATAGGATGGTTTTATTTTTATGAATAATATGAGTATTCAAAAAAAAAATTATTAAAAAATTATTAAAAAATAAAAAATAAAAAATAAAAATAAAAATTTGCGTGTAGAGCAATGGATTGATAAAATGCGAGGCTTTCGGCACTTGGGGATCGTGACTCCAGAGTTGTCTAGCCCTGAGTTTTTCAATCTATCTCTATTTATGGTAATATGACTTTGTTTTGATTAAGTTAACTCGAGACGATGCCCGAGTATGTGGGCTTCACTTGGTGCCCTAAGGCCTTTGAGTCTGGGAGTCATCGGCAAAGTCTTGCTACATGGGTTAATTTGATTAATTGCAATCTCAATTACTATAGCAATATTTCAAAAAAAAGGGATGAAGAATACTCATATTAGGATTAAATGTGATTCCACCTAGCGCTTCCATGATTTCCCCCTTGAATGAAAATGAACCCCCATATCTATTGTGATTCACAACACATCATTACACCTAATTGAGTTGGATGAAGTATGATGATGGATTTGATCAAAGGAATGGGCTTGGGATTGGGATCTGCTTATGAAAATATCTTGTATTAAAATATTTTTATGGGTTTCATGATTGTTTGGTATAAGGTTTTTTGGTGATCATTGTGTATTAAAATGTTTTTAGAAAAGGGAATTCGAATTTCATTTTTGATGAGATATATTTTGCTCGGGACTAGCAAAACTCAAGTTGGGGGGTGTGATTAGCACCTAAATGAGGCTAATATTCATTGTTAATATACATAATTTTCATGTTATTTGTTATTCATAAACACCATTTTAGTGCATTTTACACTTTGAACATCATTTCACATTATGATTGTAATACCTTCTTAAAATGGACTATTATGTAGTACATTTTTGAACATCATTTAAAGTACCCAATGATTCATCTGATTTTAAGGAATTGAATTTTACATATTTTAATTTGATTTTTCTTGGAAATGTATCTACACTTAAATATGGAAATGTTTGATTCAGGGATCAGTGGAGAATTCATGAAGGATGATGGAGATATTTGGCAATGAAAGGAAGCAATTCTGGAGAAGACAGATTGGACACCATCCCACTGAGGAGACTGTGGGGCCCAACATACAGGCCCAATTAATCCCAAATGTCATGGGATGCTAGAAGACATGTATAGTAACAAATCACTCTTCAGGAGTTGACGCTAATTCGGCCTCCATGTTAGTAATTTAGTCGGCCCAAGTTAGAGATAAAATTCTGGACCAGATTATGCGGCCCAGAAAAACAGTCCACTATTTTGATTATATCTCGGAATCTACAACTCCAAATGGGCCCAAACTTTACAGGCAGTTAGAAGACATCCGGCGCTCCATTTTCTTCTTCTATGGCCCACCCTGATTCTGCAGTATAGAAGGTCTTCCAGACGCGTCTGTTCGGTGAAGTAAAGCTGGATGCCACCTCGGGTCAAACGTGGAAAAGTCCAAATTCCACAAGCTTTCCACCACCTATAGCCTAGAAAAATTAATTAAGATGCTTTGTACTATTGGTGGTTCGACCCAAGGCTCCCAAAATGCCTATTTAAGGCAGTGGTGGTGAAGGAGTTGAGGATCTTGGATGCTTTGTTTAATTGTAATGTTATGCTGCATTTTTGTTGCCTCAATTTTGCCTTTCACATGCAAGTTGTTCAATTCACTTTAGTTTCTTAATAAAAGTTCTTCTTATACTCTTATTCTGTTGTTCTTAATATCACTTTGATACCGTTGGATTAAGGTTTGAATTTATTCACACCAAACCTTGTGAAATTATTCACACAACGGTGGAGTGATCATTTTATTTTTGTTGTTTTCTTTACTTCTCCATTTCCTCCCTTATGAGTCTACTTTCCGCTTCCATTGAAACCATGGGATCAATGGAGGGCTAACCCACTTATGGGTTGATCCAAGGGAGTATAAAGGGGATGGATTGGATGTTATTTATCACCTAATTAATGTATAATCACTTCTTTAATTGGGATTTTTATTTGATGATTTTTAAACTCCATCGTCCTTGTTGAATTTAAGGCCACACACTTCAAGTACTAATACGATCCTTTACCTTGAAGTGCTCAAAACTTTGATCCTTCAAGTGTATAGGTGATTAGTATTAGAGGGTGTAGGAATTAAAATAGTAAGTGATGATGTTGTTTTATCTCCTTAAATGAACCCATCTCAAATTGAAGAAATTGAAATCATTAAAAAGAAAATACGTCCAATCCACCCCGAGTGATAACCTAGGATCAACCCATTCTTTTAAATTGAATCCACTTAAATATTTTAGATATCTTTAAAACCCATCCAAAATCAATCCAATTTGGCCACTTCATAGCCAAAAATCCATCCCTTAGGTTGTGTATCTTAGGTATCTTCTTAGGTCTCTGTGGAATCGACAACCCAAGCTACACTACAAGGACCGTTCTACCCTTCTTCTCTTGGGTAAATTTGGGCGTGAATCACTTATTCATATCCAGAATGATATCAAGTCCTTAAACATCATTTTTAAATCATTAAATGATAATTATACTTGAATGGATACGATGGAGAATGAATCTCATCGCGTTCGTGGAGACGGTATTCCGTACGTACGCACGAACGACAATATCATTATTTTGATATTAAAATAATATATAAATGGATGGTATTTCATATATAAAGAATCATTAACATGTTATATTTATTATTTACCTGAGTTAAACATCATTATTATACCCATCCAAATAATATTATATTGAATAACAATTACACCACGACGTGGAGACGGTAAGCCGTACGTACGCACGTATGGTGACATGTTATTCAAAGGGTGGATAGAATACTGAATATGGTTGTACCATATTTATAATAACATCACAGTATATGTGAGATACTGGAGTTATTATTTTAGAATGGTAAGAACAAAGAAAGAAGAAGTGGAAGAAGAAAGGAACTTTAAAAGGGGTGGTGAAAACATTACCTCTTCTTCGGGTTCTTCCTTTTGATTTGATAAAAAGGGCTCCTTAGGTTGGCTTTATGATCAAACTAAGGCCTCTAGGTTGTATTGAGGGATTTTGGGAGAGTATTTTGGCAGAGTTTGGCTGAACAAAAAGACTTTGAAGGTGTGAAGAAATGAGAAGGAGGAGTGCCCTTTTATAAGAGGGGTGAGGGGCACCTTTGGAAAAGCTAGAAATATTAATTTATAATAAATTCATATTCGGTTTCTAATGGATCCAAAGTTTATTATTCAAAGGTTAAGGTGGGGATGGGTCAAAAAAAACTCAACCAATAGAATTTAGACAGGTTTGGGTACTTATATTAACCTTATCTTTAAGTATTAACTCTAAGTTAATTAGTTTCACTTTTACAATGTCTCTTTGTATTTTTATATAATATGGTTAATAAACTTACTATATACATCCAAGAGACCCCCAAGTGGTCCATTAATGATGAACCTATCATGATATAAGTCTCTTGGCCGAACCTCAGATTTTTAGGAATTTAATATCAATTAATAATATAATATTTGTTTTAAGAACTCTTTTATGTCAATTTTGACACTATTCAATTGTTGATTTTTGTGAAACTCATAACAGATTTATTACTTCGATAAAATCCAATTAAATCAATAATAATATATCATATTATCCTATAAAATTAGTTTAATTCATTAAAAGTTTCATATTATATTTATTTGGGTATTTATAATATCAATTATTTTAATTTTTCACTATTATAGTAATTAATTCATCATCACTGTGTCATAAATAAATTAAATTATTTAATGTCTAAAAATTATAAATAAACTGTCACTATGTAGGAAATATTTTTATCTTTCTAATGAATATTTATAATCTAAAATCCAACATATATATCCTTATGTAAAAATTGTTTTTGCTAAAAGATATATGCTTGTGTCATTTTTGTATTCATTTTAACTTAATTAAAATAAAGTGTCATTATCACTTACAAGTGGATCCATGGGGTCCCAAAATCGACCCAATGATGTACCTGGTCGACCATGTATCAACCAATAGGGTTGAGACACGTTTTAGGGTAATTTAGTATTATTATAATATTATTGTTTAACCCTTATTTACCGGATTTACCCTTAACCATGGTAAATAAAATATTTACCGCAGTAATTATTCAAAATGTCTAAAAATAAAAGTTACCTATTTACACAATTTGAACATCCTGATTCCAAATATGGAATCAATTTTCCTAAATTCAAAACACAGAAGTGGCAGAAATTAATTTAAAATTAATTCCCGCTGTCAAAACAAAAAGCGTGTTTTTAAGAGATAATAACTATCAAAAGATTGACACTTGTTTATGTTCGGTTTAATTGTAAAATAATGTCCAATGACCAACATTATATTAAATGGTAAAAATATATTCTAAATATACTTTAAAACTACTAAAATTCATAATTTATCACTATTAATTATTTTGATTAAAAAAGTTGTTTTTAATTAAAATTTAGTAATTTTCACTATTCATCAAAATATGAAAGTTATCCGAAAAGTACCAAAATTTCACCTTAGGCTAAATTCGATATTCAAAATCCAAAAATGAAGTCCATTTTAAAATATAAAATATATATAATTTCAAAAAGTAGGTATTACTATTCATAACAGCTAGTTTAATTGGTTATGGTGTGTTAGAACTCGGTGTTGCGTACAACACACGCTATCACATTATTCAATGAGAAGCGTACCGTAGAATCTTGGGGTGTTACATACTTTTAATGCAATTTGTTCCTGAATTTTCCATTATAGAATGGTGAATATATTTTGAGTTGTACATATCCATTCCTTGAAAACTAGTGGATTAGATTGCTCTTTGAAATAAGTTGGATTTTTCCTCATAAAAGAATAAATGGTTTTATTGTCCCTCCTTTTCTCATTTGGAAGCTCATTATGATTCATTGATTGATAAATTTTCATGATCATAGAAAAAAAGATTTTTCATTCCTTCACCCATGTCATTCGGTTTAACAAAAATAAAATCATTGTATTGACCACTGCATTTTTTTAGCATGATTCCTCCTAATTCTAGCCATTGTATAAACCCAAAAATCCTAATGAAATTATGATGATATAATAATCAGACTGATCAGTCACATAATAACGAATATTATTTCTAATATGTCTTAAATTATAAAACCTTTTTTTCAAACACTAAAACTTTTAGGGTCACCCTGTATAACTTTTAGTTCATTAAAGGTTGTCTTTAGTTCTATCATAGAATAATTCATAACCTAATTTCCAAAAATAACTACACCCTTATATAATAAAAATTAAAGTGACCTAAGTATTTCATGCATAAATATTTCACCCTTTTAGACAATTATTCTATAAATTTCATAATAATGAACACCATAAAACCATAAAGGTTTAGATTATTTGAATTCTAGGTACATAATACAATTATTTCAGGAAATATATTTAACATAACCCCTAAATTTCTACTATAAAAGTAATTTTCTTAGACATTATTATGTAATATTTTTCTTTATAACCTGTTGGAATGGAAACATAAGAAATGTTGAACTCATATTCTTAATAAAGGTAAACTTAGGGGATATCAATTGGTGATAATATATAATAATAAGATATGAATATGGGTGTGGGAGGATGATCATGACTTATGAAGTTCATATCTAGTCAATCATAGATCATAAATCATGAGTTATAGCATAAAGCTTTATAATTTCAAAAACATGAGTTATAAGAGTGATGAATCGTCATTAATCACTAATGATATATGAGATCATATCATAAGAATATGAAAATTTCATAATAATTATGGAATAATCATAATCATAGAAAAAATTTCTTTTTTTCAGCATCACAGTCAAGACCATCATCACATAGTTCAAAATGTCGCATATAGGATTGAGTTCACTCCCCAACCTCTTTTCATACATTAAATGGGTTAATTATTAATCCTCTTCATATTATATCATGAGATATAAATGATTACTCAATTAATTAGTTATTAATATAATTTTGGTCACATCTTTCACATAATGAATGTTATACATCTGTGTTCTAGACATACATAGAAATATGCATCATTGCATTATATCATAACCCATGGAAATGAAATAGGTTTCATTTAAATTTCATCATCACATAATCATAAGTCATCCAAATAAATAACATGGATTTTATTATTATATCTTCCCTCCAGAAAATCAAAAGAAACATCAAATTATGTTGACATGAAAGAAAAATACCTTTAAAAGAACATTTGGACCTTTCTTTGAAAACATGAGAAAAATATCCTTTTATTTTTATAACATTTTAAATAAAAATTACTAGAAAATTGAGAAAAATATTTTATTATAAAATAACCATGGAAACTTATAAATTAATATTTAAGTAAAATATGAATTATAATAATGGTAAGATCTATCTGTTCAGTAGACATTTAAACAATGATTCCTTTCACAATTTAAATAAACATTTATAAATGACATATTCAGAAAAACATTGTAAAAATTGATTTTAAATACTTTAAAAATAATTTCAAATATTGTTGAAAATAAATTTAAATAATCATTGTATTATATATAATATAATTCCCGATAAAAATTTAAAAAACATGGACATGGAAGAATGTTTTTATCAAACTAAGATAAAATAAGATAGGATTTTCTTAAAAACATTTTCTCTTGCATTTTAAATACCAAAGAGTTGATAATAAAATAAAACCATGAAAAATACCAGAAATAATTATATAAGAATAAAATATATTAGTTTTAAAAAATAAGGGTCATCTAATTTCCCTCAATGAGAATTTGATATAGGGAATCCTGTAAATAAATTAAATTGTAACATAAACCCTTACCCCATGCCCAAAATTTCTTTATCAGTGTTCTTAAAATCATGTATAATAAATTTATATTTTTTATAAATATATACCAGAAATTTTTTTTTGATTATATTACAATATAAAATTCCTTTATAATTTATAATTACCCATTTATTAATAATTATTCATTAAAATCAACATCAGGGTATTAACTCTTCATTTTCCCATGCATGCTTTGGTTTTAGATTATGGTCCTTAAATATTGTTCATGGTTTCATAATATAAATAATATTAATCATGTTCTAATTATCATATTTATTCATTATATTTAATTTTTTTGACCACTCATATAAGGTCATGATGAAAAATGGATTTCATCACTTCTTGGAAATGGAAGTCCGTATGTGCGCATGCATAATTTCTTAAATTTTCAATGAATGGGAAGAAAAAATTTATATAATAATATATCATTACATAATAATAATAATATCATATATTTCATATATATATATATAACATATATTAATTAAATATATTTATATGATCATCCATGTATATAGAACATGAAAACTAAATCACATCACTTCATAGAGGTTGTAGTCCACACGTACGCATGAACGACGTTGTCATTTCTCATAGAATGGAAAAGAGGTATAATATGGTTTTAAAATTAACATAAAATAGTTTAATATAGTAATTATAATAACTTAATCATTTTAATATGGTTATATAATATTTAAAATGATTTTAAGGAGGAAGTAAACATAAAAAAAAACATTGATAAAGACAATTACCTATTCTCTGAGAAACGTCCTTTGGATAACACATTAATCCTTCAAAGGATATTATTTTTGGAAGACCAAAATCTATAGAATTTTGGCAGGGAATTTCATAATATATTTGGTTAATTATTTTTCAATCTATAGGGCTAAAAGAGTATAAATAATTTAATAGAGGAGGTGTCCATCTATATGGTAGGTGGGTAGAACTTTTATAAATACTTAAAACATTAAAATATAATAAATTCATATTCCACTGTAAGTGGAAAAAGGTTCTAATATTTGATAATTTAATGTTTCAATATCTTTAACCAATTAAATATAGAAAATTTTATATGATATTTTAATCCTTTCCTTTTAGTTTAACCCCCTCGTTAACCCTTTTTAACCCGAGTCGAGGTAACAAATTTTCACCAAATTTTCTATTATTTATAACTAAAAATGAAAGTGGTGTCATTAATAATTTTCAATATTATGATTATCAATATTTAAATAATTTATATTTAATTCAACTATTAACATCCGAGGAAAATAAGGAATATGAATTTTTCATATTTATTATTATTTTTGTATTAAATATTAATTTTATTTTAAAGGGGATTCTATATTCAATGGAGTACCTCACACACAACAACGAGTTTCTTTGAAATCTTACGTTGCACACTAATAATATAATATTATTATTTTAAATGGTAGCTAAAAAATAGTCTTTGTATTGGTAGGAATTAATAGAACTAACTTAAATATGATAATATATGTTTGTTAAATGTTTTTACATTCATCCAATAAAATTCAGAGGCTTAAAATGTAAATGAATCTACTTTAAGCATAATTTACTTTAAACGGGCGATTTACCGCCTTTTGATGGAGAACCCTTTTTAAATCTAGTTTTTTTCACTTTTACATATTATATTTGACAAAATAGTTTTCATCTATAGAATCGGGACATCAAAATTTACTTTGGATGAAATTTTGATATTTTTCTGATAATGTTCATTTTTAATGAATAGTGAACAAAATGATGTATTTTAATTCAAAACCGCCTTTTAATCTAATTTATTTATATATGTATATTATCTTATTAATTGGTTTTAAAGTGTAAATAGATTATATTTTTACCATTTAACCCAATTTTGGACATTGGAAGTAATTTCAATTTGAAATTGGACATTAATAAGTATCAATCTTTTAATGGTTATTATTTCTTAAAAACACGCTTTTTGTTTTGACAACGGAAATTAATTATAAAATTAATTAATTAAACTTATATGTTTTTAATTTGGTAAAATGGAAATCATTTTTGAATTCAGAATATCAAATTTATCTTAGACTAAATTTTTGGAATTTTTCTGAAAACATTCAATTTTTGATGAATAGTGAAACCACTAAGTAGTAGTTAAAAAATTGACATTGTCTTTTAAATGAAATTTTACCACTTCTGTGAATTTAATTTCAAAAATCTTACATACATGGTTGTCATTAGTAAGTAAAATGCGGTTCAATGGGATGAAAATAATTTTTGGTGAATAGTAACTTTTGACTTTTACTTACCACGATTAAAGGTAATTTGGGTAATTTAAGGTAAAAATATTGTTATAATAATACAAAATTAGCTTTCCACTTGTCCAAACCTTAATGGATGAGTAATGGCCGACCAAGAAAATCCATGGGTCAATTTTAGGGCCCCATGGATCCAATTGGGTAAGATAATGACATTTATAACTTTTTATTTAAAGTAAAAAATAAAATGTCATAAACATGTATTGTTTTAATAAAACAATTTTTACATGGGGTTATGTAAGTTATATTTTCAACTATAAATATTAATTGGAATTATTATAATATTTCCTACATCATGGTATTTTTTTTATAATTTTTAGACATCAAATAAATAAAATTATTTATTACACAATGATGATGCAGTGTTTATGTCATTAATGCATGATTTAAATAAATAAGAAGATAAAAATTAAAATAATATCCAAAGCTTGTCCAAATATTATTGGGTGATTTTATTTTGAACATGATACACCTTATCTTCAACTTTAATTATTTTTGGACCTTTAGAAACCGAAAATCATTATATAATAAAATAATATTTTCAAACTTTCCAAAAGAGCCCCTCCTCTCCCTTATAAAAATCCCTCACTTCCTACAAAATTATCACACTTCTCAAGCCCTTGGCTCATCCAAACTCTACTCCAATAATCTCCCAAGATCCCTCTATTCATTCTAGAAGCCTTACCTTAGGCAGAAAGTACATCAAGAAACCCTTTTGGTTCAAACAAAAGGGAGTTACCCGATTTAAAGGTAACATCTTCTCTTAAGTTCATTTGTTTTAATTTACTTCTCCAACCCCTAAACTCTTTGTATTAATTTATTTAATAAAAAAACTAGTATCCTCAGTATACAATGATGTTTTTATGAGATGTAATCTAACTACACTTATACTCACCTCCAACTAATGGGTAATGAACATACTGTTTCAGTGGACGGCGAACTACTGCCTCACGAAATGATGATTGTTCAATTATCTCTTACCGCCTATCATGGTGGACATTATGATAGAACAATATATATATATTATATAGATTATATTTTTTTTTCTTTATTAATATGTATTTTTCCTTTTTATAGAATACCTTTACTATTTCTATAATGGGTAAATGCGGTAATTTCATTAGAGGAACTCCGAACTACCGCCCCCTCAAAGTGATATGACTCATTCATTCCATACGTGGAATGTATAAAGGATATAATTTATGAACATATTTAACATATATGACATAAATATTATATTTTAAATTATAATATACCTATTAATAACTATGTTTTCATTTCATTAAAATATTAAATATAAATGAAATTAGTGTTCATGCGTACGTACGTCTTACCATCTCCATGAATGGTGCATTTAATTTCTTATCACCAAATGTTATATAATATTATAAATACATATACAAACTTGGTATATATGATATATACAACATCTAAATGATGAATATCATTCTGGATATAATGGAATTTTTACCACATGGACAATTTATAATTATATCACGTTCATTTTTTACTCAAGTTCCGAACATTGGAAAAATGTCTGATATGAGATCAAAAAAGTAACTAATTGTTATAGAAAGGTAATAAGTAATATAAAAGGAATAATAAAATTGAAAAATAATCTTAAGTAATTATAAAGTAACTTAAGTTTATTATTCATGAAGAACAAGGAACATAAGATTGAGTCAAGTCGGACAACAAGGTAATGGGTTTCTTATCTCACATTTAATTCTATGGGATTTCCATTGTTCGCCACTAATTTATTGCATGTGGTGTATTTTGTATGGAAATTTGATATATATTATCATTATTCGCATTATATTCTTTTTATTCTATAAATCATTTGGTGGTTATTATCTTTTGGTAATATGACTCGATCAATTACAATGTGGTAAGGGATTATTATCTCACTTTTAATTCCGTGAGATTTCCATTGTTCGCCACTTATTTATAGCATGTGGTGTATTATGTACTACCATTGTATATATATTATCTGTATTATCTTTATATTCATGGTATTATGTGATTCCTTTCGTTGTTAGTAATATTTGGTCATATGATTCGATTGAATACAATGTGGTAAGGGATTTTCATCTCACTTCTTATTCCTGTGAGATTCATGGTGTATTTGACACTATTTCCTTTTGTGTAGTTTATGTACTGCCCATGATTTTACTCTTTTTGTAATATGATTTAATTTATGGGTATTTAAATATCCATTATATGATCCTTCTTCCATGTGGTGTACATTTGAAAATTTACCAAATCGGTAAGGGAAACTTTCACCCTCCTCTTTTAAGTCATGACTTCCTTTATGTTATGTCTTACAGTTCCATTTTATTATGTGGGGGATTTTTCTTCTATATCTTTACAACTATAAATTTTATGTCCAAATGATGAGATATCCATTCCACTCTAATAAATTTATTTTTCTGAACTTTTAGGTGACGTCGTTAGGCTGCCGAATTTTCATAAAATAAATTGCGTCTTCTCTTTTCCTTCGAGTTTCATTTTAATATGGTATTTCCTTCAAATATCAATAAAATGATCTTATTTATTTTTATTATGTACCCATACTGTATTTTGAGTCATTTATTAGTGGGTGACCTTTGTCCCATATCTTTTTATTGTTTTCTAAAAAGATGTTATTTAGCTGTTATGCTGTACAATTTTCATCTCGAAAGTCCTCTCTCTTTCTCTCAAGAAATTATCTTGTTTTATTTATGTGAATACCCAGACCAATTTATTTTTTCTATGGATGTTCATAAATACATAAAAATGATGTATTTTATTCTGGAATTGACATACATATAACCCTCACTCCCTTTTCATGGGTTATAAATGACATAATGATCTAATTTTTAAGTACTTTTTAAAACGTCATGATTTTAAAATGAAACCCATTTCTTTTATTCTCTATGTATTACATATGAAATTTTTGATTATGATCTATGTGGCTCACATTAAATTAAATACATATTAAGGGTGCGCCCTGATAGCACTCCAATATATTGGGTAAAGAATTAATCTCTAGGGATGACAAGTTTCACGATACCTTGGTGAATAACCTTGGTAATTTTTATGACACCTTGGGGATGAACCTTGGTGATATGTTCATGAATGTCTAAAAGAAATGTTGTGGCCAAATATTTAAGTTATGATTCATATTATTTTTATTATGATAGTCCTATTATTCCATTTCTCATGACTCTATGACCTATATCATGTTCTTATTAATATTGCTCAAGATCACATGTCAAATGTTTCACTTGTTTTCCATACTGAACTTTATGCTCACCCTTTCCTTGGATTGTATGTCTCCAGGTTTTGAGATTTAGTAATTTTACTTAGGATGAACTTTTCAAGAATCTTTTCAAGGGGATTTAAAGTATTGTTTAGGTTTTCATGTTTTTATTCCTAATTTCCAAGACACTATACTTTAAAGATCCTTTGTTTGTAAAATGTAATGAAAATTCATGTATTAAAAAGTTGGGATATTATAGTTGATATAAAAGGATAGTTTAGTTATTTATAGAAATTATTCTATGAAAAATTTAGGAATAACCCTATAGGAAAGTTTAAATATAGGAAAACTTCTTGGTATTTTGGTGAGTATGGAGTAAGTGGTTTATCAAGAAAACACATCCCTATCTGGATACAAGCAGAACTATCTTAATGTGTTGGGATGAAAATGAAAGGTATAAGAAAACCTTTAAGGTTAAAACATTCTAGGGTTATTTTTGAGTTTTATAAAAAGGAAAACACGTAGACTATGTGACAACATGTCATGTCGGACAATGCTGTGGGATTCGAACCCACAACCAAAGTGTGATTGGGTTTTATCACTTACCAGTGGCCTACTTGAAGTCCCTGGTTAGTATGACTTATTCTTTTTAGTTAAATGATTTTATGGATCAAGAATAAGTTGATTTTGGGATCTTATGTTTTATCAAATGTATATCCTTAATATTAGAAAATGATTTGGTGATTAAATGATAAAGGTTATTTTGGAAGATGTTATCTCTTTTTGGAATACTATATACCTAAGGAAAATAAAATAATACAGGATTTCATTTGTGGAGGAATGGTGGAAATTTTTATTTTCTAAGAATCTATGTATTTATTATGGACATATGGTGATTTGGGTTATCTCTGGAAAATGATTAACCTAGCATAGAGAATATGTGATTAGGTTAATTACACTTTAGTATAAGACTTTAATAGTAGTCGATGTTATTTGAAGATAAATGTTAAGATTTATTGTGGAAGACTATGTGATTAAATCCTTCTGAGTTTTTGGTTCCAATCTTAGTTTGTATTATTTTGAATAATTTTAAGGATGATTGTGTGTTTAATTGTCTTTCTAGAACTTTGGGTACTTTTTGTTGAATTTTGGAGATTAATAGTAGTATTTCTTTTTATAAAGGATTATCCTTTTTGGGGATTATATGATCTCGTACTAACCATTTTGGTTTTAGTTGATGTCAAAAGACAAGGTAAATATATAGTTCTTATTTTTGGGATTATTTGATTCTCTAGAAGATGATTCTTGTGCTTTTGATGTGACCAAGTCTTTTTGAATTCTCATTGTTTGGAGAAAAGATTAGTATTGGTGGAAACTTATTAAAAGATGAAACTCTACTTGAAGGTAAGTATATTTCCTTATGTTTTTATTCTATGTAGTAAATGAATTCCTAAAAATAATGAAAAGGAACATAAAACAAAAATGTTTTTGGTTTACGTTTCTTACTGGGTGATCAATGACCGTTTAACACATCATAAGTTTGTGATTTTATGGTGGTTAACTTTCTCCTAATAATGTTTTCTATCACTCTCCATCATAACTTGAACCTTTGTTTTCTCTTCTATATCCATGTTTTCCTACATGGAATTCTAGTATAGGTTAACTCGGATGACCTTTGTACATCGATTTATTTCTTTTAAAGTGGTAGTTTTCCTAACTCTTTTTCTAATGTGGTACTTTCAATGAAATTTCCAAGCCCAATTTTAAAATTGCGATGACATGATTTCAAAAAGGGGGGAAGAATATAACATCCCAAGAAAATAAGGAATATGAATTTTTCATATTTATTATTATTTCTTAATTAAATATTAATTTTATTTTAAAGGGGATTCTATGTTCTATGGAGTAACTGACACGCAACAACTGGTTTCTTTGGAATCTCATGTTGTACACTAATAATATAATATTATTATTTTAAATGGTAGTTAACACCTAGCCGATGTATTGGTGGTAATTGATAGAACTAACATAAATATGATAATATATGTGTGTAAAATGTTTTTACAGTCATCCAATAAAATTCAAAGGCTTAAAATGTAAATGAATCTATTTTAAGCATAATTAACTTTAGAAGGGCGATTTACCACCATTTGATAGTGAACGCATTTTAAATGTAGTTTATTTTTTACTTTTACATATTATATTTGACAAAATAATTTTCAACTTTAGAATCAAGACATCTAAATTTACTTTGGATGAAATTTTGATATTTTTCTGATAATGTTCTTTTTTATTGAATAGTGAAAAAAAATGTTGTATTTTAATTCAAACTTTCCTTTTAATATAATTTATTTATATAGTTATATTATCTTTTTAATTGGTTTTAAAGTGTAAATATATTATATTTTTACCAATTAACCCAATTTTGGTCATTGGAAGTAATTTCAATTTGAAATTTGACATTAACAAGTATTAATCTTTTGATAGTTATTATTTATTAAAAACACGCTTTTGTTTTGACAACAGGAATTAATTATAAAATAATTAATACAACTTATATGTTTTGAATTTAGTAAAATATACATCATTTTTGAATTCAAAATATCAATTTTATCTTAGAGTGAATTTATGGAATTTTCTGAAAACCTTCAATTTTTGATGAATAGTGAAACCACTATGTAGTAGTTAAAAAACAGACTTTGTCATTTAAATGAAAATTTACCTCTTCAGTGAATTTAATTTCCAAAATAAAATATACATGGTTTTCATTAGTAATTAAAATTTGGTTCAATGGGATGAAAATAATTTTTGGTGAATAGTAACTTTTGACTTTTACTAACCACGATTAAAGGTAATTAGGGCAATTTAAAGTAAAAAATGTAATAACAATAAAAAATTACATTTAAACTTGTTCTAACCTTAATGGATAAGTAATTGAAGACCAAGAAAATCCATGGGTCAATTTTGGGCCCCCATGAAGCCACTTGGGTAAGATAATGACATTTATAACTTTTTATATAAAGTAAAAATAAAAATGTCAGAAACATGTATTGTTTTCCTAAAAAACATTTACATGGGGTTATGTAAGTTATATTTTTTACTATAAATATTCATTGGAAATATAAAAATATTTTCTACATCATGGTTTTTTTATAATTTTTATACATCAAATAAATACAATTATTTATGACACAATGATGATGTCGTGTTTACGTCATTAGTGGATGATTTAAATAAATAAGAAGATAAAAATTAAAACAATATCCAAAACTTGTCCAATTCTTATTGGATGATTTTATTTAGAACATGGGCCACCTTATCTTCAACTTTAATGATTTTTGGACCTTTATAAACTGAAAAGGATTATAGAATAAAATAATATTTTCAAACATTACAAAAGAGCCCCTCCCCTCCCTTATAAAAATCCCTCAATTCCTACCAATTTCTCCCACTTCTCAAGCCATTGGCTCATACAAACTCTGCTCCAATAAGCTTCCAAGATTCCTATATTCATCTTAAAAGCCTTACCTTAGGCAGAAAGTATTTCAAGAAAACCTTTTGATTAAAACCAAAGGGAGTTACCTGATTTAAAGGTAACGTCTTCTCTTAAGTTCTTTTGTTTTAATTTAATTATCCAACCCCCTAAAATCTTTTTATTCGTTTATTTTATAACAAAACCAGTGTCCTAAATATTAAAGGATGTTTTTATGATATGTATTCGAGCTTCACTTACACACACCTCCATCTAAGGGGTAACAGACATAATGTTTCAGTGGACGGCGAACTACTGCCTCACGAAATGATGATTGTTCAATTATCTCCTACCACCTATCATGGTGGCCATTATGATGGCACGGTATCTATATATGATATATATTTTATTTTATTTTTCTTTATGCTTCTGTATTTTTCCTTTTTATATCATACATTTATGGTTTCCATAATGGGTAAACGCTATAATTTCATTAGAGGAAGTGCGGACTACGACCCCTTCAAAGTGATATGACTCGTTCATTCCATATGTGGAACATATAAAGGATATAATTTATGAAAATATGTAACATATATGACATAAATATTATACTTAAATTATAATATACTTATGAATAACTATGTTTTCATTTCATTAAAATGTAAAATAGAAATCAAAATTAGCGTTCATGCGTACGTACGTCTTACCTTCTCCATGAACGGTGCATTTCATTTCTTATCTCCAAATGTTATTTACTATTATAAATACATATATATAATAGATATATATGATTTATAAGACATCTAAATTATGAATATAATTCTGGATATAAGGAAATTTTGACAACATGGACAATTTTTAATTATAACAAGTTCATTTTTTACTCAAGTTCCGAACATTGACAAAATGTCCGATATGAGCTCAAATAATTTACTAATTGTTATAGCAAGGTAATAAGTAATATAAAAGGAATAATAAACTTGATAAATATTCTTAATAATGTATAAAGTAACTTAAGTTTATTATCCATTAATAACAAGGAACATTCGAGTGAGTCAAGTCAGACAACGAGGTAAGGGGTTTCTTATCTCACTTTTAATTCTATCGGACTTCCATTGTTTGCCACTAATTTATTGAATGTGATGTATTGTGTACTTCCATTTGATATATATTATCATGATTCTATTTATATTCATGTTATTATATGAATCATTTTGTGGTTATTAACTTTTGTTCATACGACTCCATTGATTACAACGTGGTAAGAGATTCTTATCTCACTTTTAATTCTGTGAGATTTCCATTGTTGGACACTTATTTATAGCATATGGTGTATTATGTACTGACATTGGATATATATTATAAGAATTATCCTTATATTCATGTTATTCTATGATTCTTTTTGTGGTTAGTAATTTTTGGTCATATGGTTTGATTGAATACAACGTGGTAATGGATTTTCATCTCACTTCATATTCCTGTGAGATTCATGGTATATTTGCCACTATTTCCTTTTGTATTTTTTACGTTCTGCCCATTATTGTACTCTTTGTGTAATATAATTTAATTTATGTGTCTTTACATATCCATTATATGATCCTTCTTTCATGGGGTGTATGTTTTGAAAGTTACCAAATCGGTAAGGGAAACTTTCACCCTCCTCTTTTATGTCATGACTTCCTTTATCTTATGTCTTATAGTTCCATTTTATTCTGTGGGTTATTGTACTTATATATATTTACTGCTTTCAATTTCATGTTTAAATTATTATGTACCATTTCCACTCTCATCAATTGATTTTTCTAAATTTTTAAGTGATTCCCTTAGGCTCCTGAATTTTTGTAAAAGAAATCGCATCTTCTCTTTTCCTTTGAGTTTCATTTTAATATGATATTTCATTCAAATATCCATAACATGGTCTTATATATTTTAATTTTTTACCCATACTGTATTATGATTCATTTATGAGTGGTTTACCCTTGTCCTCTCTCTTTTTAATGTTTTCTAAAAATATGTTATGGAGCCGTTATGCTGTAGAATTTTCATCTCGAAAGTCCTCCCTCTTTCTCTCAATAAATTCTCTTGTTTTAATTATGGGACTACCTAGACCTATTTCATTTCTATGGTTGTTCATAAATACAAAAACATTATTTACTGGATTCTATAATTGACATACATATAACCTTCACTCCATTTTCAAGGGGTTATAAATGACATAATGATCTTATTTTTATGTACATTTTAAAACATCATGATTTTGAAATGAAACCTATTTCTTTTATTCTCTATGGGTTAATTATGAAATGTTTGATTATGATATTTGTGGCTCACATGAAATTAAATACATATTATGGGTACTTTCGTATAGTTCTCCAATGCATTGGGTAAAGAATTAATCTCTAGAGATGACAAGTTTCACGATACCTTGGTGAATAACCTTGGTAATTTTTATAACACTGTGGGGATGGAAATTGGTGATATGTTCATGAATGCCTAAATGAAATATTGTATACACATATTAAAGTTATTATTAATGTTATTTTTATTATGATAGTCCTATTATTCCATTTCTCATGACTCTATAACCTATATCATATTCTTATTAATATTGCTCAAGATCACATGTCAACTATTTCACTTGTTTTCCTTAATGAGATTTATGCCAACCCTTTTCTTTGATTGTATGTATCTTGGTTATAAGATGAAGTAATTGTACATAGGATGAACTTTTCAAGAATATTTTCAAGGGTATTTAAAGGAGTGTTTAAGTTTTCATGTTTTTATACCTGATTTCCAAGACACTAGACTTTAAAGATCCTCTGTTTGTAAAATGTAATGAAAAGTCATGTATTAAAAATGCGGGATGTTATATTTGGTATCAAAGGATAGATTAGTTATTTATGTAAATTAGGATATGAAAACTTTAGGAAGAAACCTATAGAAAAGTTTAAATGTAGGAAAACTTCTTGGTATTTTGGTGAGTAAGGAGTAAGTGGTTTGTCGAGCAAATACATCCCTGTCTGGATACGAGCAGAACTGTCTTAATGTGTTGGGATGAAAATGAAAGGTATAAGAAAACCTTTAAGGTTAATACAAGTTAGGGTTATTTTTGGGTTTTATAAAAAGGAAAACACGAAGACCGTGTGACAACCTATCCCATCGGACAAATCTGTGGGAGTCGAACCCACAACCAAAGTGCGATTGGGTTTTATCACCTACCACTGGCCTAATTGAAGTCCCTGGTTAGTATGAATTATTCTTTTTAGTTAAATGATTTTATGGATCATGAATAAGTTGATTTTGGTATCTTATGTTTTATCAAATGGATATCCTTAGTATAGGAAAATGATTTGGTGATTAAATGATAATTGATATTTTTGAAGATGTTATCTCTTTTGTAATACTATATACCTAAGGAAAATAAAATTCTACAAAATTTCATTTGTGGAGGAATGGTGGAAATTTTTATTTTGTAAGAATCTATGTATTTATTGTGGACATATGGTGATTTGGGTTATCTCTAGAAAATTATTAACCTAGAATAGATAATATGTGATTAGGTTAATTACACTTTAGTATGAGACTTTAAGAGTAGTCTATGTTATTTGAAGATAAATGTTAAGATTTATTGTTGAAGACTATGTGATTAAATCCTTATGCGTTTTGGGTTTCAATCTTAGTTTGGATTATTTAGATGAATTTTAAGGATGACTGTGTATTGAATGGTTTTCCGGGAACTTTGGTTACTTTTTATTGAATTTTGAAGATTAATAGTAGTATTTCTTCTTATAAAGGTTTATCCTTTTAGGGATTATATGATCTTGTACTAACCATTTTGGTTTTAGTTGATGTCTAAAGACAAGGTAAATATATAGTTCTTATTTTTTGGATTATGTGATTCTCTATAAGATGATTCTTGTTCTTTTGATGTGACCAAGTCTTTTTGAATGCTCATTGTTTGGGGAAAAGAATAGTTTTGGTGGAAACTTATTAAAGGATGTAACTCTACTTGAAGGTAAGTATATTTCCTTATGTTTTAATTCTATGTAGTAAATGAATTCCTCAAAATTATGAAAAGTAACGTAAAAAAAATGTTGTTGGTTTACGTTTTTTATTGGGTGATGAAAGACCATTAAACACATCATAAGTTTGTAATTTTCTAGTTATTAACTTTTTCCTAATCATGTTTTCTATCACTCTCCATCAGAACTTGAACCTTTTTTTCACTTCTATATCCATGTTTTCATATATCGAATCCTAGTATGGGTTAACTCGGCTGACCATTGTACTTATCTTTCTTTATTTTGAAGATATAGTTTTACTAACTCTTTTTCCGATGTGGGACTCTCAATGAAGTTTTCAAGCCCAATTTGAAAATTGTGAGGATGCAATTTACAAAAGGGGTAAGAATTTTACATCTCAGGAAAATAAGGAATATGAATTTTTCATATTTATAAATATTTTTGAATTAAATATTAATTTTATTTTAAGGGGATTCTATATTCAATGGCGTACCTGACACGCAAAAATGGGTTTCTTTGAAATCTTACGTTGCACACTAATAATATAATATTATTATTTTAAATTTTAGTTAACACCTAGCCGTTGTATTGGCGGGAATTAATATAATTAATATAAATATTATAATATATGTTTGTTAAATGTTTTTACATTCATCCAATAAAAGTTAGAGGATTAAAATGTAAATGATTCTATTTTAAGCGTAATTTATTTTAAAAGGGCGATTTACCACCTTTTGATAGCGAACCCTTTTTAAATATTTTTTTTTTCACTTTGACATATTATATTTGAAAAAATAATTTTCCTGTTTAGAATTGGGACATCATAATAAACTTTGGATGAAATTTTGATATTTTTCTGATAATATTCATTTTTAATGAATAGTAAAAAAAATGTTGTATTTTAATTGAAAACCGCCTTCTAATCTAATTTATTTATATAGTTATATTATCATTTTAATTGGTTTTAAAGTTTAAATAGATTATATTTTTAACATTTAACCCAATTTTTCCCCATTGGAAATAATTTAAAATTGAAATTGGACATTAACAAGTATAAATCTTTTGATGGTTGTTATTTCGTAAAAACTCGCTTTTTGTTTTGACGATGGGAATTAATTATAAAATTAATTAATTAAACTTATATGTTTTTAATTTTCTAAAATATACATCATTTTTGAATTCTGAATATCAAATTTAGCTTAGAGTGGATTTTTGGAATTTTTCTGAAAACCTTCATTTTTTGATGAATAGAGAAACCACGAAGTAGTAGTTACAAAATTGACTTTGACATTTAAATGAAATTTTACAACTTTTGGGAATTTAATTTAAAAAATCTTACATACATGGATATCATTAGTAAATAAAATTTGGTTCAATTGGATGAAAATAATTTTTGGTGAATAGTAACTTCTGACTTTGACAAACCACGATTAAATGTAATTAGGAAAATTTAAGGTAAAAATAATGTTATAATAATAAAAAATTACCTTGGAACTTGTCCTAACCTTATTGGATGAGTAATTTCGGACCAATACAGTCCATGTGTCAATTTTTGGGCCTCATGGAACCACTTGGGTAAGATAATGACATTTATAACTTTTTTTTAAAGTAAAAATAAAAATGTCATAAACATGTATTGTTTTACTAAAACAATTTTTACATGGGGTTATGTAAGTTATATTTTCGACTATAAATATTAATTGGAAATATAAAAAGATTTCATATATCATGGTATTTTTTTATAATTTTTAGACATCAAATAAATAAAATTATTTATGACACAAGGATGATGAAGTGTTTAAGTCATTAATGGATGATTTAAATAAATAAGAATATAAAAATTAAAACAATATATCTAAAACATGTCCAATTTTTATTGTATGATCTCATTTCGTACATGGGTCACCTTATATTCATCTTTAATGTTTTTTTACCTTTATAAACTGAAATTCATTATATAATAAAATAATATATTCAAACTTTCCAAAAGAGCCCGTCCTCTCCCTTAAAAAAGCTCTCACTTCCTACCCATTTCTCACACTTCTCAAGCCCTTGGCTCATCCATCCTCTGCTAAAATAAGCTTCCAATATTCCTCTATTCTTTCTAGAAGCCTTACCTTAGGCAGAAAGTACTTCCGGAAACCCTTTTGGTTCAAACCAAAGGGAGTCACCTGATTTAAAGGTAACGTCTCCTCTTAAGTTCTTTTGTTTTAATTTAATTCTCCAACCCCCTAAACTCTTTTTATTACTTTATTTTATAACAACACCAGTATAATCAATATACAATAATGTTTTTATGAGATGTATTCGAGCTAAACTTACACACACCTCCATCTAATGGGTAACGAACATACTGTTTCAATGTATGACGAACTATTGCCTTAGGAAACGATAATTGTTTAATTATCTCCTACCGCATATCATGGTGGCCATTATGATGGAACTGTATCTATATATAATATATAATATATTTTTGTCTTTTTTTTCTTCTATATTTTTCCTTTTTATAGAATACCTTTATGGTTTCCATAATGGGTAAACGTGATAATTTCATAAGAGGATGTGCAAACTACAGCCCCCTCAAAGTGATATGAATCGTTCATTCCATACGTGGAACGTATAAAGGATAGAATTTATGAACTTATGTAACATATATGAAATACATATTTTAATGAAATTATATATATACCTATGAATCACTATGTTTTCATTCCATTAAAATATTAAATAGAAATGAAATTAGCGTTCATGCGTACATATGGCTTACCGTCTCCATGAACGGTACATTTCATTTCTTATCTCCAAATGTTATGTAATTTTATAAATACAAATATATAATGGATATATATGATATATATGACATCTCAATGATGAATATAATTCTGGATATAATGGAATTTTGATCACATGGACAATTTATAATTATAACAAGTTCATTTTTTACTCAAGTTCCAAACATTGAAAATATGACCCATATGAGATCCAATAATTAACTAATTGTTATAGAAAGGTAATAAGTAATATAAAAGGAATAATATACATGAAAATTATTCTTAAGAAATTATAAAGTAAATTAATTTTATTTTTCAGGATGAACAAGGAACATACGAGCGAGTCAAGTCGGACAACGAGGTAAGGGGTTTCTTATCTCACCATTAATTCTATGGGATTTCCATTGTTCGCCACTAATTTATTGCATGTGGTGTATTTTGTACTTCCATTTGATATATATTATCATTATTTTCATTATATTCATGTTATTATATGAATTATTTGGTGGTTATTATCTTTTATTCATACCACTCGATCGATTACAATGTGGTAAGGGATTCTAATCTCACTTTTAATTCTATGAGATTTACATTGTTTGCCACTTATTTATAGCATGTTGTGTATTATGTACTTCTATTATATATATATTATCAAGATTATCTATATATTCATTTTATTCTATGATTCTTTTGGTGGTTAGTAATTTTTGGTCGTATGATTCGATTGAATGCAACGTGGTAAGGGATTTTCATCTCACTTCTTATTCCTGTGAGATTCAAGGTATATTTTCCACTATTTTCTTTTGTGTGGTTTATGTACTATCCATTATTTTAATCTTTGTGTAATATAATTTAATTTATGGGTATTTACATATCAATTATATCATCCTTCTTTCATGGGGTGTACGTTTTGATAGTTACCAAATCGGTAAGGGAAACTTTCACCCTCCTCTTTTAAGTCATGACTTCCTTTATGTTATGTATTATAGTTACATTTTATTATGTGGGGGATTATTATTTTATATATTTAATACTTTAAATTTTATTTCCAAATGATGAGAGACCCTTTCCACTCTCATCAGTAAATTTTTCTTAATTTTTAAGTGACGTCGTTAGGCTGCCGAATTTTCGTAAAAGAAATCACGTCTTCTCTTTTCCTTTGAGTTTCATTTTCATATAGTATTTCCTTAAAATATCCATACCATGATCTTATTTCTTTTTATTCTGTACATATACTGTATTATGAGTTATTTATTATTGTTTTACCCTTGTACCCTCTCTTTTTAATGTTTTCTAAAAAGATGTTATGTAGCCATTATGCTGCAGAATTTTCATCTCGAAAGTCCTCTCTCTTTCTCTCAAGAAATTCTCTTGTTTTATTTATGTGAATACCTAGAACTATTTAGTTTCTATGGGTGTTCAAAAATAAATAAAAAATTATTTATTTGATTCTATAATTTACATACATATAACCTCCACTCCTTTTTCATGGGTTATAAATGACATAATGATCTTATTTTTAAGTACTTTTTAAAACATCATGATTTTGAAATGAAACCCATTTATTTTATTCTCTATGGGTTACATATTAAATATTTGATTCTGATCTATGTGGATCACATGAATGTAAATACATATTAATGGTAAGCCCTGATAGCTCTACAATGCATTTGGTAAAGAATTAATCTCTAGTGATGACAAGTTTCACGATACCTTGGTGAATAACCTTGGTAATTTTTATGACACCTTGGGGATGGACCTTAGTGATTTGTTCATGAATGTATAAATGAAATTTTGTATTCAAATATTCAAGTAATGATTCATGTTATTTTTATTATGATAGTCTTATTCTACCATTTCTCATGACTCTATGACCTATATCATGTCTTTATTAATATTGCTCAAGATCACATGTCAACTCTTTCACTTGTTTTCCGTACTGAGCTTTATGGTCACCCTTTCCTTTGATTGTATGTCTCCAGGTTATGAGATTCAGTAATTGTACATAGGATGAACTTTTCAAGAATCTTTTCATGGGGATTTGAAGGAGTGTTTAAGTTTTCCTATTTTTATTTCAAATTTCCAAGATACTAAACTTTAAAGATCCTCTGTTTGTAAAATGTAATGAAAAGTCATGTATTTAAAAGGTGGGAGGTTATACAACTTCTATAAGTGGAAAAAATAATTTTAACATAAGCATGAAAAACACAATGAAAACTATATTTAGAAAAATAAATTTTTAAGCATAAATATGAATTTATTCTGATTTATTCCCTAGTAACAACCATTAAATGAATGATAAAAAATTTATTAATATATTATCTTAAATTACCATTAAAATTATTCATATATAATGATTAATTTAATTTATTAGGATAAAAATTTATTTCATTCATAATTTTTTTTTCTTTATAAAACCATCTTTTTTACCTTCAAATGCTCATATTTTCATTTCTAACCAATTGCTATCCAAAGAATTAGTTTTATAAATTTCTAAAAAATAATTTTTTTATAATTTTGATACTGTAAATTAATTTTTAAATAAAACATATATGAACAAAACAATGATAATAAAAAAATATTTAAAAACAATTCTTTAGGATCAATAATATTTCCTAAGTGAATTAGAAATTATGTTCAACAGTTATATTTAATTTAATTACCATATAAATTAGTTAATTTTAAAATTTATTAGAATTATTCAAATAATTTCATGGTATTGTTCTTAATAAGATAATGAAAACAAGTATTTATTAATTTTAAATATATTATAACATCTTATGGTGTAACATTCTACCCCCATTATAATAATTTCACCCTCAAAATTATTTCACTCTGATACAAACAACTGACGATACCTCTACCTCATAACATCCTTAGGTTCCCACATTGTTTTGTAGAATTTATTATTTCTCCATATAACCTTAATGAGGTTATAAGGTATAGGTATCCTATATTTCTATCTGTTGTTCTTCATAAGAAAGATAACACTCCAATGGTGTGACCTATGGGTTTTTGTACCTATGAAGGATCTACTATGGAATTCCTCAAAATAGATACATGAATCACATAATGAACTTGGGAGAGGTTTATAGGAAGTTAAAAGTGATAATATACCATCCCTATGTGATCAATAATCTCATGGGGATTGATATATATAGGGATATATTTCCCTTCTTTATAAATATCATAACCTTCTTCCAAGGTGATATCTATAGAAACACGTTATCACCAACATTGAACTCTAGATATCACAATTGATTACCACCATAACATTTATATAAACTCTAGGATATAATTTTTTTTTTCTAAATGACTATAAATTTATCTATCATTTCCTAAACTATAATAGGTCCTAATAGTTTTCATTCCCCAACTTTATCCCAATAGATTAGAGTCCAATAATTATTTCCATCAAGGTATCTATAAGGATCCAACTGAATTCTTGTAACAACCCAAAATTTTAGCATTGAAAATTCCCTTATTATAATTATGTTATATATTATAAATAACATAAATTCACATACAAAACAAAATACAAACTTTATAAATGAAGGATGAATGAAATAAAAAGTATTTATATAAATTAAGAAACCTAAACCAATGGAATAGTAACATGACCTATGGAATAGTAATGTGACCATTATGAATAGTAAAATAACCAATATAATAGTAACCTCACATATGTAAGTATAAAAAAATTAGGCATATTATAAATGAAAATATGATACATTTAGTTCATGTAATAAGTAAATAAATGTTTTCAAACTAATAAATTAAGTATTGGTATTTTTTGTTAAACATAAAATATTATTTATAATTTTATATTTAATATAAGAATTTAAAATAAAAATAATTTTCATAAAATAAATTAATAAATTAATATTTTGTTTTCTTATGATTATAAGATACTTTTAGTAGACCTTAATTAATTTTTCAAAGTGTTATAAAATCTCTTATAATTTTAAAATTGGAATTTTTTAAATAAATGATGATTTTAATTAAAAATTAAATTTATCATATTAAACAAACTCATAAAATAGATTAATTTTTTAGTTATACACACTGAAAAATATTTAAGGTGAAGTTTTGGAATTTTTCTAAAATAGTTGAATTTTTATGAATAGTGAAAATAGATAATTAACATTATAAAGAAAATAAATTCATTTTATATTCATGTCTGATACATGGATGTTGTATGTGGCCTTTGGTATGAAATAACACAAATTATTTACTATATTTAGTCCCAAGAATCTACACTATTCATATTCTTTAACTAAAATGATAAACTAATGAATAAAATAATAAAAAAACCTTTTCTACTCCACTATAAATACCACCCCTCACCATCTCTTTTCCTCACACCTCTAAAGCCTTTATGATTTTCAAAATTATACCCAAGACTCTTTAAAATTATCTTACCCACTTCTAGGAGACTTTGGTCTCAATAAAAGTCCAAACTCAAGTTCCTTAAGGAGGTTCTCTAGGAGAAGAATTCAAGAGGTAAAAAACCTCTTTCCTTTTCTTTAAATTTATTTCCAATTTTTTTTCTTATTATCTCCTAAACTCCCATTATCCAAGAGGAATGGTAACTAAATTATCTCATATATACTATAATTTATTATTTTAATTAAATAATCTATCATCATTTCTTTCCCCTCCCCTTTTTTTCTAAAAATGAAAATACTGTTTGTGATGTGTTAATGTATCACATTCAAGGATAACAAGTTTTTGATTTCCATTACTGCTTTAAATTAAAGTATTACACCCATTTTTAGGGTTAAAACATATTATAATATATGTATTATATACTATTTAATGTTCTCTAACTATTATATATATATGATATTAATTAATGAAACAAAACCAGTTCGTGATTATCAAAAACACCAAAATAATCTCAATGGTTATCATTAACATTTTATCTAATGAATCATCCTCACATATAGAAAAAATGATATATAAGACCATTTAATTTTATTTAATTTAATTAATAACCTATAATTTCTATTTTATACAACAATTCTCATTTTAGATGATTTTCCATACGCGTATAAATGTAAACTGATCATGAAAAACAAGGAAATGAATGCCCCTGAATGATGAAATTGTATCTGATAAATCATAAAATAGTCCATAAATAAAATTAATAAAATAATAATATGTAAAATTAATTTATAAAAGTTTCCAAATTAATTAATTGATTTATTCAATTTTATTATCCAATATTTTAAATTTTAGAGAATAACACATTTATACATAAGGTAAGGGATTCTTCACGAACCTCCATTTTTCCTTCGGGTTAGGATTTCTATCTATTTAATCTAATGTAACTCTTATTTATTTTAATATAATCATTCTAAATTTTTTTATATATTCCAAAATCATATATCCAGATCATTTTATCATTATTTTTCTAGGATATACATGTTTTAAAAAGGTTTCCTTCTCAATTCTTCCTGATAAGCAAGCCTGATTAAAAGGAACATCCCGATTTCTTGCCCATTTCTAAGTACCCTAAATAATCTATTCTAAGACGTCATTATTTTTAATAAAATAAATAACTTTATCATGAAAATATAACTTTTTTCATTTCTGGTTTTATACAAATAATTGTGACATTTCCATTTTAAAGAATCTTGAAAATTTTCCCTTAAAGAGCACTAAAATGTTTATTTCTAAAGTTTCTTAAACACTATTTTTACATGTTTTCACTTCATATTGACATAAATTATCATTATATATGACTATTTTACCTTATTAATTTCCATGCATTATTTAAACCCATTCTATCATAAACACCATTATGATATTCCCTTTTGATATGCCTTTTGACATGATTATGATACCCATTTCTTTCAATTGGTAACCCTTACGTTTATGTTCGATTCCTCATGTATGATTATTTATGTAGAAAACATATTCATCAACATTTTATTAAGGGTTCACCCAGATAGTTCTCTAATTAATTGGGTAATTTTTAGTCTCATGATACTTCATGTATAATGGTCTTGGTGGTTTTCCATGACTAATACTCTATGTGCAATAGTCTTGGTGGTTATCCTTAACTTATGCTCCATGTGCAATAGTCTTGGAGATTATCCTTTACTCATGATAAAGTCATTTTTTCCGTTTCTAAAACATTACTATGATTCAATTATTACATTATCCCATGTTCTATATGTTATGCTTCCATATGTTTATTCATGTTCCCTGACTTTTTATATCATCATGTTTTGTCTTCTAACCCATGTGTTATGGTTTATTCTTATTTTTTTTCCTTACTGGGATTTTTAGTTCAACCCTTTGTTCATTTATTCCATAGGTTATCCTATTAATATTTATGGTCTCAAAAGTTTTTAGAAAAGGGATCATTATGAATATTAAATAAAATATGTTTTTATTTTTGTTCCATGTTTTCTGTTTTATATACCTAATTTTCCAAGAAACTAGACTTCTTAATCCTTGGTTTGTATTCAAAGTCTATTTATGCTAAAAATCATGTAATAATGTGTATAAAAGGATAGGGATATTATAGTCAGTATCATATAGTAGTCTAGTTGTCTTTGAGATTAGGACTAGAAAACTTTAGGAAAAACCCTAAGAAAAATTCTATTCACATAGATAACCTAGATTAAAACTTAGGGAATCACAAGATAAGATATACTTTTCATTTAAAAGTTTATCATTATATATTCAATGTTTACTTTTTATATTATTATTAGATAATTATTTTTATGACCCCTCCCTCCAAAGATGCCCCTCCTGAGCTGGAAATGGAGAAAGAGAGATAATGACCCCCCGAGTCCCGCCTCCAGTAGGACCTAGGCTGGCAACCCGCACCAAGGGTATACAAATATCACAAAATAGGAGGAATTAAACTTTTATAGTAACCATGATCAGGAAATAAGATGTACCAACCTCAAAAAATATTTGATACATATATATAAAAGAATCCAAAATTCATCCCACATGCATGTTTAAAGTAAAATTAAAAGAAATACAATGAAAAGATTCAAAGTAAATACCAAAAGAAAAAATCTAAGCAATGACACAAAAACTATCCCAACTTCCAAGCTAGTAATTCCTAGTACGGTCTCTGTAGTCCTCCTAGAAATCTTATAATCGTTTTATATACATAGGATGTAAATACAAGTACACTCAGTAGGGAAAACCAAAGTCTCTCATGCACAAGTGGAGAAGCATACTAATTCCCCCATTAGAAATAGAAAAAAACATAAGCACCTAACCAGGTATACTATCCACCTCATCCTCACCAAAGGAACACTCCCCAAATCATGAAAGTCAAGTAATGTAATATAGTAATCACATCAATGATAGGGAACCCCGCACCACATTTTTATTGATTAGCTTATCTCACACCCTAATATAAAACATATTGTTGCCCCCAACTATTTCGAACGAACCTTTCCACACACACTTGGGTCACATTCCACATAACATCCCATCCTCACACACCTGGGCCTCACAACTACATCTTATCTTACCCACAGTCACTTGGGATGCAAACCACATCACATCTCAAAGACACCTGGGAATCACAATACACCTCATCCTGAAAACACCTAGTAAGCACAACTCATCTCATCCTGAAGACAGCTAGGAAGCACAACTCACCCACACACACCTGAGCCTCACAAACCACAACTTTTTTCAAGAGTCCTGGGCTATCACCACCTGGAAGAGGGAGCATGGGAGAGCAGTTGGCCAGACATCCATCCTCTCAATGGGATGTTTGGAAAAGACACCATCCCTCATAACTATGGGGGTGTTTAGCACGTAGTGATCTACTAGGGTGGGGTTCATATAGAATCAAAAGAAAGTAAAAGTATGTATATATAGGTACCAAATACTCATCTCGTCCTATGGTTTCTTAAGAAAAAAACCACCCCATAACAGTACCACCTTTTTTTCTACCTCTAAATGCACATATCTGGATAAACAACAATCACTTCTAAAGTTGATAAAATAAATCTTCTTACCACCCAATAATTCTAACATTATTAAGAATTTACTAGTTATTATATCCTTACCTAGGTAAATAAAAACCATAGCACACAACCAGCCTCACAACCAATCCAAATAGAGGAAGAAAACTATGATAAAACAGCACACTTCACACTTCCCCCCCACTTTGAAACCAAGAAAACCACAAGAATTATAATTCTTCAAAGTAATGTCATCCAACCTAAGGGAAAACCCCAACTCAAAACAGCACCCTCCAACATATCATGTCACATCTATAATCGGTAGCCCCCCTGGATAACTGCCCTGCACCTAGTAACATAAACATAGAAAAACCCGAATCTGCAGCCCCGCTTCCCAACCACTGCCCATCCATTCCACAATCAATCAATATCTCAACCTGAGATTCCATTATACCCTTAAACCATCCACACACACCACTGTTCTCTCAATAGAACAACCACACAACCTGTATAAAGCACAAGATAGAAAATATCCATACACAGCACACAACCACACCAAACAAGACAATGTGTATTCAAATTTAACATACTCATTATTTAATTCCACATTAATAAATCTGGGGTTATCACATAATAAGTTTGATCATATGAAATCCATTTATTTAACTGAGTATACTTGTTTAATCAATTTCATAATTCTAGTAATTCAATAGGGTATCCATAACAAGTGTAAAGAATCACATGTGTACAAGAAAAGACCACCAACGACCACGATTTTCAGAAGGCATAAAATTCACAACATGGATAAAAACAAATTATCGTCATCATCATCCTCCTCACCCCTCATTTATTACTAATGTAACAAACCCCATTATCATAACATGTTTGATTATCTTTATAATAGTTTATCTTTGTAATATTGTTAATTAGAAGTTGGGATTCGATCATAATCAAAAAGGGTAATTAGATTACCCAACCAGTATGATAAAAAATAAATAAATACTAAGGGATCCCTACCGCGAAGAACATACGATCGAAAAATCATCCTTGCACCAAAACAAGGTTTGTGCGAGTAGGAAGAAAGACTCCAAGGAAAACTAGATTCTAATTCCATAGCATAACACATTACTCTTTGGGGAAGAGAGGCTATGGGTGCACCAAGAGAAAACTAAAAAACACGGGGAAGAGAAAACATTGAATCTGGAAGTTCTAGATCCTATAAATATGGAAGAAAATAGTTTCAAGTCCCATTAAAGTCAGATTGTGGTCAACACTGCATGGCTTGATTATTTCATGGTATGGGGGCATTAATATTTTAAAGAAATAATTAATTTCCTTTGAAACTGCATAAAGAACAGTCAAAATAGGTTTTAAACTCGATTTATGTCAAATAAAATGTAAGAGGGGAGAAACTAGAAAAATTGGAAAAGCTGGAAATGACTCATTGTTGGGTGAGTCATCGACGGGAGTCCCTGACTTGACTCCCCGACTCTACTCACTAATGCCACCTACTAACACCACTCACCAAATCCACTCACTGATGCGACCTACCGATAGTGAGTCACTAATGTGACCCACTAATGCGACCTACCGACAGTGAGTCACTGACGCAAGTCACCGACATGAGCTACCATTAGTAATTCAATGACGCAACCTACCGATGGTGAGTCACTGATGTGACTCACCAATGGAAAGTTACTGACTCAAGTGACTGTTGTTAGTCACTAACACCAGCTACTGATGCCACCTACCGACACCACCTACCAAAACCACCTATCGATGCCACCTACCAACACCACCTATTGATGCCACCTACAGACACCACCTACTATTGGAAAACTATATTTTGGGAAATCTATTTAAATGAGTCACTGTGACTTCTCAAAACACCTCAAACACTTCATTTTTACAAAGAAATTGTTTAGAGGGGTCCAATCCATTACATTAAATACATATCAAACAATTCTCACCCTCGAGAATTTAAAACCAAACCAAGAAGAAAGAGGGTTATGGACAAACCCCTCGTAAAATACCTATCAAGGATAAACCCATCCCCCATTGGTTCCAACACTGATGTGAAACCTCGACATATAAGAAGACATCCTTCAACATCTACTACCCCCAACTGACCAGAAGACACACCACACCATCCCCAAAACCACACTGCCCATAGACATGAATTAGATAATTCTACCATCTATATTAAGATATTATCCACTATGGGTGGCACTGAATCACCCACATGGATAAATCAAATCTCAATTAATGTGTCTAGATTAGGAATCTGGTCCTCTTCTTCCCAGATGTCAATAATTTATCACACATTACAAAACAAGTAAGAAACTCGTCTCATAAAAAACAAGGTTCAAACATCTCATTACAAAGGGGAAAATAACAAGGCAATACTCAGAATAACTTTCGGTACTGGGAACGCATCTACATCTACCATTCCCAAGTACTCTGGTCCTGCCATCAGGCCTCCACAACACACTAACCAAAGGAATGTTCTATCCATGTAGCACCTTCTCTCAATGATACTACATCTCCACTGGCTGCTCTACAAACATTCCATCACCTCCAATATCCAACTCTCCCCAGTCAATGACGTGGGAGTCATCATGAAGATACTGAAGAAGTTAGGAGACATGAAAGACAATGTGTATCTTCTCCAACTACAACAAAAATTCTAACTCTTATGCCACCTCGCCAACTCACCCCAATACCAAAAAGGGTCTAATTAATGTTGAATAAAGCTTTCTACCTCTTCTAAACCTCCTCTTCACATGGAGAGGGGAAAGCTTTAAGAACATGTGGTCCCAAACCTTGAACTCATAAAACTTCCTCCTATGATCGGTGTTTGACTTATACCGATCATGTGATATCTTCATCCTCTAACAGGAAATCTTCACCTTCTTGGTTGTACTCTGCACCATGTCCATACCAAGAACAGCTGTCTCCCAACTTTTTTCTAATACAAGGGTGAACGACACATTTTCTTGTACATGTCTTCAAATAGAGTCATACCAACAGAATATAGGTAGCTATTATTGTATAAAAATCTACCAAGGGACGGTGTTTCACCCAAGAACCACCAAAGTCCAAGATGTATTCTCAACATGTCCTCCAATGTCTTGATGGTCTACTCCATCTGCCCATCTGTCTGAGGGTGAAAGGCAGTGCTAAAGTGTAATTGAGTTCCAAAAGAAAGTTTTAATCTCCTCCAGACTTGTGAGGTGAAACATGTATCATGGTCCTAGACAATGGACTTTGGAACTCCATGAACCATGCCACCTCATCCACATACCTCCGTGATAAGGAATCCATTGTGCCTAACTCCATGATCGCGAAGAACTAAGATAATTTCTTCAACTGATCCACCAATACATAGATTTCATCGCATCCTTCCTAAGCCCTGATTAATCCTATGATTAAATACATTGATATGTCATCCCACTTTCACTCATTTTCATTTAAGGGATGTGACAAACCACTGGGTAATTGGCGCTCAGTCTTCACCTGCTGGAACACTAAGCACTTTGAAACAAACTATGAAACTTCTTGCTTCATTCCAAGCCACCAAAACTGAATCCACAAGCCACGGTACATATTATAAATTCCTGATTGTACCACTAAATGAGTGTTGTAAAACATACAAATAACTCCCTCACACACTTCCACTGGAACATACATCTTCCCATGAAACAACATCTAATTCTGACCATCCCTCCAAAGCATCACCCCAGTCGACATGATCACGCATCACCTCTACCTCAAAGTATACCTACTAAGACTCCTCCACCTACTACATCAAATTCAACTTCATCTTTATATAAAATAGAAAACCTTTACCGCTATCCACTCCTGCATCCAAGTACAAGGTGGATAACTCCTCCATCACCTTCCAAGTGTCTACAGATTCCCAAACTACCTCTCTCTGTAACTTCCTTATCAAATCATCAGCCACAATGTTTAATTTTCTTGTTGTTTAGGAGATCTATAAGTTGTAATCCTAGAGAAACTCCATCCACCTTTTTTGTTGTAATTTTGGATCTCATAGGGAAAAGATATACCTCAATATATTTTGATTCATGAAGACTAAAAATAGCTCCCCAATAAGTTAATACCGCCACAACTTTATTGAAAACACGACCACTACAAGATCCAGATCATGTTTGGAATAGTTATTCTCATAGGGACATAAATTCCTAGACCCATAAGAGATTACTCCCCATTGATTCATCAGCACACATCCCCATCCCATATGGGAATCATCGCAAAACACTTTGAACATCATCCCTTAATCTAGAAAATAGAGCACTGGATCACTAACCAACCTCCCCTTCAAGTAGATGAAATCTAACTAAAACTGCTCACTCTACACAAAGGCCTAGTCCTTTTTGGTCTGATTATTCAATGGATCTTCTACTCAAGAGAAATTAGGTACAAATATCGGGTAATAGATCACTAAACCAAGAAAACTATAAACCTATAAAATATTATTGGGTTTTTCCCAAGAAACAACTACCTCATCCTTCGATGGGTCCACTGATACACCCTACTACGAAACCACATGTCTAAGGAATTTCACCTCTGGAATCCAAGACTTTCACTTAGACAACTTTCCATAAAGCTGGTGGTGTCAAAGGACCTCCAAGATAGTCCTAAAATGCTTGGTATCATTCTCCAATGACTTCAATTATACCAAGATATCATCAATGAATACAATGATGAACTAGTCCAGAAACCTGCAAAATACAGATTTCATGAACCCCATGAACACAACTGGTGCATTCATAACACTAAACGACATAACTACAAACTAGAAGTCCCCATACCTATACATGAAAGAAATCTTTGGGATGTCATCTTCATTCACCCACAACTGGTGATACCCAGACCAAAGATTGATCTTAGAAAACAAAATTTATGACTTCATATTTTTCAAAAAGATCGTCTATTCTTAGGAGAGTGTAATGGTACTTGATCATTACCTGATTCAACCTTCAGTAGACTATACACAACTTTAGATCACCATCCGCCTTTTTTCAAACAAGATCAGATCACCCCATAGTGGCACACTGGTCCGGATAAATTTCTTTTCATCAAATCACCTATCTTAATCCTCAACTCTCACAGCTCTGATGGTTCCATCAAATAGGTAACCATCAAAATTATAGAAGCACCAGGATTCAAGTCTATCTCAAAATCAACATCACATCGAGGGGTAATGTCACAACCTCCTTAGGAAAGACATCCAATAATTTCCCAATAACACTGGGAATCTCCACCATCTCAACATCTATTTATTCCACTAATATCTTGACTAATAAGGAAAGAAGGGGCCCCATATTCCGGCTTCCCGTCTGACAACCCAGCTCACCAACAAAACCACACGTTGTCCATCCGCATCAGAAAAAATGACTCTCCTCTATAATAAGTCAATAAAAACATGCACAGATTGCAACCATTTGATTCTAAATATGACATATTATGGTTTCATTTATTATATGAAAAGATCCCCATGGGACTGATGCAGCCCCATCATTAGTCTACAACCTCGGTATACATCAAACAAGCTAGTCTGACCTCCGAATAGCAAACTCAACACTAGGGGCACAAAAATCCTCCCTATGTCTAGCCTCAGAGAATAGTATAGGGAAGGTACAATGAAGGAGTGCGATGCTCCTGAATCAAACAAATAATAAGAAAGAGTACTAAACAATCTAATTGTACCTCGAATAATCTCTAACACTGTTGGAACTGCTACCTCTACGGTGTGAAACTAACCATTATCTAATCCTCATTCCCTCTACTGATGACCACATCCTTGACCGCATCTCATTCGAGATCCATGAGGAACACCAGGAGGTCGGCCTCCACCTTCTCTATCTCCCCTTGGTGGAGAAGGATCCAATTATACTTTCTACTGAAACTTCTTGGCCAGTAATTTATACTGAGGAATGTATTGAACCTTCCAACCTTCACCATACCATGCTCGAATGGCTATTGGAAATATACTCTGAATGTGACCACAAACACCATAGATAAAACACACCATCCCTAGGCCTATAGGATAAGCACAATGAATATGATGTTGAAATGGAAACTACTAAGGCAGACTCCCTAACAATCGAAACTTAAAAGGCCTTAGAACCTGAGACCTACTTCTAGTAGACTTGCCCATTGAAGAACCCTACAGGCTCCCATATCATAGTAAACGTCCTCACGATTTCATTCTCCCAACTATTTATGCCTTATGCTGGACCTCTAGGTATGTCAGCAAGGTGAAGGGTGTAACTGTGTACTGAATAGAAGGAAGAAGTGCCTCCTCTAAGCATCTAACCCCAAGAATCCTTGTCTAGAAATAGATCTAGAGTGAAGCAAAGTAGATCATTGAACTTGATCACCAGCTCCCCTACTAACATACTCATCTATTGGAGGGAGTGTAGCTCATGTCACTTCTCAACCTTCATGGTCATAGAAAGGAATTCTATCGGAACTCCTTCTCAAAATTGACTGACATATAATCAGCCTCCCTTCTATCCCCTATGTACAACATCCACCACTGAAACACAATTCCCCTCATCTGAATAACTTCCAATAAATCCTAGTACTTCATCGAAGCCCAGATCAGGTTGAAGGTGATCTCATGTTCCTCGATATAGACCTCTATCTCTATTTCTGAGAAACTCTCCCATACATTCCTAAGGTTTTCCGCTGGAAAGAACATAACATTCTTTCTCACTAGTTTTCCTCCACCTCAAGATCAACCCTCCTCCGGTCAGTTGGATCGACCTACTGATCCTCCACTGCCTGAGCCACTCATGGATGATGACCGGGTTCCATAGTTGAAAAGTAAACAAGGAACTCCTAATCCTGAGTAGCATGACATTTTTTAAGATTCATTTTAACTTTTTATTTATTTAAATTCCCCAAAATCACCCAATTCAAACCAGAACACAAGTCATCATGATGCATGTAAGTTTCCAAGGGTCTCTAACCTACAAATAGCGTTGCATCACATAGTAGTTTGGTAATCTTAGGGTCCTTGTATCGATTCATGGGGGCCCTAAAATCTCGTGTCCTAGCCAATATTCCCTAGCCTACGTCACACACCAAGGTCACCTAACATTGTTTCCCTACCAACCCGTGAAATCCTCCCTGTTCTGAACTATAAACTCCATCCTATTTCTCAACCAGAAAATTCGATACCATTCTGTTAGGATACCCTCTCTCAAAAGATGCCCCTCCTAAGCTAGGAATGGAGAAAGAGAGATAATGACCCCTGAGTCTTGCCTCCAGTAGGCCCTAAGGTGGAAACCAATACTAAGGGTTTAAAAAACTAAAAAATTGGGAGGCATTACCCTTTTTATAGTAACGAATATTGGGACATAAGATGTATTGACCACAAAAAAACTCCAAGACATATATATAAAAAAATCCAAAACCCATCCCATGTGCATGTTTAATGTAAAATAGCTAGAAATACAATGAAAAGATTTGAACTATATACCTAAAGAATAATGCTAAGAAGCCACATGGAAACTATCCCAAAATCTAAGCTAGTAATGCCCAGCAAAGTCTCTATAGTCCTCCTGTAAACTGAAAAAAAAAATATTTACATAGGGTGAGCATAAAAGTACACTTAGTAGGGAAACCCATAGTCTCTTGTGCACAAGTGGAGAAGCATATTAATGCCCCTGTGAGAAACAGTAGAAACCAAAACCACATAAAAGGGTTTACTATCCACCCCAAACTCACCAAAGGCATGCTCAAAAAATAATGGTAGTCAAGTAAAGTAATATAGTAAGTACATAGATGATAAGGTACCCCTCACCACTTTCCCACTGATTAGACACTCTCACACCCTAATGAGAAATGTCTTAGAGTTCCCACCTATTTTGAAAGAACCACAACACAAACCGCCCACACACACTTGGGACACATACAACATCACATCTGGCCCACACACACCTGGGCATCATAACTACATCTTATCACACATGTAGACACCTAGGACACAAACCACACCACAACCCAAAGACACCTGGGAAGCACAACACATCTCATCCAGAAGACACCTGGGAAGCACACATCATCTTATCCCGAAGAAACCTAGGAAGCACAACTTTCCCACACACACCTATTCCTCACAAACCAAAACATGGATGAAGAGTCTTGGGCTATAACTACCTAGAAGAGGGAGTGGGTAAGAGCAGGTGGCCAGCCATCCATCCTCCCACTGGGATGTTTGGGAAAGACACCCTTCCTTGTAACAATGAGGGTGTTCGGCACATAGTGCCCAACTAGGGTGGGGTGCATATTGAATAAAAAGAAAGTAAAAGTATGTAAATATAGGTACCAAAAACTAATCCCAACATAAGGGTTCTCAAGAAAACAACCATCTCATAACACTATCACCTTTTTTGTTACCTCTAAATACACGTATCAGGATGAACAATAGTCACTTATGAAGTTGATAAAAGAAATCCACTAAACACCCAATAATTATTGAAATATAAAGAATTTACCAGTTATTCCATCCCTAACCAGGCAACTAACAGCCATAATGCACAAGAAACCTCACATCCAATCCAAACAAATGAAGAAAACTATGATAAAACACCCCACTTCACACTTCCTCCCCACTTAGAACCCAAGCCAACCACTACCATAATCATTATTAAAAGTAATGTCGCTAAACCTAAGGAAAACCCCCCAATTGAAAACAGAACCCTACACAGATAATAATTTTTTTTATGATTATAATATAATTTTATGAGACTGTAATTAATTTTTCAATTTTTTATAAAAATAGTTATTATTTTAAAGTTCATATTTTTCAAATAAAATATGTTTTTAATTAAAAATTAAAATTATAATATTTAGAAATTTATTTTCATAAAATGTAGTTTATTTTTGAATTTTACATGTCAAAAAATGGTCTGGTTTAATTTTTTGGATTTTTCTATAATAGTTTAATTTTTTTGAATACTGAAATATGACAATTTATGATCTAAGGTAAATAAATGCATTTTTGAGTTATGACTGAGTCATGGATGATGTAAGTTGGATTTGGTTCAATCTAAATTTCATTATTTACTGTAATTAGTCAAAAAAGCCACACTATTCATTTTATTGATCCAAAAATAATAAACTAATGAATAAAATAATCCAAAAACTCCCCTCTCTTATACTATAAATACCACCCCTCACAACCTCTTTTACTCACACCTATAAATCATTGATGCTTGTAAAAATTATTCCCATACCCCTTAAAAATTATCTCCCCCACTTCAAGGAGGTATTTTTCTCAATAAAATACCAAAATCAAGTTCCTCAAAGAGGTTCTCAAAGAGAATAATTCATGTAACGCCCCGAACCTAGTTACCTAGAGCTGGTGCATTATTTTAATACATTGGCATGATTACAAGGAATCAAGTGCCGAAAGACCGATCAGTTTAGCAGTCTTGGAAAATAGATTACATACATGAACATTACATTACACATTATAAAATAAAACACAATATAAGTGATCCTTTGAGAACGCCATTAATCCTAGAGATTAAGCCTGCTTATCAATCATAATACACTTCTTCAAATCCTAGGAAAAATAAAACATAGAAAGGGGTGAGCTCAGATTCTCATTAAGGATAAAAATATAGCATAAAATTTCATAAATATTCATAAACATTTAAGTCAATGTATAATACTAAAACAAAAGCCTTTAAAACATAAAATTATGCATAATATGGCCAATGTAAATCAAATAATTCCATTTAATTATTCACATTCATATTTTACTAGTCGAACAATCACATCTAGTATTAATATTCAATTTCATAATGATGGAATTCATAATTCCAGACTTCATAACCACATAGTCAAGGCCTTGTGCCAAGACTACAAATAAGATTTTGTCAAGGCCTTATGCCAAGACACTAGTTTGTCTCATGAGACCTACCGATGCATCGAGGAGCTATAGTGGGCTCCACACATCACATACTAAGTTCAATGCATTCCTTGTATGAAAATGTTTAAACATAACAAAAACATTCATATTAAAACTAGGATATGAAATTTGAATACTTTATCCATAAACCATGAATAGTATAAAAATAACACATCCACAGTCAAACATATCACAAAACCTTCAATACAATATCAAATATTTGTATCATAATAAATCAAATTCAAACAAGTTTAAAATCCATCAAAGGATGTTTACGAAAATTATTTGTAAAACTCTTTATGAGAAATATCCTTTTTTCATAAAAACATTTAAAAGTAATATAATTTAGAAAGGAAGACATTTAAAGACATTTTTGAATAAAAGTGTCCCATACCACTTTGAAGCTTTTAAAATGAATTAAAATTTTAAAAAATTCTAGTCCATATAAATAAATCCTTAAAAACTATTTTTGAAAACATGGACATCAATGATAATGACTTAGAAGAATAAATATTTAAAACATTTAAAATGAAGTTTTAGTAAAAAATTCCCTTAAAAAGAATCTCTTTTAAAACTCTTTTATGAAAAATGGACATGGATAATAAATATTTCCAATTATATACTTATGTAAAAACAACCTCATATAAAAAAAAGATTGTGAAATTAACCATTACTTTGTACTTTCCTTTAGTCGAGGGTACGTTTAACCTTCTCTTCTTCAGGTTCTTCCTTTTTATTTGATCAAAAGGGATCCTTATGTTGTCTTTCTGATCAAAGGAATGCCTCTAAGATAAAGGGAGGATATTTGGGGGGATATTCGAGTAGGGTTTGGCTGATCCAAAAGGCTTTGGAGGTGTGGAATTAAGAGAAGGGGAAGCGCCCTTTATAAGAGAGGAGACAGTCACTTTAGGAAAAGCTTGAAATATTATTTTATAATAAAATAATTTTCAGTTCCTAATGGCACCAAAATTAACTATATAAATTATAAGGTAGAGATGGGTCGAAAACCTCTCAACCAATAGGTTTTATATAGGTTTAGGTCATCATATTAACCTTATCTTTTAAATTTAACTCTTAGTTAAATAGTTTGATATTTACCATATCTTTTTGTATTTTAATATTATATAGTTAATAAAATTACTATAACAAGCCAAGATTACCCCATGTGGTTCATTATTAATAAATATAACCTTATCTAAGTCATTTGGATGAACATTAGATTTTTAGGAATATTATATCAATTAATAATATAATATTTATTTTAAAAACTCAATTATGTCAATTTAGACACTATTTAGTATTTGATTTTTCTTAAAGTCATAAAAACTTTATCACATTAAATAAAATTTATTTAACCAACCCTAAAATGTCATATAAACCTATAAAATTAGTTTAATTCATCATAAGTCTCAATTTACATTTATTTTGATATTTATAATATCAATTATTTTTATCGTTCATTAATAAGGTAATTTCTGTATCATCATTGTGTCATCAATAAATTAAATTAATTAATATATAAAATTTATAAATAAAATGCCATTATGTAGAAAATTTTGGTATCTTTCTAATGAATATTTATAGTCTAATTTATCTTATGTAAAACCATATATTAAAAATGGCTTAGTTATTAAACATTGAATTTAACTTTTTTAACTCTTCTTTAAATAAAATAATAATAAATGTCCTAATATTATTCAAGTGGACCAAAGTGGGTCATATTTTATTCCTAAGGTTTTTTTTCGAATTATACTTATCCAATAGTATTAGGAAATGTGTTAGGGTAATTATTATATCATTTTTACCCTTAATTACCCTATTTACTTTTAACCGTGATAAATAAAAGTAAAAAATTACTATTCACCAAAAATTATTTTCATCCTATTGAACCACATTATACTTAAAAATATTAACTGTGTATCTTGTATTTTTGAAATTCAACTCATAGAAGTGGTAAAATTATGTTTTATGCAAATTTTTAAATGCTTCTAGAAGGTGGTTAAAAATGGTAAAATGTTTGATACGATTTTATATATTTAAACTTATTATAAAATGACTCCAGTGAGTTACGTTGAAAATATATAGGTATTATGTATCTATTTTGACTTAAAATAAAATAAAATAAAATAACTAAATATTTAAATAAAAATTCGGTTTTAAATAATAACGTAGTATTTTTCACTATTCATCAAAAATTGAAAGATATTAGAAAAATACCAAAAATTTTACCCTAAATTAATTTTGATATTAAAAATTCAAAAATGAAGTCTATTTTACCAAATTAAAAACATATATTTTTCATTTATTAATTTAAAATTAATTCCTGTTGTCAAAACCAAAAAGCGGGTTTTTAAAAATTAAAAACTATCAAAAGATTAACATGTGTTTATGTCAAATTTAATTGTGAAATTACTTATAATGATCTAAATTGTATTAAATGATAAAAATTTAATCTAATTATACTTAAAAACCTTTCAAATTCATAATTTATCACTATAAATTACTTCGATTAAAAAAGATGTTTTTAATTAAAACATAGTATTTCTCATTATTCATCAAAATATGAAAGTTATCAGAAATGTACAAAAAATTTATCCAAACTAAATTTTTATGTCTCGCATATAAATAAAAATTTAATTTAATTAAATTTAATATATAAAAGTGTTAAATATTTGTTTTAAAAAGGGTTCTCCATTTAAAGGCAGTAAAATTTCATTTTTTGAAAAATACTTATTTATCCGAAAAAATGAATTTGTTCTTATATTATGTCTAAGAAACACATAATATGGATGTTAAAATTATATAGAGTATATAATATTCAAAACTCAGTTAATAATATTCATAACTGCCTTTTGAACAGTTAGTTTAGTAAGTTGTGGTGCGCTCGAACTCAATGTTGTGTGTAGCGCAAGATATTGAATTACTTTAATGAGATAACGTACTATGAAATCTTGGGGTGTTACATTCTACCCCCTTCAATAAATTGCGTCCTCAAAACATGAAATTGTTCTTTGAAAATAAATGGTTAAAAATAGAAAACTATCTTTGTGGAAAACCCACATCAGAAATTGGGTTAATAAAATTTAGTTTTAGTAATAGGGAAAGGGAATTGAAAAAGTCACCACCAAATTATGATCTTGATTAGGAAAAAATTGGTGGAAATTAGAGACACATAATTAAAGAGAAAATGTAAATATTTAATGGGATTTATTGAGGTCATCAATCACAAACAAGTTTAAAATTGAGGGCCTCAAAGCCACCAATCTAAGATGATGTAAAATATCATCGGTTCAAAAAAACATATTGTATTAGGATAACACATTTTGAGTTTTAAGATTCCTTACCTAAAGTTTAAGAATTAATTTATTCATAGAATAAGAGTAAATATATATATATTTATTTAAATATATAAATATATGTACATACTTGACAAGTAGAGTTTCATCCTTCAACTAATTCCTACCACAAACTCATCTTTAACTTCAAAAGATAATAGAATTCAAAAATATTCTATTTATCCTAATCGTATAGGGTTAAAAAAAATGAATTTATATTTATTTGTCAGACTATTTAAAAAACTACATTATACAAACTAGGACATCACGTAGGCAAGTGGTAGGTGACACACCCTTGTCACCCTTCGGTTGCGGGTTCAAGTCTCACGGCCTTTCCGGACGTGACAGGTTGTCGCCCGACCTCTGGGTTGTCCTTATTATAACAATAAAAAATAATCCCAAGATATTATTTAACCTTAATAATAGTATCCAATGTCAAGATTAATCAATTCCAACCTTTAGACTTATCCAAAATAATTTTGTCCAAACTCACAGTCCAAAATTTATAAGGAAGGTAAACAAAATGAAGATCCTTTTTTCCACGTAATAACATGTGAATACCTTCACCATGTATTGTTTTAAAACATGGTAACACCCTAAATTATAATATAATCATATTTATTACATTCATGCTCCCTTATTCCTTAATGAATACTGGATATAATCCTTATATCCAAAAATGTTGTAAACACCAAGAATGATGGAATATACAAATCATTAATCAGTTTCAAGGTAATCAAGAATATCCAATATAATTTATCCAAATTAGTCATATATTATTCCAAAATCACTACCTCGGTATAAGAATCATATTAAGGTATATATTTCTCTCAATCATATATTTTCCAAAAAATTTAACCTGCCTTTGAGTCACTTTTCTTGGTTCCCCCCAATCTCAAGTCCTTAATGAAATAGTACTAAAGTACAATCCTTATATACTCTATAATTCTTATAACATGTATATCATTAATACAATACTCAAATGACACAATACTTTAATAACAACATAAGAACTCTAACCATTCATCTTCATCTCTGGTAGTATCCTTACATGATTATTATCCAATATCATCATTTGGGGTACACTCTGATGATTTGGACATTGATTCATGTAGTGTCTCAATCCTTATAGATGAAGCATTGTACATTTGAATCCTTTTTCTTACCCATGAAATCATGTACATGGTTTCCTTTTTCTCCACACTTATAAATAACTCCCGTTCCATTCAAGAATTTACCATGGTGATTCTTTCTATAGTTATCACATATGGGAAAATCCTTCTTTCCCTTATTCCCTTTATCCATCTTTCTTTCTACCATCCTTTTCTTCTCTGGCTTCCCTTCAAAGCCATAGAACTCATAGAATTATTTACTTATCTTATTAACACATGATACTAATTATTCATATGATGATAATACATGTGAGACTATTTCCTTTCTAAATGTTGGCTTAATACCATGAAAGATATGATCCTTCTTACTCTTTGGATCATACATATTGCTAGAGTTCTTATTTCATCTACTGGGTGCAATTTCTAAACAATGGAATACACTAGGTTAGTTTATAAATCACAATGCATAATTCTAAAATTGTAAAATACCAACTTTAAATTAAAAATATTATTCATATAATCTATACTCATAAAATTTTTTCTTTTAGAAAGTATTTACTCCTAAATCCTTCATAATGGATTGTGAAGAAAATTTGAATTACCCTAAGCATATCCCCTGGGATTGGCTTAACCAAGAGTGAAGAAAGGCCCATTGTCATGTACCAAGATACCCCGGGTCAAGTCCAAAAACTCCTTGTTGGAGTTTTCACTCCTAGTAACATCTGTGCCAGAGACGCCTCTACCTGATCGTATCCAAACAGGGATGTATTTCTTGGAAAATTCACAAAATCTCTATATTACCAAAAATCTAGGATGTTCTTCTATACTAATCATCAAAGTATATCTTAGGTTATTGTTCTCTAATCAGAGTTTTTCTAAATCTAGTTTAGAAGGTTATTTCTAAACATCCTATGAAACCAATTGTAATGCCCCAACCTCAGTTACCTAGAGCCGATGCATTATTTTAATTCATTGGCATAATTACAAGGAATAATGTCACGAAAGACCGATCATTTTAGCAGTCTTAGAAAATATATTATATACATGAATGTTACATTACAGATTAGAAAATAAAAAACAACATAAATGATCCTTTCATAATGCCATTAATCCTATATCTTAACCCTTATTATCAATCATAATACACTTCTTGGAATCTTGGGAAAAATAAAACATAGAAAAGGGTGAGCTCAGATGCTCAGTAAGGATAACAGTATAGCAGAAACATTCATAAATAAGAATAAACATTTAAGGCAATGTATAAGACTAAAATATAAGCCTTTTAAACATAAACATCTTCAAAACATGTCCAATGTAAATCAAATAATTCCATATACTTATTCACATGGATATTATACTATTCAAATAATCACATGTAATATCAATAGCCAATTTCATAATGATGGAATGCATAATTCCAGACTTCATAACCACATAGTCAAGGCCTTGTGCCAAGACTACAAATAATATTTTTTTAATGTCTTGTGCCAAGACACTTGTTTATATCATGGGACCTACCGATGCATTGAGAATCTATATTGGTCTCCACCAATCACTTACTAAGTCCAATGCATTCCTCATATGAAAAGGTTTAAACATAACATAAACATTCGTATTAAAACTAGCATACAAAATGTCAATACATTATCCATAAACCATGAATGGTATAAAGATACCACATCCATAGTAAAACATATCAGAAAACCTTCAATACAATATGGAATATTTGTATCATAATAAATCAACTTCAAACAAGTTTAAAATCAATCAAATGATGTTGATGAAAATGATTTGTAAAACTCTTTCTGAGAAATATCCCTTTTTCATAAAAACATTTAAAAGTCACATAATTTAAAAAGTAATACATTAAAATACATTTTTTAATAAAAGTGTCCCATACCACTTTGAAACATTTTAAAGGAATTAACATTTTAAAAAAAAAATTATGTCCAAATAAATAAATCCTGAAAAATCATTTTTAAAACATGGGCATTAATGAGAATGATTTAGAAGAATAAATATTTCAAACATTTAAAATGATGTTTTAGTAAAAACCTCCCTTAAAAAGAATCCCTTTGAAAACTCTTTTATGAAACATGGTAATGGATAATAAATATTCCCCAGTATATTCTTAGGTAAGAACAACCTCAGATAATAAAGAGATTGGGAAATTAACCCTTACCTTGCACTTTCCTTTAGTTGAGGGTACGTTTAACCTCCTCTTCTTCAGGTTCTTCCTTTTCATTTGATCAAAAGGGCTCATTAGGTTGGCTTTCTGACAAACGGAAGGCCTCTATAATGAAGGGAGAAAAGCTAGGAGGATATTTGGGTAGGGGTTGGCTGACCCCAAAGGCTTTGGAGGTGTTTAATTAACAGAAGGGGAAGTTCCCTTTTAGAAGAGGGGTGAGGGTCACTTTAGGAAAATATTGAAATATTATTCTATAATAATATAATTTTCTGTTTCTAATGGCTTAAAAATGAATTATATAAATTATAAGTTGGTTATGGGTCTAAAAAATCTCAAATTTTTTTTAGATAGGTTTAGGTCATCATATAAACCTTATCTTTTAGATTTAACTCTTAGTTAAATAGTTTGACATTTCCCATGTCTCTTTGTGTTTTTATATTATAAGGTAAATAAACATACTATAAGAATCCAATAGAACACTATGTGGTTCATTATTAATATATATAACATTATCTATGTCCTTTGGACGAACAATATATTTTTAATAATATTATATCAATTAATAATATAATTTTGGTTTTAAAAACTCAATTATGTCAATTTTGACTCTATTTAGTATTTTATTTTTTTGAAAGCCATAAAAAAATTATCACTTTGAATAAAAATTATTTAACCAACCCTAAAATGTCATATTAACCTATAAAATTAGTTTAATTCATCATAAGTCTCAATTTACATTTATTTGTTTATTTATAATATCAATTGTTTTAATCATTCATTAATAAGGTAATTTATGCATCATCATTGTGTTGTAAATAAATTAAATTATTTAAAGTCTAAAAATAATAAATAAAATATTATTATGTAGTGAATTTTAGTACCTTTATAATGAATATTTATAGTCAAATTTATCTTTTGTATTACCCTATATTAAAAATGGTTTTGTTATTAAACATTTAATTTAACTCTTTTAACTCTTCTTTAAATAAAATAATAATAATTGTCCCAATCTTATCCAAGTGGACTAAAGAGGGTCATATATTATTCCTAAGGTTTTTTTTGGTCTAATTATACTTATCTAATAGAATTAGGACATGTGTTAGGGTAATTATGATATCATTCTTACCCTTAATTACCCTATTTACATTTAACCTTGGTAAATAAAAGTCAAAAGTTACTATTCACCAAAAATTATTTCCATATTATTGAACCACATTTTAATTACTGATATTAAAAATGTCTCTCATATTTTTTAAATTTAACACATAGAAGCGGTAAAATTATGTTTTATGCAAATTTTTAAATGCTCCTAGAAGGTTGGTAAAAGACGGTAAAATGTTTGATAAAATGTTATATATATAATCTTATGATAAAATAACTCCAATGAATTACTTTTAATATATATTTTTATTATGTATCTATTATTACCTAAAATAAATTAAAATAAAATAACTAATTTTTCAAATAAAAAGTCGGTTTTAAATAATAACGCAGTGTTTTTCACTATTCATCAAAAATTAAAAGTTTTCAAAAAAATACCAAAAAAATTCACTAAGCTAATTTTGATATTCCGAATTAAGAAATTAAGTCTATTTTACCAAATTAAAAATATAGAAGTTTCATTTATTAATTTAAAATTAATTCCCATTGTCAAAACTAAAAAGTGGGTTTTTAAAAAGAAAAAACTATTAAAAGATTGACCTGTGTTTATGTCAAATTTAAATGTAAAATTACTTATAATAACCTACATTGTATTAAATGATAAATCTATAATCTAATTATACTTTCAAACCATTCAAATGCATAATTTATCCCTATAAATGTTTTCGATTAAAAAAGTTATTTTCAATTAAAACATAGTATTTCTCATTATTCATCAAAATATGAAAGTTATCAGAAAAGTACCAAAAATATTTCCAAACTAAATTTTTATGTCCTTCTTCTAGAGAATAATTTAATTTCATTAAATTTAATATATAAAAGTGTTAAAAAATTGTTTTAAAAAGGGTTTTCCAATTAAAAGGCAGTAAAATTTTATTTTTTGAAAAATATTTATTTTATCTGAAAAAATGAATTTGTTCTTATATTATGTTTAAGAAACACATAATATGGATGTTAAAATTATATAGAGTATATAAGATTCAAAATGTAGTTAATACTATTCATAACCACTTTTTGAACGGTTATTTTAGTAAGTTATGGTGCGCTTGAACACAGTTTTGCATGTAGTACAAGTTATTGAATTACTTTAATGAGATAATGTATTATGTAATATTGGGTTGTTATAATTCAATAGGTAAAAAACCTCTTTCCTTTTCTTTTAATTTCTTTCCAATTTCTTTTCTTTACTTATTATCTTATCACCTCCCCTAATACAAGTGGCATTGTAAATATATTATATCACATATAATTTAATGTTATTATGTTAATGGAATAATCCATCGTCATTTTTTCCCCTCCCCTTTTGTTCTAAAAAAGAAAACATCATTTGTGATGTGTTAATTCATCGCATTTAAGGATGATGAGTTTTCAATTTTCATTACCAAATTCAAGGATGGTCATAGAACCATTTTTATGTTTAAACAAAATTATAATATTGTATTACATCCTATTTAATGTTATTTTACCATTATATATACATGATATTAATTAATAAAACAAAACAAGTTCGTGATGATCAAAAAATTTTAAAATAATCTAATTGGTTATCATTAACATTTTATCTAGTTAATCATCCTCACATAAGGAAAAAATATGATATTTAATACCATTTAATATTATTTAATTTCATTAATGACTTATAATTTCTATTATGGACAACTATTATCATTTTATATTATTTTCTATACATGTATAAAAGTAAACTGATCATGAAAACCAAAGAAATGAAAGCTCTTGAATGATGAAATTGTATTTTATAACTCATAAAAAGCCATAAATAAACTTAATAAATTATAATAAATAAAATAAATGTATAAAATTTTCTGAATAAATTATTTAATGGATTTAATTTTATTTTCTCGGACATTAAGTTCTAGTATAGAACACGTTCATACGTAAGGCAAGAGATTCTTCCCAAACCTCTATTTTTTCTTCAGGTTATTCTTTATATCTAATTAAACTAGTTCAAACCTTATTTATTTTTATATAATTTTTCTAAATTATATTTATATGTTCTAAAATCATGTATATATATCATTTAATCCTTATTTTTTGGGTATATACTTGTTTTAAAAAGGATTCATTCTCAATTCATTCTGATAAGAAATCCTGATTAAAGGGAACTTCCTGATTTCTTACCCATTTACAAGTATCATACTTAATCTGTTTTAATACATCATTATTTTTTATAAAATAAGTAATTTCATCATGAAAATATACCTTTGTTCGTTTTTATTTTCATACAAATAATTTTGCCTGTTCCATTTTTAAGAATCTTAAAAAATTTCCCTTAAACCGTAATAAAATGTTTTATTTCTAAAGTTTCATAAAAACTCTTCTTACATGTTTTTATATCATTTTGACATATATTGTCTGATATATTCCCATTTTACCTTATCAATTTATAGGTATTATTTAAATACATTATTTTATTAACACCATTATGATATTCCCTTTGGAAATGCCTTTTGATATGATTATGATACCCAATTCTTTCCTTGGGTAACCCTTATTTTTATGTTTGATTCATTATGTTTGATTCTTTATATGGAACACATATTCATGAATATTCTATTATGGGTGTTAAAAGATATTACTCCAATGAATTGGGTAATTTTTAGTCTCATTAATCATCATGTGCAATGGTCTTGGTGGTTATCCTTGACTCATGCTCCATGTGCAACAACCTTGGTGGTTTGCCTTGACTCATGCTCCATGCACAATGGTCTTGGTGGTTAGACTTGACTCATGCTTATGTCATTTTTTTGTTTCTGCTGTATTACTATGATTACATGATTACTTGATCCTTTGTTTTATATATTATTAATGTATATATTTATTCATGTTCTATGCATTTTTATGTCATCATGTTATGTCAGCTAACCCTTGGGTTATGATTTATTCTTATGTTCCCTTTCCTTATTCAGATTTTTATATAATCCCTTTTTTCAAGAATTTCCCAAGTTATCCTATGAATTTGTAAGCGGTCATAGGTTGTTAATAGCTCATAATGAATATTAAATAAAAGATTTTTTTATTTTTGTTCCATGTTTTTATTATTATGTACCTAATTTTCCAAAGACACTTGATTTTATGATCCTTGGTTTATATTAAAATGATAGTTATTCTTAAAATTAAGTATATATATATATATATATATATATATATATATATAATTCTAGGTCCATTACAGTTGGAATTAGATGATGGTCTAGTTATTTTTGATGATTATGACTAAAAATCTTTAGTAAGAACCATACATATAATTCTATCACTATGGATAACCAAGATTAAAACTTAAGGATCTCAATATTTGATATACTTTTAATTAACAAGTTTTTTCTTTTATGTTTAGTGTTTCCTTTTTATATTCTTATTATATAAGTATTAAAGACCAAATAATTGAAAAAAAATCTTAGTTAATGGAAAGAAATAGGAGAAGTACCCTCACTTGTTTTCCCCTTAGTTTATAAAATGAAATTTTGAGTGTGAAATTTCATAAGGGGGGAAGAATGTAATGACCCATAATTTTATCAATGAAAATTCCCTTCTGTTAATTATTTCATATAGTATAAATCATATAAAATAAAATATATATAACACAACAAAAACATTAAAAATGATGGATTAATGAAATAAAAAGTATTTTTAGAAATTAAGGAACCTAAATAAATATTATGGTAACATGACCTATGGAATAGTAAAGTGACCATTGTGAATAGAAAATTGACCAATATAATAGTAACCTCACCTATGTAAGTATAATAATATTTAGGCATTTTATAAATGAACATATGATATATTTATATTTTGGAATAAGTAAATAAATGTTTAAAATGATAAATTGAGTATTGGTATATTTGTGAAACAAAGAAGATTATTTATAATTTTATATTTAATATAATGATTCGAAAGAAAATTAATTTTAATAAAATATATTAATATATTAATATATTTTTTTCTTATAATTATAAGATAATTTTATGTGACCTTAATTAATTTTTCAAAGTCTTATAAAATCTGTTAAAATTCTAAAATTGATATTTTTCAAATAAATGATGATTTTAATTTAAAAATTAAATTTATCATATTTATAAAATTATTTTCCTAAAATGGAGTTAATTTTTTAATTCTAAACATCAAAGAAATAGCATAAATTTTTGGTATTTTTCTAAAATAGTTGAATTTTTAGTGAATAGGGCAATACAGTAATTTATGGTATAAGGTAAATAAATGCATTTCTGAGTCATACTTGAACCATGGGTGTTGTAAGTGTCCATTTTTTAGAACTAAAATGAATTATTTACATTGTTTAGTTAGATAAATTTACATTATTCATAGTCTTGATCCAAAATAATAAACAAATGAATAAAATAATCAAAAAAACAACCCTCTCATCTACTATATATACCACCCCTCACCACCACTTTTTCTCACACCTATAGAGCCGTGATGTTTTTTAAATTTATTCACAAACCTCTTAAAAATTCAATCCCTTGATTCTAGTAACCTTTTTTCTCAATAAAATATCAAACTCAATTGCCTTAAGGAGTTTCTCGAGGAGAATAATTCCAAAGGTAAAAAACATATTTCCTTTTCTTTTAATTTCATTATAATTTATTTTATTTTAGTATTCTTTCCTAATATCCCATTATCCAAGTGTAATGGTAACTCTAGTAATCAAATATAGTTTAATTTTGTTATGTTAATGGAATAATTCATCATCATTTCTTTCCCCTCCCCTGTTGTTCTAAAAATGAAAACATCTTCCATAATGTGTTAATTTATCACATTCAAGGATTACGAGTTTTCAATTTCTATTACCACCTTCAAGGATATTCATAATAAAAATTTAGGGATAAAAAATATATTAATATATATATTAAATCCAATTTAATTTTCTTAGAACCATTATATATATATATGATATTAATTAATAATACAAAACTAGTCTGTGATGATCCAAAAAAGCCAAAATAATATAAATGTTTATCATTAACATTTTATCAAATTAATCATTCCAAAATCCAGAAAAAATAATATATAATACCATTTAATGTTATTTAATTTCATTAATAACATATAATTTCAATTATGGTCAACTATTCTCATTTTACTTGATTTTTGATACACGAATTCAAGTAAACTGATCATGAAAACTAAGGAAATGAATGATCCCGAACGATGAAATTACAACTTATAACTCATCAAAAAGGCCATAAATAAACATAATAAAATTGTAATAAATCAAATAAAAGTATAAAATATTTTTAATTAATAAATTAATAGATTTAATTTTATTTTCTGGGACATTAAGTTCTAATGCAGAACACTTTCGTATATAATATAAGGGATTCTTCCCGAACCTCCATTTTTTACTTCAGGTTACAGTTTCTATCTATTTACCATAATTTAAATCATATTTATATTTATATAATACTTATAAATTTTATTTATATGTTCCAAAATCATGTTACATATCATTCTATCCTTCTTTTTCAGAAATATACATGTTTTAAAAAGGCTTCCTTCTCAATTTTTCCCAATAAGCAAGCCTGGTTAAAGGAATATTCCCAATTTTATATCCATTTTCAAATAACATCCATAATATATTTTAATCCTATATTATTTTTTCTGAAATAACTCATATTTCATAAAAATATAACTTGATTCATTTTGGGTTTTATGCAAAAAATTATGCCTTTTCTATTTTAAATAATCTTAAAAAAATTCCCTTAAACCGCACAAAAATATTTTATTTCTAAAGTTTCTAAAACACTATTTTTACATGTTTTCACTTTATTTTGACATAAATTATAATTATTTATGCCTATTTTACCTTATTAATGTCCATATATAATTTAAATCCATTATTTTATAGACACCATAATAATATTCCCTTTTGATATCCCTTTTGACATGATTATGATACCGAATTCTTTCCATGGGTTACCCTTATGTCTATTTCTGATTATTTATATATGATTATTTACGTGGAAAACATATTTATAAATATGTTATGATGGTTACACCCAGATAGTGATCCAATGTATAAGTTAATGTTTATTCCCATAAGACTTCATGTGAAATGGTCTAGTTGGTTATCCTTGACTCATGCTCCCTCTGAAACTATCTTTGTGGTTAGACATGACTCATGATCCATGTGAAATGGTCTTGTTAGTTAACCTTGAATCATTTTTATGTTATGTTTTATGTTTATTCCACATTATTATTATTCCATTATTACATGATCTCATGTTCTATATGTTATGATTCCATATGTTTATCCATGTTTCTTGCCTTTTTATGCCATCGTGTTATGCCTTATAACCCATGTGCTATTATTTATTCTAATGTTCTTTTCCTTACTATTATTTTTATCTCATACATTTTTTCATGTATTCCCCAAGTTAACCTTTGAATATATAAGGGCTCAAAGGGTGTTAGTTTCTCATTATGAAGATTAAATAAAATATATTTCTATTCTAGTTCTATGCTTTCTCTTTTTATGTACCTAATATTTTAAAGACCCTAGAATTTATGATCCTTGGTTTGTATTCAAAGTATTGTTATTATTAAAATCATGTAATAATATGTACAAATGGCTAGGGTAAATATAATTCTTGAGTTAAATCTATTGTTGTAAGAATCATTTACTAGAGGAATTTGTTAATCCCAAACTCCTTTGAAATTTAAAGAAAATTCTATCAGTATATCTTATAATGTTTTCATGGTTATCTCAAAAAAACATATTTTCAAGGATAATATATAGTTCTAAATATCAACTATTTATTCAAATATTATTGAATAATTCTCCAAAATTTCAATGTAAACCTTGGATCTCAATCAGTTATGATTGATAGTGGTACTTAATGAAACCTTACCAATTGTTTTGTGTATAATTTTTTAATATATTCAAGAGAAAAATATTTTATGATAAAAAATGAAATTTGATGACTTTGTATGGTGATTGAATATAACACAAATATAATAATTCACTTTATATGTCTTGGGGAGTCCCATGATGAAATACATGGTGATATTTTCCCATTTCCACTCAGGTGTGTGTAATGGTTGTAACAACTCCCTTTACTTCTATCTCTCATCATTAACATGATTATGTACATAGCACCAAGATACATACTCCAGGATATCTCACTTCATGTTGTCACATGAGAAATAAACATTAATATCTCTATAAATTTTCATACTTCAAGGATGAATAATGAATTATGAACTATGATATTCATTTAATAAATCCTTCTTCTATTTTGGTATTGATAGGAAACATACTCTATTCCTAAAAAATATCATTTCATTGTTATCATCAATGAACTGAGGAACATTCCTTAATTTATTTTTCTTCTCCTCGTCTTCGGCATATGCCTCCTTAATCTTAACATGAATATATTAATGGATATTCATCTAAAAAATATATACTCTTTCTCTTTTCCATATGAATTAAAAGTACATCCTATTAAAATACATTATTATTAGATATTTTAAAATCCTTATCATAGGAACACTAGCATGATCCATCTAAATCAAATCATCATTCACCATGTTTTCTTTTCCTAGATGGTTTGTATTGATCAATAATAATCTTTAATTAGTTCCAACCATCTTATTTAATCCATGTTCAACTCTTTTCTATGAGAATATACATCGATCTTTTTTTATCAGTATATATGTCCCAAAATATCCCATAAATATAATTCATCAATGTCTTTAAAGAAAAAAAATACCGTTATGACTTCCAAATCATTATTTGGGGAATTTTTCATATGAACCTTCAATTGGTGAGTGGTATATGATAACACTATGTCATTCAGCATGATAACACATCATAGTACCTTCTTTGATGCATCTTTATATATCAAAAACCCTTCTCTACTACAGGGTTGTTTTAGCATACATTCACTGACCAACCTTCTCTTTAGTTCCTGGAAATTTTATTCACATTCATCTATCTATAGGAACTTTTATCCTTTCCATATTAACATAGTTTGGTGATTTGATAGACAATAAATTTGTTTAGGAAGTGTTGGTATTATCCATCCAACCAAAGAAAAATATAGGTTTCAGAAACTATGGTTGTTCTGGGCCTATTTTTAATAACTTCTATCTTTTAATGATCCACTAATATACCTTCACTTGTAATTACATAACCCAAGAGTGATAATAACTATATCTAGAATTACGATTTACAAAATTTGGCATACTACTTCTTCTTTCTCGATGTCTTAAACACAATACTCGAATTATTTTCATGCTCTTACTTAATCTTTCAATATATAATAATATCATCTATAAATACTACCAAAAAATAATCATGATAATCCATAAATTATTTATCCATTTGATCCTTGAAGATATCAGTGGTATTGGTATGTCCAAATGGATTCACTATAAATACATAGTGTTCATGCTTGATGTAGAAGGTTATCTTAGATATGTCCTCCTTTTTGACCCTAAAATGGTGAAATCCAAATAAAAGGTCATTATTTGAAAAGTATTTATCTCAACATAGTTGATCAGAAAAATATCAATATGAGGTAGAGGATACTTGTTCTTTACATTAATCCTTTTATGTTCTTAATAATCAATAAAACATCTCATTGACCCATATTTCTTCCTAAAAAAATAATAGTTTCACCCCATGGTGACGCACTTAACTGAATTAATCCCTTATCAATATTCTCTAAGATTTTATAATTTAATTCCTAAAACTCATTTGGGTTCATTATATACGGATTATTTGAAATAGTAATAGCACTAGGTATGAGTTCTATTTGAAAACTCAATTTCATAATTCATAGGAATTCTAGGAAACTCTTCTTGAAATATATTAGAATATCTTCATATAATTAGAATATATTCAATGTTGAGTTTCTCCAAACCATTTTAGATAAATACCCCTCATGAATAGGTATTAATAATCATAAAATTGAATTATTTTATATTGGAAGTTAAAATTCATCATCGAACCAATGGAAAATCATTGTTTATTTGAATATGAAATGTGAATTACCTTCCTTGTAAATTAATATGGGATCTATATAAAGTAATTAAACCCATTCCCAAAATCACATCAAATTCAACTTGATAATTTATAATAATATTTTTAGGGACCACATTCCCTCAAACTCTTATTGGAGAGGAGTTACAGACATGTGATATAATCATTGTTCCATTAAGAGTTTTCATAGATAATTCAACATCAAATCATCGAGATGGTGATATGATACCCTTGGAAAATTATTCAAATATAAAAGAGTGGGTAGGACCAAAATCAAATAATACATTTTAACTTTTGGAGTATATGATAAGTTTACCTCTCACCAATTCATTCTCGTGACCCACATATATAGTTGGGATATCATGATCTATACCTTTATCTATTTAATTATGAGGTTTTTATGGAGATTATTGTCATTAACCATTGGATTCATACACTGGTTGGCATAATACCCAAAATCCTTATAATTGTACTATATTAGGGTGGGTGGTTCAATTAGTAGATATTTTTTCCATAATTTTCATTGGATTTACTCTTTATATCTCTTTGGAATTAGCTTTTTCTATGACCATCCTTTACACACTTGAAATATTTACTAGTCCTTTGGAGACAATTTTTTTCATTCTTCTTTTTACACTTCTGGCATAAATAAATATTCATTTTATTTCTCCAATGGGTTTTATTTTAAAATTTATTCAAAACATTATCCTTATATTATTATCAAAACCACGATAATTATTGGAATCTTCACTCTCCACATCTACCTTTATATCACATTAAATGATTTATTCAGGACTACTAAAGTCCCTTAGGGTTGATGCCTTATAGAGACATGGTTTTAATGCATTGAAGAACTGATCAATTTTGATTTCAAGGTTGATGAAAAAATCATAAGAATACATCATAAGTCATGTAAGGTTTTATACATAAGTACCTATAGATTCATAATATTTTTGTTTAATCTTAAGTAATTATATTTCTATTTGTGTGTAAAGATTTCGAGTGAAGTACTTACTGAAAAATACAATTTTAAACTCATCTCATTATACAGAGTCAATTTCTTCCTCTTCCCTTATATTAATAATAATATTACACCTTTGATCTACTACACCTTTCAAATAATATATCACTAGGTCCAATTTCTTATGCTCCGAGCACTAGAAAATAGATAATATCTTTTTAGTGTTACTAATCCATTTCTAGGCTACTAGTGGATCAGAGGACCCACTGAAAGAAGATTTATGGTACCTCATAAAAGACTAAATGGTATGTTGGTCCTTACTTTTCTCATTTTGAATCTTAGAATGATTATTTTCGTGATAATGTTACAAGAGAATAGTAATAATATTTTTCATTCTATATCCCATGTCATTCAATTTATTAAGAGGACAATCATTGCATTGTCCAACATATTCATTGTTATCTTGATTCCTCCTGGTTCCAGACATTTTATAAAACCAAAAATTATTGTGTAAGAATCAATCTATAATAATCATAATGATCAGACATATAATCATGAAAATAATTCCTTATATGTCCTAAATTATGACACATTATTACCAGTCTATAATTCTTTTAGGCTCACCCTATATCATTTTTAGTTTATAAAATGTTTTATAAAGTTCTATACTCATATTGTTCATAAAATAATCCCCAAAAATACCTAAACCCTATTTTGATACCAACTGAGGTGACGCGATTATTACCTATATAAATATTGGATCATTTTAGATGAATATTTAATAAATTTCACAATAATACATGTCATATAACAATAAAGGTATAGTTTCTTTAAATCCTAAAAATATAATAAAATTATTTCATAAAATATCTTCATCATCACTCGTAAATTTTTTTCACTAAAAGTAACCTTATTTGACATTTATTACTTAACAAATTTCTTCATAACCTATGTAAAATGGAAACTTAAGGGTAATATAAAATTATCAGTAATTTTAAACATGGGTGACATTAATTTATGTTCATATGCAAGCATAAAATAATTATATATATGAAACCATGATCATAATTTATGAAGTTAATACTAAATCATTCATAGATCATAAATCATAACCCATGGTATAAGGTTGTATCATTTAAAAATACATGATTCATAAGAGTGAGGAATCATCATTAATCATCCACAATACATGGGAGAATATCATAATCTAATGAACATTTCATATATTGTTTTCACAATTATAAGCATAGAAAATCATTTCATTGGTTAAGGATCACTAATAAAACCATCATCACATAGTGAAAAAAGTATTATAATGGATTTTTTTCACTCCCAAACATATTTTAATCACTATAATAGGTTCTGTAACATCCTAACCCGAACCATGGAGTCCGAGCTAGAAGAACACATAACATCATGAGTGGCTCCCCACATGCAAGAGTTTGTTGAATTGTAGTGGGGGTATGATTAAATCAGTGGGGAGACTATACCCTTGGTATCATATCATAGGATCAAAATAAAAAAAACAATATAATAAATAATCATATTAAATTTTAATAAATATAAATATCATATACATTTCAAGAAATAAATTAACTCCTAAAGTGTAAAGAAAAACCAATGTAATAAGAAGTAGATAAGTAAATAGATGAACAGTGAGTCGTATAGAGTCTACCTCAATCATCTACTATATCAATAATCTACTACTCTGACATCCATCACATGTACCCTTACCTTCACAAGTTCCCCCATGAAAACTATAGGTGCATCAAAAATCCCAAGTAGGGTGGGAGTACAAGACTCGGTAGGGCACCACTAATTCATCCTTAACCTGATGTCCTTAAGCATCAAAGTGTATTCCATAATAATAATAAATGCATAAAAAATTTAGTAACACACAATAAAATACTAAGTGGTTGTGCTCTAATAATTTCATTAAAAACCCCTAGTTCAACCTAGTTAGACTCTATGCTAGAAGGATAATTAAGGTCTCACAATAATCATGGACTATCCACGAGGCTTATGAATCATTATACTCGACATCATGTGATCGTACAAGTCAACAAAAATTATGAATCAAGTAATTCATGTTCTCACAATTATCTAAGGATCAAGAGCTACTCTTTATTCACTATGAATTAAAGACAAATCCCTTAAAATCCTATAGGCATCAAGTATATCACAGAGCATCCATGAGGAATCATCATATCCCTACCATATGCATAGGACCTTCATCACCATTGTCGCAAGTCATGGGCACTCCCCCTCTAAGGGATAAACATGTCATGATGGTCCTTATTCATTATTATCAAAGAAAAATACCAAAAAATCACACATATCATGGTGGTATATACAATAAATCATAACACATCATCATAAGTAAGCTAACACAATAAAGAATGTGACCAAAATCAAACATGAATAATAAGCTACAAGCACTCATGGAAATAAGTGTCACATAATGTTTTAGGGGATACAAACACACACTCACATGTGATTATAAACTTTAAATGTCCTGAAATATATATACTCATAAATAATATTATGTCATCATTTGTACAATGTCAAAAAAGTTAAGGAAATTTCTACCTCAAGGTCATCGATGTCAATAAAAAGGATAAACCACCATATGTGGTTCAATAGCTATAGTGGAAACATAAATAGTCAAGAACACCTCTCCATTGCCTTATTTTCATATAAGTTTACATGTAAATGTTTTAGGTTCATCAAGGGAACCTAGAACCAAAACTAATTATTTTACTTCAAAAAGAAATAAAATATCACATGTGATGATACATTATCTCTCCTAAATAAATTTCAGATTATCAATCTAGGTAATCACATGCACTCTCTATAGTATCTATAAGAATAATTATTATTTGATAATATCTTATAAATTAATGTTTTATAATTTAAAATAATTAAAACTTATTATAAACTTATAATTATCAGTTGATAATTTTAATAAATTATCCTTGAAAATTCAATGATCTCATTTTAAAGAACTTACAAATATCTTTTGATAATTTGATGAAATTATCATTTGTTAATTATTCATAATTATCATTCAATAATTTCATATAAATATTCCTCAATTAATATTAATAATTTATCCTTTGATAATTTTTTTTTGCAATTATCATTTGATATTTCTTTACATTTATCATTTGATAATTCTTCACAATAATTTTTTTTGATAATCTTGTGTTTGTACTCTTTCATAATATTATAAATTATCATGTGATAAATCGATGTGATTATCCGTTCTTTATTTTTATCACTAGATAATTCAAAATAATTATCCTTTTCTAATTCATTTATAAATAAATATATTATCATAATCCACATAAAAACCATTTGATAATTTTAAGAATTATCTGTTGATAATTTAGATTTTATCCATGATAATATAGTTTTTATAATTTTATTTAAATTTTACCATTATTTAATTTTTAATTAGATAAATATATAAATAAATAATGAAGAAAGAAAATAAATATATAAATAAAAATTAAATAAAACCTAAAACGCATTTTACGCATCACCCAAGTAAAATAGAAGGAGACTGAGTAGAAGGAATCTGAATCCAATCAATAGTCTTAGACTATTGTGTGTAGGGTAGATTCAAATTCTATTAAACTCATCAAGATCAATCAATATTTAATGAACTTAACGATTCAAGTATTTTAAAAATCAAAACATGTATAAATTTTGTAAAACCAAAATTTCCAATTTAATCTACAATTTCAATCAAAAAAATTACTATGGAGGGTTTAATTTCAACTAATTATGGTTTTTCCATATTTATTGGGTAAAAAAGTGTAAAAAATAAAAGGTTTGAAAATTTTGGTGCGTTACAATTGAGTTTGGGGTTCATTTATTTGGGAAGATGAATAGTACCAATATTTTATAATTAAATTAGAAATAATATAATAAAATTATTAAATCACCTAAAATTAATAATGATATAACTAAACACTTAATGTGCATAAAGGTTATAGACCTCCTAGGGTAATCCCTATGTCCCAGACCTAGAGGTGTTCTTGTATTTTTCAAACAATAAACCATTTGAGATATTTGAAATTATTTTCAAAAAAATTAATATAATAAAAAATAATAAATAACTTATCCTCTTATGTTACCGGACCAAACATCTAATTCGTGCAAAATTTATGCCCTGACTAGATAAAAATTCATGCCTAGACCTAACAGTGGTCTCATATTTCTCATACAATATATTATTTGATATATATTAAATTATTATGGATAAATAATGTGTGTGTTATATAATATATTTTATATTTTTATCCCTTTACACTGAGGCCTGACAGTCCTTGTAATCTTTCACTAACTCAATGTATAACTCTGAAAATATTCCATATAATATTCCAAGATGTTGGCTATGATTTTACCTTTATGAAAATCCTTTAAAAAAATTATTATGTTATTATTACTAAAAATTATGTTTTAAAATAAAAATAAACATAAATCGTTATCAAAAAGGTTTTTTATAATGTTTATAAATTTAAGATATTACACTTCTCCCCCTATATCAACTTATCATTCTCAATATGTATCTCTAGTGGACTTTTTCAAAAAACTCAAACCACTGAGTTTGAATATCCTACTCTCACTCCCACATCTCCTCCTTGATCTATCCATGCTTCCACAAAATCCAAACAAGTGGTACCATGTTTCCTTAAAACACCTTCTCACTTCTGTATATGATCCACACCAGATGCTTCTCATAAGTTGAATCAGTATCCTGATCAACTTCCTCACATTCAAAAACATGAATAGTGTTGGTTATATACCTCTAAAGTTGTGACACATGGAACATGTCATGCATACCTCAATATTGATAAGTGAAGTCCAGATGGTAAGGCACTACTCCTATCAACTTAGTGATATCATAGGTCTGAAAAAATGGTTCTATCTAGCCTTGCTTCCCAAGATGTCTATTCCTTAACCAAGGAGTCACTCTCAATAAAACATTATATCACATAAAAAATTCCTAGGGTCTCCTCCTATGGTTAGTGTAAGATCATTTTCTACTCTGAGAGGTGATCAACCACTTCCATATCAACTTCACTCTCTCATGGGTCTCTTGAACCATGTTTCGTTCAACTACCACTTCCTCACCCAGCCCATTTAAACATAGCGATGAGTGACATGGTCTTCATAAAGATCCTCATAAGGTTCCATCTGAATCAAAGCCTAGTAATTTTTATTGTATGGAAACTCCATCTATGATAGGTAATCATATTATGCTCCACCAAAATATAGCACACAAACTCTAAGAATATCCTCCAATATTCTTATAGTCTGGTCGGAAATTCTATCATTCTATGGATGTTACATTGTACTCAATCTCAGTTGATCCCCAAGAGAATTCTAAAATCTCTACCAAAATCATAACATAAAATGTGTGCCTATATCTACTAGAATTATTAAGGGAACTCCATGTACGTGTATAATCTCTTTGAAAAAGAGATTTCCGAGCTCATCTACTGTTTGAGTCTCTCTAATTGGTAGGAAGTGAGTAGGCATAATTAGTTGATAAAAACACCCATAATGCATCATGAATCCTCTAGGTTCTGATTAACCACATAACAAATTCCATCATGAATTCCTACCACTTCCACATAAGTTTTGAGAGTGGATGCAACAACCCACCGGGATATTGGTGCTCGACCTCCACCCTCTGATAAGTAAGGTATCAGGAGATGAAATGTGCAATGTCTCTATTAATCACTAGCCACCAAAACTATCTCTTCAATTCATGATACATATTGGTCGCACCAGGATGTACTGCCTCTCTATAGGTATGGTAATCCCTCATCATCTCCTCTATAATGGAATTAAGGACTACTACTCATCTATGTACCACGATTACATCATCGTCATCCATCAATAATTCAGGTATTAAATCACCACCAGCTAGTTTTTCTATCATTATAGCACACTCTATGTCTAAATTAAACTTAGTCTTTACCAAGTAAACATGTGAATATGTCACAACTAAGGTATAATAAGTCATATAAACCTGGTCCTCTGAGGCATCCATCCCCCAATCATCCAATAATCTCATTAAGAATCACTAATCCTTTATGGATATCTTGCTAAGCTCCTACTCATCCTGCGTATTACAACTAAGAGAATCATAAATGACATCACTTTTCCATGGTGAATATTCCATGTTAAATTCAAACATCTTCAAATACTAAACCTAGTTCCACTATCTTAGGTTCAGGTCCCTTTATGTAATGAAATAGAAAATCCTCTTATGTTCCATGTAAATAATAAATCTCTCACCAAAGAGATAGTGTTTCCAATATTTCAATGTGTGGACCAAATATTCTACCTCCAATACATGTGTATAGTATTTCATCTCATGGGTTCATAGATGACAAGACCTCTAGGCTACTACAATCTCTCTTTGTATTATCATTGCTCTAAGACCAATGATTGATGTATCACAATACACTACATAACCAATCCCATGCTCACAGAGTATCAGTATTGGAGTTATCGTTAGCCTTCTCTTTAGTTCATGGAAATCCTATTCACTATGTTCTGACCACTGGAAATTTACTCCATTATTTTTTAGTGTTGTCATGGGTGTTTATAGTTGGGGGAAGTCTTGTATAAACCATTGGTAATATCTTTCTAAATCTAGGAATATCTTTATATCAAAAAGGTTTTGTGGGTGTTTCCAAGACATGATTGCCTCAACCTTCTCTAGGTCTATAGATATATGGGTCTCAAGAACCACATTTTCTAGGAACATCAAATCTCGATTATAGAATTCATATTTAAATATCTTGGCATAAATCCTATGTGTCTATCATGTTACTCTAGTATTGGTGAGTATATGATGATAATGTCAATAGACAATATGATGAATGAGTCTATGTTTGTATGGAATATCTTGTTTATGAGGTCCATGAACACTACTGGTGTGTTCATAAACCTGAACAGCATCACCAAGTACTCATACAGTCCATAATTAATTCAAAACTCCATCTATGGAATTTATTCCTCTGTAACTCACAATTGGTGATATCCCAATCCAAGATCAATCTTTGGGAAATATTGATCTCCCCGTAGCTAATAAAAAATATCATCAATCCTAGGAAATGGATATTAGTTATTCATTGTCATATGGTTCATCTTTCGGTAATAAACACATAGTCAAATACTACTATCTTCCTTATTAAAGAACAAAACAGGTTCACCACATGGTGAAGTGCTAGGTCCGATAAGTCCCTTTATCTCTAAGTCGTCTATTTGTGCATTAAACTCCTTCATCTCTGTTATAAAAATGCAATATAGATGTATAAAAATGGGTTGCACACCTAGAATGATATCTAACTCAAATTAAACTACTATATCAGAATGGATCACTTTGAACTCATCTAGAATAATGTCCAAATAGAGAACCATGACTGTCATAAAAGATGAAAAAGATTCCACTAATCCTTCTGAAAGAACCAAACCTTCCATATATGTTGTGATCATCTCGATCTTAACCAAGTATAGTCCAACTCTTACTACTCTCAGTTCTCACTCTCTAGTCATCCTGAACTTCTATCCCTATGGTGAGGTAAAAGATAATCATCTACAATAACAATCAATGTGATCCAAAAAGCTAGTCAATTATCACATTTAAATAATCACATATAAATTTTTCATTTCTAAAATCATGAATTTAGACATATGTCCATATCCAAGGATGAATTATAGAAACTCTGGGAATCAGTGAAGATGGTCCACTCTCAATCCCAATGGTGTATCAAGGGAGACTAACTCAAAGGATAACATGACTGGTAATTCATGTCTATAAACTACTTGTACAGATATAAAATAATTGGAAGAAACCGTATTGTATTATGAAGTAGATAAATTATATTTGATCAATATTGTAACTCAATATATGGATGGTCCCTCTCCATAATCTGATGGATTATAATTCACAGCATATATGTGAATAATCTTAGTTCCTCTTCCCTAACCCTAATATGTATGACCATTCTGATTTTTCTACTGAGAACCCCAAATGGATCCTCATGTATAACTCTTACCTCTATAGAAAACTGACAGAAAATTCTTGGAGAAAAAAATACTCAAGATTTCCCTTATTTCTTCACTTCTGACACATGATTTGAGGTTCCGTATAGAAACTACAATAATGTACAAACTGTCCATAATTTAAATACTATGAAACATCTTTTAATTGGAATGATTAAGCTAAACTCTGTCCCACCTTCATGATGGTGTTTTTTTATACATCTCATGTCTTCCACTTCTTAATTTCAAAAGAAACTCTTATAGTAGTGAGGGGAAACTTAATTATGGGCCCTCTATGGGATGGGAGTAATCCTACAGCGCTTTCCTCCCCAAATCCCTACTCAAATGTCAAGGCCTTATAAAATACCTATTTATACATCATTGGTTCAAATCCCCTAACCTGATGTATGAGCTCTAGTTGTAGGTGTACCTTTATATTTTAATCCTTCAACACCTCATTCCTAACCAACAAAGGAGAAAATAAAATTAACTCTATAAATCTGGTAGAATATGAAGATATGATAATGGTACCCTATCGTAATTCCATCAAATCATATGAATAGTCTAGATTCATCATTTCGTAAAAATACTTCTCAAGAAATAGCCCCTTAATGGTCTCCCAAGTTAGAGTTTTTTATCTCTAAAACTGATGCATGGTAGTTTACCATCTATTGGGGATCCCTAGTAAACAAAGATTTCCATGATCATGTGACGCTCCTCAAAAGTCTTGACTATCTAAAAGATTATCTCAATAAATTCTACCCAATAACTTTTATCTTAAGCGACACTAGTACCATTGAATGTTGGATGGTGTTGGAGCTGGAAATATTGAGCATGATCGAACATGGTCCTCGGTGTGGCTCTGCCTTGGATAGAAACTATCCAAAAGAATCTCAATTGAATGGGTTGTGCATTCTGGATCACCTATTCTAGTATAGGAGCATTCTAGGGTATATCCCCTATACTATAAGTGGTGGCATAGGATTATCTTGAGCTTCTATATCTGGCGGTCCCATCAAATTTCTCTAAGGTTGAATCTCTTAAAAAATAATAACATTTTAAACATAAACATACTCTATCTATTCTTTGGAATCATACAAGGTTCTCCTAGGATTATACCCTAAACCCAAGTTATAACCCTCTTATTACTACCACTTGTCTTAGTCCCTTGAAATTAACCACGTTCATCATATATATATACTAAAAAAACATCATCTTAGTTATACTAATAAATGTAAATAATGATATATCACACAACATGTAAAAACAAAGACATATCACACATGGAGAATATATCCCAAATAGATAACTCAAATCAAGGCATTAAACTAAGAAATAAAATACATCACTACATCAAGTACATATATGGAATGTAAACCCATGTACCTAGTCATGATGAATAAACATACGTGAAATCATAAATCAAATATCCACATCATGTACATCACCTAAGATGAGTTTAATTAATAGTAAATGAAAAACATTGATTTTATCTATTTATGGAAACTTAGGGGTCCACTACTTAGTTATGGAAAGGGAATGGCATTGTTCCCTAACCTGAGTCCCAACTGTCCTACCTCCTATCTATCTTGTCCCAAACCAAGATAATAGATGAAACAAGATAGTAAATCCTGATCCTCTGATACCATTTTGGGATATGTTTATCATATTATCATGATATGTGATTTATCCTTGGATAACTTATTCTTGTTATGTGATGCATGTGGGTGTGGGTGTGTGGCCATGACGCTCACTTAATTTACATATTATTATTATCTTTTTTATATACTTTACAACATTTTGAGCTTATCAAAGGTATGTGTATGGATTTTCTCACACTCTTAACATGCTATGTATGATTCTATTGTGTCCATGTTATATTCTTTGTATATTCTATTTTGTTTTTATGCATGGTACCAAAGTAATAATGGGTCCCATAATGGATTTGTATCCCTAGAGGGGGAGCATGTTTAGACGTTTCATGTGAGTTTATGATGAGATCAATATGGATGATCGGGCATGATGACCTACTGTGTCCTGACATGGGGGCATGATGATCATGAGTAATGAAAACCATATGTGATGACTGTGGCCCATGCTGATCATGAGTGATCATACTTTTATGGAAAAAGTGGGGCATGGTGGTCTATATGACATGACCTAGAGATAGTGTATGGGCATGATTACCTAGTGTGGTTTGACCTGGTTTCATACAGTATGTGCGGCTATGGAGAAGCATAATGGCACCAAAGTATGTATAACTGGGGTTTATGGTAGCTTGTTTAGCACAAAAATGCCGAGAATTATGTTTTCTTGTGTGTATGTTTATCTACTATTATGTTATACACTCTTATACATATGAACATTATTAAGGATTCATTTTTGGTGTCTTATTGAGTCTTATAATCACACCCTACATTGGAATTTCAGTGCACTTCTAGATTTTATAACCAGAGACCTAGTGAAGGGAAAGGGTCCTATGGTGGATGATTGAATGTTGGAGAATATATCTGGAGTAGACTGGGATACATACTAGAGTATCCTACAAATGTTTTTTATTTACTTGTCTTATACTTACCGGCAACTTTTACTCTTGGCAGGCTTACCACATTGGTGGTTATCTTTATTTTTCAGTCATGTTTAGTTCACCTTCCTCATATACTCTGATTATTATTTATTCATGTTTTTATTATTGTTTATTTTTATCCAACTTAATGACATGATATAGAGGGTATAGTTTCCAAACTATCGTATTTAGACCCTCACTACTAGTTGACAGCCTCTTGAATATGGGGATGTGAGAATGAGGTCATGTGACCTTCCATATCAGACTCAATGGTTTGGGTCAGGATGTTACAGGTTCACTCCCGATCCTATTTATATTATCTAATGAGATGTCAATAATTACCCAATACATTAGACATGTATATAATTTTGGGCCCAACCCTCATATAATTAAATCTATATATGTGTGTGTTATGGGAACTTAGAAACATTCTTGATTCCATCAGAGATTAAACCATGGAAAATAAAAGTGTTTCTTAAGAATTTTTTCATCACATAATAAAAAGACAAATACAGAAAGATAATGGATGGTATCATTATATATTTTCCCTAGTGGATCATAAGAAACGTCAAACGATATCCACATATATGAAAAATACCACTAAAATAGCATTTGAACCTTTCTTAGAAAACATGAGAAAAATATCCCTTTCTTTTGATAATATTTCAAATAATAATTCATATAATATTAAGAAAATGGATTTATTTGATAAAAACCATGTAAACTATAAATTAATATTAAAATAAAATAATGGTTATAATGATGGGAAAATCCATCCATGTTAAATCAGTTAAAAAAATATTCCTTTCACACTTTGTAAAAATTCAAAAATAACCTCTTTAGAAAAGCATTGTAAAAAATAATTTTTCATCCTTTGATAATAAAGATAAGTATGGTTTAAAATTACTTTAAAAAATCATTTGATCATAAAAAATATCATTTTTAAAAAACAAATCATGAACATGTACATGGAAGAAAAATTCCATCGACCAAAGAGGAAATAAGGTCGGATTTTCCTAAAAACATTTTATCGATCATTTTACGTACCAAAGAGTGTAAAATAAATGACATTATCATTTATAAGTGTATGGAAAAGAGGTAGAAAATGGTTGTTCCATTAACCTAAAATTAGTTCATTATTTTAATTTTATTTATTTAGCCGTGTTAATATGTTTATATTATATTTATATAAGGTTAAGGATGAAAAAACTCTAAAAAGATTGGTAAAGAAAATTTCCTCTTCTTTGGGAAACCTCATTTGGATTGCACTTTAAACCTTCAAAAGATATCCTTTTGTAAAGGTTAGAAGCTCTATGATATAATATGGGAAATTAAGAATATGTTTGGTAATTTATTGGATGAGCTATATGGATAAAATTGTATGAATAATTAAATAAAAGAGCGTTTCTTTTATAAGTCAGGTGGGTGAAACTCTTGTAAATACATACAAAATTAAAATATAATAAAGTCATATTCAAGTGAAAGTGGCATCGAGTGGCCAAATGTTTGAATCTATGACAAGTAAAGGTTATAATATCTTCAAAAAATAAAAAATTTAAAAAAATGAGTGATATTTCAAACCTTATCATTTAGTTTAAACCCCTCATTAACCCTTTTTAACCTTAATTGAGGTAACAATTTTTTACCATACTTACTATTCATTATGAGAAAAAATGAAAGTGGAAATATTTCCAAATTTAGAAATTAAAATTTCAAATATGGAAATAATTTTATCAAATTTATTTTCTATAATTTTTATAAATTTAAATTTAAAATTATCAATAAGAACACAATGAAAACTATTTTGAAAAAATACATTTTTAAGCATAAAACTGAATTTATTCTCATGCCTTACCTAGAAACAACCATTAAATGGATTTTAAAACATTTTAATGAATATATTATCTTTAAATTTAAATTAAATTAATCATAAATGGTGATTATTTTAATTTATTATGATAAAAACAAATTTTATGCATAAAAGACGTTTTTTAGAAAAAACATCACTTTTTACCTTCAAATGCTCTAATTTTCAATTATAACCAATTGATAAATAATTAATACATTTTTTAGATGGGTAAAAATTCCTTTTTATAAGTTTAATACCCTAGATTAATTTTTAAATAAAATATATATGATACAAAAATAATCATAAACCAAATATTTCTCAATAGTTCTTTAGGATTAATAGTGTTTTTTATGTGAATTAAAAAAAATCAGCAAAAATATTTCATTTAAAACCATATAATGTGATTAATTTTATAATTTATGATAATTTTTCAAATAATTTCATGGTTTTGTTCTTCATAAGATAAGGAACATATTTATTTACTAAATAGAAATATATTATAAAATCTCTAGGTGTTAAAAAATATATATGAATTCATGTTATATCATATGAATTTGAGTATATGTGTAAGAGTTAAAATATCAATCGTGTGACTCTAAAGAAACATAAGACTTTTAAAGTCGTACTTTTAGGCCCTGTAAGATTCATTAATTTACCAAATTTTAAGTATGTGTAAGAATTTCAAGTCTTCCATAAGACATTGTTTCATCTGAGTATGAATTTTAGATGATCCTGTAAGACTTTAAATTATATGGATTTGTAATATAATACTTTAAAGATCATGTATAATTTTTTTAGGAGTCTTCACCATTCTTTCATAAAGTATGTATAACTTTGTGTCCCATGTATGAATTTTTTATTCCATATAATATTTTTTCTACGTGTGTCTTTGGACATATGAAAAAACTAAAATCTTGTCAACAAAAAAAACATTTATAGAATATATTTTTTTGAAAAAAAATTATTCTGAAGAAAATATTTATTTTATATTATGCTCTTGTTTTTTTATTAAATATAAAAAATAGGATTTTTATTCAAGAAAAGGGAAAAGAAGATTCACAAAATGAAGAAGATAGTTCTTATAAAGAAAATAAAGTAGTTACTAAATAACTACCTTTTCCTATTATATCACATGAAGATGGAACATAGTGACAAGGAAAAGGATTCAAAAAAGAAGAAGAAGAATTTAGAAAAGAAGAAGAATAAGTTGGAAGTATCTATAAATAGTTAGTTTTATATATTTTAAATTTTAAATTAAAATTCAAACCTGGAAATCAATTCTTCTAGATGATAATATATTTTTTTCTTATGATAAATATATTTAGTAAATGAGTGTATCGTGGAACTATAAGAAGAATAGAAAATGTATTCACTGTTTAAACAAATACAAGAATATTATTCTTTGAAAAATAATTTAGTTTGGGAGTGTTGTATGAATTCCAGTTTATGCAAGAAGAAGAACTATCTTTCAACAGTGCAAGAGGAATAATAATAAATAATAACAGATTAGTGATAACATGGAGGTAGTCTCATCTGTTTAAAGACACCTAAGTTTTGATAACCATTTATTATTTGTGTGTCTATATGGGAAGAACTAAAACACAATTGGGATGATTTTTATAACATTGATATATAGATATTCCCTACTCATTGTAACCTACATATTGATACTAGTGTGTCATATGGTCTTGGGTAAATCTAGATCATGATAAGGATTATTCTACCAATTTTGAGAGGTGAAACTTGTAAAACTGGTGTTCCCTTTAAGTGTGTGTATTTCAAAATTATCTAAAATTGCTTTGACAATTTTATATGGTTAGTTAAAGAAGTAACATAAAAGTAAATTTATAATCACTTATTCACCCCTAGTGATCTCACTAATCTTGAGGGTCCTTTTAAATGGTATCAAAGCCTAGTTTTATCCATATTTTGATATGCTATTTGGATGATTAGAGTTTCTCTCTATTTTAAGATTTTTTTCATTTAATTTCTAATGTATATAATGTAAAAACATAATTCAATGAAAAACAATGGGAATATTATTTTTTATGAAAATGGTTATCATATATATAAGGATAGTATGTTTCCTTACCTCTTAAATATTGGTTATGATGTCTTGGAAGTTGCAACTGATGGATTTACTCCATATGTTAAAGGTTCTACCATGTTGGTGATAGAAAAAATTAAAAATAATGAATTTTATCAATATTCTATATTTTTCTTCCTTAAATTTTTCAGATTAGGACACTCAAGAGGGGGTGAGATGAGTTCCTATAAAAATTTATTTCCTTAAACACTTATTTAAAAATCCCCTAATTTAAAATCAAACATGACACAGTTAACCAATGTAGCATGTTTATAAAAATTTTGATCTTTTGAAATATTTCTCAATGAGTTATTATTTATTAGTTAAAACTATATGGATTATTATTTTAGCTTTTGAAATCAAACTACTAATCCAAATTCATATAAACACTATCTAATATTAACTGTCAAAGTGAATTAAAGTTTTCATATTCAAATAAAATAGTGAAAACAGAACTTTGAAAACCACAGTAGATTTTAAAACAATATTTTTAATTTCAAGATAAGACATATTCCTCTCCACTTTGTGATCACCTACCACAAAGAAAATTTATATAAATAAACTTGATCCACATCCTGGATTTGGGTACAAAATAGTATACATAGTTGTCCAGGTCAACTAGACCTCTTCTACAGTTTTTGTGGGAATGAAAATTACAAACAAACCATGCATGGACCTCTTCCATTGTTGTTCGTGGGAGTATAATGTGTAATAATATATGTTGGAAAGGATATCAATGTATCTTCCAGTTATTCATAGGAGGCAATGTGTGCTTATATAACTGAGAGACACACACTACTCATACTGTAAACAATATATATAAGAAGAGATAAAATAATGGGAAGGGTGTTATCAATATTTGTGTGTTTGGATTTTCATCTTTGAGACTCCTTGAATATATATTGAAGTAAATCTAGAGTCAACTTTTAGAAACAAATAGAAAAAAAGAGGGTCATGAATCCTTTTTTCTTCTATTCTTGGTGTGGTAGAGTTTTTGTCAAAGTGTTCTTCTATATTATTTAATTGTTGTTGTATAAGTTCCTTGATTAGGATTCACAACACTCTTTTTGTTCTTAAGAGACATTAGTTCTTTTGTTGTTATAAGGTTCACAAGCAGCGCAATATATTTTCTCATATGGGGTCATTTTTATTATTGATCAAGATATTCCATTTATAAAGTGTATCAAACAAGTAGCATGTTCACTAGTACTTGATACCTCGTACTGGTCTCTGACATCTATTAAATGTTGTCTACAAAATATAGACAAGCTCATTAATATAATAATAAGTTATAAGTTTCAAAAATATTATTATTAGAAGGAATTTTTAATTTCAATGGAAAATAAAGGAATGAAGGTGTCTCAGGTTTGGTAGTTCAATATGTTAGTGTCTTACACTATCAGTGTCTCAGCCTGTCGGTAGGTCAGTCTATCGGTAGGTCAGTCTCTCGATAGATCACTCTGTCGGTAGGTACTCTATTAGTAGGTACTATGTTGGTAGGTACTCTTTCAGTAGGTACTCTTTCAGTAGGTACTCTATCCATGGGTACTCTTTTGATTCGTAATCTACTAGTAGGTACTCTATTGGTAGGTACTCTATCAGTAAGTACTCTTTCGGTAGGTACACTATTGGTAACTCATATATCAGTAGCTTATACATTGAGAAAATTTTGAGTATCGGTTAGTCTCTCTGTCAGTAGATCAATCTATCGGTAGGTCATGTATCGGTGACTTATAATTATCGGTGACCTATACTTATCCAAATTCTATAAGCCTATATTATGATATAAACACTAACAAAAGTGCTTATGATTAAATATAAACATGGTCAAACAAGATGTAACTTAAAAAACATAATTAAGCAATATTTTTTAGCATTAAAACTAGAGGAGGCCAACAATATCCCCCTTTTAATGATCACAAATCATAGAATTATATACCACAACAGTTAAATTATGATGATCAAAGTAAGGTTTGGTTAACATATTATACAAATCATAAGAGATGAAATTTCAAGATAAACACAAATATTATACAGATCACTTAGTATGATTTCCTTTTAATATAATACTATTTTTTAATCTTATGATCTCGTTTAATATTATGCTACCCCTTAGATGTATTCTATACACATAAACATTCCATACACATTATCCCCTTTTGGTATTGTCAAAAAGGAAACAAAAAATTAAAAGAAATAACAGACAATGGGTTGAAAACAAAGAAGATATTTCCTTAATTAAACAGTACAAATGGTAACAAAAATAGTACAATATATCCCTATCAAAGAGTCATCCAGCCACATATGATCCAAAAGAAGATTCCATCACATTCTTACCCCTAGAAAAAGTAGAGGAGGTAGGAGTAGTAGGTTCATAATTAGTGGTTGGAGGTACATAAAGGGTACTAAAAGATGGAAGAGGAACTTCTGTAAAAATAAAAGGATCAAGGATTGGGCTAGAATGGGTAATAGGTCATGTAATATAATGATTAATGACAGTTTTGATTTGGATTAGAGAATGAGTAGGAGTCATTGAAAAGGTGACAATGAGTTAGAAGAAGAAGTATAAGGGTGTAGGACAATTTTTGGATAGAAGAAGCTGCTAGAGCAATAATACCAGGGCTCTAATGATGGAGGTAAGTTTTAGTAGATTGATGAATTCCTTCATGATCTGACCACCATAATCCATATACTTTTCAAAATATTCTTTATTCTCCATAAACTTCTTAAGGGTGTGATATAATTCCTTATGATTCTTGACATGATCTTTGAAAGCTTGAGTGACTAGAGGTAGTATCAAATTCTCAACCAAATACTTGAAATGACCAACCAGCTGATTCTTTATATAAACCCTATTAAAGTAGAAGTCTAATTTCCTAGTTATCTATTCTTGAGAATTAGTGTCCCCTTTCGTGAAAAATATTTCCACATTATATATATGATCTCTATTCTATAGAATTTTTCTTAGGATTTCTTGGTTTGTGCCACCTATCATAGTATGAAGATCTTATCTTACTACAGTTCTAATCATCTCAACATCAGGGGACTGAATAATAGGAGAATCCAAGGTTGAGGTACCTTGAATTACATCTTGAACTAATATTTTTAATTGATTCAAATAAAGGTATAGAGATGAAGGATTGTAATTCTTAGAATACATAGAAGTGGTCTCTCTACGTGATTTTATAACCTTGTCTATAGATTCTCTATATTCATTGGTCAGGATATTAATGGAAGAAACCAAATAAACTTGTTCATTACGCATCTTTTGAGTATATTTGAAAATTTCTTCTAATAGTGAGATCAACCATGGTTCAACCTAAGAAACCAACCATTCTGTTAGCATAACTACATCACGTTCACTGAGCCTTGAAATGGGGTCACGTTGATTTGAAGAGTAGATCTAACCACATAAAACAAATATTCATTAAAAGAATTGAGATCAGCCTTAGTAGCATACTCTACAAGCTCAGGTACAACTATAGGAGTATAGGTAGGAGAAGGTATCCTATCCTCTGAATTAGGTTATTAAAAACCCAAAGTAAAATACCATGGATCTTTTCCCCACACAGACATAACTATATCATCAAGAGGAGCAAGTAAATCAACTTTAACTCTCTTTTCTTATCTCTCCCCCCTCAACAGATATGCTCTTTCTAGAATAAAGAAACTCTTGAATTGGAGCCATAAAAACTTCTCCTTCAGCATGAACCTCATCATGCACATGGAAATCTAGAGCTCTTTCTACAAACATAGGTGCTTCAGGATCTTCATGTGACTGCACAACCAGTTCATGTTCCAATAAATCAGTATCAGTAAGTTATTCACCAGGACCTTGATCATCACCATGATGGTATAATCCAATATCTGATTCATCACTTCCATCTTCTTCCTTATCACTTACATATTCTACATATTCTTTATCAGATTGCTCATTATCTTCTTCATTTTCTTCCTCATCTCTATCATCATCATCATCTTCTTCTTCTTCACTCTCACTTTCTCCTTATTCACTATTTGACTTATTGTCACTACCATATCTTATATTATACTCAATGTTCTCTAACTCATCAGTACCCCAATTATCATCCTCTACTAGAAGCAGTTCCTTTAAGGGTAGAGGCCTAGGAAGACTAGCAGGTCCATAGGTCATCCATTTTGAACTTTAAACTATATTCAGGTCACTTTAACCATCAATAATAGATTACCCTCCTTAATCCTCCTCATATCCATATTCCTCATTAGAATACACACCAGATTAATATGTTCCTAGACCAGGGTCAACCAGGTTCCTTGGCCTTTTTGGTTTCTCAACAAGATTAAAATATTGATGTAGTTTGTCATTGTCCTCAACCCACATCTTCTTCCATCAATTCCAATTTCTTTTTATCCCCTTACAGATAGCTTTGTTTAGACAATACCCATCAAATCTTGTCACTGTTTCTTCACCCTCATTTACTAAACCCTTATCTTTCAGTATAGAATAAATAAGCTTGGGATTAAACAATGATATTTTTTGTAGTAGGGGTTTATCATTTCACTTATATGAACCATCAAATATCTATACAGTTTAACCATGTATCCCTTATTCAACAGATAAAGAAAATATATATCTTGATACTTTAGGGAGGAAAATTCCCATTTTCTAGGATATAACTGATACTGGATAAATTTGAATAGTAGCACACACACACCATTAAAATCTGTAGTTATAAGCCTTATATGGTATATATTTCCTGTAAGCTCATCCAATACCTCCTCAAGATTGAATATATCAATGGTTAGAGGAGAAATTCCCTGATGATCATCACATACACCCTCATGTGGTACCTTCAACCATTCTTCCCACTACTTAGATGAAACAAAAATTATTCTTCCATTTACTATAGACTTAGTCCAAAATACCTCTGATCCTTCCAGAATAAATTCTACATGTTGAGAGAACTGATGTACTATCCTCGAATAAAATGTTATTTCATTTTTGTATAACCACACTAACCATCCTTGAGTTTGCAACACATTTAACAATAAAGACTTACTTGGAAGTAACCATTTGGAATCTACTTCTTTATCTGGAGTGATGATTCAGATCGTGAGTTCGGGATGGATAGGTTTCAGTTTAGGTTGAAAATATTCACCTCTTTGCTTCTTAGATAGATTTGAATCATCCACAGATCTCTCAGAAACATGTTTAACTCAATCCATTGGTGAGATTCAAAGGTTTTGGTTTGAGGGAGAAGGGTAGTAGTTCGGGAGAGAATGGTTCCAAGGTAAGAGTTTAAAAGTAAGAGTGTGAGAGTGTGAAAAAGTGTTGCATCAACCTTAATTTTATCATTTAGGGATTTAAAATCATAAAATAAGGAATGCAGATTAAAAAATGAAAATAATTAAAAAAATAATGTTTTAACTTCCATATAGAGAAATGAAAAAGTGCATTGGTGAGACACAATGGTGAGTTCTAACAGTGAGTCCTATCTGTGAGACATCATCAGTGAGACATCATTGGTGAAACTTCATTGGTGAGACATCAAAAGTTAATAATTCCTAAATCATGTCTGATGTAACTCATCCTTTAATAATGTAATTGCCTAGTAAAAATGCCAGTAAGTTTATATTCAGTGCCAATATATTTTAAAGCTATATCAACTTTTTGAAAATGATCTCTCAAAAAGTGATGTCTTGCATCAATATGCTTTGTTCTTGAATGAGAAATTGGGTTCTTAGAGATGTTAATAGCACTTTTGGTATCACGGCTTATAGGGACATGTCTAAATTGATATCCATAATCTAGTAAAGTGTGTTTCATCAACAAAATCATAGCACAACAATTACCTATAGCTATGTATTCAACTTCGGTAGTAGATAATGCAATATAATTTTTATTTTTACTACACCATGAAACTAGATACTTTCCCAAAAAGTGACATATTTCAGAGGTTCTTTTTCTATCTAACATGCAGCCGCCAAATTCAGCATCAGAATAACTAACTAGTCAAATGGTTTTCCTCTTGGATAGAACAATTCTAATTTGGTAGTATACTTGAGGTATTAGAAAATTATTTTAACCGCAATAAGGTAGGACTCTTTATGGTTTTCATGAAAATGAGAACATACACACACACACAAAACATGATATCAAGTTGGCTGGTAGTCAAGTAAAGAATACTTCCAATCATACCACTGTAATTGGTTTTATCCATTGATTTTACATCTTCATCAAGATCTAATTTATAGGTGGTACTCATAGGAGTATCACGAATTTTAGTGTTATCCATATTAAAAAGTTTTAAATTATATTTAGTACATTTACTTTGTTTAAAAATAATACCTTTCTTAATTTGAAATATTTGAAACCCAAGAAAGAATTTGAGTTTACCTATTAAACTCATTTAAAATTAATTTTTCATCATTTTTGAAAAATAAATACATAAATAATATTTAAAAGATCCAAAAATAATATCATAAACATATATTTGAAAAACTAAAACATCTTTATAAATTATTTTTATGAAAAGAGTAGAAACATAAATCTCTTTTTTAAAACCTTTAGAAATAAGAAAAGTGTTGAAACTATCATAACAAGATCTTGGAGCATTTTTTCCCATACATCGTTTTTTTATAGTTTGAAAACATGATTTGGAAAATGAGGATTCTTAAAACCGGAGGGTTGTTCAAAAAAACATCCTTAACTATATACCCATTTATTAATTCTATTTTAATGCACATTTTATAAAGTTTGAAGTTCAAATGTTCTGCATAAACTAGAAGGATCCTAATGTATTCAGGTATGGAAACAGGTGCAAAGGTTTTTCCAAATTCAATTCCTTCTTCTTGAGTGTAACCTTGTGAAACTAATATAGCTTATGTATTACTATAGTTCCAGCATCATCCACATTGTTTCTAAACACTCATTTTTTTCCTATGGTCAAGGTGTCTTTGGGTCTATCAATAAGTTTTCAAAATTAATTTATTTCAAACTGATTCAATTCTTCTTGCATATCCATCACCCAAAATTCATCATTTATTACATCATTGATGTTTTTAAGTTCAATATGTGACAAAAATACTTAATGTTCAACCATGTTTCATAGAGAATCTCTAGTCTATGTCTCCTTATCTAAGTCTCCTACTACAACACACTACACCAAAATTGTTATTTAGTGGCAGTTTTATAGCCGAGGTTTAGTGAACCGCAAATACAAAAAATTAGAAGATTTAACGATGGTTTTTTAAAAACCACTACTAAATATTCAATTTTTTATAAAAAACAAACTTTTCCTATGACCCCCCCCCTTATTCTCCCTCTTCACCCCTTCTCATCCCTTTACTCCTCTGACCCCAAACCCTAGCTAACCCCCCCCCCCCCGTCAGCATTGCCCAATCCCAACCTGTCCAAGCCATCGTCGGTGACTCCCGAGCCCGACCCCTCCAAGCCCTTGCCGGTGTCTCCTGAACTTGAGCCCTCCAATCCCTCACCGTCCAAGCCCAATCCCTTATATCCTAAGCCCTCAAAGCCCTCACCGGCATCACTCGATCCAGATCCCTCCAATCCCTTTCCAACATATCCCTTGTCGGCCGAGCCCCTGCCCAAGCCCTCAGATCCCAAGCCCCCAATCCGTTGTCCGCCCTGTTCTTCCCATTTATATGCTACTCTTAACTTCTCTATATTGTATTCATAGCCTCACAATTGATGTATATTTTCATATGTTTTGATCAATAATAATAAATTTTAGTTATAATAATCATTTTATAGATACGTTATTGTTTGTTATGTAAGCTTAAGTTAATATTTGGATGATGTTTGTTAGGATATGTATTTTATAAGAAACCATGCATTAGTGATGGGAATGACATACTCTATATGAATTATGATTAAATAACATTATTCATTTGTATAGACAATATGTATAGACCATGGTCCTTCTATTTTTTCATCTTCAATAGAGGTCTCTACCATGGTATCATGGGAGTTCTCAATGACCATACCAGTTCCCCTTGAATAAATGAGTAGATAATATCCTCCTTGTAAAATAATAATTGTACTATATTATAATTTATTTTATGTTCATTTGATATGAGTCACCTTTTCTCATTGATATGTTCAAATTCACCAAGTCATATATGAAACAATGCTTCCATTTCCATAACTAGTTATGCTATGGTGATGAGTAATTTCCTAATTCTATGATGGTTTCATTAATATATCTCACCATAGAATCCATACATTTCTCTCTTTCCATACTCTATATAAATCAGATCTATATAGGGGGATTCTATATCGAGAACAATGTGTGTATTGATTTCCATAATAATGGGATTCATTTTGATTATAATATATCACCTCTAATACAAAAATCTAGAATTTATAATTATGTTAGACCTCTATCTGGAGGTGAGATCTACACTAACTCCTGTAAGGTTTTACCTTTATTGTTTTGAGGGATGGTACTGCTAAGGTCATATTAGCGTTGACACTCCATTTATGTCAGTTTTCCTCTATTCTCAAATGAGGATATTCATCCACTTCTTTATCATTCCCCACATTACCAAATTTTACCATTATCTATTTTCCTATTTAGTAATAGTTATGTGTTTAATTTTTTTAATAATGTGTTGGTTCATTATGATATATATGGATAAAATATGGATCACATTGATGTGGAACACACCTCAATATACAATGGTTTTGAAGAGTTTTATGATTTTTAAATTTCTAATTGATAAGTTGATGGGAGAATAATTTATCCATGTACTAAATGTAAATTTAGAAGATGGTTGAAGAGATATAATGTTTAGGAAAACATGATATTGAATCAATTCCATGCTCACTATTTCTGTTGGATTTGGTATAAAGAATCAAATTTTATAGAAAATTTGAGCATTGAGGTCAATATATAGAATGATATCCAAACTTTGTTGACAATGGAAAAGGAAATGAAAAAAAATATTAATGATGAATCATGTATTACAAGATAAAAACATCAACATCAAAACATATCAGAACAATTAGTTTAGGGTGCTACAAATAGAAATGTGGTGGATTATGTTTTTGAGAATATAAGACAACCAGATCAAGATTGTAACATATCATTGGATCCCCCTATTGATTCTGGGAAGACTAATGTAAGAGAAAACTTCACTGAGCTGACAAATTCATTTCATGGTTTAGATGATAATGGAAATCATGATTTTTATAGTGGATGATTGAAATATTCAAAACTTTATTTTCTGCTGAAGTTGTACCATATCAAATTATTTTATGTAATTTTAAATAAGGCAATGTCCATGATACTAGAATTATTTCATGATGTATTTCCAGAAGAAAATATTTTGGAGTCTTTTATGATACAAAAAAAGTTGTTAACTAGATTGGTCTGAATTATACAAAAATGCACATGCATCCCAATGATTGTATGCTTTATTGGGGAGAGGATTCAAGTAGACAGGATTGTAAAAAATGTTCTTCTTCTATATAGAAGTCAATGTGTGATGTTGGAAGTATAAATAAATATTATACTATTAATAACAATAAAAGGAACACACCTACAAATGTTTTGTGTTACTTTACTTTAAATACTCGATTAAAAAGATTATTTATGTCGTCAAAAAATGTCAAACACATGAAGTGGAATTCTGTAGATAATAAAAATGATGGGTTAATGGGACATCCAATAGAATCACAATTATGGAATACATTTGATTCATTACATCCAAATTTATCATATGATCCTATGAATGTTTGATTGGGATTGATTGCTGATGGATTCAGCCCATTTGGGATGTTGAGTACCAGTTATAACATTTGGTTCGTTGTTTTGTTCCCTTGCAATCTGCCTTAGTGGATTTGTATGAAAAAAAATTCTTTTATCATTTCGATGATTATTCCTAGAAAACATATGCCTAGAAATGATATTGATGTATACTTGTAGCCTTTAATTGAAGAATTACTGGATTTATGGAGAAATGGTGGTCAGAAATATGATGTATCTTCCAAAATAATGTTCAAAATGCAAGTTTCTCTAATGTGGACCATTAGTGACTTCCCTAGACATAGGAATTTAGCTAGTTGGAACATGTACACGGGTTTGGATTGTCCTATTTGTAAATATGATTTGGATCCTGAAAAATTACCTCATAATATAAAATGGTGCTTCTTGTGTCTTAGAATATTTCTCGATGCATCTCATAGATTTCAGTTGAACAATTCAAAATTCAATGGTTCTATTGATCATATACCACCTTCAAATTTGTTGACAGCTTCTAAAATATTGGCACAACATGGAAATGCTGAAATATAATTTGGGATGGTGTATTGTAGAGACCCAATATTGATTTACATGGACATTGCATTACTTTTGCAGAATAATTAATACATAATAAGAACCAATACCCAAGGATCATAATAGTTTAGTGTCTTTGGAAACTCAGAAAAAATAATCTTCTAATCATGGGGAAAGATATTCAACATTTCCCATAAAGATATTCCCCTTTTGTTTTCTTACCTAAAACCATTCTTTACATCCTGGGGAAAAGAAAACATAAAAAGGGTGAGCTCAAATTCTCAGTAAGGGTAAACATGGAGAACATAAAACAATCCATAAACATTTGAATGCAAAAACTTGAACATAAAATCTAAACATCAAAATCTTGAGGAAAGACATAAATCTTGGAAGTACGTAAGGAATATATCATAAAGGAACATCAATCATGATAAAATATCATGGAAATAAAACGTTTAATTGTGGAAAACCATTAATCGCATGGTATGATTTCCATAGTAGCCAAGGAATTGCTGCCAAGACCATCTTAGTGGACAAAGTCCCTTTCTGAATCGAGTTCACTCTTCGTTCCAGTCCTCTATCACGGAACCAGATTAACTTACCATTCCAACCATGTCAATCTCATGAGATATAAATCTTTACCCAATGCATTGGAGGGAGATATAGGTCCCACCCATCTCATAATGAAATCATTATTACTTGTTCCACAAAATAAACAAAAAACATTCATCATAACCCAAAGCATAAAATGGGTTCCATAAACATCATCCCATCATCACATAATCCATATAAAACAAATGGATATCATTTCATCATAATAAAATTCACACCATGTAAATAATAGAGGCATTATACTTTAAACATAAACATGCTAAATAATTTCATCTTAGATGGAAAATAGTTTTGATAAAACACTTAAAATGAATTCTTGAGGAAAATATCCTTTCTTCTTCAAAATCATTTTCTTTTCACAAAATGCCAAGAAATTTTAAAAGAAAATGATTTTTTTGAAAATAATCATGAGATCTGGTGGAGGAAGCTTCATGAAAATAAGGTTTTATGAAACCGAAAAAATTCATTCATGCCGTATAAGTTAAAAAAAATTCTCGTACTTTTTCTGGAAAAGTCAAAAAGTTCCTCGTATGGTAAAAAAAAGAAAGATTCTTTAAATACCATGTAGTAAAAGTCAAAATGGGTAAAAAGGACTTTAAACATACATGAAGCCATTTTTAGAAAACAAGGACATGGATTTTAAATATAACCCTAGTAAATACTTACGAATAAACAATCTCAGATAAAAACGAGATTGGAAAAGTTATCCATTACCTTAGATATGATATGATTCATATGTATTTGAACCTATAGTATAATTATTTAAATAATTTCATTGACTTATTACATAATCATATTCATTGTTATGATATCATATAGGGTTCACTTATGACTTTATTTTACCCATTCTTTTGTAAATTCCATGTTAAAGCGGCGTTTTTGGGTAAAATAGTTTCATTTATCATACGTGTTTGGACTTGTGGTTCTTGATATTATTACTTATATCCTGATTTACTTAATTCCAGAATGTAAAACATGATTTATATATAACATATATATTCAGAATATAAATATATATATGGTAGATCAATAAATGGAATGAAATACACTATTCATAGATACGGTAGGTCGTACGTACACATGAACACTGTTTTTGTTTCCGTATTTAATTGAATGGAACTAATTAAATGAAACACATATGTACATAAATAAAGAATAATTATTATTTAATAAATTTCATGATTATTTATTATATATAATTTATAATCATACTTGAATGGTTAAGCAGGGAAAATGAATCTCATCATGTTTGTGGAGACGGTAGTCTGTACGTACGCACGAGCGATGGTATCGTTCCCATAATTATTGAATAGAATTGGTGTGGATGATAAAATATCTCAGAATAATTATGATGTTATAATAACCATGTATAGTTATTCTTTACACCATTATACCCATCCAAGTAAGATGGTGGTGGAAAAATAGATTACACCACGGCGTGGAGACGGTATTACATACGTATGCATGCGCTGTGATTTCATTTCCATAGGATGGATAGAAGATGAAAGGGGGTTGTTTCATATTTATAATAAAATATCAGTATATTAGTGATACTGATGTTATTACCTTATAATGAAACAACTAAAGAAGAAGAAGTTGAATAAGAAAGAAGCTTGAAAGAATCTGTAGAAGAGATTACCGCTTCTTCAATGCACCTCTTTTAAGATTCCTCTTAAGGCACTAGAGTTGGTCTTTTGAGGATACCATAACCACTATAATTTTTCAAGGTAAGTTGATAAGGGAAATGGGCAGGGTTTGGACGATCTTGAAGGCTCAAAATTGTGTAAAGATAAGAGGGAGGAGGTGCCCTTTTATAAGGGAGGAGAGGGGCACTTTAGGAAAGACTTAAAATATTATTTTATAATAAAGTCATATTCGATTTATAATGGCTCCAAAGTAACTTATTTAGAAGATAAAGTGGGTATGGGTCGGAATCCCCTCATCCAATAGGTTTTAGACAAGTTTAGGTAACTATTTTAACCTTATCATTTAGATTTAACTCTAAGTAAAATAGTTTAACTTTTACCGTGTCTTCTTGTTTTCTTACACTATATGGTTAATAAACTTACTATAAAAAGCCAAAAGAACAAAACGTGGTTCATTATTAATATATATAACCTTATATAAGTCATTGGGTATAAACATAGATTTTTAGAAATAGAATAACAATTAATAATATAATATTTGTTTTAAAAACTATTTTATGTCAATTTTGACACTATTTTGTAATTGGTTTTTGTAAAAATCATAACAACATGATTAGTTCGAAAAACATTAATTGAATCAAAACTAACATGTTATATTAACCTAAAAAATTAGTGTAATTCATAAAAAGTCTCAAATTACATTTATTTGGGTATTTATAACATCAATTAGGTTAATATTTCATTAATAAGGTAATTACTGCATCATCATTGTGTCATAAATAAATTATACTAATTAATGTCTAAAAATTATAAATAAAATACCATTAAGTAGGAAATATCTTTAGATTTCTAATGAATATTTATAGTCGAATTTATCTTATGTAGAACCCTATATTAAAAATGTTTTAGTTATTAAACTTTGATTTTAACTATTTTAACTCTTATTTAAATAAAATAATAATAAATGTCCTAATCTAATCCAAGTGAACCTAAAGGGTAATATTTTATTCCTAAGTTTGTTTTTGGTCGAATTACACTTTTCCAATAGAATTAGGACATGTTCTAGGGTAAAAATAATATCATTTTTACCCTTAATTACCCTATTTATTTTTAACCGTGGTAAATAAAAGTAAAAAAGTTACTATTCACCAAAAAATTATTTTTATCTTATTGAACCACATTTTACTCCTTGATATTAATTGTGTCTCTCGGATTTTCGAAATTCCACTCACAGAAGCGGTAAAATTAAGTTTTATGTAAATTTTCAAATTCTCCTAGGAGATGGGTAAAAGACGGTAAAAAGTTCAATAAAATTTTTATATATAAGAAATTATTATAAAATGACTCCAATGAATTAAATTGAACTTATATAGGTATTTTTTTAAATTTTAACCTAAAATAAATTTAAATAAAATAAATAATTATTTAACTAAAACGTCAGTTTTTAAATAGTAACCCAGTGTTTTCACTATTCATCAAAAATTGAATGTTTTCAGAAAAATACCAATAATTCACCCAAGGCTAATTTTGATATTATGAATCCCAAAATGAAGTCCATTTTGAAAGATAAAATTTATAAAATTTCAAAAAGTGTATATTACTATTCATAACGGATATTTTATATAATATTTTAATAACATATTGTTGTTTAGTGAAACTGAGTATTGCGTACAACATACGCTATCATGGAAGGTCGCGATTACTGTAATGCAATCCAAGTCAGGTATGTGTGTAGTGAAATATTTGTTCGGTGTTGCATATAACATAATCAAAACTTATTTCATTTATACATTAAACAAAATCTATACTTAATGTTGCGTAGAATAATTTCTACACAACAAATTTGAAATTGTGTGTAACGCGAGCCAAGAATAGTGTTGCATATACTGCAAGCTAATACAGTGTTGCGTATAGCGCAAGATAATCTTGGTGTAGCATAAAACACAAGACATCAAATAAATTAAAAAGAATAAAATATCGGGGTGTTACATTCTACCCCCCTTAAAATAAATTTCACCCTCGAAATTCTTCGGGGTTATAAATCATTTACTACTTGAAAGTTTCATTCATAGAAACCCACATCGTAAAAAGAATACTAAAACTTAATTTTAAAAAGTGAAGTATGAAACATAACAGTTACCCAAATTAACTCATCACTGGGTTTCCACATAGGATAACATAGGTGAAAAATGGATATGGAAGAGAAATATAACCATAAAGTTCTGATAGAGAGTGGTATAGAACATGGATATGAAAAAACCAACAATCACAAGGCCATAAATTTGTGATAATCTATGGTACCATCTGATTCATCAATATATGAGGGAACTAGGACAACATTTTTGGTTTTTAAGATCATTTCCCTAATGTTGAATATTTTTTGAATTAAAAGAAATACTTACTTGATTTTGGTACAATCTCACTGTTGTTTGTGCCATGAACAATTTCCACTTCATCTCGTAAAGAAATGAAGTTGAATTTGTCTTCCGTGAAGTGTTAGCAGATCATGCGATAGAATGATAGGTCATTCCATCTGTTTCAAACATAAGGTTAGAAAAAGTTATATACATAAGTCCATCTATAGTGATATTAATCGTATATGGTTCCTAAAATGGACTTATACTTCATCTATCATACGTCTTAATAAAATAAAACTACTTTATACTAACCAGGGTCTTCATATAGGCTAGTGGTAGGTGATAAAGGCATGTCGCACTGCGGTTGTGGGTTCGATTCCCGCATCCTTGTCTGACGCAATGGGTTGTCTCCCATTCTCTAGGTTGTCCTTTTTCTAAAACTATACTATTATAACATAACAAAAAGTTCTTGCCTTAAACAATACTATCTGATGTCTAACTTAATCTATTACAATCTTTCGGTTTATCCAAAATACTTCTGTCCAATCTCATAGTATAAATAAAACGATTACTAGAAAGTTCATCTACTAAGCATTGAATACAATCATGTATCGCCCATATATCATAAGATATATATATCTTTTTGGTAACATTCCAAACATGTGAATTCCTTAATCATGTATTCTCTTGAAAAAAAACAATACACATTGAACCTCAGTGAAAACATTAATGCTATCAAAAGTTAACTCTTTCCACATACCAAAATCCCAAAATATCTCTATACTCAACCCATGATATCAATTTATCCTTATATTAGTCATTAGCTCATTAATACTACCAAACATCTCATTATCTCCTTATCCTTTCATTATACATATATCATCTACCTTCCAAAAATATTTGAATAACCCTTCATGTTTACCAGTACCATTCATCATATACTTTCAAAAACTCAAGGAAAGACAACAGTGTAACAATCCTTAGATTTTTCTTTTTTCCATAGTACCATACATTATTCTTGATAAACATACAATAATTCCACAACCTTCTTAAACCACTGACTGAGCTTCATAATTTCTTTCATCTCATATATCATTTGTAGTCTCTTCATCATCATCCACATAAATACTACTCATATGAACATGTTAATTCTTTCATGAGATTTTCCCGTAGGTCATTGGTTTGCATAATGCCCATACATTCCACATTTAAAACATTTAACTGTTTTTGATGTCTTAGCAATACCATTATCCTTTTCCATGGTGTTAATTGAACCTTTTCGTTTACAATTACTGGATTTTTGTCATTCTTTACCACACCCAAAGCATCTTCCAGTTCCTTTGAAACATTATCCCTGATGCCTCTTTCCACATGATTTACATGAGGGAAATTGAACTTTCTTTCCTCTATGGTCATCATGAATCTCCCTCTTTCTCTTATTAGCTGAGTCGAGAAACATACCAAAGTTGAGATTACTGATCATATTATCAGATTTCTGATTAGGCATAATAACGATATATGGACTTCCAGATCCAATTTCATTTGGTTGCTCAGGAAGAATATCATTCCATTGGCCATCATATCCTCCATTATCGTGAATCTTCCTGTTTCCAGTCATTTTCTAAAAACCAAAAATAATAGTGTGAGAGGAAAAAATCATAATCAAGAGGTATCACCTTCAATATCTAACATCTTAGGTTTAATTATAATATCGTTATCATAATTCTAGGACTATAACCTATACATATACTTAACCTTAGGGACATCTCTAGACATACCTTAGAAATATCTCTAGGGATCTCACTAAAGTTTTTGCATCCCAGTTTCCAAAGTTAACTAAACTTTTCCTCTGATACCAACTGTAGAGACCCAATCTTGACGTACATGGACATTACATTAATTTTGCAGAATAATTAATACATAACAATAATCAACACTCAAGGACCATAGTAGTTTAGTGTCTTTGGAAACTCGGAAAAAATAATCTTCTAATCATGGTGAGAGATCTTCAACATCTCCCATTAAGATCTTCCCCTTTTGTTTTCTTACCTAAAAACTTTATTTATTTCCTGGGGAAAAGAAAACATAAAAAGGGTGAGCTCAAATGCTCAGTAAGGGTAAACATTGAGAACATAAAACAATCTATAAACATTTGAATTCAAAAACTTGAACATAAAATCTAAACATCAAAATCTTGAGCAAAGACATAAATCAGGGAAGTACGTAAGGCATATATCATAAAGGAACATCAATCAGGATAAAATAGAATGGGAATAAAACATGTAATTGTGGAAAACCATTAAGCACATGATATGATTTCCATAGTAGCCAAGGCATTACTTCCAAGACCATCTTAGTGGACAAAGTCCCTTTATGAATCGAGTTCACTCCTCGTTCAAGTCTTGTATCACTGAACCAGATTAACATACCATTCCAGCCATGTCTATATCATGAGATATATATCTTCACCCAATGAATTGGAGGGAGATATAGGTCCCACCCATCTCATAATGAAATCATTCTTACCTGTTCCACAAAATAAACATAAAACATTCATCATAACCCAAAGAATAAATGGGTTTCATAAACATCATCCCATCATCACAGAATCCATATAAAACAAATGGATATCATTTCATCATAAGAAAATTTACAACATGTAAATAATAGAGGCATTATACTTGAAACATAAACATGCTAAATAATGTCATCTTAGATGGAAAATAGTTTTGATAAAACACTTGAAATAAATTCTTGAGGAAAATATACTTTCTTCCTCAAAATCATTTTATTTTCACAAAATGCCATGCAATTTTAAAATTAAAGGATTTTTTTAAAAAAATCATGAAATATTGTGGAGTAAGCTTCATGAAAATAAGGCTTTATGAAACTATAAAAATTCGTTCATGCCGTATAAGTTAAAAAAACATTCTTCTCGTACTTTTACTGGAAAAGTCAAAAAGTTCCTCATATGGTAAAAAAAGAAATAATACTTACATACCAGGTAGTAAAATTAAAAAAATGGGTAAAAAGGACTTTAAACATACATGAAATCATTTTTATAAAATAAGGAAATGGATGTTAAATATAACCCCAATAAATACTTACGAATAAACAATCTCGAATAAAAATGAAATTGGAAAAGTTATCCCTTAGCTTAGGTCTGATAAGCTCCATACGTATACTAACATCCTTTATAATGATTTAAATAATGTCATTGAATTATTACATAATCATATTCATTGTTATGATATCATATAGGTTTCACTTATGACTTTATATTACCTGTTCTTTTGTAAATTCCATGTTAAAAAAGCGTTTTGGGTAAAATCGTTTCATTTATCCTACGTGTTTGGACTTGTTGTTCTGGATATTATTACTTATATCCTGATTTAATTAATTGCAGAATTTAAAACATGATTTATATGTAACATATATATTCAGAATATAAATATATATATGGTAGATCAATAAATGGAATGAAATACACCGTTCATAGAGACTGTAGGTCGTACATACGCAGGAACGCTGTTTTCGTCTCCTTATTGAATTGAATGAAACTAAGTAAATGAAAAATATATGTACATAAATACAGTATTGTTATTATGTAATATCTTTCATTATTATTTATTATATATAATTTATTATCATACTTGAATTGTTAATCCTGGAAAATGAATCTCATCGCATTCGTGGAGACGGTAGTCCGTACGTACGCGCGAGCGATGATATCATTACCATAATTATTTAATAGAATTGGTTTGGATGATATAATATATCAGAATCAGTATGATGTTATAATAACCATATATAGTTATTATTTACACCATTATACCCATCCAATTAAGGTGGTGGCGGAAAAACAGATTACACCACGGTGTGGAGACGGTATTCCGTACGTACGCACGCGCAGTGATTTCTTTTTCCGTAGGATGGATATAAGGTGAAATGGGGTTTTTTAATATTTATAATAATATATGAGTATATTAGTGATACTTATGTTATTACTTTATAAGGAAACAACTAAAGAAGAAGAAGTTTAAGAAGAAAGAAACTTGAATAAATCGGTAGAAGAGATAACCTCTTCTTCGACGCACCTCTTTTAAGCTTCCTCTTAAGGCACTAGAGTTGGTATTTTGAGGAGACCATAACCTCTATAATGTTTATAGGGAAGTTTATAAGGTAAATGGGCAGTGTTAGGTCGATCTTGAATGCTCAAAATTGTGTAAAGAGAAGAGGGATGAGGTTCCCTTTTATAAGGAAGGAGAGGGGCACTTTAGGAAAAACTTAAAATATTATTTTATAATAAAGTCATATTCAGTTTATAATGGCTTAAAAGTGAATTATTTAGAATATAAAGTGGGGATGGGTCAAAATACCCTCAACAAATAGGTTTTAGACAAGTTTAGGATGCTATTTTAACCTTATCATTTAGATTTAAATCTAAGTTAAATAATTTAACTTTTACCGTGTCTACTAGTTTCGTACACTATATGGTTAATAAACTTACTATAACAAGACAAACTAACACCAAGTGGTTAATTATTAGTATATAGAACCTTAACTAAGTAATATTACCGAACCTTAGATTTTTAAGAATAGAATAACAATTAATAATATAATATTTATTTTAAAAACTATTTTATGTCAATTTTGACACTATTTGGTAATTCATTTTTTGTGAAAATCATAACAGCATGATTAGTTATAAAAAAGATATTTGAATCAATACTAACATTTCATATTAACCTAAAAACATATTATAATTCATAAAAAGTCTCAAATTAAATTTATTTGGGTATTTAAGTCATCAATTATGTTAATATTTCATTAATAAGGTAATTATTGCATCATCATTGTGTCATAAATAAATTACATTATTTAATGTCTAAAATTTATAAATAAAATACCATTATGTAGGAAATATTTTTATCTTTATAATGAATATTTATAGTAGAATTTATCTTATGTATAACCATATATTAAAAATGTTTTAGTTATTAAACTTTGATTTTAACTATTTTAACTCTTTTTTAAATAAAATAATAATAAATGTCCTAATCTAATCCATGTAAACCTAAAGGGTAATATTTTATTCCTAAGTTTTTTTGGTTGAATTACACTTTTCCAATAGAATTAGGATATGTGTTAAGGTAATAATAATATCATTTTTACCCTTAATTACCCTATTTACTTTTAACCATGGTAAATAAAAGTAAAAAGTTACTATTCACTAAATATTATTTTTATCTTATTGAACCACATTTTACTCCTTGATATTAACCGTGTCTGTAGGATTTTCGAAATTCCACTCAAGGAAGCGGTAAAATTACGTTTTATGTAAATTTTCAAATTCTCCTATGAGGTGGGTAAAAGACGGTAAAAAGTTCAATAAAATTTTTATATATATATAATTATTATAAAATGACTCCAATGAATTACATTGAATTTATATAGGTATTAGGTATCAATTTTAACCTAAAATAAATGTAAATAAAAATAATAAATATTTAAATAAAAAGTCGGTTTTTAAATAGTAACCCAGTGTTTTCACTATTCATCAAAAATTGAATGTTTTCAGAAAAATACAAAAATTCACCCTAGGCTAATTTTGATATTCCGAATCCAAAAATGAAGTCCATTTTGAAAGATAAAATTATAAAATTTCAAAAAGTGGGTATTACTATTCATAACGGCTAGTTTATATAATATTTTAATAACATATCGTTGTTTAGTGAAACTCGGTATTGCGTACGACACATGCTATCGTGGAAGGTCGCAATTGCTGTAATGGAAGCCAATTCAAGGATACGTATAGTGAATTCTCCATTTGGTGTTGCGTATAACATAATCAAAACTTATTTCATTTATACATTAAATAAAATCTATACTTAATGTTGTGTAGAATAATTTCCACAAAACAAACTTGAAATTGCGTGTAACAGGAGCCAAGAATAGTGTTGCGTATACTGCAAGATAATACGGTGTTGTGTATAGCGCAAGATAATATTGGTGTATCATACAATACAAGACATCAAATAAATTAAAAATAATAAAATCTTGGGGTGTTACATTCTACCCCCTTAAAATAAATTTCACCCTCGAAATTCATCGGGGTTATAAATCGTTTACTACTTGAAAGTTTCATTCATAGAAACCCACATCGTAAAAATAATAATAAAACATAATTTTAAAAATTGAAGTATGAAACATAACGGTTACCCAAATTAACTCATCACTAGGTTTCCACACAGGGAAACATATGTGAAATATGGATATGGAAGAGAAATCTAACCATAATGTTCTGATAGAAAGTGGTAGAGAACATGGCTATGAAAAAACCAACAATCACAAGGCCATAAATTTGTGATAATCTAAGGTACCATCTGATTCATCAGATATGAGGGCACTAGGACAACATTTTTGGTTTTCAAGGTCATTTCTCTAATGTTGAATATTTTTTGAATTAAAAGAAATACTTACTTGATTTTGGTACAATTTCTGTGTTTTTTATGCCTTGCACAATTTCCACTTCATCTCTTAAAGAAATTAAGTTGAATTTGTCTTCCGTGAAGTGTTAGCAGATCATGCGATAGAATGATAGGTCATTCCATCTATCTCAAACATAAGGTTAGAAAAATTTATATGCATAAGTCCATCTATAGTGAGATTAATCATATATGGTTCCTAAAATGGACTTATACGTCATCTATCATACCTCTTAATAAAATAAAAATAGTTTCTACTAACCAGGGACTTCATGTAGGCCATCGGTAGGCGATAAAGGCATGTCGCACTACGGTTGTGGGTTCGATTCCCGTATCCCTATCTGATGTGACGGGTTATCGCCCATCCTACCAGTTGTCCTTTTTCTAAAACAATACTATTATAACGTAACAAAAAGTTCTAGCCTTAAACAATACTATCTGATGTCTAACTTAATCTATTCCAATATTTAGGTTTATCCAAAATACTTCTGTCCAATATCATCGTATAAATAAAATGATTACTAGAAAGGTCATCTACTAAGCATTGAATACAATCATGTATCTCCCATATATCATAAGATATATATATCTTGTTGGTCACATTCCAAACTTGTGAATTCCTTAATCAGGCATTCTCTTGAAAAAAAAATACCCATTGAACCTTAGTGAAAAGATGAATTCTATCAAAAGTTAACTCTTTCTACATACCAAAATCCCAAAAAAAATTATATACTCAAACCATGATATCACTTCGTCCTTATACCAGACATGTGCTCATTAACACTATCAAACATCTCATTATCTCCTTATCCTTTCATTATGAACATATCATCTACCTTCCAAAAATATTTGAACAACCTTTCATGGTTACCGGTACCATTCATCATTTACTTTAAAAAACTCAAGGAAAGACAACAGTGTAACAATCCTTAGATGTTTATTTATTCCATAGTACCATACATTATTCTTGATAAACATACAATCATTCTACAACCTTCTTAAACCACTGACTGAGCTTCATCATTTCTTTCATCTCATATATCATTTGTAGTCTCTTCATCATCATCCACATAAATACTACCCATATGACCATGTTGATTCTCTTCATGAGATTTTTCCCTTAAGGAATTAGTTTGCATAATGCCTGTACATTCCACATTTAAAACATTTAACCATTGTTGATGTCTTAGAAATACCATTATCCTTGTCCATGGTGTTAACTGAACCATTTTCTTTACAATTACTGGCTTTGTGTCCTTCTTTTCCACACCCAAAGCATCTTCCAGTTCCTTTGAAACATTCTCCCTGATGCCTTTTCCCACATGATTTACATGAGGGAAATTGAAATTTCTTTCCTCTATTATCATCAAGAAACTCCATCTTTCTCTTATTAATTGAGTTGGGAAACATACCAAAGTTGACATTATTGATCATATTATTAGATTACTGATTAGTCATAATAACGATATGTGGCTTCCAAATCCAATTTCATTTGGTTGCTCATGAATAATATCATTCCATTGTTCATCATATCCCCCATTATCTTGAATCTTCCTGTTTCCTGCCATTTTCTAAAACCCTAAAAGAATAGTGTGAGAGGGAAAAATCACAATCAATAGAGATTACCTTCAATATCTAACATCTTAGTTTAATTCTAATATATTTACCATAATTATAGGAATATAACTTATACTTATACTTAACCTTAGGGACATCCCTAGACATACCTTAAAAATATCTCTAGGGATCTCACTAAAGTTTTCACGTCCTTGTTTCCAAAGGATAACTAAACCTTTCCTCTGATACCAACTATAGAGACCCAGTCTTGATGTACATGTTCATTAAATTACTTTTTCGGAATAACTAATATATAACAAGAACCAACACTCAAATACCATAATAGATTAGTGTCTTTGGAAACTCGGAAAAAATAATCTTCTAATCATGGTGAAAGATCTTCAACATCTCCTATAAAATCTTCCCCTTTTGTTTTCTTATCTAATACATTTCTTTATATCCTGGGGAAAATAAAACATAAAAAATGTGACCTCAAATGCTTAGTAAGGGTAAACATAGAGAACATCTAACAATCCATAAACATTTGAATGCAAAAACTTGAACATAAAATTTAAACATCAAAATCTTGAGCAAAGACATAAATCTTGGAAGTAGGTAAGGAATATATCATAAAGGAACATAAATCATGATAAAATATCATGGTAATAAAACATGTAATTGTGTAAAACCATTAATCACATGATATTATTTCCATAGTAGCCAAGGCATTGCTGCCAAGACCATCTTAGTGGACAAAGTCCCTTTCTGAATCGAGTTCACTCCTCGTTCCAGTCCTCTATCACTGAACCGGATTAACTTACCATTCCATCCATGTCTATCTGATGAGATATAAATCTTTACCCAATGCATTTGAGGGAGATATAGGTCCCACCCATCTCATAATGAAATCATTCTTACTTGTGCCCCAAAATAAACATAAAATATTCATCATAACCCAAAGAATAAAATGGGTTTCGTAAACATCATCCCATCATCACATATTCCATATAAAACAAATGGATATTATTTCATCATAAGAAAATTTACACCATGTAAATAATATAGGCATTATACTTGAAACATAAACATTTTAAATAATGTCATCTTAGATGGAAAATTGTTTTCATAAAACACTTGAAATGAATTTTTGAGGAAAATATCCTTTCTTCTTAAAAATCATTTTCTTTTCACAAAATTCCATGTAATTTTAAAAGAAAAGGATTTTTTTTAAAATAATCATGAAATATTGTGGATGAAGCTTCATGAAAATATGTCTTTATGAAAACGTAAAAAAAAATTCATGCCGTATAAGTTAAAAAACATTCTTCTCTTATATTTGCCGGAAAAGTCAAAAAGTTAATCGTATGGTAAAAAAAAGAAAGATTACTTACATACCATGTAGTAAAAGTAAAAAATTGGTAAAAATAACTTTAAACATAGATGAAACCATTTTTAGAAAACAATTACATGGATGGTAAATATAACCTGAGTAAATACTTACGAATAAACAATCTCGGATAAAAACGAGATTAGAAAATTTATCTCTTACCTTAGGTCTGATATGCTTCATACGTATCTGAACCTCCTGTATAAAGATTTAAATAATATAATTGACTTATTAAATAATCATATTCATTTTTATGATATCATATAGGGTTCAATTATGACTTTATATTGCCCGTTCTTTTGTAAATTCCATGTTAAAGCAGCGTTTTGGGTAAAATCGTTTCATTTATTGTACGTGTTTGAACTTGTTGTTCTTGATATTATTACTTATATACTGATTTACTTAATTCTGGAATGCAAAACATGATTTATATATAACATATATATTCATCATATTAATATATATGTTAGATCAATAAATGGAATGAAATACACCGTTCATGGAGAAGATAGGCCGTACGTAAGCATGAACGCTGTTTTCGTTTCCTTATTGAATTGATGGGACTAAGTAAATGAAACATATATGTAAATAATACAGTATAATTATTATGTAATATCTTTCATTATTATTTATTATATATAATTTATAATCATACTTGAATGGTTAATCATGTAAAATGAATCTCATCGCGTTCGTGGAGACGGTAGTTTGTACGTACGCACAAGCGATGATATCGTTCCCATAATTATTGAATAGAATTTTTGTGGATGATATAATATCTCAAAATAATTATGATGTTATAATAACCATATATAGTTATTCTTTACACCATTATACCCATCCAACTAAAGTGGTCGTTGAAAAACAGATTACACCACGGCGTGGAGACGGTATTCCGTACGTACGCACGCGCGGTGATTTCGTTTTCCGTAGGATGGATAGAAGGAGAAATGAGGTTGTTTAATATTTATAATAACATATAAGTATATTAGTGATACTTATGTTATTACTTTATAATTAAAAAACTAAAGAATAAGAAGTTGAAGAAGAAAGAAACTTGAAAGAATCAGTAGAAGAGATTACCTCTTCTTCGACGCACCTCTTTTATGCTTCCACTTAAGGCATAAGAGTTGGTATTTTTAGGAAACCAGAACCTCTATAATGTTTCTAGGTAATTTTAGAAGGTAAATGGTCAGGGTTTGGACAAGCTTTAAGGCTTAAAATTGTGTAAAGAGAAGAGGGAGGATGTGACCATGTATAAGGGAGGAGAGGGGTAGTTTAAGAAAAACATAAAATATTATTTTATAATAAAGTCATATTCGGTTTATAATGGATCCAAAGTGACTTATTTAAGAGATAAAGTGGGTATGGGTCTAAATCCCCTCAAACAATTTGTTTTAGACAAGTTTAGGTTGCTATTTTAACCTTATCATTTAGATTTAACTCTAAGTTAAATAATTTAACTTTTACTATTTCTTCTTGTTTTCTTACACTATATGGTTAATAAACGTACTATAACAAGCCAAACGAACCCTAAGTGGTTCATTATTAATATATATAAATTTATCTAAGTCATTTGGCCGAACCTTATATTTTTAGGAATATAATAACAATTAATAATATAATATTTTTTTAAAAAACTATTTTATGTCAATTTTGAAACTATTTGGTAGTGGATTTTTGTGAAAATCATAACAGTATGATTAGTTTTAAATAAGTTAACTAAATAAATACTAACATTTTATATTAACCTAAACAATTATTTTAATTCATAATAAGTCTCAAATTACATTTATTTGGGTATTTATAATATCAATTATGTTAATATTTCATTCATAAGGTAACTACTGCATCATCATTGTGTCATAAATAAATTAAATTATTTAAAGTTTAAAAATTATAAATAAAATAAAATTATGTATGAAATCTTTTCATATTTCCAATTAATTTTTATAGTAGAATTTATCTTATGTATAACCCTATATTAAAAATGTTTTAGATATTAAACTTTGATTTTAACTATTTTAACTCTTCTTTAAATAAAATAATAATAAATGTCCTAATCTAATCCAAGTGAACCTAAAGGGTAATATATTATTCCTAAGGTTGTTTTTGGTAAAATTACACTTTTCCAATAGAATTAGGACATGTTTTCGAGTAATAATAATATAATTTTTACCCTTAATTGCTCTATTTACTTTTAACCATTGTAAATAAAAGTAAAAAGTTACTATTCACCAAAATTTATTTTTATCTTATTGAACCACATTTTACTCCTTGATATTAACCATGTCTCTCATATTTTTTAAATTCCACTCACATAAGTGGTAAAATTATGTTTTATTTAAATTTTCAAATTCTCTTAGGTGGTGGGTAAAAGACGGTAAAAAGATCAATAAAATTTTTATATATAAAAAATTATTATAAAATGACTCCAATGAATTACATTGAAATTATATAGGTATTATGTATCAATTTAAACTTAAAATAAATTTAATTAAAATAAATAATTATTTAAATAAAAAGTTAGTTTTTAAATAGTAACCCAGTGTTTTCACTATTCATCAAAAATTGAATGTTTTCAGAAAAATACCAAAAATTCACCCTAGGCTAATTTTGATATTTTGAATCCAAAAATGAAGTCCATTTTGAAAGATAAAATTTATAAAATTTCAAAAAGTGGGTATTACTATTCATTATAGCTAGTTTATACAATATTTTAATAACATATTGTTATTTAGTAAAACTCGGTATTGCATACAACACATGCTATCATGGAAGGTCGTGATTGCTATAATTAAATCCATGTCAGGGATGCTTGTAGTGATATCTATGTTTGGTGTTGCGTATAACATAATCAAAACTTATTTCATTTATACATTAAACAAAATCTATACTTAATGTTTCATAGAATAATTTCCACAAAACGAACTTGAAATTGCGTGTAACACGAGCCAAAAATAGTGTTGCGTATAATGCAAGAAAATACGGTGTTGCGTATAGCGCAAGATAATATTGGTGTAGCATATGACACAAGACATCAAATAAATTAAACAGAATAAAATCTCAGGGTGTTACATGTATCATTTGAATGATAGTGGTAAATGAGTTCAAAGTGCATCATCAAATGAAATAGAAACGCAACAATGGAAGAAAAAAGTATATTCTTTAAACTTTCATATTGGGAATTTAATTTATAGTGGCATAATCTTGATGTTATTCATATTGAGAAAAATGATTGTGAAAATTTGATCTTCATGTTTCTTAATGAGTGTGTAAAATTTAAGGATCATCTCAATGCTCAGAAATACTTATAATAAATGAACATAAAGTGTGATCTCTAGCCAGATGAGAATGGAAAGTATGCTTCAGTAATTTTTTTCAATGAAAAATAGGGATAAATATTATTTCCTTCAAATTTTAAAACATTTCAAGGTATCTAATGGGTATTCAAGTAAAATATCAAGGTTTTTTGACTTATGGAATTGTTGGTTACATGGATTGAAAAGTCATAATTCACAAATTTTGTTACAATTGTTGGTACCATAGGCATTGCATACATTATTACCTAAAAAACTTACTGTTGTTGTACTCTGATTTTTCACATTCTTCAGAAAACTATGTGAGAAAAATCTACAACCATTTGAGGTTGAAAACCTTCAGGATAGATTTTTGATTGACACTTTGTGAAATAGAGAGGATCTATCCTCCATCATTTTTACTATAATGTTGCATTTAACTATGCATTTGGTTGAGGAAGCTAAATTATGAGGACCCATGCATTATTTATAGACGTATAAAATTGAGAGAAACTTTATTTATATTTTTTTTATTCAAGTAAAAATTTATTTTGACTTCATTAAATACACAATTATGTTTTTTTTATATTATTTCACAGATATCTTGGGCATTTGAAATCATACATGAAAAATAAAGCTCAACCTAAAGGCTCTATTTATGAAGGCTATTTGGAATAAGAGTGACTTATCTTTTTTTCTCGATAATTTTATGATATTGAGACAAGATTCAATAGATTTGGATGTGTTGATGACACATCGACTCAATCTCAACTACATGGGAAATAAAAAATCTTTCCTGATATTGGCTGATCTGTTGGGTGGAGCTCAAATTTTACACTGACAGAAATGGAATTATCACAGGCGTATAGATATGTGTTGATGAATAATGAAATTAAAGATCGATTTATTGAAGAGTTGAGGATACAAACAAGTTGAAGAATGAGTGGCCAAACATGAAATGAGAAATATATAACAAAATTTATTAATAAAGAGCCTGTAGAATGGTTTGCATGATGTGTAAGTTCATAAATATTGCAATCAATACAGATATTAGGTTGACACATAGATTTTGTAAATCTAATAATGTATATTAATTTTTTTAGATCATGAATATTGACACATGATATGATTTTTTAAATGATTTTAAGTTTTTTTTCTCGAGGTCCTCTAAAAAATGCTATAAAGTTTGACGCTTACAATGTGAATGGATTTAAATTTCGCACATTCAATCCAGAAGAGGGTTTGAAAAAATTGAATAGTGGTATATTTATGTTTGATAAAGCGGGATACTATATAAAGTTGATTTGTATTATCAAATTAAACTACCATAGTTATTTTCTAGATGTTTTATTCAAATTCAATTGGGTTGATTTTATCAGGAGTGTTAAAATTGATTCCTTGCAATTTACTTCTGTGAACTTCTCTCACTTGATGGATGTTGGTGACCATGAATTACATGATCTGTATATCTTATAATCATAATAGAAAGTGTTATATTATATGAAATATGTCATGGACGAAGGATAGAGTATATTGTATCACGAAAAACAAATATACTTGTATGATATAGGTGATGAAGTGGAAGATTTGACCTCTGACATTGAATCCCACAAACAGTAAGAAGTGAACTTATTTTTCCATCATGATATTGAAAATATTCGTCCTTCAAGGGTGGATTATGTAGATTAAGTAATGATGGAGTATGAAAATGACATGATTTAAGGATAAAATGATGTTATGTGCATTCATACATTCTTCTATCAACCACTTATGTCATTTGTCCAGCCATTCATTATTATAGTTATGTATATTATGTTTTTCAGTATTGTGCATCTATTATCATTTCTAATTTTTTTATGCATGAATTTTTTGAAATATATGTTATGAAGTTACTTTTATTTGATCAAATGATAATAATGACAAGGGATAAGTGTTATGTTGATACCAGTTGACCCTCAGTAGTGAGGTAGTAGGACAATCCTAATTCTTCATAAGGATATTGGAGGGTGCCTATTATAGGTACAAATTTTAATATTAATAAAGTTATTGAAGTTTTTTATTTTACTAACTATTTTTCATAAAATCTGGAAATAGTGCCACTATGTAGAAAAATACGAAATGTTTAGATGTTTGGAATCTAAATAAACTAAATATAGTTGTCCCATTTGACTTTTTTGGGGTCCCTTTAGATGACCCCATGAGATTTGTGTTCTAGATTCTAGGCCAGATGGTGGCGGAAACTATTACCCTTTTGATTACATATGTTGATTGGAGACATATGCCTTAATATTGGAAAAAAGAAGTTTTTTATTCATAGTTAAAGGTAATTTTAATACATTATATTGTAATTGAATGTCATTATGTTATTAAATTCTAATATTTTAAAAATGAATCTCTTTATACAGATGTTTTTACACTTTTTTGTTGTTGATATTGTAGCATGAAAGTGGAAATTGAAATCATTGATTGATTTATATCATAAGATTGTTGGATCTATCCCTGGTGATATTGTTTTGATGACTGGTGGTGAGCAGGTAAATCATACAACTTTAAAATCATTTAGTTCACAAAATTTTATTTGTTTTAAGTTTAAATATAAATATACAACACTATTAAATTTTCAATATAATAGTCTTATAGGTGCCTATAGTAGAAATTTGAGATGGGTATGAAAGAGGAGATGGATATGAATAGGGTTAGAGGTAGAGTTCAGTTGGCAGTGATTAGTGGTTTTTTTTGATGTTTTGGATTAATATAGAATGAGGGGGATGATGTGTTATTTTTTACACAGACCTGAAACAATTTATGGTTGGATGTGAACTAATATATTTGTTTGTTAATTTCATATATTTTTTATATGTGTGATTTTGTGTGCGTATAATAGGGATTTTAGGAGCTACTGATAGGTGATACAATTGGCTTGTAATTTTTTTTCAGGGTAGTTTTGGGGTTGTAGAAGCTAACATTTGTTTTTATAAATCAATATTTAGCAGCAGTTTAAACCACCACTACATATGGCATATTTTTATTCGGGGTGGTTATAACCACAACTATAAGAGGTATTTTTATTTTTTATGGAGGTTAAAACCACCGCTAAATATTACACACTATTATTTGGTAGTGGTTGTAATTGGTTTAGCGGCATTTTTGTGGGGGGAATTGTTTTTGAGTATAGAGGGGGTTATAAAATCCAATAAAACCTTGTTTTTTCTCTTCTAAAAAACCACCATAGTAACATAAATAACAACCTCTAAATACTATTTTGACGACTCTTACTAGAAACCACCACAAAATAGAAGAAATCACTTCTTATTGGGTGCCAACACATGATATAGTGGTGGTTTGTTGAAACCATTGCAGAACCATGCAGCGTCATTTCAAACTACTTCCAAATAAAAAAACACTACTACTCAGCCATTTTCATATTGTGTAATTTAAGGGATGGTCCTTAAGGGTTATAAAAGATCTTAAAAAATATAGGATAGTTATTTTAGGTTTCTCTACAAGTTCAAGTTCACTAAAATCAGAATCTGGAAATTTTCTAGAACTAGATTATTTTTCTACTTTCTTAATAGTAGAGTAATAGGGTTTAGAATTCAAGTTGATATTTGACAAATCATCCTGAATATATTTTAGGGAGGTCTTAGGTTCATGTGGATTTGTTTCATCAAATTTTATTTGTATATATTCTTCCACACACTTGTTTCTTGTATTGAAGACTCTATAGGATTTTCTAGAGGTTGAATAACCTTGAAAAATTCCTTCATCACTCTTGGATGAAAATTTGTAATGATTTTTTTATCAAGGATGTATACTTTTCAACCAAAAACTTTAAATTAATTAACATTAGGATTTCTGTTATTTCACGACTCATAGGGAGTTTTCTTAAATATAGTTCCAATTAAAACTCTATTGATTGTGTAAAAAGTTGAACTCATAGATTCTTCTTAAAAATAAATGGGTAAATCATATTCATTAAGCATAGTTTGGGTTATTTCTTATAAGGTTATATTTCTCCTTTATATAACTCCATTATTTTGGGGTGTCCTAGAAGAATATAAGTTATGAATATATCTATTTTGTGAGAAAAAATTAAAATTCTTGATTTTCAAACTCACGTCCATGGTCACTTCTTAAGGTTTTGATTCTAAGTACACTTAAGTTTTCTACTAACCTAGAATACTTGGTAAAATAAGAGAAAGATTCACTTTTTTGAGCTAAAAAGAAAGTCTAAGTATACTTATAGAAGTCATCTACTAAAACATATAGATAGTGCTTCCCATTTAAACTTGAAACTCTAGAAGGTATAAACAAATCCTTGTGAACCAACTCAAGAGGTTGAGAAGTTAAAACCTATTTATTTTGTTTGAAAGATGTTTTAGGTTGTTTTCTTTTCTAATAATGATTAGAGACTTTATCATTTAGAAACTCAAGTTTAGGTAAATCCTTGACTAGTCCTTTTCTGGTAATCTTTCTAAGTGAGTGAATATTACAGTGTCATCGTCTCTCATGCATTAGATGAGACTCTTTATAAAAGGAACTTAAATACGAAACATTTTGAGAAACTAAGGAATCTAGGTTAATAACATATACATTTTCATTTCTAAAGGAAGTAAATATTAAATCATTTTTAAAATTGAAAACATTATAAACATCATTTTAAAATTTAACATGAAATACGTCATCACGTAATTGTGAGATGGTAACCATATTATACATAAGACCAACAAAAAAATAACATTAGAAATTAAAATTGAATTAGTGTTATTGATTTGACCAAGACCAATTATTTTCCCTTTTACATTATCACCAAAGGTGAGATTCCCACCATCAATCTTGATAAGGTTCTTGAAGATTGATTAGTCCTCTATCATATGTCTTGAACACCCACTATCCAAGTACCATAAGTTCTTACAAGAACTCTTCATATAGCTTTCCTAAAAAAATAGATCAAACAGAAAAGACTTTTGAACCCAAATTTTCTTGGGTCTAATAACATTAGTAGTTAAGGTTTCGGTAATCCACATTTGCTTCCTGGGTTTCCTATAACTAGTTTGTGATGTCTTAAAAAATAATATATATTATATCCAGAGAAACTATAAGTAGTAAAGGCATTTCTAGTGCTGGAACTTACAGCATATTTTTTACTTTTGGGATCAAAACCAAATTTTCTAGATTTTCAAACAATTTTTTTAATAAAATTGTGTTTCCCTGGTTGATAACCTATACTAATAGTGTATTCTGATGCAACTTTATTACCAATAATTTTAATTATAGTTTTTTTTCATTTGTAAATTTCTTATAAATCCTTATTTAATTTCACATTAGATAGCTTGATTCTGTTATTCTCGTTGATAAAATGAGCATTCTTTTCTTTTTCAATGGTAAGCTCAGACTTAATAGAAACAGAAAGAGCATGTTCCTTTTTGAGAGATTTATATTTATCCTTTAGTTCATTTCTTGTATCCCCAAGAATTTTGAAATACCCAAACATTTCATCAATTTTTTAATTTTCATAATCAAATTCATCATCAGAATGATAATAATTATTTAGAGAAGATTCTACAGTTACAACAGATATTTTTGTCATAAAACACATGTTTTCTTTATCATTATTCTCATCATGTGATGATTCTGAGTCAATAGAGCTATCTTCAGAAGCACTCCAGGTGGCCTTCATTTTCATTTTTTACTTCTTGTCTTTATCCTCATATTTCTTTTTTACTTTAATTTTGAGCTGTCATCTTTTACATGTCCTCTTCTCTTGCATTCATAGAAAACTATTTCATTTTTGTTATCACCTATTTTGCAATATTTTTCCAGTTTCCATTGTTTTCATACTTCCCTTTATAACTATATTTCTTAAAAAAAATATTCATTATATAAAACTTTTTGAATATTCTGTCAAGCTGAGCCATTTCCTCATCACTATCACTCAGTGATTCTTCATTTCTAGAACTTTTAATATGAACTTGAATTTTTTATTTTTCTTTGTGTTTAGAAGTAGTGGTTTTGAAATCCATTGACTTTCCCTTTGGTTTTCCATATTCCTCTTTGTTAACCTTCATATCGTATTCATGCATCATAAACTTACCTATAATATCCTTTGAAAATAGTGAATCAATGTCACAAGATTTTCTAATGGGTAATCTTGTTCCTCTCCATCTTTCTGAAAGACATCTCAAGATCCTCACGATTTGTTCCTTTGTAGCAATTTTCATTCCTAGTGAGATCCTTGTATTCACAATATCATTGAACCTACAATACATATCATAAATAGGCTCATCAAGCATCATTTTGAAGTTATCATATTTTATGGTATATGTGTAAAGCCTCATTTCATTAATATTATTGTTCCTTCATGTGAAAAAGCTAAAGTTCTACCAAATTTCATAGGTTGTTTTACATACAAAAATACTATTAAATTATTAATCACATAAATAACAGTATAAATTATTCATATCTTTGTATTTGTTATTATAGTCTACCTTAGTGGTATTATCCCATGTGTTTCTATCAGTATTAGGTATATTATATTGATCAACTATAGCATACCAGATTTCAAAACCCATACTTTCTAAATGAATTTTCATTTTCAGTTTCCACTAGGCATAGTTTGTGCCATTTAAATAGGGAGTATTATTGGTAGTAGCTCATTTCTTTCTATTTTTTATTTAAATTAAATTTTAAAGAGTTTAAATAATGATGAATTTTGAACTAACTGAAATTTAAAGATCTTTAAGAACAACTAAAATCACTTTCGAAAAGATGTAAAAACATAAAAACATAAAACATTTGATACCAAATATTTGTCTAAGTAGGACACTCAATATGGGGTGAATTATGTTCATATAAAATCTTATTTCTTAAGTCACTAATTTAAAAATCCCCCAATTTAAAATCAAATATTGCCCAGTTAACCAAAGTAGAATATTTATTAAAGTTTTCATCTTTTTAAATATTTCTCAAAGAGTGATTTGTTCTCAATTAAAACAATATGGATTATTATTTTATATTTTTAAATCAAACTACTAAACAAAATTATAATATAAACACTATCTAATATTAACTATCAAACTGAAGTAAATTTTTCTAATTTAAATAAAATAGTAGAAATAGAACATTGGAAAGCATAATAGATTTTAAAACAAGAGGTTCAATATCAAGATAAGACATAGTTCTCTTCACTCGGGTATCACCTGACACCAAGAAATTTATATAAATAAACTTTATTCACACTTTGGATTGGGGTACACAATAGTATACACAGCTTTCCAGGTCAACTATAAATCTTTCACAGTTTTTGTGGGAGTGAAAATTAAAAATAGGCTATGTAGGGACCTCTTCGACTATTTTTCATGGGAGTTTAAGTTGTAAAAATATAGGTTTGTGAAGATATAAATGTATCTTATAGTTATTCATAGGATATAGTGTGTTTTTATATAACTGAGAGATACGAACTACTGATATTGTAAAAAAATGTACACAACTAGAGCTAAAATATTAAGAAGGGTGTCAAAAAGCTCTGTGTGTTTGGATCTGAAACTTTGAGACTCCTTGAAGATATATTGAAGTGAAACTGGAGTCGAATTTCAAGAATATATATAAAAATAGAGGTTGTTGAAGCCTTCTATCTTCTATTCTTATTTAGGTATAGATTTTCTTAAAGTGTTCTTCCCCACTATTAAATTTTTTTTATAATTTGTTCGATTAGTTTTTACAATATGTTTTTTGTTTTTAACAATTGTTATTTCTTGTGTTGTTATAAGGTGCATGAGTAGCTCAGTATGTTTTCATAAGTCAGGTCATTTTACTTGTTGATCCCTATATTCCATTTATACTGTGTATAAAACAAGTAGCATGTTCTCTAGTACCTCATACCCCATACTGGTCTCTAACATCCATTAAATCTTGTCTAAAAAAGATAGACAAGACCATTAATATAATAAGTAGTGATGAGTTTCATAAATATGACCATTAAAAGTAATTTTGAATTTAAATTGAAAATGAAAGAATGAAGGTTTCTCAGGTTCAGTAGGTTAGTCTGTCAGTGTATCATACTGTTTGTGTCTCAAATTGTCGATGTCTTAGTCTTTTAGTGTCTCAAACTATTGGTAGGTCAGTATGTCATTATATCACTCTATCAGTAGGTTCTCTATTGGTAGGTACTATGCCGGTAGGTACTCTGTCGGTAAGTACTATGTCAGTAGGTACTCTGTCAGTAGGTACCCTATCGGTAGGTACTCTATCGGTATGTACCCTATCGGTAGGTACTCTATTGGTAACTCATCTATCGAAAAAATATACTTTGTTAAAATATTGAGTATCATTCAATCCCTCTGTCAGTAGGTCAAGTTGTTAGTAGGTCAGGTATCAGTGACTTATAATTATCAGTGACCAATACTTATCCAAAATTTCTTAACTTGTATTATGATATAAACACTAGAGAAAGAGGTTAACATTAAATGTAAACATGGTTAAAACAATATGTAACTTAATAAAACATATTGAAGTATGATTTGTGAGAATTAAAACTATAGGAGACCAACACATTCATAGAGTGAATTCTTAAAATTAAAATGAATACAAATGGTAAATGGAATATGGGATATGTTGTATAACATCTATAAAGGAAATAAATATGTTTACCTTTAGAAAAATTTATATGTATTAGATGGCACCGCACTCTCAAGGCTTCAACTTCTCTTTCTAAATGTCTTACCTCTAGGGTTTTCTCCTACTCATCTTCTTAGAGATAATAGATCCTCTCCTCGAATCAACTTCATTATCCCTCTGGTACTCCCCCTTATTCATGCTTGGGAGTTTTTCAAATGAGGTTCCATTAAAGATTAGTAGTATTTATCAGGTCCTTTATTGGTTGTTTTCATTGGAGTTGTAACATGTAAAGTTCATAGTCTTTAACTTCCAAGGATAGTACATTGATACGGATGGCAGATATAGGAATACTCAGAGTTGATAGTGTCTCCTTTCCACTTATCTTCTCGATTCTCTTTCGGTTTATTCTACAGTTCCTTTTGTTTCCTTTTTTAGTTCCAACAGCATGCAAAAGTGTGCAAAAAAAATAATGGTTTAGTGATCCCTTATTTCTACGTTTGAAGTCCTATCAACAAATCCTTCATTATTTTTCACTCTCCATCAACATTTATTATATGTGGAACCTGGTGTTCTGATTTTATCATAGACTTGCACTGGAGTTGTTTGGCCCCATTTGGTTTTCTAGTTTTTCTTTTACAAAGCTTGGTTCTATTCATATTTGGTCCTCCTATACCATTTTTACCTTTTCCCTCCATGAAAAACACCACTCTAGACAAGTTTAAAAATTTCCATGGTGATTTGGGGGGGTTTTAAGGGCTCTGGTGATGGAGGTCCTTCTCCTGGGGTTTTTTTATGGTTTGTGGCTAGCCCATTTCTAATAGCATGGTTTCAGTTTCTGTCATGGAATTCTAGTTCCTCTCCAATTTCTACGGTCTCTTCTAGTGTGTTGACAGTGTTTTGTTATTATGTTTCCCAAGGTGAGGCATGGGATGTGGTGTGATTGGTAGTGTGTGGATAGATGGGACATGTCGGTGGTTCATTCAGTGTGTGTAGTGGGTCTGAGGGGATCACAATCATGCAACAATGGATATAATTAGGTTTCACTTTGACTCAATTCCCCTTCCTTTCCAACTTTGTTCTCCCTATTTATTTTTTATATGGCATTTTTCAATTATCACTGATACTTAATGTGTTTTTATTTGTTAAAACACAAAAAAATATTTTGATTGAAGTGAGAAAAGTAATATATCTTGAGGCTAAAGTATGTAGACCTCAAGATACATTATGATGAAACAATATATGGATTGTTCACAAGGTTAAATTATATTATGATAAAGATCAAATATTTTAGTGATAAGAAAGAGTATTCTATAGTGGTATAAAATATCTTACACATCCAACTTAATAAGTTTGATGAAAAATTATCAACTTTAGATGATAAAGATCCAAGAACACTCCCTCTTGATAACTTACATTTCATTTTAATTTCCTATGAGATGATAAAATATAATTATTTCTAGAATATGGGTAAGTATAAAAATGAAAATCTCTATAAGTCCTAAAAATATAATAAGTATAAGAATGTGGTTATTGGATATAAAATAGGTTGTTCAAATTTAGATTTCAATTTGGATCTAAATATTGATAAGATGATGTATCTTATATCTAAAAATTTGAGTAGGGAAAATAGAAATTTTAAGGGGAAATATTCCATGAAAATGTTTTAAGTGTGGTGAAATTGTATATTTTTATTCAAATTATATAAAGTTATGAGAATGTGGAGCTAGTGAATAATAAAAATAAAGACCAAGGATATCCATTAAAAAGAAATCATCAAAGGTTTATAAGTCAATGGTTTATTCAAATGTAAGGGGAATGAATTTATAAAAATTTAAGAAGATTAATTTATTATCAAAATTTGAAAGCAGAGATGGTATTATGAAGAAAAGGAAATTGATACATCTAGTGATATTGATGGGAAGATTATAATTTCTAATGTGAATGAAGAATAATTAACAAGTGATAGATGTAGTGAATTTTGGATTGACAATGAGGTTGAGATGGAATATATGTTTAAGTGATAATTGAAGGATTTTTTATTAAAGAATTCAAATTTGTGGATGGATATCAAGACTCAAAAAAATAGTAAACCTTATAGAAATAATGAATATTTCCTTGTAGAATAAAATTAAAAAATAGTGCATGAAATTATTCATTTAAATAGATTTATTAATGATCATAATACCTCAAAAATAAATATGTAATAAAGAGTTAAATATAAGTAGAATTATCTTTAATTATTTTCAATAAAATTTGATGGAGGCTATAAAGGAAGTGAACAATATCATATTCAACATCAAAAAAATTATGAAAAAATTTGGAGATAGATCTAATGAATTTTTGATTGATAAAAATTCAAAAAGTGATGAGAAGTATTTTAAATAGAAAATATAACATACACATGGTGTAAAAGATCTTAAAAATTATAGTGGAGGTCCTGATATGAAGAATAAAGTTAAAATATTATTGTTTCCCTAATTTTGGTGAATCTTAGAAAAATCAAAATTCTATGAAATCAATCATTAACTAAGAAACTGCTAAAAATAGTGACTTAGAAAAGGCTGAGAAAATATCTATGTTTAGAAGAATATTTCAAGAGTATATAATAATTTTTGTTTCATAAAAGGGAACCATACTCAAAGAAGGTAGCAATATAGGTATCAACTTCTAGATACCATGTTTTTTACAAAGTAATTTATACTTTCTATGGAGTTTATTAGTATTGTTAAACTTTTGGGGACACATAAAATATTTTTTTGGTTTAAATACCAATATCATAATTAGCTTAGGTTTGGGAGGCAATATTTGAGGGGGATTCAGCCCCTTCAAAAGAGGAATGTTCAAAAATAGATTAATAATTCTAGATATAAATCATAGAACAGGTTTCAATTACCTGAGGAAGTATATAGAATATGTGACCATCTTGGTCACCATGAAAATAAATTCCTCATCCTTCTACTATCCTAGAGAATTATTAGTTATAATACTTAAACAACTTTAAAAATGAAGAGTAAAGGTAATGAGAAATCTTTGGTTAAGGAAAAATCACTTAAATAATAAAAATGAGATAATCCATGGATATTGAATTTTGGATTTTCCTCTCATATAACAGGGTATTTAAAATTTTTAAAGGATGTTGAAAGGTTAAGGGATGGCTCAGTGAACTTTTCGAATGATGGGTCACTCAAAAACAAAGATATTGGATTAGATATTATTTTGATATATCAATTGAAAAACAAGAGAACTTAATCTATTGAAGTATTAAAACATCATCTTATTTGTTTTTATCAGTTATGTGATGATGAAAATGAATTTATCTATCAAAGGTATGGATTTTTTGTGAAGATCTTAAAATCTGCATGTATTTTGACAAGAGTTTTGTGAGTGAGGGGAAATATATTTCAAGTGGGTGACACTGAAAATTCATTATACTTAAGAATAAAAGAATAAATCAGTTGTGGCATAAAAGGATTGGTTATATTGAATAAAATAGCATGAGTAATATCCCTCAAGTAAGGAAATTATCATGATGTTATTATACCAAAAATATATAATTGGATGATATCAACCAAGGAAAGGTAAATATTGTTAATTACCCATATAAGAAGGTAGATATTAAATTAAATAATCCATTAGAGATAATCCATTCATACATTTGTGTTCCCATTAGGAAGTAATAAAAAAATGGAGATAAGTATTTTATTTATTTTATTGATTACTTTACCCAAATTACTTGCATTATTTTTATGAAACATAAATTAGTGCCTCAAAAAAATGTTCAAAATTTATAAAAGACATACATATTAGGAATATGGTTTCTCCTTAATTAAGATCTGGATAGATAATGGTGTTGAATATATAAGTGGAAGGTTTTATTATTATCTTGATAAGAATGGTATTCACTATAAAATAGATGCACCATATACACCACACATAGAAATTATTTAATGGAAGAACAAAAGTTCAATAGAGATGTCTTGGACTATGTTGATAGAGAATGATACCTATCAGTGTTTTTTGAGACATTACAATAGATTAGATGTTCATAATCAAAAATTGTTATTATATATAGAAAATTTAGATATGTACCCATATGATATGTATTACAAAATATCTCCATGTTTTAAGTTCCTAACAGTGTTTGGTATCCCATGCATTATCAAAATAAAAGATTAAAACATGGGAAAGTTTTAACGGAAATGTTTGATGGAATATTCCTTAACAATCCTCAAAATATAAGAGGATATCATTTTTATAAAAAAAATTATGGATGATTTTTTATTATATTGATGTTATGGTGTTAGTACATTTAATGAAACAAGTCACACGTGAATAAAAAACTTCTATAAGTGAAAAAAGATAATGCTTTTCTTGAAAACAATAGGGTGTAGTTTTTTAAAATGGTAAACATTTAGAATAATTTCTCGTAGAAGATAATGATTCATCCAATTAAAGTTATTAAGAACAAAATTTTTCACATATTACAAGGATGGGAAAGAATATTGAAGTCCAAAGCATCATTGGAGATCAATTATAACAAGTTCAAACAAGGGGATCATTGAAGGTAGCATCACATGCCTCGTTATTTTCAAAGGTTAAACTAGGAAATATTGAATAAAATTTAGAGAATCCATAGTGGGTTGATTCCATGAATGATAAATTATACTGTATAGAAAATAATGATACTTGTGAGTTGATAACCAAGAATAAAAACAATAATATTATTGGAAAAAATGGGTGTTCCAAAACAAGTTGAGTCAAAAGGGATAAGTTATGAGAAACAAAGTAAGACTTGTGTGTAAAGGATATTATTAAGTGAATGGAGTTGATTTTGATGAGACATTTTTACTAATCCCAAGACTATAAACCATTATAATTTTTCTTATTATTAATGTAAAAAAAGAAATATGAGGTATTTCAAATGGATTTTTATTGTTCCTTCCTCAATGGTGAGTTGGAATAAGTGGTTTATATTGAATAACCATGTATATTATTTCTTGGTTAGGAAGATAAATATGTTTTAAAATTAATGAATTATTTATATGGGTTATAATAAGTTCCAAGATATTGGTATTTTAATCTTTAAACTTGTTTAAATAAGTTGAACTTTTGAAAAAGAAGTGTGGACAACAATCTATACATTAAATATGTAAAATTATTATCTCTACTTTTTACTAATTATATGTATTATATTATATTTAATAAAAATTATGAATGAATTTTTAAAGAGTTGTCTTTTAAAATAAATAAATTATCTGAAATTCCCATTATTATAGACCTGATATGTTTTTTAGGTTTACAAATTTGTCAAGATAAAGATTATGTTTTTCTTTCTCAAGATAAGTATACTCAAGAGCTTCTAAAGAAGTTTTTAATCGAATATTCAAAGATGGATTCCACCCATATTTTCATGGGAACTATGTTATCTAAGACTGTGTAAGAATATTAAAGGGATCCAATATAATTCTAGAAGATTATTGAAAGCTTTATATACTTGATATCTCCAAGTCTAAATATTGTATATGCTATTACACTTTTTAACAAGTATCAAAACTCACCATAAGATTCTCATTTCATGTATGGAATGGGTATTCTTAGGTAAATTAAAGTCATGATATATTTTGGACTAAAATATGGTAGAAAAAGATAGATTAATCAGTTTGGTTATACATATATATATTATGTAGGAGATATTGATGATATATGGCATATATCTGGGGGGATTTTTCTTCTAAGGAAAAAGGTGTTTATTTTGTAACTCTAAGAAATAAATTTTTTGTCTTTTGGTACTAATAAAGTAGATTGTGTGGCTACTACTCATACTATAACCGATTTGATATGAGTGAGGAATCAATTGGAAGATCTCAAGGAAGAAGTTAAGTTTTCACTACTTTATGGTTATGATAATCCAATTGAAATAAATTTATATAGAAATTAGTTTCAATATTAAAGATTATATCACACTAATATAATATATCACCTCATCAAATATCTTATAGAAAAAATCAGTTTAAGATGGAATTTATTCATACAAAATAGAAATTAGCATATATTTTCAATAAACCACTACCAAAGGATTATTTTAAAAGTTTAAGGTTGATGATGTGAGTTTAACCTAATTCTGATTATAGTTAAGGTATTTTGATTCCGTCACCTTTCTCATTGTGATTTTAAATTTGTTTTCAAAGGGGAGAAAAGACAAGATAAATATTCTTGTATTGTTTCTTTTATATATTTACAAATTTTATTTAATTAGGATAAAAATAAAACTTTAGTAAATTTGGGGTATTCTTATAATTTTTGTTTTACCTATTTAGTGAAGAGATATCTTATGTAGGGGGATCAAATTTTTTTGAGAGTTTTTCATGGGGTAAGTTGTGATTTAATCAGATGCATGTGTGAACTACTTTAACAGTTTTTTTGAACTAAATATAGAAAATTATTCTTTAATAATTTTCTTAAATAGAACTATCATATTTAATACATATTCCATGTATTAAAAAGGTGTTAATTATTATAATTATTATCATTTGGTTTCTTCTAATCAATATGAATCAACAAGATCAGGTTTGAATAAGATGAATGAGAATCATTGTTTTTATATAAAACATTATATTATTTTTCAATATTATTGTTTCCCATACCAAGTTCACTCAAGTATTATTATAATTATTAAATTATGGTTCATTGTTTTATGGTTTGAATTTGATAGAGATTTATGTTCCTTGGTTTCCATAAAAATCTAAAAGGGAAGATTATTGGAGCCAAGAGATATTTTTTCGATATTTTTTAGTTGATAAAGATGAATTTGTTAGGTGAAGTTGTGTTTTAGGTTGATATTATTAATGTATTGGATTTTATTTTCAATACCTAAATCATGATCAAACTCACATAAAATGGATTCCACTATGTGAGGTGATTTAAATTATATGTTTTATTTTTTCAATTCTTGGATATTGGAGTTATGGTTTAAAATGGAAAAGGCCTTATGTTTTCATATGAATTTTGGGAAGTTATTAGGACTTCATGTCATCATGTAAAAACTTTGAGTTTGGGATTAAGACATTTAGTATTAGTCATATGACTTCGAGGCCACACGAGACATTATGCATCAGAATTTCAGGCCATGTAAGACTATAAACATTTTTAAATTTTCAGAGTGTATAAGTATTTTGAGTCTTTTGTTATTATTTTTTTCATTGTTCTATGACATTAATATGATATCATAATTCTTTTCACCATATTAATTTGTATTAAAATACTTCTAGAATCATTTATGTCATTTATATTATTTTATTCTAGCCTTTCATACTGGGTATATGTATTTGTGGTTTTGTATGACTTTATTATGACAAATATGTCTTCCATTATTTGTGTATGTATTTGGACTTAGAGAAAGTTTTATAAAATATATAGAATGAAAAATCAAAATTTCAAAAATATATATTCTAAAGAAAATTATTAAAAATTATGATCATGTTGTTTGTTCATGATTTAAACATTACAAAATAGAATTTTTTATTCAAGTAAAGGGAGAAAATGTTTCTAAAATAAATAATAGAGATCCAATGAACAAAAATAAATGGTTATCAAATAAATTATTTGGAACATTGAATCACATATAGATGTTCCATAGTGTCATGTAATCTGATTAAAAAGCAGTAATAAGAAGTTGAAAAAGAAGAAGATGTTTGTAGTATCTATAGAGGCTCAGTTGTTAGTATTTAAAATTTAAAATTCAAATTTTTATATATAAATAACTATTACTGGATGAAAATATATATTATTTTACTATAAAAAATAAATTTATGAATTTTACATAACATGGAACTATAAGAAAAAAATATATAATGTTTTTTATAAAAAACTAAATAATATTATTCTTTACAAAATAAAGTAGTGTGGGAGTATTGGGTGACATATAATGAATAAAAGAAGAATAAGTGTCTTAAAACTTTGCAAGAGTAAGAAGAATAAATTAAACGACATGGTGAAAGCATGAAGGTGGTATTATCTAGATTAAGACACTTTAGTGTTTAAAACCATTGCATATTTGTGTAACTTTGTAGGAAGCACTTAAACATAGTTGGGATACTTACTGTAAAATGATTACATGGATATTCCATTCTCATTATAACCTACTTTTTGATACTAGTGGTACATATAGTCTTAGTGAAATATGGATCATACCAAGGATTATTCTTCTTTTTTGAGTGATAAAACCTTAAATTTATTAGTTCATTAATGTTTGTGTGTTTTATAGTGATATAAATTCACTTTAATAGGTGGTGAGGTATGTTTTAATAAGAACCCTAAAAATTAAATTTATAATAACTTATTCACCCCCCAAGTTATTTCACTGATATTGAGGTTATTTTCATTGAAAATTAAGTGGAAAAGGGGAAAATAGTGTCTTTAGAGAAGGAAACACTACTAATTCTCAGAGTTATGATATCGGTAGGTCTACTGCTGATTGATCCTCAATTTACTCTTAGAAGGATCTCTATTGATTGGGGTACTTCTCTATTAATAAAGTGTTTTGGAACTTCTAAATTGATGTAAAATGATCCTTATCAACCCTAATCTTAATAAAAAGAAAATGAATGAAAAATGGAAAACAAAAGAAAAGTAAAATAGTGGGAAATCATATTTAAAAAATATAATTTGTGTAATCTAGAGTAAAAAAAATTAAGGTAAACTTGGCGTCAATCCACGTACTATAGATATACACCTCCTACCTAGGTAAAAAAATGAGAAAATACATGATGTTTGTTTACTAAGTATGTGATGTGTATTAGAAAATGGAGCTTAGGCAATGTTGTGAGGGTACATGGAATGTGGAATAATTTTATAATAAGTAAAGGTAAATGGAATTCACTAAACACATATGTCATGTGTTATAACTATTTTACCTGATCCATGTAATATTTGGACATGAAAAGTGTCTACCTATGAAGATGCATCTAGTAAAAGGTGTATAAAATTTTTTTATCTCATGTGTTATTCAAATAGAGTGTGGTGAATTTTATAACTATGTAAAAAGGTACACATTATGTGTTCTTTGTGTGTGCATGTGTATAGTTATATTCATTCCAAAATCCTAAAATTTCCAAAAATCACAAAAAATAATAGAATCTTTGAAATAAGGGTTTGAAGAGAAATTACATGGATCAAGGAAGATAATTTAAAATATTGGAAGTTTAAAAAATATCTACAAGTGATATATTTAATGGGGGTTGTGGTAGGTTTATTGAGATGACATGGGAAGAGGATCAGGGTAGGGGAGCATTATTTATGGCCAAGGGATCGGGTGAGTTCTTTAAACCTATACTATACGGTGTGTATGGCCATGGACACAGACCGTGTAATGTTTATTTATATTTTATTATTATTAATATTATTTATTTATTTAGTATATATATATATACAAATATTATACATAGATATACATGATATATACTTATTTAAATTAAAAGATAAGAAACAATATAACAACCTTTAACCTGCACTTCCGAATCCAGTTCTAAAAACATGATGTTAACATTTTTGTATTTGATATCAATAAAATTGACCCAATTTTATCTATACAAAACATAAAACATAAAATATAATAATTTAATCACTTACATAACCAAAGAACTTTTAGATTTTGAGTTTTTGAGAATTATGACAAACTCTTACATAATAATACCCATCTCTTCAAGTGATCATTTTTTCTAATATATCCAGCTTTTCTTATTTCATAATAATTCCTCAATATCTACCATAAAATTATTCACACATGAAAAATTTCTTTAAATAGTTCATTTAATATAATTCTTCATAACCTTGATAAATTTAAAACATAAAAATATTGAGATTAAATGCTCAGTAATGGTAAACATAAACATTAACAATTATATGTCCCTAGTGAGAATAAGATAAGCATAATGGTATGATGACATAATAAAAGTACATTAGTATAAAATAATATAATTTATACCCATAAAACATGTATCATAAATCATGATATATGGCATAACTTGTTAATATACTATAATATCCATATAATTAAACAATCATGAGCCATATGAAAATAATTTTTGTGAAAAGGTTTCATTATAACTCATAGAAAGTATTGAAAAACCATGTAGGTATCTTGGAACATCAAACAATCATAATAGAATCACCTAATTGGATAATTCCCATTTCTTTTCAGAGTATCCTATAACTGATAAACTTTTTTTCTATTATAAGTAACTTATAATCCATTAACCCCTTTTTATTACTCAATGCATTGGAGGGCTATAATAGACCCAACCAACCATGTTTTATAACGTAACCTCCTATCCTTGGTTTATAATGTCACCATGAATCCTTGGTTAGTAATGAAACCACTGGTAAATCATCCATACATATGACAAAGTAAAATATAAAGAACACAAAATTTAGACGATTTCACATTTCAACATAACACCCTTGGAAATGACCATCATTCATTTTTATCTAGATTACCCCATGAAAAAAAAAATGACTTTTATGAAAATATATTTTAAAAAATAACAATCCATTTAAATAAATAATAAAGGTGGTATCATTATAATATACCCCCTTTGGATCATAGGAAAATAATAAATTATATTTCAATAGATGAAAAATTCATTTAAAATAACATTTAAGAATTTCATTAAAAAAATGGAAAATATCACTTCATTTTGATATCATTTTAAATAAAAATTCCAACAATATTGAGAAAAATATTTTTTTTTGAAAATAATCATGGAAGATTGAAATGAAAAATTCAACGAAAATAATAGTTATGATGGTGAGAAAATCCAGTAATTTAGTAAATATTAAAATAAATATCCCTTTCAACTTCTGTTAAAAAACCAATAGTACCTTGTTTAGAATATGAAAAAAAATATTCCTTTTAAACCTATGAAAATAAAGTTAAATATATTTTAAAATTAATTTATACAATCATTCAGTTAAAGAAAATAAAATTCTTCAAAATATTTTAAAATCATATATATGGAATAGAAAATATTCCCAACCACAAAAAAAGAAATTAGTTTAGTTTTCCCTTAAAAATATTATTTCGATATCCCTAAGTAACAAAGAAAGGAAAACAAAAGAAAATAATATAAACCAGAGAAATAACCCGAGGATAATAGTAGATATGTGGTTCAAGAAATTTGTAATGACTCAGATTTTCCCAAATTTATTTTTAGAAATTTTTTAAGAAAATTCTGAGACCAAGTGCTAAGACGTCGTGCGATTCTGAGGCCTAGTGTGCCCAGAAGGATTCACTAAAATATTTTATGTTTTTAATAGCACTCGAACGTGAATTTTTTTAAAATGTGGAATAACTCTTAAATGGGTGCTCAGATCAAAAATTTGAGGACACTGTTTAGCTCCAAGTAGTGAATTTACCCTAGGCATGGAATAACTTTTCTCGGCAAGGCCTTCAATGGAAAAACTCAAAAAGGATATAACTTTAAATAAAAGTATTAAATAAAAGTATTTTATTTTTTAAATCCTAATAACTCATAAATAGTAACTCAAATTAGAAATGTGATACCACCATTGAGTTTGTAATGGGATTTTATTCTTTGGTGAGGCCTCACATCGGTCGGCATGGGCCGGCTATGAAAGAAAGTTTTTGGATTTAAACACCATTAAAATATTTAAATAAAAAAAATTATTCTTGATACAGTGACATGTTTTCTTTTAATAGGAATTTTTTAGATAATTCAAGGTTATTACCATAACCTTGGAATTTTTCTAAGGTAAGGAGAGAGAGCACTCTCAACAAACAGAGGAAGATCATGGATCGTTGATCAACGATGAACCTCATATTTGAAGAATCTTAGCCCACGACAATGATGTGGAGACTATTCTTCATTAGAGATCAAACTGAATTGAGGTACGGAATTTTTTTTGATTTATTTTCCATATTCATGAATTCCACAACGAATGCAGACCAATCAATAAATATATTATCCCACAGATCTATTTTTGTTGTTGGATGGGATTTACCTTTGTGGGGTTTTAATGGGAGAATGATCTTGTGATTATTTATTGGGTTTTTATTGACGTTCTAATGGTAACGAATCAAGATTGACATGATCATCGGTCAAGGTATGTTCCTCTTGGTTGATTTATGATTTTCTCCCCCCGTTCTTCATTTTTCGTGGTCATTTTTTGTTTGGACCGTGACTTGACATATTTCAATTGATCGATCGTTGTGCACTCGATCCTGAGCACAACGATTCGATATCGTAGATCTGGTATCGACATGGAATAATGGAGGTGTGATGATGACGGAGACGGACAGATCAAAGTAGTTAGGGAGATATTCTCACTCGAGTGGTTTTTTATCAGGATAAATTATAACATTGATTTGAGACCAAGGTGATGAAGAACACTACCCAAAAATTGCAAGCATGTCTCTGTTTTGAAAATGGAGCACCAGAGGAGAACTAGTGGCCCGCCGGTGCTGGCGATCAATGGCAACAGTGGTACGTGGTGGCGGAAGACCCATAAACCGCAGTCAGGCCGCAGTTTGGAAGAGCTTGTTTCGGAAATATTGGGGGTAGGTGGACGTGGTGTAACACCACGTTGAATGAGGAAGAGGCACGTGGGCTAGATCAGGTGAGTTGGGTCATAGTCCAGTGGCCCAGCGAATGGACCCATTGAGTCGGACCCATTGGGTCGGGCCAGATTGGGCTAAGCCTATTGGGCCAGGCCAATTCAGACTGGACTGGGCCAGGTCTACCAAATTGGTCCAGGTTGGGTTGTCTGGATAGGGTCAGGTTGTCCTACAAGTCAGGTCTGAACCGAGTCAAACTTTTTCACTACATGATTCATTTCTTTCAAATGGAAGGTTTGTTTTATGAGACATCTACGGCATTGGGACCCTTACGATGAGGTGGTCTTTTTGTGATGAATTATTGGGTTTTTAGTTATATTAGTAGATGTTGAGAGTGTACCCTTAGTCTTATCCTATGAGGATTCGATGCAGGATCTCATTCCTGTCATAGAGGATGACCCATATTCTGATGTGAGTTGTCTGATCCCGTCTTCGATTGTTGACTCAGTGTGTTGGAGAATGTATCACACTAAGAGGGTCATTCAGTCCTCTCTTATCTTCTTGTTACCCTATATATGGTTTTGGAGAAGGTGTGACCAAAATTTACACAAGAACCTATACCCTATCTAGGATGATGTTTTCAGTTGGGCGAGGAGTCCCTGAAGTGACCTTGGGTGCAGACACTATTTATTTATCAATATTAAATTACTTCTAGTATATGTGACTAGATCTGATGATTGTGCTTAAATTAGTTTTCATTGTTTGATGTTTGGTTGTGACTCAATGTTTATGTGACTTGGTGACTATGTGACTTTGGGGTTTCATGACTTATCGACACTTTGTGTGTTACTAACACTCCGTGTGTTAGTGATACTTCATGTATTACCAACACTCCGTGTGTTACTAACACTCGGTGTATTAGTGAGACTGGATGTCTTAGGGAAACTATGTAACTTTTCAAGACCCTAGTGTTCCCTTGGGTACTTTTGGTATACCAGTTCTATGTGCTTCTATCAGATACCTCGAGGAGTTAGATCTCCTAGGAAGAGAATGCTGCGATTGGAACCATGTAGCTGGTAGTGGATGAGGCTTTAAGTCTTGAAATCCTTTATGAGTATACCTGGATTTTCTTGTTATATGTGTTGTAGAAATATACCTCTGTTTAGATGACTGTATCTTATTAGTGATGTTTCTTTTGTGGTCTTTTACTTTGTGTTTTGGGGTGTCCTACTGAGTATTTCTTTACTCACCCCTACACAGGTTTTACCCACTCCTGTCATATCATGTGCAGACAATCAATGTTTTTATGGAGTCCTAGGTGGACCAGGACCAGTTTTTTCTTTGATAGAGACTAGATAGTTGAGGTGTGTTCTTGTAGATTCAGACATCTATTCTTGTACCTACCCTTCATGTAGGGTTTTCTACAGACAAGATTCAAGACCTTTTTATATGGACTCTTTTGTTTTGGTGGGATTTTATTCTATCCTACTTTCACTTTCCTGAACTTTACATTCATATTATACTTATTTGGTTGGGATATTGTGGTATGCATGAATTTTTTTACTTAGTTTTTTTTACTTTTCATCATTTTGGGATTGGAGATGTGTGCATGTGTACAGGTACTTAGGAAAATTCCTCCCATTTGTGGGATATTCCAACTCGGTGCTTGTCTCCAACCCCTGGCTTATTAGAGGTGGGTTTGGCATAGTCACGGCATGGGATCCTATGGGATGGGTAGTAAAAGAGTGGTTTCAGAGCAAGTCGGTTCTAATTAAGGACCAGGAGTCAGTGAGGTTGGTTTGGGGCAACAGTGTTGAGTTTTTTGAGTTCGTCTTCCAGGATAGGGAATCCTGTGTTGGTGTGGCTACGGATATATCCATATACCAAGACTCTGGAAACCTAATTTTTGACTTGATAAATGAAAACACTAGATTTGGGTAAAAATAAAGTTACATGGATCATATAGAAATGGATTGTGTTTCACATGTCCTTCTTAAGTCAACTCACCAGGTATACTCTTTTGACCATGATACATCTTGTTTTATTAAAATATGTATTCATGAAACCAACCAATGAGGTTTCCATTGTAGTATTGGGAGTTAGACCTGATGTTTGAAGGGGCCTCCCTGAGGGGATCTAGCCACGAAGGAATTTTTCTTCATGATGGTCAGCATGTGGAGCTTTCTTCTATTGATCAGTTCGTAGACCCCCATCCAGGGGTTCATGAGGATGAATCTTACCAAACTAAGTCATGCATGGATATTTTGTCACTAGATGATGATACGCAGGGTCTAAACACTTATCATAGGCTTCTGAGGAAGCAATCACTTGGGATGCAGGGTTAGCAGGACCTATTGATAGTAGGTGCACGGCGTAAGCTGCAAACAAATAGGTTTAATAAGAAGTCCCATGTGTGTTCTAGTTACTTGAGGAAGTTTCATTAATATGATTTTAATGGGAAGGGACATTCCACACGATATTTTCCCACTATTCAGGATGCATTCAGAGAGGTTTTTGATGAACCTCCAAGGAAGACACAGTAAAAGGAGAAAATAGATCTGCCAGGCAGAGGATGTGGCATAGGATATGGGGAAGTAGTAGGAGGTGGCCAATGTTTTGACATGTTACCACCACCACCACTAGGTGGTCTATAATAGACTTAGGGATTTGGAGAACATGGGAGGAGACTGTTGTAGGCTATTGAGGCTTATGACCCCAGGACTCCAGGAATGGTTCAAGGTATGATATGTGTCTTTCTACTTTTACTACAGTAGATATACACGTGTACTAGTGAATTATTTTCCTTCCACTTTCCTTGTTTGATGCTTATATATTATGTTTAAACCATTGAATTGACCTTTACATTTAGAGACTCTTACTAGAGGATACCCAATGATCACACACTAGTGCTGACAGTGTGACCTGACTCTTAAAGGTGAGATTTTTGGTTAGCATCTCTTGGTAGTAGCATCGAGGCCTTACGATGTTATTCTCAATATAGAATTGTATTGATAGTTTATGCTCAGATTGATTAGTTTAGGCCAAAGTTTTGGTTTTTCTATGATAATAGAACAATTTTTCCCTTTTTATCGGTGAAAGGGAAATCCTTGCAGTTCAGGATGGACTCGCGTATAGAAGGGTGCAACCGATTACTCTTCATTTGGTTATCTGAGACCTTGGTGTAGTGGATGTTTTGAGTCCTCAGTTTCCTATAATATTGGTAGAGTATAAAGGAAATATTCTTAGAAAATGTTCTAGTTTTACTTCCACATTGAAGTATATAATTTCGAGTTGATCTATACCCTGATATGATACTAATATCTAGACCATCATGTCAGATGGTTCTCGTATAGCACCATGAGAAAAGGGTATAGTTGGAGTAATTGCACAGGAAGGGATCTATGAGACCCAGTGTTTCACCATGGGAAACCTTTATTGGTCTTCATTGATCTCATATATATCATCTCAAAGAATGGAATTGCAATAGATCAGGTGAGTTTTGAGGTAGAGTTTGAGGAGAGATCCCATATTTAGGTTTCCGTAGGAGGGTGTGAGTATGTAGTGTTCTATGATGAGTCAGGAATCGGTCTTGGTTGTGTCCTGATGTAGAGGAAAGTAGTGATTGCCTATGGTTCACTCTAGTTTAAATCACATGATCAGCACTATGTGACCCATGATCTTGAGTTATTACAGTAGTCTTTTCATCTAAGATGTGGTGACACTACCTGATGGGAAAATGATTTATCATCAAATTTGACCACAAGATTCCCAAGTATATATTCTCTTAGAAGGATTGTAACATGAGACAAAGTCAATGGATAGAGTTCCTCTAGGACTACGACTTGGAGATTTTCTATACTCTTGGTAAGGGAAACATGGTAGAAGATGCTCTTAGTAGGAGATATAGCTTGCAGTTGCTGAATGAGGCACCAGAGCATTTATACTTGTTACAGGTATCTTTTGTGGATAGAGACAGAACAACTTATCTCTAATCAATGGTTGTCACCCATCCACTCTATCATCTAGTCATGGAGGCACAACTTAGGGATACAAACTTCAAGGATCTACATGCTCAAACGTTTACAGACCATGCCCCTTATGGATATTCAAAAGGATGGGAGTATATTGTTATTTTAAAAGGATGCACAATGATACCAATGGTATTGCGAGATGAGGTTTTGAGGGATTTCTATACATCCCATTTTAAGGGTACATCCTAGTGTGACAATTATTTACCAGGGCCTCTAATATCAATTTTGTGGTCAGGTATGAAGAAGGAAGTTTTATAGTTTGTGTCTCGATGCCTTACTTGTCAACAAGTGAAGGATGAGTATCAGTTTCTGGTGGGTTTCCCTTGAGGTTCCATAATGGAAATAGAATGTAATAAAAATGGAATTTGTGATCGGTTTACCATGTACATCCATGGGTCACGATACCATCTAGGTGATCACTGAATGACTCACCAAGTCTGCCCACTTCCCACCTATTTGGGAGAAGAGTTCATTAGAGAACTTGGGAGGCCTCTACATGTAAAAGATAATTCAGCTGAATGGAGTTCCATAAATAATTGTTTTGGATCATGATCGTCACTTCATATCCTGGTTGTGGAAGGGATTGCAGGAGGCATTTGGGACTCAATTACGCATGATCCCGGCATTTCATCCCCCGATGGATAGCCAGATGGAGAGGATCACCCAGGTTCGGGAGGACATGATTAGGGATTGTATGTTAAGTTTTGGGCACAGTTGGGAGGATAAACTACCTTTGGTGGAGTTAGAATATGACAACGGATACCCCTATACAATCGGTATGGCATCGTTCAAATCTTTTTATGGTGACCCTATAGGTCACCACTTTGTTGGAATGACCCAAGAGAGTCGGTTCTCATGGACCCAGAGTTGGGGAAGGAAACTACAGAGAAGGTTCAGGTCATCCAGGAGTAGATGAAGACTGCACATAGCTATCAGATATATTATGTTGACATGTGAAGAAGGCCTTTAGAGTTCGAGGATGGAGACCATGTGTTCCATCGGGTCTCTCCCTGATGCGGGATATGGAGATTTGGCTGGGACGGAAAGCTATCTCTAAGGTTCATCACACCTTTTCAGATTCTGTGCAGATTTGGCAAGGTTGAGTACTGCTTAGCTCTACCCCCACAGTTGGATGGGGTACACGAAGTCTTGTACATGTCTCAGCTAAGGATATATGTGCATGATTCATCACATGTCCTCAACTGGGGATACTTTTGATTAGAACATGATGGCGATCAAAGATCTATAAAAGGGGATTCTTTGTCAGTGGTTTATTTCTATGGTGTGCATTCTATTGCGGCATAAGAATCTCCAAGAGAGCACATGGGAGCAGAAGGCTCAGATTCATGTCTAGTACCTTCAATTGTTTTATTAGCCCTTTGTTTTAGAATCTTGGGACATAAATCCCTAAGGTGGTGAGAATGTAATAACTTGGATTTTACATGATTTATTTTTAGAAATTATTTGGGAAAATTATGAGACTAAGTGCTAAGATGGCATACGATAATGAGGCCCGGTGTGCCCAGAAATATTCTTTAAAAAATGTTAACTTTTTAATAGGTTGCACATGTGGCGTTTATGAAAAAAGCAGAATAACTATTAAATGGGTTCCTACATCATAAATTTGAGGGCACCATTGAGCTCAGAGAACATTATTTACCCTAGGAGTGACATAACTTTAGTCGACATGGGTATTATGTGGAAAGACATAAAAAGCACGCAACCGTAAATAAAATTATTAAATAAAATTATTTTATTTTTAAAATCCTAATAACTCATAAATGGTAACTCGGATTTGAAATCTGAGGATACCATTGAGTTCTTAAGGGGGTGTTTTTTATTGGCGGGCCTAACATCGGCTGGTGCGGGATGAATGAGAAAGTTATTTTTTGAATGTAAACGTCATTAAAATATTTTAATAAAAATATTATATTCTAGAAGTAGCAACATGTTATATTTTAATAAATATTTGTCAGAGAATTCAGGGTTATCACCATAACCCTTGAAGTCTTATAAGGTAATGAGATGGAGCTCTCTTGAAAAATTGTGGTGGATCGTGGATTGATGATCAACATTGAACCTCATATTCGAAGGATCTTTGCCCACAGAAATGATGCAGCAACCTTTTTTGTCAATGATCAAAAAATCGAGGCAGGGGATTTTTTATTTGATTTATTTTCCCAATTCCTAAATTCCATGATGAACACAGACCAATCAAAAAGTAGATTGGCCAACAGATCTATCATTTTTGTGGGATGGGATTTACCTCTGTGAGGTTTGGATGGGAGAATGATCTTGTGATTATTTGTTGGATTTGGATTGATTCTCTAATGTAAATGAACCAAGATCGACATGAACATCGATCAAGGTCTATTTTTATTGATTGGTTTATGCCTTTATCCCCCTATTCATTTTTCAATGTAGACATTCTTTGTTTGACCTGAAACTCGACATATTATGATTGATTAATCATTTCACACTCGATCCTTGGAAAAATGATCCCATATCGTAGGTCTAGGATCGTCATGGCATGACGGAGGTGCAATGATGACAGTGTTGGAAGAATCGATGTGGTTCGAGAGATATTGTCGCTCGAGTGGTTTTTCAATAGGATGGGTCATAATGTTGATCTGAGCCTGGGGCAATGAAGAATGTGACCCAAAGATCACAGGTGGGCCTCTGTTTCAAAAAATTGAGCAATGGAGGAGAATTGGTGGCTCGTGGAAGGGGATACCGGTGCACCAGCACTGCTGGCAGCCGTGTGAACCGTGGTAGAGCTACAATTTGGAAGATCCTATAGCAGTAAGGCCATAGGGTAGGCATACACGGTGCACCACCACGTTGAATATGGAGGCACCATGTTTAATAGGCAGAGGCACATGGTCAGACGAACTGAGTGTGGTGAAACAAAACTGGCCCACACGCACGGGCCGAATCAGCTGATTCGGGCCGAATCAGGTGATTCGGGCCACTCCAGCTACCCAGCGGTCTATAAAGAGTGGGCCAGCGGGTTGTGGTCCAGCATCCCAGTGACCGGACCTATTTGGATGAACCAATCATGTTGGTCTGGTTCGGGCTAGGCCCATCAGGCCAGGCCGGTTCATAATGGACCGGACCAGGCTGGGTCGAGTCGGACCGAGTAAGGTTTTTACTAAATTAGTCATAACTTTCAAATATAAGGTCTGTTTGATGAGTCGTCTATGGTGTTGGGACCCTTCTGATGAGGCGGTCCTTTTTAGATGGCATGGTGGGTTTTTATTTGGATAAAAAGAGGTTAATAGCATACCCTTGGTCTTTTTCTATGAGTGTTTAATGTAGGAACATTTTCCCATCATAGAGGATGACAAGTATTCTGAAGTGAGTTGTCTCATCCCTGATTCGATAGTTTACTCGGTAGGTTGGAGCATGTATCAAACCGAGAGGCCTGGTTGGTCCTCACTTCTCTTTATGGAACCTCATATAGGGTTTTTGGAGAATTTATGAGCAATATTTACATAGGCATGTATCCCCTGTCTTAGATGATGTTTCCAGTAGGTTGTAGAGTCCCCCTAGTGATCCTTGGGTACAAAGGGCCCCATATTTTTGTATCAAGAACAAATTCTTTCAATTCTACATGACTAGACCGGACGTGTGTGTTTTGGGTAGTTTTTAGTGGTTTAGGTTTGGCTGTGACATAGTGACTATGTGACTTGGTGACTAGATGACTTGGGATCTGAATGATTTATCGACACTTCGTATGTTACCAACACTCCATGTGTTACCGACATTCCATGTGTTACCAACGATCCATGTATTATAGGGAGTGGATGTCTCAAGGAAACTATGTAACTTGTCAAGGCCATAATGTTCTCTTGTGTACTTTTGGTAGACCTTTTCTATATGATTCTATTAGATAGGTCAAGGAGTGTGATCTCTTGGGAATAGTGCACTACTAGTAGAACCGTGCATGTAACACCCCAAGATTTCATAGTATGTTATCTCTTCAAAGTAATTCAATAACTTGTGCTACATGCAACAACGAGTTCGAGCACACCACGACTTACCAAACTAGCTGTTCAAAAACTGGTTATGAATAGTATTAATTGTATTTTGAGTTTTATATATATCTTATATAATATTAACATTTATATTTTGTGTTTCTTAGACATAATAAAAGGACAAATTCAATTTTTCAGATAAAAGAGGTATTTTTCAAAAAAAAATGCAATTTTCCACCCTATTTAATGGAGAATCCTTTTTAAAACAAATATTTGAAACTTTTATATATTCAATTTAGTTTGGATAAATTTTTGGTACTTTTCTGAAAACTTTCATATTTTGATGAATAGTGAAAAATAATAAATTTTAATTGAAAACAACTTTTTTAATAGAAATAATTTATTGTGATAAATTATACATTTGAATGGTTTGGAAGTATAATTATATTATATTTTTATAATTTAATACAATTTAGGGAATTATAAGTAATTTCACATTTAAATATGACATAAACACATGTCAATCTTTTGATAGTTTTTACTTTTAAAAAAACCAACTTTTTTGGTTTTGACAACGGGAATTAATTTTAAATTAATTAATTCAACTTTTATGTTTTTAATTTGGTAAAATATAATTCATTTTTGAATTCAGAATATCAAAATTAGCTTAGGGTGAATTTTTGGTATTTTTCTGAAAATATTCAATTTTTGATGAATAATAAAAAACACTGTGTTATTGTTTAAAACCGTCTTTTTATTTAAATAATTATTTATTTTATTTAAATTTATTTTAAGTAAAAATAGATATATAATACCTATATAAGTTAAAATTTATTCATTGTAGTCAATTTATAATAAAATTAGATGTATAAATTTTTATTAAACTTTTTATCGTCTTTTAAACACCTTCTAGAAGCATTTGCAAATTTGCAAAAAACATAATTTTACCGCTTCTGTGAGTTGAATTTCAAAAATATGAGAGACACGGTTGACAAAAGTAAGTAAAATTTGGTTTGATAAGATGAAAATATTTTTTGGTGAATAGTATCTTTTGACTTTTATTTACCACGACTAAAAGTAAATAGGGCAATTAAAGGTAAAAATGATATTATAATTACCCTAACACATGTCCTAATTCTATTGGATATGTTTAATTCGACCAAAAACAACCTTAGGAATAAAATATGATCCTTCCAGTCCACATGGATTAGATTAGGACATTTATTATTATTTTATTTAAAGAAGAGTTAAAAGTGTTAAATTCAATGTTTATTAACTAAACAATTTTTTAATATAGTGTCATACATAAGATAAATTCGACTATAAATATTCATTGGAAAGAAAAAAATATTTACTATATAATGGTACTTTCTTTATATTTTTAAATATTATACAATTAAAATTATTTATGACACAATGATGATGCAATAATTACCTTCTTAATGAAATATTAAAATAGTTTATATTATAAATATTAAAATAAATATAATTTAAATGTTTTGATTCCATTCACTAATTTTATAGGGTAATATGACATGTTAGGGTTTATTAGATAATTTTTTTCGAAGTGATATGGTTTTTATGACTTTCACAAAAACACAATACCAAATAGTGTCAAAATTGACATAAATTAGTTTTTAAAACTAATACAATATTATTGGTTGATATAATATTCTTAAAAATCTAAGGTTCGAAAAAAGGGATTAAATAATATTATATATGTCATTAATTAACCACTTTAGGTTTTCTTGGAAGTTTAGAGTAAGTTTATTAACCATATAATGTAATAATACAAGAAGAAACAGTAAAAGATAAACTATTTAACTAAGAGTTAAATCTAATAGATAAGGTTAAAATGGTAACCTAAACTTGTCTAGAACCTATTTTTTGAGAGGATTTCGACCAATAACCACCTAAGACTCGAAATAAATTCATTTTGTGCCATTATAAACTGAATATGATTGTATAATAAATTATATTTTAATATTTTCCTAAAGTGACCCTCACCCCTCTTATAAAAGGGCACTTCCCCTTCTCTCAAAATCACACCTCCAAAGCCATTTGTCTCAGACAACCCATACCCAAATATCCTCCCAACTTCCCTCACATAAACCTAGGGTCCTTAATTTGATCAGAAATCCAACCTATGGAGACCTTTTGATCAACTCAAAATGAAACACTAGAAGAAGAGGTAATAATTTCACCACCCTATTTCAAGTTCTTTTCTTCTTCCACTTCCTCTTTCTTTGTTGTTTCCATAAAAAAATATTAACTTATGTACCTCTTACATAATGTGATGTTATTATAAATATGGTACAACCATATTCGTTATTCTATCCATCCTACAAATGATAAAGTCACCATATGTGTGTACGTACGGCTTACCATCTTCACATTGTGGTGTAGTTTGTTATTCAAACACTTCATTATTTGGATGGGTATAATAATGAGTATAACTGATATAAATAATAAATATATCATGTTAATTATTAGTTATATATGATATACCATCCAATTATATATGATTTCACCATCAAAATAATGATATTGTCACTCGTGCGTACGTACGGCTTACCGTCTCCACAATAGGATGAGATGTCATTCACCATCATAACCATTCAATACTAATTTTCATTTGATGATTAAAAATAATGTTTAAACTGTTGATATTGTTCTTTATATGAATAATATACATCCTATCTATAAAAAAAATGACTTGCGTAACAAATCATATAAAAGAAAACAAATTTGTTAAAACCCAAAACAATGATACTACTGAAATATCATTAACAAAGAAATATTAGAAGATCAAATATGATATAATATTGTATAATGTTCTTTTATAATTTAATAACAATTATTTAACCATTATACATAAATTTAACCTACCCTCGCCCAAGGAAAAGTACAAGGTAAGGGTTAATTTCACAATCTCATTATTATCCGAGGTTGTTTTTACGTAAGCATCTACTGGGACATATTTATTGTCCATGTCCATGTTTCATAAAATAGTTTTCAAAGGGGTTCTTTTTGAGGGAATCTTTTAATACAACATCATTTTAAATGTTTTAAATATTTTTTCTTCCAAAACTTTCTCATTAATTTCCATGTTTTTTAAATGGTTTTAAGGATTTATTTATATAGACATGAATGTTTTAAAATTTTAATTCCTTCTGAAAGTTTCAAAGTGGTATGGGACATTTTGATTCAAAACTATCTTTTAAATTAATTACTTTATAAATTATGTGAATTTTAAATGATTTCATGAAAAATGGATATTTCTCTCAAATATTTTTAATAATCATTTTCAACTATGTCAACATCCTTTACCGGATATTATTCTTTATCAAGGTTGATTTATTATACAAATATTCTATATTGTATTGAAGTTTTTGTGATATGTTTGACTGTGGATGTGTTATTTTTATACCATTCTTGTTTATGGATAATGTATTGATATTTCGTATTCTAGTTTTAATATGAATGTTTATGTTATGTTTAAACCTTTTCATATGAGGAATGCATTGGACTTAGTAAGTGACGGGTGTATCCTGTTATAGCTCCTCAATGCATCGGTTGGTCTCATGAGACAAACTAAAGTCTTGGCACAAGTCCTTGAAAAAATATTATTTTTAGTCTTGTCACGAGGCTTGGACTATGTGGTTATGATGTCCGGTATTATGAATTCCATCATTATAAAAGTGGCTATTGTTATTGCATGTGATTATTCAACTAGTAGAATATCCATGTGAATAATAAATGGAATTATTTGATTTATATTGTCCATATTATGCAGAATTTTATGTTTAAAAGGATTATGTTATAGTCTTATACATTTCCTTAAATGTTTATGTTTATTTATGATAGTTTCCACTATATTTTTATCCTTACAGAGCATCTCAGCTCGCCCCTTTCTAGGTTTTATTTTTTCCAAGATGCAAAGAATTATATTATGACATACCTAAAGGGATAGTATAAGGGATGTGAATGTGGTAAATGGAGAAAATCTTTTTGTAGTTTTAAATTTTTTAATGTATTGTAAAACTTATGAATGTATATAGTACTTTTAAGGCTACTAAACAAATCGGTCTTTCGGGACATGATTCCTTGTATCATGCCAATGTCAAGAAATAATGCACCGACTCTAGGTAACTAGGGTTGGGGCATTACAGTTTGTATTAGAGGACGTTTAGTACATAACTTGGAAACTAGATTTAGAAAAAGTCTGATTAGAGAACATTACCCTAAGATAGACTTTGAGGATTAGTATATAATACCTTCTTAGAATTTTGATAATGTAGATATTTTGTGTATTTTTCAAGAAATACATCCCTATCTGGATACGAGCAGGTAGAGGCAGCTCTGGAATAGATGTGTTTAGGAGTGAAAACTCTAATAAGGAGTTTTAGGCTTGACCTGGTGTATCCTGGTACATGACAACAGACCTTGCTTCACTCTTGGTTACGACACTCCTGGGGGTTATGCTTAAGATAATCCACATTTTCATTACAAGCCATTATGAAGAATTTAGGAGTAAATACTTACTCAAAGAAAAAAATTTATGATTATAGATTATATGTATAATCTTTTTAATTTACGTTAGTTATTTTACAAGTTTGGAATTATGCATTGTGATTCATAAACTAACCTAGTATATGTCATTGGTTAGAAATGGTGCCTAGTAGAAGGAATGAGAATTCCAACAATGCGCATGATCGAAAGATTAAGAAGGATAGTATCTTTCATGGTATTAAGCCAAAATTTAGAATGGAAATAGTCTCCCACATATTCTCATAATATAAAGAAATAGTATCATGTGTTAATAATATAAGTAAAGAATTATCTAAATCCTATGGATTTGAAGGGAAGCAAGAGAAGAAAAGGATGTAAGAGAGAAAAATGGATAAAGGGGATAGGGGAAAGAAGGATATTCGCATATGTGATAACTGTGGAAATAATCACCTTGGAAAATTCTTGAAGGGAATGGGAGTTTGTTATAAGTGTGTATAAAAAAGACACCAAGTATGTGATTTCAAGGGTAAGAAAAAGGTTTCAAATGCACAATGCTTTATCTGCAGAAATTTGGGACACTACGCGAATCAATGTCCAAATCATCAGAGTATACCTTAAAAGCTGTTATTGGATAATAATCAAGTTATGATACTACCAAATATGAAGATGAATGATTAGAGTTCTTATTTTGTTATTAAATTATTGTGTCATTTGATTATTGTATTAATGATGTACATATTATAAGAATTATAGAGTATATAAGGATTGTACTATAATATTATTTCATTAAGGACTTAAGATTGTGTGGAACCATGAAAAGTTACTCAATAGCAGGTTAGTTTTTTGGAAAATATATGGCTTAGAGAAATATAAACCTTAATATGATTTTGATACTGAGTGAGTGATTTTAGAATAAGATATGATTTATTTGGATAAATTATATTGGTTATTTTTGACTACCTTGAAAATGATTAATGATTTGTATATTCCATCATTGTTAGAGTTTAAAACATTTTTGGATATAAGGAGTGTATCCAGTATTCTATAAGGAATAAGGGAGCATGAACATAATCAATAAGGTTTTGTGGTAATTCAGGGTGTTACCGTGTTTTAAAAGAATACATGATGAAGGTGTTCACATGTTATTACGTGGAAAAAAGGATCTTCATTGTGTTTTCCTTCCTTATAAATTTTGGACTATGATTTTGGATAAAACTATTTTGGATAAGTCTAATGGTTGTAGTGGATTAAGTTAAACATTGGATACTATTGTTTAAGGTTAAAAAACATACTAATATTGTTTTTTTGGATTGTTATAAAAAAATACAACCTGGAGGTTGGGCGACAACCCGTCGCGTCTGGCAAGGCCATGAGACATGAACCCACAACCGAAAGGCAACAAGGGTACATCACCTATCACTGGCCTATGTGATTTCCTTTTTTGTATAATGTAGTTTTTTTAAATAGTCTGAAAAATGAATTGTAAATTAATTATTTTTGGAACCCTATACTATTAGGATAAATAGAATATTTTTGAATTCTAATATCTTTTGGAGTGAAAGATGAGCTTGTGGTAGGAATTAGTCGAATAATGAAACTCTACTTGTCAAGTATATATATATATATATATATTCCTCATATTCTAAGAATAAATTAATTCTTGAACTTTAGGGAAGGGATCTTAAAACCAAAAATGTGTTATCCTAATACCTTATGTTTTCTTGAATCGATGATATTTTACATCATCTTAGATTGATGCCTTTGAGGCCCTCAATTTAACACTTGTTTTTGATTGATGACCTCAATCACTTCCTATAAATATCTACATTTTCCCTCTAATTATTTGTCTCTAATTTCCACCAATGTTCTCTTAATCGAGGTCATAATTTGTGGTGACTTTTTCATTTCTCTTTCCCTCTTATTAAGTCTAAATTTTATTAATCAAATTTTCAATGTAGTTATGAATAGTATTAACTGAATTTTTAATTTTATATATATCCTATAAAATTTTAACATTCATATTTTGTGTTTCTTAGACATAATATAAGGACAAATTCAATTTTCAAATAAAAGAAGCATTTTTCAAAAAATGCAATTTTACCGCCTATTTAATAGAGAATCCTTTTAAAAAAATATTTGACACTTTTATATATTCAATTTAATGAAATTAAATTATTCTTTAGAATTGGGACATAAAAATTTAGTTTGGATAAATTTTTGGAACTTTTCTGATAACTTTCATATTTTGATGAATACTGAAAAATACTAAATTTTAATTGAAAACAACTTTTTTAATCGAAATAATTTATTGTGATAAATTATGATTTTTAATGGTTTGTAAGTATAATTGGATTATATTTTTATCATTTAATACAATTTAGGTCATTATAAGTAATTTGAAATTTAAATTTGACAAAAACACATGTCAATCTTTTGATAGTTTTTACTTTTAAAAAACCCACTTTTTTTGTTTTGACAACGAGAATTAATTTTAAATTAATTAATGAAAATTCTATGTTTTTAATTTGGTAAAATAGAATTCATTTTTGAAATTGTAATATCAAAATTATCTTAGGGTGAATTTTTGGTATTTTTCTGAAAACATTCAATTTTTGATGAATAGTGAAAAACCCTACGTTATTGTTTAAAACTGACTTTTTATTTAAATAATTATTTATTTTATTTCAATTTATTTTAAGTCAAAATTAATATATAATACCTATATAAGTTCAATTTAATTCATTGGAGTCATTTTTTAATAATATTATATGTATAAATTTTTATTGAACTTTTTACCGCCTTTTACCCACCTTCTAGGAGCATTTGCAAATTTGCATAAAACGTAATTTTAACTCCTATGTGAGTTGAATTTAAAAAATCCGAGAGAAACGATTGAAATAAATAAGTAAAATGTGGCTTGATAATATGAAAATAATTTTTTTTGAATAGTATCTTTTGACTTTTATTTACCATGGTTAAAAATAAATTGGACTGTTAAAGGTAAAAATGATATTATAATTACGCTAAAACATATCCTAATTATTTTTGATAAGTGTAATTCGAACAAAAAAAACTTTAGAAACAAAATATGATCCTTTTGTTACACTTGGATTATATTTGTACATTTATTATTATTTTATTTAAAGAAGAGTTAAAAGCATTAAATTCAATGTTTATTAACTATACTATTTTTAATATAGGGTTACACATAATATAAATTTGACTATAAATATTCATTATAAAGATAAAAAATTCCTAAATAATTGTATTTTATTTATAATTTTTACAGATTAAATAATTAAATTTATCTATGACACAATGATGATGCATTAATTATCTTTTTAATGAAATATTAAAATAGTTTATATTATAAATATTAAAATAAAAAGAATTTAAAATTTTCGATGCCATCCACGAATTTTATAGGTTAATATGACATGTTAGGGTTAATTAGATAAAAAAAAAATCGAAGTTATAAGGTCTTTATGACTTTCACAAAAACAAAATACCAAATAGTGTAAAAATTGTCATAAATTAGTTTTTAAAACAAATACTATATTATTGGTTGATATAATTTAACTAAAAAACTAAGGTTCGGCCAAAGGGCTTAAATAATATTATATATGTCATTAATGAACCAATTTAGGTTCTCTTGTAAGTTAAGAGTAAGTTTATTAACCATATAGTGTAAGAATACAAGAAGGCATAATAAAAGTTAAACTACTTAACTAAGAGTTAAATCTAAAAGATATGGTTAAAATGGTAACCTAAACTTGTCTATAACCTATTGGTTGAGATTATTTCGACCCATAACCACCTAATTCCCTGATTAAATTAATTTTAAGAAATTATAAACCAAATATGATGGTATAATAAATTATAATTTAATCTTTTCCTAAAGTGACCATCACCCCTCTTATAAAAGGGCACTTCCCGTTCTCTCAAAATCACACATCCAAAGCCCTTTGTCTCGGACAAACCCTACCCAAATATCCTCCCAAATTTCCTCAAATCAACCTATAGTCCTTACTTTGATCATAAATCCAACCTATAGAGCCCTTTTGATCAACTCAATAGAAAACACTTGAAGAAGATGTAATAATTTCACCAACCTCTTTCAAGTTCTTTTCATATTTCACTTCCTATTTATTTGTTTTTTCCATACCAAAATAATAACTCCAGTACCTCCTACATAATGTGATGTTATTTTAAATATGTTACAACCATATTCGTTATTCTATCCATCCTATAAATGACAAAGTCACCATACGTGCGTGCGTACGGCTTACCGTCTACACGCTGTGGTGTAGTTTGTAATTCAAACACTTTATTATTTGGATGGGTATAATAATGAGTATAACTAATGTAAATAATAAATATAACATGTTAATTATTCTTTATATATGATATAACATCCAATTATATACGATTTTGTCATCAAAAGAATGATATTGTCGCTTGTGTGTATGTACGGCTTACTGTCTCCACGACGCGATGAGATGTCATTCCCCATCGTAACCATTAAAGAATAATTTTAATTTTATGATTAAAAATAATGTTTAAATACTTGATATCATTATGTATATGAATATGATACATCCTATCCATAACAAACATGACTTTCATAATAAAGCATATAATGGAAAAAGGATCAGTTAACACCTGAAACGATAATACTACTGAAATATCATTAACAAAGCAATATTAGAAGATCATATATGATATCTTATTAATGTATATGGTTCTTTTATAATTCAATATCAATTATTTTACCATTATAAAGAAGTTTAACCTACCCTTGACCAAGGAAAAGTACAAGGTAAGGGTTAATTTCACAATCTCATTATTATTCGAGGTTGTTTTTATGTGAGTATCTACTGGGACATATTTATTATCCATGTCCATGTTTCATAAAAGAGTTTTCAAAGGGATTATTTTTAAGATGATATTTTTATAAAAAATCAATTTAAATGTTTAAATATTTATTCTTCTAAACCTTTCTCATTAATTTCAATGTTTTTAAAATGGTTTTAATGATTTATTTATATAGACATGAATGTTTTAAAATGTTGATTCCTTTCAAAAGTTTCAAATTGGTATGGGAAACTTTAATTCAAAACTATATTTTAAATGAATTCCTTTATAAATTATGTGAATATTAAATGATTTCATGAAAAAGTTATATTTCTCTCAAAGATTTTTACTGATCATTTTCAACTATGTCAGCATCCGTTACGAGATATTATTCTTGATCAAGGTTGATTTATTATAAAAATATTCCATATTGTATTGAAGGTTTTGTGATCTTTTTGACTATGTATGTGTTATTTTTATACCATTCATGGTTTATGGATAAAGTATTGACATTTCATATGATAGTTTTAATGTGAATGTTTATGTTACGTTTAAACCTTTACATATGAGGAATGCATTGTACTTAGTAAGTGACAGGTGGAGCCCGCTATAGCTCCTCGATGCATCGGTAGGTCTCATGAGACAAACTTGTTTCTTGGCATAAGACCTTGAAAAAATATTATTTGTATTCTTGGAACGAGGCCTTGAGTATCTGGTTATGATGTCCGGAATTATGCATTCCATCATTATGTAAGTGGATATTGATATTGCATGTGATTGTTTGACTAGTAGAATATCCATGTGAATAATTATATTAAATTATTTGATTTATATTGGCCATATTATTTAGAAGTTTATGTTTAAAAGGCTCATGTTTTAGTCTTATACATTTCCTTAAATTTTTATGTTTATTTATGAAATTTCTCACTATATTTTTATCCTTACTGAGAATCTGAGCTCACCCCTTTCTATGTTTTATTTTTCCCAGGATGTGATGAAGTATATTATGACTTACCTGCAAGGATAGTCTAAGAGATATAAATTTGGTCAATGGAGAAAATTTTGTTTTAGTTTTTCATTTTTTAATGTAATGTAAAACTTATGAATGTATCTATTACTTCCAAGGCTAGTAAACTAATTGGTCTTTCAGGACATGATTCCTTATATCATGACAATGTTATGTAATAATGCACCGACTCTGGGTAACTAGGGTCTGGGAATTACAGTGTAGCTGGAAGTGGATGAGACTTTGAGTCTTGGAATCCTTTATGAGTATACCTATATGTTCTTGTTATATGTGTTGTATATATATACTTATGTTGAGATGACTTTATCCTCTTAGTGATGTTTCTTCTATGGTATTTTTCTTTGTGTTTCGGGGTGTCCTACTAAGTATTGTTTTACCCACCCCTGCATAGATTTTTCTCACATGTGTTATGTCTTTTATAGACCATTGATGCATTGATTAAGTCCTAGGTGGACCATTACCCGGTGGTTTTTAGAGAGAGGCCAATTTGTTGAGGTGTGCTCCTGCGACTTCAAAAAGTTATTCTTGTAACTTCCCTTTAGGCAGGGTTTTCTACGGACGAACTTCAGGACCTTGTGTTAGAGACTATTTCTTTTTAGTACGATTTTATTCTAGACTAGTTGTACATTACTAATCTTTACTTTCCTTTCGTACTCCATTGGTTGTGATATAGTGGTATGCATTTTTCTTACTTAGTGTTTTTAATTTTCAGTATTTTGGGATTGGATATGTGTGCACGTATACAAGTACTTAAGAAAATGCAACCTATTTGTGGAATATTCCTACTCAGCTCTAGTCTCCAGTCCCTATAATATTAGAGGTAGGCTTGGGGTAGTCATGTAATTCCCCCTATGGGATGGGTAATGAAAAAATAAATATCATACAATTTCCCCTAAAGGAACTTTGAATATAAACAATCCATAAAAGAAATGACATTATGACATAAAGCCTTTACCATTTTGGTATCTTTGGAATAAAAATTCATTGAATGAAAGAATATTATATGGATTAATAAATGCCATGAATAACATGAATTAATATATACAAATTAATTAATAGGTCCTAGAAGAAATCCATAAGTCCTTATTTTTTATTTATTTATTAAATAGTCCTCGTTTTAATTGGGTTATGGGGTAACCTTCCATGGTCCATGGTTTTATAGGTATGAGGTCTAATATATGAACATTGAAGGACCAAAGAATAGAAACCCAATATAAATCCCACTCATCTTATTCTTTAATTATTTTTTCTAAATCAACCAACATGAAACACTACATAGAATGAAAATCCTCATGTTGGAATACATGAGGACAAGTACCAATGTAAAATTCATACCCTCTCATTCATAAAAATATAATTGCATTATTGGTGGTTTATTTTCCTCTTATGACCACTTTTGGGACAACACCAGGGTATCTAACCCTAAATTTTTTTCCCTCATCCATCAACCATTGAGGTTTCCTTCCAAAGTCTTTTCCCACTCCACCCATTATGAAGGACGTACTCCACCATCCGAGTGATGCCATAGGGACGTCCTACCATACCCGAGATCCCACATATGCTCCATCATTTTTGTGATGTGCCCTATACTGGTCACATCACGAGCCCCATTAGAACCCACCTCCATCACATTCCAACACCGAGGATAATGCATTTGAGAATTATGACTTCCACGATTCCACCTTGAAAACAGCCTTCATTGCCCGACTATGCCAAGGAGCCCAAAAACCTGCACACCTATGCCTCCTACCTAACAAAAATTGGATGAACTCCCCTAAAATTCACCACTTTTAGGACTTGAACTCAATATTTTATGTAGGGTTATAGGTTATTAATTAAACAATACAAATAAATCATGGTGCACAACCTGAAACATATCTCAGGAAAATGAGATTGAGATAAATAAACCCTTGAAAAGATCATAACATTTGCATTATAATTAATCAATGAATTGAATATGTGAAAATATTTAAATACATATAAAATAATTTTAAATATTGTATTAAAAAATTATAGATCAATTCATATATAATTATAACATAAAAATTCAATGAATAAGTGTTATAACCCAATAAAAGGAAATTGAGTTAAGAAACCACTTACCTCGACTTTAAACTTTATATGTATTTCCTTTAACTCTTATATAATAAACTTATATTAATTAATTAATTTTTATTAAACTTTTATAGGTGTATTACCTTATCATAAAACCATTTATTTCAATGACATATTTAATTACTTATTCAGTTAATTCTATATCGGGTGTTTTGAGGACATTCAGTTCATACTTGAAAAATAAATTGGTAGGTTGGACATGGTCAAAGGTTTAATTTTCCCATAATATATAGAATAATTATCATTAAATAAATATATTTTTATACATAAAATAAAATATAAGATTCATACATGAAAAGTGATTATGAAAACCAAAATACATTGACTTACATGGTGGTAGTTCGCACATACACATGAGTGATTTTTTTAGTTTAGTTGGATGGAAAATAAAGAAATAAATTAAAATATTATCCTTAATGAATAATTTTCATGTTATAAAGATAAAAACCCTTCATTAAATCCATCCTTATAACTATCTATGGGAGGTATCTTTTGAAAAATGAAGTACATCCCTATGTGGAGATGGTAGTGTGTACATGCACATATGCAATGGTTCCATTTTTAATGATTGGAATGGTATAAAGATAGATGATATATAATATTTATAGAATCATAATTATTAAATTAATATCATATATATATATGTGTGTGTGTATTAAATATATCATAATAAACATCCATGAAAGGTGGTTATGAGATATGAAGTTATTTGGTCTGTGAGGCGATAGTCTTCACATATTCATAAATGATGGTTTTTTCCATTTGATGGGAAAAGGAGATGAATAAAGTTATTTAATTAACATAATAACATCCCAGTATATAGGAGATACTAATTTTATTAAATCATAATGTTTATGATTGAATTTATGGAGTTAGATGTTGAAAAAACGTCAACAGTCACAGCAAAAAAATAGGTTTGAGGATGAATAAAATACAGAATAAAACAATGGGAAAAAATGAGAAGAAGATCTCATAGAACACTATGATTTATGTGGTTTGGTATTTATTTATACATCCATGGAGAATCATAATTTCACTATGATTTGAGAGAAAAAATATATAGAGAATATCATAGTTTCACAATACAAAAACTATAGCCCAAAATGTGCTAATAAATAATATGATGTTTTGTTCCACCAACCACATAGTGAGTCCACTGTTCCACTGTGAATAGTGGTTTGAAGCCCATGCTACTAAAATCCTATTGACACCCAAGTCCAATATGCTAAAGTGGTTGGTGGAAAGAAGTCCACAGAGCCAAAGTACTATTGCCTCCAAAGTCCTAGATGTTATAGTAACCATGCCAAATGGATCGAGAAATACTAATCCAATAGTAGAAGATGAAGTAAAATGAAAACACTTGGTTAATATGATTACTTCCACTTTGAAGAACCACCTTTTTCATACACTTTATGACTCTGTTGGTATTTTGGTGAAAATATATACTATTTACTAAATTTGGATATTATGATTCAAAATATGGAATGTATTCTATCAAAATCAATCCCTATAAATGGAATCTGCATTTAAAATAATCTCCCAAAAAGGTGACAAAAATTATTTTCTAGAAAAATAAATTTTTAAGTATAAAAATGTTTCTATATAAAAATTAAGGGTAATTTTGACCCCAATGAAATTAATTTGATTATATTTAATAAAAATAATAATTAAAGTTTAAAACCAATTCATTAAAAAATTATACTTTTTTAATACATGAAAATAATTGAAATTTTTATTTAAAATGAGCATTTTTCACTATTAATTGAAAATTCTATATTTTTAGAAAAATCCCAAAATTTCACCTTAAGATAATTTTGATATGATGATTTAAAAAATAATATATTTTTTATCAAATAAAATTTCAAAAAAAATAAGAAATTAGTAATAGTATTCACTCACAAAAAATAATAAAAATTATTTTTGAAGAAAATGTATTTTTGAAGCATAAAATATCTATACTAAAAATTGAGTGTTTATTTATTAAGAATTAATAAATAAATTTTTATTTATTAATAAATTTATACATATATTTTATAATTTGGTTATACTCATCCGTACCTACTATTTGAATGGCTGTGTTATAATGGACATATTTAAAATAATATTATTTTATATTTTGTTTAAGCTAGGTGTTACATGTAGTATATGTTATCAAAAATATTCCTCCCTTAAAATATTAGGGTATTAAATTCTCAACCCCTCAAATAATTTTTTTCTCATAATTTGATCTTGAGATTGGAAATTCATGGCTTTAAAATTTAGAAATATCTTTGTTGAAAACCCACATCATAAAGAATTATAGTGACCCAAGCTTTTCATACATATATATTGCATCATTTTTTTAATATTTATTATATTACACAAAAACATACCTGAGGACCATGATAGTTTAGTGTCTTTGGAAGCATGGAAACACAAAAAATTGGTCCATATGTAAACTGAATCAGATCCCACTATGATATTCACAACTAGAACCATTCTTAGACATATCATATGTAATACATTTCTTCCTAACATGGGGAAAGGAAACATAAGAAAGGGTGATCTCAGATGCTCAATAAAGGTTAAAAAGGGAGTACATAAGTATAACATGAACATAAGGTTATGATAACTTGATCATGACATTTAAAAACCATACCCTACATATCAAATATCATAATTTGGAGTCATGGAATAAGATTTGCAGTTCATAAGAAGTAAATCCTAAGGTAATCAAAGGACATGTTCCAAGAGAGCATAAAATTGGAAAAGGACATAGTACTACTAGCTTCCCTTTTTTATTGGTAGGAAGGTACAAAATATAAGATCAATTATTGGGGTCTGAAGTGATGAATCCCCAAAGAATTACCACAAACGTGAACCTTACATGTGGAGGGAAGGGATTCAAAATTTTGAAAAAGAGAAAAAGTGATTTCCACATTAGCACAACTAGCTAGGGCATCCACTTCCAAATTCCCTTCCCTAAGAGTATGCTTGTTCTCCACCACATCGCTGATCCACTCTCTACAATCCCTCAGGATGTAGGCCAGGTCTCATGGAGGTTGTTTTCTATTGATTAGAAAACTATTAATAATCAAGTATTTAGTCTCCTCAGAGTTGATCTCTAAGCCATAAATGTCGACCAATGAGATTCCACAATGGAGGGACCTCGCTTCAACTCCCACTGCATTTCTAGGGCCAAGAAACACACTGAAGACAAGATAGACTGTGCTACAACTTCCACAAACTAAACAACCTCCGTGCATGGTTCCATGTATTCAAGATCTATCAATGTTGAGTTTCATCCCTTTCATGGGAGCCTACCACCTAACCCCGCAGCCCCAAGATGGACAACAGCTCCTGAGAGGACCCCTCCCTAAGCTTAGAATAAGAATGGAACAGGAGGAACGAATTCCCCTTAACAACTTTTATCGACTGGAAGTCAGCCATCAATCGAGCCCAAAGAGCCTGCACCCCCAACTATGAAGAGATCCCTCCATTCCTATTATATTTTCTTACCTCCCACAAGACTCAGCAAACCACCGCGATCACTACTGCACAAACCTGGTTGTTTCCCCTTGAAGCAGACATCTCAAGAATGCATGTCTCTAGGAACTCATCCGTAGTGTTCCAATGAAGGTTGAGGACAAGTTTTTACACTAAAAAGTACCATAACATTCTGACCCAATAACTCTCAAAGAACAGATGCCACATGGTCTCTCTTATCGGCCTCTCATAATAACAGCATTGAGAGCACAGATTAGTCCCCCTCCTCTAAACATTATCAACATTCAGAAGAGAGGAGTGCCTTAATCTCCAAACCAAGAAATTGAATTTTATCGGGACAAACATACACCACACCTTGGGTTCTAGGTCATCAGATCCCACCTCCCCATGCAAACATTCAATAAATTCTATATTGTTAAAATCTATTGTAGGTAAAACCAGAAAGGTCCACATGTCTTCATCCACTCCTAACGAGATGATATTGAAGAACTGCTTCTGATCTGGATCGAGAATGGACTCAATGAAGCTCCCATGGCTACTGGCCACCCTGAATAAAATATCAGGAACTGTGCACCCAATAAAGTTAAGTGGATCCTCCCCTATCCAGGGGTCCTTCCAAAATTGAATTTCCCCACAGCTAACAACCCACCTGGACTTTTCCTTCAAAGAATCCAGGCACTCAGACATCTCTTCATCCAATATCTAAAGTCTTCTTCAATTTTTCCCCCAACTCCTCCAATCATATCCATATATCCCATCCATAAACATAGCTCATAGGGACATTCATTCTATGATATCCTAAGAAATCCGAGAATGAAGAGTGTGCATGTTTTCCTTCAAACATCAGAGCCAGATGCCCCCTACATTTATTTTCTTAGCAAGACAATCCCATGATGCCCAATAGAATTTTCTGGCTTGAGGACCATCCCACATGAATCCATCCATCAATCTTTCCATTAGACAAATCATCCCCTTAGTAGGCTTGACCACAGTCAGAATGTGCATGGGTATATAAGTGAGAATGCTATAGAAAATGGAGATCTTAACTCTAAAAGATAGGAACCTATTCTTATAGTTCTTAATGTTCTCCAATATTTTTTTGAACCATCAAACCTCTGCATGCGGATGTGACTGTCTGAGATCAGGACTCCCAAGTACATAAATGGTAGCTCCTTCACTAGCATACATAGCTTCTCTCTAATCTGCCCCTACTCCTACCCAAACACTTTCTAGGAAAGAAAACACTTCTCTTCTCCTTGTTGACTAGCTGTCCACTCCACATACCATACACCTCTAGGGACCTGACAATGGTAGAGATTGATCTCAAGTTTTTGTTTAGGAAATATAAGGAATCATCCATGAACATCAAGTGAGAGATCGTAGGAGATCCATCACTATTTCTAAATGAAGAAATAGAACCATTCTACACATTGATTTTAATGGATCTCAATAGGAACTCTTATGCCAGGATGAATAGGTGGGTGGTCATAAGGTCTCCTTGGTGTAGCCCCTCACATATTTGAAGAATCCGAACACCTTTCCTGATAATAAATAGATATATAACCATGGCGAGGCATAGAACCAAAAAATAGGTTTCAAGCCCACTCTAAGAAACAAAATATCCTCATAACCTTGATAATGAAACTAAATTCCATCATATTATATGCCTTGTCCATGTACACTTACACCACAATGTTTTGTCCAATGACCTTACTATTTATATCTCCCATCAGGTCATTGGATATTCCAAACATTCCTTGGATGTTCCTATCTTGGATGAAGTCGTGTTTCTCCTCTGAGATGATCTTGGGAAGCAGTCTACCAAGCCACCTATTTATAATACATGGAAGAATCTTGAAGCTGAAGTTTCACAAGAAAATGGTCATGTACTGGCTAATATTGGTCAGATCCTTCACCTTGGGAATAATATTCAACCTCGCATCACTCACTACCATATTCAGGCATCCACCCCTAAAAAATTCTCGCACTTACTTAACCACCTTCTCTCCAAAAATATCTCAATCGGAAAAAAAGGGCCCCCAGAAGCCTGTCTAGCCTAGGGGTTCCATCAGGGTTCAAACTAGCCATAACCTTCTTAACTTACAGGGGTTAGGAGGAAGGCTCAAGGCAGTTCTCTCCTTGTCGTAAATAAGCAAGGGAAGATCTTTCTAGAAGGCTATATCACCTATCACCTCATCCCTCTCCCCTCTATGGGCTCCCCAGGACCAGCCAATAGCTCCCTAAAATTTTGTTCAGTCATCATCCCTACCTCTTCGACATCAGAGGTGAAAGATCCATCCTCCCTCTAAAGGTTGATCCTGGACTTTATTTTCCTTTCAGGGACATAATCATGAAAGAATATGGTGTTATGATCCCCTTATTTGAGACACAAGGATTTGGACTTCCCCAACTCACTCTCTCCACCTCAAAAAGTCTCACTGAAGAGATTTCCTTCTTGGAGACTAGTACAATATTCACCTCCTCATCTGAGCTCTCTTGAAGACCATCCTTGAGTGCTTGGACCTCATCCATGAGGCCACCCAAGCCATCTGATCACTTCTACATGGCGGCCCACATATCCATGTCCCTTATCAGCCGAGCTAGGTGGTCGGTAGGCCCAACCCATCCAGATCTACGAACCACCCTATCCCACAACCACTTGACCTATTTCATGAAATCATGACACCTGCACTATGAGCTAGAAAACAATAAAGAAAGAACCTCAGAATCACCTCCCTTTAAGCTGACCAAAAGAGAGGCGTGATCAGACACAGCTCAGGAGAGATGCTTAACCCATGATCGAGAGAATATATCGACAACCTAGATATTCATGAGACATTGATCGATCTGAAACCAAATCCTATGACTGCCTATCCTATTATTGTACCATATAAACTTCGACCCTGAAAACCCAAGTTCCATCAGTACGTTGGAGGAAAAAAATTATAGAAGTCCTTAACTGAATCAACTAAAACTGTTGATCCTCCCTTCTTCTTAGATGTTTATACTATAGAGTTAAAATCACCATCAAAGATTCAGGCCTGATCCCTAGATTGAAACCTAGAGAGGCATCCCCAGAGAGTCCTCCTCGTAACCACTTTATATCTAGAATAGAAAAATGAGAAGAAAATATAATTAACTCTAAATGAACACCAAACCATAAATTATTGGGAAGACACCTATGCAATATAAATCATCCATCCCTTCCACCAAAACAACTAGATATACACATTGGTAGGCATCCCATGCATGAAAAACTGAAAACCAAGCTTCCAAGCAAAGGCACTAATCTACCCTTCATTCTGTTTCAGTTCCAAGATGGCCAACATCTTAGCCTTGTGTCTACAGACCTCATTCCTCATGAAATTACATTTCACATGAGGCCCTAGTCCATTGGAATTCCACATTATAATAGAAATTTCACCCTACTTCTGAGGATCATTAAAGTTGGGCTCCTTGGACGATTTGGAAAACACAATGAGGCCCAAAGCTCTCTATACTTAGCACTCATAAGTCGGGCACCATCTGATACTAGATATAATGGGGCCTTCCTAGGATAAACCATCAGACCCTCCTACCCTTAGGGGGAAGTAAAAAAGGCATGAAGGGTGGAGCTCAAGCCTCTGGATCATCGCACCCTTGCTCGCTGAAGAATAAATGAACCTGTCTGCCACATCTAATGAGCTTATAGACTATGACACCACTTCAAACCATTCCTTAAAGGATTCCACTTTCAAAAAAGGGATTATCAGGGAACCAACCGACTCACCTGCTCTTCTCTCCCCCTTCTTCCACTGGTCTACACCATCTCTAACCTCTAAGAAGATTTCCTTCAAAGGACACTACAGGAAAATTGCAATGTAACAGCGGTTATTTTTGGATATAGCAGTGGTTTAAACTGCCTCCATATGCTTCGATGGAGGTTTCCAAAAACTACCGATAAATTTCATGTTGGGAAAACTATTTGTGGAGATTAAAGTAGTTTAGCGGCAGTTTATGGGAACCATCGTAGTAGGCGTATTTTCGTTGTGGTTATATTGTTTTTCACAGTGGTTTTTCCAAGTAGGGGATTAATTTTTTTAGTGGCGGTTAAAACTACCAATAAAAAAAAGTAATGGCCTGTCGAGACAAACTACCAAGACAAAGAATATAACCACTACGAAAAAAGTGCAGAAGATTTCCCACTGTAGAGGCAGTTAGAACCACCGCTAAATTTAATACCATAGCAGCGGTTAAAACCACCGCTAATAGAAAAATATCGACATTTAGTGATAGTTAAAACTGCCACTAAAAGTACCTTTTATAGTTAACAGTGGTTAAAACCGCTGGTAAATAGCATATTTAAAAAAGAACTAGTTTCTGGAGCCCCTGTATCAGTTCCGTGAACAAAAATCTTTCCAAGAATACCAAAACACCAACAGAATACATACTACAGTCAATATAAAAATAGATGCCTAATTAATCACAATCAAATGCATTATTCAGGGAGTAAAGAAATATATATAAACATATCACATGTCATAATCTTAGTATCCAATAAAATATAATGGTAAATTTAAAAGTTTAACCCTCTCCTATTCCTCTACCACTTTCCCTTTCCTATTTTATCTTTCAGTTATTTTGAATTCTTTAACCACTTGTATAACTAAAATTTTTTAACATAGGTTCATCCATATCTCTATCATTAGACACCCAATTCAAGATCTGAAGGAAGCATTGGATAGCTCAACATAAGGAAACCCCCACTCATACATCCTATTTTAGTTTCCCATTGGATCCTTTGTGTTGTATAGGAATAGGCACATTTTCCATACTATCCTGGAACTGGTCCATTTCTTGCATTTCTCTCAAAAATCATGAAATATGAAGCTGATGTCAGGAGAAGCGTCATCTATGACCTTTAGGTAGGTAGTCACATTGTTTTCCCTTTGGGGTTCAATGTTTTGTAATTATGCCACTGTGTCGCACACCATATTTGGTCAAGAATCTCTATTTAAGTTATTTATGTATTTAAAATTGACCATTACATACTCATATGTACTTTTTGATCCTTTATTGGATGTTCACATGTTGTGTGCAACTTATATGGTCACCCATTGGGTGATCTACGTGAAATGGGACAATATGATTTTTTTTTCACATGTTGGTACTTCCACGTATCTTTTGGAATTGTTCAATAATGTAATATCCCTTTTATATATGATTATTTGATAGAACCCAAGGCATCCCTTAGGTGTTTGGACCACTTATAGATGGAATTTCTAAAGTGGGAAATTTTTTAGATTAACTTGTCACAATATAAATTACTCCATTGAGATTATATATGGGTTTCCCATGTTTTAATGAATTTAATGAGGTAAATGTAACTGATAATGTGAAATGGATAATTAATTATAGGTTTCCTTTCTTAAAATAAATTAATTGGTTTTAAATGGAATGATCCCAAGGAATTGTAATGTCATGCTCTTGATTTATGCTTTATAAAATACTTCATATGAATTGTAATATTTTAAATGGGAATTGAACATGGATAAAGACATGAATAAGATGTTATTCCTTATTTATTATGACACAAATGATTATTACTTTATTATGTATATGGTGCAAATAAAAGATATAGATGTGAGGTAATTCCCCTTGCTAGTTATATTTAATATATGCATTTATAGAGATTTGGTATGATAGTATGAGATTCTTGAGAAAGGACATATCACAATTCCTTACATCAGGTGTTGAGCATGGTGTATCACAAAAATGTTACTATATAAGTTTTGTGATTTAATCACCACATTCCATGACTAAAATTTTGACCTGATGGCGTACTCAACATTCCATGTGTTGTTTCATGGCGTCTCTCACTCTATTTGGATATAGGGCATGTACCCAATTACATGAGTACATAGGCATGTTAGACTGGTTAGGGATGTCTGAGTTATGCCATAGTCTATTCATCAGTATTATTATAAGTATATGGCTATATACATCTTCACATACCTTGGAAATATAGGTGGATGAAATATATATAAACTATATATATTACTACTACATATATAGTAACTATTTAGATTTCTATTCCATCTATGTGTTGATAAATTTAAACCCTCCTACAGTCCTTTAGGAACATGATTGGGTGGTTATTTATTTATTCCTTAGTTAGTCAAAAGATGTGGGTGTAGTATGTTGGTGGTAGACCCTTTATCATGGGAATAATGATGTGGTAATATTTCTTGGGATTAATTTATGTTGGTGTTCTATGTGGAATTATTATAAATGAAACATAACATAGAAATTAGGTAAAATCATCTCTCCCTTGGGTTAATCCATTTGGAATCATTATACTTGACACTAAAGATAGAAAAAAAGGTAAAATCATATCTCCCATGGATAAGGGTTTCTAATTTTTTAAGAGTGATGGATCATGTTCAAGTATCATATTTGTTTCACTCCTGTGATTTCTTTGGAAAAGGAGTCTTTAGTGTGGTTTTCTTATAAATAATGGAATATTGCTTCTAATATATTATCACTCCCATTATGAATCATAGTTATTTTGATGTGAGGAATATAATGTAAGTGATCAGGCATATTCCTTCAAAGGTGTCTCGTGAAGGGTTTTGATATATTATTTCAAGGAATATGGATTCTTATAAAAAATTATTTGTGATAGGGTAGTTGATGTTATGAATGGTAAGTAAATGATCATGTGGTCTATTTAACATTTTTCTAGGGAAGGGGGTTATAGAGAATCTACTGGGATTTTCCAATCATCATGTCATGCCTATTGAGATAATGAACACTATCATTCACACTGCCTGAATATTCTTGGAGGCCATATTAGAAATGGTGGGAAAACCCCATTTCAGACAGTGTAGAAAAATTTCCCCTAATCCCGTATCAGTATCTATGGATTCCAACTATTTTTTGAAATTTTGGATACTAGGATTATACCACACTAAAGGGTGTTCTATCTTAAAAATGTTAGCGATACACACATTTTCATCCCTAAATATTGATACAAGATCATAACTAAGAACTACTTCTTAGAAATGGAAATGTAGTGGTAAATGCATTGGGCTAAAAAATGTAGGATAAGTTATTATAATGAAAAAATGAATTTAGGAAAAATGAATCATAAAAAATGAATTATTACAATAAAGAGTCTATATATATTGTTCATACCACACTTGGAAAATCAATACATAAAAGGAAACATCATAAATCAATAAAATACATAAAATGAAACATGAGAAATCAAGAAAATGTTAGGTCATGGAAATGTTTGGAAGAAAATATGTGCCACACATGATACATATACAAACCGACTGTTACAATATTTGTCCACATATCAAAATACTACTAATCACTGTCTGATGATGAACAGATATTGTCACCCTCTCCACCTCCATCTCTACTTCCTGCTACCACCTGTAAGAACATTATATTGAAAATTAAATAGTGTTTCATATTTATATTTAAACTTAAAACCAATATATGTTTGAAAACTAAATGATTTTGAATTTTTTGATTTACCTGCTCACCACTGGTCAATGAAATACCAACGGAGGATATCTGCTCATCTTCTGACATATATCAGTCAATGCTTTCTGCAAAGAGGATATCTGAGCCCCCTGGTCTTGAACTTTGTTTCGTAGGGAAAAAATATATCTCTAAGCATCTCTGGGTATGTACTGACTAAAACTAGGAGTAGATGCAGCTACAATTCTCGATGGACTGCCAAATACCTCATATGGCACGGATCCCAAACCCATCTCGCTCACTCTACCAGGATGCTCTTTCCCAAGGACTTTAGCAACTTGGTCATCCTAGGAGACTGGGTAGAACTACCCAGGATTGGAATCCCATATTTCTTTAATTTTTACCTATAAATAAATTATCAATATATATTAACAAAGTTAAAATTGATAATAAATTTATTATAATAAAAAAATGAGTTCATACCCCGACTTCTTTGGTAGGCTCATTAACAAAACATCCATCAATGTTTTTGTGAACATTCAACCACACTTCAGTTCAGGATGCTTCATGCCCTAAACTCTATGACTGCATTAAACAAAGATAACTCAAAAATTTAATATATTAAATAGATAATATTAACTTATAAATATTTAAACTAATGAAAAGATTACCAGAGTCGATCGGCTTCTAGAAAATCTTTTTGACCCCACGGTGTGAGGGATGACTTTCTTAGCCCGGCTTAATGAGTTCTTTCTTGAAAGATCATGAAATAAATAAAATTCAATTTAATATTAATGTATTCAATTTCATCTCCTCTTCATATACATTTATAAATGTAAAATGAGGTTAATGTAATAATATATATTTAAATACCATCTTCTTCTCATCACGATGTCTGAAAACAAAAACATTCTACTGTTCTTTGGGTAACCCATTGGGTAGCTTCTCATACATATATTGGATGGTCAATGAATTATCGTTGACAACACTCCACAATATTTATTTGAAGTCTTCCCATTTCTTACCAAGATTTTTCAATGTTCACTTTCGTTCTATCACATTAGAAACTATAAAGTGGAAAAACATCTTTATACAAAAATTCATTTTGAACATATTAATAACATGAAATTAAATTAAACCATAATGTATTAAAATTACCTTTATTTGGGAATCAATAACTTTATTTTTTCCAACTTTGAGGCATATGTCTCCAATCATCCTATGAAATAGGAAGGGAAATGGGCTCCGCTGTAAGCTGGCCAAGAATTTGGCCAGGTAATCTCACGGTGTGATTTGTAGGGACCCAATATAAATCAAATGGGAAAACTATCTTCTCTCCATTCATATTCCACACATCTGAAATTTTTATATTTTTCTCCACAATTTCATTTTTTTCATCTTTAATGAACAAACAATTAGTATAAAAAAAGTGCAGTAAATTTATTTATATTAAAATTTGTACCTATAACTGTGACCCTTCAGTATGCCTGTGATGAACTAGAAGTGGTGCGCCGCCATGTAATGCCCCAACCCTAGTTACCCAGAGTTAGTTCATTATTACATAACATTGGCATGATCACAAAAGACCAATTCTCGAAATACCAATTAGTTTAGTAGCCTTGGAAATACTAGATACATTCATAAGTTTTACACTACATTATAAAATGAAAAACTACAACAACATAGTCTCCATAATCCACACCCATATCCCTTAGAATATCCCTATAGGTCAGTCATAATATATTTCTTTGCATCCTGGGAAAAATTAAAACATAGAAAGGGGTGTTCTCAGATGCTCAGTAAGGATAACAATATAGTGGAAACTTTCATAAATAAGCATAAACATTTAAGGAAATGTATGAGACTAAAATAAAATCCTTTTAAACATGAAATTCAGCATAATATGGCAAATATAAATCAAATAATTCTATTTACATATTCACATGGATATTCTACTAGTCGAATAATCACATGCAATATCAATAGCCACTTTCATAATGATGGAATTCATAATTCCAGACTTCATAACCACATCGTTAAGGCCTTATGCCAAGACTAAAAATAAGATTTTGTCAAGGCCTTATTCCAAGACACTATTTTGTCTCATGATACCTACCGATGCATCGAGGATCTATAGCAGGCTCCACCAATCACTTACAAAGTCTAATGCATTCCTCTTATGAAAAGGTTTAAACATAACATAAACATTTGTATTAAAACTAGCATATGAAATGTCAATACTTTATCTATAAACCATGAATGGTGTGAAAATAAAACACACATAGTAAAACATATCACAAAACCTTCAATACAATATGGAAGTTTTGTATCATAATAATTCAACTTCATATAAGCTTAAAATCCATCAAAGGATGTTGACATAGATGAAATCAAAACTTTTCTTAGAAAAATATATCTTTCTATTTTGAAATAATTTAAAAGTAATATAATTATAAAAGAAATTATTTATTTTGAAAATATTCTTATAAGATTTTAAGGGAAGCTTTGATGATGTTATAACAGCAAAAAATAGCTGCACCTTCCGTATAAGTTAAAAAAACATTCTTACCATAATTTTGTCGAAAAATTCATAAAGTACCTTGTTTGGAAAATGATGGAAAGACTCCGTTCAAACCAATTTATAAAAATAAAAATAGGGGTATAAATTAAGTTAAACCATATTCTATTAAATAGTAAAAATGTTTTGGAATACATTTTTAAGAAACATGGATGTGGATAATAAAGAGGAACCCATTGGATACTTAAGTAAAAACAACCTTGGATAATAAAGAGATTGTGAAATTAACTCTTATCTCGTACTTTTCCTCAGTCTAGGGTATGTTAACCTCCTTTATAATAGTTAAATAATTGTTATTAACTAATACAAGAACTATATAAATAAATATTATATCATATATGATCTTCTAATATTTATTTTTTTACGATATTTCTGTAGTATCATCGTTTCGGGAGTTAACTGATTCGTTTTCCTTTATATGATTTGTTACGTGAGTAATGTTTGTTATGGATAGTATGTATCTTATTCATATTCTAAATTATTTTATGTATTTAAAGATTATTTTTAATCCTCAAATAAAAATTATCCTTGAATGGATACGATGGATAATGAATCTTGTCGCATTCATGGAGACGCTAATCCATACACACGCACGAGCGACAATATCATTTCTTTGATATTAAAATAGTATATAATTGGATGTTATATCATATATAAAGAATAATTATCATGTTATATTTATTATTTACACTATTTACAGTCATTATTATACCTATCCAAATGATGAAGTGTTTGAATAACAAACTACACCACGACGTGGAGATGGTAATCCGTACTTACGCACGTATGGTGACTTTTCCATTTATAGGATCGATAGAATAATGAATATGGTTGTAACATTTTTATAATAATGTAATAGTATATAGAATATAATGGAGTTATTATTTTAGAATGGAAACAACAAATAAATAGGAAGTGGAAGAAGAAAAGAACTTGAAAAAGGTGATAAAATATTTACCTCTTCTTTAGGTTCTTCCTTTTGATTTGATCAAAAGGGATCATTAGATTGGATTTAGGACTAAATTAAAGCCTCTAGGGTTAAGGAAGGACAGTTTATAGGGTATTTGGGTAGGTTTTGGCTGAGACAAATGGCTTTGAAGGTGTGAATTTGAGAAAAGGGGAAGTGCCCTTTTATAAGAGGGGTGAGGGGCAACTTAGGAAAAGATTGAAATATTATTTTATAATAAAATTATTTTAGGTTTTTAATGACATAAAAATGATTTATTTCAAGGATAAGGTGGGTATGGGTCTAAAAACACTCAACCAATAGGTTTTATACAGTATGGGGTCACTATATTAACCTTATCTTTTAGATTTAACTCGTAGTTAAATAGTTTGACATTTACCATGTCTCTTTGTATTTTTATATTATCTGGTTAATAAACTTACTATAAACTTCCAAGAGAACCCCAAGTGATTTATTAATGACATATATAATATTATTTAAGTCCTTTTTCCGATCCTTATATTGTTAGGAATAGAATAACAATTAATAATATAATATTTGTTTTAAAAACTCTTTTATGTCAATTTTGACACTATTTGATATTTTGTTTTTGATAAATTTATAAAAATATTATTACTTCGAAAAAAATTCATTTAATCAACACTAACATGTCATATTAACCTATAAAATTATTTTAATTCATTAAAACTCTCAAATTATATTTATTTGGATATTTATAATATCAATTATTTTAATATTTCATTAATAAGGTAATTATTGTATCATCATTGTGTCATAAATATATTTAATTATTTAATGTATAAAAATTATAAATAAAATTCCATTATATATTAAATATTTTTATATTTCTAATTAATATTTATAGTTGAATTTATCTTATGTATAAACCTACATTAAAAATGGATTAGTTATGAAACTTTGTTTTTAACTCTTTTAACTCTTCTTTCAATAAAATAATAATAAATGTCCTAATCTAATCCAAGTGGAACAATAGGTTCATATTTTATTTATAAGGTTTTTTTGGTCTAATTATATTTATAAAATAGAATTAGGACATGTGTTATGGTAATTATGATATCCTTTTTACCCTTCATTACCCTATTTACTTTTAATCGTGGTAAATAAAAGTAAAAAATTACTATTCACAAAAAATTATTTTCATCTTATTGAACCACATTTTAATAACTGATATTAACTGTGTCTATAATATTTTTGAAATTCAACCCACAGAAGCGGTAAAATTAAGTTTCGTGCAAATTTGCAAATTCCCCTAGGAGGTGGGTAAAAGACGGTAAAAAGTTCAATAAAATTTTTATATATCTAAACTCATTATAAAATGACTCCAATTAATTAAATTGAACATATATAGGTATTACGTATCTATTTTTACCTAAAATAAATTTAAATAAAATAAATAATTATTTAAATAAAAAGTCGGTTTTAAACAATAACTCAGTGTTTTTCACTATTCATCAAAAATTGAAAGTTTTCATAAAAATACTAAAAATTCACCCTAAGCTAATTTCAATATTCAAAATCCAAAAATAAAGTGGGTTTGGATAACCTTCAACTTTTCCATCGTTTCCTCAACAAGTTCTGGTCCTACGAGTTTTCTTTTACCAACATCATCCCAACAAGTTGGTGTGTGGCATCTCTTTCCATATAACGCTTCATATGGTGCCATATGAATACTTGAATGGAAGATATTGTTATAGGAAAATTATACCAGAGGTAAATATTGATCCCACATAACTTGAATGTCATGTGAGCAAGATCTAAAAATGTCTTCTAAGGTTTGAATAGCCTGTTATGATTGTCTATCGGTTTCAGGGTGGTTGGCAGTGCTAAAATGAAGATCAGTATCCATGGCCTTCTGATGACTTTTTCAGAATGTTGATGTAAAATGGGGATCATGATCAGAAACAGTTGATAGGGGTACACCATGGAGTCTTACAACTTCATTAATATACAGTCTTATTAAACGTTCAAGTGGTAAATCTTCTCTTATAGCAAGAAAATGTGCTAACTTGGTAAGACGATCAATAATGACCCATATTGCATCATTCCTTCTAGGTGTCTTCGGTAGCCCCATGAGAAATTCCATAGTAATATTATACCATTTCCACTAAGGTATGGGAAGAGGTTGCATGACTCCTCTAGGATATTGCCTTCTAGCTTTCACTTGTTGACAAACCACACATCGTGACACAAAATCAGCAATCTCCCTCTTCATGTTGTCCCGCCAAAAATGTTCCTTCAAATCTCTATTCATCTTAGTGCTACTAGGGTGTATAGAGAAATTGGAGTTATGAGAATCATCCAAAAATTCCCTTTTTAGATTAGGTACGTTAGGAACACAAAGTATCTTCCCAAATTTCGAAATTCCATCTTCATATATGAAGTCACTCAATCTCCCATTGTTCACAGCTTTAATTTTCTTTTGAAACTCTTCATCATCAGCCTGATAACTTTTTATCCTTTCTAGTAAAGATGGTTTGGAAACCATTTGAAAAATTATTGATGTTTCACCTTCCATGATTATTATAATATTCATTTTCACTAGATCTATAAAAATAGGATCCCTTTCAACTCTCATCTTGCTCAAAACTCCATGATCCATTCTAATCAAAGAATATACCACCTTATTTTTATTCCCCGGGTGGTAGTGTCTTGTGGAATCATAATCCTTGATTAGTTCAACCCATCTCCTTTTCCTCATGTTGAGTTCTTTCTGTGAGAAAATATACTTCAAACTCTTGTGATCGTTATATATCTCACATTTTCACCGTAGAGATAATGTCTCCATATCTTCAAAGTAAATATTACAACTGCTAACTCAAGATCATGAGTAGGATAGTTTTTCTCCTGAATTTTTAGCTGTCGTGATGCATAGGCAATAGCTCTATCATTCTGCATAAGGACAAAACCAAGTCCTTTCTTTGAAGCATCACTATAAATAACAAACCCCTCATTCCCTGATGGTAGAGTCAAAATAGGAGCATTGAATAATCTTCTCTTCAGTTATTCAAAACATTCTTCACACTATTTTGTCCAAACAAATTTAACCCATTTACATGTGAGCTTGGTTAAGGGGTTAGACAACCGGGAAAAATTTTGGACGAAACATAGATAATAACCTTCTAAACCAAGAAAACTGTGTACCTCAGTTATATTTTTCAGTGCTTTCCATTCTTGGATTGACTTGTTCTTTGAAGGATCAACAGAGATTCCATACTTAGAGACAATATGGCCATGAAAATAAATCTCTTGAAGCTTGAATTCACACTTGCTATATTTCCCATATAATTCATTTTTATAAGAGTCTTTAGAATAATGCACAAGATATTTTCATGATCTTCGTATCATTTGGAGTATACCAAGATATCATTAATAAATACCACTACAAAGTCATCATGATATTCTTTGAAAACTCTATTCATTGGATCCATGAAGACATAGGGTGCATTAGTCAATCCAAAAGGCATTACTGTAAATTCGTAATGCACATACCTGGTTTGAAATGTTGTTTTCGGAATGTCTTCCTTTTCCCCAAACAACTGATGATATCCAGATCGAAGCTCCATCTTTGAAAAATACTGAGCTCCATGAAGTTGGTCAAATAAATCATCAATGCGAGGTAGGGATACTTGTTCTTTATTATTATAGCATTGATCTCCCTGTAGTCAATGCACAACCTCATAGATCCATCTTTCTTCTTAACAAAAAGAACAATGGATCCCCATGGAGAAACACTAGGTCGAATAAATCCCTTACTACTCAATTCCTCTAGCTGTTTCTTTAGTTTCGCTAATTCCCCAGTGGACATTCTATAAGGGGTCTTAGATATGGGCCTTGAACCACGAATTAAATCAATGGAAAACTCAGTTTATCATTCTGGAGGATGTCCAGGTAAATCTTCTGGAAACACATCAACATATTCTTGCACAATAGGTACATCCTCTATTTGAACATTCCTTTCCTCACCCACAGTTATTTCATTATCTTCCTCCCCAATAATTGAATTTAGTTGAGCTACTGGGGGTGGATCTAGATTAGAATTAAGTGGTGACGTTTCTGATCTAAAGATAAGGTACTCCTTATCATCAACGAGAATTGTAACCTCCTTCTTCTTACAATAAATTTTCGCATCATGGTCTGAAATCCAATCCATACCAAGGATTATATCAAATTCAATCATGGGTATGACGATGAGATCAAAAGATAAAGAACATTTATATTCCCTAATGGGAACTAATTCACAAAACTTTGTTTCAATGATTCATCCCTTAGGTTTTTTAACTGACAACTCCCTTGTTATGTCAAATTCAAAATATCTAATTTTCATAGAAAATTGGGAAGATATGAAACAATTCAATGATCCAGAATCAAATAAAGCATTTTCTAATCTTGAGGAAACCATTAAATTACATGCCACCAAATCTTTTAGAGCTTCAACCTCAGTAGCAGTGATAGCATAAGCTTTTCCTTGATACCTTGGTCTTTTCTGAGGTAAGTTTCCTTGGTGCTTAGGAAATTCATTTTCATAATACCCCCTTTCTCTACAATTGTATCATTCAACATTGACAGCCTCTTTCTTCCCCTTTCAATCACGAGCTTAGTGGTCTTTTTCGCCACACTTGTAACAAACTCCATTTCTATTCACGAAAGTACCAGGGTGTTTCTTCCCACATTTACTGTAGGATGGATATTCAACTTTTTCCATCTTCCCCTATTTCAATTTCTAGAGTGTTCAGCAGATCTCTTCTTCTCTTACTTTACTTTAAAGTCGTAAGACTTAGAGAATTCCCTTTCTGTCTTGATAGCCCATGAGACAATATCTTTGTATGATTAGAAGGATTGTGAGACTAATGCTCGCCGGATAAATGGTTTTAACCCATCAAAGAATAGATCAATCTTACTCCTTGGGTTATGTATATAATCTACTTCATGCCTTACTAACCTTGTAAAGTTAGCCTCATACTTTGTGACATTCTCATCCCCCTTTTTCCTCGGACTCAGAAATTGTCTTTCCATATCTGCTTGATGGTCATGAGGAAATTATTTTTCTAAGATAATATCTTTAAAATTCATCCATTCTATATTTTATACTTCATCATATTTCTTTGTGTTTTGAATCAATGACCACTATTGATCTGCATCTTCCGTGAGACGATAAACTGCCATGACAACTTTTTTCCTTTAGCTACTCCCCAAAGCGTGAAATATTTTATCTAAGGAATTTATCCATTGCTCAAGTAATAATGGATTTTTACTCCCATTTAATGTTGGTGGTTTTGCCTCATGAATCATTCTACCATTGATCCTCCGTGTTATGGATTAGGGTGCTCTATATGGGTAAGTTTATTATTCAGAACCTGAGTGAGTTGTCCTAGTATGGTGATAAACTGATCAGCACCAGTTGCATCCCCATCTCCACTATAATTATCTTGAGTAGAAGGGAAATCCCTATATGGATTATGTGAATTGATACAGTTTCCATTCCTTCCACTAGGAACCATTTCTAAATAGTGGCATACACTAGATTAGTTTATGAATCGCAATACATAATTACAAAATTGTAAAACAGTTAACATAAATTGACCAATTTATGGATATAATCCATAATCATAAAAATGTTTTCATTGAGGAAGTATATACTAATAAACCCTTCATAATGGTTTGTAAAGAAAATGAGAATTATTCTAAGCATATCCCCTGGGAGTGTCGTAACCAAGAGTGCAGCAAGGCCCATTATCGTGCACCATTTCTTGTTCGAGTCTAGCTCAAAGCAGTGTTTTTGGGTTTTACCCCTAGGTACATTTTTTTCAGAGCTGCCTCTTCCTTATCGTATCCAAATAGGGATGTATTTCTTGTAAAACTCCCAAAATCTCTACAATACTAAAATTCTAGGAAGTTTTTCTATACTAATCCTCAAATTCTATCTTAGGTTAATGTTCTCTAATCATAGTTTTTCTAAATCTAGCTTCCAATGTTTGTACTAAACTTCCTATGATAAAAACTGTAATGCCCTAACCCTAGTAACCCAGAATCAGTGCATTATTACATAACATTGGCATGATCACAAAAGATCAAGTCTCGAAAGACCGATTAGTTTAGTAGCCTTGGAAATACTAGATACATTAATAAGTTTTACAATACATTATAAAATGAAAAAATACAACAATATAGTCAACATAGGCCACACTCATATCCCTTAGACTATCCCTGCAGGTCAGTCATAATATAATTCTTTTACTCTTGGGAAAAATTAAAACATATAAAGGGGTGAGCATAGATGCTCAGTAAGGATAATAATATAGAGAAAACTTTTATAAATAAGCATAAAAATTTAAGGAAATGTATAAGACTAAAACAAAAACCTTTTAAAATTAAAATTCAGCATAATATGGCAAAGTAAAAATCAAATAATTCCATTTACTTATTCCCATGGATATTATATTAGTCAAATAATCACATGCAATATCAATATCCACTTTCATAATGATGGAATTCATAATTCCAAACTTCATAACCACATAGTCCAGGCCTTGTTCCAAAACTACAGGTAAGATTTTGTCAAGGCCTTGTTCTAAGACACTATTTTATCTTATGAGACCTACCGATGCATCGATGAGCTATAGCGGGCTCCACCTGTCACTTACTAAGTACAATGTATTCCTCATATGAAATTTCTTAAATATAACATAAACATTCGTATTAAAACTAGAATATGAAATGTTAATACAATATCCCTAAACCATGAATGGTGTGAAAATAACACATCCACAGTCAATAATATCATAAAACCTTCAATAGAATATTGAAGTTTTGTATCATAATAAATCAACTTCAAATAAGCTTAAAATCCATTAATGGATGTTGCCATAGACGAAATCAAAACTTTTTTAGAGAAATATCTCTTTCTATTTTGAAATCATTTAAAAGTCATACAATTAAAAAAGAAAACATTTATTTTGAAAATATTATTATAATCTTGTAAGGGAAGCTTCGACAATGTTATAATGGCAGAAAATAGCTGCACCCGCTGTAAAAGTTAAAAAAACATTCTTCACTTAATTTTGTTGAAAAGGTCATAAAGTACCTTGTTTGGAAAACGACAGAAAGATTCCTTTCAAACCATTTTATAAAAATTAAAAAAATGGTATAAATTATGTTAAACCATATTCTAGTAAATAGTAAAAAAAAATTGGAATTCATTTTTAATAAACATGGATGTGGATGATAAAGAGGTCCTAGTAGATACTTACGTAAAAACAACCTCGGATAATAAAGAGATTGTGAAATTAACCCTTACCTTGTACTTTTCATTGGTTGAGGGTACGTTAATCTCTAGTATAATAGTTAAATAATTGTTATTAAATTATACAATAAATATATACCTAAATATGATATCATATATGATCTTCTAATATTGCTTTGTTAATGATATTTCAGTAGTATCATCGTTTTGGGTGTTAACTAATTCATTTTCCTTTATATGCTTTGTTATGTAAGTATTTTTTTTATGTATATGATGTATCTTATTAATATTTGTAATGATATTAAGTCTTTATAAATTATATTTAATCATCAAATGAAAATTAGTCTTGAATGGATACGATGGAGAATGAATCTCATCGTGTTCGTGGAGATGGTAATCCATACGTACGCACGAGTGACAATATCATTATTTTGATAATAAAATCATATATAATTGGATGTTATATCATATATTAAAAATCATTATCATGTTATATTTATTATTTACATCATTTATACTCATTATTATACCTATCCAAATGATTAAGTGTTTGAATAACAAACTACCCCACGACATGGAGACGGTAATCCGTACGTACGTACGTATGGTGACTTTGTCATTTATAGGATGGATAGAATAATGAATATGGTTGTAACATTTTTATAATATCATCACAGTATATATAAGATAATGGAGTTATTATTTTATAATGGAAACAACAAAGAAAGAGTAAGTGGAAGAAGAAAAGAACTTGAAAGAGGTGATGAAATATTTACCTCTTCTTCGGGTTCTTCCTTTTGATTTGATCAAAAGGTATCCTTAGGTTGTATTTATGACTAAATTAATGCCTCTAGAATGAAGGGAGGACAGTTGAGAGGGTATTTGGGCAGGGTTTGTCTCATCCAAATGGTTTTTAAGGTGTGAATATTAGAGAAGGGGAAGTGCCCTTTTATAAGAGGGGTGAGGGGAACCTTAGGAAAAGATTGAAATATTATTTTATAATAAAATAATTTTCGGTTTATAATGGATAAAAATGATTTATTTCAAGTATAAGGTGGTTATGGGTTTAAAACCACTCAACCAATAGGTTTTAGATAGGTTTGGGTCACTATATTAACCTTATCTTTTAGATTTAACTCTTAGTTAAATAGTTTGACATTTACCATGTCTCTTTGTATTTTTATATTATATGGTTAATAAACTTACTATAAACTTCCAAGAGAACCTCAAGTAGTTCATTAATGACATATATAATATTTTTTAATCCCTTTTGTCGAACCTTAGATTTATAAGAATAGAATAACAATTAATAATATAATATTTGTTTTAAAAACTCTTTTATGTCAATTTTGACACTATTTGGTATTTTGTTTTGTTTTCATTCATAAAAGCATTATTACTTCAAATAAAATTCTTTTAATCAACCCTAAAATTTCATATTAACCTATAAAATTAGTTTAATTTGTTAAAAGTATCAAATTAGATTTATTTTGATATTTATAATATCAATTATTTTAATCCTTCATTAATAAGGTAATTACTACATCGTCATTGTGCCATAAATAAATTTAATTATTTAATGTCTAAAAATTATAAATAAAATACCATTATGTAGAAAATATATTTATATTTATAATAAATATTTATATTTTAATTTATCTTATGTATAACCCTATATTAAAAATGATTTAGTTATTAAACTTTGATTTTAACTCTTTTAACTCTTCTTTAAAGAAAATAATAATAAATGTCCTGATCTAATCCAAGTGAACCGAAAAGGTTAATATTTTATTCCTAAGGTTGTTTCTTGTCGAATTATACTTATCCAATATAATTAGGTCATGTGTTAGGGTAATTATTATATCATTTGTGCCCTTAATTACCCTATTTACTTTTAACCGTGGTAAATAAAAGTAAAAAAGTTCATATTCACCAAAAATTATTTTCATCTTATTGAATCACATTTTACTTATTGATATTAACTGTGTCTCTTGGAGTTTTGAAATTCAATCCACAGAATCGGTAAAATTAAGTTTTATGCAAATTTGTAAATTCTCTTAGGAGGTGGGTAAAAGACGATAAAAAGTTCAATAAAATTTTTATACATCTAAACTCATTATAAAATGACTCCAATGAATTAAATTGAACTTATATAGTTATTATGTATATATTCTGACCTAAAATAAATTTAAATAAAATAAATAATTATTTAAATAAAAATTCGGTTTTAAACAATAAGTCAGTGTTTTTCACTTTTCATCAAAAATTGAAAGTTTTTAGAAAAATACCAAAAATTCACCCTAATCTAATTTAGATATTCTAAATCTAAAAATGAAGTCCATTTTGATAGATAAAATTTATTAAATTTATAAAATTTTACAAAATGGGTATTAATATTCATAAAAGCTATTTTTATTGGTCGTGGTGTGTTAGAATCTCGAAGTTGCATATAATGCAAGCTATTGCATTATACAAAGGGAACGTACCGTGGAATCTTGGGGTGTTACATGCCGCCCTGCTGCTGATGCTACTGAAGGGGGAGTTGAGGACTTAGATTCTAAAGGGACACTCAAAGAGGGTGTGAGAGATGGTGTAGGGGGAGATGGTGCAGGGGGCAGGCAGCTGGTGGCTCAGATGTCATAAGGAGGGGGACAAATGGATCGTCGTATGTCACAGTGGTGGATGAAATAGTGTATCGCTTCCTCCTTGGAATTCCTATCATTTAATCAAATAAAATTAAGTTAAGAACATATATTTCAAAAAAAATATGCAGAAAAAAAATTAAAAATGATAATAGATACCCGGTACTAACAAACAAAATATACATAATAATGATAATGAATGACTACACAAATGAAATAAGTGGTTGTTGAATGAATATATAATTGTACATACAATCATTTTACCCTTCAATCATGTCGATTTCCTACTCCATTAATTAATCCACTTCATTCATCCTTTCTAGACTAATATTTTCAATATCATGATGGACAAATAATTCTGCTTCTTATTGTTGATGAGATTCAATTTCAGAGGTTAAATCTTTCACTTCATCACCCATATAATACAAATATCTTTCTATTATGTGAGAAAATACACTCCACCCTTCATCCACAACATCATTCACATAATATATCGTTTTTGCGATGAAAAGATATATGGATCATGTAGTTCACGATCACCAACATCCACCAAGCGTTAGAAGTTCACAGAAGTAAATTGTAAGGAATCTCTTTTAAAACCTATGATAATATCGACCCAATTTCATTTGAATAAAACAACTAAAAAATGCCCGTGTTAGTTTAATTCAATAATATTAGTCAGTTTTCCATAGTATCTCACTTCAGCAAATATAAATATACCACTATTCTGTTTTTTAAAGCCCCTTTCTCGATTGAATGTATGAAATCTAAAGCCATTCACGTTGTAAGCGTCGAACTTTATAACTTGTTTTAGAGGACCTCGATCAAGAATCTTTAAATCTTATAAAAACTCTGCTCGAGTATCAGTATTCATGATCTAAAAAATATACTTTATTCGATTTACCAAATATATGTGTCAAACTAATATTCATATTTATTGTAATATTTATGTACTTACACGTCGTGCAAACCATTCTACAAGATCTTTATTAATAGCTTTCATTATATCTTTCTCATTCCATGTTCGGATTCTCATTAGTCTCTTTTTTTGTATCCTCAACTCTTCAATAAATGGATCTTCAATTTCACTATTCAGCATCACATATCAATGTGCATGTAATAATTCCAATTCTGTCAGTGTCACATTTGAGGTCCTTCCAACTGATCGGCCAATAGCAGAAAATATTTTTGATTTATGATGTATTTGATATTGATTCAACTTGTCTTAAACACATCCAACTCGATTAAATCTTGTCTCAATATCATCCAAGTATCTATAAAAAAAGTTAAGACACTCCTCAGCGAAATAGCCTTCAGCAATAGAGCCTTCTGGTTGAGCTTTATTTCTCATGTATGATTTCAAATGCCCAAGATATCTGTGAAATAAAATAAACATAATTATACATTTAATTAAGTGTCAAAAATTGTTTACTTAACTGAAAAACATATAAATAATGTACCTCTCAATTGCATACATCCATCGATAATGAATAGGGCCTCCTAATTTTGCTTCCTCAACCAAATGCATAGTTAAATGCATCATGACAGTAAAAAATGATGGAGGAAAGATCATATCCATTGTACAAAGGGTTAATAAAAACCTCTCCTAAATATTTTCAAGATGAAATGGATTTAGAGATTTCTCACATAGTTTTTAGAAAAATGTTCACAATTGGAGTACAATATCAGTAACTTTTTCAGGTAATAATGTACGCAATGCCAATGGTAGTAACTGTTGTAACAAAATATGTGAATCATGACTTTTCAATCCATGTAACGTACTATTCTTCAAGTAAAAACACATCGATATGTTACTTGAATACCCATTAGATACCTTCACATTCTTTAAAAATTTAAGGAGTGTATCTTTATCCCTATTTTTCATTGCAAAAATTGTTGGAGCATACTTTTCATTCTCATCTATCTAGAGATCATGTTTTATGTTCATTACTTGTAAGTCTTTGCAAGCATTGAAATGATCCTTCAACTTTCCATTATCATTAAGCAATGTGAAAATAAAATTGTCACAGAAATTCTTCTCAATATGCATCACATCAATATTATGTATCAACAAATTAAATTCCCAATACAAAATTTTGAAGAATATACTTTTTTATTCTAATGTTGTGTTCTGATTTCACTTGATGATGCACTTCAAACTTGTTTCCTGCTATCATTCAAATGATCAACCTTCCCAAATTCTGTTTCAATATTTTCAAGTTGTGTTAATATTTCAGAACCAGTTAACAACTTTGGAGGTGGTCTACAATCAATGAAACCATTGAATTTTGATCTGTTCAACTGAAATCTATGAGATGCATCGAGAAATCTTCGATGGCACAAAAAGCACTATTTTCTACTATGAGGTAGCCGTTTGGGCTCAAAATCAAAGTTACAAATAGGACAAGCCAAACCTGTGTAAATGTTTCAACCAGATAAATTCCCAAGCCTATGGAAGTCACTAATGGTCCACATTAAAGCAGCATGAATTGTGAAAAAAAATTTAGACGAAGCATCAAATGTATCAACATCGTTGCTACATAAATCCTATAATTCTTTAATCAAAGGCTGAAATTATATATCAATATCATTTCTAGGCATTTTTTTCCATGAATAATCATCAAAATGATAAAATATGTTTGTTTCATACACATCCACAGAGGCAGATTGTAAGGGATCAAAAGAACTGGCAAAATGCTATAACTAGTACTCAAAGTCCCAAATGGGTTGAATCCATCGGCAGCCAATCCCAATCAAGCATTAATAGGATCATCTCAGAAATATGGATGTAATGAATCAAATGTCTTCCATGATTGTGAATGTCATTGATGTCTCATTAACCCATCATTTTTGTTATCTACAGAATTCCACTTCATGTGTTCAATGGTTTTCGATGACATGAATAATCTTTAAATCAAGGATTTAAAGGAAAGTAATAAAAACCCTTTACAGGTGTGTTCCCTTTCTTCTTCTTCTTCATGAAAGTATGTTGATTCAGACTTCCAACATCACCCATTGACTGCCATCTAGAAGAATAACATTTTTTGCAATTCTGTCTACTTGAATCCTCTTGCCAATAAAGCATACAATCATTAGGACACGTATGTATTTTTTGTATAATTCAGACCAAGCCTGTTAAAAACTTTTTTCATATCATAAAAAGTCTAGGGGATTTTTGTGTCAGGAAATGCATCACAAAAAAATTCCAATATCATGGATATTTCCTTATTTTTAATTCTATATAGACATTTGATATGGTACAACTTCAGAAGAAAAGAAAGCTTTGAATATTTCAAACATCCACTATACAACTCTTGATTTCCATCATCGATGAAATACTGAAACATATTTTCCTCAGTGAAATTTTCTCTTACATTTTTCTCCACAAAATCAAGAGGAGGATCCAATGATATGTTACAATCTTGATCTGGTTGTGTTACAGTCTCAAAAACATCACTTGTCACGTTGCAATTTATAGCACCCTCATCTGGTTGTTCTGTTATGTTTTGATGTTAATAGTAGTGTCTTGTAGTACCAAATGCATCATTTATGAGTTTTTTCATTTCATTTTCCATTGTCAATGAAGTTGGGAGCTCATTCTATGGATTAACATCAGTGGTCATCCTTTCTGCAGCATTTGATTCTCTATGAAAAATCCAACACAAATATTGACTAGGTAATTGCTTCCATATTAAATGTTCATAAACTTCATCTATCTTCAACCATCCTATAAATTTACATTTACGACCTGGACATCTTATTATCCCTTCAACGGATCTATTAGAAATCGAAAAATCTAAAAACTCTTACAAACCCTTAACATACTGAGGTGTGTTCCTCGGTAATGTGATCCAACTTTTATCCATGTATATCACAATGTGCCTACACAATATTAAAAAAAATTAAAATACATAGTTACTACTAAATAGGGAAAGTGATTCATATATACTAGTTGAAAAAATATATAAATATGTTTCATAAGGTTTTACTATATAAATACTTATGGTAAATCACCCACAAGAAAAGAAAAGTACATTTGTGCATGCATGTGTATGCTTATACACATGTGATTACAAAATCACTTGAAGAAACAAGAAGATAGTGAGTATTCTCTTAGGCAGTATACATTTTAATAAGATAGTGAGTATTTTCAGATATATTTTAGTAAGTTCAGCATTAGTAAAAAACTTATGAGTTAAGATGAAGCATTATATTAGAAGTTAAATTGCAGAGCATTGGGATATTTTTAAGTTGATCATTCTGATATAGTAGTTAGTTGAATTGGAATTATTATCTTCTAAAACTCATGAGAGTATACTGAACCTACATTCATGCAAAGTTATTAATTATATTTACTGTAATCCATTGACTTTTATTCCTTTTATCCGAGGAACTATAATTTGTATTTTCAGAATAATATAGAGAAATAGGTTTTTTCATTAGATTGATATATAAATAAATAAAATATAAAACATGTACTTTATAAATGCACAACATTTATAAAATATGGTATAAATATTTTTTTCCTGAAACAATTCCAATTCAAAATTCATTCATTTAACCTTAAAACATCACCCCTTTTATAAAAAACCCTTACATGGTTTAAAAACATATCAAAGGAATTTCTAATAATGGAAAGAAAATTTAAAAAAATTCCCATCACATGAAAGCTTTAACACAACAGACTCAAACTAAGTAAGGAAACAAGGATAACTATGAAAAAAAATTCCCTATAGAAAGTCGAAAAGTATGCCAATAAACAAGTGGAACAACACTAATCAATATCAGTACTAAATCATTGGAGGATCAATACTTAAATGAAATTCCATCCAAGTAAAAAAGAAATAAACAAGCTAATAAATAATTATGTTAGGACCAAGCTGAAGGAAGATATGGTTTGCATGGATTGTCTTTTGTTGATCTTGAGGAAGTTTTCATAAAGGAAAGACACCTTGAATTTATAAGAATTCAGAAGCTGGAATCTTGAAGATTCGGAACTGAGAATATTGAACATTCGGAACCTGGTGTTTGAAGAATTCAGAGTCTTGAATTCGGAGTCTGGAGTTCGGAGTCTTGAATTCGTAGTCTGGAATTCGGAGTCTAGAAATTGATAAGTTCGGAACAAGGAAATTGAAGATTCTCAAAAGATGGCTGAGAGGATATGTGGCATCATTAATTGTGATGATGCTTTGTTGTTTTGTAACTCAAATTTGTGAGTATGTTCAAGTACTCATAATGCAAGAAAATGTTGTGTGGTGAAGTCATACCGAGATCTGGATGATTCATTCCAAGAATTCAAAATCTCCGGTATTAATGATTGAAGAAATCGTATCGAGAACCAAGAGCTGTTCCGAGAATCTGGAAGAGCCATTCCAAGAACTAGAAGTTTGTAGTGGAAAGTTCGGAGTCGACTGTTTGAAGAATAAGTTTGTAGCGAAAAGTTCGGAGTCGACTTGCTGAAGAAGAAGTCTGTAGCGAGACGTTCGGAGTCGACTTGATGAAGAAGAAGTTCGTAGCCAAAATTTCAGAGTTGACTTTCTGAACCTGAAGTTCGTATCCAGAAGTGTGGAGTCATGCAGAGAATTGGTGAAGTCGTAACCTGAAGAGCCATACTGAGAATTGAAATTGTGTCATGCCGAAGAAGCGATGAAGAGTCTTGCCTAGAATTGAAAGTGATGTCGAAGACTCAAGATGAGTGGATCCGAGAATGTGATACTGAGAAACTTGTGTAATAAGGTCGGATTCGGAAATGTCCAAAGCTCTAAATCAAGTGAATGGGAAGAAGATTCGAGAAGATTCTAGAAGCTTTGACAAAGTTTTAATTACTCTGATATTTTAGTAGAAATTAAGATTTGGGTGAATTTAAGTGAGCGGGAAAATATTTTGGTTTCCCGCCTAAGAACACTTTGGAGCACCTATAAAAGGAGATCAGGGTACTAAGTAAGGGTCTGATGAAAAAGTAGAGAGATAAGATCTGATAATCTAGATAGAGAATAAGAAGTGTTTGCCGATAGTGTTTCATTGCAGTCTCAATTGAAATGATAATTTGATACTGGTTGACACCGAATTGAGTTTCTCGGGTTGAGAAAATTCGGAGTGGAGAAGAATTCAGAGTGGAGAATTCAGAGTGGAGATTCGGAATGGGGAATCAGTACTGGTTATCACTGTATTGAGTTTCTCAAACTGAGAAAGACTCGGTTTGAAGATTTGGAGTGGAGAAGAATTCAGAGCGGAGAATTCAGAGTGGAGATTTAGAATGGGGAATCAGTACTGGCTATCATTGTATTGAGTTTCTCTAACTGAAGAAAAGTCGGATTGAAGAATCAGAGTGAATAACAAAGTTCGGAGTGAAGAATCGGATTGGGAGAATTTGGAGTGGAGATTCGGAATGGGAAGTTCGGACTGTAATTGATCTATCTTAAGTCCAAGGAGTCCTTTCCTTTCTTCTGGGTAAGGAAGTAAAGATTTGTGCTCAACTTGCTTACACTTGTGTATTTGAAAGGAAGTGTAGGTAACATAAGTTGTTACAAGAAAAGAGACATTGCCCTATTGTGCTAAGAGGGTGCACATGCACTGGAGTGATTGTTTCACAATGCTTCACGAGTGTAAGGGTATATCCTACTCGTTGTAAACCAAGGATTGTTTTCTTAGTGGATTGTATGGTGATGGATTGTTTCCAACCATACCAAGGACGTAACTATTCTTATTGAATAGTGAACCTTGTAAATTTTTGTGTCCCTTTGGATGTGTGCTTGTTTATTTCTCAGCAGGGAAGTATATCTTTAACAGGAGACAAAGGTTGTTCTCTTTTTAAGGAAACTTAAAATATGAAAAAAGGGATACCACTGATTCACCCCCCCCCCTCTTAGTGGTTCATTACTCCAACTGGGTCCTTTCAAGTGGTATCAGAGGGAGGTTGCCTTTGTTTTCCTTGATGATGGAGAATCTGAATTGTGTGAACAGTAAAGGCATTCCAGTATTCGATGGGAATAACTATCACATCTAGAAGGATATAATTCTACTGTATCTCATGTCTATTAGTTATGAAGTTCTTGAAGCTACAACAGTTGGGTTTCCCCCCATTGAAGACAATATTCCACTCACACTTGTTGACAAGAAGTTTCTTGAGAATGATGGAAGAGACAAGAATGTTATATTGTCTTCACTTTCTGAAATTGAATTCTTGAGAGTAAAAGTAGTGGCCACAGCCAAAGGTATATGGTACAAACTGAAAACATATATGAAGGAAATACAAAAGTCAAGAAGGAAAAACATCAAATCTAGAGATTGAAGTATGAAGAATTGAATATGGGAGAGCATGAATCTGTTGGGGATTTCTTCACCAGGGTAAACGATATTGTTAGTACCATCAGATGTATTGGTGAAGATCAGAAAGACTCTACTGTGGTGGAAAAGATCTTGAGGATTCTTCCTGATAAATTTTATGTGAAGGTATCTTCATTAGAATATAGACACTCAGAGACTCTATCACTTGATGATTTTCATAGCACACTCATTACTTACGAGATGAGAAGGGAAAAGTCTATGAAGACCAAGAAAAAGGTTGATAGAAAATTATCTTTCAAATCCATAAAGAAGGAAAAGTCAAAGAAGATCTTGATTGAAAAAGATGTTGGTGACTCTAACTCTGAAAGCGAGGTATGTAAAAATCTTAACGATATTTTATCCTTATTTTCAAAAAATGTTAAAAGAGGCATAGGTAAAAACAAGGGAAAACTTCCCTTGAAGTGTTTTGAATGTGGAGGCATTGGCCACTTTGTGGCTAACTGTCCTTAAAGGGATAATGAAGAAGAAAGTGATGAAGAAGAAAGAAAGCTAAGAAAGTTATGGAATAATCATGGTGGTAAAGGAATCTTGGGGAAAGAAAAGAAGTTCTTCAAATCCAGGAGAAAAATAATCCTATCCATAAATGAAGAAGATGAATAAATTGATGTTGAATCCGAAAAATCAGTTGAGCATGGTGTTGAGAATACTTTCATTGCAACAGTGAATGATGAGGATTTCAGAAGCAGTAGCTCGGAAGAAGAAGAAACTCAGCTTGAGATGCATCTGAAAGAAGAATTGAAGGAATGTTTAAGGAAGATCAGAAGGTTGTAGAAGCTTAACAAAAAGTTAGAAGATGAATTTTTCTCATCATCCAATCAATCCAATGATAAAGAAGAACTTGAGAAAGAGCTTGAAGACTTGAATAAGTCTCTTGAAGATGAGAAAAATCAAAATGAGCACATGGGAGTTGAGCTAAAGGAAAAAGAGGAAGAAATAGAGCTCGTTCAAAAGAAGCACAATGAAGTTGAATCGAAAAACATTTGTTTTAAAAACTCAACTACTGATGTTGGTGAATTCTCTCAACAAGTACATTCTGAGAAAATTCAATAGAAGAATAAGGTGGTTGCTGTGAAGAAGAAAGCTGAGAAAGTTACTTATGTAGCCAAGACCAGCGTTACTGGGAACTATGAAGTTTCAAGGAAACCTAAGTCTAACACTGGTGAAAAAAAAGAAAATTCAGAGAAGGCAGAATTCCAGCAGAGTAATCTTTCTAACAAAAGAATGGTTGGTGGGGCTGAAGAAAGAGAAAAAAATTAGTATCCGAACAAAATCTTTAGAGGAAGGTACTCCTTCTATGGGTACTGTTGGTATTGTGGTGGATTCGGGCATACAGCAAATATGTGTTGGTTCAATCAACATTATTAACATCACACCACGAGTTATGAAAGGTAGATATTGAGGGGGATTCAATCTCCTCAAAGGAAGAAGAGTGAGAAGTTTTTCTTGAAGAGAGTTGAGAAGAATGAAGTCAAGACAGAAAATAGGTTCCAGCCTCTAGAGACCATTTGTGAAAGGCGTGAACAACCTAGAAACCTTGAAAAAGAATGTCTTGTGCTGTTACCATATCAACAAAAAGTTATTAATTTTCAGAAGCCGAAGGTAATTAAATAAGTGAAAGAAGAAAAATCTCTTGTTTTTGAAACTTCTCTAAAAGTTACAAAGGAATAACGTCCTTGGATACTTGATAGTGGGTGTTCTATACATATGACAGGAGACTTGAAGTTTCTAAAGAATATGAAGAAGTTTAAAGATGGAAAAGTGACATTTGGCAACGATGGATCTTTAAAAATCAAAGGTGTTGGATCAGCCATCACTGGAAAGGAAAAATTAAAGTCTAAGAAAACTCTGTATGTTGATGGGATGAAGCACAACTTGTGGAGTGTATCCCAATTATGTGATGAGGGTAACAAAGCTATCTTCAAGAAAGATGGATTTATTGTGAAAAGTGAAGAAGATGGGAAGATTGTTACAAGAGGCCAACGAACCAAAGGAAATCTGTTTCAAGTTGGAAATTCACAAAACTCTTGTTACATGAGCATAGTGGAAGAAAATCAGTTGTGGCACAGAAGACTTGGACACATGTGTCATAGAAATATGAGCAAGTTATCTCAAAGGGATAGTGTTCGAGATATTCCAGATTTGATAAGAAGAATAGATTGGTGTTGCACTACCTGTTAGAAAGAAAATATTACAAGTGTTGTGCATAATAATGTTGACATCTGTTCTAAACAACCCCTTGAACTAATATATTCTGATATATGTGGTCCGATGAGCAAATAATCAACAAATGGAGACAAGTACTTCATCACTTTCATTGATGATTTTTCTCATAATATGTCTGTTATGTTTATGAAGCACAAGTCAGATGCCCGGAAAATGTTTAAAAGTTTCAGAAGGAAAGCTAAGAAATAATGTGAGTACTCTATGAAGAGGTTGAGAACAGATAATGGTGGTGAGTATATAAGTGAAGAATTTGAAAACTGTAAAGACCCGTAAATTTCATGGAAATTTTTTTCTTAAATTATTTGGGATTTTACGAGTACTCAGTTTCTTACGGCACCTGATTCCGAGGCCCGGTGTGCCCGAAATCAATTTTTGAAGTTTAGCTCAGGTACGTTCAGTGAAAGAATGAGCGGGTTTTTCTATCTTTTGAACCGGTGCATGGAATTGAAATCTGAGGGCACTGATGGAACCGAAACGCCAGTAATTTCTTAAGAGGACCTTTTCAGAATGTGCGTTTTCTCAGGGGGAGTTGTTAAAAAAATTGATGATTAAATGTGAAGTAAATAAAATTGTGGTACAATTGTATTTTCTTTATCTAAGCGGTTATATCCTAAGTGTGGAGGTTGGGGTGGGACCCACTAGTTCCAAACTACTCTTGTTAGGATATTTGTGAGGTGGGGCCCACACGATCCCCACCCCTTCACATTCCTTTAACTCCTATAACCCCCCTCTTTAAGTTGCTAACTCTTCTTAACATGTTAAACTCCGCCATTAAGTGGGTGACTCTCCCTCTCCCCACACTCTCAATTTTTAATGCTAGCCAACTCACACTTAATTAATATTTTTAATTAAGTGTGTGTTTTTCAAAATTTTAAATTCTTGGCTTTAGTAAATAAAATAAGGAAGGGCCTTATTTTATTCTTGTTTGGAATTTGTGGTGTTAAGATAAAGGAGAAGAAAGTTTATTTATCGAAGAACATCAATCCTCCCGCGAAGAACGACTCAACGACCATGGCTTCTTCATCCCCTTCCTCCTTTACGACAAGGGAGGAGACACCGACGTGGGATTTTTCCAACGATGCGCAATCATCTTCTTATCTCTGTGATAAAAGAGAATACGACGTTTCCTCGGGTTCACACCATCAACGACAGAAATGACGCCATATTTTGCGGTGCTTGACAACCACGAATTACTTTGCGAGGTAGGGGTTAAATTCAATATTGGTAAATTAAGATTGGGCTTGTTATATCGTGGACTTATCTCGTTTAATTTGGCCAATTGTTACCAACGTAACGGGAGGAGATCGGACCACAAAAACATGGCCGATTCTCCTCCCTGTTTCCTTGTTTATCAACAATGGTGTTTGTGGCGTGGTGTCGTTGCACCGCGCGGGAAGGAAGAAGACTGCGGCCGGAGTGGGCTGTGGCGGTGCCGTCGCGCCGCGCCGGGGGAACCAAGGGAGACCATGGCCGTAGCGGGCCACGGCGGAGGGGAGAAGTGTCGTCGCACCGCCCCGGTCGAGGAAGAGTCGCGGCCTTAGGTCCCGGCGGTCCAGCAGGGGCGGTCGGACAACCGGCCGCCGGCACTCTGGGAGGCGGGACCCCGAAGGGTCCCGCGGCAGCACAACCGTCCGGACTTAATGGCCGGCCATTTTCCAGGAATACCGGGGGATTGAAACCCCTGACCAACGTGTAGGGAGGACCCCACGGGTCCGCCGTTTCAGGACTAGGGGGTGGTGCCCCCCTTCGCACCCTGCTCGGCTGTGAGCCGAGCCGCAGCCGGCCTCCGAGTCGGGCCGTTCCCAGCTGGGCCGGGCCGCGCCGCGCCAGTCGGGCCGGGCCGCGCCCAGCCGCGGGCTGGGCCGCGCCCAAATGGGCCAGACTCGGACCCGGTTTGGGCCGACCCAGGGGGTATCAGGTCGGGTCGGACCGGGCCCGAACCCCCTATTTTCTGACAGATTCGTTCAAACGCCCATAACTGGGGCTACGAACTTCCGATCAACACACCGTCAGTTGTGTTGGGATCCTTGGATCGAGAAGGTAGTTTAGGTATATTACATTCAAGATTTTGGTAAAGTTTGGGTACATCCGGGTTGGTTCAAAACCAAAACCAACCGGGCCCTTGGAGCAGAAATGCTTATAACTTAAAGACCAGACGTCTGAATGATGTGTCGTCGATCACGTTGAATTCGTCTTAGTGAGCCGGTTATTTTGGATTACTCCGCTTGAGATTTGGACATAGCTGGAGTACATTAGGGTTTGTTTTAACTTAAAACCCAACTGGGCCCCTGGGACAAAAAAGCAAATAACTCTCAGACCGAGCGTCCGATTAACGCACCGTCTGTCGCGTTGAGTTTCTTTTGACGAGACAGAACTTTGTGATACAACAACTTTGGAATTTGTGACAGTTAATGTATCGACCCCCTTGGCTCATGTATCGGACCCTCCCAGAAACGAGCGTGTTGTGTGCATGAACCCTAGAGTTGGTTGTGACTGCTACGACGATGACGATTGTACTTGGATCCTACGTGGGCTCGGCAGCAAGGATGACTGTACATGGATCCTCCTTGGGTTCGGCAGCGATGAAGATTGTACTTGGATCCTGCGTGGTTTTGGCAGTGATGGTTACTGTACTTGGATCCTACGTGGGTCTGGCAGTGATGACTTCTGTACTAGGATCCTATGTGGGTTCGGCAGGGGAGATGATACAGAGGCTACATATATCATCTCCACCCCTCTTTGTGATTAGTATACCTGTGTGAGCTGAGTCTTGACTTTCAATCATTATCTTCGATATGATTGACTTGCTGTCCTGTGTGGATTGGGTTGTGTTTTCCTGTATGTATTGGGTTGTAATTTCCTGTGTGGACTGGGTTTAACTTGGGCTCATGAGTTGGAGCAGAACTGGAATTGATGACTTAGGTATATGTATGGGCATATACCTAAGTAGAGTTGGTTGATACTTCGTGATTGTATCTTTCCTTTTTCGTTTATCCTTCGTGGATTCTGGGAGACCTTCGGGAGTCTCGGGGTCCCTACTGAGTATCGTATACTCACCCATGCACGGGCTATGCCCGCACTACGTTGTGTTGGTTGCAGACGACGGACAGCGCTGATCGTGGTTGAGGCTTGTGGGGCGGGACGGTACCTGGAGGCGGACTATCAGGCGGGACGTACACGGAGAGGATAGCCGGACTCGAGGAGCCGATGAGACTATCTGTACTCACCCTTCAGGTGGGAGTTCTGGAAGACGTCTTAGTGGTTTCTGCTCTACTTTTCAGCTGTTGTACTTTCTTTTCTCAGTTGTATTGTCCTTTCAGTTGGGTTTGTATACTGGCCCATTTACTACCAGCACTTACTTTTGTACTCAGTTTAATTAGTGTTTACTTCATCTTGTGTACTTTGTGGTGTTTATTTTCTTATATAAAGGTAATTCCTTCCCTTTTATTGGGATTTAGGCCTTTGGTGCTAGTCGTCATCCCCTGGCCTATGGGAGGCGGGCTTGGGGTAGTCACGGCACGAGCCCTGAGGATGGGTTGTGACAAAAACTATCTTGAGAAGCATGGGATTCATCATGAATATATTGCTCCATATACACCTCAACAAAATGGGGTTGCTGAAAGGAAAAACAGAATCTTGGTGGAAATGGGAAGAACCATGTTGCTTGAACATGGCCTTACTAATTACATTTGGAGGCAAGCTACAAGTACAACTATTTATATTCAAAATTTATGTTTTTATAGGCCTCAATAAAACAAGACTCCATATGAACTTTTCTATGGAATTACTCCAAGTATTAAGTATGCTAAAGTTTTTGGGAGCCCATGCATTTTAAAGAAAAAAGGTGGAAGCAGTGGAAAATTCGAGCAGAAAGGAGAAGACAAAATTTTTCTTGGATATGCACCAGAAGGAAGAGGTTATAGATGATTTAACAAAAAAACAGAAAGAATTGTGTGTGCAGTTGATGTAAAAGTCATTGAAACTCTGGGAAAAGATAATCATGTCCAGAAAGACAAGGAATATGAGGAAGATGAAGTTAACGATTCTGATAAGGATGCAATGAATTGTAATCCTAATCAAGATGAAGAATCTGATTCAGCCATATCAAGTGATGAGGAAGGCACACTAAAAACTTATCCAAGGCTGATGAAACAAGTGCAAGCTCATAATATTATTGGTGATCAACGTTACACGGTTCAAACAATAAGAACAAGTAATTCTATATCACATTCTTTTTTTTATTCCAAAGTGGAACCAAATGATGTTAAAGAAGACTTTGAGCATCCGAAATGGGTTCAAGCCATGAATGAAGAAGTGGATCAGATTGAAAAGAATGAAACATGGGAACTTGTACCCAAGCCTGAAAGTAAGAACATTATTGGAACCAAATGGGTCTTCTGGAACTATTTGAATGAAGAAGGTGAAGTTATTAGAAATAAAGCAAGATTGGTTTTCAAAGGTTACTCTCAGATTGAAGGAATTGACTTTGATGAAACTTTTGCTCCGGTATCCAGATTAGAAAATATCCAAATCTTTCTTTCTATTACTGCACAACGAGGCTACAAAATCTTTCAAATGGATGTTAAATCCACATTTCTTAATGGTGATCTTAAGGAAGAAATTTATATTGAGAAACCATGTGGATTTGTGGTTGGAAAGAATGAAAGTTATGTGTGCAGGTTGAAGAAAGCCTTGTATGGGCAAAATCAAGCTCCAAGAGCATGGTATTCCAAACTGGATACTTTCTTAAAGGAGATGAACTTCAAGAAAGGAAGAGTTGACAGCAATCGTTACATCAAGGAAAGCCAAGATCTTTCTCTTATTGTGATTGTCTATGTTGACGACATTATTTTTACTGGGAATGATGAAAGAAGCTGTGAAAGGTTTTCTAAAGAAATGAAGAATGTCTTTGAGATGTCCATGTTGGGTGAAATGAGATACTTCCTTGGGTTACAAATTTTGCAACAAAAATAATTCATTTTTCTCTCCCAAGAAAAGTATGCTAAGGAACTTCTTAAGAAGTTTGGGATGGAAAACTCAAAACCTATATCAACTTATATCTCAGTGGGAACGAAGCTAAGAAAAGATGATGAAGTAAAAGAAGTTGATCAGAAAGAATATCGAAAGATGATTAGAAGTTTATTATACTTGACTACATCAAGACCAGATATTTTTGTTGTTGTTACCTTATGTGTAAGAATCTAGAGTTCTCCAAAAGAATCACATCTTATTGCTGGAAAAAGAATTCTAAGATACATAAAAGGCACATCAGAATTCGGAATCAAGTATAGTGGTTCAAATAACATTGATTTTTTTGGCTATTATGATGCAGATTGGGCAGGAAATGTTGATGATAGAAGATCCACATCTGGTGGAGTGTTCTTTATGTGAAAAAGTTGTGTTGGATGGCACTCGAAGAAGTAGAATTCTGTGACACTTAGTACAGCTGAAGATGAATATGTTGCTGCAACCATGGCTGCTACTCAACTTATCTGGATGAAAACACAGTTGTAAGATTTGTTAGTTGAAGTGAAGTTGCCCTTGCTCTTGGGCTGTGATAATCAAAGCACAATTAATCTTACAAAAAATTCTGTCCAACATTCTCAATCGAAGCATATTGACATCAAATATCATTTCATCAAAGAGCATGTAGAAAATAATGAATTGAAACTTGAATATGTTTCATCTACTGAACTAGTTGATGATATTTTCACGAAACCCTTACTGAAGGAATCATTCTCAAGATTGAGGTTGAACATGGGTGTCCAACCTCTTTCTCTTCAAGTCTAAGGTATGTTTCTCTGTCCCCTCTCTCTTCTAACCTTTGGATTGTTTTTTCAAGGGGGATAAGTTGTTTTTATCATAAATCTATTGTTCAAAGAGAGACTTGTGGCTAAGCTATGAACTCATAATTGTTTGTGTATGTGAACTATTCTAACTGTTTGTTGGAGTGGTTGTAGGAAAGAACTTGAAGTTGTTTACAGGATGTATGAAGCTGAAGATGTATGAAGTTGAAGATGTCATTTTCACTACCTATGGACAGAATGGTATTTCTGTCAATGATTCTTGTTTCCTACAATGAGTTAGCTCACGTAGGATTAGAATTATTGATAAGTAATGCATTTCTTAAGGTTAAAAAGTTTGGTTATTTATGAAAACTTGGTTGACAACAAAATCCAAGGGGGTATTTTTAGGACCAAGCTGAAGGAAGAGATGTTTTGCATGGATTGTATTTTGTTGATCTTGGGGAAGTTTTCATAAAGGAAAGACACCTTGAATTTCTAAGAATTTGGAAGCTGGAAGCTTGAAGATTCGGAACCGATAATATTGAACATTCAGAACCTAGTGTTTGAAGAATTCGGAGTCTGGAATTCAGAGTCTGGAGTTCGGAGTCTGGAATTCGGAGTCTGGAATTCGTTGTCTGGAAATTGAGAAGTTCGGAACCAGGAAATTGCAAATTCTCAAAAGATGGCTGAGAGGAGATGTGAAGGCATTAATTTTGACGATGCTTTGCTGTTTTGTAACTCTAATTTGTGAGTATGTTCAAGTACTCATAATTCAAGAAAATTTTGGGTGGCGAAGTCATACCAAGATCTGGAGGATTCATTCCGAGAATTCAAAATCTCTGGTATCGATGATTGAAGAAATCGTATCGAGAACCAAGAGTTGTTCTGAGAATCTGTAAGAGCCGTTCTGAGAACCAGAAGTTCATAGAGGAATGTTCGGAGTCGAATTTCCTAAGAAGAAGTTCGTAGCAAAAATTTCGGAGTCGACTTGCTGAAGAAGAAGTTCGTAGAGAGAAGTTCGGAGTCAACTTGCTGAAGAAGAAGTTTGTAGCAAGAAGTTCGGAGTCGACTTCCTGAACCTAAAGTTCGTAGCTAGAAGTGCAGATTCATGCTGAGAATTGGTGACGTCGTAACCTGATGATTCATACCAAGAATTGAAATGGTTTCATGTCGAAGAAGCGATGAAGAGTCATGCCAAGAATTGAAAGTGATGCTGAAGACTCAAGGTGAGTGGATCTGAGAATGTAATACCGAGAAACTTGTGTAACAAGGTCGGATCCGGAAAAGTCTAAAGCACTAAATCAAGTGAAGGGGAAGAAGATTCGAGTATATTCTAGAATCGTTGACAAAGTCTTAATTACTTCGATATTTCAAGATAAATTAAGATTTGGGTGAATTTAAGTGAGCGGGAAAATATTTTGGTTTCCCGCCTAAGCACACTTTGGAGCACCTATAAAACGAGATCAAGGTGCTAAGTAAGAGTGTGATCAAAAAGTAGAAAGAGAAGATCTGATAATCTAGAGAGAGAAGAATAAGTGTTTGGCCGACAGAGTTTCATTGCAGTTTCAATTGAAATGAGAATTTGATACTGGTTGACACCGTATTCAGTTTCTCGGGTTGAGAAAATTCGTAGTGGAGAAGAATTCAGAGTGGAGAATTCGAAGTAGAGATTTGGAATGGGGAATCAGTACTGGTTATCACCGTATTTAGTTTCTCAAACTAAAGAAGACTTGGGTTGAAGATTTGGAGTGGACAAGAATTCAGAGTAGAGAATTCGGAGTGGAGATTCGGAATGGGGAATCAGTACTGGTTATCACTGTATTGACTTTCTCAGAATGAATAAAAATCCGATTGAAGAATCAGAGTGAAGAAGAAAGTTCTGAGTGAAGAATCGGATTGGGAAAATTTGGAGTGGAGATTCAGAATGGGAAGTTTGGACTGTAATTGATCTATCTTAAGTCCAAGGATTCCATGCCTTTCTTCTGGGTAAGGAAGTGAAGATTTGTGCTCAACTTTCTTACACTTGTGTATTTGAAAGGAAGTGCAGGTGAAATAAGTTGTTACAAGAAAAGAGACATTGCCCTATTGTGCTAAGAGGGTGCACACGCACTGGAGTGATTTTTTCACAGTGCTTCATGAGTGTAAGGGTATATCCTACTCGTTGTAATCCAAGGATTGTTTTCTTAGTGGATTGTATGGTGCTGGATTGTTTCCAACCATACCAAGGACGTAGCTATTCTTATTGAATAGTGAACCTTGTAAATTGTTGTGTCCCTTTGGATGTGTGCTTGTTTGTTTCTTAGCAGGGAAGTATATCTTTAACAAGAGACAAAGGTTGTTCTATTTTTAAGTGAACTTAAAAGAATAAAAAAGGGGTACCACTGATTCACCCCCCCCCCCTCAGTGGTTCATTACTCCAACTGGGTCTTTTCAAATTAAAGGTATAACAAATGATAAATATCATGAGGAAATACATTAGAAACTAATGGGACAAGTATAATACATGAAAAGGTAGACCTAATTCCATCAGTTTAACGGTCACACGTCCACAAAACAAATCACTCTAAGACCAACCTTTTCTATGAAACCCCACTAGCTCGGTATTTTTTACAAATAGTGGTAACTAAAAAGTGTGTAATCTCAATGTGCCTAGAAACATCCCATGACTTCCCATTTAGTATCCTAGGGTTCCCTATAAAATAACTAAAGGAGGTGATACACTTTTAAAGTGAATGTCATGCAATGAAAATAATAATATCCAATGGCTAGCACAATAATGAAGTCCTTCCCACATCCCACATTTAGCTTATAATGAGCCCCCACCCATAATAAAATCATTAATCACATCACAAACAACCATCACATGGATACACATGACATCATAAATAAATGAAAATGGGATCAACAAGGGATCAACAAACCAATAAACACAAATATCACATCACAAAGTGCCATCCAATACATTCAATTATCACATATAATATATACATTTGTAAATCCCTTTTTAAAATTTTTTGGAATCCAAACACCAATATAACAGAAATCGTAATCATTTCCAAAACACAACAAACATAACCCAAATGAATCACAATTCCATTTCATAAAAAAACATGTCCCTTTGAAACATGGAAACCATTTAACCCCCAAAGGGTAACACACTTTGAAAAACCAATTTCCCTTAAAATCAAATGACCATATGTTTTTCCTATATAAAACCATTATTTTAATTTTATCAAACATCTCAAATGTATAAAATACAGATTTACATAAAAATTTCATTAGACATAAAATTAAAACCTTTAATCCACATGAAAACAAAGTTAAGTTATATAAAACCATTATAAACCAAACCTAGATAACCCACACCCTCATTATCTGGATTAGAAATTAATTTATAAATCAAAGCACACATAAATCTCTTAAATAAAATTCAATGAAATTGAAACACTGACCTAAACTAAATTCACCAGCGGTTGGGAGGAGAGCTAGGGTTCGGGTCTCGTAGCGGTCGGGGTAAGAAGGTGGGGTCGTGAAGGTCAGGGGGGAAGGGGGTTCGAGGTTGGGTGTTGGGGGGAAGTGGCATTGATGGCTGGTGAGAAATATCACTGGCGGCGGGGAGGCAATATGGGGTTTGGGGATTGTGGGGATTGGGGGAAGAAGGTAGGGTAATGGGGGTCTGAGGGAGAAGGGGGTCGGGGTCGGGGGGAGTGTCGCTGTTGAAGAAAAAATAGGGTTTAGTGGCCTTTTTTAATAAACTATCACTAAACCCTTTTTAAAAAAGGTTTAGCAATGGTTTACAAAACCGCCACTAAAAGGCCACCACTAAAGTAGATTTATGTTGTAGTGGGATAGCAGTGCCTACCCACATCATAGAAGTTCGGGAGGCTAGCAATATTCTTCATCTCTGTAGCAACTGATCACTTTCATGCCTCCTTGGTTAAATACTAGTACCCCTTCTCCTTAAACCTTCTAAGACCTAGACCCTCCATGGTCTCTTCATCCTCCCATAGATTGGAGAAATCTTGATGACACCCCTCACCATCCTTGCATATGTTAGCCAGAGACTCTTGCAGGCCCTCCTCGACAGTTTGGGAATAGCCATACAGACCTCACTGGATAGAAGGATGGAATGATGGTGATGGGTGAGAAGAATTTGAAACCCCAACGGTCAACTCCTACTCCCCACCAGACTGCATAAAAGGTGTTGCACCTAAAAAAGAAGCCAAGGATGGGCCATGCACATACTCTGGTTTAGGACGAACCACCTCATTCACCCCGTTTCCAGCCTCTTCGCCTGATCCCTCATGCGCTGGCAGGGAAAAGTTCACCCCCAGCCACGGAAACTTATGTAAGCCCTAGAAACATTCCCTCACTAGCTACAACAAGAACAAAAATGTGGGAGGTTCTAGAATTAGACCTTCTTCCAACAATAAAAACCCTCCCCTACCCTGACCAGAACATTTTGAGGAAGCTGCATCCTCAAGTACACTTCCACACAAATCTTAGGCACACCATCCGAACGATGTTGCTTCATCTCCTCATCCAGGCATAGAAAGGAACCCTCAACCTTTTTAATGTACTGAAGTATCGTAGGGTTGTGTAGTGGAATTGAAAACCCTAGAAGGCTACACCACACTGCTTCAATTCCATATTCCTTTCATGTATGAATGTCCTAAGACCACTTTGACGAGTTGAACTACTATATACTACACCGAAGGGCCTCCTACGACTAAGATATGGTGAAGTCCTCCCTTGAGAATAGGTGGATTCAAAACGGTGACCCAGAGAATTTCATCTGTCTTCTAAGTCCCCATGAGAAAAAGAACTCCCTAAATAGGCCATAGGGTAGTTATCCCTATTGAAGGTAGCCACCAGCATCCATTTATGGATACTAGCCACTTTTTATAGGTCATATGGAACCAGGTCCACCAATGGAAAACCCTCCACCCTACCAAGGTAGCTAGGCAACAAAGAGACCATTGGGAGGTCAAAAAATGTACCTGGACACACCAGCGCAATAGGCACTGTAAGACCTAGAATCGCTTCCATATATGACCCCACCTTTGGAAAACCCTTACCACCTAGTGCTACTCCATGGACACAATCTAAGGTTCTAAGATCAGACCTCCTGATTATTGATTTTTTTTCCACCATTGTGGTCCCCATTAGTGACCCGGTAGGAAGGGTTAGAATCGAAGAAGATGGTGCAAAACCTTATTCACAGACTTAGAGATCGACCCAACCACAGCTCCAATTTTTATGTATCCTTTATAAAAAGATATAAATTTTTGGAATACACATAATAATATAAAATCATTTCATTGTTAGTAAAGATTCATTTACAAGGATATTATAGTTAAATGGGTTTATTACCAAAACCATCATAGTATTCAAAGTTTATTCCCAATACCAGCATATCAGACGAAGTCCCTTACAGAATTGGGTTCACTCCCCATTCCATTCTTGTCTATCTCATGAGATATAAATATTTACCCAATGATTTATAGAGAGATAGAGTTACCACTTGTATCATAATTAAAACAATACTTATGTATGGCATAATATAATAAAAAATCACCATATTAAATCACATGAAACAAAATGGGTTTCATAAACATTACATAATATAATAACCTATGGAAAAGACATAGGTTTCATAATCATTTCATTGTTTCATCATATCATAACATATGGGGGAAATAAGTGGGTTTCATAATAATTTTATCATGGTATAACCCATAGAAGAGAAATGGGTTTCATAAACATTATTCCATCATAAACATGAACCATTCAGTGAAGGAATAAGAATTTTATCCATATATAACATGCCTATTAAGGTGTAGGTAACATCAACGGATGTTATCTTAGATGAAAAATGACTTTCATGGATCATTTAAAACATTTATTAAAGAAAATATACTTTCCAATTGGAAAAAACACTTTTTAAAACAAAAAACATTTTGAAAATATTTTTATTTGAAAATAACATTGAAATCTTTTAAAATAATGTTCAAAGAAAATAATACTCATGATAATAAGAATTTCTTTTATTTATGACACATTAAAAAAAAGAGTAATTTTAAATTTTTGGTAAAATATAAATGGGAATTTTTTAGAAAATGACATTAATGTTCCTTTAAAAAAATTGAAAAAAGTTATAAATGGGTGAAAATTTATTTTAAAAACTATAGTAAAATAATAAAACATCTTTGAAAACATTTTTAGAAAACATGGTTTTGGAAGAAAACGGATTTTAGACCGAAGAGAGAAATAAAGTCGTATTTTCTTAAAAACATTTTTTCAATTATTTTAAGTAAAAATGATTTAAAAAATGGTACTATCAATTTAAAATAACAGTAATAATAATAGGAGAATAAAATTCATGAGTTTCATGAGATAGGGAACATAAGGTTTTATAATCATAAACAATCTCAAGAATCTATGAAATTGTAATATAAAATCAATAATAATTTGGTAACTTGAATCATAATACCAATGAAGGAATAAAATAAATGAAAAGAAAAAAATTACAAGGATAAATAATTTCATGATATTACACCCCTCATGAAAGAATATAGGTATATAATAAAACATATTTCTCAATGAAAGAAAACTAAGATAAAAATCATTTACCTTAAGTCTTGAATTATGTTACACATGTTAAAACCTCATGTATAATAAATATAAGTTTATTATAAATTTATTATTGAACAATAATTATGTATATCATACCATATATTATTTTCTTATGACCTATTATTACCTTTTTATTAACAATTCCATGTTAAAGTTGTGTTTTGGGTAATAACATATTTGTTTTCTATATATGTTTTGATTTTCTATTTTTTTTACTCTTACTTTGATCATTATTTCATAATATCTATAATCTTAAACATAATATAAATATTATCGATATTTATTATACATTTATTTATAGTAATCCATGCAATTTTTCGATAAAAAGTGTCTATTTTCTTATCGTATTTAAAGAAATAAATATTAATGATATATTACCATTAAAGAATAATTTTTATTTCATATATATAACATATTTTAATTAAAAAAACCTTAATACCTTCCATTTAAATCATAAATGAATCATATCGCTTTGTGAGGTAGTAGTCTACTATACACATGAGTGATATTATTATATTCCAAAAAAATAGAAAGCATTAAAGTATGTGTGAAATAATAATTATATAATCATAATAATATCATGAATATCATTAATATCATATATAAACAATAAATCCATCATTATTTCAAACAATGAGAAGTGGTAATGGTAAAACAAATGACATCGGTTCGCAAGGTGATAGTCCACTGTATGCATGAACAATGATTTCATAGTCCATTCGATGGAATTGGATATAGTTTTAGGTCATGAACTTAAAATAAATATATATAAATATATATGAGATACTAAGGTTACTATATCATCATATTATAATAATAATTGAATTAAGTGGAGCAATAAATAAAACATAGATGCATGTTGATGAAAGTTACCTCTTTTTCAAGTATCCTTCTTAGGTTTGCACTAAAAGCCTTCCTTGGATAGATTTATATCCAAAATAAGGCTTCTTGGGTGAGAAGATGGAATTTATTTAGATATTTATTTTTTCTTGGATAAACCAAAGGGGTTTTATGGTGTGAAGAGTAGAGGAAAAGGGGTGACCTTTTATAAGTGAGGTGAGTGGCACACCTGTAATTTTTCTAAAGAAATAATTTCACCAACATTTTTCTTATTTCAAATGGATAAAATAATGGAATATTATTTAAAATAGAATATATAAGGTCTAAATATTTCAATAAAATTGTTTTTTGACGAATTTTTCTATTATTTTTACACTTATCTTTCTATTTTAAACCCTTGGTAAACCAATTTTTTCCTTAATTGTGGTAAATAATTTTCACCATTTTTACTATTAATTTTGGAAAAAAATTAAGTTGGCCCGATTAGATAATATAAATTATTATTATTAAAAATATTAAGTACATTTTTCTAAATTACATTCAAATAAGTGGTATATTTTAATTAAAAATTAATCTTGGAGACATGATAAAAAAGTTGTTTTTTAAAGAGAAAATGTTGAAAAGTTTACAAACTTTTTATATCCAAATTCAATAAGAAATTGATTCAAATGAACTAAAATATATTAATGGATGTATAATTGAACTAATTCTACTTTAAAACAAATTTAATTTTTAATTTAACTTTATTAATAAATTAAATGAAAATGTAGTTTTCAATTAAAATTTATTATTTTAAACCATTCATCAAAAAATAAAAATTTTCAAAAAAATACCAAAAAATAACTCTATTATAATTTCCATATTATGATTTAAAAAATAATGTTTATTTTATAAAATTAATTTTATAAATGTTTTAAAAATTAATTTTATTATTATTCACAAAAAGGAATAATAAAATGATTTTGAGAAAATAGTATTTTCGAAACATATTAATATTTTAACAAAATTTAAGTACCTTTTTATCAATATGTGTTGTTTATATAAACTCATTATACATAGTATTTAAATAGTATTTATTAATTTTCATATTACTGTGTTTAATGTCAAGGTTATTACAGTTGTGTTTGAATAATTATATTAATAGTATATCATGGTTTCATTAAAACTCAGTGTCATGTGTAATGCGATCTAACCTGGTGTTTCATGTAGTACAATATTAACTTGTTATTTCATATAATGAAAGACTAAATCATTATTTTTTGTGATTTAATCTATAAAAAATTAATTGAATCAGAAAAAAATTCACAAAAGTTTGGGGAGTTACATTCCAACCCAGTGAAAATGAATTTTTCCATCGAAATTCATCACTCTGATACAAAAAATGAGGATACATATGCATAATAAAATCCTTAAGTCCCCAAATTTCTTCCTAAAATTGGTAATTTTAATAAAAATCTTAGACTAGGTGAGTGGTCTTACTTTTTTTAACTTTCTTTGAATTATCAAAAATCTCCACCAGTTGTTACTCATAAGAAAGATCTTACTCTAGTGGTATAAACTCTCAGTTTAGTACATATGAAGGGTTAGTTATGAACTTCCTCTAGAGAGATACATGGAACACATCATGGAATTTATATGGGCTTAGTGGAAGTGACTTGAAATAATCTATGACCCTAATATGATCAATAATTTCAAAGGGACTTATATACCTAGGGCTCGGTTTCCATTTATTTTTTAATCTCATAACCTTATTCAATGGAGAAATTATTAGGAACACATTGTCCCTAAATTCAAATTCTAGATCATTCTAATGATTCTCAGTAAACAAATTGTTGACTCTGAGCTGTCTTGGTGTGTTGCTGAATGGATTTTACCTTCTCTTCCATTTCTTCATTTATCTCATGTCCCAGTATCTTTATTTCTCCAACTTCCTTCTATCATGTTGTATATCTATATTTATTTCTATATAGGGATTCATAAGGATCCATATGAATTATTTTTTGAAGTCATTGTTGTAAGAACACTCAACTAGAGGAAGGTGTTGATCCCAACCACCTTTTAAGTACAAATAACATGATCTCAACATATCCTCTAGGGTTTGAATTTTTCTCCCATACTAGACATATATCTAAGCATGATATATAGTACTAAAACTCAACTCTGTATCAAGATCTAGATGAAGAAATCATCAAAATTTTAATGTAAACCTCGGATCCTGATCAAACATAATGGAATTTGGAACTTCATACAATGTTACCACTTCCTTAATGTATATCTTGGAAAGTTGATCGAGAGAGAAGTATTCTATGATAGTGATGAATTATGATAACTTATTAAGGAGATTGACTGCAACCCATATATCATTATACCCTTTAGATGTTTTTGGGAGTTTATTAAAAAACCATGGTGATATTTTTCCATTTCCATTCTTGTATGGGTAATGGATGTAACATCCTCTTACAATTTTGTCTTTTAGCCTTAAATTACTGACATTACAAACACCGAGATAAAAAAAATTCAATATCAATCTTCATTATATCCCACCAAAAATACTATTTCAAATCTTTATTCATCTCCATGCTTCCATGATGAATATTTAATAAAGAACTATGATATTCCTCAAACGAAACCTTCTTCAAATCTGGTATATACAGAATGCATACACAGTTCTTAACCTCGCCAATCTTTCATGATCAAGGTTACACTCAGAAATATTTCTAACCTTCTTTTTCATCTCAACATATTCCTTTTGTGCCTCTTTAATTTTCACTTGGAGAGATGGTTGAACATTCAATTTAGAAAGATAATATTTCCCCTCTTACTTCAGGATTTCAAGATCCATCCTTTTGAAAATCTAGAAATATTGGATATTTTTTAATCATACTCATGGTTAATATAGAACGATTCTTAAATTAAAATCATCAGACACCTTGTTCACTTACATCGGGTGGTAATGTATTGAGCATTTATAATCTTTAATCAGCTTTAACCATCTTCTTTGGTGCATATTCAACTCCTTCTGTGTAAATTTTTACTTTAATATTTTATGATGGGTATATATATTACAATTTCCTCTATAAAGATAATACCTCCATATATTTAACAGAAAACTCACAGAAGTTGACTCCAAATCATTAGTTGGGTAATTTTTCTCATGAATCTTCAATTTTCATGATGAATAGGATATAACCAATTCATTATGAATAAGAACACATCCCAATCCCTTCTTAGATGCATCAATATATATTACAAACCCTTCTCCACTATAGGGTAATTTAATCACAAAGTAAATGACTAAGATTATCTTTTATTCCTTAAAATTTTCCTCACGTTCATCTATCCATAGAAACTTGTCTCCCTTACGAGTTAACATGATGATTGGATTATATGGTGATAATAAATTCACCACAAACCATTAATAATATTTAGTTAAACCAAGATAAATAAGGATTTCAGTCACTATAGTTGACCTATAACAACACTCAATAGCCTTTTTCTTTGATGGATCTACTGATATACCCTCTCTTGAGATTATATGGCCCAAAAATGAAACCTTTTGAAAAAAATCACATTTTGTAAATTTTTCATATAGTTTCTTTTTCCTTAGGATATTTAGTATATTTATCAAGTAATATTCATAATCTTTCTTTCTCTTGGAGTTGATAATAATATCATATATAAATACTGCAACAAACTGATCAAGGTAATCTTTAGAAACTCTATTCATTAAATCCATGAAGATATTGGGGGAATTTGTAAGATGGAATGGAATTACTCTATATTCATAGTTTCCATACCTTTTATAGAATTATATCTTGGTTATATCCTCCTTATTAACCTTCAGTTGATGATATTTTGAATGAAGTTAAACCTTGGAAAAGTATTGAACTCCATACATTTGATCAGATAAGTCATAAATATGGAAAATATTATACTTGTTCTTAATTGTGATCATGTTCGTCTCCTGATAATCAATAAAGAGTTGCATTGACCCATATTTATTTTTAACAAAAAAGAACAACTTCACCCCATGGTGACACACTTATTGAAATGAATCCATTTTCAAGGTTTTCTTGGGGTTTATTCTTCAATTATTACAACTAAATCAGGGCCATTAAATGGGGATTCTTTTTATTTTTGTGGCATAAGGTATGAGTTTTATTGAGAACTAAACTTCAAATTTTGCTGGAAGGCTAAGAAACTATTCAACAAATACATCAAAAAATTCTTGAACTATAGGAATATCATCAATTTCGAGTTTCTCCCTAACCATATGAGATAAAAACACTTTTGAATGGGAATTAAGACCCATACAATGGATGTTATATTCAATAGAATATCATACTTATCATCACATTGATAGATGATCATAGGTTGGTTTGGAATATAAAACATGAATTTCATTCCTTAATAATTGAAGTGGGATTTATGTATATAAATCTAATCCATTACCAAGATAACATCAAATTAAACTAGAGGAATAATGATAGGGTTTTATGGAAGCACATTCCCACCAACATCAACTGGATATGAATCATATACTTGATATGTTATCATCGTACCATTAGGGGGTTTCACTGCTAACTATACATCTAATAGTTTGGTTGGAATCTTTATAATCTTATAAAATTATTTATATATGAAATAATTGGTATCTAAGATCAAAATAAGACATTAGAAGTTCTAGAGTAGGTGGTAATTGTACCTTTGACCATGTCATTATCGTACCCCTTATTATAAATAGTGATTTCATGATATTTCCCTTTTTATATCATCTTAATAGGTTGTTTACATTAATCATAATCATTAGCCTTCATATTTGGTCATTGGTTAGCATAATTCTCATAATCCTTACATTTGAAACACAAAAGTGTGGGTGTTGTATTCTATATAGCTTTCTATCTATTTATAATATTAGTTGACTTATTTCCATCACTTAGAAAAACAATTTTCTGATGACCTTCCCTTACTCACTTAAAACATTTACTAGTCACCTTAAGAAAATTTCCTCAATAATTGCTCCCAATATTTGACTGTAAAGGAAATATCATCTTCTTCTCTCTATGGTTCTTATATATTCTTTTCAATTCCATTTTTCTCCACTTATCAAAACCTTGAGATTGATATGTAACTACAATATCAATTTCCACCTTAATATCACATTGAAAAATATCTTCATATTTATTGAAGTGTCTTATGGATAACACCCATCAGAGACATGGTTTTAATACACTAAATAATTGATCAACCTTACTTTTAGGATGGATGAAAATACTAGAAACATACCTCACAAGTCTTATAAAATTTTCCTTTTGTGTACCAACAGATTCATCATAATTTTTATTAATCTCAAGCAACTCCTTCTCTATTTTCATATGAATAATATGATGAAAGCACTTATTGAAAAATATGTTCTTAAACTCTTACCAATCCATGGATTCAATTTCATATTTTTTCCTTGTATTCTAGATAAGAGTTCATCATTGATTGACTTCACCTTTAAAATAGTAGACCGCTAAAATGACATTTTCATGTTCGAGTCAATAGATAATGGAAAATATATTTTCAGTGGTGATGATATATTGTTAAAAAACTAGTGTATTATAAGACCCACTAAATTAAGGCAGACATTTCCTCATGAAGGAATCAACAGAATTTTTTCCTTACTTTATTCGTTTATAAATCCATGATGATTCATAGCTATAGAATGTTGTGTGAGTATATCAATGAGTTTTTTCATTCTATATCCCATAATTTATGGATTCTCATGAGTAAAATCATTTCATTGTTCATCACACACATCATTAACATAGTTCCTTTAGTTTCAATCAAATAACTAAAACCAAAAATCATATTATTGGAAACAATAATTATGAATGGGAACCACATAATCATGTAAAATAACTTATAGGATGTCTAAATCATGAAAAATTGTTTAATTCATGAAATATTAGGTTTATCCTAGGTCATTCATGATCATAAACTATTTAAATCCTTTATGATGGTTTTTAAAGAGTATCTAAATTCCCAAAGTGTATCCCCAAGGAGTGTAAACCCAAATATGCAGCAAGGCCCATTGTCATGCACCAGGTGATGATTGAGTCTAGCTCAACACACCCTTTTTAGATTTATTGCCCCTAGGTACCTCTGTGCTAGATCCATATCCACTTTTAGTATCTAGATATGGATGTAAATTCTTGGAAACCACTTGCTCGATCCTTTACCAAGATTCCAAGACATTTTCTTAAACATTGAATCATCCTTAGACTTATCCTTATATACGTCCTTAGGGATATCACTAAGGTTCTATTATCCTTATTTCCAAAGGTTAACTAAACCTTTACTCTAATACCCATTAAAGAACCCCAAAATTTATCATATATAGATATTACATCATTTTTTGTGAATATGCATTACATTACACAAACACAAACCTGAGGAAAATAATAGTTTAGTGTCTTTGGAAGCTTTGAAACAAAAAGAAATGGTCCACAGGTAAACTAAATCATCTCCCACTATGATATTAAAAATTATAACCCTTATTATACATATCATACATAATACATTTATTTATAACCTAGGGAAGGGAAACAAAAGAAAGGGTGAGCTCATATGCTCACTAAGGGTAAACAAGGGAGATATGTAAGAATAAATAAAACATAAGGGTATGAGAACACAAGAATAAAATTTGAAAAAAAATATCCTACATATCAAGGATAATAATATTGAGTCATGGAATAAATAATTTTAGTTAATAATACAAGATTCATAAAGGAATAGAATAACATGATCCATGATAGAATGTCATTTTCATAATACATAGATTTTTGTCATGCACAAAATAATAGAAAATAATTTCCATATTTTTCAAGGATCGTTACCAAAGATATCATAGTGGTAGGGGTTAACTCCTCAAACCATCATAGTAGTCAAGGTTCACTCCCAAGACCATTATAGCATATAAAGTTTCTTATTGAATTGGGTTCACTATCCATTCCAATACTATCTATCTCATGAGATATAAATCTTTACCCAATGCATTAGAGGGAGATACAGGTCCCACCCATCTCAAAATGAAAACCATATTTATGTGTGTCGTATGATAATAAATCATTCATCATATCATAACCCATGAAATTAAATGGGATTCATAAAAAATTAATCATATCATAACCTATGGAAAATTTAAAAGTTTCATAATCATTTAATTATTTCATCATAGCATAACCCATGGGAGCAAGAAGCAGGTTTCAAAAGAATTTTATCATGGTATAACTTTTGGAAGAGAAATAGGTTTTATAAACATGAACTATTAAGAGAAATAATAAGAATTGTATCCTTGGATTATATCCTCAGTAAGGCATAGGTAACATCATTGGATTTCATATTAGATGGAAAATTATTTTGATCGATCATTTAAAACATTTCATGAGAAAAATATCCTTTAAGAATTGAAAAAAAAACACTTTTTAAAACATAAATTTTTTGGAAAATATATTTATTTAAAAATATCCATGATATTTTTTAAAATAAGATTCAAATAAAATAAAGGACGTGATGATGGGAAGTTTCATTAATGTTGAACATGCTAAAATAAATATTTCTTTTACATTTTTAGTAAAAGATAAATGGAAATTGTTCAGAAAATAAAATGAAGATTCCTTTAAATAAAATTAAAAAAAATTAAAACATGGGTAAAATTTTATTTTAGAAAATTATAGGATAATAATAAAATATTAAAAAAAATAGAAAACATTGTTTTTGAAGGAAATTAATTTCTGACCAATAAGAAAAATAAAGTCATATTTTCTTAAAAAAATTATCAATTATTTGAAGTAATAAAGAGTGGTAAAATGGTAATATTACTATAAAATATCATAAATTTCCATTGGAGGATAAAATTTATGACTATTCTGAGAGATTTATCATAAGGTTTTATAAACATAAAAAATCTTTATAATCGATGATATTTTAACATAAAATCATTACAACTTTGGTAACTTTGAATCGTAATCCCCATGAAGGAATAACATAAATGAAACATAAAATATTATGAGTATAAATAAATTCATTATATTACATTTAAAAGGTGCTATATATAAATGTTTTAATTAATATAGGTTTATAACATAATGTACGTCTCAAAGATAGGAAATTGAGACAAAAATACCTTACCTTAAGTCTTTACTTTCTTCGTACATGATCAAAAATAATGTATAATTAATATAAGTTTATTATAAATATATTATATAAAAATATTTATATATATAATACTATATATTGTATTATTATGACCTTTTATTAAATTTTTATTAAAAATTCCTTGTCAAAGTTTCCTTTTGGGTAATGGCCACTTTGTTTTTCATATATGTTTTTATTTTTTATTTTTGGTCCTATTACTTTGATCATGATTTAATCATATCCATAATTATAAACATGATATACTTATATTATATGTTCATTATATATGTATTTAGATTAAACCATAATTTTTTGTGATCGAAAATAAAAAACATCGTTCATGGAGATGGTAGGTCATGTGTATGCATAAGCATTGCTTCAATTTTCTTATCGGTTTGAATGAAAGAAAGTTTAATGATATATTTCCATTATAGAATAATTTTTATATCATATATTTTACATATTTTTATTAAACCCATCCTTAATACCTTCCATTTAAAGCGTGAATGAATCACATCGCTTCGCGAGGTAGTAGTTTGTCACACACAAGAGCGACATTATCATATTCCAAAAAATAAAAATTTTGAATTTATGTGGGATATAATAAATAAATAAGAATAATAATATAATAAATATGATATAAAAATAATAAATCCATCATCATTTCCAACCTTGAGAGTTGGTAATGGAAAAAATAATGACATCGGTTCGTGAGATGGTAGTCCTCCATACACACGAACGATGATTTGGTAACCCATTTGATGAAAGTTAAGATAGTTATAGGTCATAAAATTAATATAAAAACATAAAATTATATTTTATATACTGATTTTATTATATCATAATGGTATAATAATAATTTAATGAGGTGGATAAATAAATAAAACAAACACACTCATTGATGAATGTTGCCTCTTCTTCGGGTATCCTCCTTAGGTTTGCACCAAAATCCTTCCTTGGTTGGATTTGTATATAAAATAAGGATTCTATAATGATATTAGGTAATTTGGGAAATTATTTGGGTAGGTATTATGTGAATCAAAAGGGTTTAAATGTGTGAAGAGGAGTAGATAAGGGCTGTCCTTTTATAAATGAGGTGAGTGGCATGCTTATAATTTTTGAATGAATGAATTCAACCCATGTTTTTTCACATCAAAAGGATCTAATAATGGAAAATTATCGACACTATAATATATAAGGTCTAAATATGGTCATAAAATATATTTTTTAAAAATTTAATGTTATTTTTAACCCTTATCGTTTTAGTTTAAACCTCTGGTAAACCCATTTTAACCTTAACTATGGTAAATAATTTTTCCTTTTTTACTATTCATCTTGGTACAAAGTTATTTAATCCAATTAGAAATTAGAAATTATTATGATTCAAAATATGGAATAATTTTTTCTAAATTCATAAAAATTTAAAATTTTTAATTTAAAATTAATTTCACAGATCTGATGGGAAAGAAGGTTTTTAGAGAGAAAATGTTCAAATATTTTCAAAGTTGATATATAAAAATTCAATATAAAATTGACTCTAATGACCTAAATTGAATTAATGTATTTATAATTAAACTCATTTTACTTTAAAATAAATTTAAAATATATTTTAAATTTATAAATAAATTAATTTAAAAGTTAGTTTTCAATTAAAATACAATTTTTTCACTATTCATCAAAAAATAAAACTTTTTGGAAAAATACCAAAATTTCACCCTATGATAAATTTCACATGAATATTTAAAAAATTAATTTTGATTTATCAAATTAATTTTCTAAAAGTTTAAAATGTTAATTTTATTATTGTTTACAAAATTTAATAATAATTTTTTTTGAGAAAATAGTATTTTCGAAACATATAAATATTTTAATAGAAATTATGTACTCTTTTTATAGATATATATTATTTATATAGATCCATTACACATAATATTTAATTATTAGTTATTAATATTTATCTCACTAAGTTTAATGGTTAGGTTATTGTAGTTGCGTTTGAATAATAATATTAATAGTATATTATGGTTCTGTTAAAACTCAGTGTCAAGTGTAACACAAGCAAACCTAATGTTGTGTATAGTGAAATATTAACTTGGGGTTTCATATAACACAAGATTAAATTGATGTTTCATTTAATGTAAGATATAAAATAAATTTAATTTAATAAGAAAAAAATCACTACAGCATAGGGTGTTACTAAAGGGGTTAAAATAATCCTTTCAAAAATTGGGAAAGGGAAATATAAAGATCATCTGGAATAACACATAACAAGGTTTCCAAATGGATAACATTATATGGAAGTGAAAATATGGACATGGTGGGGAAAATTAATTATTAAATAAATATGTTTAGTGATAGATAATGTGAACATGAGGAATTTAATGACCATAAAATTAAAAACTAATAAGAGAGAAAAAATATCATCAATTAAACAAAGATGATTGTAAAAAAGATCAAATTTTTAATTTATGAGGTATTGTTTATTATATTAACTATGAACATTGTAAAATAATATTTTTTATTTTTTATAATCCATAAATTCAATTTTAATCTTTGTTTTTGTATTATAATAAGTCTCCTCCAGTATATCCTCCCATATTCTAGGTGATGAGTATCCATGATGAATCTTTCTTATGAAAAAAGAATCAACTTTTAATATATCCTAGGATATATATAAGAATTAAAATATAATCCTTATATATTTGATAAATCAAAAAAAATATCATAATCTAATATAATACAAAAAATGAATAAAACTTCATATGAAGAAATAATACATTTAATGAAAAAATTTATACAACAACACCCAAGGATCAACTTAGATCATTACAAAAATAAATAACCCTATATCATAATTAACCTCAATAACCTCAACAATAATGAATGCTTTAAACTAAAAGTTTATATCATACATTTAATCTTAGATACCTAAAAATTGAATAGTATTATCCTAAAATAATCCTTTATTTTAAACATAAGGGTTACATGTTTCTCAACCCAATAAAACATCTCCCAAAATATCATTAATCACTTTAAAATATCATCACTTAAAACCTAAAAAGTGGTGTCTTATCTTTTAAACTTATTATTAACTTTAAAATTATAAACCCATGATGGTATCCATAACTTTTATGGTGAACTTAAATTAAAACATCCTAATCTCCAAAGTTTTTTAAACCCTCCTCTGATACTAACTATAACAGTTATGAACCTGCACTCCTCTATCCAATTCTAAAATTATAATATTTATATTTATATCTTTAATACTAATAAATGTGACACAATTTTATCACTATAAAGTATACAACATGAAATAAAAACAATGTATCACTTAAATACCTAATAAAATTTTAAGTTTATAGTTTTATAGAATTAGGAAAAACTCTTACATAATAATACATATATCCTCAAGTGGTCATTTTTCCTAATATACCCACCTTTTCTTATTTCAAAAAAAATATTTAACCTATCCCCTAAAATTAATCACACAAGAATATTTTCTTAAAATAATTAATTAAAAATAATTATTCATAACCTGGGTAAATCAAAACCATAATAATGGTGATCTCAAACGCTCTATAATGGTAAATATAAGTATTAAAAATCGAATTTCATTAGTGAGAATAAGAAGATCATAATGGTATGGTGACTTAATCAAAGTACATGATCATAAAATAATATTATTCAAATCCATAAATAAAAGGATCACAAAACATGATGCATATAATAAATATTTTACATAATATGATAGTTATATAGGTCAAAAATCATGAGCCATGTAAAAACAATCCTTGAGTAATTGATCAATTAGAAATCATTACAAGCATTGAAAAACTATGTGGGTATCTTGGAAAATCAAACATTAATCATTAAAACGCCTAAATAGATAATTCCCATATATTTTTAGAGTAACCTATAAACAGTGAGCATCATATTTTATTAAGAGTAACTTACAATCAGTTAACTTTGTTTCTTTACCCAAATCATTAGAGGGAAATAACGGACCCACCCATCCTAGGATTATAACATAACCACTCATAATTACTTAATAACATAATCACATGTCATTGGTTTATAATGTAACCACTTATAGATCATCCATACATATTTCCAAGTATCATATAATAATAAAACATTTAAAATATTTTACTTTTCAACATAACACCCTTAAAAAGATCCATCATTCCTTTTTAGCTTCATCAACCCATGGAAATGAAATAGGTTCCGTGATACAATATTTAAAATTTTCATAATCTATTCATATAAAGAATAATGATGGTATCATTTGAAAATATCCCCCATTGGATCATAATAAAATAATAAAGGATACTTTCATAGATGAAAAATACATTTAATAAATATTTATGACATTTTGTTAGAAACACAGAAAATATACATTTATTTTGATAAACTTTTAAATAAAATTAAAATAATATTGAAAAAAATATTTCATTTAAAAATAAATGTGGATACTTATGAAGAAAACTTAAAATAAAATATTAGTTATGATGGTGGTAAAATCCATTCATTTTGTAAATGTTAAGATAAAGAACTCCTCTATAATTCTGGGGAAAAAGTAACCTATTTAAAAATGATAGAAAATTCATTTTAAAAAAATTATACCGATGAAAATATATTTAAAAATGTATTTATACAATAATTGATTAATATAAAAGAAAATTATTGAAAAAAAATTAAATATCATAGATATGGAGGAGAAAAGATTCCTGATCAAAAATAAAAATAAGGTCAGTTTTACTTTAAAAACATTATTTTCATCTCCTTCACTAATCATGAGAGGAAAATAAAAGGAAATAATATAAATATTATAAATAAACATATTTTAATTATATATATTTGTTTCAATAATTTATGATCATACAAATTCCCCCAAAGGAACATTGTATATAAATAATCTCGAAAATAAATGATATTGTAACATAATGCCTTTATGCATTGGTAACTTTCATATCAAAAGTAAATGAAAGAAAGGATAAGATGTCGATATATAAATCTTAAGAATTCAATGAATTGATATTTTAAAAATTCATTTAGGGGTTAGTAATTACTTCATATAAAGAAATCATGTTCCACGACATGAGACATATCACAAGAAAATGATATTGAGACAAAGAAAACACTTGTAAGGATCGAAAACTTTAATGTGATAATTAATCCCTTAATTGATTATGTGAACATATATAAATCCAAATAAAATATTTTTAAATATAAGATAAAATAATTTATATATAAATTCACACATAATTATAGGATAAAAATCAATGAAGAAGTGTTCAAACCCAATGAAAGGAAATTGAGTTAAGAAACCCCTTTTCTCGAGTCCAGACATGTTATTTATATCATTTAACTCCTATATAATAAAATTATATTAATTTTTTACTTACTTAATAAACTATTATATTTTTATTAACTTATAATTAAACCATTTATTTCATTTATTTTAATGAAATATATATTTACTTAATCGGTTGAGTCCACATCGGGTGTTTTGAGGGAGTTCAGTTCATAATTTCAAAATGACTTGGTAGGTTGGTCGTGGTAAAAGAGGACATCATTACATCATATAGAAAATAATAATTATTTAATAATTTCATTTTTATACATAAAATATAATTTTAATTTCATCCATGAAAATAAGATATGAAAAACAAAATACATTGGCTTGTGAGGTGGTGGTATGAACATGCACCCAAATGATTTTTTTACATTTCATTATATGGAAAAATAATGAAATAAAATAAAATATTATCATTAAAGAATAATTATAATGTTATAAAAATAAAATAAATTCATTTAATCCATCCCCATTACAATCCATGAGAGGTTCTTTTTTAAAAAATGAAGTATATTGTGATGTGGATACGATAGTTTGTACGTACATAAATGTGATGGTTCTGTATTTAATTATTTAAATGGTATAACTATAGCTGTTATATTATATTTCAAAAAACATTATTTTTCATTAATGTCAAATATATACATTAAATCCACCATAATAACCATCCATTAAAGTATATTATGATAAATAAAATTCATTAGTTCGTGAAGTTGTAGTCTGCACGTACGCATGTACAATAGTTTCATTTCTCATCTGATAGAAAAAAGGAAATGAATAGGTTTTATACATTAACATAATAACATATCATTATATGGTATATAATTATTTTATTATAGTTTAATTTTTATTATTGAATTTTAGTTGGTGGAACAAGAAGTAAAATAGAAATGGTTGGTTAAGACGGTTGCCTCCTCTTTGAAGAACCTTCATTCATTTACACTTTAAGACTTATAGATTGGTATCTTGGTGTGTCCAGGAACCATCTAAAAAATTTGGACATTATTATTCCAAATAATAAATCTATTTTATCAAATTCAATTCCTATAATTGATATTAATTACTTTTAAAATAAACCTACAAATGGCGATTAAAATGGTTTTCCAGAAAAATGCATTTTTAGGTATAAAAATGTTTCTATATAAAATTAATCATAATTTTGATTCCAATTAAATTAATCAGATTGTGTTTAATAAAAAATAACTAATGATAATTTAAAACTAATTCAAAATAAAAATATAATTTTTAAATACTTCAAAAAAATGACAGTTTTCTATAAAATTGATATTTTTCACTATTCACTGAAAGATCAATATTTTAGGAAAATATTGAAATTTCACCAAAGATAATTGTGATATGATGATTTCAATAACTATATCCTTTTTATAAAATAAACTTTCTAGAATTATCATAAATTAATTATAATATTCAGTCATTTTTTAAGAAAATTTATTTTTAAAGCATAAAATATCTACAAAAAACTGAGAGCTTACTTCATAATAATTTATAAATAAATTTTCATTGAATATGACCCTTATAAATATATTTTATAATGTGGTTACTCTTATTCATACCCACCAATTCAAAATATAGGTTGTAATGTTCATATTTAAAATAGTATATTTTATGGTTCATCTAAGATCAATGTTGTGTGTAATATATGCTATCAAAAATAGTCTTATTTTAAAATATAGAGGTATTACAAACATTATTTTGCCTCATGATCAGAGTAGATTTTGAATGAATGACCTTTTTAATCCCATTTATTTTCCACAACCACTAAATCAATTTTTATGCCACCAAAATGTTATTATTATTTTTTTGGTGATTTATTAACTAGATAAATTTATACATAGTATAATATACTACACAAAACATGTGGTTTTGTTTAGAGAAATAAGGATGGAATTGTTTATTTATGATAAATAAAACCTAGGTCTTTTGGACCAAGGTAGAGACCCATCCATTCGATCTATCCCAACCTTCAGTTTTATATTTATATTAATATAATTTTAATATTTTTGAAAATATCGCATGCCATGTTATAAAAATGGGAAGAAAAAAATCATAACCCCTACACTGGTGGATGTTATGGAGGTATTCAAATATATAATTACTTGAATAACCTAAAGCATCATTTCTATATACATAGGCTCTATTACTATTTATTTACTTAAAATTTATTAACTTATATTATATATTTTATTACACTACACAAAAAAACTATAGAAATACACACCCTGTATACTAACACTTGTTTTGTACTTATAAAAACTTATGTATATACAGTTTATTAAAGAAAAATAGGAAAAATAATTATCTATAGGGATACATGTCATATAGGGTATGATTACACATTGTGTAATTATTTAAAATAGAAAAGGTAAGTGAGGAGATAAAAATCTAGGTTGACTCCAAGAAATTGCCTTTTTTAAGGTCTGGCTCGACATGAGAGAGAAAACCTATCCATAATCTAAATTAGGATATAGATTATATTTATCGAACGACTAAATGTGTCCAGTTCCTTGCACTTCTATGAAATATGATTTTTTTATGTGGGTGTGGAGGATGTTTTCATTATCCCTTCTTCATGGATAAAAGGAACTAGAGGTTTACCCATATTTTGGTAAGGATTTTCATGTCCTCACCCTCCTTGGGTTCTTTCTCCTTGGTATAGAATGCCTAAAAATAATCAAAAAAACCCTTTCAAAGCATGTCATATATCAATAAAGTTATCATAATTTATTAGATATTTAATTTCAATATTATTATTATGTGATGTATCCCCATTTTTAAATATGAAAAAATGACAAATCATTTTTATAACAACTAAATTCAAAATACTTAAGATTAAAATAATAATAAATTTCATCAGTTGGTTTAGGAATGAGCTATTAAATCTCACCATATTCTTAATTTTCCTTGTTATCTATCGTCTATTACATATTTAAAACTAATATTCTAATTGATTCAAACATTTGTTAATGATTTAAAGAGATTTTGGTGAAAGTTTTCATCATTGATAATAATTTTTCATTTATAATTGAGTTAGGAGGGATATCCAATAAATATGGAGGAGGGTTATAAAATATACATGGGTATTCATCATATTAAAAATAATCATTTATATATGGGTGGTACTCAACTGGATATTAGTATAAATTTACTGAATCGTATGGATAAAATTCTTTTCTTGGAGAGGCATACCAACATTAGGTGGAATAACCATCCATTGGATATGAGAAGTTGGTACTAGAGAAAAAGATAAATAAGAGAAAATGAAAACAAATTCTCTAAATTAAGTACATTTTACTCAAAACTCACACTTTTATCCCTTCCTTGACAATGGTTCTAGAATTTTACACACCCATCACAAGGAATATAAATTGATTTAACTCACTATACTATAGAAGTAAAGTATTCAGGACGATCTCATAGGGAATAAATTTTTGTAATCATGAATCAGTGAGTCTTATCAAATTATTCAATAGATGAATGTAGAGGGAAAGAAATTAGTGAAAAATTTTGAAAAACAAAATAAAATATAAAAATAAATAAAAGGAAAAAATCAGAAAAAGAAAATTTTGGGGTTTAAATTTTGATTATATTTTTTAAAACATTTATTCTATATTGTTTTAAATTATTCAAGAAATTAATTTACTATAGAGATTCAATTTTACAATTATTTATTCGTCTGGTAATGAGTGGTTGTGTTTTTATATCTTACACTATATGAAAACTCACAAATAGTGATAGTTTTTTTGGGTAAACATGGTGGTTTAAATTATTGTTAGTTTTTTTAGTGGTTATATAAAAAACTACATTTTTTTTGTTCGATAAATTAAGAGAAGTGGTTTTTTATGGGTGGTGGTTCTTTATGACCACTATAGAATCATTATTTGGATTTGGTTTAAACTGCCTCTAATAAATTAAAAAAATATCATATATTTTACCTATTTAGTGATGGTTTAAACCATTGCTAAATCTTTTTATGGTGTATTAATAGGTGGAAAGTAATTTTCTATAACTAGCAGTGGTTATAACCCTCGCTAATTCTTTTAATAGTGGTTTTTCATATTTTTAAACCATTTAATGGTGGTTTTTTAGTACCTAGATATGATTTAGACCACCAAGTTTTAGTTAGTAGTGGTTTTCCATGATTATAAGTAGTTTAAACCACCACTAAAAATGACATAAATATAGAAATTTCCACCTATGATTCAAGCTACTATATCAATGATTCAAATTACACAACTACTAAAAAATATGAAAAAAATAATGGTCATTATATTTATATAGACAACTAAAAATATATTGAAAAATTTTATACACATACAAAATATTATATTTTTCATATAGAAATTAAAACAACCCATAATTGTATTCAAATGTCATAATAAAAGTGGATGATTAGGCATAAAAATAATTAATACATCAAAGAACATCATGCATTGGATATGAATCACTATGGTTTCCTTGAGATGATATATTATCCTCATCTTAACAACTTCCAACATCTAATTCCTACAATTATAGTATTTAGAAATATAAATTATATTATATTAAATAAAATAAAAACAAAATAAAAACAAGAAAGGTTTTTACCTACTGAGACTGTTGTATCATAGATGTTATCACCTCAGGAATACTCATTCATGTGTCCCAAATTAAATTATCAAAATCATCCCCTCATTGTATAAAACTTTTCATCCTATTCTCTCATGGGTAACTCCTAACTTTGCTATCCAATATTTTAATTTTTTCTACGATGATGCATCATTACCACTACTCAGACCCTGTGCAGGAGAAGGCATCACAATGAATGATGTCAGAGACCTCCTAGAGACTCATGATGGGGATGGTATAGAACCCATCATCCACACAAGACCTAGATTCTCATTTTCTAAACCCTAGCCAATAGAAACTCTCTAGTAGATTGATGATGACTATGAGGTATTTTCATCCCATGCCTCCTTAATCTTATCCTATGAATTAAAGAATATAAATTCATAAATTAATTCAGGAAAATAAAATATTAATGAAATTAGTTTACTACTATTCTCTGAGTAATTTCATTCACATAAATTCCTTATGAATTTATATGCACATCAAACCATATCTCAGTACACCCAACCTGATGAACAACATCCAAAACCTATATCATTAAAGTAGAAAATCCATAATTAAAATTTTTTAAAAAAATACAATTAAACACATATATATGTTATAAAAATTAAAATATTACCTTTATTGATCTTCTCCTTGTGAAACTCTTCAGTCCTTCTATTACTAGTATTATCTTATTCTATCTGCTCACTGAGTTTTTGTTTTTAATTTCCATAAAAAATGAAGATATATTAGTATGAAATGTTATATCATTAAGAAAAAATTAATATGATTCATAAATTCAAAGAAATATAAAATCAAATTATAAAATAACATATATTAATTAGTAGAAAACCAATCCACACAAGGATTCCACTATTCTCTTTGTATCCCTTTAGGTACCTTATCACACCTTAGTCAAAGTCTTAATGAGCTATCCCTGATATCGCACTATAAAATGTACTTGAAATCCTTATATTTTTTCCCTATGTTTTTAAAATTCCAATGATTCATAATGGCTATATCCACCTAAAAAATAAAAACCACCTATAAATAAGAAATATTAAAAAATATTAAAACAATAATATTTATAGAAAGATCGAATTAATAAGTAGTTTATCAGTATTTATTTTTATTTACATTAATTTTTTTTATAATATATCTCTTTATTCCAATATATTGGAAGATGACTCTAATAATGATATGTGATGGGGAGGTTCATCAGATCAGATTCCAGATGACCTAAAAACTACTCATAAATTCATCTTGTATCACTCGTTGGAACCTCAAAATAGTTAAATGAAATATAAAAATTTAAATTATCAAACCTAAAAATATATATTGTTTCCATGTTTATTTTATTTTTTAGTTATTATATATATATTAAAAAACATATTCAACAGTTACTATAACTTTGAAATAAATAATATGTTCACAATGACATGCATAACAACAATAGTCACCCGCTAATAACCTAATTATGGTATGGGTGGTAAAATATGTATAGTCGAGTCATGATCATCTATTGGCTAACATGATGTCTTAATACTTGCATCCACTGGTCCAATATCAGTGGGAATTATACCTATAGTGGTGGTAAACATACCTAAAGGTGTAGGGATTTTCACTGGTGGTGTAGTGTCATTGGTATGTGTATACTAAATACAATATTTATACCTTTTATTTCTTGGAATTTATCCTAAAAGATAAACAATATTAGGTTTAATTACAATATCTCAAAAATTATACAATACAATAATAAAATTTAAAATTAACATCATAAAAAACTTTAATCATTTGCAGGTATTTAAAAAAGTTAAATTGATGCCCAAAACTACTGATCTATTTTTTGAAAATATTAATATTATTATATATATTCAATAATATAGTCCATTTTATTTTACCCTCATAACATTATTTTATAGTTATTAAATGCACAAAGTAAATTACTTAATCCCTATATAATTGAAAGTCAATATTGGATTTAAGAATTTTTAAGAATAATTATTTTTCACTCTATTGAATATCAATATTTGTGAAATAAATTTGGAAAAAATATCTATGATAGAAACACTATTAAATAATGAATCGTGCTTTTTTAATGGTAAATAAATATGTTTTAATAAGAAAATGAGTATTGAATATTAAGTGGTTTCATCCATAATCGAATATCATCATCCAATATTAACATGATGTTCTTATATGTACCCTCTCTTGAAAGACTGATAGTTTTAATGCCATCAAGGAAAAATAGATTGATCTCTTGTAGTTTATAGGGTTCACTATCAATAAATTATTCTTCAACATAATCTCCCGTATCATAAAAATCTCTCAATTTCACATGGATTGCAATACTCCACCCTACATCGATTCCATCATCGACATAATATAACATTTTATCTTATGAAGCAAAAATATATTAACATTGTTCTTCATAATCACTAATATCAATAAATATATTTAAGTTATATAAGTAAACTATAAAAAAACTTTATTTATACCTCTATAAATATCAGACCACTTTAATTTTAATAACACACCAAAAAGTGTAGATCATAATTTAATTCAATAATATCAATCAACATTATATAATATCCAAACTTTGAAAATTTTAAAAATATGACATTATTTTGTGTTTTATAAAATTAGTCATGATAATATGTATGAAACATGAAACCATTAATATTATAGGCATCAAATCTTTCAGACTAATTCAAAATCCCTTGAGCTAAATATCTGAAATCATTAGACGGTTTAAATCTATTATTAAAATTAATTATTTATAAAAATGGATAAAAAATATTAGTATTTATAAAATATAATTATCAATATATTATTAATATTAAACATATTATTAACTTATATAATATTAAAACCAATCAATAATATAATTGTTCACAAATTTTGTTATTCATTTTTTATTTTGAGTTTAGCTACAAATTTTTCTCTTTGTTTGGGTCTTCAATTTATCAATAATGTTTTTGTGATATCACTGTTTAGTAGTACTAATATTTGTGTAGGTATGAACACCATATAGGTAAATAAAAATGAGGATCGATTTCCAACTAGAAAAAATGAAATTGAAATGATTTTTGATTCACAAAAGGATGAAATATAATTTTAGTTATCATCTACACATCCATATTAATTAAATAATTTCTCAATCTCATCCAAATATCTTGATTGTAATGTGATACACTCTATGACCAAGAAAAAATTTTCAATATATAATTATAATTGAAAATTTTTATTCTCATAAGAAATCAATAATCAATGTTCCTAATTAATAAAAACATAATAAACCTATATGTTATGATTTGAAAAAACATAATTCTACAATTATTTTATTTTAAAAAGACAATACCTCTCTCTATGATGCATCCATATATAATGTATGGGTCCTCCAAATTTAGATTAATCATCTAAATGTACTATCAAATGAATATTCATAGTGAAAATGATGGTGTAAATATCATCTATAGGTGACAAATTTTCATTAAAAAATTTCCCTATAATTTGTTAAGATTGTCAGGGGTAAAACAATTTTCAAGTAGTTCTCTAAAGAGCATAAAAAACTCAATTATGACTATTATTATTTTATCAGGTAACATGTTATGAAATTAAAATAGTAATAGATAATTCATAAAAATATGGGTTGCATGAATTTTCAGTCCATATACCTTATAATGTTTTAAGTCAACACATCATGAAATGTTACTAGAAATGTCATCAGGTACTTTCACATTTTTAAGTATTTAAAGGAACACATCTTTTTTATGGTTTTTTCAATATAAAAATTTCTACAAGATACTTCTCATTCTCATTTTCCAATATATCATGATTTATATTCATTTATTTTAAGTATTTACATGCGTTAAGATGATTCTTCGTTTTTTATTTCTCATTAAGTATTGTGAAAATCATATTATCACACACATTATTCTCATTGGGCATGAAATTAAGATTATAACATAACATCTGAAATTTCCTATAAGTATGTTTTAACAATATACATTTTTCATACATTTTTTTGTTTCAATTATATATGATTTGGTACAAACTCTTTCAACACTATTGTTAAACTATTAATATTTCCCAAATCTAAAACAATATTTGATAATTATATCAAACTTTATATACTATATAATAATTTTAGAGGGGATGATATTATTTTTCCCATAAAATCATGACTTTTTTAATTGAATATATGAGATGAAAACATGAATTTATGAGGACACTTAAAATAGTTTTTATACTATAAGGAAGTATTTTAGAGTCAAATTAAAATTTATAAAATAGACATGTCAAGGCAATGTGAGTATTTCAACCTGAAAATTTTCCAATTCTTGGAAATTCACTAAAGGTCTGCATGAGAGAAACATGAATTTTCTACATTTTTTATTTTATGAATCATATTTATCCACACTATTATCCCATAACTACTCAAATGTTTATATAAGAGGCTAACAATGTACTTTGATATCATTTCCAGACATTGTTTCCCAGAATAATCATAAAAATAATAAAATAAGTTTATTGTATTCACATCCAAGGAGATAGATTCTAAGGGATAAAATTAACTATAAATATTCTATAACTAGTACTTAAATCCCCAAATGGATTAAATCTACCAGTATCTTGTCCCAAATGCACATTACTAGAGTTTATAGAGAAATGTGTATATAAAGAATCAAAATATTTCCATTCTACTGAATCTATTGGTTGAAGCATAAAATCATCACTATTTTTTCCATATAATTCAATTTCATTTTCTTTATTGTTTTAAATGATGTGAATAATATTTTTAATTTAGGTTTCAAAAGAAAGTAACATAAAACCATCATGATGGTTTTATTCCTCTATTTCTTCATAGTAGAATGTTCATTCAACCATTCATTATTTTTAATTAATTTCCATATACAAGTATGACATATTTTACACTACTATCTATATGAGTTTTATCCTAAATATAGAACAAATTCATTAAGTCATGCATGTATCTTCAAATAATTTAGACCCGACTTGTTAATAACATTATTCATCTCCTATAATTATTCAGGTATCATAGATTTACATGAATCATCATGTGGAAACTCTAATATCATAGAAATTGATTTAATGTTAATTATATATAAACACTTGATATGATATAATTTCAGTATAAAGGAAACCATTTAATATTTTCCACCCCCTCATATAAATCTTTATTTTCATCTTTTAAAAGTTCATAAAACTCATTTGTTTTCTTAGTTAGGTTGTACCCTCTATTATTCACTAGAAAATAAGAATGAGATTCAATTTAAATGGTATGATCTTAATCTTATTTTTATTTTATAAAAAAGAATCAATAATTTAGTTCTAAATTTCATTATATGATATCTGGGTATTAAATGATAATTAAGATGTTTAAAAATGATCAAACATTTTGTTATGTTCAATTTACGTTTCCAAATCTATCACACATATAATAAAAATTTGTTTCAATATCAAGTGTTTATAAACTTCATCATTTTTCAACCATCGTCTAAAATTATAATTATGATATTGTTATTTAATTCCTCCATAAATGTATTCATTTTCAACTGAATAATCTAAAAAATTATTCAACCTATTAAGATATTGAAGTGTATTTTTAGTTAAAGTAATACAGATTTTATCCAGTTATATATTACAGATAAATAATAATAAAAACATACAATATATTAGTGAAAACAATAATATTTAAAATATAACATATGATTAATATAACACTCTTATGGAATTTTTTAATATAATATGTTCATAAAATCCATATTTTTTCAAAAAACATATGAAATGACAAATAGGATATTATCATTTTATTCTTATATCAATAGATTCATATTCAATTGAAAAATCTAAAAATGTATCTAAACTATTACTACATTTAGGTGTACTTTGAGGTAATGTAATCCAAATTTTATCCATTTTTAAACTATTAAAAAATAACTAAAAAATGTACAACATATTAGTGAGATTAAATCATGTTTAAAATATAAAATATAATTAATATGATACCCTCATGAAACTAAAATTAAAAATATAAAATCATAATATATTTTGAACTATAATAAAATTTGATAATTAACATTTTTATAAAACTAAAAACATGTAATTTAGATTTAAAAAGTAGATTTAATGAATGTAAAATCACACCCACATGCCTAATCTTTTTCACACTTTGAAAAAATTCATACTCAACAATAAAAAAAGATAGAATATAGTTGATTTGGTTATTACTTGAAATAAATTAGCAAATTAAGAAAAATATTTTTTTGGTTAAAATATTGGTCATGGTATATGTTCTCTATCACAAATACAATGTACAACATCAAATATTGGGTTAAAAATAATACTAAAATTTTTAGATTCAATTATATAATTAACAAACAATAAAACATAAAAAAAATCTAAATAACTAAAAGAGGGATCTTATTTTTTTAATTTTTTTAATAAATTTCATAAAATATCAAATAATTATGAATATATCCAAATCTAATTACAAATATACAAGAATAAAAATGATTAAAACAATCAGGTAATGAATACATAAGTATTGAACAATGTACATGAGCAGTTGAAAAAGGCATAAGACATCAATACAAACTTTCAATACATTCTCATAAAATAGAAATATAAAAAAAGATATGATGATTCATATAAATAGGATCAATATCTTGAAAAAATATATAATTTAGTTATAAATAATTAGAACTAAAATATTATATTGTGGGATAATGAAATAATATATATATATATATATGAAACAACAACAAGAAATAAATCAATACATTGTGGATAGATCGATGGGAGAAGAGGGAATCATCATGAGATAAGTTTGGGATTTAGGGGAGGGTGGAAATTATAAGGTTTGGTTAGGGGGGGAATCATCAAGGGGATAAGATGGAAGTAGTGTCGAGATAATGGGAGGGTGGCATTTCTAAGGGGAGGGAAGGGTGGTAGCAAGGGGAGGGTTATCTGATTACTGATGGGATGGGGAAGTTGTGTTCACAAATATAATGATGGGTGGAGTGATAGAGGGTTGTGTATATAAATTTAGGGGTAAATAGGTAGGGGTTTTTAAAAACCACTACTAAACATTGATTTAGATACATTTTATTCTGAAACAACCACTAATAATTAATAGGCATCATTTTAATATAACTTTTCACTAATAACACAATGGATATTAAATTCTTAGTATTTCATGGTTGTTTTATATAAATATCATGAATAAACCGACAAAAATATAGATTTTTACTATAGTTTTAATCCCATTATATGATGATTAAATTATAAAAAAAAAATATTTTTATGAAAAAAATCAAAATATGTGGCAACAGGCTCACCTAATGGTCGTGAGTTCACTTACTATGATTCCTTTGGTTTTCACCACTTATATAATTCTTGGTATGATATGACATAATCAGTGAATTTGTATTTTAATTCAATAAATAGATTACATAATAAAAATCATAATAAAAAGAAAAACTCCATAATTAATATTAAAACACACTCGTCTTCTAATTACAATCCCAACACAAAACCTATTCCCTCTCATAATCATGGGAATAGTGCAAGGATTGATCGAAAACAAAACCCATCCCAAGGATAGAAGATTAATTTGAGGGGGTAAATAAAAGGGTAAAACATGGGGAAAACAAAATATAAACCAAAAAAACACCTACTATATTAGGGGGTCAGGTTTGAATAGTGGAATTACCTCCCCCTACCCTCCCATTATTGTCAGCAATGAGAATTCATAGGCTAGACCTCTATTTATAGGCAAATAATTGCATAGAATGCACTAAATCACACATCATGTGCCCTAGTTAATCATGAAGTTTTGTTTTTATCCACTAAAAGTTGATATTTCGTATCATCCATTGAATTTTCCTATGTCGTCTATCAGTTGGTGTGGTTACACAGCATGTATCACCAATATACATTTCATATATAATCATTCTCTCTAATAATTACTTATATAATTGGTATAAATTTTTTTTAAAATAGTTCACATATTGTATTCTTCTTGATCAGGTACTTGTATGTGTACTCTAATCAACTAAATCATATATCATAAAAAATTATACAATGTGTTATTATTACTTAAACACTATATAGTTTCCTATTATGATCTAAAATTCCATGATTCATTCATTCTTCCATAAAAACTTGTAAATAATCCTAAAACACTATAATAAATCATTCAAAACATATAAAAACATATATCTTTCATTATGTGATTTTTTACTCAATAAAACAGAGGAAAAATATATGCAAAAAATAGGTTCATCAACTTAGTATTTTTTTCAATACAGGACTCGAGTTTAGCTTTTAGCATGAATTCAATATAAGTTTCTTTACCTTATTCATCGTATCTTTAGAATGATTTACTATTTTCAAAATGATCCACAAAACTTCTGAAAATTTAGGTGATGTATTATTATAATTAACTACTTAAGGTAGAGTAGTCACCCTCTTCCTTACTCAACAAGCATCTTCTTTTTCTTTTTGTGATCATGTTACGATTCTCAAAATGTTTCTTAATATATTTATAGATTTTGTTCTATATATTTTTCTAAAAAAAATATATCTCATCATTATCACATGAATCACCATTCTTATTTGGATAACAAATTGCAATGTTCCTAATTAAACCACACATTAAATACTTCAGTGTGATTTTACCTTTGTATTTACCCTTAATTTTTTCATGTTTCTTTAAATAAGAGACATTATTCTCCCATATTCTTCATTCCATTCTTCATAAACATTATATTCATCAGGTTACTCAACTTAATCTTCCTTCCACTCAATTCCATTTTTATAATTTCAAGAAAAATCCATTTTTAAATGGTTGAATAAGAACCCAAACAAATAAATATCAACTAAACAATATTAAATAATAATTAGTTTCAGTGATCAATTATAAAAAAATAATATGTTAAAACTATTCAACCTTTGTAATCACTAGAAAATGCCAAAATTTCTAAAATATGGTTAGTCATAGATGAGATCCTCAAAGAAGGAATTCATCTTGTCCCGTGATTTGATATACTAATGTAAACGTATCTTCACCCTTTATAAAAACCAAGGATTTATATGTGATCTTGGTTGTTAATCCAATTCACTTGTTCCATATTGGTTTGGATAAGATACTCCCTTTAATTAATTCTTTTTTCATCCTTTGGTGGGTATTTGATGGAAAACTCATCATTCACCATCTTCTTGGAGTGAATGAGAAAATATATTAAGGATTTGGTTTCAGCCTCATCTACTTTATATATTTCTTCATATTCCATACTTACATCTTCAAATCTTTCTCTCTAAATTTTTATTTTAGCTCCCTTAACTTTAGCATTAACTTAAAATATATTTTAAAGTTTATCCCAAATCTATTTGGTGGTTTTTGTTTCCCACAACCTTAGTATATACCTTTTGAGATAGGTATATTAAGATTTCATTCCTTCCCTTTCTATATACTTCAAAATTTATTCTTATTGGAATGTTTTATGGGAAAATATTTATCAATTTGAGTAAAACCAAAAATATGACATCAATAACCTCTAGTAAAAATAAAATAAGATGGTGGGATTATCCTATTATTCCATCTAAGCTGATTCTTTCCATCAAAAGTAGGTATTCCAATACAATTGATAAAATTTTATTTCTCCTTAGTTCTTTATCCAATATAATATCATTAAAAGGGAACATAGATTAGTTTAATACCACTTTAAGTTACCAAAGGATTGATGGTGTAACTTTTAGAATGGGGATTAAATAAATGTTACCCTTTTTTACAATTTCTAATATAAAAGTAACATATGTGACCTATTAAGTTCAATATCCAGTCATTTTTTAAATCTCACCCTCTCCCATATCTAGTATAAATAAACAATAATGCAAAATCTTACAGTACTTTTACAAGTTTTTTCCCTAATGTGGAAGAATAGTCTTTATTGTGTTCATCAAGAGTCATAGAAACATTTGTATCACTAATATCATAAAGTAATTATAATAGATAAGTTATCATATTTTACCAAAAGTTATTTCCCAGTAATATATTTATCCTAATATTTCATTATAGTATATTCCTATAGTTTACCAATTATTACTCAAACCAAAATGAAACAATCTCATTTAAACCTCTTAATTATTTAGAACCAATAAAATAAATTCTCTCCACACCTTCAAAATCTTTAGTATGAATTCAAGATTCCTCATTTTCAAGAACTTTGACATCCTAAACATTTAAAAATAGGAAAATATCATCAGCCTCTTCCTTGACACAATTATTCTCTCTATATCAATTGTTCTCTCATTCACATCATTCTAATAAGATCAATATTCTTTTATTTTTAAGTATATATTAATATCAATAGATATTTCCCATATTTCAAATATGGAATCTCCCTTCAAAGAAACAGAATCATGTTCTTTATTTAAAAACTAGTCAAATACCATTCATGGAATTCTCCATCTTCAATCCTCATTTTAAGATAACAATATTCTTATTGAAACTTTATATAATATCATTCAATGATCTCATCACTTAATTATTCCAAATATATTGACTTCTCCCTTTTATTTTAATTTCCTTAAAAATCAAAGATTATTTATTTTTTATATATGCATACTCACATTAAGTAAAAATACTATGGTGTGAAGATTCTTCTCATAGTGAAATTTTTATAAAATCCCAGCACAAGAATATTTAGGTTGAATCATGGATCAACACTTAGTGTCGGGATATTTATTAACTAAATAATAGCACAGAATCGATATAATTAATATTGTGTATCACTTATTAAATCCTACACGGCCTTAAATAAGAAATTACATGTTAGTAGAAACCAAGGGTTACTCTTATGTATTCATATATTTAATCAACATGATCAAAAATTATTCTTAATTATTCTTTATAATCTCATAATTACTTTTATATATCCTAATAATTAATCTTATATATACAAAGGAACTTCAAAGTTAATCATATGTGTTGTTAATTTATTCATAAATATGCTCTAACTTACTCTTGTGTATCATCAGTTATATATTATATATCCTATGTAACACAAAATGTGATCTAATATGATATATTGTTACTCTTAAATATCAAATTATAGCTTCCAAATTATTCTTAAGTATCCTAATACTTTACCAAATTTTTCTTTTGTGATATCATATTTGTGAACTAGATTATACTTACATATTAACTTAAGCTTCCAAAATTTATATTTTTCCTTCCTAACCCATCTCTAAACAAATTTATATATCTCAAATAATTTCAAAAACATTCTCAACACTTTATAAAAACTTATAAAATGTTTTTATAATAAAAAAACATTTAACAATTCCATGGGTTCTTCAATTTTTTTTGATATGGATTAAACCCTTTGTTAAGAAAATGTTGTCCTAAATCTATTATTATAATGTTTCTAATAAATGAAATAAAAGAGTCTCATGATATGTGGTAGTCGATGATCCTTTTCCCTAAATGGAATATGAAGGTGTGGAATAAAATAATCGGGCAATAATATCAAATGTGAAAGCCTTTCATTATTTGATTGGTCAAATTCAATAAGATAAGGTTTCAAATTTTCAATCTTAATCGATAAAAGAAATTTAAAAAGGTTTAGATACCACTAAGTTATAGTCTCATTCAAATAATATAGATCCTTATTACATCAATAGGTTATTGGTTCCTCTTTCCTTTAGGTAGTTGGTTATATAAGATCATCAATATTCTAGTTGTTTTGTACACCTCAATACAACCAAGATGTATTATGATATCAAAAATCAGTATTTTTGGCTGATGATGGGATTTGAAATTATTTACTTTATGTCTTTTTATATCAATTTACAGTAATTGATGACTGGGTATCAAAATATAAATGTTTTTTTCAATAAATTTTCATCCCAATATGAAAATAGAATGAGGTCTCTATGGCTTTTATAATTGGACCACCTAAATATCTCAACTAAATTACTGAAATATTAGTAATTATCAATCATCTAATTTAATTAGCTAATTTCATTCCCATAAGATATTTTTTAAGTGAAATATCTTATAAATTTATACATGCGATAGATTGTGAAATTGAATGGAGTGACCTATTTTATTATTTCAAGCATAGATAATATATTTAAACTTGGGTTTTAAAGAGACTTCAGGAATCTATATAAAATCAGTTGAAATTTAACTTGACATGTTATCCTTAAACCAATAATCAAATGGAGTAATCAATTAATATTCCTGATGATATGTTTCATGCTTGTGCTCTTAATTTTAGAGGTTTATGGGAGAACCATCTTCATTGATTGAGTTTTTAGATGATAAAAATTATAAGTATTTGATTAAAATGGGTCATTTTGAATATCTTTATGAGCATCCATGTTGATCTCTCATATATTGGGATAAATTTGATGAATATTCATTTCTTGGAGTAAGTATTATAAAATAGATAACTAAGAAAATCCAATTGATTTGATAATGGTTAATGATGGACCAAAGCTGCTAGAATTTGTATATTGGTCATCGATGATGACTGTTAAAATTCATGGTTGGTGATCAGGTATTTCTTAGAGTTTCTCCTCAACTGGGATAGAAGATATTAAGTAAATAAGGTAATATTACGGTGAGATATGTTGGTTTTGAAGAGTTTTAAATGATTAATTAACTCCTAATAAATGTATCAAAACAATAATAAAACCAAATCAAAAGATCTATCACGCTTGATAACTGAAATCATATATAAATAAAATTAATAAATTGTGTACCTAACACCGATGAATTTTTTTTTGTATTAGTATGCATTCATACACTTGATAAATATCCCTTAGAGGTGTCCATAAGACTCTCACCTTTGTGGTGTATCCACAAGCTGATGTTAATCACCCATTACATGGGTAGGAATCATCTACCTCCATGGAATTTTATTTTATCCTAGAGAAAGGGGAATATAAATAGAGGTATTTCAAGGAGAATCACATGACACTTTGGTAGGCTTGATCAATCACTATCTCATAGTGATCACCTCCTTTTATATCCCTTAGAGATGCACCAAAGTGACCAATAATTAACTCATAAATTACATAATATATGATTTAATGATTTTTTTATAAATGTATTAATCACATGAATGTAATGATCCTCTAATGCATTTCAAATTATGAAATATTATTATTTTTGATGGCCACTATGGAAGAATTATTTAGAAGTTAACATATTAATATTCTACTATAATACCAATCATAGGGTTTTTAGATAGATCTAACTATATTTTTCACTTCCATAAGATATAATTCAATGATAATTTATAAATGGTAATGGAAGTCTCATGATATATTTATATCATTACATATAATATATCAAATGTTTATAAAATTATATAATTAATTACACTTCAAAAATGTAAATATTTAAGGCATATGGAATTCAATATACCACTTGAACTAAAGCCTCATAGACTTTGTTCCATTGCACCTTATATTGTACCATATTCAATAACTTTTGATATGATATCCACAACACTTTTTGGATATCTTCTAAAACACTTTTCGAATATATCATCAACATCACCTTGTATCATATCATATACAATACCTTGTGGGTAGCCAAAACTCTTTTTAGATTAGATATAAAATAATTTTAGAGCTACTCTCTCAATCAAACTCAATCCCCATTAGGTCAAACACAAAGGGTGATCCCATGGGCCTTTGTATAATTAATAATAAATATGAATTATTTAATTCATAATTTTATGAAAATAGTGTTCTCTAGAAAATCATAAATGTTACTAAAGATACAAAGGGGTCTAGTGTGATCTCCATCAAATACATGTATCCTTATACCCATTTCCACAATATAAATCATATAAAATCATGAATTTTTATATGCTACCTTTTTTCAAAACATCAAGTAACCATACGACACATAGTATGTTAATATCATATATCAACTCATAAATTCTTGATTATTAGAGTATAGATGGACCAGGTTAATGATTACATCACATGTATTTTACCTTTATGGATGAGAAAATCACATTATCCTCCCTCGATAGATAAGCGCACCATATATATTATCTAGTTATGGGTTTATTCTTCTAAATTATATCAAAATTTAGGGCCCATATGTTATACTCATTATATGAGATGATAAATCCCATCTTGGTTAATCTACAACTGAAAAAATGATCAACAACAGACCCAACCCCCCCCCCCAGAATAGTTAAGCCCCAAGGATTTTATAAGATAGGTATGAATGTATGAAGGTTATAATTATAGGTATATTGCTGACCTTAGTTGTTAGTGAAATCCAAAAATAAACTATGCACCCCTAGTAAACAAAATACATAGTGTATAACACTTTGTGGTATACTTCATGGGTTATCCGACACTAAAAACTTATTTTGTGCCTCATGAGCATATTTTGTATCAAAATACTAGAATCCTACTCATGATAAGATTATAATTTATTTAAAACCTATAATAATCTATAAATAACATTAATTAGGGATAACTTAATGTCATACTTTTATAGGTAAATTATCATTTCACTTCACAATATATATACGTGTGTGTGTGTGTGTGTGTCTATATATCAGTTGTGTGTGTGTGCATCCAATGTGAAAGAATGATAAAATATATATTTTCTTTTGTATAAAATGATATATTTATATTCTTAAAATCTTTAATAACTAACATAATCTTACATAAGAACAAATCTCATTATATCTTGTATAAAAAACTTCCTAATTAACTTTATGTTTGGTGCACTTTTTAGTTTTTTTTAATCTCATTACATATATATGTAATTATTACTATATCTCTATGTGACCACCAAATAAAACCCTAATGATAAAATCCTTTAATAAGTTACATATATAAAGTAATATGGTTAGAATAAAAATGAGACTTAGTAATCATATTCTTAATGTTTAGATATTTTAAAAAAGTATTCAAACTTCTTATCTTCATAGGAAAACAAATTATAATGTTAATAGGTTTTTTTTCTACTTATAACTCTTTCTAAGGTTATCATAATTATAATTCTTAGAAACCATTCCATACAATTTTTTTACTTGAAATATTTTGGTAAAAAATTTAAATCTTTTGGTTTTTCATTGGAGGATAATTAGAATAGGGACTGTATAGAGACCCCACTTTTTCTTATATGACTATTACATGATTTTAAAGATAAACAACATAATAGTTATACATTTCAGAATCAAAAGGTCTAATATCTTTGGAAAATTAGGATCATGTATCACTTATAAATAATAAATAATAAACATTATTAAAATCATTCGTTTTTACCCACATAAAAGCATTAATTTTATCCTTATTATATGTATTCACCTAAGTATATACATCAAAGAAATGGGTGAGCTAAAATCCCAATAAGGGGAGTAATAAGGTACATTAGATAATAATACATGGGTGAGAATAATCAAAATCATCATATCATAAGAATAGGATCATCATAAAAAAACATGAGGGAAACATTTGATAAAGGTGTGTAATGTGGAAATGCATAAAAATGAAACATCATTTCATAGTTGTAAAATACCACACATAGTTGTGAACAAAGGTAGCATCATTTTTACGCATAACATATGTGCATAGTCATAAAATCATAATTATGAATAAATATAGAATAATTTCTACACATTATATCATGATATACATCTCAATATCCAATGAATTTTAGGGCTATATAATTCTGGTCCCACTCTTGGGGTCATAATATTTACATAATCATGCATGCCATATAGAACATATAAAAATTGTAGTCATAAAATAAACCATGGAAAAGAATGAAATTAATAAGGGTTTAATAAAAAATAATTTCATGAAAAATTTTAGGGTTATACAATTAATAAGGGAAAAAAATATATGGAACAAACATTATCATTCTTGAGTGAATAAGAAGCAACTCAAGAAGAGTAAAAGATGTGTTTTGGAAAGAAAGGTATTTTTAGGAAATATTTGTATTTGGATTATAAATCAAGGTGGTAAAATAAATATCACTAAAATAAAATGTAATAATAGTTAAAGGATATTAATAAAACATTATAAAAATATTCATATTAAAATTTATGTGAAAGATGGATGACCCAAAGAAAAGGATTTGGGTCAAAAATCTCCTTAACTTAAATCCTGCTTTATTTCATCACTTTTCTGACTCCTGAATAATAAACATAGGTTTATTAAAACATTGATCCAGAAGAGAATTATTTTAATTTTACCATTATTTATCAATTACAATAATTTTATTATATTTACTAATTTCCTTGGTTAAAGGGAAGTCATTTTTATATAATGTTTTTTTTTGAAAACTTCCCATTTTTCTTTGATTTTTATATTTTTTCAAGGTCATTTATTCATTAATAGAATTAAGTATAGAATATTAAAAACATATATTTATAAATTTATATATTATAGATAATTTTTTTTTACCATTTAATAGGTTTGGGATAATAAATAATTTATAAAATTCCTCATTGGTGGCTAACTGGCTGTTAACAGCGACGTTTTCCAAATATGAAGAAAATGTGGTTTAAAATATAAATACATCAAAAATATAATATTTATAGTAGTTTAACATCATTAATATAATTCTAAAATTATACCTAATTAGATTTTAGAATATTTTATTTTTAAATAAATTTGTAAAAGAGAGAGAAGAAGAACAAAACGAGAGAAGATCTTGAAATAAACTTACTATTTCCTTAGTGTGTCTTCTCCTGTATGGAACTAAACTTCATTTATTAATGGATTTGGTTTATATAAGTTCATTAATATGGTTCATAAAGGATTAAGATAGATTATTTGCGTATAAATGTTTCTTTGGAAAGTTTTATATTAATGGTTTTCCAATGGAGGATACGGGTTATTTATACGTGAGGAGAGGGGTGTTTTTAGAATAAAATATTAAATAAAATACTATATCAAATGTAAAAGTTGTAATAGTGAATTTTTTACAATATTAATCATATAAAAATATAATATAATGGTTTTAAGACTTTAATCCACTTTATTATTCTAATTCACTTAGTTTATTAAAAATGAAAGTGGAAAAAATAAAAAATAAAATATTTTAAGGGATCACTTTTCACTTTAGGTTTTGGAAAATGATTTTTATGTTTGGAAATTATTTTATTATATTTCAATGAATAATTTATGAAATAAATTTATTTTTTTCAAAAATAATTTTATATAAATGATTAGATCATTATTACATCATAAATGGTGTAATTTAAGATGCATCAATTATGTTAAAAACTATATTTTTACTATTCACCTAAAAATTGAAGTATTTCAAAAAATTACCAAAAAATGACCCATGGAAAATTTTCATATTATGATTTAAATAATTATATTCATTTCATACAAATAATTTTCTAATAGTGGTAATTTTGATTTTTAATATAAAAATTATGATTTTTACGAAATACTTTAAAATATAGTTTATTTAAAATATTCCTAAATTTTCTTTGAGTTTTTTTAATCATGATATTTATTATTAATCATTATAACATTTATATTCACTTATATTACTCATTATAAATATTATTTTTATCACATTTTATTATTTTTTAGTGTGAATTATTATTCTAATGGTCAGGTAAATATTCATAACGGTCAAATTATTATTCCAAATGGTAAAGTTACTATTACCAATGGTCGCATTACAATTCCATTGGTCACAATACTTCTTATCAATTCCACTTAATTATTTCACTCAATATTCACCACAATTATTCCCAAGGTTATATGTTATCATTTTCAGTGATGTTGATTGCTTTACTAATATTTGATTTCATTTCTATAGTGTTGGTCATGGGGCAATGATTCTAGTTGATTGGGGTGATCCATATTTTCCTATTTTAGCTTTCTATTTTATATATTTTTTCAATTGTAATGTTTGTCATTTTCATTGGTTTTTTATCTGACTAATTTAAAAATATTTATTAATGAATTAAAGTTTTTTGTTTCTCTATGTTCTCTATGTGTATAATACTTACATAAAAAAATATTACATTTATTTATGAAACAATTATTATTTAAATGTTTTGGGTCATTAAATTCTTCCCCCTGTTAGAAATGTTTTCCCATAAAATTCAACTCATATTCTTGGTTGAGAATAGGTGATGGTACTTCTATTTCATTGTTTCCTCTAGTACCCATATCACCTATTCATGCTTATGTTTCCTCCATAACACTTTCACAAGATGAGTTATCCTATTGTGTAAAACTTTTCCTCCATAGTCTAAGGTATTCACTAAATACTCTTAATGTGATTGGTTAATCTCCAATTGTACCACCTCTAGATTCAGTATATATGATGAGCCATGTATTTACTTTCTCAGGAGAGATAGGTGGAATACATCATTATCTTGAGCCAAATTTGCTAGAATCATGAGCTGATATGACATTGCTCCTATATGATCAAGGATCTCAAAGGGTCCAATGTACCTAGTGGTAAACTTACCTTTCAATAAAAATTACATGAATCTTTTCCATGGTGATATTTGAAGGAAAATTTTGTATCCAACTTCAAACTCTAAGTCCCTTAGATGGTTTTTAACATAAATATTTTTCCAAATCTGAGCATCTTTAATATGTTGTTGGATATCTTGAGCCTTTTTTGTCATATCCTACACAATATCATGTTTGAGTAGCTTTATTTCTTCAACTTCATCAGAATAAGTTAAAGTTCTATATAGCTTCCCTTAAAAATATGCATATGAATCTATTTTAATACTTGAGTGTAATTTTTTTTTGCATAAGAACACAACTAATGGGAGATATTGATCTTGTCCTCATTTAAATTCAAAATTTTAGGGTCTCCGTATGTCCTCGAGCATTTGAATAGTCCTTTTAGATTGGACATTAGTTTGGGGGTCATAGGGCATACTGAAATTAAATTCAATACTCAAATAATGTTGTATAATTATCTATAATTTATATGTGAACCTTGGATCATGATCACAAATGATCAAAATTGGTACCCCGTGTAGCCTCACCACATGCTTCACATATATCTTGGAAAGTTTTTCAAGTGAAAAATATTCTTGAATTGTGATGAAGTGGGAAGTCTTAGTAAGTCAATACACCACAACCCATATCACATAATTTTCTTTGGATGTCTTTGAGAGACCAGTAACAAATTCTATAGTGACATTCTCCCATTTTCACATTGGTATAGGTTATGGTTGCAGCACTCCATTGGGATTTTTTTCTCTTTGGTTTAACTTGTTGGTATACCAAACACCTTGACATATACTCCACAATCTCTTTATTAATTTTTTTACACCATAAGTACTCTCAAATATCATGGAACATCTTGGTACTTCTATGATGGATAGAGAAAGGTGTGTTATGTGGATTATCTAATAGAACCTTCTTTATATTAGGTGACACAGACACACAAATTCTAGTACCAAATCAAATGAAACCATCCTCATCGATGTGGAACTCATGTATCTTCCCTTTATTTAATTATTTCATCTTCTTTGGAATATCCTAATCATATCTTTATACCTCCTTGATCTTCTCTTAGATATATGTTTGGGAAGTCATTTGGGAAAGGTAGGATATATTCTCTACCATTATGATTTCCAGGTCCATCCTTTGTATATCAATAAATATGGGGTCTTTCTTAATCTAATCATAGATAAAGTAGAAGGTTATTTCTACTAAGAGAATTATTTACCTTGTTCAACTTTCCTAAATGGTAGTGAATAAAGCAATTTTAGTCCTCGATTAAATATAACCATCTTCATTAATGTATATTGATCTCCTTCTGTGTGAATATATACTTTATAATCTTCTGATCCATATATGTGTCACACTTCTCACCATAAATATAGTGTCAAATTTTATACAAGGTGAATATCATAGTAGATAACTCTAGACCACGCGTCAGGTAGTTTTTCTCATGGATCTTCAAATATCATGATGCATAGGCTATCACCTTATCATTATGCAAGATTAAACAACCCAATACTTTATTCTAAGAATTTATTTATATTATAAAATTGTATCCACTTATTGGTAGTGTGAGTATAGGCACAGTGAATACCCTCTTCCTGAGTTCCTTAAATATTTTCTCACATTCTTCTATCCAAACATATTTTACCCCTCTCTATGTTAACTTAGTTAGTGGGCTAGAAAACTATGATAAATTTCTCAAACAATGTCACTAATACCCTACTAAACTAAAAAAATTATAGATTCCATGAAACTAGTGGGTCTGTTCAATTCATAAATTTATTTTATCTTTGAAGGGTCAACATAAATTCCCTCACTTGAGATCATGTGACTCAATAATGTGACTTTCTACATCCAAAATTCACACTTGATGAACTTTGTAACGACCCTAACTTTTGAATAATATCAGTTTCCAAAATTTGTGTGTTATTTTATTTTACACTCAACAAAACTATATCCTTTAATTAATGAAGTGAGTATAATTAAAATGAGACTATTGGGATTCGACAGTTATATGGCTATTGGTCAATATGACTGTTCGAAACTAAACTCTTAACATTATGATCATTGTTTATAAATACAAGTGATCTTGGTTAATTAATACAGAAAGAGGATTTGATGGCCTCATCCAGTAGAATTGGTATATACAAAACCCATCTTTTAGAGATTGGGAAGGAGGTAGCATCTCTGGGCATTGCTCTGGACCATGCCCAAGCTGAGCTTCAACATGTAAAGCTTGAACAGAATCGCCTACAGGAGAATTTCAAGCTGACAGAAATCCCAACTCGGGCAATGTTGTCTGAGTCGTCCCAAGATTCCATCACCATAGAAAACCTTACACTTAGATCTTATACATCCATCCAATGGCCCGAAGGCCTTCATTTTTTATTGATTTTTGATAATCCACATTTCAAGGGGTGAGGTGGAACCCTTACAAGGGTCGTAGGCGTAACTATTATATGGCCCGTAGGCCTTAGAGGAATTCATTTTCCCGTAGGCTTCAAATATTACATACAACCGAGACTAACTACATAGAAATGCTCCTCCCGAGCATATTCATCGTGAAATCAACTCTCCACCTTCACATGGCTATTCAGCTAGGCATTCCCGTGCATGCACAGGCTTGTCCCAATGGAAAGTGTCATACCCTCCCATTCTTGCAATCTGTTTAGCTTCTGCGGTGGTGAAATCTCCTTGCTCGTCCTCCTTGTAGAGCTTGTTCATTGTAGGTCATCTGGTTTTCATCTGCACTTTAAGGTAGCCCGAAGGCCTTGAGTTGGTCCTAAGACCTTACTGACCCAAAGGCCTGGGTGGCCTGAAGGCCTTAAAGGACTCAGGGACCAAATCAGTGGCCTGAAGGCCCAAACGGGGGCATATTCCTAAATGCTACAGTGCCAAACAGTAACTGTTATAGTTCCTTCTACAGTACTGCACAGTTCCCGCTACAATACCTTTTAAAGTACCCCAGAAATAATTTCTCCACCTGGATTTGATCACGGGTCTCTCGGATGCACTTACGGAGTCCTTACTAACCGGGCTAACTCCCATCTGCCTTAGATCCTATACAGGTTTTATAAGGTGTTATGTAACGATACCTTAGTTACGTTGTGTAATCCTTTTATATAAATAAAAATTTTATTTATGATTATGTTAAATTTGTGGATTTAAAATGTTAAAATAAATATAGGATGAATTTTTAGAAGTTCCATATTATTGGTGAATTTTGGAAAAAGGGTATTTTAAAATATTTTTTTATACATTAAATAATTAATGATGTGAAATTATTTTCAAAAAATGGTCTTCTACAGTTGTGATCAGTAAGAAATTTAGAGTCTAATAATACCAACTTACTTTTTTTATGAATAGTGTTGGATGAACCTTTTTTTCTTGATAAATATTATTTTTAGGAATAGTAAAAAATATATATTATTATTAAATAACATTTTCTGTGAAATGATTTTCAAAAATCCATCATACATGGTTGTAATCAGAGTGAAAATGAGGTCAAATAAAATCAAAATAATTTTTATGGTGAATAGTAACATACCCTTATGAACTATAATGAATAGTAATGAATAGTAAATTGACCAAAAAAATAGAAACTACACCCATGAATTTATAAATACAATTTAGACATCTTAAAAGTGAAAAAATGATCATAATATAAATTTCGGTATTTTCTTATGTCATAAATATTTTATTTACAAATTTATAATTAATTTAATAATTTAAAATGGAAATTTATTTTCATAAAATGTAATCATAAATTGTTACTTTATTATCTTATGGTTATATGATAATTTTATGGGACCTTGATTACTTTTTCAAGGTGTTACAAAACAAGTTATAGTTTTAGAGATTTTTTTAATAAATAATGATTTTATTGAAAAATTAAATTAAAAATATTGGAAAATTATTTTCATAAAATGGAGTTCATTTTTTGAATTCAGAGCATCGATTTTAGGTTAGGCTGAATGTATGATAATTTTTTAAAATGTTTTGTTTTTTGGTGAATAGTGAAAGTACAGTTTTGAGTTCGGTGTGTTTAATAACAACATTAATGATGTAACAATGATGTAATAATTCTGGTAGACTTTTGAATATTAATATATGTTATGAGGTGTCGTCAAAACCATGGGAAAATACCATGGTAAAGCCCATGGTTTTTCAAATACCACCGATGAGGTGTCCCTTGAAAATTAATAAAATATTCCCTCAATTTTGATATAAATACTAACCCATTCCTTCATTAATTTCATTTCAAATTCCTCCTCAATAAATCTATGGTATTTTTACCTCCCAAGAAGTTCTCCCAAGGTTACCTCAAGCCCTCCCAAGGACCCAACCTTCAATCTTTCGAAGTTACTCTTCAAGGTAAGGGAACCTTTCACCCTCTTCTTTTAAGTCATGACTCCCTTTATGTTATGTCTTCTAGTTTCCATAATATTATGTTAGGGTATTTATTATATATCCTTATTACTGTAAATTTCATGTAAAAATTATTATATACCCTTTACACTCTCATCAATTGTTTTTTTGAATTTTTAAGTGATGACGTTAGGTTGCCGAATTTTCGTAAAAGAAGTCGCATTTTCTCTTTTTTCAAGTTTCCTTTTCATGTGGTATGTCATTCAAATATTAACACCATGATATTATTTATATTTTATTATGTCCTTATACTATAAAATTATTCATTTATGTATGGTATACCCTTGTCCCCTCTCTTTTAATTGTTTTCTAAAACCATGTTTTATAGTCGTTTTGCTGCAGAAATTTCATCTCACAATTTCTCTCTTTCTCTCAAGAAATTGTCTAATTTTATTTATGTGAATACCCAAAACTATTCTATTTCTGGGGGTATTCATCAAGGAATAAAATTTATATATTTTATTCTGGAATTGGAATACATATAACCCTTATTCCCTTTCCATGGGTTATAAATGACTTAATGATCTTTTTTTAAGCACTTTTTAAAACGTCACGATTTTGATATGAAACCCATTTCTTTTATTCTATTTGGGTTATTTATGAAATTTATGATTATGATCTATGTGGATCACATGAAAATAAATACCTATTAAGGGTGTGCCCTAATAGCGCCCCAATGCATTGGGTAAATAATTTAATCTCTATAGAAGATAAGTTTTAAGATACCTTGGTGAATAACCTTGGTAATATTTTAGGACACCTTGGGGATTTAACTTGGTGATATGTTCATGAATGTATAAATTAAATGTTGTATCCAAATTTTCAAGTTATTTTTCAATTTATTATTATGATATGCCACTTTATCTCCATGATCTTTGATATTTCTCATGTTCACATGTAAATTGTTTCACTTACTTTCCTTACTGGGCCTCTTGGTCACCCTTTCCTTTGATATATGTCTATAGGTTATGAGATGCAGTAATTTTACATAGGATAAACTTTTCAAGAAGTTTTATTCAAGGGGATATATAAGAGTGTTTTATGTTTGCATGTTTTATGCATTTTATTTCAAAGAAACTAGACTTTAAAGATCCTCTATTTGTAAAATGTAATGAAAAATTTATTTAATAAAAAGACGAGATTCCATAGTTGGCATCAAAGGATAGTTTAGTTATTTATGGAAATTAAGATATTAAAACTTTAGGAAGAACCCTACAGAAAATTTTAAATTTACAAAAACATCCTAGTATTTTGGTGAAATATTAAGTAAGTGGTTTATGAACAAATAAATCCTTGTTTGGATACGAACAAGTAGATGTGGCTCTGGCACAGATGCACCTAAGAGTGAAAACTACGAAAAGGAGTTTTGGGCTTAACCTGGGGTATCCGGGTACATGAAAATAGGCCTTCCTGCACTCCTGATTTGACACTCCTGGGGGATATTTTTAGTTAATCATAATATTTTTATGAATCATTATGAAGGATTTATAGAGAAATGTAACTGTTTAAGAATGAATTTTTAAGACAAAAAATCCCTTAAAGTTAAAAGATTCATAAATGAAATAATATTATCACTAAGGTTTTATTCTTTTAGAAAATGGAAGTAATAGGGGGAACCATGAAAATGGTGACCAAAATGAACCATGTGCTAACATCCCTCCATTGGAAGCTGGAATGGAAACTTTTATGAGAATGACGAACCAACTAACTCAAGTTATGGGAAATAACTTGAATCAAGATGAGAGACTGATCTCACCATGAAGGGAACTACATTTTGCTAAGTCTTTCATGTGTCAATGACCACCAACCTTTAGTGGATCTACCGACCCATTGATTTCTAAACAATGGATCAGTACTATTAAGAAGATATTTTATGTGCTCCACGGTTCGGAACAAGAGAAGGTTACCCTAGCTATTTACCACTTAGATGGAGAAGTTGATCAGTTGTGGGAACTTATTAAAAACATGAGGCCAAGAGAGGAGGTTGAATTTTTTAAGTTGGAATAGTTCAAAGAGATCTTATTCAATAATTTTTTCCCTCATTCCATGAGAACAATAATAGAGAAAGAGTTTCTAGAGCTGAAGCAAAAGGAGAACGAATATGTGGGAAGCTATGAGATAAACTTCACAAGGATTTCACATTTCACCTCTATCTTTGTCATGGATCAAAATGGTAAGATTGATAGATTCTTTGGTGGACTGATACCTCATCTGCGGAAGAGTCTAGCCAACCGAGACTATGATATCTTTGAGGAGATCGTGTGAAGTGCGATGAAAGTCAAACTGGGGTTTGGTGAGATGCAAGGGTCTCATAAATCCAATGAAAAGAAAAGATCAATGGAGACAAAATTAGGGTAGACTTTTGATCCGGGAAGAGTATGAAAGAAAGTGCTATGTCCCACGTGTAATAAATGTGGGAATAAGAATTTGGAAAAATGCATGTTTGGGAGTGGGAAGTGATACAAGTGTGGAAGAGATGGCCATATTGTGCGGAATTGTCGTAGTGAGGTGAAGCCTCAACTTCAAAACACTAACGACAAGGGGAATTTGGTGCAGGCCCTACCTAATGTCTAATGATATAACTATGGACAACTTGGGAACTTCACTAATCACTATCCAAATCCAAGGGCAGTGGAGGGGAATCACCATCATCCTCAACAATGGCCAATAGAACAAGGTTGTAATTTTGCAATCACTGTGGCTGAAGTTGAAGCACAAAATGATGTGGTGGTAGGTACTCTTGTTGTTCTCTCAAAGATACCAAGTAATTTGTTTGATTCTAGTTCTATGCATTCCTTTATTTCCTCCAAGTTGGAAAATAATTTAGAATCAACCCCCAATTTTCTAAAAGTAGAGTTATCATTCAAGAATCCTTGTGGAATTATCCAATCATCATCAATATTTAGAAACTCTTGTATTACTTTAGTGAGAACAATATTATCTTAAATATATTAGTCATTCCCTTGTTGGAATTTGACACTATACTAGGGATAGACTGGATCTCAATGTATAATGCTAAGATCAAAAGTAGAAGCAAGGAAATATCAGTAGTATTGAATGGGAAACCAATAGTTATATTCCATGGAGAGATATCTCAATTTGATCTTTTTCTATAATAACCACTTATATCCTTCTTTATGGAGTTAATTAGTGAAGAAGAGGAATAAAATGAGAGTATAAAGATAGAAAATGTCTCTATCGTTCATAAATACATTGACGTATTTTCTGAGGAGTTACCCAGACCTCTCCCAGAAAGAGAGGTAGAGTTCTGCATTGAACTCGTACCTAGATCTCATCCGATATCAAAGACCACATATAGGATGGAAAATGTGGAGCTAGATGAATTAAATAAGAAACTCCAGGATCTATTGGAAAGGGGTTTTATCTGACCAAGTGTGTCTCCTTGTGGAGAACCTATTCTCTTTGTGAAGAAGAAGGGTGGATCGATGTGGCTATGAATTGATTATAGATAACTAAACAGGATCATAGTGAAGAAAAGATACCCTCTTCCAAGAATTGATGACTTATTTGACCAACTTCATGGGGCTCAATTATTCTATAATATTGATCTTAGTTTTGGTTATCATCAATTGATGGTCAAGAAAGAAGATATTCCAAAAACTTTTGTCCGATCAAGATATGGGCATTATGAGTTTGTTGTTATGCCCTTCGGATTGACTAATGAAACTTCTATTTTTATAGATTTTATGAATAGAGTCTTTAAGGACTACCTTGATAAATTTGTGGTAGTTTTTATTGATGATATTATGATATATTCCAAAAGTCGCGAGGAGCGTGAGGATCATCTAAGGGTTATTTTTCAAAATCTTTAGAAGGAGATACTTTTTGGAAATTTCGAAAAATGTGAATTTTGGTTACAATAAGCTTCTTTCTTAGGGAACATTATTACCAATGAAGGAATCCCAGTTTCCCTACAAAGACAAAATTTGTGGAGGAGTGGCCTCAGCCTACAATAATAACTGATATTTGTAGTTTCCTTGGATTAGCGGGATATTATTGGAGGTTTTTTTAAAAAAAATCATGACTTTCTAATCCATTAACTAGGTTAACTCGAAAATGGGTCAATTTTATCTGGAAAAATGAGTTTGAGGAATGTTTCGAAGAGATGAAGAAGAGATTGGTTATTGAACCTATGTTAACTCTTTCCTCAAGTGGAGAAGGGTTCGTTATTTTTAAATATGTATCTCTGAAAGGGCTTGGGTTCATCCTCATACAAATTGAAAAAGTCATTGCTTATGTATCTCAATAGTTGAAGACTCGTGAGCAGAACTATCCTATACATGATCTAGAGCTAACTACTGTCATTTTTGCTCTGAAGATATGGAGGCACTATCTTTATGGGGAGAAATGTGATATATACACAGACCATCAAAGTTTTAAGTCTATTTTCACACAAAATTAATTGAATATGAGACAGATGAGATGGTTAGAACTTCTCAAATACTATGATTGTTCAATTCATTATCATCTGGAAAGAGAAAACAAAGACGTTGATGCATTAAGCAAGAAAGACCCAGTTTTTATTTCCATGATGAGGATTCAAATACATCCTTTGATCAATGAGCTAGTAAAGTTGGACATGGGAATTATAAGAAAAGGGACATCATCAACCCTAACCCAAATGATTTATCAACCATCATTACTAGAGAAGATCAAGAAAGTTCAGAAATAAGATCCTTTGTTTTAGATGAAGTTTGAGGCTGTGAATTATGGGAAGTTTCCTGAGTTCAATATTGATCAAGAAGGTGTATTGAAATTTCATACAAGACTATGTGTTCAATCTATTCCATAAATAAAGAAGGGGCTGATGGATGAAGCTCATAGCTCTACGTTCTCTATACATCCTGGGAGTAAAAAAATGTATAGAGACCTTCATGATCATTATTGGTGGGATAATATGAAAAGCGAGATTAATGACTGCACTAAAAGGTGTTTGGTATGTCATCAAGTGAAGGCAGAGTGAAAACTTTCAAAATGGGTGTTACAACCACTACTCATACCATCATGGAAGTGGGACAATATCACAATGGATTTTTTCACTGGTCTCCTAAGAACTTTAAAAGAAAACAATGCGATATGGGTTATTGTGAACCGTCTCACCAAGACAGCCCATTTTATCTCTATTTGGGAAGATGTATCTCTTGATAAACTTTCCAGGATTTTAGTGAAGGAAGTGGTAAGGCTGCATGGAGTTCCACTTTATATCGTATCTGATCATGATCCAAGTTTCACATCAAAATTCTGGAGAAGTCTTCAACATGCTTTGAGTACTGAATTGATTTTCAGTACGGCCTATCACCCCCAAACTGATGGACAATCTAAAAGTACTATTCAAACACTCGATTACATGATGAGAATAGGATCAATGGAATTTAAAGCTGGATGTGATCAACCTCTCCCTTTAGTTAATTTCTCTTACAAAAACTGCTTCCACTTGAGTATTCAAATAGCACCGTATGAATCTCTATATGGTAAGCATTGTAGAACTCATACTTGTTGGTATGAAGTTGGTGAGAGAAAGATTCTTGGGCCTGATCTTGTGCAAGAGATGAAAGAAAAGGTCCATGCCATCCAACAACACATCAATACTGCTCATAGTCGGAAAAAGATCTATACCGACAACTATCAAAGGGACTTGGAGTTTGACGTTGGTGAAAAATTATTTCATTGAATTTCGCCTTGGAAGAGTCAAAAGGTTTGGGAAGAAATGGAAGCTCAGCCCCATGTACATTGGACCCTATGAAATCCTTGATCGCGTAGGAGTAGTGGCCTATCGACTTTCACTTCTTCCAAATCTAGAACAAGTTAATGATTTCATCCAGGTATCCCTCTTGAGGAAGTACATACCTGACCCTTCACATGTACTAAACCCATAGGTGGTACAATTGGTACACGACCTCTCTAATGAGGAGCATCCAGTAGAGATCTTGGAACGTATTGATAAGGTTCTACGCAACAAGACTACCCACCTTGTTAAGGTGTTGTGGAGTAACAAAAAATGCGAATAATCCATGTGGGAACCAGAGGACTCTATGAGGCAGTAGTACCCACACCTTTTCTCTTCTTAGCTTATGAGTTGAAATTTCAGGGATGAAATTATTTAATGGGGGGAGAATGTAATGACTTGAACTTTTGAATAATATTAGTTTCCTAAATTTGTTTTTTATTTTATTTTACACTCAACAAAACTATATCCTTTAATTAATGAAGTGAGTATAAATAAAATGGGATCATTGGGTTTCAGTAGTTATATGATCATTTTTTAATATGACTATTGGAAACTAAACTCTTAATGTTATGATTATTGTTTATAAATACAAGTGATCTTGGTTCATTAATATAGAAAGAGGAGTTTATGGCCTCATCCAGTAGACTCAGGCCGTATGAAGCCCATCTATTAGAGCTTGGGATGGAGGTAGCATCTCTGGGATTTTCTATGGACCAAGTCCATGCTGAGCTTCAACATGTGAAGCTTGAATGGAATCACTTATAGGGGAAGTTCAAGAAAATATAAATCACCACTCGGGAAATGTTGTCCGAGCCGCCCCGATATTCTATCACCATAGCATACCTTACACTTAGGTCCTATGTAGGTGTTATAAGGGGCTATGTAATGAGACCTTAGTTACGTTGTGTAATAATTTTTTATAAATAATAACTTTATTTCTTATTATGTTAAATTCATGGATTTGAGATGTTAAAATAAATATAGTATGAATTTATAGAAGTTCTATATTATTGGTGAATTTTGGAAAAATGGTATTTTAAAATATGTTTTTTGTATACATTAAATAATTAGTCATATGAAATGATTTTTATAAAATGGTTTTCTACAGTTTTGATCAGTAAAAAATTTAGAGTCTAATAAGATCAACTTAATTTTTTATGAATAGTGTTAGATGAATAGTTTTTTCTTGATGAATAGATTTTGATGAATAGTATTATTTGGATGAATAGTAAAAAATATTTTATTGTTAAATAATCTTTTCTGTGAAATGATTTTCAAAAATCCATCATACATGGTTGTAATGAAGGTGAAAAATGTGGTTAAATAAGATCAAAATAATTTCTTGGTGAATATTAACATACCCTTATAAATAGTAATGAATATAAATGAATAGTAAATTGACCAAAAATAGAAACTTCACCCATGAATGTATAAATACAATTTAGACATCTTAAAAGTGAAAAAACGGTCATAATATAAATTTTGGTATTCTTGTATGTCATAAATATTTTATTTACAATTTTATAATTAATTTAATAATTTAAAATGGAAATTTATTTTCATAAAATTTAATCATAAATTTTTACTTTATTTTCTTATGGTTATATGATAATTTTATGGGACATTGATTACTTTTTCAAGGTGTTACAAAACAAGTTATAATTTCAAAGTTGTTTTTTTATAAATAATGATTTTATTTAAAAATTAAATTAAAAATATTTAGAAAATTATTTTCATAAAATGGAGTTCATTTTTTGAATTCAGAGCATCGATATTAGGTTAGGGTGAATTTATGAGTTTTTTATAAAATGTTTTATTTTTTCAGTGAATAGTGAAAATACAGTTTTGAGTTTCAGTGTGTTTAATGACCTCATTAATGATGTAATCATGATGTAATAATTCTGGTCGACTTGTGAATATTAAGATAATTTATGATGTGTCCCAAGTATCCAATACCATTGGAAAATACCATGGTAAAGCCCATGGTTTTGTAAATACCACTGATGAGGTGTCCCTTGGAAATTAATAAAATATTCCCTCACTTTTGCTACAAATACTAACCCATTCCTTCATTAATTTCATTCCAAATCCCTACTCAATGAAGATTTGGTATTTTTACCTCCCAAGGAGTCCTCCCAAGGTTCCCTCAATCCCCCCCAAGTTCCCAACCTTCAATATTTTGAAGTTACTATTCAAGGTAAGGGAACCTTTCACCCTCCGCTTTTAAGTCATGACTTCCTTTATGTTATGTCTTCTAGTTTCCATATTATTATGTTGGGGTATATTCTTAAATATCCTTATTAATTTACATTTTATGTCAAAATTATAAGAGACCCTTTCCACTCTTATCAATTTATTTTCTGAATTTTTAAGTGATGTCGTTAGGCTACCAAATTTTTGTAAAAGAAATCACATTTTTTTTATTTTTTCAATTTTCTTTTTCATGTTGTATGTCATTCAAATATTCACACCATGATATTATTTATATTTTATTTTATTACTATACTGTAAAATTATTCATTTATTTTTGGGATACCCTTGTCCCTTCTCTTTTTATTGTTTTCTAAAACCATGTTATATAGTCGTTATGATGCATAAATTTCATCTCAAAATTTCTCTCTCTCTCACGAAATTATCTTATTTTCTTTATGTGAATACCAAAAACAATTTTATTTGTAAGGGTATTCATAAATAAATAAAATTCATATATTTTATTCTGGAATTTTCATACATATAACCCTTATTCCCTTTCTATGGGTTATAAATGACTTAATGATCTAGTTTTTAAGCACTTTTTAAAACATCACGATTTTGATATGAAACCCATTTATTTTATTATATTTGGGTTATTTATTAAATATATGATTATTATCTATGTATATCACATTAAAATAAATACATATTAAGGGTTCTCCCTAATATCGCTCTAATGCATTGGGTAAAGAATTTAATCTCTAGAGATGACAAGTTTTACGATCCCTTGGTGAATAACCTTGGTAATTTTTTTATGACACCTTGGGGATATAACTTGGTGATATGTTCATGAATGTATAAATTAAATGTTGTATCTACATTCTAAAGTTATTTTTCATGTTATTATTATTATATTCCTCTTTATCTCCATGATCTTTGATATTGCTCAAGTTCACATGTAAACTTTTTCACTTACTTTCCTTACTGGGCCTCCTGCTCACCCTTTCCTTTGAATTATGTCTCTAGGTTATGAGATGCAGTAATTGTACATAGGATGAACTTTTCAATAAATTTTTTTCAAGGGGATATATATGAGTATTTTAAGTTTTCATGTTTTATTCTCCTGATATCCAATACACTAGACTTTAAAGATCCTATGTTTGTAAAATGTAATGAAAAGTTATGTAATAAAAAGGTGGGATTCCATAAACTTATCATACATGTTATCCTTCCTTAATGTCACAAACACAATCCTTATATGCTCTTAATATTCTTAATTTTTCTCATTATAAATGATAATATCATCAATAAAGACTTCCACAAATTTATTAAGGTAGTATCAAAATACTCTATTTGTCGAATCCATGAAGATCACAGGGGTATTAGTAATTTCCAAGGGAATCACTATGAACTCATAGTTCCCATACCTTATAAGGAAGGTTTTATTATGAATTTATTCCTTATTCACCTTTAGTTGATGATATCCATAATGAAGATCAACCTTTTAGAAGTACTTATCTACATATAGTTGATCACAAAAGTCATCAATACTTGATAGTGGATATTTGTTCTTTATGGTGATCTTGTTGAACTCCCAATAATCGATACATATCCACATTGATCCATCCTTTCATTATAGAGAGCATTGGTTCACCCCAAGGTGATTCACTAGGGCATATAAACCCTTTATCCAAATGTTCTTAAATATACTTCTTCTACTTGTCTAGTTTGATTAGGCCCATCCTATAAGTGAATTTAGAGATAATATTGGCTCCTAGTATAAGTTCTATTCAGAATTTTACCTCACGGTCTAGGGGAATTCTGGTTACCTCTTTAGGAAATGCACAATTGTATTTTCTTATAATGGGTATTTCATCCAAGCTGATACCTTCCATTGATTCAAACTTTTGTTAAAGGTATGATTTTTTATAGGGTTTCAACAGCCACACCACTAAGGTATTTCCCAAAGGATATTTATAATCTTCCTTGCATTTGTAGAAGAGAATATCATGGTTCACAATATGAAAATAGATTTCATTTTCTCAACATTATATTTGTACTCTATATAATGAGAGATAATATATGCCCAGTATATAATTTAATTCCACTAAGGGAAGGATTACAAGATTTACTAGAAGAATCTTCCCATATACACTAACAAGAGAAGAGACCAACACTTGTGTTGAAATGATCACACCACTAGTTTTTTTTACATATATCTCTACTTAAATGTTTTGGGGATTTGATTCAATAGTTCTATAAAAATTTTAGGATATAAAAGAATGTGTATAACTAGAATCAAATAAAAAAAATTCAATTCTTGATTTAATATGAAGTGTACCTTGTACGACTTCATTTTCATGCTCCACTTTAGCAGTAGTGATGGATTAATATTTTCCTTGCTCCTCTGGCTTTGTTGTTTGCTAATATTGATTACTCTTAAGGAATCATGGTTTAGTGCACTAGCTTGTATAGTTTCTATGATCATTAAAGTTAAAGCATTGAACCATGGGTGGTACATTAAGAGGTACTTTCATTTACTCTATCATGTTGGCTATATTATTCATGTATCTTTGACATTCATGAGGTTGGAGACCATCTCTCCCATACTTGAAGCAATTCCCCATCCCTATGAGGTAATTATCATGCTTTTTATTACCACATTTTTGACATGTGGGTGGTTGGATCCTCTTTCCTCATTTTTCATTTAACCCACCAGCTTGAAACTTTATTATTATCTTCTTATTTCTGTAACCATGGGATCATAACTCCATCTCTACTTTAAGAGCACATCTAACAACTTCTCCATAGCTCCAGAATTCTTGTTCAGTTAGATAATTTAAATGGTGTGGTTTTAAACCACTAAAGAATCTAACTATTTTTCTATCATTGTTGATACAAAACCTGAGGAGTATCTTTCAAGACTTGTAAAATTTTCCACATAATCCATGAAAAGTTTATCTTATTTTTTATCCATATTTATGAATTCTCTCTCCATATTTTTTCCGAATATTTTGAGGGAAATACTTTTTAAGAATTTTTTTTAAAAGTATTCCCACTCCATATCTTCCATTACATCCTTAGAATTGGTGTTCTTTTTTAATTACCACCCTTGATTGGATTCTCTATATAAATGATAAATAGATAGAGTCACCTTATCCTTATTAAGATATTGCAGTAGAAAAAAGATCCCCTCTATTGAGTTGACCCACTATTCTATGACAAGTGGATCAAAAGATACACTAAATGTTGGTGGTAATTGTAGTATAAGAGAATAAATAATCAATTTCCCCTTCATGGGTGAAGAAGTATGTTCCACATGGTTAAGGTTATTTTTCGTAGCCTAAGATAGTTGGGTAATAATTTCCATAAAGTTTTGAACTCCACCTCTCATGGAATTGGGGATTTCATTTAAAAAATCATTGTATTATCCCTCACACATGTAATTGGTCTAGTTTCTCCTAGTTCTAACCATTTTATAAAATAAAAAAGGATTGAACAAAACATAAGTCAAAAAATCATGAATAAATAATTTATTCCTATATAAAAATCATTCCTAAAATCATATATTATAGGATCCCATTGTTTAGACATATTCTAAAAAATATATTCTTGAATATTCACTTAGACTTAGACGTATCCTAAGGATTGTCACTAACATTCGGTAATATCCTAAACTTATAATGAGTTATGATCTGTTTAAGTTTTGGTTGAACTATTTTCCTTTGGTTAATATTTTCTTTCCAGATAATATGGGAAAGATCAGGGTGTTTTAGGGGTTTACGACATGAAAAAGGAAGAAAATAGGCTATTCTAGTCAGCATGAATGGTTGCTGCATAGTTAGTAGTAACTGTGTGCCTTAACCATTCATATTTTAGGGGGGTTTATATTTGAAAAAATAGACAAGGGGAGGTTGAAACCCATATAGAATTGAACAAATCCATTTCATATGGCCACTACATGGTTTGTCAAATCAGGTGGGTTCCCAAGAGACCGTGTGACCCAAGCCTCCTTTGGATAGAGGTTGGACCACAATTGGCACATGGTTTGGCATACCATGTTTCCAAACCATGCACCTCATTAAAAATGGGGAATTTACCATTTTTCCCTTAATATTTATGAACTATCCCCGATTTTCCTCCCATTTTACCCTACAGCAACCTAGGTGGAAAAATTCCTCTTCCCAAACTTCTAAGGGATGATTATCCTTTGATTCTTTTCCATTTGGATCATAGTTCAGTGTGAATCAAATTTACACATGAGAATAACACTCCTCTTACTTTTATTTTCTAAAAAAGGGCATGTGTGGTTGTTCTTATCCATATGAATACCTAAAAACTTGATTTTTAGATAGATTCTAAGTTGGAGCTTTGAATTTTGTTTGAGTTTGAATCAAAGGCTAAGGTTAAGTGAGTGTTTGTCTATGAATATGAGGTTGGTGGTATATAAGTTATAACCCATAGTCTTCATGTTAGCTATGATTATTTGATTTTTAACTTGGGGTCATTATATTGTGTTTTTATTTTCCTTTATAAGAAATTATTAATTGGTTATCTAAATTATGTGTTATATCTGTCATAATCTCTATGGTATCTAATAAGGATAGGTAAACCGGGCCTATGGACAGCCGTGGGGTAGTCCACTCCCTTTAACAAGAAAGATTCGGTATTTAAAAGATAAATTGAAGGGTTTATGATATTAAACCATTTTTAAATGTGATTAACTCAATAACATAGTATGATGGGGTGTTTGGATTAATTTAGAGATTTAAATGAATCATGGTGTGTAAATGGATGAATGTGATATTTAGTTAATGGGGATAGTAATCATGGTTAAATGGATTGGATGGAATGATAAATGGTTTAAATGTGTTAAAATGGTAAAATGGGCTTGTGTTGGGAATTGAGAACATGATAATTATAAGGAATCATGGAAATTTGATTCAATGGAAATGGTTCCACCTTGTTGTTTTTTCATTAATAAAATGGTTACTGATGATAAGACTATGTGAATGTATTAAAGGATAGTGGGATGTTGGATTTATTATCAATCATGTGGTTGGGACAAACTAATTCTCTAGCCACCACTGTGCATAGTAGTTTTTTGGGGAATGGACTAATGCTCCTAAACCCAAAGGTATGAACATGGCATTCTATATCATGGTTGGGAAGGATGGACATGGTGTTATGAATCTTGGTTAGAATAATGGACAATAGATCCATGTTTTCCAACCTGTGATCCATTGTCACATGGCTCAAATGACCAGAACAAGATGAATCTGGTTTGATGAAGAATGGGTAAAACATGGAACTAAGAATGAAAGTAACTGACTTAAATAAATTTTAAATTATGTAACCTAATTTTTTTATTGTTTTCATTATTGTCGATACTTTTTCATACACTATATTGGACTAGATATATTGTATACACCATTGGTGATGTCCTACAAATCATTACTCACAACCTTATTAGGCCTCTATTGGGTACCCTAGTAGATTTCATGGTTGCATGTCAGGATAAGGTAAAAGACCCTAGGATAGAGGGATAATTTTTTTCTTAGGGGTGTCCATATATGAGGGAACTAAACTTGGTGTTGGGACCCTTTCTTGTGATTCTTCATCCTATCTTTATTTTTGGTTTTATGATACACTTGGAATTGTAGACATGACAAGGCATATTTATGATTTGGTTTTGTGTATGTACCTAATTTTGGGAAATGGATTTGTGATGCATGTTTATTAGTTATATTGATTCTATTATTTTTTATTTTATCTATTATGGATTAATATGATAATGAGGGTATAGACTCTCCATGTGTCTCATTAGACTCTTGTTGTTAGTCGGTGGCCTCTGGTGTATGGGAATTCACACCTGAGGTTATGTGGTGAACCGGTTTGGGGGACCTGTTAATGGATATCAAGTCAAGATGTTACAAAGTAGTATCATCGGTGGTTTTTTTCTATTATTTATTTTATTTTGGGAAAGTTAGGTAGGATATTAGGAGGTTTCAAGCCTCGAAAATGAGCTTGTTCATGGGAGTAGCTAACCCATATATGGGGAAAAACCCAGTGCCTAGGATGGGACTATTATTCTTGATGTTTTCCATTATAGTTGGATGTTATTTCACCTTGGGTGATGCACTTTTTTTGTGATGATATTAATTTTTAAGATTTCAATCTTGGCTAGCATGAAATGGGGATTGTATATACATGTATCATTCTAGGAACTTAGGGATATATATAGAATGCATCTTTCTAGGAACACACAGGAAAATGGGTATGGTTGGGTATGGGAATTGAAAATGCATCATGATTACATTGTAATTTTTAAGGAAATGTTCCAAAAAATGTTATAAGTATAAAATGAATTAAAAATATGGTTATGGTGTGGTTAAAATGGAATCTAATGTAAATTGAATATTTAGTATTTGGTTTTCCCCTTATTATAAATAGCCTAGGTTATGAGTGGTTAAGTATCGTAATGGGTTAGTTGTTATATATGTTGGGATAGAGTATGTGATGTGACATGTTTTTGTGGGTACAACCTCTATCTTATGAAATTGCGAAAATTCTATGTTATGTGTTTTGAGATTTTCATTTGGAATTATAGATAGATTTCACCACAATGATGTATACCGGTTTGGAAACAAGAGTGCATCATAGATAATGATCCTCTATTAGAGGGGAAATAACCCCTATTGATTTCAATTAATAGAGTATAAGAGAAATTCCATGAGAAATTACCCCATTTTATGAAGTTTATGGAGGGATGCATAGGGATATGTGTGCTGATTATGTTCAATTTTACAAGGGAGTTCCATCTATAGCGCCCTCCAATGTCTTCTGAAGAGGGTAGTCTTGATATAGTAGAGTTTTAGATTGAGTCCATCTAGAAAATTATAGATCACTTAGACACTCTTCTCAAAAGGATAGTTAAGCTGGTGAATTATATATTTTGGGGACCAGTGAAAAGTTTCTAGGATATACATACTCAGTATGAGCCAATGGAGGACATGGTATTGGAGGACTTCCAAGAGAATTTCCTGAAACACTTTTACCCGGGGACCTTGAGGCATAGAAGATTGAATATTTTATGCACCTAACCCAAGGAAGTATAATGGTGATGGATTATACTAGACACTTAATAGATTTTCAATGCTTTCTTCAACATAGATAGAAGATGAGGCGGTTGCGGCTAGGCGATTCTAGGATGGGCTTATATGTGAGATCAACTCCCAAGTGAATATCTTTATCATTAAGAGGTTTAATAAGGTGGTGAATTAGACTCTCATTTATTAAGGGAACCTGAATTAATATTCTAGTGGATGATAGACAGTTATAGTTTTGAGTTCTAGCGGTACACCTTATAATAGTATTAAGTGTCATTGTGATAATTTCCACCATAGTAGTGGCAAGCAAAGTAGTTAGGGAAGAGGAACTACCTATGAAAGGGGTAGCTCAGTCATCTATTATTAGTGTGGTAGGTCAGACCATGTGAGAGTTTAGTTTCTTCATCCACCAATAGATTGTAGATAATGCAGAAATATGAGAAATATACAAAGGTTCTTTAGGAAACCACAGTAGGTAGGTAGTGGTGGAGGATTTAGGATAGTAAAAATCACCAGAAGGGGGTCAGTTACTCTATATTAGTCAGGGAGTTGGAGTTCCACCGGATTTACTAGTTGGGGTAGGGGATGTGGTACTTTAAGAAAATAGCATCCATATCAGTATGGTGGTGTGATTACAAGGAATAAAACTAGAGCCCAATGTATAGGGGAAGGCCAACTTCATGCAGTTCAGCATGCACCTAGATGGGGTAAGTCTGGACAATTGACTATTCAAGGTACAATTCTTATAGATTCCACACATTCTAGTACTTTATTTTATACAAGGTCCTTGAATTCATTTATATATATTTGATTTGTAAATTTTTTGGGTCTAGCTGTGGAACATGTGTGTCGGGTTATGTCTATTGACACACCATTAAGAGTACGAGCATAAAATGTCCATTAATGTATGGAGTGTTCTCTTAAAGTTGGTGGGTGACATTTCCTTTGGGACTTTTTTGTATTTGAGATGTCATATTTTGACTTAATATTGGTAATGGATTGGTTGGTATTGTATTGATCCCATATCATTTATTACCACCAAATTGTAAAATTCACGTCCCTTGATGGTGACACTTATGTTCACTATGGGGAATGGGATATCCATGTGAGCCATATAGGGCCAGTTCATTGGCAATTAGCTGAGCTCACTGGCCATGTATAATTCTTTATGATTGATGATGGTAATTGTAACATGATTTATTTCCTCGTGTAGTGTATTGGATTCAATATATTTTTCTAAGGATATCTCAGGATTTCCACTTGAGATATATGTCAAGTTTATGATTGAGAAGATACATAGATCTGGTATAATTTTCATTCTTCCATATAGAATAGAACTAGAAGAAATTTAGGAACTTAATACTTATATTGATGAATTAGATAATAAAGGGTTTATCCACCTAAGTGTGTCACCTTGTGGCTCACCAGTATTATTTTCTAAGAAAGTAGATGGATCATTGCAGTTGTGCATTGATTAATGAAAGGTTAATCAGATGACATTTAAGAACTAGTATCCATGTTCATGTATATAAGGTCTCCTTGACCAACTGAGGGGTGCTTGTGTGTTCTTTAAAATTTATTTGAGGTTGGTGTATCATCAGGTGAGGGTGATAAATTTTTATATACCGCGTACTACTATCATGATTAGGTGTGTTTTGTATGAGTTTATTGTGATGTCATTCGAGTTTATGAATTATCTATAAGTTTTAGGGCATTGATGAACTAAATATTCCACCCATTACTGTATCATTTTTTATAGTTTTTTTAGACAACATATTAGTGTACTTCTAGACTCATGATGATCATGCTAAACATCTTGAAATCATCTTGAGTGCACTGAGAGAGTTTTAGATATATTCCAAGCTATTTAAGTTTAAATTCTGGATCGATGGTATATATCTATTAGGTCACATCATATCTAAGGAAGGTGTGTTAATGGACACACAAAAAAATGAAATATGTTGTACCTTTGGATAATCCTAATAGTTTTTTTGAAATCATAATCTTTGTATGGTTCATGGGCTATTATTGAAGGTTCATCAAGCACTTATCTTTCTTAGAAGCATCACTTTTGGGAATGACCAATAAAGGTTTCAAGTTATAATGGTCTAGATAATGTGATAATTCCTTCTGGGAGTTGAAAAATAATTTGACTACCACACCAATTTTGATCCTACTAGATCCAGGTAAGAGGTACACCATATTTTGTGATGCATCCATGGTCAAACTTGGGGTAGTGTTGATGTAGGAAGATTGAGTCGTTGTGTATGGGTCTAGATATTTGTGATCACATGAAAAAAATTACCCTATGCACAATCTCAAGTTAGCCATGGTGGATTATGGTTTAATGTGTTGGCAGAATTACCTGTTGGGAAAAGGGTTCATTGTGCATATCAACCGTACAATCTTTAAGTACATATTTTCTCAACATAATTTGAACTTCCGACAGTGAATATGGGTTGAGTATATGAAATATTTTGATTTTGAGTTGGTATATATGTTAGGAAAAGTGAATAGTGTTGTTGATGCTTTAAACTAAAAGACATAGACCCAGGAATTCTAGGAGTCTAGTCTTGAGTGTATGGTGATGGATTTTTTTTATTGAGATGCATATAGAAGTTTAGGAGGGATAGGGATAGATGACCCTCACATACTTTTCAGTTGATTCCACAATTCTATTCTAGGTCAAGGAGAGTCAGTATGAGGATCTAGAATGTTTTTCCTTGAGGGGAATCCTTGAAGGTTAGGAGTCACCTTCTTAATAGACTGATGATGATGATGATATTATTTATATTCATGGTTGTGTTGTTGTGCCTACATGTATGTGGAAGTGTTTCTGTTTGAGTTTCATACCTTGAAATGGGAGGTGAATCCTGGATAAACTAAAATGTTTCATGACCTTCATAGATAGTATATGTGGTCACAGGTGTAGAAAGAGGTTGTAGGTTTTATTACATGATGTTACACCTGTCAGTAAATGAAGGATGAACATCAGAAACCTGGTGGTTCTTTAAAGGCATTGTTCATTGCTAAATGGAAGTGGGATGATGTCACCATTCATTTTTTTATTGGGTATATTGAGGATGACTTAGAAGAATGACTTGATATGGGTGATTGTTGATAGTATCACTAAGGTAGAACATTTCTTACCAATTCGGGATACTTTTACCATGGATCAGTTGGGTGACATGTATGTTTGAGAGATAGTATATTTTCATGGGGTACATTAGAGTATTGTTTCATATCAGGATCTACATTTTACTTTGTGCTTCTAAAAGGTGTTACAAAAGGTTCTTGGTACCCATGTGTTTCTAAGTATGGATTTTCACCGATATATGGGAGAGCAGTCAAAGAATACTATCCAGATACTAAAGGACATGTTGAGAGCATGATTCCTTGATTTTGGTGGGACTTGGGAAAAGAAATTGGAACTTGTTGAGTTTTGTTATAACAACAATTATCAAGAATATCTTCAGATTATAAGGACTCGGCCTTAAACAATACATAATCTTGAATTAAGTTAATAATTCACATTGGGGATCTTTTTAGGTTTAGAGTTTAGAAAATTAGACCATAACTGTTATATTACATCTCAAATATTACAAAGTAGACACTTCTACTCAGTATCCCTTTTTCCCTAAAATAAAAACTCTTGAAAATAAGATTCATGTCTTGTTCCATATTTTAGAGAGCATGACTTTTCCATGATCCCATCCTTGACCCTATTCATCTTTAAATCTTATGAAAAACACTTCAAAAAACATGGGATGAGCATAAAAATATCAGTAAGGATTATAAAATTAATAAAGATAACATTAGTCCATAAATACATACAAGTTAATGAAATCATAATTTTCAATCTTTAACATACCACACTAGATCATATGATTTATGAATAACAAATGGAAATGATAAATCATAAATCATAAAGGTAACGTGTGGCATCCATAACATACTTACATTATAGCTTTCATAGCTATGTAGGGAGTTACATTTGGAATACCCATCATAGTATATTACCTAAATATATTAGGAGATACATTTATGTCTACCTCTATCACATTACCCAATGAATTAGAGAGCTCTCTCGGGATCACCCACCCTAGGTTTATCATGGAACCACCTGTATACGTAAATAATTCCCAAGAACCATACCATATTCATAACACATAAAACAAACATAAAGGAAAGATAACATGTCCACATTTCAATCACAATATAACATTTCAATATATTGAAATAATAAATCCATTCTCACTATGATTTTCAATACCAAAATATTTAAAAAGAGTATATGGTATTTATTTTTCTTTAAAAACACTACAGCATGTAGAGGAATCCAAATATCAAATAATGCTCGCAGCAGCTGAAAGGTCATTGTCACCGCGTACGTTAAAAAGAAACATACATTTTTATCATTTAGTAAAATTATATGTAGAAAAATATTCCCTTTTAATTAAATGAAATTTCAAAGGGGTTTATACACTGTATAAAATAAAGTTGTGTATAAATCAAAATATGCCTCAATGAAAGCAAATTGAGACGAAGTCCCTTACCTTGTGTCCAACTTGACTCGTTCGTCCTTTGATATCCAAAATAATAAAATAAAGTTAATTTCTACTTTCTTAAGAAACTTCTTCAATTTTATTATTCCTTTTATAATACTTATTACTACGTTATAAAAATTACATAATCATTTAAGTTAATAATGGTTGTTTTGTCGATATTTGGTACTTGAGTCAAAAATGAACTTCTTATAATTAAGAGTTGTACATGTGGTCAAAAGTACATTATTTATAGAATTATATTAATGATTTAGATATCATATATATCATATATATCCATTATATATATGTATTTATAATAGTATATACCATTTGGAGATAATAAATGAAATGCACCGTTCATGGAGACGGTAAGCCGTACGTACGCATGAACGCTACTATCATTTCTATTTCGTATTTAATGGAATGAAAAATTTATGATACATAGGTATATTATAATTCCAATATAATATCATATATAATTTCAGTAACTCCATCCTTTACATGTTCCACATATGGCATGAATGAGTCATATCACTTTGAGGGGGCGGTAGTCCGCACTTCCTCAAATGAAATCATCATATTTACCCATTATGGAAACCATAAAGGTATGCTATAAATAAGAAATACAGAAGCATAGAGACAATATAAATATAATATATATCATATATAAATACAGTTCCATTATAATGGCCACCATGAGAGGTGATAGGAGATAATCGAACAATCATCGTTTCGTGAGGCAGCAGTTTGTCGTACACAGAAACAGTATGTTCGTGTCTATTAGATGGAGGTGTGTGTAAGTGTAATTTTTATCCTTAGGATACTTGTGTTTTTATGTAAAAAAAGAATAATTAGAGAAAGGAGTGAAGAAGTTAAATAAAAGAATAGAACTTTAGGGAAGACGTTACCTTTAAATCGTGTAACTACCTTTGGTTGCACATGAGCCTCAGCCCAGTTGGTGAGGACTCCTTGTCACGACCCGTCCTTGGGGCCCGTGTCGTCCGCTCCGAGCACGTCCCGCCCAGTGGTCCACCTCCAGGTACCGTCCTGCTCTGCAAGCCTCAGCCACGATCAACGCTGTCCGTCATCTGCAACCAACACAACGTAGTGCGGGCATAGCCCGTGCAGGGGTGAGTATAACGATACTCAGTAGGAACCCCGAGACCCTCAAGGTCTCACTAAAACCAACAAAGATAACCACAAGAAGATCTCAACAGATAACCTCTACTTAGATATATGCCCATACATATACCTAAGTTATCAAGTAACTCATCTCAATCATGAGGCAAACACAAGGTCAAAAGTCTCAGCTCAAACCAGGATTTTCATCATCGAAATCGTAACTGCTGAAGAGCTCCGTCTCTGGAGTGTACAGTGGTCCTGTCACAACTCCTAGGTACTGCCCACTAACTTAAGACTGTTGTAGTACTCCACCTATCGAGTAATGCGGGCCAGCCGCTACCACCAAGCGCTCCTATGTGCCGCTACAACCAAGCGCACCTCTGTCGTGGGTCTGCCGCTACAACCAAGCACTCCCATGTGCCGCTACAACCAAGCGCACCTCTATCGTGGGTCTGCCGCTACAACCATGCGCTCCCATGTGCCGCTACAACCAATCGCACCACTGTCGTGGGTCTGCCGCTACAACCAAGCGCTCCCATGTGCCGCTACAACCAAGCGCACCTCTGCTGTGGGTCTGCCGCTACAACCAAGCGCTCCCATGTGCCGCTACAACCAAGTGCACCTCTGTCGTGGGTCTGCCTCTACAACCAAGCCCTCCCATGTTCCGCTACAACCAATCACACCTCTATCACACACCGAGTCGTTCGATCAGCAGTCGTCGGGTCTCAGTCAGCTACACGGTCTTCGTGCTCCGCTCGCTCGTCTCCGGGAGGGTCCGCTCCACGAGCTACTGATCGATACTCCAAGTATCACAAAGTCCCACAAGGAAGTATCTCGAAGGACCACCTCGTAATAGGGGCCTCAACGCAACAGACGGCACGTCAATCGGACGCCCGGTCTGTGAGTTATTAGCCTTTTCGTCCTAGGGGCCCGATTGGTTTCGTGAGCGAACCAATCCGGCCGTAACTCAACTATACCCCGAACACTCACAGGGTATACTCATAGGGACCGTTTTTCAACGTGATCACCAATGCCGCTGACGGTTCGTCAAACGGACGTCTGGTCTGAAAGATATCAGATTTTCCGTTCCAGGGGCCCGGTTGGATTTCAGTGTGATCCAACCCGGCCACTATCCATCTGCATCCAAAACTCAGGCGGAGGATGCCAAAAGTTCCGTCTCATCAAGAGGAACTCAACGCAATAGACGGCACGTCAATCGGACGCCCGGTCTGAGAGTTATTGGTTTTTTCGTCCCAGGGGCCCGGTTGGTTTTTAAGGCAAAACCAACCCGACCGTACTCCACTTGCGTCCAAACCTCGGACGGAGTGAGCCAAAAGATCCGTCTCACTAAGAGGAAACTAACAAAGCTGACGGAACGTCAATCGGACGTCCGTAGCTCAAGATATGAGTGTTTCCGCTCTGAGGGCCTGGTTGGTTTCGTGTACAAACCAACCCGGCCGAACCCAAAGTATTCCGAAACTTTGAGTGCGATAAACCGAAACAACCGACTCGCTCCAAGGATTGTGTTGCCGCTGACGGAGAGTCGTTTGGAGGCCCGTAGCTCAAGTTACGGGCGTTTGAACGAAAGTCGTCCGAAGACGGGGGGTCCGGGCCCGGGCCGACCCGGCCTGACCCCCCCTGGTTGGCCCGAACCGGGTCGGGTCCGACCCAGTTGGCCCGGCCCGGCCCGGCAAGGGCCGGTCCGGCTCGGCTCGGCCGAGCGGCCGATGCGGGGGAAAGCCGCCGCCACGCGTGACACCCCCGTGGCACCCGCGGGGTGTCGGCCAGACAGCCGGACGCGCCGTGTGACAACCCCGCAACACCCGCGGGGTGCCGCCCTGGACACCCGCGGGGTGTCGCCCTGGACACCCGCGGCACCCGCGGGGTGCCGCGCTGGACACCCGCAGGGTGCCGCGTGACAACCCCGTGGCACCCGCGGGGTGTCGCGCTGGACACCCGCGGGGTGTCGCCGCCACCGGCTTCCGCGGGCCGCCGGTGTCGCTCCGGTGGCCCGTTTTCCTTCCCGTCTGCGCCGTTTTTCCTCCCGGGTTCCGTTCTTTACTGCGGGATCATCAAACATCCGTTGCGGCACGTTCTGTCGTCGCCCGCCAAATCCGCACAAAACGAAGAACGGCGGAGGGTCGTCGGGCCGTGTTCGTTTGGCCCGCACCCTCCGCGTTAGAGATAATCAACAGGAGAAAATAAAATGTTCAACACATGAACCAACAATTTTAATAAAATAAAATTGTTTCTTTGATTCCGGTTCTTTAATTTTTAAAGAACGTTCACGGAAATAAATAAAAAATGATGGGGGGGGGTAAATCCCAAAATAAATCCCTACCTCGTTGATCGTCGTGCGCGGGCGTTCTTCGCGGAAAAGCTCGTCGCGGAAGAGGGGGATCGTCGCGTCGTCGCGGGAAGGCGTCGCGTCGTCGCGGAATCCGGCGTTGAGTCGGCGAGCTCAGCGGACCAAGAACAACAGATTTAAATTATAAATAATTAAATCTGTGTTTAAAACCAAAAGAAAAGAACCTTGCGAGGAAATCCGAAATCACTCACCTCAACGGTCGGTGATCGGAGATCGGAGCGGGGAAGAACGTCTCGGACGGAAGCGTCGTCGATTTCCGGGTTCGGCGTTCTTCGCGTTCTTCGCTTTCTTCGCGTTCTTCGCGTTCTTCACAAGGGAGAAGAAGATACAAGGGTCCTCTCAAATCTTCTCAATGCGCAAGTAACTAGAGGTCGAGCATTGGCCTTATTTTATTATTACGCCAACGAATTTGAAAACTGGTTAAGAAACGATCCATCAATTCGTTGAATTAATTCAACGAAAGAAACAGCCCATTTCATTCTCGAAATAAACCGCCCAATTAAATGGTCTGTTAAGATTTTAAGAAACGCGTCAGTTGACTTTCATTAAGACGGGTTTTCGCGGGTGTGTTTCCTAGCGGAAAGAAACGGCGGGGCTCGTGCGGGCCCCACCTCGCAAATATCCTACCAAGGGGGTAGGATATTTCTGGATAGCATCCTATCCGGTTCAACTCAGTTCAAGCCGCCTTTAATTAGCTTCAAGTGGCTTCCAAGCGGCTTAAGTGAAATAAAATAAAGTTTTCGCAAAATTATTTTATTTCTTAACCTTAAGCCCGAAAATTAAAAACCACACCCGAGCAAACGCAACTCCGGAAGAGGAGTTTCTAAGTGAATACCGTTGCTGTGATTTCATCGGTGCCCTCAGAATTCAATTCCGGGCACCGGTTCAAAAGTTAGAATAACCCGCTCGTCTGTTCACTGAACGTACCCGAGCCAAACTTCGGAAAATGATTCCGGGCACACCGGGCCTCGGAATCAGGCGCCGTCAGAAACTGCGTTCTTGTAAAATTCAAAGAAAATTAAGAAAAAAAATTCGTTGAAATTTACGGGTCTTTACATTACTCCCACCACAGGGCTTTACGTCCCCGTAAAGCTTCAACACAAACTAGGGATACAAAGGCGGTACTGAGCACGCATCTGAGCCTTCCGCTCCCATGTGCTAACCTGGACCTTCTCTGTCGTGGCCTGAACCACCTCTGGTCCCACTAGAGCTGCCATGATTTCTTCCTTGCTGATAAGAGAAATCTGGTCTCATCCCATGGATGAACCACGTTCTTCGCCTAATACGGCCAATCCCGACATGGATGATACTAATCCATACCAAGGATGACGTCGTAAGGCCTCGACGCTACTACCAAGAGATCCAACTGTTACTCTCACCTCCAAGGGTTGAGTCACACTGTCGGCATCAGTGTGTGGTAACTGGGTCTCCTCCAGTAGATGTCTCACAAGTGAGGGTCAAGTCAACAGTCAAAACTGGAACCTCTTAGTAACAACACAAGAGAGGACAGGGAAGTAAATGCCACAAGAAAAGGTGTCTTTTATTACTGCAGCTCAAGTACAAAGACACAAAGCATCTACAAACATACATCAACAAAACTAGAAGCAACGTGAACAAAAGTCTCTAGGTCTGGAGCTAGTCCCGCTCCTGTCTATCTACTCCCGGAGCCCCATGATCGTAGGCCTCAACTGCCTGAAGATGAGCTCTCCCATGTCCTCCTGTCCCCTGCGGTCGGGGTGGACCGCCTGGTGGTGGTGGTGGCAGAGCCTCAAAGCGTCGCCCACCACCTGCTGCTCGGCCAGCTCCTCTGCCTCGGCCGCCTCCTCCCTGCGGACCGCCACGGTCGACCCTTTGCCTCTGCCTGGGTGGCCCTTCCACCGTCTACTGCTCCTCGGTACGGCGGGTCGGGCAGTCATGAGCCATGTGGCCCTGCCCGCCGCACGAGTAGCACTGCCTGCCTCTCGGAAGGCTGGTTTCACGCTGTGTGCCCCGCACTGCTGAGCCAGTGTCCCGAGGTCGTCTGCCGGAACCCTGAGTCATTTGTCGGCTACCTGCTGCCGAAGACTCCGCCACCTGTCGCCCTGCGGTAGGCCTCGCTGTAGACTCAGCCAGAAATCTCTCGATCAGAAGGGCCCTCTCTAGCACTCCTGCCTAGGTCGGGATGCTGAGGGAGATCAGCGATGCCCTGATCTCGTGTCTCAATCCCTTCTCGAAGGTCCGGGCTCGGAAGAAGGGGTCTCGTACCATGTCTGTCGAGTAGCGAGAAAGGTCGGTGAACCTCGCCGCGTACTGGGCTACCGTCAAGCTGCCCTGCCGCAGCTGAATAAGCTCCTGAATGCGCACCGCACGGAGGGTGGCCAGGACGAACTCTGAGTGGAAGAGGCTCTCGAAGTCCGTCTAGATGAGGGAGGCCTCATCGTGCACCTGGAGCATCAAGCTCCACCATCTGCCTGCTGCCGCATGCAGGAGACTCGCTGCGAGGATCACCATGAGGTCTGCTGGTGTCCTCACTAATCTGAAAACCCAAACAACTGCCTCCAGCCAATCCTCGGTGGCCTGAGGGTCCGTCTCCCCGTGGAACCTGGGCGGTCGCTGGCGCTGGAACTCATGCAGTGCACTAAGGCGACGTGCATCGTCAGCGGCTGGGGTTGGTATCATCGGTGCCTCGGCAGGTATAGGTACCGTCGGTGCCTCAGCTGTCAAAGGGCCCTGTACCGAGTCCTCGACGCTCGGTGGGCTGTCCTCACGCTCCACTCTCGGAATCCTAGCTGGCTGTTGTCGTGGGGCCATCCTGAAAGAAACAGGTGCGCCACGATCAGGACAGTATACCTGGTGAGATGACACAATTAATCACAAGGAAAACTTGAAACACACATGCAATCAATGTTTTCGTGAATTAAGTCGGAAATCAGAAGTCAGGGTCCTGATGTACGGATACGTCGGTCGCCGCACCAACACTGGACTCCCTGGACTGATAACCACACCCAATACGCTAAACACTATTGCTTCAAATAGAAGAAAGATCAGAGTCCCCGGTAGAAGCGACCACCTCTGATACCAATTTGCCACGACCCGTCCTCGGGGCCCGTGCCGTCCGCTCCGAGCACATCCCGCCCAGTGGTCCACCTCCAGGTACCGTCCTGCTCTGCAAGCCTCATCCATGATCAACGTTGTCCGTCGTCTGCAACCAACACAACGTAGTGCGGGCATAGCCCGTGCAGCGGTGAGTATAACGATACTCAGTAAGGACCCCGAGACCCTCAAGGTATCACTAAAACCAACAAAGATAACCAAAAGAAGATCTCAACAGATAACCTCTACTTAGATATATGCCTATACATATACCTAAGTTATCAATTAACCCATCTCTATCATGAGGCAAACACAAGGTCAAAAGTCTCATCTCAAACCAGGATTTTCATCATCGAGACCGTAACTGCTGAAGAGCTCCGTCTCTGGAGTGTACAGTGGTCCTGTCACAACTCCGAGGTACTGCCCACTAACTTAAGACTGCTGTAGTACTCCACCTATCGAGTAATGCGGGCCAGCCACTACCACCAAGCGCTCCCATGTGCCGCTACAACCAAGCGTACCTCTGTCGTGGGTCTGCCGCTACAACCAAGCGCTCCCATGTGCCGCTACAACCAAGCGCACCTCTGTCGTGGGTCTGCCGCTACAACCAAGCACTCCCATGTGCCGCTACAACCAAGCGCACCACTGTCGTGGGTCTGCCGCTACAACCAAGCGCTCCCATGTGCCGCTACAACCAAGCGCACCTCTGTCGTGGGTCTGCCGCTACAACCAAGCGCTGCCATGTGCCGCTACAACCAAGCGCACCTCTGTCACACACCGATTCGTTCGATCAGCAGTCGTCGGGTCTCAGTCAGCTACACGGTCTCCGTGCTCCGCCCGCTCGTCTCCGGGAGGGTCCGCTCCACGAGCTACTGGTCGATACTCCAAGTATCACAAAGTCCCGCAAGGAAGTATCTCGAAGGACCACCTCATCATAGGGGTCTCAACGCAACAGACGGCGCGTCAATCGGACGCCCGGTCTGTGAGTTATTAGCCTTTTCGTCCCAGGGGCCCGGTTGGTTTCGTGAGCGAACCAATCCGGCCGTAACTCAACTATACCCCGAACACTCACAGGGTATACTCATAGGGACCGTTTTTCAACGTGATCACCAATGCCGCTGACGGTTCGTCAAACGGACGTCTGGTCTGAAAGATATCAGCTTTTCCGTTCCAGGGGCCCGGTTGGATTTCAGTGCGATCCAACCCGGCCACTATCCATGTGCATCCAAAACTCGGGCGGAGGATGCCAAAAGTTTCGTCTCATCAAGAGGAACTCAACGCAATAGACGGCGCGTCAATCGGACGCCCGGTCTGAGAGTTATTGGCTTTTCGTCCCAGGGGCCCGGTTGGTTTTTAAGGCAAAACCAACCCGACCGTACTCCACTTGCGTCCAAACCTTGGGCGGAGTGAGCCAAAAGATCCATCTCACTAAGAGGAAACTAACAAAGCTGACGCCACGTCAATCGGACGTCCGTAGCTCAAGATATGAGCGTTTCCGCTCCGAGGGCCCGGTTGGTTTCGTGTACAAACCAACCCGGCCGAACCCAAAGTATTCCGAAACTTTGAATGCGATAAACCGAAACGACCGAATCGCTCCAAGGATTGTGTTGCCGCTGACGGAGAGTCGTTTGGAGGCCCGTAGCTCAAGTTACGAGCGTTTGAACGAAAGTCGTCCGAAGACGGGGGGTCCGGGCCCGGGCCGACCCGGCCTGACCCCCCCTGGTTGGCCCGAACCGGGTCGGGTCCGACCCAGTTGGCCCGGCCCGGCCCGGCAAGGGCCGGTCCGGCTCGGCTCGGCCGAGCGACCGACGCGGGGGAAAGCCGCCGCCACGCGTGACACCCCCGTGGCACCCGCGGGGTGTCGGCCAGACAGCCGGACGCGCCGCGTGACAACCCCGCGACACCCGCGGGGTGCCGCCCTGGACACCCGTGGGGTGCCGCGTGACAACCCCGCGGTACCCGCGGGGTGCCGCGTGACAACCCCGCGGCACCCGCGGGGTGTCGCGCTGGACACCCGCGGCACCCGCGGGGTGTCGCGCTGGACACCCGCGGGGTGTCGCGCTGGACACCCGCGGCACCCGCGGGGTGCCGCGCTGGACACCCGCGGCACCCGCGGGGTGCCGCCGCCTCCGGCCGGCGGCCCGCGCCGCCACCGGCTTCCGCGGGCCGCTGAAGTCTCTCTGGTGGCCCGTTTTCCTTCCCGTCTGCGCTGTTGTTCCTCCCGGGTTCCGTTCTTTACTGCGGGATCATCAAACATCCGTTGCGGCACGTTCCGTCGTCGCCCGCCAAATCCGCACAAAACGAAGAACGGCGGAGGGTCGTCGGACCGTGTTCGTTTGGCCCGCACCCTCCGCGTTAGAGATAATCAACGGGAGAAAATAAAATGTTCGACACATGAACCAACAATTTTAATAAAATAAAATTGTTTCTTTGATTCTGGTTCTTTAATTTTTAAAGAACGTTCACGGAAATAAATAAAAAAGGGAGGGGTAAATCCCAAAATAAATCTCTACCTCGTTGATCGTCGTGCTCGGGCGTTCTTCGCGGAAAAGCTCGTCGCAGAAGAGGGGGATCGTCGCGTCGTCGCGGGAAGGCATCACGTCGTCGCGGAATCCGGCGTTGAGTCGGCGAGCTCAACGGACCAAGAACAACAGATTTAAATTATAAATAATTAAATCTGTGTTTAAAACCAAAAGAAAATAACCTTGCGAGGAAATCCGAAATCACTCACCTCAACGGTCGGTGATCGGAGATCGGAGCGGGGAAGAACGTCTCGGACAGAAGCGTCGTCGATTTCCGGGTTCGGCGTTCTTCGTGTTCTTCGCGTTCTTCGCGTTCTTCGCGTTCTTCGCAAGGGAGAGGAAGATACAAGGGTCCTCTCAAATCTTCTCAATGCGCAAGTAACTAGAGGTCGAGCGTTGGCCTTATTTTATTATTACGCCAACGAATTTGAAAACTGGTTAAGAAACGATCCATCAATTCATTGAATTAATTCAACGAAAGAAACAACCCATTTAATTCACGAAATAAACCGCCCAATTAAATGGTCTGTTAAGATTTTAAGAAACGCGTCAGTTGACTTTCATTAAGACGGGTTTTCGCGGGTGCGTTTCCTAGCGGAAAGAAACGGCGGGGCTCGTGCGGGCCCCACCTCGCAAATATCCTACCAAGGGGGTAGGATATTTCTGGATAGCATCCTATCCGGTTCAACTCAGTTCAAGCTGCCTTTAAGTGGCTTCAAGTGGATTCCAAGCGGCTTAAGTGAAATAAAATAAAGTAGTCGCAAAATTATTTTATTTCTTAACCTTAAGCCCGAAAATTAAAAACCACACCCGAGCAAACACAACTCCGGAAGAGGCGTTTCTAAGCGAATACCGGTGCTGCGATTTCATCGGTGCCCTCAGAATTCGATTCCAGGAACCGGTTCAAAAGTTAGAAAAACCCGCTCGTCCGTTCACTGAACGTACCCGATCCAAACTTCGGAAAATGATTCCGGGCACACCGGGCCTCGGAATCAGGCGCCGTCAGAAACTGCATTCTTGTAAAATTCCAAAGAAAATTAAGAAAAAAATTTCCTTGAAATTTACGGGCCTTTACACTCCTTAAGTGCATCCAAGAGACCCGAGATCAAATCCAGGTAGAGGAAAATTTCTGGGTACTGTAGTAGGTGTTATAGCAGGAACTGTGTAGACTATAGCAGGTGTTGTAGCAGAAACTGTGCAGAACTGTAGCTAGTACTGTAGCAAGTGCTGTAGTAGGCACTGTGCTGAACTGTAGTAGGTACTGTAGCGGGAACTATAGCAGGCACTGCAGTAGCCATGAATATTCCCCTATTTGGGTCTTCAGGCCAACGATTTGGTCTCCGAGTCCTTTAAGGCCTTCGGGCCACTCAGGCCTTCAGGTCAGTAAGGCCTTCAGGCCACCTCAAGGACTTTGGGACACATTAATTGCAGATGCAAACCAGACAACCTACAAGGAACAAGCTTCAGAAGGAGGAGGAGCAAGGAGATTTCACCATAGCAAAAGCTAAATGGATTTCAAGAATTAGAGGGTATGGAACTAGCCATCTGGACAGGCCTGTGCATGCATGGGAAAGCCTAGCCGAACAACCATGCAATGGTGGAGAGATGATTTCATGAAGATGATGCTGTGGAGGAGCAGTTCCATGTAGTTTGTCTGGGTTGTACGTAATGTTTGAAGCCTACATGCAATGAATTCCTCTAAGGCCTATGTTCCATGTAATACTTATATCTACAAGCCTTGTAAGGGTTCCACCTCACCCCTTAAAAGGTGGATTGTCAAAAATAAAATGAAGGCCTCCGGGCTATTGGAGGAGGGTAACTTCCTTTGGTTTGAACCAAAAAGATTTTTTGAAGTGCTTTATGCCTAGGGTAAGGCTTCCATTAGGAATAAAGGGGTATTTATAGATTATTTTGGTAGAGTTTGGACAAGAAAATGATGCTTGAGAGGTGTGAGTAAGGGTTAGAGGTGAAGGATTTTTATAAGGGGGGAGGGGCTCTTTAGGAATGTTTAAAAATATTATTTTATTAGATAATTATTTTCAATTTCTAAAGGTCAAAAACTTATTTAATTCAAATATAAGGTGTATATAAGTCGAAATAAAATCATTCAATAAGAATTAGACAATTTTGTATATTTTTTAATCCTTATATGTTTTATTTAACCCTTTGTTAACTTATTTAACTTTTACCATGTCCTCTTATATATTCATACTATATGGTTAATATATTTACTATAAAATTCCTAGAGACCCAAAATGGATCATTAATGACATTTTTAACATCATATATGTCATTTTTCTAAATCATAGATTTTTAGGACTATTTTATCATTTAATAAAATATTTATTTATTTAAAAACACTTTTATGTCAATTTTAATACTATTCATATCATGATTTTCTAAAAAATCCAAACCAACATTATTATTTCAAAAAAACTTCATTAATTAAAATGCCGTATTTTTCATTATTCATTAAAAAATGAACATTATTAGAAAAATACCAAACTTTCATCCAAAGTAAATTTTTATGTCCTGATTCTAAAGAAGAATATTATTTTTTCAAATATAATATATAAAAGTGAAAAAAAACTATATTTAAAAAGGGTTCGTCATCAAAATGCAGTAAATCGACCTTTTAAAGAATATTAGAGTGTTTGTGATTAAGATTGGATTCAATCACATTTTAAGCTTCTAACTTTTATTGGATAAATGTAAAAACATTTAAAAAACATGTATAATCATATTGTGGTTAGTTTTGTTCATTATCTCCAATACAACGTCTATGAGTTGGCTACCATTTAAAATAATAATATTATTATATGATTTTTCGGTATAACTCAACGTTGTGTGCAATGTAAGATTTCAAAGAATACCATTTTTGGGTGTCGGATACGCCATCAAACATAGAATCCACTTTAAATTAAAATTTATATTTAATTAAAAAATATTAATAAATGTGAAATTTTCATATTCTTTATTTACCAGGGATGTTACATCCTTCCCCCTTTTGAAAAGTGTGTCCTCGAAATTTTATTCACTTACCAAATAAATGGGTGTATTTATCCCTTATAGCATTATCAGATTCTCATGTTGCCTCTTCAACCATAAGGTTTTTTCACAAAACCTTTACCTAATGAATTACCTTATTTTGCAACACTTTCTCTCTATGGTCAAGAATCTGGACTGTCTTTTCCTCATAAGAAATATTTTCTTCCAACTGAACTACCTCAGAACTCAAAACATGAGAAGGATCCGGCATATAATTTCTCAACATTAAAACATTAAAAACATTGTGTACCTAGGATAAACATGGAGGTAAATCCACTATGTAGGAAAATGATCCAAATTTCTCCAAGATTTCATAGGGTCCAATGAACATTAGACTCAGCTTTCCCTTTTTTCAAAAATGCATCACACTTTTCCATAGAGAAACATTTAGAAAGAAATGATCACATACCTCAAATGAAAGATTCTTCCTCTGGTTATTTGCATAACTTTTCTTCCTGCTCTATGTTGTTCTCATGTTCTTCTGAATTAACTGAACTTTTTCTGCCATTTCTTATACCAATTCAGGTCCCATCATTTTCCTTTCACCTACTTCATCCCAAAAAGCTGGTGTTTGACATCACTTTCCATACAATGCCTCAAATGGTGCCATTTGTACACTGGAATGAAAACTTTTATTATAAGAAAATTCAACCAAAGAAATATGTTGGTCCCAACATCCTTGGTAATTCATCGAGAAAGTACATAGAAAATCTTCCAATGTCTAAATTGTTCGTTCTGACTGCCCATCTGATTGAGGATTAAAAGCTATACTAACATTTAATTCAGTACCCAATGAATTCTGAAATCCTTTCCAAAAGTTAGAAGTAAACTTGGGATCATGATGAGATACAATGGAGAGGAGAATTCCATGCAACCTGACTATCTCTTTAACATAAAACTGAGAAAGTTGATCTAGAGAAAAAGTATCTCGAATAGGAAAGAAATGGGAAGATTTAGTCAATCGATCAACAATAAACCATATTGCATTGTTACCTCGAGATGTTTTCAGTAATCCCACAACAAAGTCCATGGATATATTTTCCCATTTCCACTCTGGCACTGGTAAAGGCTGAAGCATCACTTTCGGTAACTGTCACTCTGCTTTAACCTGTTGACAAGTCAAACACTTCATAGTAAAGTCATCGATATATCTTTTTATTTCATCCCACCAGTAATACTCCCGAAGATCTTTGTACATCTTATTACTTCAAGGATGAACTGAAAATAGAAAACTATGAGCTTTACATAATAACACTTTCTTCAACAATGATTCCTAGGGAACACATAATCTCTTCCCAAACCTCAAAACATAATCATTGTCAATGTCAAATTCAGGTAACTTACCCTTCTGAACCAACTCTACCTTTTTCTGCAACTTGCTTTCTTCCTTATGCACTTGCTTAATTTGTTCTGATAGAGATGATTTCACTGGCACCTGAAAAAAAAATAGAGGAATTTCCTGCACCAACAACTTCTATTCCAAAGTTCATTCAATCATTAATCAAAGGATCTTGTTCCAAATGTAACATGGTTAATGTAGAATTACTCTTTTGACTCAAAGCATCAACCACTTTATTTTCCTTTCCCAGATGGTAATGGATCATGCAATCATAATACTTGATTAATTCCATCCATCTCCTCTATCTCATGTTTAATTCTTTCTGAGTGAATATATACTTCAAACTTTTGTGATCAGTATATATTTCACATTTTACTCCATACAGATTATGCCTCCAAATTTTTAAATCAAAAACAACAACAGGTAATTCCAAATCATGTGTAAGGTAATTTAACTCATGAGGTTTCAACTGACGTGAAGCATAAGCAATTTCCTGATCATTCTGCATTAGGACACAACCAAGTCCTTTCAATGTGAATCATTATAGATAACAAATTCACCATTTATAGAGGGTAGTGCCAAAACTAGATCATTCACCAATATTCTTTTCAATTCCTAAAAACAATCATCACATTCTTTTGTCCAGATGAACTTAACACCTTTTCGAGTTAACTTTGTCATTAGGATAGATAACCATGAAAATTTTTCAACAAACCTCTGGTAATAACCTGCTAAACCAAGAAAACTACGGATCTCTATGATATTGGAAGGTCTTGGAAATTCTTCAAAAACTTTTTTTTAGCAGGATCAACAGTTATGCCATTTTTTGAAACAATGTGACCAAGGAAAGATATTTTTTGTAACCAAAACTCACACTTGCTGAATTTCTCATACAGTTTTTTAAGGATTTCAAGATAACCCTTAAATGACTTTCATGTTCCTATTTACTTTTGGAATAATCCAAAATATCATCAATGAACACAACCACAAAATTATATAATAACTCCAGAAAAATTATATTCCTAAGATCCATGAATATAGTAGTTTCATTGGTTTACCCAAAAGGCATAACCACAAATTCATAGTGGAAATATATAGTAGGAAATTTGGTCTTTGGAATGTCTTCTTTCTTTACTTTCAACTGATGGTACCCCGACCTTAAGTCAATCTTCGAAAAATACTGAGCTCCCTAGATCTGATCAAACAAATCATTGATATGAGGCAAATGATACTTGTTCTTGACAGTGATGTTATTCAATGCTCTATAATCAATGCAAAGTCTCATTGAAACATCTTTCTTTTTAACAAAAAAGATATAAGCACCCCATGGTGATGTGCTAGGTCGAATGAAACATTTATCTAATAACTCATTCAATTGATTCTTTAACTCTAAAAGTTCAATTTGATCCATTCAATAAGGGGGTTTTGAAATTTTATTAGTTTCAGGAACTAAGTCAATGGTAAATTCAACATCCCGATCATGTATTATACCAGAAAACTCATCAGGAATAAAATCAACATACTCATTTACTAATGGCACATCATTAATCTGAGCAGTTCCTTTATTTTCAAAAATATGTTCAAGGTAGCATTCATTTCCATCTTTTACTAGTTTCTCAGCTTCCTTATATGTTTTCAAAAGTAAGGGTTCATTGTTGTACACAAAATTAAATTATTTCTTAAAAGAAACCTCTTTATCTCTACAGTCAATCTTAGTATGGTAAAGGGAAAGCCAATCCATACCCAAAATACCATCAAAATATACTAGAGGAAAAACAATAAGGTTTGTAGGTAGATTCTTTCCACGCACAAGGAAATGAAGGTTCTTATAATTTATTTGTGTCTCAACATTTTATCCTAGTGTTTTTACCATAATTTTAGGATTCATATCTTGAGATGGAATTCCCAATTTACTAGAAAAATTCTCTGAAATGAAAGAGCATGTAGACCCTGAATCAAACAACACACTGGAATAATATAAATAAACAAATAGTGTACATGATACTAATTCATTCGATGACCCAACATCTGCTGAAGTATTTTCAAAGGATTTAACCACCCCTTTCTTCTTTTAGTCTAGCTTCTTTCCTTCATTTGAATTCTTCGTTGGACACTCATTTTCTTAATGACCCATTTCATTTCACTTAAAACATTTTACTTACAACAAATCAGATTTTTTCTTACCATTACCCTGATCTTTTTCAGTGCAATTATGATACTTATGTCCCATTTTACCACATCGTTAGCACTTACCCGAATTCAAAATACATTCTCCAGCATGTTTATTACCATAATTTTCACAAACTATAAACTTAAGTTTCTTACCATCATACTTTTTTGAAGAGTTATTCCCTTTCTTCTGCCACCTCGACCTCTTATTCTATTGTTTTTCAAAGAACACCTGATCATTGGTAAACTACATTTCCACCTTCTCCGCACATTGAACAAGTTTTTCATAACTTTTGAACTCACTAGAAGATAAATCCATTTGATACTTTGGATTTAATCTTGAGTAAAAATGGTTGATTTTACTATCAATATCTCATATGAAATTTGGAGAATACCTTGCCAGTCGAGTGAATTTTTCTTCATAAGTAGCCACTGAGTCATCTTCTTACCTCAATTCCGAGAATTGTTTTCCTATCCTAAGACGAACGACCATAGGAAAATATTTCTCAAGAAACATACCTTTGAATACATCCCAATAAAGAGAATAAATCTCCTCATTATTCCTAATATTGTTCACCATCGACCACCACTGATCGGATTCACCTTCAAAATGGTAAATATCAAGACTAACCTTTTGGTGTTCTGAATACCCCATGATATCAAAAATCTTCTCCAGTGTTTTAATCCACCCTTAAGCTAGCATAGGGTCAGATGATTCTCTGAATGATGGGGGATGTTGCCTTATGAAATGCTCCACTACTGTCATGTTGTTCTATGATTGATCTGTCTGATCTCATTTCTGGATACCGCCACCATTTATAGCCTCATTAAACTATTCCATCACTATAACAAACTATATATTTCTGATTCCAACTATCTCAGGTTGCTGATTTGGAAGGTTGTCTTCCTCCTGATATTGTCCCATCATAGTTTCCATGTTTCCTCTATGGAAAACCATTATGAATAGAGAAATATCTTAGGTGAAGCAGCATGGTAATATGTAAATGTTATATCATTTCAATATTAACATAAATTAATTAATGGATAATAATTTAACAATACCTTAACTCTTAAAGTTGTCTAAACTGACTTTTCATACCAACTATAAGGACCCGGCCTTAAACAATACATAATCTTGAATTAAGTTAATAATTCACAATGGGGATCTTTTTAAGTTTATAGTTTTAGAAAATTAGTCCATAACTATTACATTACATCTCAAATATTACAAAGTAGACACTTATTTTCACTATCCATTTTTTCATAAAATAAAAACTCTTGAAAAAAAGAGTCATGTGTAGTTCCATATTTTAGACATCATGACTTTTCCATGATCTCATCCTTGACCCTATTCATCTTTATGTCCTGTGAAAAACAATTCAAAAAAACTTGGGATGAGCATAAAAATCTCAGTAAGGGTTATAAAATAAAGAAAGAGAACATTAGTCCATCAATACATACAAGTTAATGAAATCATAATTTTAAATCTTTAACATACCATACTAGATCATAAGATTTATGAATAAAAAATGGAAATAAAAAATCATAAAGGTAACTTGTGGCATCCATAGGATACTTATGTTGTGGCTTTCACAGCTACGTAAGGAGTTACATTTGGAATACCCATCATAGAATATTCCCTAAATCTATTAGAAGAAAAATTTACATTTACCTCTGTCACGTTACCCAATGCATTGGAGAGATATCTTGGGATCACCTACCCTAAGTTTATCACTAAACCACATGTATATGTAAATAATTCCCAAGAACCATATCATATTCATAACACATAAAACAAACATAAAGGAAATATAACATTTCCACATTTCAATCACAATATATCATTTCAAGATATTGAAATAATCAATCCATTATCAATACCAAAATATGTAAAAAGAGTATATGGTATTTTTTTACTTTTAAAAACACTACAGCTTGTAGAGGAAGCCAAATATCAAATAATGCTCGCAGCGGCTGAAAGGTCATTGTCACTACATACATTAAAAAGAAACATCCCTTTTTGTCATTTAGTAAAACGCTATATAGAAAAAGATTCCCTTTGAATGAAGTTAAATTTCAAAGGGGTTTATATACCGTATAAAATAATGTCATGTATAAATCAAAATATGCCTCAATGAAAGGAGATTGAGATGAAGTCCCTTACATCGTGTCTGACTTGACTCATTCGTCCTATAATATTTTGAATAATAAACTAATGTTAATTTATAATTTCTTAAAAACCTTTTTCAATTTTATTATTCCTTTTCTATTACTTATTACCACATTATAAACATTATATAATCATTTAAGTTAATAATGGTCGTTTTGTCGATATTTGGTACTTGAGTCAAAAATGAACATCCTATAATTAAAAGTTATCCATGAGGTCAAAATTAAATTATATCTAGAATGATATTCATGATTTAGATATCATATATATCATATATATTCAGTATATATTTGTATTTATAATAGTACATAACATTTGGAGATAATAAATGAAATGCATCGTTCATGGAGATGGTAAGTCGTACGTACACATGAGCGCTAATTTCATAAATATTTTTTATTTAATGGAATGAAAATTTAATGATACATAGATATATTATAATTTTAGTATAATATCATATATAATTTCAGTAACTCCATCCTTTACATGTTCCACGTATGGAATGAACGGGTCATATCACTTTGAGTGGGCGGTAGTCTGCACTTCCTCAAATGAAATTATCGTATTTACCCATTACAGAAACCATAAAGGTATGCTATAAATGAAAAATACAGAATCATAGTGACAATATAAATATAATATATATCACATATAAAGACAGTTTTTTCATAATGGCCACCATGATAGGTAGTAGGATATAATCGAACAATCATCATTTCGTGAGGAAACAGTTCGTCGTGCACAGAAACAGTATGTTCATATCCATTAGATGGAGGTGTGTGTAAGTGTAGTTTGAATAATTATCATAAAAACAACCTATTATATTGAGTATACTGGTTTTTTTATGTAAAAAATAATAAGAAGAGCATAGTGAGTAAAGAAGTAAAATAAAATAAGAGAACTTGAGGGAAGACATTACCTTTAAATGGGGTAACTCCCTTTGGTTTGAACTGAAGAGATTTCTTGAAGTGCTTTTTTCCTAAGTTAAGGATTCTAGGAGGAATATAGGGATCTTTAGAAAATATTTTTGTTGATTTTTGATAATCCAAGGGGGATTTAGAGTTGTGAGTAAGGGTTAGAGGTGATGGCTTTTTATAAGGGGGAGTAGGGGCTCTTTAGGAAAGTTTGAAAATATTATTTTATTATATAATGATTTTTAGTTTCTAAATTTCTAAAACTTATTTAATTTGAATATAAGGTGTATATAAGTCGAAATAAAATCAACCAATAATAATTGGACAGGTTTTAGATATTTTTTAATCCTTATATTTTTTATGTAACCCTTTGTTAACTTATTTTACTTTTACAATGTCCTATTATATATTCATACTATGTGGTTAATATATTAACTATAAAATTCCAAGAGATCAAAAATGGATTATTAATGACATTTTTAGCATCATATATGTCATTTTTCTGAATATTATATTTTTATGACTATTTTATCATTTAATAAAATATTGATTGATTTAAAAACTCTTTTATGTCAATTTTAATACTATTCATATTAGGACTTTCTAAAAAATCTAAACCAACTTGATTATTTCGAAAAAACCTTCATTAATTCAAAAATAACAAGTCATAATAATCTATAAAATTAATGGATGGCATAAAAAGGTTCAAATAAATTTATTTTAATATTTATAATATAATTTATTTGAATCCCTTATTAATGATGCAATTACTGCATCACCATTGTGTCATAATTAAATTTGTTTATTTAATGTCTAAAAATTATAAATAAAATAACATGATGTAGGAAATATTTTATCTTTAAAAATAATATCTATAGTATAAGATATAACTTTTATAACTCCATATAAAAAAAATTAGTAAAAATATTCATGTTTATGTTATTTTTGTCCTTAATTTAAATTCATTAATATAAAGTGTCATTATCACTCTCAAGTGGCTTCGTGGGGTCCCCAAATCGACCCAATGATTTCCATGGTCTAAAATGTATCATAAAATAGGGTTAAGACAAGTGTAATTGTAATTTAATATTATTATAATATTATTTTTCACCCTTATTTAACATACTTACACTTTTACCATGGTAAATAAAATATTAATTGAAGTAAATATTCATAATGTCTAAAAATAAAAGATACCTATTTATACAATTTGGACCTCCGAATTCCAAATATGGAATCCATTTTTCCAAATTCAAAACACATAAGTGGAAAAAAATTAATTTAAAATTAATTCTCGTTGTCAAAACAAAAAGGCATGTTTTTAATATATAATAACTATTAAAATATTTACCTTTGTTTATGTCCAAATTAAGAGTGATATTACTTCCAATGACCAACATAGGATTAAATGGTAAAAATATAATCCAATTACATTTTAAAACCAATAAAAATAATAATCTAACTATATAGATAAATTAGATTAAAAGGTGGGTTTGAATTAAAATAAAGCATTTTTCACTATTCATTAAAAAATGAACATTTTCAGAAAAAATACCAAAATTCCATACAAAGTAAATTTTGATGTACCTATTATAAAGAAAAATATTATTTTTTCAAATAGAACATATAAAAGTGACAAAAACTATATTTAAAAATGGTTCGCCATCAAAAGGTCGTAAATCGACCTTTTAAAGAATATTAGAGTGTTTATTCTTAAAATTGGATTCATTCAAATTTTAAGCTTCTAACTTTTATTGAATAAATGTATAAACATTTAAAAAATATTTATAATCATATTTTGGTTAGTTATGTTCATTCTTTCCAATACAACAGCTATGAGTTAACTAGTATTTAAAATAATAATATTATTATATTATTTTTTTGTAAAACTCAACGTTGTGTACAACGTAAGATTTCAAAGAAACCCGTTATTGTGTGTCGAGTACACCATCAAACATAACATTCCCTTTAAAGTAAAATTAATATTTAATTTGAAAATATTAACAAATGTGAAAATATCATATCCTTTATTTACTGGGGATGTTACACATATGGAACTATATGAGGCACTATATGGTAGGAAATGTAGATCGTCATTGTGTTAGATGGATTCTAGTGAGTCAGGTTTTTTGGGACCGAGTTTTTTTTAGGAGACATCATAGAAGGTTCAGTTGATTTATAAATTTGTGGTTGTGGATTAGAGTGGGAATAAATTATATATTGATTGACTTTATTGTACTATTGAGTTTTCTATGGGTTATCATGTGTTTCTATTGTTTTCTCTAAGTTGGGGTCACCATCGAGTTCATAAATAGGGAAAGTTGTCACCCAGGTATGTAGGGGAATTTGAGATTGTGTAGGGGATAATATTGGTGGCATGATGATTGTATATTCCATAGTGGTATAGTGTCATGCACTATGTTTTTCATGTGTCCCATCTTTGGTAGTACCACCATAACCCTTCTCATGTGATCGATGTTTAGGATGTAGATCTTGAGGACAATTTTTCCTTTAATGAGCATCTGGTTTGTATTTTGGTTCATAGTGAGAAAATATTGTGAGGTAATACCATAATTTCAGTACAAGTTTTGTGGAATAATGGTAACGTTTAGGAGGATACTTGGGAGAGTTAGGTAAACATGTGGTCCCAATGGCCTGATTTTTTTACCCTAGAGACTTGGTAATGATTGAGAGTGAGCCTTGAGGATGAGTCGTTATAAAGTGGGGAAGTTGTGAGATACTTAACTTCTAATTAGGTATGATCCATTTAAGTTTTTTTTGAACACTTTTCATTTGTTCAATGTTTTATTTTCCATTAATATAGGAGGTATTGTGGTGTTTTGGTTGTTTGAGACATGAAAAAGGAAGAAAAGAGGCTATTCTGGGCAAGGCGCGCGATCGGTGTACAGTTAGTAGTAAGAGTTTACCTTAACCATGCATCATGTGGGGGGGTTAATGATTGAAAAACCATGCAAGGGGGATCCTTCAAACCATGAAAACTTGAAAAATATACTTAACATGGCCACCACATGGTTTTTCAAACCATTGTGTGATACTAGAAGACTGTATAACATAGGACTCCTTTGGACATAGGGTGGTGCATGGTGGGCGCACAGTTTGTCCAACCATGTATCCAAACCATACGCCTTATTAAAATTGTGGAATTTCCAATTTTTCCCCCTCAGGATTTATGATGTCTCACATAATTTTCCTTCTACTTAACCCTAAAGTAACCTTGGTGATGAACTTCCTCCTCCCAATCTTCCATGTGATTATTCTTCTTCAATTCTAGGCCATTTAGAGCATATTTGGGTGTGAATTGAATCTATAGGTGAGTCTAACACTCCTCTTCCTTTTATTTTTTTTTTGAAAAGGGAATGTGTGGTTGTTTTTATCCATCTGAAGCCCTAAAATCGTGTTTTCTAGTAGATTATAAGTTGGGGATTTGAAGTTTGTTTGAGTTAAATTCAAAATCTAAGGTTAAGTGAGAATTTTTATTATAACTTGAGGTAGGTGGTCTATAAGTTATATCCCATAGTCTTGATGTTAGTTATGTGTATGTGGTTGTGAACTTGGTTCTATTATGCTATTTTTTTTTCTTTGGTAATAAATAGTTAATTGGGTATCTAAATTATGTGTTGGATCCCTCATGGTCTTTATGGGATCTGATGAGGATGGGTAAACCAGAACTATAGACACCCATGGGGTGGGTCACTACCTTGAACATGAATGATTGGGTTTTCAAAGTATAAATTGAAGGGTTAATAATATTAAACCATTTGTAAATGTTATTAACCTGGTAACATTTTATGATGGGGTATTTGGATTAATTTGGAGAGTTAAATGAATCATGGTATGTAAATGTATGAATGTAATAATTGTTTAATGGGGATACGACTCGTGATTAAATCACTTGAAAGGGATGATAAATGGTTGAAATGTGTTAAAATGGTAAAATGGGCTTGTGATGTGAATTAAGAGCATGATGGTTGTAAGGAATCATGGGAATGTAATTAATTGGAAATGGTTCCCCCTTATTGTTTTTTTAATAAAATTTTTAATGATGATGAGCTTATGTGTATGTGATAAATGATAGTGGGATGTTGGGTTGATGTTCCACTCTTATGGGAGAGCTAGACTGATGCTCTAGGCACCCCTATACATAATAGCTTTTCAGGGAATAGACTGGTTCTCCTAAAACCAAGGGTATGGAAATGGAATTCCATATCATGGTTGGGATGGTCGTACACAGAATTCTGAATCATGGTCAAATTCTTAGACTGAGGCTCCATTTTTGCTAACATGTGACCCTTTTAAACATGGCTCAGATGACCAGCATGGTCTGAAGCATGTTTTATGAATAATGGGTAGATTTTGGAACTAAGAATAAAAGTAAATGACTTAAATAAATGTTAAATGATGTAACATGTTTTTTATATTTTCATTATTGTTTGTATTTATGAATACACTCTATTAGACTAGATACTGTGTAGACATCATTGGTGGTGGTCTACTAAGTTGTACTCACACCCTTCTTGGGTCACTATTGGGTACCCGAGTAGATTTCATGGTTATAGGTCAGGGCAAGAGAAAATACCATATTCTAATGGGATGATTTGGGGATCCGGTTTATGCATGGCTGAGAGAACTAGACTTGGTGTCATGACCCATTTTGGGGATTCTTTATCTTGCCCTTATTTTGGTTTTTCTAATACACTTGGAACTATAGAAATGACATGGCATATTTACAATTTGGTTGTGGGCATGTACCTAGTTTTGGGAAATGAATTTTTGATGCATTTTAATTGGTTATACTTCTCCTATTATTTATTATTTTATCTATTTTGGATTACTTTGATAAAGTGGGTATAGTCACCCCACATGTCTCATTAGATCCTTACTGATAGTCAGCAGCCTCTGGAATGTGAGATGTTGCACCTGAGGTCATGTGGCTAACTAGCTTAGGGCACTAGTTAATGGATCTCGCGTCTGAACGTTACATATTCTCTAATCCATATTCCCAAATTAACTAAAATATACCTCTGATACCAACTATAGTGACTCTACTTATTCTTATATGACAATTACATCATTTTAAATATAAACAACATAATAGTTATACATTCAAGGATTAAACGGTTTAGTATCTTGGAAAAATTAGGATCATAAATCACTTATACAAAATAAATCATAAACATTATTAAAATCCTTCTTCTTTATCCACTTAAAATATTTCACATTCTACTTAGTATATGTTGTCACTTGAGGATATACATCAAATAAAGGTGTGAGCTAAAATCCTAGTAAGGGGAGGAATAAGGGATATTATACAATAATATATCTTTGAAAATAATAAACATAATCATATCATAATCATTGGATAATAATCAATATCATGGGGTAAACATTTGATAAAGTCATATAATGTGGATATTCATAAAAATGAAACATCATTTCATAGTGGTAAAATACCACACATAGTTGTGAATAAATCTAGCATCATGTTCGCATATAACATATCCACATAATCATAATATCATCATTTTGAACAAATATGACATCATGTTTATACATAATACACATTTCCTAATGAGATGCATCCTATTACCCAATTCATTTGAGGGATATATACTTTTGGTCAGACCCATCACATAATAATATTTACATAATCATGGATGCAACATGGAATGTATAACAATCATAGTTATGAAATAAACTACAGAAAAGAATAGGTTTCATAAGGATTTATTAAAAATTAATTTCATAAATAAACTCGAGGTTCCCAAATGAATAAGGGAAAACATATTTGGCATAAAAATCATCATTCTTGATTGAAGAAGAAGCAACTCAATAGGAGTAAAAGATGTGTTTTGGAAAGAAAATACATTTTTGGAAAATCTTTATATTTAGATTGTAGATAAAGTTGGTAACATGTATATCCCCAAAATAAAATTGAATAATAGTTAAATTATATTTAAGATACATTATAGGAATATCCATATTAAAATTTATGTGAAATATAGACAACCCAAATAAAATCATTTCGGTTCGAGAATCCCCTTACCTTATATCCCACTTTATTTCGTTGCATTTCTACCTACTGAATCATAAACTTAGGTTTATTAAAACATTGATCCAAAAGTGGGTTATTTTCATTTTTACCACAATTTTTAATTTATAATACTTTTATTATATTTATTAATTTCTTTGGTTAAAGGTACTCATTTTGATATCATGTTTTCCTTAAAAAATCTCATTTTTCTTTGATTTTTCAATTTTTGTTCAAAGTAATTTATAGATTAGTAAAATTAAATACATAAGATTAAAAAACATATATATATACATTTATATATTATAAAAAACATTATTACCATCAAATAGGTTAGTGATAATAAATATTTTGGAAATGTCCTCATTGGCGGTTAACCGACTCTTAACGGGGACGTTGTCCAAATATGAAGAAAAAGAGGTATAAAATAAAAATAAATCAAAAATATAATTTTTCAATAGGTTAAAATAATTAATATAATGTTATAATTATTCCTAATTAAATTTCATAATATTTTATTTTTAAATAAATTCAGAAAATAGAGAGATGAAGAATAAAATGAGAGAATAGTTTGAAAAAAAACATATTATTTCCTTAGTTTAGCTTCTCTTGTATGACACTAGACTTCCTTGATAAATGGATTTGGTTTACTAAAAAATTATCCTACTGTTTATAATGGATTAATAGATATTATTTGGTTAAAATTTTGTCTTTTTAAAGTGTGAGAGGAGTTTTTTTTCAAGGGGAGGGAGAGTGGTTATTTATACCTAAGGAGGGGAGTATTTTTAGAATAAAATATTAAATAAAATACTATATCAAAGGTAAAACTTATAATAGTAAATTTTTGACAATATAAATCATATATAAATATAACTAGTACTTACCCGTGCATTCGCACGGAAATACATCCAATGCTTACTTTCACGAAGATAAAACTATACTTCAATATTAATAAAGAACATCAATATTGTATATATTGAAAAAAAAATAGTGATACTTAATATTGAACTGTAATAGGATAAAATATATAGAATTGAAAACATAGTAACATAAGAAAAAGTAAATAACATAGAAGATTATATAGGATAATATTGAAAATATATTGGAGAAAATGTGATAATACATAAGGAAAACATAAGTACACCATCACTATAAAAAAATAAACCATACAAATGCATGATGTAGAATATAAGGAAAACATATAGGAGAATATATAAATGATACATTATTTTCAGAAATACTTGACGAATAGAAGAAAAATGAAACACACAGACAATATAAATGATACATTATTTTCAGAAATATCATTACTGAATAAAACCAAAGGTAGCAGAACATTAAGAAGGGAAAACAAAGGGTGAGAAAAAAAACGCTGGAAAGTATTGAGTGAATAATAACATACAGCTAGTAAACTGAATTATGAGATGCATGAAAAATAGAATGTAGAGATTATAACAGCTGAAAAAATAAAAGTAGGCATTTGCATGGTACTTGCTTAAGAACTATAAATCAGTATTTCTTATCAATATAATAAGCTTATTTTTCAAGCAGAATAAATCAAATACACCATCAACAGTAGTACTAATATTGATACCAATAAATCAAATACTTAGGAGTGAAATAGGTAGGACGCAGTACAGAAATTACTTGTACTGAAACTCCAATAAAAAGGTACTTTTAGTGATACAAGATTAATGTAATAGATAAAGCTAACAGTAGTAATTGTTTTCAAAACTGGAAGGATGCAAGTGACAGTGGATGAATGCACCTTCAAAATATGTTGATAAATCTCAAATACCAAGAAGGGATGATTGCACATGGACTGCTACAATGCCATAGGTTTTGTAGTCTGATATCCACTTCTAGATGCATCCATGTAGCAGGTTCTTCAAATGGGATGACAGTTATGTTGTCTATTATTTGAACAGTAAATGAGTTGAAGAGGTAGCAGGGTACCGTTGTGGAGTGGCATTGGTAGACATCCATTTGAACAGGGAAAACCACACTACAATGTAAACACCCAATTAAGCAGCATAGATAAACATCAAGCATTGAAATATAATTTAATTAGGATAACTGGAAAAGAAACAAAACTAATATATTGATCAACAATTAACATTGTTATATCATGAAGAAAACTAATGAAAGATAGTAAACATCATGCTACATCACAAATCAATACTAATGAAATAGACCAACTAAATATAAGTAAACCAATTATAGACTACACAATATAGTAATCATTAAAATTTTGAGATATGAAAAGTAAACAAACCAAGCAGGGCCTTTAACTGACAAAAGGTTCACAAACACAGCCTTAATCCAATAAAGAGACTTCATATGACTTGTGTATAGATTAAAAATTTTAATGGAAAATTGAAACATAGAGATAAGATTACATGTATACACTATCTTGGAAAAGGCTGAGAAACATTTAGTCTAGTTTGTCAGTTTTTTTGTTTATCATCTCCATTATATGGAGATGATGTTCATTGGCAATAGGTGATGTTGGTGTGGGGTCTCGAGATAGTGAATCATTGCTTTCCACAACATCTTCAGCATTGAAGTCAGTCAACGGTTTTTTCTACACGAAGATTTCATTGTAACGAATGAGAAGGAGTCAATACTTATAAGTCATACCATTGAAGCATCAATATAATATCTAACAGTTGGAAAAGTAGAACAAAGATAGTGTTTTTATAAGAAAAGGTAAAAATCAACCTAAATGAAGAAAAATACATTCTTGTCTACAACATGTACACCATGATAGTAAGAGATAATGAAGATAGAGATACTATACCTGGGTTTAAGATACAAAAGTAGTAGTTGTATCAAAGCCAGCATAAGTGTTTCAGTTGAGTACTGAAGATTCAGTGCTACGATGTTCCTAAAACAGATAGTTAAATGAATAGTGCAAGTATATGGTAACTATTTTGTAAAAAATATGAATGGTAAAGAAGAATAACTAAATAAGTTCTTTGAATGATCTTTAAAAAGAATGTTGTCATGTGATCTTCACCACGCTGCCAATAAACACTTATGTAAGAATGAGTCTGCTTACCTGACTGTCTACAGAACTTTGATGATAGTTGCTGATATAATATTCGTTATCACTGATGTAGAGCATTGTGCATGTGTTCTGTTCTGAAGAGCGTTTTCGATTTTGAATGTTGTACTCTGTGACGTCTAGTGACAACAGAACTTTCTTTGATGACCAAATGGTAATGCGAGCAATATAATGTAAACCTTGATAGTAACGATTGGTCAACGGAAAATGGCTGATCATATTTAACATGTGTAGTTGTTGGCAGTACTGTGAGAATAACATAGACAATGTAAATGCTGCAGTCAAGTAATACTTATAATGTGGATTTAGTCAATGCTATGGTTGGTAGTACTGTGAGAATAACATAGACAATGTTGCAGTCAAGTAATACTTAGAATGTGGATTTAGTCAATGCTATTGTTGGTTGTACAGTTACAGTTACATATTTTCATCAGAATATGATAGATTCCATAAGAAAAATAAGAGTTCCAGTATTGAAATAGGATAAAGTAATATGATAGTTTAGTAAACTTATGTGAACCTTCAAATAATATATTGAATAACTGAATGGATGGCTATAAAAATGTCCTTGGATAACATACCATGCGGAAGGGATTGTAGTTGTTGAACCAAGGAGAGCCTGAGTGAACTGTCTGATCAGATTAGTATAGATTGTAGAGGATAATGAAGGATTAATTCGCAGAGGATTATGTCGGTCTTACCGTTAAAGAGTGGTCAACCGTGGTGGAACTGTGGCACTGAAGAACTTGAAAACATAGATTTGTGAGGCCAAAATACTACATGACCGAACCCTAGATTTCAGATGTAGGAAGTGGTGAAGATGTGGTGTCGAGAAGCAACTAATACCTTATATTTGGGCGGTCGAGTTTTGGAAAGTCATCGGACCTGGAGACTGCAGGAGGGAAACTCTAGAGCTGATTTGTGGTGACTGAAGGAGGTGACGACAGAAACCGCGAGCAGGGATAAGTAGAAGTAGGGGAGGGGAGTAATGAGATGGAGGTCAGTTGTGGAATACCGTAGGTTCACCGCAACTATTTTTCGATCGGGTCAGTGGTTTCGTGAGATATGTCGGGTTGGGGCGACTGTCGGCGGTGGCGAAAATGGAGGTATTCGAAGATGGCGCCGAGGAGGATGTTCAAGGAAGGTAGTCGTCAATTAGGGAGAACGGATTTGGAGGTAACCATAGACGGCGCGGAGTGTAAACGCGGGTGGGAAGGGGGGAGAAGGTCAGGGTCTGGGAGAATTCGAAGGTGGAAGTAAGGTAATCGAGAGACGTGGCTTCCTGCATTGGTGACACGTTGGCAGAAAAAAGACAACTTTAGAAGATATATAGATTACATCAGATATGGATAAATTTCATCATACATTGATGGATGAAAAGATATGAAGTTCACAACAGATTTGAAAATTGATTCAAATTCTGCTCACAGCCCTTTATAAACGGGTTACAAAACAAAAAAATGATTGAAAACATGAACAACTATATTCTGCTAAAAGAAAACAATAATGGAAATGAAAAACATATTGAATTCTCTTCAAACACAACTTTTATAAGGATTCATCCATACCTTTGATAGGACATAGAATCCTTTAGCCACAATCGTTACTCATTGTCGATATTGAACCTCTTTAAAAACATAATGATTACATGTTACATACCTTAGTAAGTAGCACAATTGATAAAAATTTAAATCTAAATGAATAGAAGATGATATGAGAACAACTACCATTAATATGTATTGTCATTTCATTCAAAAACTGGAGATGGTGAAAAACAACATCAATTAAAGAAGACATGTAATTACATTGGGCAACATTACAATGATTAATCAACGTACAAACAATGAACAAACCTTGTATAACATCGAATTTGGTAGCACAGGCATCAAAATAAAATGACACACTACTCCAAACTATTATATACAATTAAGAACATACCTTTATCTATGCTATTAGTAATTTGATATTTAAAATGAAAAAAATAAACCATATTAATGTGATAAAAAATTATTACAAATAATAAAACTAATGAAATAAAACAGTTTGAAACAAATATACATAAAAAAATTTACATGAAACATTAATCTCCTAGAATAAGTAACAGAATAATATTTGATTTCCAGATTTTAAAAAATCCTTATATTTCTCTATGGAGGTGATTTTATTCATAATTTAGTTCAATAAAACCGATGCATATAAATTATAAATTTGAGTAATCACCTTATAATGCTAACACAAATTGGTGACACATATCTTCAGGCATGCAAAGATCCATGAAAGCCCAACCCAGCTATAAAATGTTTCATTCAGTCATGACACCAAACACAAGCAAAGATCTAATCAGACATGAGCTGAAAAACTTATAATCAACACAGAGTTACACTGTAAAATAAACACCAAAAGGAAAAAAGAAATCAATGATGTATAAAAAAGAATTACCATCAATGTTTTCTTTTGCCTCAGAAGCTAGATTTCCCATCACAAATGTAATCCTTCAAGGAATTGATAAAACAAAATGAATTCTCACACTATTTATAATCACATGAAAATTTAGTGGGATGGTTATTAATATACATTTAATATATTGATTGAACCAAAGTTGGAAGGTCGCATCAGCAGCTGAGAGAAACACAAAATGATAATATGGTGAACAGTAACTGTGTTTGCTAAAATTTAAAACATGATTGATATAAATATTCTTAACCAGGATACATTGAATACATTCAGACCTATCCAAGTTTACCTACACTCCTACAAATTTGGAAGGGCCATCCAAATGCATTTAACAAAATTACATGGATTCAAAGCCAAAGGAATTGTAATGGTAAAGTGGAACAAAATACTACAATAAAATGACTTGATTAGTGGTTACTACTGCTACATGGAATTGAAATACTGGCCCCAAGGAAGTTTTTCGGTGCATAGATTCTCCTCCCCTGTAAATGTAAGGTTACAATAGATATAGGCGAAAAAAATCATGAGCAGAAGGTGTTTTGAAGGGACACTATAGTAACAGCGTACCGTGCGAGATGGAAGTGGACATGGAAGAAAGAATCAAACCAATATTAGACGGGAAAATCATCTAAACAATTCAAATTTAAAACATCATAAATCAATAAAGTAATATGATTGTCACAAGCATGATAAAAAATACATATGACATGCAACTGGAAATTTTAAAATACTAATAGTTGGAATTATAAGAAATAAATATCAGATGTGGCGGGTAAAATAAATCATAATGAATTCAGAACCCTTTTCCATAACAATGTCAAGTTACTGTCAGTGAAAAAGTTTGGGTTTCAGTGTATATTGAAACATTGAAAAGACCAAGTCATTCTCAGCAGCAGTGAAAATTCCTAAAATTCAGGTTCACTAAGGAAATCCCTACAGTGTTTCAGAAATCAAATAGTTTCCTGAACCATATAGCCTGAATGCATAAATATAGCATGAAACAAACCAGAAGTCGCATACTAATTCAGCGCCCATTTCATTCTGGAAAAAATCTGAGTGAATCAAAACCCAAACAACATAAATCAAACTTAAATCTATTAAAGGAAATTTATATGAATTCAGACCCATTTACCGACTCCAACTTGGATTGACTGCAAGTTGGATTCATTGGACCTTCGTTGTAGGTACTGGAAAACCTTAAAAGACACTCTGCTTTCTTGGTCTGCACATGAAGTAGAAAAATCAAGATGAATGAATAAGATGAACTTCATAGTTTCTTTTTCACAAAAAAATAGATAAATATTAAAATGGGAACCATAGAAGTTATTGTCAGTGTTCGAAGAAATGAAATTGGATGTGTAGTCTTCGGATATCATCTCCCTCCACTTACGACGACTATCATTCTGTTTCGTGACCTTGTATTCATCTATGGATGTATTGCGGCTCGAGTTCCTCTCCAAAGGACACTCTATTTTGAGACTTGTATACTTATCGTCGTACATCACATATTGAATAAAATTTCATACGGAAGAAAATTAGAGTGAATCAAAACCTTAATAGTAGAAATTTAATCAATATCTGAGGAAATAGAAGGGGATTCGTGGCGGTGAGGCGAGAATGCATGGCCGAAGTGAAGATGCATGGCCGAGAATGGGATATGTGGCGGTGGAAAAGTGAGGTGTAGGTGGTGGAGGAGGTGGTGGCGGAGGCGGCGAGGATGTTCCAGCAATGGTTTGCATGAGGTTAAGTTACCCAGACCCTAGATGAATAATATGAAGGGGTATTTTTGAGATGAGTAGAAGATTACGGTAAACGTACCTGAGGAAGACTAGAATGAGAAAATCACAGATTTTTAGGGGAGGAAGATGGCTTGGATGATGCCGGATGAGCAGCAGGGAGCAGAGGCGAGGATAGAAGGGAATATGGGTGAGGTGGTGGAGGAGGCGCTGGCGGAGGCGGCGTGACACTGGCTAGGGTTCCGAAGAGGGAGAAGTCTAGCGAGCAGCGGGGACCGGGGATGTGGAGCGCGAATGAGGGATGGAGCGCGTCGGGTGAGGGATAGCAATCGATGGATGGAGGTAGGAATGGGGTAGACGTGGCTCTTTGTAGGGGTGACACGTAGGCGGAAAAATGCCAAGTTTAGAAGATATATAGATATAATGGTTTTAAGAATTTAAATCCCTTTGTAATTCTAATTCACTTAGTTTAAAAATAAGGAAATAGGAAAAAAGAAAAATTGTTATTTTAAGGGATCACGTTTGAATTTACATTTTGAAAAATGATTTTTAGGTTTGGAAATTAAGTTTATTGTATTTTAATTACTAATTTATGATAAAGTTATATAAATTATTATTTTATTATTACATAATGAATTATGTAATTTATTATACACCGGTTACGTGAGAAATTGTATTTTTACTTTTCACCAAAAAATTGATGTATTTTAGAAAATTACCAAAACATAGCCCTTCGAAAATTTAAATATGATGACTTAAAAAATGATATTAATTTTATAAAAAAAATTCTAACATGGGTAACTTTAATTTTTAATATAAAATTTATGATTTTTATGAAATAATTTAAAATACACTTTATTAAAAATACGCATATATTTTATTTGAGTTTTTTAATCAAGATATTTATTTTTCCACATTATAGTATTTATATTTACTTATAATAATAATTATAAATATTATTTATATCAACCTTTATTATCTTGATGTTAAATTTCTATTCCAATGGTCAGGTTACTATTCCCAACATTGAGGTTACTATTCCCATTGTTCTGGTTACTATTTCAATGGTCACATTACTATTCCAGTGGTCACATTATATCTTATAAATACCTATTCATTCCTTCATTCATTATTCACCTCAATTACTCTCAAGGTTTCATATTTCCATTTTTTATTATGGTGATTGTTTTACTAATATTTTGTTTCTTTTCTATAGTGTTTTTCGTGAGAGGTATGATTTTAACATATTGGGGTGATCCATATTTTTCCATTTTAGCTTTTCTATTTTATATTTTTTGTCAAATTGTAATGTTTGGAATTTTAATTGGTTTTTTAGCTAACTAATTTAATGATATTTATTAAGGAATTAAAGTTTTTTTGGTTTCTATATATTCTCTATGCATAAAAGACTTACATAATATAATATAACAAAAATTTATTTATGAACAATTTATCATTAAAAATTATGGGTCATTACAGATTATCCCTAGGTGACGGTGTGGATCACACTTCAAGGGATTCATCTTAATTTTCAAAATCTTAAAATTCATTGGTGTTGTGGTAATTTTATTGAGAGTTTTCTCTTCTTAAATCATAGAATGATCACCGAGCATCTTCTATTTTGTACCCACCTGCGTGTTGAGTTTGATCTATCTCATCCTATATTTTACCCTATCTAATTCAAGGAGATCATCGAGGATGGTATTATACCAAATAATTTTTAAGAGTATTATATCAAGTTTTTTTGTCTATCTTATTCTCAACTATAGTGTATATGTGTTCCAATAGAGGTTAAAGTCTATATACACCAGACAAGATAGGAAGGTCCCTATTAAAATGGATTTTTCTCCATTTAGAGGCTCATATCATGACCTTGTAAAGGTGATCATTATGCTCTTTGATACATGTTACCCAAATCCTTCAGCTAAATTTAATCTTTTATATGGCACTATACATGGGCTGATGGTGTTGTTTCCTATAGTATAGGATCAAGTTTATGGCTTGTTTATTAGAACCAAAATTGTTGATGGTGCTGCTAAAAAATAAAATTCATGATTTTTTTTATAGAGGATTGTATGGTAGTCTATAGGCACCTATTTATAGCTTCTAAGAATGTATCTACTAAATAAAAATTCTTGTATCCTATTTTTGAAGTCAATATGAATATCATGGAGAAAGTAATATGTGGATAATTATTTTGTGAAGATAATCAATTGGTTGAAGCATTAGTGATACTGGTCGAGGGTGATTCCTTGCCTCTTAAGGCTATTTATCAGGAGGAATAGGATACTAACAATTTTAATTCCTAGTTTTCAGAAATAATTGATGGTGAAATTATTTTTATATTGGTGGGAAATTACAATTTTTTTATTTGCAAGTGAAGGAACGTGAAACCAAGGATGAAGTAATTATCACAATTACAGAATACAGTTATCATGAGAGTTGTTACTATAGCGGGGAAGGAAGTGACTTCTCGGGATGCTTCATAGGATTAATACTAGGATGAATTATTATTACGGGATCCAAACTAATTTTACCCAAAATATATTTTGATCATTCTCATTACTTTAATTCCATTGAGGATTCCATTAAAAATGAAACAAAGATTTTTTCTGAATGTTATAGATAGAAAAGAACTTGATTTGGAGAGTTCTATCCCATATAAGGTCATGGATTCTTTGAATGAAGTTTTGTAAGGATATTTTTGAAATTTCATTTCAATTTTTTCCTCTTACATAATGTTTTGATCCTTATAATGGATGATAAATTCCTTCCATATATTGACTCCTAAAAATTAAAATATGAGAACATGGAATCTGCAGAGGGGTAATGTCTAAGTGGATTCCTAGTGTATTCTATATTATGTGTTCATTTATTTCTTTAGATGTGCTGTTTTGTGTGCTTTTTTAACCCTTGTAGTTGGTTTTCTTTTTTACTAGTTTTTTGTTTCCACTTCACTCATTATGCATGATTTGATATATAACACCCAAGATTAAATTTTATTAAGTGAACATTTTATTTCCTTGAAACTGCAGTAAAATTAATATTTTAATTTTTCATGGCACAAAAATTATAATTTGAAAGGATGAATATCGATTTTGAACTTACAGTGTTAAAATAATCCAAGAATGTATTTTAAAAATTTTCCATAGAAATAATATTTTATAAATAATTGAAAATATATTATTTTAATATTCCTCATTTTATTTATTATAATGTGTTATAATATGTGTAATTAACCATGTATTGGTTATCAATTTTATTGAAATAAATACAAGATCATTTAGAAGTAAAAAATGGATATTTTCAGAAAACTATTTTTAAGTGCATAATGTTTTTCCATTTTAATTAATTAAAATAATCACTAATAATTAATGATTTAAATTAAACTTATAGATTATATATATAACTATATGAATATAAATTCACATAATAGTTATAATAAATCACATAGTTGATGTAAGATCATCTTATACATAGAAAATGCATTTTCATGAAAACAAGTTTTCATCTCGTTTTACAGGAATATTATTAAATTAATTTATACCACTTATAGGAACAGAATTTGATAAAATGGTTTCTATATTTGGAATCATAATTTCCAAAAAAAATGAATGAGGTCACTTTAATTTTTTATCGTAATGAACAGTAAACACGGAAAAAATTGGTAACCATGGTAAATGGTAAATCAAGTTAATTAAGGTAAAAGCTAATGTGAAAAAGACTTAAAATGTAATTAACACTTTAATTTTCCCTATTTTATGAGATTATTTCATCCATACTCACCTAATTTTAAAATTTATAGGCACTTGGATCCTTTTTTATTTGACAACGACCAATATAATATTTTAAGTGAAATGAATACAAAATGTCAATATCTAGATTTTAAATTTTTATTATATCATCAAATAGAGATAAAAATAAGTTGTAAATAAATATTAAATTTTATTTTGATAATAATGAATTTATTTTTAAGATGGTAATTTATTCATAATTTTTTATTAATTATATAATTACATTAATTCTTATAAAATGCTAACATGGTGCTTGTGCAAGTAGTGGAAAAATCAAAGTAAATAATTTTAAAAATATTAAAAGTAATTAATTTTTGGATAAATTATGGATCCATTAAAATTTTAAAGTTAATAATAATTTTTTATATATTTTTAAATGGATTATATTTGAATTATATTTCTATCTCGATGTATTTAAATTCAAATTATATAAATAGTTCTTAAAATGAATATAATAGTATTTTACGTTAAATAATATTTTATTAAATTATTTAAAAAACATTTGAAAGTTAACAGATATGATGATAAATGGTCAAAAAATTTATCTCATGTCCATTTATGATCCAATTTTTACCTTATAAGTAAAATTATAACCCTTTAATATTGAAAAATGTGTTACAGTAGTTAAGGTTAAGATTGGTTAACAAAAGGGTTAAACAAAAAGATATGGTTTAAAATACCACTTATACCTATTAAAATTTTATTTTTTAAAGTTATTTAAATCATATCCAATATTATAATAGAATTTTTATCCACATGGTGCCACTTAACTTAACCAAAACCTCTTTTAAGCATCCTTAGAAAAGTTCTAGAGTTTTTGGTTGTAAAAATATTGTTTTTAAAACCCTGTATTTTTTAATTTATATATATTCTTATATAAAAAAATTACTAATAAATATTACCCTTACTCGTGTATTTTGAGGGAAAGTGTAAGAATCTATTTTTTATATGAGTAATGGAACCCTTTTATTTCTAGATTAATTCTTGGATTTATGCTAATGTGAATTCCTAGTAAGGGTATGGAGGAAACGAGGGTGTCTAGAGCTTATTTGGGGCTCAGAGCCCCTCTTTTTTAAGAAAATAGTCAGGTAGCATAGTTAGTAGAAACTATGCATCCCAATTTTCATGGTTATTGTAATGAATATTTGGAATTTCAGTGCATAGTTTAGGGAATTTGGTTTTCTCTAATCATGCAACCCAGACCACATGCCTATACAAGTGCTACAAGAATTTTGAATATAAGAGAAATGCATAGTTGATGCATTGTTTGTCTAACCATGCACCATGGTCCTGCAAGGGAGGTCTTAAGGTGGAGTTGGGTGCATGGTTGGCACAGATTTTGGCCAACAGTGTGGCCAAAAACCATGAGACCCAATTTTTAAAGGGTAAATGATCATTTTTTACAAAACATTTTTAAATGTTAAAACCTCCTAATCTTTTTCTAATTTCTCTAGCAGTCATCCCTTCTTTATTTTAATTGGGGAGTTTACTCAAGACTTTGTGCTAGTCTTTGGTGGTTATTCCAAGTTCGGACTCTGATCGATCCATTTTCAGTCTCATTGGATAGCCTTAGGTGATTTCTTCACTCGTTATGATTCTTTCATAGTTTTTAATTCTATCGACGATGCTATTTTGGTTTGGGATCTTATTCCATATTTTCATCTATTCTTACATTTTCTTCTGATATGGAAAAAATCAAAGGATGAGACTAGGAAATTACTCCTATATGGGCATAAGGTTTGTGGCATATACCTTTTACTTGAAATTATAGATGTTTATAGCTTGTTTCCATTATTCCAAACACCAGAATTTCTGAGAATTGCATTCTAAATTGATAAATCCTTAATTTTAATGTTTAAAACATGCTTGAGACATGACATGACACCTTTCGTCAAGGGTATAGGTTTTCTAACACAACCTAAACTTCCCATGGTGTGGGTTATACCTTTTTATTGTGATTATTTCACCATTGGGTGTGATGAGTTTGCCTTGTATAATTTAGAATTTAATAGGGTATTAAAGTGAATCTTTTAAGGTCATAGGCACCTTTACTACCTATTAATTTTTATATGAAAGGTGTTAAATGGTTAATTCCTTAGCCTTTATGTGATCATGAAGGGATTAGTGAAATGATTAAATGTATGGTTAATGAAATAATGAATAAATTAGTTAGGATGCCTTGTACATTTATACTCCTTGGATATGCTGACCATATTAGGATGCCTTAGAATTTTCTACTCTTTGGATCCTATTGACTTGAATTATTAGGATGCCTTGGACATTTATACTCTAAGGATCCATCCTACTTGCATGCCTTAGAAATTTCTACTCCAATGATCCAGTTTAACAGTTTTACATGAAATGTGAGGATGCCTTGAACATTTATACTCCTTGAATCCATCCCATTAGGATTCCTTGGAAATTTCTACTCCTTGTATCTAAACCATTAGGATTTATTTTATATTTCTAATCCTTGGATCCTATTTAATATTTTTTTTCTTAGTATACATGGTTTCCTTGGACATTTATACTTCATGGACCGTATCCCTTTTTAGACTGATATATGATTACACGGTGTTGGATGTTTATGTTGCATGTTATGATTTACATATATCCCCTTATGATTTAGTTTCTTGATTAAAATGAGACTTACTAAATTTTAAAGTATCACATTTACTTTTATTACTTGTGCTCCTGTTATATCTGCACACTTCTTCTGCTTATATGCACCAACTAGACATGTTATAGACACTGTTGGTGGTGGCCTGGTGAGTGTTATCTCATACCCTATTGGTAGGTCATTGGGTACCCTAACAGACTTCCTAGATGCAGGTAGGAATAGGTAAAATTTATAGCTTATTGATGCTTGATTGATTATTTCATAGGAATAGGGGATCACAGGACTGAGATATGGCTCATGATGCTATCTAGCGATAGTTCCTATTGTTCTTTTTATACTTTTGATACATTTATTTTATTGGATACCTGTTGACATGTATTTCATTATTTTTTTATAACATTCCATGATCATCATTTCTATATGACACTGATGGATGATATTACTCAGTCATTTATATGATTGATGTTTATCCTTTAGTTGTTCGGTTATTTATATGATTTTTCAATTGATTGATATGATTATACCATTGTGATACACTCTGACCATGAGGGTATAGCCTCCCCCTTATTCCACCATAGACCCTCACTATTATTCAGTAGCCTCTAGTACACGGAATGGCATTCTTAAGACTATGTGGCCCACCAGGTTCAATTACTATTGAGGGAACTGGGTATAGGACATCAAAAAGTGGTATCAAAGGACTTTTATTTATTTTATATTATCTTTTTGGAATATTAGATAGGAGATTGGGGATGTGTCAGAGTTTGGTAATGATTTTTTCCTAGGAGTATCTTACCCATGTATAGGAAAAATACAAATTTCTTGGGATGGGACATGTTGTTATGGATTGTTCTTATCATAGTTTCTATGATTTCACTATTGGGTAATGCACTTGATTTTTTATGTTACTTATAATTATTGAAATGAATTACTGTATCATGCATCCTCATAGGTACATTAGGATTTATATGTGATAAATTAGGCCATTCCATGTTTACTTATAGTAAGTATCACTTGTAGCATGTTTTGGTACCTTTATTGCTATTTCTATGTAATTTTGTTATCATTTCATATAAGGAATTGATAAATCAGTGGTTTGAATTAAAGGGATTACAAACATCAATTTATAAGGTGTATGGGCCCTAATAAATTAGAAGTGGGGATCCATATAGTTCAACATTTTTAAGATAATTTTTATATAATTTTGAATGAATCTAAATGAATTAGAATTATAAAATGAAATAGACACCCTTAAATAGGGATTCCAATTTAAATTTAAATGAATTTTTTCTATATAAATTATAATTGAAACTCAATATACTGGGACCATGGACATTATAGTTGATAACTTTACCATGACCTAACCATAGTAGTGGGTATTAAGATGCATCTCTTATATTCTTATGACATGTGCATCGCCCAGATATGGGTTTAGTAGCAGGCGAAGGGGTGTGACTCATTTTTAGAAAGGATTATGCATTTCCTAATTATATATCTTTGATCTTGTTGTTATAAAATCTTGTATTAGGAATGTGCTTATAATTTATATAGATATTATACTACAAAGTCCTCCAATTGTGTTCCAGGAGGTGGCGATGACCATGCTTCAGAGGTGGTGGGCCTCAGGCCACTAGTAAAACCTTCAACAGTGCCTCTTGTGTCACCTCTAATTATACTTGATATGGCTACTGAGGCCTAGTTTTAATATGGGTTCCTACAAGTTATTTAGATTATTCATGGAGCACTACAACCTACCCCGACTATGGAAGAGTTGAATCATGAGTTTCAGTAGTAGCATTCACCCAGGTCTTCAGTGGATGGCGGAACACAGGCTATAAAGTCATAAATAGAGACCATGCTATCATTTTTTAGCATATTGAGGCACCTCCCAAGAGGAAAGTGAAGCTCACTATGTATATTATTGGGGATTACATTAAGAGGTTGTGGTACAAGATTACTCAGGTGGGTCATCATTAGGATATGGCTTGGGGGATTTCCAAACACCCTTCTATGATTATTTTTATCTTGATACATCGAGGGCCGATAGATCTGAGAGCTTTATGCCTCTCAAGTATGGAATCTTATCATTCATGGACTATTCTCTCTATTTTACAGGTATCCATCATTTAACCCCTAACTTATTAGGTTATGATTTATTGAAAGTAAGAAAATTTAAGGATGGTATCAGGTATGATATCTAATCATTGGTGAATGTATTTTGGATTTCCACCATATATAAAATATTAAATCAAGTACTAAATGATGAGTGTAACCTGAGGGAAGCTAGGAGTACATAGCAAGGATTTTATCATCTTGGCCTAGTAGTACAGTGTTAAGTGGTTTAGAAACAATGTTTTGAGACTTATCATCATTGAAATACTAGACAAATCATGAGTACTAGTAGTTATGTCTTCTATCATTAGTGTGGGAGGTAGAGACACATGAGGAGCTAGTGTAATAAGATCACAGTTGAGTGTTGAGATTGTTACTGGATGGGCCCTCTAAAATGGTTTTGTAGGACCTTTCCTCTAGTATCTAGTGAGAGAGGGTATGCACTTACTCCATGTTTAGGATAAAGGTTATAAGCTTCTCATCAATCAAGTAGTTGGATTGAGACTAGACAATCATGTTGAAGTTGTGGTCATAGGTGAGGTAGTTGGACAATATAATTACAGTGCCGGTAGAGCAGACCTACTCAAGGTATTCAGGTTGTATCTCAGGGTTGTGGATCTATCCAGATATATATAGTACATCCAATACCTAAGGATCATAGTTATAGACCTTCTACCATGATAGGTACTATTCTAGTAGCCTCTACATTAGTATATGATCCTTTTGACATAGGTCCATCTCATTATTTCATATTTGTGCCTATTGTAGAGAGTCAGGGGTTTGATGTTTAGTTTTATTATAGCATGAAGACACACAATACTCCATTGGGGATTTTATCATAGAGTGTATGTCATTGTAAGGAGTTCCCCTTTGAGGTAGGTGGGTGTCACTTCACATGGGACCTCTTTTTCCTCAAGATTATAGGGTTTGATTTCATTCTTGGGATGGACTCATTGGATCCCTATCATGCATACATTGATTTCTATCATTGAATGGTGACATTCACATAACTATTGGATGGGTTTTATATTATCAAGGGTGAATGGGTTGTCTAGGTGACCTGAGATAAACCCGGTCATCATGGGATGAATAGGATGATATCCCAGATTGATAGGTTATATCTATATGATCAGGGAACAAGGAAGGCATATTTTCCTCTAGTGGTTTATTATTACAGGGTTGTTTTCTTAGAAGGATTTTCAATACTACCTACTAAGAGAGAGGTATATTTTTCCATATATCTAGTGTCTAGAGATTTACCTGTATCCATTACTCCTTACAGTATTTCTACTGCTAAGTTGTAAGAGCTCAAGAGGAAGCTAGAGGACTTAGACGAGAAGGGGTTTATATGACCTAGTACTTATATGTGGGGTTCACCATCCCTTTTTTTCAAGAAAGTGGATGTAACCCTTCATTTATGTGTGGACTACCAAATATTGAATTAGCTAACAGTTAAGAACTATTATCCCCTGCTCCAAATAGATGATCTCTTTATAAAACTACAAGGAGCTAGGATGTTCGCAAAGATTTATCTAAGATGGGGTTATCATTAGGTTCATTTTAGACCATCAGATATACCACATATATCATTCTATATAATATATGTATTTTAAAAGTATATGGTCATGTTGTTCAATCTCATAAATGTGCCATAAATGTTTATGTAACTGATGAATGGAGTTTTCCATCCTCATCTAGATTCATTTATGGTGGTATTTATGGACGATATCTTGGTTTATTCTTACACTTGAAATGACCATGACATACATCTTTACATCATATTGGATACACTAAGAGAGAATCATTTATATGATAATATATAAAAAAATCCACTTTTGGATGGATAAAATTCACTTCATGGGTCATATTATCTCAAATATAGAAGTATCATTTGACCCATAGACGGTGAGAGCTATAGTTTCCTTAGAGAATCCCAAGAATGTCTTTGATATACAAAGTGTATTATGGATATATAGTTATTATAGGTGATTCATATAGGAATTATCATAATTAGAAGCACTTATTATGGGATTGACTAATAAGGGCGTGAATCTTACATGGTCAAAGGCCTGGGAGAGCCTTTCAGTAGCTGAATGGGAGACTGAATTCAATTCCAATACCAATTCTTCCAGAGTCGAGTAGGAGTTATATAGTATATTTTTATGTATCAGGTATTTAACTAGGAGAATCTATGATTTATTAGGATCAAAACATGGTTTAAAAGTCTCATTATTTGAGGCCACATAAGTGGAACTACTCGATGCACGATCACAGTTTATCTACTGTTGTTCTTTCATTGCACTATTGGAGGCATTACTTACCGGTAGATTGTTTTGTGGTGTGCATGGACCACAAAATCCTCAAATACATATTTAAGAAGCATAACTTGAACATTAAGAAATGAATTTGGGTTTAATATCTATAGTATTTTGACTTCTAGATTGCCTATATGCCCAGAAAGTGCAATGTAGTTGTTGATGCACTGAGCAAGGGGACTCAGAAATAGGTTGTTTAAGAGGTCAGTAGTAAGTGGAATCGTATGTAATTGCTTTCTAATATGTGCATGGAGATTAATTACTTATATGAAAACTATTTAATTGCATATTTATTAGTAAACAATTCACTTAAAGAGAGAATGAAGACAAGATAGCTATCAGATTCTAAAGGTTTGGTCCTATAAGATATTGTTGTAGGTGATGACCCACCTCTTGGTTGGATTATTGATGAGGATAAGATCTTGTGTAGTCACAAATGTATCTAGGTTCTAAATATTTCCAAGAGGAGATTATGTGAGCTTTTCATGCCTCTATATGGATAGTAAATCCCGATCTTACCAAGATGTATCATGATTTATGCCATCAATATTAGTGGTCAGGGATGAAGTGAGAGATTGTTGGGTTTATTAATTGGTGTTACACATATCAATAGGTGAATTAGAAGCTCTAGTGACCAACATGGATTTTATATCCATGACCTATTTCTGAGTGGAAACAAGATGACATCACTATGGGTTTTTGTGATGGGACTTCCTAGATCACCTTAGGGAAGTAATTTCGTATGGGTGATCATAGACAGATTGACAAAGTTCACCCATTTTATTCTTTTTTAGGAGAAAATTTTAGTTAATGAGCTCTTAATGATATGAATTAGTGAGATCATACACATCCATGGGTTTCCATGTTCTATGATATTGAACATAGATTCTTAATTCATGTTGTGGCTCTAAAAGGGGTTGCATAGGGAACTAGGTTCACATGTATTGATGAGTATATCCTATCTCCCACAGACTGATGGTAGATCTGAGTGTACGATTCAAGTTTTATAGGATATTCTATGAGAATTTGTCCTTGACTTTAGAGGTTCTTCATAGAAATAATTACCTCTTTCCAAGTTTTCTTATAATAATAGCTTTCAGATGACTATACAGATGGATCCTTATGAGTCTCTATATGGTAGGTTGTTTTGTTCACCCCTGTTCTAGTTAGAGGTTTGAGATGTAGCGTTAATAGGTCCTCATCTTGTTTAAGATACTTAAGATAAGGTTTATCTTATCAAGATGTGGATTTCTACAGAAATGTCTACACAGAAGTCATACATTTATTATTACTATTAACCACTAGAGTTTGAGGTGGGGAATCTGGTTTTCTTGTGAGTTTCACCTAGACTGGGGCATAGATGTATTTGAAAGAAAGGGAATATATTACCTCATTATTTTAGGACCTTTTAGATTCTGGAGAGAGATGGGATGGTAGCATATTGATTGTAGCTACCTCATAGGTATCAGGACATTAACAAAATCCTCATTATATCTCATCTTCACTAATATCATTCTGATTCATCATATATTCTTCATCCTGATGAGATTGATTTGGAGATAGATTCATCCTTTGAGGAGTATCTTATTCGTATTTTTGATCATGGCATGAAGTTTCTATAAATCTGATCAGTTACCTAGGTATGAGTGTTATGGAATTGTGACCCTGTGCAGGAAGATACTTGGGAGCAGGAGGTAGACATATGTTCCCAATGTCCGGATTTATTCTCATAAAATGCTTGACCACACTTGGAAGAAAAATTCTATGATAGATTTATTTGAGGGGGTAAGATTGTAAGAACCTATTCTCCTATGAGGTATGAAACCTTATTATTTCCAACTTAATTCTTTATTTTAGAATAATTGAATTCCTAGTGAGGATTTGCAGGAAATAAGGGTGTTTGCGGCTTGTTCGAAGCCCAAAGCCCCACTTTTTAGATAAAATAGTTGGTTCATATGGTTAGTAAAAACCATTCAGTCTAGTTCACATAGTTAGAGTAAAGCGCACAGGGAATTTTAGTGCACAACAGAGAGTGAATAGTTTTACATAACCATGAAACACATGACACACACCCATGCAAGTGTTGTAGATTTTTTAAGAGAGGAGAAACACACAGTCGGCAAATATTTTATCTTACCATGAAAAATGACCATACGAGGGGAGGACTTGTGGCTGAGGTGGGTGCACGGTTAGTGAATGGTTTAAGAAAACGTGTGGCCAAACCATGTGACCTAGATTTTAAATGGGAATGACCATTTTATCCTAACTCATTTAAATGTTAAAACCACATCCTCCTTTTCTAATTTATATAGTTTCCAACCGTTCTTTCTCCCGATTTGAGAGATTCCTCAAGACTTTAATCTAGGATTTCATTATTATTCCCCATATAGACTTTGATCGAGCTTTTTTCATTCTCATTGGATAGTCATCGGTGAGTTCTTCACTCCTTAGGCTCCTTTCACTATTTTCATTGCTATCGGTGACACAATTTTGGTCCAGTCTCTTATGGCCTATTTTTAGGAAATTCATACATTATTTAATTTTCTTATAATATAGACCAAATAATAGTATGATATTGGATGAGTAATCCTCTACGATAACAAGTTAGTTGGCCTATATATTTTACCTAAAAGTGTATATTTTTATATCATGTTTTTGATGTGCTGCATGATGAAATTTTCAGTCATTGCATCCTAAATTGATAAATCCTTAAATTTAATGTTGAAAAAATGTTTGATACATCCCAAGAAACCTTTAATAAATTTTTTAGGTTGTCAAACTCAACCTGAACCACCCATGGGGTGGGTTCTAACTTTTTATCATGATTATGCCACCCTTGGGGTGTGCTGAGTTCACCTTGTATAATTGAGAATTGAATGTGGTATTAAAGTGACATTTTTAGGTCATAGTAACCTTTAACACCTTTTCATTTATATATGAAATGTATGAAATGGTTAATCCCTTGGATTTTATATGATCATGAATGGATTGGTGAAATGATTAAATAAATGTCTAATGAAATGATGAATGAATAAGTTAAGATTCCTTTGACATTTCTACTCCTTGGATCCACCAACCATATTTGGATTATTCATACATTTCTACTACTTATATCATGTTTACTTGACTTATTAGGATGCCTTGGACAAATCTACTTCAAGGATCTGGCTTAATTGGATACCTTGGACATGTTTACTCCAAGGATCCAGTTTAACTATTTTACATGACATGTGAGGATGTATTGTACATTTCAACACCTTATATCTAACCCATTAGGATACCTTGGAAATTTTTACTCCTTTTATTCGACCTACTATTACGTCATGTAAATTTATACTCATTGCATACTATTTACTAGTTTTATTTATCTTACATGGTTTACTTGGACATTTATACTCCTTAGACCGTAGCCCTTTTTAGTCTGGTATATGATTACATGGAGTAAGATATTTATGTTGCATGATATTCTTTATAGATATCACCTTTTGATTTAGATTCTTGATCATAGTGAGAATTTATAGGCTTGGAGTATAACTTTTACTATTATTACTTGTAATCCTATTATATATTCACACTACTTCTTCTTATATTCACAAACCAGACTTGTTATAGACACTGTTGGTGGTGGGATAATGAGTGTTATCCCACATACTCTTCATGACACTATTAGGTACTTGGATATACTTAATGGATTTGATGAGGGATATAGTAAAGTGCTAGATTAATGATGGTTGATTGATTATTATATTGGAGTAGGGGAGATCCGGACAAAGTTGTATCTTGTGATGTTATCTGGGGATAATTACTTTTGGTATTTTTGTTCTTTTGATACATGTATTATATTTGATACCCATTGTAATGTATTACCTACCATTTTTATAGAATTATATGATCCTAATTTATATATGAAACCGATGTATGAGATTACTTGGTTATTTATATGATGTATTTTTATTCTTTAGTTATTCAGTAATTTATATGCTTTTGTTGGTGTTGATATGATTATACCTTTTTTCTACACTCTGACCATGAGAGTATAGTCTCCCCACTATTCCACCATGGAATCTCACTACTAGTTGGCAGCCTTTGGTGTATAGGGAGTCATGCTTGAGGCCATGTGGCCAATTGGGTTCAGTTACTGTTGAGTGAACCATGTTTGAAACTTTACAAAGTGGTATCGAAGGAATTTTCTTTACTTTGTCTTATTGTTTGGGAATATTATATAAGAGATTAGGGACGTGTCAAAGTTTTTTAATGAGTTGTGTCTAGGATTAGATAATCCACATATAGGAAAAATCCAAATTTTATAGGATGGGAAATGTTGTTATGGATTTTTCTTATTAAAGTTTTTATGATTTCATCATTGCATGATGCAATTTATGTTTGATGTTTCTTATGATTATAGAATGTTTTCCCTTGGCCTAATATGACAAGGAATTATTGAATCATGTATCATCATAGGAACTTCAGGATTTATATATCATGCATTATACCACATCACGTTTACTTACAACATGCATTGCTTGTAGCTTGTTTTGGTGATTTTGTTGTCATGTCCATAGAATTGTTTTAAAATTTCATGAAGGGACTTGATAAATTAGTGTTTGTAATTAAATAGATTCCACATATCAATTTATAATGTGTATGGGCCCTTATAAATTGTAAGTGGTGATCCATATAGTTAAACCTTTAAAATATAATTGTTATATAAATGAGAATGAATTTAAATGAATTAGAATTGTAAAATGAAATGTTCACCATTAAATAGGGGTTCCAATTGTAATTTAAAGGGTTTTTTCCACTACAAATTGAAATTAACACTCTTTAAAATGGGACCTTGGACTTTATAGTATATAACTTAAATCTGATCTAACCATAGTAGTGGGAAGTAGGTAGTATATTTTGCGTTCTTATGACCATCACGCTACCCAGACCTAGATCTCGGAGTGGGCGGATGGATGTAACTTGTGTTTATGAAGTCTTGTGTGTATATTTCTTATATATCTATGATCATATTATTATAAAATATTTTCTAAGTCTTTCACTTGGTATTTTTAGAGATAATTCACCATGAAGGCCTCTAATAATGCATTGGGAGGGTATACAAAATCATGCTCGAGAGGTGGTGGGCCTTGGGCCACTAGTAGAACCTCTAGTAGTGCCTCTTATGTCACCTCCAGTTATACCTGATATGGGTAATTAGGTCTAGTTTTAATATGGGTTCCTATGCTTTATATAGACTATTCAGGGAGTACCATGATCTACCCCGACTATGATAGAGTTGATGCATGAGTTTCAACAATGGCACCGACCCGTGTTTTTAGGGGATAGTGGGCCACAGGATACGTGGTCATGGAATGAAACCATGATATATTCTTTTGATCATCCCAAGACACCTCTTGATAGGAGATTAAATCTCTCTATGTATATGCTATGAGATTCCTACAATAGGTGGTAGGATATTATTGCTCATACGGGTCTTCATAGGGATATAGCTTGGATGGATTTGCAGATATCCTTCTATGATTATTTGTATCCCTTAACATTTAGGGATAATATATCTATATATTTTATGTATCTAGAGTAGGGAATCATTTCATTCATCAATTATTCTTTCTATTTTATTAAGCTCTATAATTTTACTCTTATTTTGTTAGTTGATGAGTTATCAGAAGCTAGGCGATTTGAGGATGGTCTCTGGTATGACATTTGATCACATGTAAATGTCTTTCGATTTACCAACATATCTAAAATAGTAAATCAGAAACTGATTACTGAGTGTGACTTGGGGAAAGATAGGGGTGAATAGAAAGGAATTTTGGATTCTCGACCCATTGGTGCAGTTTCAGGTGGTATGAAGTGAAGTTTCATGACTTCTTATGTGGGAAATAGCAAACTGAGCATGAGTGTTGGTAGTTTTTTCTTCTATCATCAATGTGGGAGGCACTGAAACATGAGGAGATGGTATGATAAGATCCTAGATGTGTATCAATATTTTGGAGAGATGGGACGTCTATAGTTATTTGTTAAAACCTTTCCTCCTGTAGCTAGTGAGAGAGGGTCTTCATATAATCCACATTCATGAGTGGGGTCATCAACTTCTCATTAGGAATGATCTGGAGTGAAACTGGACAATCAGGTCGAGGTGGTGGTCGTGGTTGAGGCAGCCATCCACCAGACATACAGCGCTAGTTGAGCTGACCTGCTCATGGTAGTCAAGCTATATCTTAAGGCCTTGGATCAAGATAGTTTTATACATTACATCTAATACCATATAAGTAGAGTGTCATACCTTCTACTATGATAGGTACTATTTTGGTAGCCTCTATGTTAGTATATTCTCTTTTTGATATAAGTTCATCTCATTCTTTCATATATGTTCCGTTTGTGGAGTTCCTTGGGATAGATGTTCAATTTTCTTATGGTGTGATGACATTTGATACTATGTTTTGGATTCAATCAAAGAGTTCATACCAGTTCAGGGAGTACCCCATGAGGTAGGTATATGTCACTTTGTATGGGACCTATTTTTCCTTGAGATAATGGATTTTGACATCATTCTCAAGATGGACTAGTTGGTTTTAATTCATGAATATATTGATTTCTATCTCTAAATAGTTACTTTTAAATCACCAAATTGAGGGTTTTATATTCATAAGGTTTAATGGGATGTCCATGTGAGATGATTTGAATCTGAGAATAATAGTCTTGGTGGGATGATATCTCAATTGCTAGCTTATATCTAGATGGTCAGGGAAGGTAATAGGTAGATTTTTCACCACTGGTTGATTATTTTAGTGGGGTTTTCCTAGATGAATTTTTAGGTATTCCTTCCAAGATATAAGTATATTTTTTCATTGATCTAGTTCATAGAGATTCACCAATATCCATTCCTCTTTACAGGATGGATGCTACTGAGTTATAGAGATCAATTGGTAGCTAGATGACTTGGAGGTGAAGGGGTTTATAAGACCTAGTACTTTATTGTGGGGTTTTCTGGTCCTTTTTTCCAATATGGTGGATGGAACCCTTTATTTATGTGTGTATTACTAGATATTAAATCATTTGATGGTTAAGAACTAGTATCCATTTCCCAAAATAGATGACCTCTTTGACCACCTCTGAGGAGATAGGGTGTTCTTTAAGATTGATATGTGATATCATTAGGTGTGTGTTAGACCATTAGATATACCACATATTTCATTCCATACTAGATATGGCTTGTACAAGTGTTTGGTCATGTCATTCGGTCTCATAAATATGCCAACAGTTTTCATGGAACAAATGAACTGAGTTTTCCATCCTTATCTTGATTCATTTGTGGTGGTATTCATGGATGATATCTTGGTTTATTATCATACTCAACATGACCATACCAAAAATATTAATATCATATTAGATACATTTATATATCATCAGTTAAATGATAATCTCACAAAATTATACTTTCATATGGATAAAATTCACTTTTTGGGTCATATTATCTCAGAGATAGAAGTATCAGTTGAGCTAGATAGGGTGAGAGCTATAGTTTCCTGGGAAAATACCAAGAACATATTTGATATGTTGATTTTATTAGGGAAATATAGTTATTACAGTCACTTCATACAGTAATTATCACACTTATAATCACCTCGTATGGGCTTGAATAAGAAGGGTTTGAAGTTTATGTGGTCATATTCCTTCAAGAAATAATTTCAGGATCTAAAAGGGTGACTGGCTTCAATGTTGATCCTTATTCTTCTAGAGATGAGTAGGAGTTATATAGTCTATTATGAAGAATAAGGTATTGGGATATGAGGATAAAATCATGGAGTATGGGTCTCACTAATTTAGGCCACATGAGAGGAACTACCAGATGCATGATCACGAGTTAGCCACTATAGTTCATGACTTGTGTTGTTATAGGAATTACTTACAGAGGGATTGTTTTGTGGTATAAACGGACCAAAAAATCCTCAAGTAAATCTTTACATAGTGTGACTTTAATCTTAGGAAATGAATGTGGGTTGAATACCAATAGTATTTTGACTTCGATCTTTCTTATATTCCCCAGAAAGGGTAATGCATTTTCTGATGCACGAAGTAGTCAGACTCAAACACAGGTAGTTCATGAGGATTTTAGCAAGTGTAAAATTATGTCCATATATTATGAGATGCACATGGAGGTTAGAAAGATCATGGAAAATATGTACTTGCATTTTATCAGTGAACTATTCACTTATGTAGAGAGTGATGATGAGACATCTATCAGATTCTGAAGGATTGGTCCTACGGGAGAGCGTTGCTAGTGATGACCTACCTCCTAGTTAGATCATTAATGAGGATGATATCTTGTGTATTAAAGGATTCATATCGTTTTATACAAAAATCCAATAGAATCTAATATGAGAGTTACATTCCTCTATATAGTTAGTACATCTTGGTCTTACAAAGATGTATCATGACTTACGATGTCAATGCTGGTGGTTAGGAATGAAGTGAGATATAACTAGGTTTATTACTCAGTATTCCACCAATCAATAGGTGAAGGTAGAATACCAGTGAACAGAGAGTATTTTATAGCCTTTACCTATTCTTGAGTGTAAATGGGATGACGTCACCATGGATTTTGTGATGGGGCTTCCTAGATCACTTTAGGACAGTGACGTCGTATTGGTGATTGTAGAATGTTTGATAAAGCTATCCCATTTTATTTATTTTTAGAAGACTTTTTAGGTGGATGATATTGGGAGGATTTATATTTTGAGATATTATGCCTCTATGAGGTTCTACATTCAATCATATTAGATACAGATTCTTGATACACATTGTGGTTCTAGAAAGGGTTACATAGGGCACTGGGTTCATAGGTACTACTGAGTACAACCTATCACCCATAGACTGATGGAAAGTCTGAGCATATGATACTAGATTTAGATGTAATTATATGATAATGTGTCCTTGATTTAGGAGGTTCTTGTCAGAAACACTTACCTCTCTCTGATTACGATTATAATAATAGCTTCCAGGTGACCATACAAATGGATCCTTATGGGGGCCTATATAGTAGGTTATGTCATTCACCCCTATGATAGTTAGAGGAAGGAAAGGTAGTGATAATGGTTCCTCATATCATTCAAAATACTTAGTATCAAGTTTATATTGTCAAGAATAATATGTTTATAACTCATTCTAGACAGAATTCATAAACCGATCATCGTCATTGAGCACTAGAGTTCTAGGTGGGGAGTTGGGTTTTCTTGCAAGTTTCACCCTGATAGGGGGAATAGATAGATTTGGACGAAAGGGGAGTTACAACCTTGTTATTTAAAGACCTTTGAGATTGTAGATAGAGTAGGGCCATTATTCTATCTGTTTCAATTACTTTAAAGGTACTGGTCCATGCATGACATCTTCCATGTATCTCAGCTTTACTGATATCATTCTGAACTGTTGCATATTCTTCATCATGATGAGGTTGAGTTGGAGGAAGGTTCATTATTTGAGGAGTATCATATCCATATTATTGATCATGGAATGAATGTTCTCCAATGTCGATTAATTCCTTTGGTACAGGTGTCATGGCAGCACGATTGTGTGTAGGATGAGACTTGGGAGCAGAAGACCAACGTATGTGCCCAGTGGACAGATTTATTCTCAAAAGATACTTTACCATCCTTAAAAGGAAAATTTGAGGATGAATTTATTTAATGAGAGAATATTATAAGAACCCAGTTCTTTTATAAGGTATGGAACCATTTTATTTCCAACCTAATTCTGGGTTTTGGCCTGATGTGAATGCCTAGTAAGGATATGGAGAAAACATGGCTATCTTGGGCTTGTTCAAAGTCCAGAGCCCTAATTTTTGGATAAAACAGCTAGGATTCTTGATTAGTGGAAATCATTCAACCTAGTATTCATGGTTATAGTAAACCATATGGGTAATTTTAGTGCATAGAATATGTTACACGGTTTTCCCTTACCATGCAACCCAGACCACGCGCCAATTAAAGTGCTGGAGAGTTTTTAACATAGGCTAAATTCATGGTTAGAATATGATTTGTCTAACCATATGCCATGAATGTATGAGGGATGTCTTGAGGTAGATTTGGGTGTATGGTTGGATCTTGGTTTGGGAAACCGTATGGGAAAACTGTCTGACCTAATTTCTAAATAGGAAATAAATATATTTTCCTAACTCTTTTAAATGTTAAAACCTCCTCCTCATTATCTAATTTATTTGATAGTGATCCATTAATTATTTTAATTAGAGATATTCCCAAATCCTTTGAGCTATTCTTTGGTGATTATTACCCATATAAACTCTTGTTAAGCCTATATCGGTCTCATTGGATAGCCACTGGTGATTTATTCACTCCTTAGGCTTATTTCACTCTTTTCCTTACTATCGGCAATGCTATTTTGGTAAAGGATATTATACCCTATTTTTAGGTAATTCATTTGTTATTTTCCATATGATACGAACCAAATCAAAGGATAATACTGGATTATTACTCCTCTATAGGAATAAGGTTGGTGGTCTCTACCTTTTTCCAAAAATTCTATATGTTTATAGATTTTTTCCATTGTGCTACATGGATTACTTTTCAAGCATTGCATACAAAATCAATAAATCCTTAAATTAAATTTTGAAAACATGTTTGAGAAATTCCATGTCACCTTTCGTCAAGGTTGAAGGTTTTTTGCCTCAACCTAAACATCCCATGGGGTGGTTTATACCTCTTTATTATAATTATTCCACCCTTGGGGTGTGATGAGTTCACCTTATATAATTGAGAATTGAATGGGTTATTAAAGTAAATTTTTTAAGGTCATAGGAAACTTTAGAACCTTGTAACTTTTATATAAAATTTATGAAATGGTTAATTCATTTTCTTTCATATGATCATAAATGGGTTGGTGAAATAATTAAATAAATGGTTAATGAAATGATGAATGAATTAGTAAGGATACCTTGAACATTTATACTCTTTGTATCCAATGACCATTTTATGATTCATTGGAAATTTATAATCCTTGGATCCTATTGAGTTGACATGTTTGGATTCCTTGGAGATTTATACTCCATCGATCCAGCTTACTTGAATGACTTGGACATTTCTACTCCAAGGATCCAGTTTAACTATTTTACTTGACATGTGAGGATGTATTAGACATTTATACTCCTTGGATCTGACCCATTAGGATTCCTTATACATTTTTAATCCTTTAATTTAACCCATTAGGATGTATTGGACATTTTTACTCATTGGATCCTATTTACTTGTTTTAATTATATTACACGGTTTCCTTTTAAATTTCTACTCCTTGGACCATGTACCTTATCGGTCTGATATATGATTAAACTGCATATAACATTTATGTTTCATGCTATGCTTTACAGATATCCTCTTATGATCTAGTTTTTTTATCATAGTGAGACTTGATAGATAATATAATATCACTTTTGGTTTTATTACCTATACGCCTGGTATATCTACACATTTATTCTTCTTATGTTCACTTACCATACTAGTTACAAACAGTATTGGTGGTGGATTACTGAGTGTTATCTCACACCCTTTTTGGGACATTGTTGGGTACCTGAAAAAACTTCATCGATGTAGGTAGGGATAGGGGAAATAACCCACTTGTTATTGCTTGATTGATTATAGAATAGGAGTAGGGAAGAAAAGGACTAAGTTGTAGATCATGATGCTATTTGGGGATAGTTCCTTTTGATATTTTTTACTTTTGATACATGTATTGTACTGGATACCTATTTCTATGTATTACCTATCTTTTTTAGAGCATAGAATGATCATAATTTCTATATAACACTGATGGATGAGATTACTTGGTTATTTATATGATGGATGTTTATTATCCAACTGTTAAGTTATTTATATGCTTCCACTATTGGTTGATATGATTATAAAAATATTCTACACTCTAACCATGAGGGTATAGTCTCCCCACTAATACACCATAGATCATCGCTACTAGTTGGCAGCCTTTGGAATATGGGGATGTGTTCTTGAGGCCATGTGGCCAAATGGTTTTAGTTAATATTGAGTGAATCCGTTCTAGGATGTCACATAAAGTAAGGGTAAAATGAGTTTTAAGACTTTTTTTAATGTAATAGGGAAGTTTCTACATGCTTCGTAAGGGTAAATCATGATTTATTTCAGTATTGTAAGGGTAAAAGGCCACTACATAAGGGTAGAGTATAAATTACATGCACTACATATGGGTAATCCAGCATACATAAAAATAATTATAGACTTGCGTAAAGGTATCCATGCATTGCATGAGAACAGTATAAGAGTTCTTGGAGTGTTGCGTTAGGGTAGAGACACATTTATAAAGGCTATATATGAGTACCTGGAATGCTACATAAGGGTATAGACTCATGTAAGGGTGTTGTGTAATGGGTACCTATAACATTGTGTAAGGGTTCTAGATAACATAAGGGTGTTGCATATAGCAACCCTATATTTTATTATGTGAATATTACATCATTTTAAAGATGAAAAATATAATATTTATACATTCAAGGATTGAAAGGTTTAGTATCTTGGGAAAATTAGGGTCATAAATCACTTATAAATAATAAAACATAAACATTATTATTATCCTTATTCTCTATCCACTTAAAATCTTTCATGATCTCTTTAGTACATGTAGTCACTTGAAGATATAAATCAAATAAAGGGGTAACCTAAAAGAGCAATAAAGGGAGGAATAAGGGAATGAGACAATCATGAATGGGTCTTAATAATCAACATAATCATATCATAAGCATAAGGTCATTGTCAACATCATGAGTTAAACATTTTATATAGGAATGGAATGTGACAATACATAAAAATGAAACATCATACCATAGTGGTAAAATACCAAACATAGTTGTGAACAAAGTTAGCATTATGTTAATGTATAACACATGTACATAATCATAACATTACCATTATAAACAAATGTATCATCATTTTTACACATAATACACATTATATCATGAGATTTGTTACACTATCCAATGAAGTGGGGAGAGATATAATTACAGGCCCACCCATCACATCATAATATTTACATAATCATGAATGCCACCCAGAATGTATAACAATCATAGCCATGAAATAACTAATGTAAATGAATGATTTTAATAATTATTTGATCAATAATAATTTCATGAATATACTTGGAGTTCCCAAAATAATAAGGGAAAAAAATTTCATAAAAATCTTTATTCTTTAGTGAATAATAAGTAACTAAAGAGGATTAAAAGATATGTTTTAGAAAGAAAATCCTTTTTGTAAAATCATTGAATTTGGATTATAAATCAAGTTGTTAACATTTATATACCTAAAATAAAATTAAAGAATAATTAGAGGATATTTAAGAATAATTAGGGAAATATTTTTACTAAAATTTAAATGAAATATGGATAACCTAAAGAAAAGGAGTTGGGTTTGAGAATCCCCTTACCTTAAATCCTACTTTATTTCATCATTTTCCACCTCCTGAATAATAAAAATAGGTTTACTAAAAATATGATACATAATTAAATTATTTTCATTTTTAACACTATTTATCAATTACATAATTTTATTATATTTATTAATTTCTTTGGTAAAAGGGCATTCATTTTGATATCTTGTTTTCTTTAAAAATTTCCCATTTTTCTTTGATTTTTTATATTTTTGTTAAAGGTCATGTATACATTAGTAGAATTAATTAAAGAATATTAAAAACATATATTTATACCTTTATATATTATAAATAATTTTTTTTATTACCATCCAATAGGTTGGTGATAATAAAGAAGCTGGAAACTCCCTCATTGGCGGTTAACCATCTGTTAATGGGGACATTATCCAAATATGAAGAAAATGATGTATAAAATATAAATACATAAAAAATATAATTTTTAAAGTAGGTTAAAACCAATAATATAATGTTAAAATTATGAATAATTAAATTTTAGAATATTTTATTTTGAAATAAATTGGGAAAATAAATATAAGAATAAGAAAATTAGTGAAGAGTTTTAAAAAACTTACTCTTTCCTTGGTATGGCTACTCTTTTATGGCACTAGAATTCCTTGATGATTGGATTTGGTTTAATCCATCACATCCCTAAGGGTTATAAAGTATTAATAGAGAGTATTTGAGAAGAACTATGGCTTTATAAAGTGTGATAGGAGTGGTTTTCTAAGGGGATAGAGAGGGGTTTTGTATACTTGAGGAGAGGGGCATTTTTAGAATAAAATATTAAATAAAATACTATATCAAATTTAAAACTTGTAATAGTTAATTTTTTATATTATAAATCTTATATAAATATTTTATATTTATTTTAATTCTTGAAAACCCTTTATAATCCTAATTCACTTATTTTATTAAAAAAGAAAGTGGAAAAAAAAGAAAAATTGCTATTTTAAGGGGTTTCTTTTGACTTTAGGTTTTGAAAAATGATTTTTAGGTTTGTAAATAAATTTTATTGTATTTTAATGACTAATTTATGAAATTAAATATATTTTGGCCAAACATAAAATTATAAAAATTATTATTTCATTATTAGATCATGAATGATGTAATTTAAGATACACCATTTATGTGAAAAACTATATTTTTACTATTCAACTAAAAAGTATTTCAGAAAACTACCAAAAAATAATCCTTGAAAAATTTTTATGTGATGATTTAAAAAATTATATTCATTTTTTCAAAAATAAATTTCTAAAATAAGTAATTTAAATTTTTAATATAAAAATTGTGATTTTTAAGAAGTACTTTTAAATATAGTTTATTAAAAATGTGCCTATATTTTCTTTAAGTGTTTTTAATCATGGTATTTATTTTTTGGAATTATAATATTTATATTCCCTTATATTACTCATGTTTAATGTTATTTATATAAAACTTGGTGATTTTGAGGTTAAATTTCTATTCCAGCGGTCAGGTTACTATCCCGAACAACTAGGTTACTGTTCCTAATGATATGGTTACTATTCCCAATAGTTAGGTTACTATTCTAATGGTCAATTTACCTCCTATAAATACCACTTAATTTTTTCTCTATTCACTAAAATTTCTCCAAATGTTATATATTTTCATTTTCTAATATTTTTAATGTTTTATTAATATTTTGTTTCATTTATATAGTGTTGTCCATGGGGGTGATGATTCTAGAACATTGTGGTGATCCTTATTTTCCCATTTTAGCTTTTCTATTTTATATTTTTATGTCTATTTTTAAATTTTATAAGTTTCAATGGTTTTATAGCTGATTAATGCAATAATATTTATTATTGAATTAAAGTGTTTTTGTTTCTCTTTGTTATTTATGTGTTAAATACTTATATAATATAATATAACATGCATTTATATATTAAGTAGTTATCATTTAAAAAGTCTAGGTCATTACAATGTGTAAGGGTAATGGTGCACTATGTAAGGGTGGTCTTCTCACATAAGGGTACGACATAAATGTACTCATTCATTTCAAAGACTATTATAAGGGTATTCTATGTTAGGGTACTTTGTGTAAGGGTAAAACCATGTTACCCTAACATATCACTCTTTTCAAAGAAAAAAAATTATAAAACCCTTTTTATGATTCTTTTTCCCTATCTCATGATTGTACCTAGTTTAAATGGTTTTAAAATCCTAAAATTATGGAAATTAAATACATTTTAGTCATTATTTTTTAAAATCAATTTTTATAGAGATTTCAATTCTCTATATTCAATATTTGAGTAATAGAAAAATTAAATGGTTGGTTTAATTTTTTGTTGTAATTACTGTGAACTAGTACACATTTTACCTTCAAAAATATTTTTAAACCCTTCTACCTTTGGTTTTTGGATATTACCTGATGTTTTATCATCCTAGAACTTCTTTTCCCTAAATCTAATAAGACTTATTCGAAAAAACCAGGTTCCTCTTTTAGGTTCCAGGCATGAAAGAATGGTCACCTCACCACCTCTATTATTGATGTTGTGTTTTTCAAAGGATAGAAACTGGTTAAGATTTATAGGTGCATTTCATTTTCCATTTTTATTTTTGGATTAATATTTTATGAAGATTTCTAGAAAAAAATATAATAACTCTTTAAATGATGATAACCCAAAACCATGAAAAGGAATAATGATAATTATTCTTATTTATCTCATTTGTTCTTGATAAGGGGTTTTTATTCATATGTTTAATTGTATTTATTCCGGAATAATATGTAAATCTAGTTCTTATAATTCCCTATATAGTTAAGTATAAAAGAATTTATAAATAATTATAATTCAGAAATTATCATGAAATGATAAAGAATAATTATCATTATTGTATTGGTTTATTCTATAGAGATAATGTTATTGCATAAGGAATTATAATTATTCTTTAAATTGTTATCATATACCTTGAATTAATTTTATTGTTTAGAAATTATCCAGGATATATAAATTTATTATCGCATGTGATGTTTTGTTTCTTATTAGAAATAAAATATTGGAATTCATTCTAGGAATCTATGGTGATTGATTTGAAACAAATAATATGTAGGTATGTTCTGGTGATAATTTCCTTAATAAACCTTGAGGTAGGTGGTCCTGTATACTCTACCCTTTGGTATTTATAAATATTTATTAGTATGTGTTATGTGATTCCCCACCTTAGTCAAATAACCCTAATTTTCTTAATGAGTTATAAATAATAATTATTAATTAATTAATTAATATTTCTTGAGACTTAACTAATTAAACGAACCATGCCTAATGTAATTGGTAAAAATGAAAAGGGGCCTGGCATAACCATGTTCACTAGCTTGATATCATCCACTGATTGATAATTCTTGATCATATATGAGTTCCTTAGAATAAATGTATACTTTTGTGTATTTTATTATACTACTTGATACCTAGATCTCATAAGACCATTTTTTAAGTTTGATCACATGTGTAGCTATTATGAATCTTGATAATATGCCATGCTCTATTTATATGTGTACTCTTTCCAGTATGTGATACATGTATTGAAATAACTTATCTATCATGCTTGATTTTGATCGCATGTGGGTGTGTGTGTGTGTATAGATCCAAGCTTGATGTACATGGACATTACATTACTTTTTTAGAATAATTAATACATAACAAGAACCAACACTCAAGGACTGTAATAGTTTAGTGTCTTTGGAAACTCAAAACAAAATCTTCAAATCGTTGTGAAAGATCTTCAACATATCTCATAAAGATCTTCCCCTTTGGTTTTCTTAACAAATACTTTTATTTATATCCTGGGGAAAAGAAAACATATAAAGGGTGAGATCAAATGCTCACTAAGGGTAACCATGGAGAGAATAAAACAAACCATATACATTTGAACTTAAAAACATGAACATAATGTTTAAACATCAAAATCTTGAGAAATGACATAAAACATAGCAGTACATAAGGCATAGATACATCAATCATGATAAAATATCATGGGAATAAAACATGTAATTATTGCAACCATTAATCACATGATATGATTTCTATAGTATCTAAGGCATTGCTTCCAAGACCATCTTAATGGACAAAGTCCCTTTCTGAATCGAGTTCACTCCTCGTTCCAGTCCTGTATTACTGAACCGGATTAACTTACTATTCCAACCATGTCTATCTCATGAGATCTAAATCATTACCCAATGAATTTGAGGGAGATATAGGTCCCACCCATCTCATAATGAAATCATTCTTATGTGTGCCACAATATAAACATAAATCATTCATCATAACCCAAAGAATAAAATGGGTTTCATAAACATCATTCCATCATAAAATAATCCATATAAAACAAATGGATATAATTTCATCATAAGAAAATTGAAACCATGTAAATCATAGAGACATTATACTTCAAACATACACATATGAAATAATGTCATCTTAGATGGAAAATAGTTTTGATAAAACACTTGAAATGAATTCTTGATGAAAATATCCTTTCTTCTTCAAAATCATTTTCTTTTCACAAAATGCCAAGCAATTTTAAAAGAAAAGGATTTTGTTAAAAATAATCATGAAATATTGTAGAGTAATATTAATGAAAATAAGGAGTTATAAAACTGTAAAAATCCGTTCATGCCGTATAAGTTAAAAAAACATTCTCCTCGTACTTTTTTCGAAAAAGTCAAAAAGTTCCTCATGTGGTAAACAAAAGTAAGATTCCTTTAATAACATGTGGTAAAACTAAAAAATGGGTAAAACGGAATTTAAACATACATGAAAACATTTTTAGAAAACATGGACATGGATGATAATAATAACCCAAGTAGATACTTATGAATAAACAATCTCAGATAAAAACGAGATTGGCATAGTTGTCCCTTACCTTAGGTCTGATATGCTTTATACATATCTGAACCTCCTGTATAATGATTTAAATAATGTCATTGACTTATTACAGAATCATATTCATTGTTATGATATCATATATGGTTCACTTATGACTTTATATTACCCGTTCTTTTGTATGTTCCGTGTTAAAGCGTCATTTTGGGTAAAATCGTTTTATTTATCGTACATGTTTGGACTTGTTGTTATTGATATTATTATTACTTATATCTTGATTTAATTACTTCCAGAATTTAAATCCTGATTTATATATCATATATATATTCAGTATATATATATATAATAGATATATAAATGAAATGAAATACACCGTTCATGGAGACGGTAGGTCATACGTACGCATGAACGATGTTTTCATTTCCTTATTGAATTAAATGGAAATAAGTAAATGAAACATATATGTACATAAATCTAGTATCATTATTATGTAATATCTTTCATGATTATTTATTATATATACTTTATAATCATACTTGAATGGTTAATCATTGAAAATGAATCTCATCGCATTCGTGGAGACGGTAGTCCGTACGTACGCACGAGCGATGATATCATTCCCATGATCGTGGAATTGTATTGAAGTGTATGTATAATATTTCAGAATAAATATCACTTTAAAATAATCATATATAGTTATTTATTTATACCATTATACTCGTCCAAGTAAGGTGGTGGTGGAAAACAGATTACACCACGGCGTCGAGACGGTATTCCGTATGTACGCACACACGGTGATTTCATTTCCATAGGATGGATAGAAGATGAAATTGGGTTGTTTCATATTTATAATCACATATCAGTATATGAGTGATACTGATGTAATTAATTTATAATGAAACAAAAAATAATAAGAATTAGAAGAAGAAATAAATTGGAAAGAATCAGTAAAGGATATTACCTCTTTTTTGATGCGCCTCTTCTTAACCTCCTCTTAAGGCACTAGGGTTGGTCTTTTGAAGATACCAGACCCACTATAATTTTTCTAGGGAATATTAGAAGGGAAATGGGAAGGGTTTGGCCTAGATTCAAGGCTCAAAAGGGTGTGAAGAGAATAGGGAAGGGGTGCCCTTTTTATAAGGGAGGAGAGGAGCACTTTAGGAAAAACTTAAAATATTATTTTATAGTAAAGTCATATTCGGTTTATAATAGCTCCAAATTGATTTATTTCGAAGATAAAGTGGGTATGGATCGAAATAATCTCAACAAATAGGTTTTAGACAAGTTTAGGTTACTATTTTAACCTTATCATTTAGATTTAATTCTAAGTTAAATAATTTAACCTTTACCGTGTCTTCTTGTTTTCTACATTATATAGTTAATAAACATACTATAACAAGACAAAAGAACCACAAGTGGTTCGTTATTAATATATATAACCTTATATAATTCATTTGGACGAACCTTAGATTTTTATAAATATAATAAAAATTAATAATATAATATTTTTTTAAATACTATTTTATGTCAATTTTGACACTATTTGGTAATTTATTTTTCTGAAATCATAACAGAATGATTAGTTCAAAAAAAGTTAATTACATAAATAATAACATGTCATATTAACCTAGAAAATTAGTTTAATTCATAAAAAGTCTCAAATTATATTTATTTGGGTATTTATAATATCAATTATTTTAATATTTCATTATTTAGGTAATTACTACATCACCATTGTGTCATAAATAAATTATATTATTTAATGTCTAAAAATTATAAATAAAATACCATTGGGTAGTAAATATTTCTATATTTCTAATTAATATTTATAGTAGAATTTATCTTATGTATAACCCAATATTAAAAATGTTTTAGTTATTAGACTTTGATTTTAACCATTTTAACTCTTCTTTAAATAAAATAATAATAAATGTCCTAATCCAATCAAAGTGAACCTAGAGGGTAATTTTTTATTCCTAAGGTTGTTTTTGGTCGAATAACACTTATCCAATAGAATTGGGACATGTGTTAGGGTAATATTAATATCATTTTTACCCTTAATTACCCTGTTTACTTTTAACCGTGGTAAATAAAAGTTAAAAGTTACTATTCACCAAAAATTATTTTTATCTTATTAAACCACATTTTAATCCTTGATATTAACCGTGTCTCTTGGAGTTTCAAAATTCCACTCACAGAAGCGGTAAAATTAGGTTTTATGTAAATTTTCAAACTCTCCTAGGAGGTGGGTAAAAGACGGTGAAAAGTTCAATAACATTTTTATATGTCTAAAATTATTATAAAATGACTCCAATAAATTCCATTGAACTTATATAGGTATTATGTATCAATTTTGGCCTAAAATAAATTTAAATAAAATAAATAATTATTAATATAAAAATTCGGTTTTTAAATAGTAACCCAGTGTTTTCACTATTCATCAAAAAATGAAAGTTTTCATAAAAATACCAAAAATTCACCCTAGGCTAATTTCTATATTATCAATCCAAAAATGATGTCCATTTTAAAAAATAACATTTATAAAATTTCAAAAAGTGGGTATTACTATTCATAAGGGCTAGTTCATAATACTATTATAATAATATATCATTTAGTGAAACTCGGTATTGCATAATACACACGCTATCGAAGAAGGTCTTGATTGCGTTTAATGCAAGCCAAGTCAGGGCTGCGTGTAGTGAAAGGTCTGTTTGGTGTTGGGTATAACATAATCAAAACATATTTCATTTATACATTAAACAAAATCTATACTTAATGTTGCGTAGAGTAATTCCCACAAAACGAACTTGAAATTGTGTGTAACATGAGCCAAGAATAGTGTTGTGTATACTGCAAGCTAATTCGGTGTTGCTTATAGTGCAAGATAATCTTGGTGTATCTTACAACACAATACATCAATGAAATTAAAAGGAATAATTCTCATAAAATATCGGGTTGTTACATTCTACCCCCCTTAAAATGAATTTCACCCTCGAAATTCGTTGGGGTTATAAATGGTTTACTACTTGAAAGTTTCTTTCATAGAAACACACATCGTAAAAAGGAATACAAAAACTTCATTTTAAAATGGGAAGTTAGAATCATAACGGTCACCCAAAGTAACTCATCACTGGGTTTCCACATAGGACAACATAGGTGAAAATATGGATTTGGAAGAGAAATCTAACCATCAAGTTCTGATGGAGAGTGGTGGAGAACATGGCTATGAAAAATCCAACAATCACAAAGACATAAATTTGTGATGATCTAAGGTACCATCTGATTCATCAGATATAAGGGCATTAGGACAACATTTTTGGTTTTCAAGATGACTTCCCTAAAGTTGAAGAATTTGAATTAGAATAAATACTTACTTTATTTCGGTATAATCTCACTGTTTTTCTTGCCTTGAACAATTTCCACTCCATATCTTAATGAAATGAAGTTGAAATTTTCATTCGTGAACTATTAGCAGATCATGTGATAGAATGATGGGTCATTCCATGTGTCTTAAACAAAAGGTTAGAAAAAGTTATAGCCTTAAACAATACTATATTATGTCTAAATTAATTCATTGCAATATTTAGGCTTATCCAAAATACTTATGTCCAAGATCATAGTATAAAGAAAACAATTACTAGAAATTTCATCTACCGAGCATGTGAATACCATCATTTATCCCCCATATATCATACGATATATCTTGTTGGTCGCATTCCAAACATGTGAATACCTTAATCGTGTATTCTCTTGAACCATAGTGGAAACATGAATGTTTTCACAAGGTAACTCTTTCTAAATACCAAAATCCCAAAAATTCTATATACTCAAACCATGATATCACTTTTTCCTTATATTATTCATGAGATCATTAATACTATCAAACATTTCATTATCTCCTTATCCCTTCTTTATGCGCATATTAGGTTCTTTCCAAAAATATCTGAATAACCTTTCATGGTTACTGGTACCATTCAACATATACTTTCAAAACTCATGCAAAGGAAACAGTGTAACAATCCATAGATTTTTCTTTATTCCATAGTACCATACTTTATTCGTGATAAACATACAATCATTACACTACCTTCTTAAACCACTGACTGAGCTTCATCATTTATTCCATCTCATATATCATTTGTAGTCTCTTAATCATCATCCACATAAATACTACTCATATGACCATGCTGATTCTATTTATGAGATTTTCCCTTAGGGAATTGGTTTGCATAATGCTCGTACATTCCACATTTAAAACACTTAACCGTTGTTGATGTCTTAACAATACCATTATCCTTGTCCATGGTGTTAACTGAACCTTTTCCTTTACAATTACTTACTTTGTGTCCTTCTTTTCCACACCCAAAGCATCTTCCAGTTCCTTTGAAACATTCTCCCTGATTCCTCTTCCCACATGACTTACATGAGGGAAATTGAACTTTCTTTCCTCTATGATCATCATGAAACTCAATCTTTCTCTTATTAGCTGATTTGGGAAACTTACCAATGTTGAGATTATTGATCATATTATGAGATTTATGATTAGGCGTAATAACGATATGTGGACTTCCAGATCCAATTTTATTTGGTTGCTCATGAATAATATCATTCCATTGTCCATCATATCCTCCATTATTGTGAATCTTCATGTTTCCAGCCATTATCTAAAACCCAAAAAGAATAGTGTGAGAGGCCAAAATCATAATCAAGGGGGATTAAATTCAATATCGAACATCTTAGGTTTAATTATAATATCTTTACCATAATTCTAGGACTATAACCTATACTTATACTTAACCTTAGGGACATCCCTAGACATACCTTAGAAATATCTCTAGGGATCTCACTAAAGTTCTCTCATAATAGTTTCCAAAGGTTGACTAAACCAAACCTCTGATACCAACTATAGAGACCCAAGATTGACGTACATTTACATTACATTCCTTTTGTGGAATAATTAATACATAACAAGAACCAACACTCAAGGACTGTAATAGTTTAGTGTCTTTGGAAACTCGAAACAAAATCTTCTAATCATTGTGAAAGATCTTCAACATCTCCCATAAAGATCTTCCCCTTTGGTTTTCTTACCTAAAAATTTTCTTTATATCCTAGGGAAAAGAAAACATATAAAGGGTGAGCTCAAATGATTAGTAAGGGTAAGCATGGAGAGAATAAAACAAACCATATACATTTGTACTTAAAAACATGAACATAATGTTTAAACATCAAAATCTTGATAAATGACTTAAAACATAGTAATACATAAGGCATAGATACATAAATCATGATAAAATAGCATGGGAATAAAACATGTAATTGTGGAAACAATTAAGCACATGATATGATTTCCATATTAGCCAAGGCATTACTGACAGGACCATCTTAGTGGATAAAGTCCCTTTCTGAATCGAGTTCACTCCTCGTTCCAGTCCTGTATTACTGAACCAGATTAACTTATTGTTCCAGCCATGTCTATCTCATGAGATATAAATCATTACCCAATTCATTTGAGGGATATATAGGTCCCACCCATCTCATAATGAAATCATTCTTATGTGTTCCACAACATAAACATAAATCATTCATCATAACCCAAAGAATAAAATGGGTTTCATAAACATCATTCCATCATAACATAATCCATATAAAAAAATGGATATCATTTCATCATAAGAAAAATGAAACCATTTAAATCATAGAGGCATTATACTTGAAACATACACATATGAAATAGTGTCATCTTAGATGGAAAATGGTTTTGATAAAACACTTGAAATGAATTCTTGATGAAAATATCCTTTCATCTTCAAAATCATTTTCTTTTCAAAAAATGCCATGCAATTTTAAAAGAAAAGTATTTAGTTGAAAATAATCATGAAATATTGTAGAGTAAGCTTCATGAAAATAAGGCGTTATAAAATTGTAAAAATCCGTTCATGCCGTATAAGTTAAAAAAACATTATCATCGTAATTTTGTCGGAAAAGTCAAAAATTTCCTCGTGTGGTAAACAAAAGTAAGATTCCTTTCATAACATGTGGTAAAATTAAAAAATGGGTAAAAAAGACTTTAAACATACATGAAAACATTTTTAGAAAACATGGACATGGATGATAACAATAACCCCAGTAAATACTTATGAATAAACAATCTCGGATAAAAACGAGATTGGAATAGTTATCTCTTACCTTTGGTCCGATATGCTTCGTACATATCCGAACCTCCTGTATAATGATTTAAATAATGTCATTGACTTATTACAGAATCATATTCATTGTTATGATATCATATATGGTTCACTTATGACTTTATATTACCCGTTCTTTTGTAAGTTCCATGTTAAAGCAGCGTTTTGGGTAAAATCGTTTTATTTATCGTACGTGTTTGGAATTGTTGTTCTTGATATTATTATTACTTATATCTTGATTTACTTACTTCCAGAATTTAAATCATGATTTATATATCATATATATATTCAGTATATATATATAATAGATATATAAATAAAATGAAATACACCGTTCATGGAGACGGTAGGTCGTACGTTCGCATGAACACTGTTTTCATTTCCTTATTGAATTAAATGGAATTAAGTAAATGAAACATATATGTAAATAAATCTAGTATCATTATTATGTAATATCTTTCATTATTATTTATTATATATACTTTATAATCATACTTTAATGGTTAATCATAGAAAATGAATCTCATCGCGTTCGTGGAGACGGTAGTCCGTACGTACGCACGAGCGATGATATCATTCCAATGATCGTGGAATTGTGTTGAAGTGTATGTATAATATTTCAGTATCAATATAACTTTACAATAATAATATATAGTTATTTATTTACACCATTATACTCATCCAAGTAAGGTGGTTGTGGAAAACAGATTACACCACGGCGTGGAGACGGTATTCCGTACGTACGCACGCGTGGTGATTTCATTTCCATAGGATGGATAGAAGATGAAATTGGGTTGTTTAATATTTATAATCACATATCAGTATATGATTGATACTGATGTTATTAATTTATGATGAAACAAATAAAGAAGAACAATCATAAGAAGAAATAAATTGGAAAGAATCGGTAAAGGATATTACCTCTTCTTTGATGCACCTCTTCTTAACCTCCTCTTAAGGCACAAGGGTTGGTCTTTTGAGGAGACCAGAACCTCTATAATGTTTCTAGGGAAGATTAGAAGAGAAATTTTCAGGGTTTGGCCGAGCTTCAAGGCTCAAAAGGGTGTTAAGAGAAGAGGGAAGGGGTGCCCTTTTTATAAGGGAGGAGAGGGGCACTTTAGGAAAAAATTAAAATATTATTTTATAATAAAGTCATATTCGGTTTATAATAGATCCAAATTGATTTATTTCGAAGATAAAGTGGTTATGGGTCGAAATAATCTCAAAAAATATGTTTTAGACAAGTTTAGGTTACTATTTTAACCTTATCATTTAGATTTAACTCTAAGTTAAATAATTTAACCTTTACCGTGTCTTCTTGTTTTCTACATTATATGGTTAATAAACTTACTATAACAAGCCAAACGAACACCAAGTGGTTCATTATTAATATATATAACCTTATCTAATTCATTTGGACGAACCTTAGATTTTAGGGAATATAACAACAATTAATAATATAATATTTGTTTTAAAAACTATTTTATATCAATTTTGACACTATTTGGTAATTAATTTTTTTGAAAATCATAACAGAATGATTAGTTCTAAAAAGGTTAACTAAATAAATACTAACATGTCATATTAACCTATAAAATTAGTGTAATTCATAAAAAGCCTCAAATTACATTTATTTGGGTATTTATAATATCAATTATTTTAATATTTCATTATTTAGGTAATTACTGCATCACCATTGTGTCATAAATAAATTACATTATTTAATGTCTAAAAATTATAAATAAAATACCATTAGGTATTAAATATTTTTATATTTCTAATTAATATTTATAGTTTAATTTATCTTATTTATAACCCTATATTAAAAATGTTTTAGTTATTAAACTTTGATTTTAACCATTTTAACTCTTCTTTAAATAAAATAATAATAAATGTCCTAATCCAATCCAAGTGGACCTAAATGGTAATATTTTATTCCTAAGGTTTTTTTTGGTCGAATTACACTTATCCAATAGAATTAGGACATGTTTTAGGGTAATAGTAATTTCATTTTTACCCTTAATCACCCTATTTACTTTTAACTGTGGTAAATAAAAGTTAAAAGTTACTATTCACCAAAAATTATTTTTATCTTATTGAGCCACATTTTACTCCTTGATATTAATCGTGTCTCTCGTATTTTCTAAATTCCACTCACAGAAGCGGTAAAATTAAGTTTTATGTAATTTTTCAAACTCTCCTAAGAGGTGGGTAAAAGAAGGTGAAAAGTTCAATAAAATTTTCACATGTCTAAAATTATTATAAAATGACTCCAATGAATTACATTGAACTTATATAGGTATTATGTATCAATTTTGACCTAAAATAAATTTAAATAAAATAAGTAATTATTAATATAAAAATTCGGTTTTTAAATACTAACCCAGTGTTTTCACTATTCATCAAAAATTTAAAGTTTTCAGAAAAATACCAAAAATTCACCCTAGGCTAATTTCGATATTTCGAATCCAAAAATGATTTCCATTTTTAAAAATAAAATTTATAAAATTTCAAAAAGTGGGTATTACTATTCATAACGGCTAGTTCATAATAATATTATAATAATATATCGTTTAGTGAAACTTGGTATTGCGTACTACACACGCTATCGAAGAAGGCCTTGATTGCGTGTAAATAAAACAATTACTAGAAATGTAATCTACCGAGCATGTGAATACCATCATTTATCCCCCATATATCATACGATATATCTTGTTGGTCACATTCCAAACATGTGAATACCTTAATCATGTATTCTCTTTAACCATAGTGAAAACATGAATGTTGTCACAAGGTAACTCTTTCCATATGCCAAAATCCCAAAAATTCTATGTACTCAAACCATGATATCACTTTTTCCTTATATTAGTCATGATCTCATTAATACTATCAAACATTTCTTTATCTACTTATCCCTTCGTTATGCGCATATTAGGTGCTTTCCAAAAATATATGAATAACCTTTCATGGTTACCGGTACCATTTAACATATACTTTCAAAACTCAAGCAAAAGAAATAGTGTAACAATCCTTAGATTTTTATTTATTCCATAGTACCATACATTATTCGTGATAAACATACAATCATTACACTACCTTCTTAAACCACTGACTGAGCTTCATCATTTCTTCCATCTCATATATCATTTTTAGTCTCTTCATCATCATCCACATAAATACTACCCATATGACCATGCTGATTCTCTTTATGAGATTTTCCCTTATGGCATTGGTTTGCATAATACTCGTACATTCCACATTTAAAACACTTAACCATTGTTTATGTCTTAGAAATACCATTATCTTTGTCCATGGTGTTAACTGAACCTTTTCCTTTACAATTACTTGATTTGCGTCCTTGTTTTCCACACCCAAAGCAACTTCCAGTTCCTTTGAAACATTCTCCCTAATGGCTCTTCCCACATGACTTACATGAGGTAAATTGAACTTTCTTTCCTCTATGATCATCATGAAACTCCATCTTTCTCTTATTAGCTGAGTCGGGAAACTTACCAAAGTTGAGATTATTGATCATATTATGAGATTGATGATTAGGCGTAATAACGATATGTGGACTTCCGGATCCAATTCCATTTGGTTTCTCATGATTAATATCATTCCATTGTCCATCATATCCACCATTATCGTGAATCTTCTTGTTTCCAGCCATTATTTAAAACCCAAAAAGAATAGTGTGAGAGGCCAAAATCATAATCAAGGGGGAGTAACTTCAATATCGAACATCTTAGGATTAATTATAATATCTTTACCATAATTCTAGGACTATAACCTATACTTATACTTAACCTTAGGGACATCCCTAGACATACCTTAGAAATACCTCTAGGGATCTCACTAAAGTTCTCGCATCCTAGTTTCCAAAGGTTGACTAAACCAAACCTCTGATACCAGCTGTAGAAACCCAATCTTGATGTACATGGACATTACATTACTTGTATGGAATAATTAATACATAACAAGAACCAACACTCATGGACTGTAATAGTTTAGTGTCTTTGGAAACTCGGAACAAAATCTTCTAATCGTTGTGAAAGATCTTCAACATCTCCCATAAAGATATTCCCCATTGGTTTTCTTACCTAAAAATTTTATTTATATCCCGGGGAAAAGAAAACATATAAAGGGTGAGCTCAAATGCTCAGTAAGGGTAATCATGGAGAGAATAAAACAAACCATATACATTTGAACTTAAAAACATGAACATAATGTTTAAACATCAAAATCTTTAGCAATGACATAAAACATAGCAGTACATAAGGCATAGATTCATCAATAATGATAAAATAGAATGGGAATAAAACATGTAATTGTGTAAAAAATTAAGCACATGATATGATTTCCATATTAGCCAAGGCATTCCTACCAAGACCATCTTAGTGGACAAAGTCCCTTTCTGAATCGAGTTCACTCCTCGTTCCAGTCCTGTATTACTGAATCGGATTAACTTATCATTCCAGCCATTTCTATCTCATGAGATATAAATCATTACCCAATTCATTTAAGGGAGATATAGGTCCCACCCATCTCATAATGAAATCATTCTTATGTGTTCCACAATATAAACATAAATCATTCATCATAACCCAAAGAATAAAATGGGTTTCATAAACATCATTACATCATAACATAATCCATATAAAACAAATGGATATCATTTCATCATAAGAAAAGTGAAACCATGTAAATCATAGAGACATTATACTTGAAACATAAACATATGAAATAATGTCATCTTAGATGGAAAATGGTTTTGATAAAACACTTGAAACGAATTCCTGATGAAAATATCCTTTCATCTTCAAAATCATTTTCCTTTCACAAAATTCCAAGGAATTTTAAAAGAAAAGGATTTTTCTGAAAATAATCATGAAATATTGTAGATTAAGCTTCATGAAAATAAGGCGTTATAAAACTATAAAAATATGTTCATGCCGTATAAGTTAAAAAAAATTATCCTTGTAATTTTGTCGGAAAAGTCAAAAATTTCCTCATGTGGTAAACAAAAGTAAGATTCCTTTCATAACATGTGGTAAAATTAAAAAATGGGTAAAAAGGACTTTAAACTTACATGAAAACATTTTTAGAAAACATGGACATGGATGATAACAATAACCCCAGCAAATACTTACGAATAAACAATCTCGGATAAAACGAGATTGGAATAGTTATCTCTTACCTTAGGTCCGATATGCTTCGTACATATCTGAACATCTTGTATAATGATTTAAATAATGTCATTGACTTATTACAGAATCATATTCATTGTTATGATATCATATATGGTTCACTTATGACTTTATATTACCCGTTCTTTTGTAAGTTCCATGTTAAAGCAGCGTTTTGGGTAAAATCGTTTTATTTATCGTACGTGTTTGGAATTGTTGTTCTTGATATTATTATTACTTATATCTTGATTTACTTACTTACATAATGTAAATAATGATTTATATATAATATATATATTCAGTATATATATATATAGTAGATATATAAATGAAATTAAATACACCGTTCATGGAGACGGTAGGTCGTACGTACGCATGAACGCTGTTTTTGTTTCCTTATTGAATTAAATGGAATTAAGTAAATGAAACATATATGTAAATAAACACAGTATCATTATTATTTAATATATTTCATTATTATTTATTATATATACTTTATAATCATACTTGAATGGTTAATCATGGAAATGATTCTCATCGCGTTCGTGGAGACGGTAGTCCGTACGTACGCACGAGCGATGATATCATTCCCATGATCATGGAATTGTATTGAAGTGTATGTAAAATATTTCAGAATCAATATCACTTTAAAATAATCATATATAGTTATTTATTTACACCATTATACCCATCCAAGTAAGGTGGTGGTGGAAAATAGATTACACCATGGCGTGGAGACGGTATTCTGTACGTACGCACGCGCGGTGATTTCATTTCCATAGGATGGATAGAAGATGAAATTGGGTTGTTTCATATTTATAATCACATATAAGTATATGAGTGATACTGATGTTATTAATTTATGATGAAACAAATAAAGAAGAAGAATTAGAAGAAGAAATAAATTGGAAAGAATCGGTAAAGGATATTACCTCTTCTTTGATGCGCCTCTTCTTAACCTCCTCTTAAGGCACAAGGGTTGGTCTTTTGAGGAGACCAGAACCTCTATAATGTTTCTAGGGAAGATGAGAAGAGAAATTTTCAGGGGTTGGCCGAGATTCAAGGCTCAAAAGGTTGTGAAGAGAAGATGTAAGGGGTGCCCTTTTTATAAGGGAGGAGAGGGGCACTTTAGGAAAAACTTAAAATATTATTTTATAATAAAGTCATATTCTGTTTAAAATAGCTCCAAATTAATTTATTTAGAAGATAAAGTGGGTATGGGTAGAAATACTCTCAACCAATAGGTTTTAGACAAGGTTAGGTTACTATTTTAACCTTATCATTTAGATTTATCTCTAAGTTAAATAATTTATCCTTTACCATGTCTTCTTGTTTTCTACATTATATGGTTAATAAACTTACTATAACAAGCCAAACGAACCCCAAGTGGTTCATTATTTATATATATAACCTTATTTAATTCATTTTGACGAACCTTATATTTTAGGGAATATAATAACAATTAATAATATAATATTTGTTTAAAAAACTATTTTATGTCAATTTTGACACTATTTGGTAATTTATTTTTTTGAAAATCATAACAGAATGATTAGTTCTAAAATGGTTAATTAAATCAATATTAACATGTCATATTAACCTATAAAATTAGTGTAATTCATAAAAAGCCTCAAATTACATTTATTTGGGTATTTATAATATCAATTATTTTAATATTTAATTATTTAGGTAATTACTGCATCACCATTGTGTCATAAATAAATTACATTATTTAATGTCTAAAAATTATAAATAAAATACCATTAGTTATTAAATATTTTTATCTTTCTAATTAATATTTATATTTTAATTTATCTTATGTATAACCCTATATTAAAAATGTTTTAGTTATTAAACTTTGATTTTAACCATTTTAACTCTTCTTTAAATAAAATAATAATAAATGTCCTAATCCAATCCAAGTGGACCTAAAGGGTAATATTTTATTCCTAAGGTTTTTTTGGTCTAATTACACTTATCCAATAGAATTAGGACATGTTTTAGGGTAATAGTAATTTCATTTTTACCCTTAATTACCCTATTTACTTTTAACCGTGGTAAATAAAAGTTCAAAGTTACTATTCACCAAAAATTATTTTTATCTTATTGAGCCACATTTTACTCCTTGATATTAACTGTGTCTCTCGTATTTTCTAAATTCCACTAACAAAAGTGGTAAAATTAAGTTTTATGTAAATTTTCAAACTCTCCTAAGAGGTGGGTAAAAGAAGGTGAAAAGTTTAATAAACTTTTTATACGTCTAAAATTATTATAAAATGACTCCAATGAATTACATTGAACTTATATAGGTATTATTTATCAATTTTGACCTAAAATAAATTTAAATAAAATAAATAATTATTAATATAAAAATTCGGTTTTTAAATAGTAACCCAGTGTTTTCACTATTCATCAAAAATTGAAAGTTTTCAGAAAAATACCAAAAATTCACCATAGGCTAATTTTGATATTCCGAATCTAAAAATTACTTCCATTTTTTAAAATAAAATTTATAAAATTTCAAAAAGTAGGTATTACTATTCAAAACGGCTAGTTCATAATAATATTATAATAATATATCGTTTAGTGAAACTTGGTATTGCGTACTACACACGCTATCGAAGAAGGCCTTGATTGCGTGTAATGCAAGCCAAGTCAAGGATGCGTGTAATGAAAGCTCTGTTTTGTGTTGCGTATAAAATAATCAAAACATATTTCATTTATACATTAAACAAAATCTATACTTAATGTTGAGTAGAGTAATTCCCACAAAACGAACTTGAAATTGTGTGTAACACTAGCCAAGAATAGTGTTTCATATACTGCAAGCTAATACGGTGTTGCGTATAGCGCAAGATAATCTTGGTGTAGCGTACAACACAAGACATCAATGAAATTAAAAATAATAATTCTCATAAAATCTCGGGTTGTTATATTCTACCCCCCTTAAAATGAATTTCGCCCTCGAAATTCGTCGGGGTTATAAATGGTTTACTACTTGAAAGTTTCTTTCATAGAAACCCACATCGTAAAAAGGAATACTAAAATGTAATTTTAAAATGGGAAGTTAGAATCATAACGGTCACCCAAAGTAACTCACCACTGGGTTTCCACATAGGACAACATAGGTAAAAATATGAATATGGAAGAGAAATCTAACCATCAAGTTCTGATGGAGAGTGGTAGAGAACATGGATATGAAAAATCCAACAATCACAAAGCCATAAATTTGTGATGATATAAGGTACCATCTGATTCATTGGATATAAGGGCACTAGGAAAACATTTTTGGTTTTCAAGATTATTTCCCTAAAGTTGAAGAATTTGAATTAGAAGAAATACTTACTTTCTTTCAGTATAATCTCACTATTTTTCATGCCTTGAACAATTTCCTATCCATCTCTTAATGAAACTAAGTTGAATTTTTCATTCGTGAAGTGTTAGAAGATCATGTGATAGAATTATGGGTCATTCTATATGTCTCAAACAAAAGGTTGGCAAAAGTTATCAAATATACATAAGTCCATCTATGGTGAGGTTAATCATAAATGATTCCAAAAATGTACTTATACTTCATCTATCATACTGCTTAATAAAACTAGTTTCTACTAACCAGGGGCTTCCTGTAGGCCAGTGGTAGGAAATAAAGTCTTGTCGCACTTCGATTGTGGGTTTGATTCCCACATCCTTGTCCGATGCGACGGGTTGTCGCCCGTCCTGCAGGTTGTCCATTTTTCTAAAACTACATTATAATAACATTCCTGCAATAAAATAGAAAAAAAGTTCTAGCCTTAAACAATACTATCTTATGTCTAACTTAATTCATTCCAATCTTTAGGCTTATCCAAAATACTTTTTTCCAAGCTCATAGTATAAATAAAACAATTACTAGAAATGTAATCTACCGAGCATGTGAATAACATCATTTATCCCCCATATATCATACGATATATCTTGTTGGTCACATTCCAAACATGTGAATACCTTAATCATGTATTCTCTTAATCCATAGTGAAAACATAAATGTTGTCACAAGGTAACTCTTTCCATATACCAAAATCTCAAAAATTCTATATACTCAAACCATGATATCACTTTTTCCTTATATTAGTCATGATCTCATTAATACTATCAAACATTTCTTTATCTACTTATCCCTTCTTTATGCGCATACTAGGTGATTTCCAAAAATATATAAATAACATTTCATGGTTACCGATACCATTTAACATATACTTTCAAAACTCAAGCAAAGGCAATAGTGTAACAATCCTTAGATTTTTCTTTATTCCATAGTACCATACATTATTCGTGATAAACATACAATCATTACACTACCTTATTAAACCACTGACTGAGCTTCATCATTTCTTCCATCTCATATATCATTTTTAGTCTCTTCATCATCATCCACATAAATACTACCCATATGAACATGTTGATTCTCTTTATGAGGTTTTCCCTTAGGGTATTGGTTTGCATAATACTTGTATATTCCACATTTAAAACACTTAACCGTTGTTGATGTCTTAGAAATACCATTATCCTTGTCCATGGTGCTAACTGAACCTTTTTCTTTACAATTACTTGCTTTGTGTCCTTGTTTTCCACACCCAAAGCATCTTCCAGTTACTTTGAAACATTCTCCCTAATGCCTCTTCCCATATGACTTACATGAGGGAAACTGAACTTTCTTTCCTCTATGATCATCATGAAACTCCATCTTTCTCTTATTAGCTGAGTCGGGAAACTTACCAAAGTTGAGATTATTGATCATATTATGAGATTGTTGATTAGGCGTAATAACGATATGTGGACTTCCAGATCCAATTTCATTTGGTTTCTCATTAGTAATATCATTCCATTGTCCATCATATCCTCCATTATCGTGAATCTTCTTCTTTCCAGCCATTATCTAAAACCCAAAAAGAATAGTGTGAGAGGCTAAAATCATAATCAAGGGGGAGTAACATCAATATCTAACATCTTAGGATTAATTATAATATCTTTACCATAATTCTAGGACAATAACCTATACTTATACTTAACCTTAGGGGCATCCCTAGACATACCTTAGAAATACCTCTAGGGATCTCACTAATGTTTTCACATACTAGTTTCCAAAGGTTGACTAAACCAAACCTCTGATACCAACTGTAGAAACCCAAGTTTTACGTACATGGACATTACATTACTTGTACAGAATAATTAATACATAACAAGAACCAACACTCAAGGACTGTAATAGTTTAGTGTCTTTGGAAACTCAGAACAAAATCTTCTAATTGTTGTGAAGGATCTTCAACATCTCCCATAAAGATCTTCCCCGTTGGTTTTCTTACCTAAAACTTTTCTTTATATCCTGGGGAAAATAAAACATATAAATGGTGAGCTCAAATGCTGAGTAAGGGTAAGCATGGAGATAATAAAACAAACCATATACATTTTAACTTAAAAACATGAACATAATGTTTAACCATCAAAATCTTGAACAATAGCATAAAACATAGCAGTACGTAAGGTATAGATACATAAATCATGGTAAAATTGCATGGGAATAAAACAAGTAATTGTGGAAACCATTAAGCACACTATATTATTTCCATAGTAGCCAAGGCATTCTTGCCAAGACCATCTTAGTGGACAAAGTCCTTTTATGAATCGAGTTCACTCCTCGTTCCAGTCCTGTATTACTAAACCAAATTAACTTACCATTCCAGCCATGTCTATCTCATGAGATATAAATCATTACCAAATGAATTGGAGGAAGATATAGGTCCCACCCATCTCATAATGAAATCATTCTTACGTGTGCCACAACATAAACATAAATCATTCATCATAACCCAAAGAATAAATTGGGTTTCATAAACATAATTCCATCATAACATAATCCATATAAAACAAATGGATATCATTTCAACATAAGAAAAGTGAAACCATGTAAATCATAGAGACATTATACTTGAAACATACACATATGAAATAATTTCATCTTAGATGGAAAATGGTTTTGACAAAACACTTGAAATGAATTTTTGATGAAAATGTCCTTTCTTCTTCAAAATCATTTTTTTTTCACAAAATGACATGCACTTTTAAAAGAAAATTATTTTTTTGAAAACAATCATAAAATATTGTAGAGTAATCTTCATGAAAATAAGGCGTTATAAAACTGTAAAAATCCGTTCATGTCGTATAAGTTAAAAAATCATTCTCCTCGTACTTTTGTCGGAAAAGTCAAAAAGTTCCTCGTGTGGTAAACAAAAGTAAGATTCCTTTCATAACATGTGGTAAAATTAAAAAATGGATAAAAATTACTTTAAACATATATGAAAACATTTTTAGAAAACATGGAAATGGATGATAACAATAACCCCATTAAATACTTATGAATAAACAATCTCGGATAAAAACGAGATTGGAATAGTTATCCCTTAACTTAGGTCTGATATGCTTCGTACATATCCGAACCTTCTGTATAATGACTTAAATAATGTCATTGACTTATTAAAGAATCATATTCATTGTTATGATATCATATATGTTTCACTTATGACTTTATATTATCTGTTCTTTTGTAAGTTCCCTGTAAAAGTTGTGTTTTGGGTAAAATCATTTTATTTATCGTACGTGTTTGGACTTGTAGTTCTTGATATTTTTATTACATATATATTGATTTAATTACTTCCATAATGTAAATCATGATTTATATATCATATATATATTCAGTATATAAATATAGTAGATATATAAATGAAATGAAATACACCGTTCATGGAGACGGTAGGTCGTACGTACGCATGAACGCTGTTTTCATTTCCTTATTGAATTAAATGGAATTAAGTAAATGAAACATATATGTACATAAATCCAGTATCATTATTATGTAATATCTTTCATTATTATTTATTATATATACTTTATAATCATACTTGAATGGTTAATCATGGAAATGATTCTCATCGAATTCGTGGAGACGGTAGTCCATACGTACGCATGAGCAGTGATATCATTCCCATGATCGTGGAATTGTATTGAAGTGTATGTATAATATTTCAGAATCAATATCACTTTACAATAATCATATATAGTTATTTATTTACACCATTATACCCATCCAAGTAAGGTGGTGGTGGAAAACATATTACACCACGGCGTGGAGACGGTATTCCGTACGTACGCACGCATGGTGATTTCGTTTCCATAGGATGGATAGAAGATGAAATTGGGTTGTTTTATATTTATAATAACATATCAATATATGAGTGATACTTATGTTATTAATTTATGTTGAAACAAATAAATAAGAAGAAGTAGAAGAAGAAATAAATTGGAAAGAATCGGTAAAGGATATTACATTTTCTTTGATGCGCCTCTTCTTAACCTCCTCTTAAGGCACTAGGGTTGGTCTTTTGAGGAGACCAGAACCTCTATAATGTTTCTGGGGAAGATGATAAGGGAAATTTTCAGGGTTTTGCCGATCTTCAAGGCTCAAAAGGGTGTGAAGAGAAGAGGGAAGAGGTGCCCTTTTTATAAGGGAGGAGAGGGGCACTTTAGGAAAAACTTAAAATATTATTTTATAATAAAGTCATATTAGGTTTATAATAGATAAAAATGGATTTATTTCGAATATAAAGTGTGGATGGGTCGAAATAATCTCAACCAATAGGTTTTAGACAAGTTTAGGTTACTATTTTATCCTTATCATTTAGATTTAACTCTACGTTAAATAATTTAACCTTTACTGTGTCTTCTTGTTTTCTACATCATATGGTTAATAAACTTACTATAACATGCCAAAAAAACACCAAGTTGTTCATTATTAATATATATAATATTATCTAAGTCATTTGGCCTAACCTTATATTTTTAGGAATATAATAACAATTAATAATATAATATTTTTTTAAAAAATTATTTTATGTCAATTTTGACACTATTTGGTAATTAATTTTTGTGAAAATCATAACAGAATGATTTGTTCTAAAAAAGTTTATTAAATCAATACTAACATGTCATATTAAGCTATAAAATTATTTTAATTCATAAAAAGTCTCAAATTACATTTATTTGGGTATTTATAATATCAATTATTTTAATATTTCATTATTTAGGTAATTACTGCATCACCATTATGTCATAAATAAATTAAATTATTTAATGTCTAAAAATTCTAAATAAGGTACCATTAGGTAATAAATATTTTTATATTTCTAATGAATATTTATATTCAAATTTATCTTATTTATAACCCTATATTAAAAATGTTTTAGTTATTAAACGTTGATTTTTACCATTTTAACTCTTCTTTAAATAAAATAATAATAAATGTCCTAATCCAATCCAAGTGGACCTAAAGGGTAATATTTTATTCCTAAGTTTGTTTTTGGTCGAATTACACTTATCCAATAGAATTTGTACATGTGTTAGGGTAATAGTAATATCATTTTTACCCTTAATTACCCTATTTACTTTTAACTGTGGTAAATAAAAGTTAAAAGTTACTATTCACCAAAAATTATTTTTATCTTATTGAACCACATTTTACTCCTTGATATTAACTGTGTCTCTCAGATTTTCGTAATTCCACTCGCAGAAGCAGTAGAATTAATTTTTATGTAAATTTTCAAACTCTCCTAAGAGGTGGGTAAAATACGGTTAAAGTTCAATAAAATTTTCACATGTCTAAAATTATTATAAAATGACTCCAATTAATTACATTGAACTTATATAGGTATTATGTATCAATTTTGACTTCAAATAAATTTAAATAAAATAAATAATTATTAATATAAAAATTTGGTTTTTAAATAGTAACCCAGTGTTTTCACTATTCATCAAAAATTGAAAGTTTTCAAAAAATACCAAAAATTAACCCTAGGCTAATTTCTATATTCCAAATCCAAAAATGATGTCCATTTTAAAAAATAAAATTTATAAAATTTCAAACAGTGGGTATTACTATTCATAATGGCTAGTTCATAATAATATTGTAATAATATATCGTTTAGTGAAACTTGGTATTGCGTACTACACACGCTATCGAAGAAGGTCTTGATTGCAGGTAATGCAAGCCAAGCCAGGGATGCGTGTAGTGAAAGCTCTGTTTGGTGTTGCGTATAACATAATCCAAACATATTTCATTTATACATTAAACAAAATCTATACTTAATGTTGCGTAGAGTAATTCCCACAAAACGAACTTGAAATTGTGTGTAACACGAGCCAAGAATAGTGTTGCGTATATTTCAAGCTAATACAGTGTTGCGTATAGTGCAAGATAATCTTGGTATATCATACAACACAAGACATCAATGAAATTAAAAAGAATAATTCTCATAAAATCTCGGGTTGTTACAGTGTGTGTGTAGCTAATGATACCCTTTATGATGTTTTATGCCATAGTTATTCATGTGTATATTATTGTACCATTTTTTATCTTGATCACATGAATCTTTATGTTCCTACTAATACTCATGATGATATGACATTCTATTCTTTCTTGTGTGTTCAACCACGTTATGTGTTCATTTGGAGGTATTTTTATTGGTTCCCAAAGTTGGTGGACCATTGTGACTTGTGTATACCATATAGAGGGAGTGTGTATGACTTGTAAAAATGGAAATGATGTGCCTAAGAATAGGGTTGGGATATAAAAATTCCTAATGGATTTTGTGTTATACACTCGATACTTAGAGGGTGTCAAGGAGCATGTTACTCGAGGCGTATTGGATTTTGTATAACATGATCACTCAATGCCTAGTGGATTCTAAAAACATTACTCACTTGATGCCTTATGGATTCCGAGTAGTATGTACACATGATTCTAAGTAGCATGATTACTATAAGATGTCAAGGATCATGTTATTTGATACCTAGTTGACACTGAGTAGCATGATCACTCGATGCCTAGTGGATACCATGAACATGACTTACTTGATGCTAAATGGATGTTAAGGGTCATGATTACTAGCCTCATGGATAGTTATTTATTACTCTTGATATCTTGACATTCCTTCCATCATGGATCCAAACAATGTATGATCAGGGTTCATGGTGGCTTGGTAAGCACATAGATGCTCAACACATGGTTGTTGTTGCTTGTGTGTGCTTGGTGATTATGTTATGCTTTCACAGATATGCTTGTTACTTTATGCCAATATTATAACATTCACATGCACTTAATATTATTGTTTGGGTGTTAAACCACATTGGTGGTGTCTTATTGAGTTATACTCACACTCTATTTGGGTGGTCATGGAACTTGGGTACCCGAGTATCCCTCACTTATAGCATGTAAAGGTTGGGTTGAGGCCTAGGTTGATCATCTAGTGAGATAGGTCACTGTGAGTCTAGATACCAAGATGAGATGTATATTTTAGTATGAGTATATCCTCCCATACTTTGTATTTTTCTTTTTATATATGTGATCTTCCTAGTGGTCGATCAGTGCCTTGTACTCAGGTTTGAGTTTATTATTTTCTACATACATTCATACAGTTTCTATATTATTAGTTTTCACTTAATCTTATTTTATAATGCTTACATTTTGGGTTGTTTATTATTATTGTACACTCTTATTGAAGGTATATTTTCTTCATGGTTCCACTTGAGACCCTCACTGCTAGTCGATAGCCTCTAGTGTATGCGAAAGAACACATAAGGCCATGTGGAATTTTTTATTGAACCTAGTGATTTGGGTCAGAATATTACAAAATGGTATCAGAGTATAGGTCATATTGTTTTCCTGTTTTATATAGTCAGTTGATAGGTGATATAAAAATATTTTGAAGGTTATTATAAAACATGGACTAGTGCATCATGAACACCATATCCATGAGAATTTCAGGTTATTAGAGAATGGGATTGATATTCTTGGTTTGTAGTATTATCATATGTTTTCACCTCATGTGATGTACATGGATTTTGGGGTTGTGATTTCATATGGATTTGACTCTTGGTCATATCAGCAAGAGGAATCACATGTATCATAATTGGCACATAGGTTTTACATGATATGTATTTTTCTTGTGTGTGGTCATATTGAATTTGATGTGTATATACTTATTATAGTGGGTCATGTGGGACTATGGTATGGTGCAATTTATAAACAATGATGAGGGTGGTGATAATGATGATGGTAACAATGATAGTGATGATGATTCATTCCCTCTGTGCACTGGTGGTGCAGTATACCTTGTTAGGTCATTGTTAGTAATTAATTCCTTTTTAAGAAACTTATGTTAGTATCCAATGGATAGATCTGATTAATTATGGTACTAACTATATACTTTGTGGATTTATCCATATATCACCTAGTAGAATTATTTTTAAGAAAACTCGACATCAATGAACTCTTGATGTGGTTATTTTAAGAGTGAATCCATCATGTCATGTCTTTGGAGATGTTTCTAGATGAAATTATATGAAATTAACCTCTTGTGAAACCTTGTATGAGTATTTGTAAAATCCTTGGGGCCTTATAAATGAAACTCTGGTTAGTATTAGGTCAGTTCCTCATAATTCTTGGAAGTAATCTAAGTGAGTATATTCATTTTGAATGGGTAGTCAAATTTAATTCCTTACAGGTAGTTTCCATTGATGGAAATACCATGTTCATGTGAGTAACCTATAAAAGGATCTATGTAAGGTATTTCAAGTTTTCTTGCAACCAAAGAGTATAATAATCTTGAGTGTCAGTACTCATGATATGAGTTTGGGTTTGGGGAGTGGTTGGATTCTTTTTTCATTGAGGGAAGGATCTAGTGTTTCTTGGCATATTAGTTCAAAATGAAATCCCCATTGGATACTGAGTGAAGATCATAGGTGGTCAATCCTATGACGTTTAATAATTGTTTGATGCTCAATAGCATGATCTAACACTCATGATATGATTATTACTTAGGGAAAATTGGTATAAAGAAGTTACCTTTTCAAATATAATCATTCTGAGTGCCTGGTTTTAGAGGAAAGAAACCTTGTGGTGTCTAGGAAACAAAAACGGAAAGTGATTTTGGCTTGGATTTTGTGACTCATGGGTAATAACTTTATTAAGAGTAATGGTTGATGTTTTTGTGCCTTATAGTAAAGAGTTAATTCATGAGAATTCATGTGGTGTTTATACACAGGATCGGTTGAATCACTTGAAGTAGTGTAGTGAGTTGGATGTTGAGGATGTTCCTTATTCTATGGATGAACTTGGAGGGTACAGTAATGGTAGGTCACTGATGATTTCATTTTAGGTTCACCCTTGCTGTTAGACCAATTTATGTGTTTTTAGGAGAAAATAAGGATAATACTATAGTGGGAAGAATCAACTTGGTAGTTTATTAAATAACCTCTCTTGTGGAAGGGTTGTGGTATGTGTAAAACTGGACATTGGATGATCATGAGACTCTAGGGACCGATGTATATTTGAATTGAGATTATCTTCTTTCAATTTTATTAAATGATGTTCGATTCATATATATCACTTTATGGAAATCATATGTGTTCTTAGACTCAAGAGAAAAATTAATTCTAATACAGAAGAATTTATATTTTTAGTGTGTTGACATATGGTTGTGAGCCTTGTGATTATTGCAAGTGATTGGTCAAGAAAATAAGAAAAAATCCAATGAAGCTGGTTCAAAATTTGATTAGGTTTTTCGAACTTTTTAGAAATATCTCTAAGAGTTAAGGAATCGTGTTTGATGGTTCATGGGGATTCAGTTGTTTAGTTCAGTTACCTTTGGAAAAAAAATTTGGAAATGTTCTGACTATGGTTTCTGTCAGAAACTGAATTCGGTGGGTTAGAACATCTTTGAGCTCATTGTATTAGGTATGACTGAGGTGTTGAGAAGGACCAATAGATATAATTATTGAGTATTAAAACCATCTTTTGTTTTTATTTTATAAGTCTTCTTATGTGAAAATGTTTTTTCCATAATAAATATTACCCTTACTCATGTATATTAAGGGTTAAATAAGGGTAAAATGAGTTTTAAGACCTTTAATAAGGGTTTAGAGTAATTTTTAAATGCTTTATAAGGCTGAATCATTATTTATATGAGTTACATAAGGATAAAAAATAGCTAAGTAATGGTAGGTTGAAAATTCCATGCATTTTGTAAGGATAATACTGCCTATGTAAAGGTAACTCTAGACCAGCATAAGGGTATCCATATATTTAATGAGGGTAAAAGAGAATTTCATAAGGTCATTTAGAGTTTTTTTTTATGGTAGATCCATTTTTATAAAGTTTTGTAAGGTTACCTAGAGTACTGTATAAGGGAACCTGCTCGCGTAAGGGTGTTGTATTAGAGTACAAGTGCACTATGTATAGGTAGGTCACTTGCGTAAGGGTGTTTTATTAGGGTACTAATACATTTCAATGACTTGAATAAGGGTACTCTGTGTAAGGGTAGCCTGTGTAATGGAAGTCTTAATAAGTTTAAAATCATTTTACCCTTATGATGTGCCCTTTTTCAGATAAAATCAATTAAAAACTTCTTTTGCAATTATTCTTCCCCAACTTGAGACTATATTCAGTTTTAATGGTCTTAAAAACCTAAAATCATGGAAATTATATAATTTTTAATTTTTTCCCCTTAAATAAAATTTTATATAGATATGTCAATGTTCATAATTTATGATTTTAGTAATAGAAAAATTAAGTAGTAGGTTTAATTTGTGGTTGTCATTACTATGAACCAGTAAAATGTTTCCTTTCATAAATATTTATGAACCATTCTACCTTCAATTTTTTGATATTACCTTGCATACAATCAGCCTATAACATCTCTATACTAAGGGTATAGGGGAGTTTCTACATGCTTAGTAAGGGTGAATCAAGATTTATATGAATTGTGTAAGGGTAAATAACAGGTACATAAGGATAGAGTGGAAATTAAATGCATTGTGTGAAGGTAATTATGCCTATGTAAAGGTAACTATGGGCCTATGTAAGTATATCCATGTCTTTTGTGATGGTAAAAGATAATTATGTAAGGTTATATCCATTTTTATAAAGGCTTCATAAGGCATCCTAGAGCATTTCATAAGGGTACCATCTCACATAAGGGCGCCTAGTATGCTGCGTAAGGGCACCAGCTTTCATAAGGATATTGTGTAAGGGAAAATATGTGATGTGTAAGGGTATCCCACGCACACAAGGGTATTTCATAAGGGTACCCATGAATTTAAAAGACTCATGTAAGGGTACTATACGTAGGGGTAAAACCATGTTACCCTTACACAGTTCCCTTTTTGGGAGAAAATCAATTAAAAAACTCATTTTTTAGATTCTTATTCCCCATCTCAATTCTATATCCAGTTTCAATGGTTTTAAAATCCTAAAATCATTTGAATTAAATAAATTTGAATTTTTCCCCCTTAAATTTATTTTTTTATTGAGATTTCAATGGTCAGCATTCAAGATGCAAGTAATATACATATTAAAGGGTTGGTTTAATTTTTGGTTTTCATTATTGCAAATCAATACATGGTTTTTTTTTAATAAAGTTATATAAACACTTTTTACTTTAGTTTTTGGATATTCAATTACATCTAGGAATTCTAGAACTTATTTTTAATGAATTTTAGAATTAGTCTTCAAACAAATCAGGTTCCTCCTCTAGGTTATAGGCTTGGTAGAACCCACACCTCTCCTCCTCTATTTTGGGTGATCTGTTTTTTAAAGGATAAAAACCAGGTAAGGTTTCCAAGTGGATTTTGGTTTTCCTTTTTATTTTTGTATTATTATTCTGTAAATATTTCTAGAAAAATGATAATAACTCTTCAAGTGATGATAACAGAAAACCATGTAAAGGAATAATGAGAAATATTCTCATTTATCTCATCTATTCTTGAGAGAGGTTTATCATCATATGTGGAATTATATTTATTCCATAATAAAAAACCTACAAATATAATTCTTCTTATGCCTTATGGATATTAAGGATAAAATAATTCATAAATGATAATAATATATAAATTATTAGAAAATGATAAAGAAAAATTATCATTCTTGTCTCAGATTATTCTAGAGAGATAATGTCATTGCATGAGGAATTATAATTATTTTTTAAATGGTTATCTCATGCCTTAGCTTAATTTGATAGTTTAAAAAATATCTATGAGAGATAAAATTATTATCGCATGTGATATTTTAGTTCCTATTAGAAAAATAATGTAATTAGTTCCATGAATTTTTGTCGAGCAGTTTGAACCAATTAATACATGAGTGTATTCAAGTGATGATTTTTATGATAAACCCTGATGTAGACAGTCTCATATGGTATTTATCCACATTTATTAACATGTGGCATGAGGTTCTCCACCTTGGGAAATTGAACCTGATTTTCATAATGAGTTATGAATAGTAATAATTTTTAATTAATTAATGAGGATTGATTATTAATTAATTAAAGGAAACATGCCTAATGTAATTATAACATGTAATAAGAGAATAGGTGGATCATTGTGAACCGGATTGATACTATCCACTAATGAATGATTCTTGATCACATGTGAATAATTTTTACTACATGGACACCTTGGGGTGTTTTATTATGCTACTTGTAAGACCATTTTTTATGTTTGATCACATGTGTAGCTTCTATAACTCTTGAGGATATTCCATTATCTATTTATATGTTCACTCATTTTCCTTGATGTGATACTTTTATTATAATAACTTATTGACCATGATTGATTGTGATTGCATGTTGGTGTGTGTGAAACCCATGAAACCATTTATGATATTTTATGCCATGGGTATTCCTGTGTATCTTATTATTATATATTCAATGATTATCACATGTATCTTAATGTTTCTACTAATATTAATAATGTTATGACATGATATAATTTCTTGTGTGTTATAACCTATTATATGTTCCTTTGAAGGTATTTTTATTGGTTCCAAGAGTAGGTGGACCATCATGACATGTTTATCCCTTAAAGGGGGAGTGTGTATGACTTGGGACAATCGAAACAACAAAATTAAGCATAGGTTAGGGATTTGAAGATGCCTCATGGATTTTGTGTGATGCACTTTATGCCTAGAAGATTCTAAAGAGAATGTTACTCATGACCTGGTGAGTATCAAGTAACATGATCATTCAATGCCTATTGGATGTTGAGAACATGATTCACTTGATTCCCAATGGATACTGAGTAGTAAGTACACATGATTCTGAGAAGCATGATTATTAGTGGATACCAAGGAGCATGTTACTTGATGCCTAGTGGATGACAAGTAGCACGATCACTTGATGCCTAGTGGATGTCAATAAAATGACTCACTTGATGCTTAATGGATGTCGAGTGATGTGATTACTAGCCTCATGGATGGTTATTTATTACTCCTGATATCATTATATTCCTTCTTGCATGGATCTAAACTAGGTATGGTTGGGGTTCATGGTATCTTGGTAAGAACATGACCACTCAACATATGCTTGTTGTTACTTATTTGTGCTTGGTGATTACATTATAATTTAATAGTTATGTACATTAATTTTTTCAAATATTATCCCATGAATGTACATCTCATATTACTGGTTGGGTACTAGACCACATTGTTGGTGTCCTGCGGAGTAGTACTTGCACCCTGGTGGGGTTTCAATGGCACTTGGGTACTCGAGAAGCCCTCACTTATTTCAAGTACAGGTTGGGATGAGACCCGAGCTTACCATCTAGAAGGATAGATCATTTTGAGTCTAGATATTGGGATGATATGTATCTTTTAGTGGGAGTAGATCCTCTCATACTTTGTTCTTTTATTTTTTTATATTTCATCATCTCGGTGGGTGATTAGTGGCCTATACTCAGGTTTGAGTTTTTTGTTTTCTTATTACATTTATACAGTTGGTATGTTATTGGTTTCCACTTACTCTTATTGTATTTTATTTACATGTTGCATTATTTATTACTATTTTACACTCTGATTGATGGTATATTCTCCTCATGGTTCCACTTGAGACCCTCACAGCTTGTTGGAAGCCTTTGGTATATGGGAAGGCCCTACTAAGGTCACATGGAATTATAGCTCAAAACTAGTGATTTGAATTGGTATGCTACATAAATATACTCAAAAGGTCAACCATAGGGTACTTAAGAGGCTATCTAAAAGTATCTCTTTCAAAGAAGAGAATTCATCCTAACTAGACACATTCATTTTTCTTCTTCTTTTAACACCTTCAATTACTTCATGACCATTCCAATATAATAACACCATTATATCCACATACTAAGAATTTATTATGTTGATTTCATAATATTTATCCATCTTTTTCTCCATCAAATGGAAAATAAAATCATTGTTTGTGTGTATGGCAGACTACCACCTCACGAACCATTGTAATTTGTTTCCCATAACCGCCTCACATTAATGGTCATAATAATGGATTTAATGAATATATATGATATTTAAAAAATAATTATGATTCTATAAATGTAATATATTATCTAATTTCTTACCCTTATACCAATTTAAAAAAATTATAATATCTCTCATGCATACATGTGGACTACCACCCCCACCAAGTGATGTGATTCATTTTTTTATATCTGGTTTTCATGGATGATTCTAAATATATAAATAATGAATATTTATGATTTTTATATTATTATTAAAATTATATACAAGATATAACCATTATCAATACACAAGGACCATAACTACTGAATAAAAATATATGAAAAACAAAGCAGATAAAACCCAAAAGAATAATAATAATGAAAGATTATTAATGAATGGGTGATAAGATATTATAAATGGATCTTGTATTATATTATAGATATTTATATGGTTATAGAAATTAATTATAATAAAACTAAATTTATTATACATGAGGTTAAAGATTTTTCAACTAAGTGGAAGCGTGAGGTAAGGGATTTCATCACAATTTTCACACCATTGATACATATTTGGTATTATGCACCTATTTTCATATATGTGTTGTATATACTACCCATTTGACATATATAAAATTAATATATATTTATTAATTGTAATTAAATTTTCAATTCAATTTTAATCTTTCATGGGGTTGCAATTTACACGTTACCAAAGAGAAAAAAAATTATTTTACAATCACATTTTTGGGGATTGTGTTTTTTATTTTGTTAAAGGAATATTATAATATATCCTTAAAAAATAAATATATTTTCTTATCATGTATATATTTACTGATTTTACATGTTTTATTACAAATTTTCCTCTCTTTAGAACTTGAATCAAGTAAATAAATTTTTAAAATAAAAATTGATATTATTTCTCTTTTTGATCAGGTATATTTCTCTTCCATGCCCATATTTTTAAAAATTATTTTAAAAAATTCCTTTTATTTACTCAAATTATTTATTAAGGAAATTATATTTTATACTTTAATTTTTAAAAGGATTTAAATTAGTATTTATAATTTCATCTAAAATCTTTATTTTTGACATTCATTATAAAAAATTAAAATGAATGTTTCGTTTTAATATAATTAGAATTAATGGATTTTCCCTCTTCCATGACAATTTTCTAAAATTTAATTTATTCTACAAGTTTTACATGGTTTTATAGGGAAAATTATTTAGTAGAAATTTATTTTAAATTTTTTACTTCCATTTTATACTATTCTCTAAAAGAATTTATTTTATTATAAAACCTATGATTCTAATGAATTGATGGTCACATTGTATCTCTTATTAATTTTTAGTCATTAACACTCTCAATACATTCACATTATTATTATCATTTTTCATCAAACATATCCACATTCTTTGTATCATGGGTTTGTTTATTTCTTAAACCATATAATATTTCTATATGATTTGTTTTAATATGAATGTTATTTAATTAACTAGGGAAATGATTATATTCTATATTATTTAATAGATATAGATATTTATTAATAAGGAATATTATTTATGAACTAAATTAATCATTCATGTCATGAATCGTCCCCCAGGGCCTGTTCCATGACTACCCCAAGCTCACCTTTCATAGACCAGGGGCTGGCGAGCATCACCAAAAATTTATATCCCTATAACAGGAAGGAATTGCCTTTAAACCTGTACAAACACACAAACTGAGAACATAAAAAGAATCAACTGCAAAGTGAACTACTGTAGTGAAAAGTGTACTAAAAGAAAAGGGGTCAAAATACAAGCCCAATTGAAAAGTAAAAGTACAACTAAAAAGAGAAAAACAGCTCCTGGATTGTCCACTGAGGATCCTACCTGAAGGTTAGGTATAACTCATGATTAATAGTCACTACAGCACGTCATGTCAAATGGTCCACCTCTGAGCATCGTCCAGTCCTGGATCCCTCAGCCTCAATCAATGTTGTCTGTCATCTGCACAAAACATAAAAAGGTGTGGGCGTAGCCCATGCATGGGTGAGTATAACGATACTCAGTAGGGACCCTGAGACCCCCGAAGGTCTTCCAGAGTTACACAAAGGAAAAACCACAAAGTAAGACCTCACTCATAAAGAACGAAGTAGTCAACAATTTTACTTAGGTATATTACCATACATATACCTATGTTATCAATATATACTTATCTAATACATGAGGGAAGAATACCACAAAGGTAACACCCTGAAGTTAAAAGTACCAAAAAGGTAACACCACGAAGGTAACACCAAAAAGGTAAAAGTACCACAAAATTAACACCATGAAGGTAAAACTACCACACAGGTAACACCACGAAGGTAAAATATTAAGCTCACACTAGGTATTAGTGAAGTATAGAAGTATGGATAATCAGTCGCGAAGCTAGATCATCTTATTCTATCAAGAGGCTCTACTACTGGCCATATAGAGTCTGACCCACATAGGATCAATAGGTACTAATCTACAAAATGACCCAAACAGGATTCAACCCGCCTAGAGTTGATAGGTACTAACCCCCGCAATGATCCACACAGGATATGACCCACATAGGATCGGTATGCGCTGACCCACACCGGATCACTGAGTGCTGACCCACACAGGATCTGACCCACATAGGATCGGTATGAACTGACCCACACAGGCTCGTTTAGCACTGACCCACGCAGGATTTGACCCATATAGTATTGGTGTTGACCCACATAGGATCACTCGGTACTAACCTCCGTATGATCTGTCTTCAACCTCCTCCTCACTACCAGCCACTGGAATCCTGGTCATAGTACGCTTGATTCTAGGAGAACCGCTCCCAAATCCATCGTTCATACCACAACAACCACTAAGCTCCACGAAGAATTATCCCAAAGGATCGCCATGTCGTAAGGGTTCCAACGCGATAGATGGCACATCAATCGGTCGCCTGATCTGTGACTTATAAGTGTTTTAGTTCTGAGGTCCCAGTTGGATTCAGGTTCGATCCCACCTGGATGCACTCCAACTTTCTCTAAAACTAAAGTGCAATATACCAAAAGTATCTCATCGTCCTAAGGGTTCTGGAACCGTAGAAAATTTATCAAACAGATCCTTGGTCTATTAGTTACACCACTTTCCATGAAACAGGGGTGATCGCACCTGGGTTTGGCCCAGCTCGGTCAGGCCCTCCAGAATATTCCAAAGGGACCGCTTCCCAAAAGGTATCCCAACGCCATTGACGGCGTGTTGAACGGACACCTAATTCATCAGTTATGAGTGTTTCTTTATTTGGGGACTATTTGGGTCAGGAGTTGGTCCGACTCAGTCAGGTCGGCCCGATGCAACGGGGCCCGGGGTCTACCGACCCCGCTTGGGTCTGGCCAACTAAGGTTCTGCCTGATTTACTGCATCTGGCCCATCAGGGTCGGACTGGTTCGGTTCGCGAGCCCAAGATGCGATTAGCCCAACCCATCGGGTGCGGCTCGGCCCACCCGCGTTGGGACAATGGGCTGCGGGTTCAGCCTGGCCTGCTCACCTGGCCTGCATCCTCCACAAGGCAGACCGGTCTTCCCTGCTGGCCCCGCGGGTGCGGGACCATTTCGGCCATCCGGTGGGGCACTTCCCCACCGTGTAACGGTGAGCTGTTTTGGCCGACTAGGGGTCCGCTAATTTGGCGTGGCATGAGGCCACGCCACTCTCCACTTGTCATGGCCCACTGGCTACGGCTGTAGCCACCTGCGGGTGCCACCCCTTGTCATGCGTGGTCAACGACCTCCGGAGGCGCGTGATGGCATGTTACACCCCCTCTGTGGCCAGCTAGTGATGTTCGCTCTGCTAACCCTCATGGCATAGTGTCGTGGCCTCCTCCTCCTGCGGCGTTCTGCCTCCATTGTGGATGTCCGGTGCCACTGCGTCGGCGGTATTCCACAGAGAACGCAAGGGTAGACAAGGTAGCGGAGGTTCTGGGCCATGTTCGTTTGGCCCATACCCTCCGTGTTATCTTGAAGACTTGAGGAAGGAAATAGTATTCAACAATCACTTGAAATTATAACAAAATAAATCCCTACCTCAAGTTCATTGGAGGGCCTCCCCGCTTGAGGAAGAGTCTGTGTTCATCGTTTAGTGACACTCATTACCGCCCCCTGGAACCGACTTCTTCCTCTAAGTGATTGGCTTCGTGGCACTTTATCATAACATTGTCTCTTAGTGAAGTTGTCCAATACCTCTCCCCAAGCTCCATATAAATAGGAGAGGAAGGAGGGTGAGTAACGCTCGTGGAATTAATGGGGGTTCATTTAATAGGAACCTTCTTAATTCCAATGGAACTGTTACAAAGGATTTGAGGATTCAATCCATTTAATGGATTGACACATCGTTGGTCCCGCCACTGACGCTTATCCCTTAGAGGAAAAGAAATAAAGATATAAAATAACAAAGTTATTTTATTATTATTTTAAAATAGTCTGAAATCTAAATTTTTCTCTAGAATTACTACGGTCAAAGTGAAGTCTCCCTTAATTGAATCCTGACGTTGTGGATTCAACGGTGCCCTCGTATTTTTAATCTGATCACCGGTTCAAAATATAGAAAACGCCACCCGCACTTTTACTGAACGTACCTTAAAAAAAAGTTCAGAAATTCATTCCAGGCACATCGAGCCTTAGAATCACGCATCTTCAATTTTGGTAGACTCGTAATAATTCCATATAATTTAAAAACAATTACATAGAAAATCTGGGTCTTTACATTCTCCCCACCTTAGGGATTTTCATCCTCAAAAGCCACAACATAGACTAAAAAAACAAATGGGGGTACTGAGCATGAATCTGAGCCTCCCACTCCCATGTGCTCTCCTAGAGGTTCTCATGCTGCCAGCGAATGTGCACTAGAGGTATCGATCATCCCCGAAGGACCTAATCATGTTGATCCTCAATATCCACTAGAACCTCTATAAATGTCACCCCGTCATCAAACTCTATCTCTCCAGGGTTGATGATGTGAGATGGGTCATGCACGTATCTCCTCATCTAGGATACGTAGAAGACATCGTGCACCCTCTCCAATTGTGGTGGTAGTTCCAAGCAGTATTCCACCTCTCCAATCCTCTAATGTATCATAAAAGGTCTGATAAACCTCAGTGAGAGTTTTCCACCTCAACCAAATCTCTATAAACCTCATCGAGGTGAGACCCATAAGAAGACGTGGTCTCTATCCTCGAAATCCAAGGGCCTCTGTCTCCTGTCATCATAAGACTTTTGTTTGCTTCATGCAGTCTTCTTCTGCTTGCCCATAAAAACTATGGACCCATAAGCACTGACTCCCCTGGGTCTGTCTAGCATAGAGGTGATCTGTAAGGTTGACTGTATAAGGCCTTGAATGGTGTCATACCGATGGTGGAGTGGTATATTTTGGTGTATGAGAACTCTACCAAGGGAAATTATTCCTCCCAACTACGGCCAAAATCTAGGATGCAAGCACGTAGCATTTACTCCAATGCCTGAATGGTCCTCTCCATCTAATCATCCATCTGTGGATGAAAGGTGGTGCTCAAACGTAGCTGAGCCCCGAATGCCTCCGGTAATCCCTTCCACAACTGGGTTGTAAAAGTGTGTCATGGTCAGAGACGATCGTCTATGGCACCCCATGGATCCGTACAATCTCTTGTATGTAGAGGCGTCCCAAGCCCTCTACTGATCTCTACTCTCATATGGGTAGGAAGTGGGATGACTTGGTGAGTCGGTCAATGATCACCCAGATGTAATCATGTCCCCTAGACATATGTGGAAGCCCTATCACAAAGTACATGGAGATACCTTCCCACATTCACTCCAGCACCTCTAGTGGTTGCGCGAAGCCTGCTAGAACTTGATGCTCAACCCTCACTTGCTGATAAGTGAGGGATCATGAAACAAACTCTGGCACTACCTTCTTCATACCTGGCCACCAATACTGACACCAGAGGTCTTGGTACATATTTTCCACACTTGGATATACTGCCATAGGGGACATATGGAACTCCCTCAACACCTCTTCCCATAGCACCAATGGTACCATGGTGCGTCCTTTAAAGAGGATGATGTGCTCCCCACCTTCAAAAAATCCATCAGGTGCATGTCCTGTGGATATCTAACCACATTGTGTCGCGCAGTCAATGTCCCCAAGTTGTGCCTCCCATACTCACTGAAGGACTAGGGGAGTGATAGTCATATACTGGAGGTAAGATTATTTATATCTATCCACAAAGTATATCTACAACACGACTAGCTTCTCTGTCGCCTCACACAGAAATTGTAAACCAGACCTCCTGCTAAGTGTGTCTTCCACTATGTTCCCCTTCCCAGAAGTGTAGACTATCTCACAGTCATAATCTTGGAGGAACTCTAGCTAACGTCATTGTCTCGGGTTCAGTTCCTTCTGTGAGAAGATATACCTGAGACTCTTGTGATCAGAGTATATTGTAAAACATTCGTCCATAAAGTAATGTCGCCACATCTTCAAGGTGAAGACCACTACTGATAACTATAGGTCATGGGTGGCATAGTTCTTCTCATGTTGTCTCGGTTTTTGGGAACCATATGTGATCACTGCTCTCTCCTCCATCAGGACACATCCATGTCCGGTCCATGATGTATCGCAGTAGACTACATACCCAACACCCTCTTTTGGTAGCCTCAAGATGGGGGCACTCATCAGTCTCTGCCTCAGCTTCTGAAAACTCTGATGGCATCTCTCTATCCAAATGAAGGGTTTTCCCTTCTTCTTCCACGCTGACAAAGGTTTTGAAACTCTATAAAAGTTGGGTACGAATCTCCGGTAGTACTCAGCCAATCCTAGAAAACTATGTACCTCAATCACACTACTGGGTGGCTCTCAAGCCATCACAACCTCTATCTTCGCTGGATCTACTACAACTCTAGCCTCCGAGATAACGTGTCCCAGAAAGTGAACCTCTCATATTCAAAACTGGCACTTTGAGAGATTACCCTAAATCTGGTGCTCTCAGAGTGTATCCATAACTATCTGCATATGATAGACATGCTCCTCCTTCATCACTGAGTACACCAAGATTTTGATGATGAATACTGCCACAAAGAGATTGAGGTATGGATGGAAGATCTTGTTCATGAGTCCCATGAACACTGCAGGGACGTTGGTCATGCTGAAAGGCATAACCATGAACTCATAGTGGCCATACTAACATCTAAAGGTCATATTCTGCACATCCTCATCTCGTACCCTGAGCTGATGATAGCCTGATTTGAGGTCTATCTTCAAAAACCATCGAGCTCCCTTAAACTGATCAAAGAGATCATCAATCCTCGAGAGTGGATACTTGTTCTTCATGGTCACCTAGGTCAGGTGCTAATAATTTACACAGAGTCTCAAACTCTCATCTGCCTTCTTGGCGAAAAAAATCAGGGATGCCCATTGAGACACACTGGTGCTTATGAACCCCTTCCTTTATAAGTCCTCTAACTGTACTTGTAACTCATGAAGCTCCACGAGAGCCATCTGATATGCTGGTGTAGAAATCGGTGTCATCCTGGGGTATAGTTCAATGTAAAATTTTACCTCTCTGGGTGGAGGTAGTCCCAGAACATCATCAGAAAAGACATTGGCAGAGAGTTCCACCACTGCAGGATATCTCGGACTCTCAAAATCAACTTCCCTAAGGGTAAGTCTATCCAACTGATGTGTGATCGGTTGCACCCTCCTTCGGTCAAGTACATATTATTCTTCAAAGGTTCCCTTCTTGATGGTGAAGGAAAACCTAGTCCCATCCTTAGATACACACCACAATTTGCACCTAATATAGTCAATATGAGTGTTTCTGATGCTTTTGACGAGGCACGCGCGTCTGTCTTCTTGATTCTGACAGGCACGGCTTTTTGTTACCCCACATTCCTGCTTTCAAAAGGCGGGTGACATCTGCTCCTTATTCATGGACGTCTGCTCCTTGATCGAAACAGGATGATAGGATGTCGATTCTTCCTTCCACGAATTCCTCCTCGAAATTCATCACCCAGTCCAGGTCTCCCTTGTAGATTTAATGCGTTTTTCATGAAACTCTTCTCGTAACCATATTTTCATGGACACCAGTTAATTACGCTGCTTCTATCAGGACATTCCAAGGGGTCCGGTCAGGGCAGCAACTTTCAGTTGGAGGAGTAGTCACGTTGAGGCATCACTGGCATGTCTGGATGTTGGGGAATTAGCGTGTCTATCTTTTATCCCTTATTATAGGGCTTCTCAAGGGCGCGTCAGCCCGAGGCATCCCACATCGAGTGTGAGGAATCATATGCCATAGGCAATATGAGGTTTTCCTCAGCTTCCCATGTTTAACACAGGGTGTGCTGCAAGTTTAACATCCAGCGGAGATGGATCATACTGATCAGAACACTGATTGGAGTGGATCAGATTGAGGAACCCCCTTGGAGGGGAACACGGATATTGGGGCCAACACGTGGGTGGCTCCCTGAATACTATGGAGGGGAATGAAGTGACATGATCTCACCGGGATGTGATGGCCCGGGTAAGAGTCAGGATGGATGATGATTTTGGGATTGAGCCTCAAAGAGACGTCCTATGTACCATGCCTTGACATGGATCAAAGACCACGTAGTTTAGGATGGTGTAAGGATTACACTCTAGGCTAACCAAAGAATTGGTGGGGGCTTGGAACACCGACTCGGAGATGGTCGGGGCCAATGGTTGTTGGGCTTGGACCTCATGGAGGCTTCCTACACACCATGCCTTAGCACGGATCAAAGAACTCGTAGTTCAGGTTGGAATGGGGCTTATGCTCTGAGACGGCCCATGTTGGTGGGGAACCGACATGGTCGGAACAACTGATTGGTGGGCTTGAACCTCATGGAGGCTTCCTACGTACCATGCCTTAGCACAGAACAAAGTCCTTGTAGTTCAAGTGTATAGTTGTACATTTTAACGTCATGCGGGATGGGGGATTTAGGGCTTATGCTCTGAGGTGGCCTAATGAGGTGGTGGATGGGGATTACACTATGAGGCAGCCCATAGGGTTGGTGAACCGACGTGAAGGCGTCGGAACGACCGGGTGGTGGTCTTGAACCTCATGGAGTCTTCCTATGTACCATGCCTTAACATGGATCAAAGTCCTTGTAGTTCACTGATGGTGGGGGTCAAGGTCAGGGCTCACTCTAAGCTCACAGGAGTCATGCTCAGTGTGAGAAACAAGTGGTTGCAAGGACCTGACGATCACGTCGCGAAGGGTGCGTCCGTGGGGAGTGAAGAGGGGCTTACACGTTGAGCGGCCCATGGTGTCGGGACTTACTCCAGGAGGGAGGCCCGAGGGAAACAAAGCACAGTGGGAGAGGGACTTGGGACTGAAGAATAGAGGAGACCCATTCCCAACCACGCCCTCTTCTAGGCTTGGCATTGAGGAAGTGAGGAGGAGCAGGGGTGCTACCTCCTCCAAGAAAAGCTAAGGGGATTACACCAAGATGGCTGCCCTTCCCCCACTGACAAACTCCACTCTCAAAAGGAGGATATCATCCTCTGTGGAGACCAGGGTGCGTGGAGAATGTCCAAGGTGAGGACACCCCGCGTGAGAGGCACGTGTAGATTTCATAGTTTAACGTCGTGTGTTGAGGATGAGGGTGCTTGGCAGTTTAACGTCCTGTAGCTCGGATGAGGAGGGTTTACTCTGCACCCCTAGGACTTACATAACTGGTACCCCCTTATCCTTGTGGTAGGGAAGGTACCGGCAATGCCGTTGTAAAGGGGGGGCACAGAGAGAAACATCGAGGGGTCCACGTTAGTATGGATATGTGAAGAAACAATAGTCGTTAGCGTGCCTATGTGAAGAAGCATTAGGCGAAGCAAGGCTACGGGCGATATCGTCCAGGGGACTTTGAAGTCACATCGTGCAAACCTGGAGGGTCACACGGGAAAATTAATTGCCAAGCAGAGGAGTTTGTAGGGAGGGGCCTTGTGGAGCTCGGTTGCTATGCATGGTGAAGGGCACTTGTGAAGGGGTGTGCTTCGCAAAGTGGGGTGTCTGGGCCTTAGCATGGGGTAGAGGTGCAAATGGGAGGTTCTTCGCGAAGTGTAAAGGCATTCACGTAGCACTGACTCGTGGAGCACATGTGCTTTGCGAAGCAGAGAGGTATGAAGCAATGTGCTTCGCGAAGTATAGTGACCCTACATTGGCATGGGGATCGCATGTACATGAGGGGTGATTCACGAAGCATAAACGCTCTGTGACAACCCGGGTCCCCTTAGGGATCCCCTTCCTTTGCGAAGGCCCTTAGGTTTCGCAAAAGGCATCCCTCTTAGAAGAGGGGATCAAAACGAGACAATGGGGAGGACCCTCGCGAAGCAAAAGTACCTCGCGTAGCTCATGATTCGCAAAGAAAATAGTGCTTCGTGATTTGGGAGCTGAGAAGCCGAAAGGTCAGATTGTCTCTACCAAGGGATTAGGGAGAGCTCGGTATTTATAGGCAAGACATGCCATGAATCAAAGCTTACGCGGCGCGAAGAGGGATTCGGTTGTTTCGCGGCGGGCTCGCGAACATCAGGGGAGTTAGCGGAGGGTACTGCATCCTTTGCTTTGCGGCAGGCTCGTGAACGCCATGGGTGGTCGCGGAGGGTACCACCTCGTTTACTTCGCGGCGGGCTCGCGAACGTCACGGGAGATCACGGAGGGTACCGCCTCCTTTACTTCGCAGCGGGATTGCGAACGTCACGGGCGTTCGCGGAGGGTACCGCCTCTTTTGCTTCACGGCGGCCGCGTTGCTTGGGGGGACTCCGTGAAGGGGATTCGTGAAGCCGGCCATCGGGCCTCTTTATCTTCTTTATTTTCTTCCAACATTTTGGCGCCAAAAAATTCCCTGCCTCAAACTTGGAGCTGTGGAGGGATCAAGGGTCGAAGTCTGAGGGAAATCGCCAAAATCATCAGTCGTTCGCGGTGCTCACTCGTGAAGAGGGTGCGCGAGGCAGACAAGGGTTGCGCGGGCCGGGCGTGCCGTGAAGCTCCGCACTGACTGGATGCGTCGCGAAGCTCCAAAGGCCACCCCTTATAAATAGGGGTCCAAACATCTCTTTTGTCCTTTCCCTTCTCCACGATTTTTTTCCTTTTGTGCTCTCGATTCGTGAAGCTCCGCGTACTTCGTGCCTGCTCTCCAAAAATCGGGCTTCATGGAGAACCGCGAGTCTCTGACTCCATGACAGCGCCACGTGAACATGCGCTTGTTGGATGAGGCTAGGCTCTGTGATTCAGCTTCGTGAACGACCTCCGCGAACCAGCTTCGCGACCCGACCTGAAAATTGTCTGAGTTTTTTCAAATCCAATCGTCCATCAAGAAGCTGTGCTGGGGGTGCTCGTAGACGCCGCCCGAGGGATCCGATGAAAAATTTTCTGGGCCTAGGAGAGTTGGTCCGTAGCCACTCGGACCATAATTCTTTGACGGAATTTCTATCAGAGATCCAAAAGAACTATCTGTTGTGTAGGAGGCTACCCTTGTATGGATTTAGGTTGAGGGATGACGTCTTCATTCCTGAGGTGAGTAGAGAAAAACCAGCTTACTGGTTAAGGAGCACGTCATGCCAGCGCCAATGGTTTAGGGCGACTGATAGTCATGCATGGGGAGACTTCACACCTTTCACCACTGACTGCCTGTAGAATCATCTGAACAATTTTTATGGGAAGCCATTGCAGCCGAATACATCCCCTCCCATGTACCGCACAATACTGAAGGCAGCCTTGAGGGATTCGAAAAAGGGGTGGTCCGATGAGTAGGACCTGCGCCAGGGTGGCAACTTCACAAACGATTGGTCATGTGCCTACTGGGTAGGTTCCTCATGTGAGGAGTTTGGAGCCGAGCTGAGGAGAGTGGGTTTTTATGAGGTTTCATGGGACTCCCAATTCCATATGTATCAACTGAAACAGCAAATGCCAGAGCTGTTGAGCATATGGTCGTCTAGGACCAACACTTTTCACCTGCACCATGGGGAGGTTGGCATCAGTCTGTGGGATATCCATCAGATTTTGGGGGTACCAATCTTGGGGGCTATGTATGATGAGTTCCTCCCCGTCATGAGTGCGTGGGAGGATCCAGATCAGATGTCGCGGTTGGCGCTGGCACTGATGGGGCTGGTCCCTGGAGAAGACAAAGAAGCAATGAGGGATGTCCACCTCAAGAAGAGTTTCAAACAGTTCCTGAACTTCTTGAAGGATCGGGAGTTTCCCTCAAGGCCTTGAACTTTCCCAAAGGGGGATCAATGGGGAAAGGATCATTTGTATTGGAGGCACTTGGAGGACAGTCAATGGAAGACCTGGGGTTTCAGTGTCAATACCGAACAGCAGCAGATAGTCAGACTGGAGGCATTTATCGCGGCCCTTATCTATGGTTGGATCCTACCAGTGAGGGATACTAACATGGGGGTTTGGCCTAGCTCATTCATGATGGCATCCATTCTGGCCACAGGGGGGAGGGTCAATCTGGGGATTCTAATGCTCTCCAAATTGTACAAGATGCTATGGCATGTTAGTGAGGGAAAGAGGACACCGAGGATATACGGGCCCTTCCATCTTCTGTATGGGTGGATCACGGTGCACATTAGGGGGGTTTATGAATACCTGAACCCAATATCGCCTCTGGGGTCAAATTTCCATCCATCTATTCTAAATGTTGTCCGGAGCTTTCCACCCAAATTAATCGTACACTTGGTTCTAAACCGGTTGTGGAAGGAGGACGAGTTTAATTTTCACCTGTTTTCATTGCCAACGGGGGAATTCACCGACGACGGTCAAGGGACGGAAGAGCATCGGGCCTATCTTCTGGCCTTCCGAGGTGGAGTCTTGGTGGAAAGGGTGGACCACGAGCCTCTCTGAGAGCCGTACACCCCACACCGGTTTGCAAGGCAATTCTGGTGCCTGCAGCGGATGACCCCGTAGGTCTACTGGGAGGTGTTCCACAAGGAGCACTCATGTGTGATGAGGAAATTCTGGCTCATGTTCACACGAGAAGATGATAAAATGAGAAATGCATTGCCTCTGCCTACTGCCGCCTTTGGAATGGTGAAGGATTATTCCATAAGCTGGGGGGCAGCTTATCCGGGGGAAATGTTGAAGCAGCCAACTGTTCGAGATGGTGATGGAGGACATACCCTATCCCGAGGTCAGGGTTGGAGGGTGGTAAGGGCCTCTCGTGGTGGCAGGGCTGTCGTAGCGGCGGGACTTGCACCAGTTGAGGGTGAGGCAGCGGCGGCGGATCCAACAGTGGCAACAGATCTGATGGTCCCAGAAGAGTGGATCCATCCAGAGGGGTGGCCACTGAGGGGATTCCACAGGATATCCACTCAAGCTCTGGGGAAATGGCTACATCATATCGACATGCCATAGGATGTTGTTTTCCTGGAGGCCTGGGACATTTGGGATGTCAACCGGTAGTTTCTCGGCCCACCCGAGATGTGGCAACACCTGAACCATCTTGGGATGGACCTACCGGATATAGGCCATGTCCGGGCAGGTTTCACAGTGTCTCCGACGGAGGTGGAGCAATATCTGGATGAGCTGGAGGACTTTGTGCATTCCAGGGGTGCCCCGAGTTCGATGATGGACCAGGTGAGGGTACTGCTGGGTCAGACGGTTCCCCCACATTTGTTGGCCGCTGAGTGGAGAGATCGCTTCCCCCTACCAGAAGAATCAGAAGAATCCTCTTGGGGGGATGAGCCCGGTGAAGGGAGCCCGTTGGAGGAACCTGAAGTTGGTGATCAAGACTCGGGTCTCGACGATTTCATAGAGGCTCTTGAGGTAACATTCCAAGTTTCATTCCTAAGAGTCTACTCTCCGGCCTTCATGGAATCTTTATTGACATCTGAATCATGCAGGAGGACCTTGTGCATAGACCTTGTTCTCACCCCTCGGTGGGTGATGATGCAGGACCCTTGGAACCTGCACCTATGGCCACGTCCAGTTCTGTGTCTGGCGGGGCTAGGACACCCGAGGTGGATCCTTTCGAATCTCCGGACCTTCTGACCATATACGGAGGGCCACACTTTGGGGTCCCGTCAACATTAACTCAGGAGCGGCACTAGGAGTTCGATATCTGTAATTCCTCTCTAGTGAATTCGTTACTGTCGCACATTTATCGTGCTAACTAACATCCATGCCCTTCTCGGTCACGTACAGTTCTTCGACTGGCATGGGCCGCTGCGGCGAGGTTGGTTGGGATTTCTAGCAGCGCCCCTCCCAGGGCCATGCCAGTAATCATCGATATAGTTACCCAGCCCACCCGAGCTGCAGCTCCCCCCATCATTGGCGGGACCACCAGCGGGGTCCTGACCGAGGTCATTAAGGTGGGGTCCGATGATGAGGATCGATCGGTTGACCCAAGTCCTGCCATGCCTAATTCGACACCAAATGTCGCACCTGATCCAACGCCAGATGTAGATCCCACTAAAGATTTCCTGAGGGTGTATCCCGCATATGATCCTACCAACCGCGCGGACTGGGATGAGATGGCCTCTGACGAAGAGGACAGTGATATAGTCTACCGCCGATCATGGAAGTTGATCGTGCACTTTATCGAAAAGACCCCCCAGGCATTATGGTTGAACAAGATGGACAGGCTTCGCTTGCAGCTGTGTGATCTGTGTGCTGGGGGAGTGGATGCCCGGTGTCCTCACCTGCTCATCCGAGATCTTATGGTGGAGAAGATCTGGAAGTATGATTGAGGCCTTAGCGTGGGCTGGCAATGGAGGAAGGCGACGAACATCAAGAAACTCTGGGAGGCTGAAAATGAAGTCTAGCGGCTAAAGATCTGATCAGATGATCACTCATCCTATCTTAATGAACAATCAGAGTAGATATCGCGATTGAAGTCCCAGTTGGCAGAGGCATAAGAGTGTATGAGGAAAGCTTCCGAAGAAATGGTCGTCATTTAGGCTGACGTAGAGTGGGCTCGAACTGAGGTTGATGAACTGAGTCCCATCGCTGCTAAGGAGGAGCGGGAGTTGAGCTGGCGGTAGCAACTCCTGGACACCACAAATCGGAGGGTGACGGAACTACAACTCTCTTTTGATAGGTTCAACCCGTCCAAGGGAGGGATAAACCCCCGAGTGTTGTAAGGATCACAAACTCTCAAACGTACATTCATGTTTTAATTTATTTGATTTCATAGCATGCATGAGTTTTGTTATCGAGGTTGGATTCATACGTGTTTGATATATTCGTGAAATGTCCAGTGGTCAGTCCCTAAGTTCACGCGGGTCGATCCCAATGCGAGAAACAAGGGGTGATCACCATGCTATTCCATCTGAACATAATGAGCTGACCAAGCTTCGGGTATCCGGGGTTTAAGTAACCAATCTGAATCTTCCAAGAAGACATGGGAGAGGCCCAATCGGAGGATTAGGACCTCCGAACAATCTACGAGTTGTTCTTCCGATGTGCTCTGATGCATGAGCGGGGTAACGCCAGGGGCGTTGGTATTAGTCCGAACATAGGGAAATGGAAGGTGTGAATCACGATACCCAAAAATTCGGAACGCTATGGGGGGGTGATGCGACAATGAAGGATAACTGTTGACCATGTTCCAAACACAGTATCCTTATTGCGTTAGCCTGAAATGGGGATAACAAATGATGGCTGACCATTGACCATGTTCGAAACATGGGGCCAGACTCAAAATGCTATCCATTAGTCTTCCGGAACGTTGGCCCAGTATAGTAGGCAGGCCATAGGCCGAGCATCCATACCGTTAGGGGGTCCTTCCAGACATGAAAGAGGATGAGGGTCCAAATAAGGGGAACACAAAATGTGGAATGTTGAGTGAGGGTTTGTTCGAATAGAATCCCACACTCTTGAAATTACACCACCATGGAGGAAGCACACTGGATGGGCGCATCGGTTTGATCATGGATCATGCCTTCTTTCAGACAGGACCTCTTTGGAGAGGGAACCGTCACTTCCCAATGTCATCTTAGGGCATCCTGGACTTGTTCAAGGTGCAGTTGTAGTTACATGGTCCCTCGCGAGGGGTCAGGCCATGGGCCGGAAATGGGGAGGAACAGGATCTTACGATTCCTGAGGCTGGGCCCGAGGTGAAATTCCCGGGTGTCCCCACATATCCCATGAGGATGGTAATCAAGCCGTACGTAGTTCTAGAAGCGCAATGTAGTGATAGACTAACACTGACAGGGGAAATCCTCTTTGGAAGAGGCTCTGGTGCATCCCATGATCAACATGGGGCATCCTGAACTTGTTCAGGGTAGAACCGTAGTTTAGTGTCATGCGTTGGGGACATATGGCCTCCTGTGATTGAACGTCATATGATAGGACGTGGAATGGGAGAGCCCAGGGAGCATGTGGTGCGGTAACTATGAAACTGATGTGAATGGGGACTTGGAGTCCAAATCACACCACATACCCCTGGAGAAAACTCTTCAAGTCGAGGGACCAAGAATGAGAATTAGGCTGGGCCGGAAGCAAAGTGGTTTTGCGTTCCTACATACCCTACGAGGATGGGAATCAATCCATATGTAGTTCTGAGAGCGTATTTTAACGTCATGCAGGATGATGAGAAGCTTAGCCACGTTGGTACGCCTCCTACCAAAACTACTAAGCCCACGTGAGTCGTGCTCGGTGTGGGAAACAAGAATCAATGGTGGAACTTTCCTGACATAGGAAGGGGAATGTTAGGATGAAGGGACACTCAGTGAATATTGTCCCAATGATGCTAACTCGTCCATGAAGCGCACCTAGACACGTGAATAGATAAAGCCGAGTATGTCGGAATTCCACTTGAACATGAGAGAGTGGAAATGTTTGAATCATGAAGCTCAAGATATAGAACACAATGATGGTGGTGTGACGATGGAGGATAACCTTTAACCATGGCGGAAACGTAGTATCAACATCGTGTTAGCCTGGAATGGGGACAGACAAATGAGGGTTGACTGTTGACCATGTTCGAAACACGGGACCTATCGTAAATGTCGTCCAAGATCTTTAGGGATGTTGGCCCAAAACGATAGGAGAGCCCTTAGGCCTAGTATCCATGCCTTCCGAGGGTCCTTTTGGATGTGGAAGAGGATGAGGATCCAAATGGCGAGCTCACAGAGCTTGGACATGGAACGAGGGGAATGTACCCATGAAAATTCCACACTTCGGGCTCTTTTTCAAAATGCATCTGAATACGACAACGAGACGTATTAGATAGAGGGAGTCGAGTCTCTTCCCATAGGGAGATCTTAGTTTAGGGTCGTAGAATTCAGACCATGGATTGGAGGAAACATAGGATACATGTGGTGGGGTAACTCAAATTCCCTACGTGAATGGGAACCGGGGGTTCCGACCACCACGTTCTCCTCGGAGAGCTTTTAGGTCGAGGAACCAAAAACGAGAGTTGAGCTGGGACTGAGGCAAAGTGAAAAAACATTCCTACATACCCCATGAGGATGAGTATCAAGCTGCACGTAGTTCTTGAAAAGGGGGCATGGTGAGGTACTGGTGCCGAGGATAAAATAGGTGTGTGGGCATGACCCACACACCAAAAGAAGTGGTATTTGATAAATCTTGTTTTTCCTTTAAGGTAAGTGATTTTTTTGGTGAAGTGACAAGCCTAGGGAAGCAGACCCTGGCATCGCCACAAGAATCAAGTCATAGTAGGCGTTGACAAATGGCGTGGCGTATGACCAATACCCAATGTGACGTCCTCTACGATGAGGTCATCACAATGCAGTGTCGTTTTTCTTCATGCGGCCAGGACGATAATATCACCATTTAGGGTCATGTGGTGGGACCCATTTTTCATTTTAACGTCATGCAGCGCAGACGTAGCAGAGACGATGCTAGGCGGGGAATGCGTATGGTGCAATGAAACATAACCAACGTGAATGGGGATATGACCCCACATCATACCATTCTCAATTCCGAGAGGATAACCTCGGTCCAAGGGGTCCAGATAGGGGTGAAAGAAAAAGGGGCTGGAGAAACTTTCTCCTAGATGAGTTGGACCTGAAAACGTGATGTCTAGGTGGTCCTACGTATCCCGTAAGGATGGGAATCAATCCACACGTAGTTCTAGAAGGCCATGCAGTTTAACGTTGTTTGGTAAAGATGTGGGAGGAAGTAGGAGGTCTAAATTTTTTTTTAGAACGGGGTGCACATGGTGCAACCAATGAAAACCCGGCGTGAATGAGGGAATAATCTTGTACCACTCCACGTAGTCCCATAGTCAAAGTCTAGAAGGTGGGACAGGAAAGACAAATTAGAAAAACTCAGGCTGGACCCAAATATAAGAGTTCTGGGCATTCCTACGTATCCCATGAGGATGGGAATCAAGCCAAACGTAGTTCTGAGGAGATCTTAGTTTATGGTCTTAGAGCTTGGACCAAGGAGGGATGTAAACCTTCCAAGTAAGCGAAGAACTTGACCTGATCCCTAATCCCACATGAGTCAAACTCGGTGTGGGAAACAAGGGAGGAAGATGCCTATTGCAACACATGGACCGCACACCAAAGGGAAATCGGTGTGGAGCCCCTATCGCGGCTCTGGTCCTCCTAACACGCAGACGTGCACTGAGGAATAGTACCAAGAGTTTTGAAGTTATACTTGGACATGATGAGGTGGAGAAGGATGTGAATCATGTAACTGACGTTTTGGTCTTAATGGGGTTGGTGTGGTGAGGGAGTATAACTGTTAACCGTGGCGGAAATGCAGTATCCATATCATGTTAGCCTGAAATGGGAACAACAAATGAGCATCGATCACTGACCATATTCACAACATGGGATTTGTATCGATTTGTTGTCTGCGACCTTTGGGGGAATTGGACCATAATGGTAGGAGAGCCCTTAGGCCTAGAATCCATGCCACTCGGGGGTCCCTTCGGGTGTGAAAGGTGGTGGAAGCCCTAATGAAGAGAAACACAAAGCATGAAAAGCGGGTGGAGGCATGTCTGAGCAGAGTACGACATTCCAGGTACTAAACCAGATTACCCTTAAGCACATTAGTGAACCGCCAAAGAGGGTTGACAAAGGTGTCTAGGAAGGAGAGGGTAGGCAAAGGGGCCAAGGTGAAATGGAGATTTCCAGGAGATGGGGCTGGACCTGAAGTCTAGACAATCGGGTGGTCCTACGTATCCCATAAGGATGAGAATCAAGCCATACGTAGTTCTGGAGGATACCCGGGGGTAGGATACCCTAATGAGGAAGTGTACGGTGTGGCGAGTAACCCGACGTGAATGAGGACATAATCTCACACCACACCGCAAAGTCCCATAAGAGAGAACCTGGTCCAGGGGCTTGAAAAGGCCAAGGGGATTGAGGTCGGTCCTCGGTCAGGAAGGCTTGACCAGTTCGCATTTTAACGTCTTGCAGTGAGGACAAGGAGGGGAGTAGGATACCCCAAACAAGGGATGTGTACGACACAGGATATAACCCGACGTGAAGGAGGACATAATCTCATACCACACCGCACAATCCCATGAGAAAGAACTTGGGCCAGGGGGCCGAAAAGGCCAAGGGGCCTTGGTCAGGAAGGCCTGACCAGCTTGTAGTTTAATGTCTTGTAGTGAGGATGAGGTTCAGGGTAAGGTGTCTCATCCAGGTATGTGTACGGCATGGAGAGTAACCCGATGTGAAGGATGAAATAATCCCACACCATATTGTACAATCTCATAAGAAAGAACTTGGGCCAGGGGCCCGAAAAGGCCAAGGGGCCTGGGGGTTGGCATCGCCAGGAGGAATTTCATCACTTAGAGATACAATGGGGAGGAATGAACCACTACACTCGATTTTTGGGACATCTTGGGGTAGACCTAACGATCCAGGATAGTTTTTGACCATGTTCAAAACATAGTGTCAGGAGAAACAAATGAGCATAGACCGCTGACCACATTCGAAACACAGGATTTGTATCAACTTGTTACTCGACATCCTCGAGGTCGTTGGCCCGAAGTGGTAAGAGAGAGCCCTTAGGCCCAGCATTCATACCATTCAGGGGCCCTTCCGAACGGGGAAGGCAACGGATTCCCAGTCAAAGAGCGGGTGAAGCATATCTGTACCCATCTCTCAAAGAGGTGAACGTCTCCAGGGAGTGGGACGTATGTCTGGATCGAGGTTAGCTCGACACGAATTGGGGAAAAAGCGCACCCTCGCCATACATCTTAACCTGAGAGGAAGATTCTGGCATTTGGGGCTGGTCCAAATGACAAATTTTTTGGGTGTTTCTATGTATCCCATAAGGATGAGAATCAAGCCACACATAGTTCTTGAAGGCCATTCAGTTTAACATCATGCGGTAAAGACGTGGGAGGATAGAAGAACCAGAGAGGGTGCAAGGTGTGACCCTTTATAATCCTTGTATGAGAGGGGATAAAGGATCCTACACCATATCATGTGAGGATACTCTGAGAAAACTATACCCAGGGGGGATAGTCAAAGAGAACAGCTCGGGGCTGGGCTCAAGACGAGGCATCTGAGCATTCCTACATATCCCATGAGGATGGGAATCAAGACACACGTAGTTATTGAGATGCAGTTTAACGTCATGCAGGACGATGCGCAGTTTAAAGTCATGTAGGACTGGACAGTTTAACGTCATGCAGGACCGTCCAGTTTAAGGTCGTGCAGGACCGTCGTGTAGTTTAAGTTCATGCGGGACTATCCGGTTTAAGGTCGTGCAGGATTGTCATGTAGTTTAGGGTCATGGGTGACTGTCCATTTTAAGGTCGTGCAGGACTGTAGTGTAGTTTAGGGTCATGCGTGACCGTCCAGTTTAAGGTCATGCAGGACCGTCGTGTAGTTTAGGGTCATACAGGACCGTCCATTTTAAGGTCGTACAGGACTGTTGTGTAGTTTAGGGTCATGCAAGACCATCCATTTTAAGGTCGTGTAGGACCGTAGGGCTCAGGTGAAATATTTCTTGAGGAATTTGGCATTGGTGGGAGGCGTTATGCGCTCACCATCCATGGTAACCAGGGAATACGCGCCATTGGAGTAAACCTTGGGAATGATGTAAGTTACTTCCCATTTGGGCTCCAACATGGGTGGTTTGCTACCGGGGATCATTGGCGCTCAGAGGGCCAACACTAGGTTTCCTTGCAGAAAAGAGTGGAGGCGAACCCTCTTGTTGAAGGCTCTAGATATCTTATTCTGATGCCTTTACAGATTGTGCAGGGCACGGAACCTACTCTCGTCGAGTGCTTCCAATTCAGCTAGATAGATTTCAGCCACTCTATCTGGCGCCTGCTGGTCATAGACCGCAGTGCATATCGATGGCAGCTAGATCTCGATGGGCATGACAGCCTCGGCCCCATACACTAGGGAATATGGGGTCACCTGGGTGGAATTTCGAGTCGTCGTCCGATAAGCCCAGAGGGCATTGGGGAGCTTGTCTGGCCAACTCTTCTTATTCTGGCCAAAAATTTTCTACAAAATGTTAGAGAGGGTTTTATTGAATGCCTTGATCTACCTATTTTCCTACGTGTGATAGCGGGAGGTATGGTTGGAGCGAATTTTGTACTTGGCATACAACTTCTTTAGCTCAGCCACTCGGAAGTTGGTGCCATTATCAGTGAGGACAGCCTAAGGGACTCCAAATTGGTAGATGATGTTGGAGCTCACAAAATTAACAATGGATCAAGCCTTGACTTCCTTGAGTGGGACCACTTCTTCCCACTTGGAGAAGAAATCCATAGCGGTCAGGATAAACCTGCACTGGCGAGCTGTTGCTGGTGGATAGGGTCCCATGACATCGAGTCCCCACACCGCAAATGTCCAAGAGTACTTGGTGGAGTGGAGAGGTCCGGGCAACCGATGCAGAAAGTTAGCATGAACTTGTCACGCGTAACATACCTTGTAAAACTTGATACAATCATGGATCATAGAGGGCTAGAAGTACCCTAGTCTCTGAATCTGATGGGACAGCTTGGGTCCAGCTTGGTGGGCACCGCATGAACCGGCATGAACCTCTTGCATGACCTGAGAAATCTCAACTCCTTCAAAGAAACAGAGGATAACACCATCAAAACCTTGCTTGTAGAGAATTTTTCCAAGGCTGGGACCACTCTGGAGGGTAAAATGCAGCGCGTAGCGTCGGATTCTCTAGCGCTCGGCCTGATCAGCCAGGAGGCAACCATTTTGGAGATACTCGACAAAAGGTGCTCTCCAGTCAGGAGTTGTTTCAACCACTGCATCTGAAGAACCTGGGTCTCCCGGCGTGGAGGATCTGGTGGTAAGATGGCTTAATCGCGGGTCGTCATCATCCTCTGGGGTGACGGGAGTGATGACTCTCCAGTGTGCCACATGTATAATCAGATCATCCTGCTCGGGTTCTGCAAGTGACGCAACTAAGCTGGCCAAATCATCTGCTCGACCATTCTGTGATCGAGGGATGTGGGTAACCTCCAATTGAGAAGGGAAATGGGCCATTAGATGGAGGGTGCACTCCAACAATGGCACAATCTCTAGCTTCCTGACAACATAGTCGCCATTGACTTGCTTGATGACTAACTCAGAATCCCCTTTCACATGAAAATGGGGTACATCAATATCAAGGGCCAGCTCAAGGCTAGTGATGAGAACCTGATACTCTGCCTCATTATTGGTGCAGCCTTCTGAAAATAGGAATGAGTACGGCAGAATGGATTGTGTCGAGGTAATGAAGACGATACCTAGGCCCACTCTATTGAGCCTAGGATTGTTGAGCCTCCTACCGGTGGGACTCTGGGAGGCACCATCAAAGTGCATTTTCCAACATGGGAAGGCATGGTCTACTGAGAGGATTGCCTCATCGGGAAAATCCATTTCCAGGGATCGATCCGCGGATGTTGTATGGGAAACTAAGAAGTCTTCCAATGCCTGCCCCTTGATAGCATTCTGAGGCACAAACTTGATGTCAAACTGTTGGAGAATTACCGCCCACCGCACTAGTCAGCCAGTCAACATGGGGCTGTTCAGGATGTACTTCAGCGGGTCTACCCGAGAGACCAACTGTACCTCATGGTGCTGCAGGTAATGTCGCAATTTCTTCATGGAAAACACAAGTGCAAGGAAACTCTTCTCGATAGGGTAGTATCTGGTCTCTATATTGAGGATCATGTGGCTAAGGTAGTAGAGTTTGTTCTTTGTCCCCTCATTGTTCTTTTGGGTAATCAGGGCCCCGAGAGATCGATCCAAAGCTATGACATATAGGATCAGTGGATTTACAGATACAGGTGGAATCAGGACCGGAGGCTGGAGCAGATACTGCTTGACTTCCTTGAATGTGATATGACACTCTTCATCCCATTCATAGGCGGTGCCCTTCTTCATGGGCTAAGAAAATGGCTTACACTTGCTGGCTAGGTTCGCGATGAATCGGCGTATGTAGGCTAAGTGGCCTTGAAAACCTCGATGCTCTCGAATATTGCTCAGGGGATGCATCTGGCTGATGGCCTTGATCTTCTCTGGGTCGATCTCAATACCCCGATATCTGACGAAAAAGATTAGAAACTTGCCGGAGGTGACCCTGAAGGCACATTTAAGTGGGTTTATCTTCAGGTGGCAGGAACATAGGAAACGGAACACTTTCTCAAGATCCTGGAGATGGTCCTGGCACTGGTGATATTTGACCACCAGATCATCCACATAGCATTCCACCAATGTCCCGAGTATCGGCTTGAATATACGATGCATGTCCCATTGATAGGTGGAACCTGTATTCTTCAGGCCGAAGGGCATAAACTGGTAACAGAAAGTACCTTGGGGGTCCCTGAAAGCGATGGACTCCTCGTCTTTGGGGGCCATCCAGATCTGGTTGTACCCAGAATACCCATACATGAAGGAGAGGGCTTAGAACTTGATCGTATCATCAATCAATAGTTCTATCACTGTAAGGGTAAAATCATCCTTTAGACAGTGGCGGTTGAGGTCGGGGAAGTCAATACAGACTTTGATCTGCCCATTCCTCTTCCTTACTGGAACGATGTTGGCCAACCATTTGGGGTACTGGACTTCCTTAATGAAGTTGTCCTGGATGAGCTTTCCATCCTCGGCCTCGACCATGGCTTCGTGAGAAGGGTGTATCTTCCTAGGAGGCTACTTGAACGTGCGATGATTTACCGGGAGACCGAGGCAGTGGATTACCACCTGAGGATCTAGTCCTGGAATCTCTCCATAACTCCTGGAGAATAGATCATGTTGTTATTTAAGGAAGTCCACGTACCGCCACTGCTCCTCAGGGAACATAGTGGCGCTGATCAACGTGGGTCTCGGGTCTGCCTTGCTGCTAAGGTTCACCTGTACCAGTTCGTCAATCTTGGAAGAGACGCCTTCTTCAAAGGCAGGGGGAGCATCCTCTAGATCCTCTTCTCCAGTTGTGGAGAGATCTTTTGCAGGGGGAGTTGCTTCTGAGCCACCAGAATTTGATGGGAGGCTGGTTCCAGCTTGAGCGGCAGTGGTCAACACATCAGGAGATTCATGCGCTGCTGAGACCATGGCGATGAAGGTAGTTGATCCAATCTCATGTGGCCTTCAGACCAGGGGACCACGCTTGATGATATCGAAGCAGTAGTGGCGCATCGGCCTGAGCCGATTAATCCCAGCCTAGTAGAATAGACACGTATGACATACTGTCATCGCCATGGGGCGAACATCCTGGTACCGTATGGGGGTAGGAGGTTCCGGGATCACCTGAGCCTGATTTGTGTAGGAGTATGAGGTGATTTTCTGGCATCACTTGGACTTGGTAATATGCCTTCATATTGTACCCGAAACAACAAAACAATGCCCCGTTTCGAGGGTCGTGGCCTCCAATCTATGGATTGGGAAGATGTAGGCGTCATCCAGACCTGCCCAGGGATCACTTGTGACCTTTGTGGGCTCAATATCACCTACCAAAATCTGTTTATCCTTGATCTTGTAGTATTCAGCGTCTAGATAGTGGTCTTCACAAGAGGAAAAAGGAGACGCATCTCCTTGGAGCGTTCCTACTCAACCATTGAGGGAGTATTTGAGGCATTGGTGATATGATGAAGGGACCGCTGTGTGCAGGTGGAGCTATGGCTTGCCCATCAATGCGTTGTATGTGGTGTCCTAGGAGACAACCATGAATTCGGTACTGGAAAATAGGCCACCAAATTGGGTCTGCAAACGGATCTTTCCTACCGAGGTCTGCTCGGTCCTGTCGTATCCTTGGATTCTCAAGTTGGAGGGAGTTAGATCATCCTCAGACAACCCCAGATTTTGCAGCATCTGAGTCAGGATTAGGTTAATCCCAGAGCCTGTTTCAACAAGACAGTGGCAGACCTCCATGCCATTGAACTAGCCAGTGATGTACAATGGACAAATGTTCCCCTGTATGGGAGAGCCTTCGTCTTCTCCCGAGAACGAAATGATGGCATGACATTCGGCGTTCTCAACTGCTTCAGCATGAAAGGCTTCTGCAGCTTCCAAATCCATCTCAAACTGAAGGGGGATCCTTAAATCCTCGGCAAGCGCTTAGTACATATATAATGACAGGAGAAGGGATTCAAGGATGGAAAGCCTCGTTGGGATGCCAGCAAGGTGCTTCAGAACATCATACTTTCGTGTTAGGCGTGAACTTCTGCTTATAGGAGGCCGCTCCACGACTGGAGACATGGCGGGCCCTGTCAGCTGGGCCGGTGACTGGCCGGTGCTGAGAATATCCCGCCGCTCATTAGTCGAAGCATGAGGAGAAGCTGCCGGATGAGGTCCGGATGACTGAGATTGGCCTGCTGCGGGGCGAAACTGGTCATGGTGCGGCCGAAGTGGCTATGCCTAATCCAGTATCACAAACAGTGGTGGATGTGATCCTGACAACACCGTATGAAGAGGCTATGAATGATGAGCTCTACGCTGAGCCTGTTGGATGTTCATAGTGGAATGCACGGCTTGGAGGGAGGTGACAACTGATGCTCCTCGATGAACCATATGGACGCGGCTCCGCTGACGTTGGCATCGGCTGGGGACATCGGGGAGGTTCTCCTGGCATTCCCACTCTCCAAGGGTCATATAGGGGTTTACCAACTCGACGGTGTTAACCAAAGCGTACCCTTGACTTTCACTTGACGAATCATCCACCACTGAGCGGATTCTGGGAAGTATACCCATCTTAGTGGGCATGATGTCGCTGAGAGTGTGGGACGATGATGGAATTGACTGGGCGCGTTGCTTTTTCTTACGTCGTTGATGCTTGCTCTTCTGGGAAGAGGCCAACTGGGATGATGATGCAGAGGTAGCGGCTACAGATTCTGAAGGCTCTAGATGATTCATGCGTGCCTGGATGATACCATGGGAATGGGCCACCACTTTACAAGACATCCAGTCATCATACTTCTAGGATCTGTGGCTGGGAACCTACTACCACTCGCCTTCGTCATCACTACCGCTTTCTGACCCCATAAAGACACTCGCCACTTGTGCCGGGTCTGGTCCCAGCCTGACTATGTTGTTGTCAACCTGGTCTTTAAGCCAGTCTTTGAACACATAGCATTGCTTGAGGGTGTTCCCTAAAATTCAATGATAAGGGAAGTAGTTGGGGCGATCAGTGAGATTCACCTCTTCTGGCCTTTTTCACTCAGGCAGTCACACAATCCCTTACTCCAAGGTGCTATGAAAATAACCAGGGACCTGAGCCTTGTTGAACGAGTCGGTCTGATTCTGTCTATCCGGAAAGGGGGCTCTGGGATCCTAGCCCTGACGAGGGGCCAGAGGAGCCTTTCGAGGAGGTGGAGCCTGATTATCCTGGTTAGGCGGTGGTGGCGCATTGCATTGGGGAACTTTCCAATTCTGAGGCTGTCGCTGATGGGCGGGAGGCTGCGTCGGTGGCGGCGGGCCTCTGCGAGGTTGCGGAGCCGGTGCTACTGGTAGCAATTCTAGCTGCTCGGGGGATTCTATTTGGGACACCGGGATAGGCTTGGCCATGGAATCCCTCCTTGCTGGGATCACAGGGGATAGCGGACGTGCCTGACTAGCATGTTGCAGAGCTTCCTCAAGGCACTAGGCCTTATCTGAGAAGTCTCTGAACCCTCCGGGGTAGTTCTGAGTGATCAAGGAAGGAACCAGTTTTGTTTTGACATTCCCCATGCACATCATCAGTAATTTCTCCTAAGTCAATGTCATTTAGAGGGAGTATGTAAGCCCCTTCCACCGGGCGATGAAGTCCGCGACTCGCTCATCGGGCCTTTGTTTTCACCTGAAGAGGTCTACGATGCTGGTCTTTCGCATGGTGGAGCTGAACTGGTATAGGAATTCCCGGCGAAGATCCTCTCAGCCGGTCACCGATCCATTGGAGAGTTGGTTGTACCAGAAAAACACAGGACCTTCCAATGTCTCCACAAAGCATCGGAGCTTGGCGGCTTCCTGCTGTGCGGGAGTCCCCAACATAGGGCCACACCTTGAGGAAAAGTGGGCCAGGTGCTGTGGTGGGTCCCCTGTCCCATTAAAGGGCAAGAAAGTGGGATTTCCAAAACCCGAGGGTGCAATTATATCATCCACCCACACTGGGTACGGCTTACCATCTAGTGGGACTGCCACCTATCGCGTTTCCAACGCCACAAGGCGGGCGATGAGTGTCGACATTAGATCGTCCGGGTGGGGGTCCCTGTCTTAACGGGGATCCCTAACCACAAGTGCATTTCTGGGCTCTTCGACACTGTATATGGGATCAACGGCTCATAGAGCGATGGGAGGAGTGGCCTGAGGGGAGGCTGGGGGAACCCAGGCCCGATTCCTCGGATTGTTGCGTCGTTCGGGAGGGTTTGGTGAGATGTATCGTGCCCTCTTACTGTGAGTTCCAAATTCCACCCCGTCCGTGGGAATAGTATGATCAGGATTTCTTTGAGGCATCTCGCTGGGGGGAAGTTGTTCCTACCCCTGCTGCCCCGGCCTAGGATCACCATAGTCGGGTCGTCGCTCTATAGTGCGCTCGGCCAGGAGTTCGTCGACCAGCCTCTTCTGTTCAGCAAGTTGATGGTGCAACGCGGCCTTCTTGGAGCCTTCATCCATCTTCTGCACTGAGGTGGATGGGTCGGAGTTCTTGACAGCTCCGACATGTTCTTTTCCCTTACCGACATTTCAGCTGAGCACCAACGACTCGGTGCATGCAGGGAGACCTAGGAGATTCCTCTGCTGACGGGTAATCCTCCCTGATGGGTCCAACAATGGTGGAACATCCTCAGGGGTAAGTCTCCATCAAGAAATTCCAGGTAGTCCCCCTTTTCCATGACATCGACCATATAGATCGTGACTCTTCCCAAGGGCATGTCCTCAATATCGCACATCGAGTCGGGCTGTCGTCGAATAGGGATGAAAAGGAGGGAAGCATACTTCCCCCAGCCATGGACTTGCACGTGTGGGGTAGCCTCCCTGATGATTTTCTTGACTACACTGAAACTCTGAATGCATATTTATTGGAGGTTAATATGGTGACCTAGTGACTCAGGGCGCTGGGCCACAGGGAGTGCGGCCAAATCGACCAAACTGCATTGCTCGCTGATTTCCTCGAAGTGCAATTGGCTCCTGGGGTACACCACCCGATGATAACGAAGATGGAAGTGTGTCGCGCATAGGGTTTGATGGAAGCACTCGACTTCCTCTGCGGTGAGGGATTCCATTGCACAGAAGTTCGATGCTGCCGCCGGCTAGAACTTCTTTGAGAAGTGATTCGCCGCAAGAATTATCCAGAAGCTCTTGGGCTCGAATTCAGGGTATGGCCCCGTATTTCCCCACTCGTCAACCGGAGGCGGCTAAGGAACCAGTAGCGGTATTGAGGTGGACCGCTGAGGTAGTAAACTGGGTGGCGGAGAATGCAGTGAACGAGCCGACTGGCCGCCGAATTCTAGGTCATCCTCCGAGGAGTGCGGTGATCTGACCACAATGTCACGATATGACAGGCTGACAGCCGCAGCTTCTGGTATAGGGATCGCAGTTACCGGCGATGGGTCACACTATTTCTCAACTGCCATAGATCCCCAAAATAGCTCTCCGTGATCTATGGTCGAGGTAGAGGGTACTTCTAGTGATGATGGTGGTGACTGCACAGTCGGAACCTATGGGACTCCCAAAATTTCCTCCTCCTGGATGTACCTGCGAAGAGAGGCGGGAATCCGGTGGACTCACACTCTGGAAGGATGAGGCTGATATGCCTTGTTCCAACCCCAGTCCTTGACACAGAGGACTGAGGGGTGGGTTTCACCGCTGAGTCGTGCTCTGCTTCAGAATCTGAGAAACAGACCGGTTTGATCTCATTCTGATGATTTTCGGTATTCTTCTTGTGGCAGTGACGACTATCCTTCCTACCTTGAGGTGGATTTTCGGGGAAGGGACAATTCTTGGCACGAGAAGGTCCTTCGGCCATACCAGTGTTGGGGCAAGGATTACTTCTGCCTGAGTGGGCCAGGCTGCGAGGAGCACCGGGGTAGATGTCAAAGGGTGCACAAGGAGGACCTCTGTGCTGGGTGTTGGTACAGGTGGGACCCCTGCTGGAACTGACGGGAGCACGGGTAGGACCTCCGTGCCTGGTTCCCCTGGTGACATTAGTGTGAGGAAGGTCAATGTACTGATCTGACTGAACATGGGTAGGGCCTCTGTGTCGGGTGCTAGTGAAGTGAAGTTGATCTCCACCCCTATGGTTACCAGGATGAAGAGGACCTTCATCAGCTGCTACAAGGATGTGAGGAAAGTCCTCGCATCGTAGAGTGACTGGATGTGTAACGTTCCCACCCCAGTGGTCCGTGTTAGAAGGGATGGATCTGTACCTAGTGTAATGAGCACGAGAGAGGCTCCCAGATGGGGTGTTACAACCATAGGGTAGGCCCTCATTCGGGTCAAAGGTGGAATGGTGCTTACCTCTGAGCTGGGCCTGGGAGCGGGAAAGGCCTGCATCCTCCATGGTGGTTGCACGGGGAGGGCCCCCGTACTGGGTGGCATTACTGCGGGTTAGTCCGCGGTGGCCACTGCCTGTGCCTGCAACTAGGAGAGTCGACCCAAATTTCCCATGGGGTGGTTGGGGCCTCGATCTGGGTCGGGCATATAGTTGTCCCTGCTTGGCGTATGTAGGGGGTTGATGATGCACATCGGTGGTGGATTGGGCCATAGTAGCCACTGACGTTGACGCCCCTTGACGGGTGCCCTCCTTGGCATGTTCCCAATGTTGGTGACGGGTCAGTCGGGCCGGTTCCGGTGGTGTAGTTAGGTAGTCTACCTTCTCTTCAGCTTGAGGAACCAGGTGGCGGTGCTGGCGCGACCTGGTGGGGGCCCTCGCCGGGAGTCCTTGAAGCGGGACTCCAATCGGGTCAGCCCGGCCACCCCCTACCTCATCGGCGTTGGGCATGGAGTCTTCAAGGCATTCTGGGGAGAGGCTCCTGAAACGGTTGAAGGTTGGAGTGGGGAGCAGCGGCCCCCTGCGTGGCCCTAAGGGGCGGCGTTGATGGATAGGCGAAAAATCCTCTAAATCCAGGCGGGCCATGTCCCTTGTAGGGATGACCCCTTCCTCCTCATACCTACGTACAAGGGAATTGATTACCCTTCATTGGATAATCTCCGATGCGGAGAGGGGGAATGGGCATCCAATAGTCACGGTAGTCGAGACCGTTGTAGAAAAGGCAGAACCGTGCGGGGTAGCCGTGTTGATATTTCCCCTGCCCCTACGTCGGTGGGCAGGAGGTGATCGGGTTCCGGATGCAGCAATTGGGTTCCTAAAGGTCGAGAGATCAACTAATTAGTACTAACAGAATAGGAAATCGACAGCCAGTTCCCCAGCGCCATTCTGTCCTCCATGACCGGTAAGAGGGATCCACGTCGACAACATCGCATACCGAGATGCCCAACATTTTTACTACCCCAAATTCTGGTGAGCTTCATGCCAGGCTCGCTATTTGCTCGGTGGGACCCAACACCGAATATCTGGATCTGGTGACACGTCTATCTACCAATGTCTCGAGCGCTACTAATCTCCACATTGAGGAGAAGACCATTCATGTCGGGTTCACCATTTTTGTTTCCAATGTTTTCTTCGGGGCGCGTGCGTCCATCTACTTGAGTGCGATAGGCGCGGCTTTTTGTTACCCTTCATTCCCTCTTTCAAAAGGTGGGTGGCATCCGCTCCTTATTCAGGGAAGTCTGCTCCTTGATCGAAATGGTATGATGGGATGTTGGTTCTTCCTTCTACGGATTCCTCCTCGAAATTCATCACCTAGTCCGGGTCTCCCTCATAGATTTAATACATTGTTCGTGAAACTCTTCCCAGTGCCATATTTTCATGGACACCAGTTAATTATGCCGCTTCTGTCAGGACATTCCAAGGGGTCTGGTCAGGGAAGAAACCTTCAGTTGGGGGAGTAGTCACGTTGAGGCATCACTGGCATGTTTGGATGCTGGGGAATTGGTGTGTCTATCTTTTTTCCCTTATTATATGGATTCTCGAGGCCACGGAATCCCGAGGCATCCCACATCGAGTGTGGGGAATCATATGTCATAGGCATGTATATGAGGTTTTCCTTAGCTTCCCATGTTTAACACACGGTATGCCGTAATTTTAACGTCCAGCGGAGTTGGATCGGACTTATCAGAACACTGATTAGAGTGGATCAGATTGAGGAACACCCTTGGAGGGGAACACCAATATTGGAGACAACACGTGGGTGGCTCCCTGAATACTGTGGAGGGTAATGAAGTGACATGATCTCACTGGGATGTGATAGCTCGGGTAAGAGTCAGGATGGATGATGGTTTTGGGCTTGAGCCTCGAAGATACTTCCTATGTACCATGCCTTGACATGGATCAAAGACCACGTAGTTCAGGATTGTGTAGGGATTACACTCTAGGCTGACCAAAGCATTGGTGGGGGCTTGGCACACCGACTCGGAGATGGTCGGGGCTAATGGTTGTTGGGATTGGACCTCGTGGAGGCTTCCTACGTACCATGCCTTAGCACGGATCAAAGACCTCGTAGTTCAAGTTGGAATGGGGTTTACTCTCTGAGAAGGCCCATGGTGGTGGGGAACTGACATGGTCGGAACGACCGATTGGTGGGATTGAACCTCGTGGAGGATTCCTACGTACCATGACTTAGTATGGATCAAAGTCCCCATAGTTCAGGTGTACAGTTGTACAGTTTAACATAATGTGGGATGGGGGAATTTGGGGCTTACACTCTGAGGCATCCCAATGAGGTGGTGGATGGGGATTACACTCTGAGGCAGCCCATAGAGTTGGTGAACCGACGTGAAGGGGTCAGAAGGACCGGGTGGTGGGATTGAACCTCGTGGAGGCTTCCTACGTACCATGCCTTGACATGGATCAAAGTCCTCTTAGTTCACTGATGGTGTGGGTCAAGGTCGGGACTCACTCTAAGCTCACGGGAGTCATGCTCAGTGTGAGAAACAAGAGGTTTCAAGGAACTGACGATCACATCGTGAAGGGTGCGTCCATGGGGAGCGAAGAGGGGTTTACACGTTGAGCGGCCAATGGTGTCGGTACTTACTCTAAGAGGGAGGCCCGAGGGAGACAAAGCACAGCAGGAGAGGGACTTGGGAATGAAGAACAGAGGAGCCTCGTTCCCTAACATGCCCTCCACTGGCCTTGGCACTGAGGAAGTGAGGAGGAATAGGGGTGCTTCCTCCTGCAAGAAAATCTAAGGGGATTACACCAAGATGGTTTCCCTTCCCATGCGGAAAAACGCCACTCCCAGAAGGAGGATATCATCCCCTGTGGAGACCAGGGTGCATAGAGAATGTCCAAGGTGAGGACACCCCGCATGAGAGGCATGGGGCGATGTCATAGTTTAACATCGTGTGTTAAGGATGAGGGTGCTTGGAAATTTAATATCCTGCAGATCGGATGAGGTGGGTTTACTCTACACCCCTAGGACTTACATAACTGGTACCCCCTACTCCTTGTGGGAGGGAAGGTACCGGCAATGCCGTTTTAAAGGGGGGGTCGCAGAGCGAACCATCGAGGGGTCCACATTAGCCTGGCTACGTGAAGAATCAATAGCCATTAGTGTGCATATGTGAAGAAGAATTAGGCGAAGCAATGCTACAGGGCTATATCATCCAGGGGACTTTGAAGTAACATCGTGCAAACCTGGAGGGTCGCACGGGAAAATGAATTTCCAAGCATAGGAGTCCGTAGGCAGGGGTCTTGTGGAGCCCGGTTTCTCTGCATGGTGAAGGGAACTTGCGAAGGGGTGTGCTTCGTGAAGTGGGGTGCCTTGGCCTTAGCATGGGGCAGAGGTGCAAATGGGAGGTGCTCTGCGAAGTGGAAAGGCATTCGCAGAGCACTGCCTCACAGAGCACATTCGCCTCGCGAAGCAGAGGGTCATGAAGCAATGTGCTTCGCGAAGTACAGTGACCCTGCCTTAGCATGTGGATCACATGTACATGAGGGGTGCTTTGTGAAGCATAAAGGATCTACTACAACCTGGGTCCCCTTGGGGATCCCCTTCCTTCTCGAAGGCCCTTAGGATTCGTGAAAGGAATCCCTCTCGGAAGAGGGGATCAAAACAAGACAATGGGAGGGGCCCTCACAAAGCAAAAGTACCTCACGTAGCTCATGATTTGTAGAGAAAAGAGTTATTTGTGATTTGGGAGATGATAAGCTGAAAGGTTGGATTTTCCATCCCGAGGGCTCAGGGGGAGGACAGTAATTATAGGCAATATGCGCCGCGAAGCAAAGCTTACGTGGCGTGAAGAGGGCTTCGGTTGCTTCATGGAGGGCTTGCGAATGTTAGGGGCGTTCACGGAGGGTACCCCCTCCTTTTCTTCATGGTGGGCTCATGAACGTCACAGACGGTCGCGGAGGGTACTGCCTCCTTTTCTTCGCAGTGGGCTTGCGAACGTCACGGGCGGTCACGAAGTGTACCGCCTCCTTTCCTTCAAGGCGGGCTCGCGAACGTCACGGGCATTCACGGACAGTACCGCCTCCTTTACTTTGTGGTGTCCGCGTTGCTTGGGGGGACTCCACGAAGGGGATTTGCGAAGCCGACTGTGGGGACTCTTTCTCTTCTTTCTTTTCTTCCAACATTTTGGTGCCAACAATGAGAATGTACTGTGGATAACCAATCCATACCCAAGATGGCGTCGTAAGACCTTGACACCACTACTAGAAGATCCCAGCTGAAGATCTGACCTCCTAGAGTAAGCTCACATTGTCGACACTAGTTTGTAATCATTGAATCTTCTCCCGTAGGAGTCTCCATCTGTAAGGATTGAGCCAACGGCTCCGTCAGAATCTTCGAGCTCCAAATGAGGTTCGTGATAATAAAAGAGTGACTGAACCTGTGTCTATAAGTAATGCAGCTAGAGTGGAATAGACACAGATCATACCAATAATCATCTTTGTAATGTCGTGGTCATAGGCCTCTACTGCCTGGAGTTGAGCTTGTCCATGTCCTCCTAAACCCTGTGGTCGGGGTGGACCACCTAGAGGTGATGGTGGTAGAACATCGAATCGTCACCCACCACCTGCTACATGACCAGCTCCTCTGCCATGTTTGCTGCCCTAAAGAACTCCTCACTCAAACCTATGCCTCTTCTTCAGAGGTCCCCCGACCATCAGTTGGTCATCCGTACGGCGGGTCGGGTAGTCACGAGCCATGTGACTTTTCCCATTGCATGAGTAGCACTGCCTGATCCTCAACTATCCTCCTCTATCCTATGAGCCCCTCACTACCAACCCTATATACTGAGGTCATCCACTAGAAGGTTTGGTCCACTTGGACCTCTGGGTCATCTGCATACTACCAGCCGCAGATGACTCTGCTACGTGTCACCCGGTGATGGGTCTTACCGTCTGTGTCTGCTCATCAAGGAAACTCTTTACCAAGAGTGCTCTCTCCAACACTCCATCATGTGTTGGGATGCTGAGAGATACCATCAAATCTCTGATCTCCCATCTAAGACCCTGATCAAAGGTATGAGCCCTAAAGAAAATGTCTCATACCATGTTGGTGGAGTATCTGGAGAGATCAGTAAACCTCACTGAGTATTGTTCCATGGTCATGATGCCCTACTGTAAGTGCAGTAGCTCCTGTATAGGCACTGATCAAAGAGTTACTGGGATGAACTCTCCCCTGAAAAGGACCTCGAAGTCTACCCAGGAAAGTGTCACCTCATCGTATAACTAGAGTGCCAGACTCCACCCTCTCCCAGCTTCTCCCTGGAAGAGAATGGTAGCTAGGATCACCATCAGATTAGCTAGTGTCCCAAGTAAATGAAAAACTCTGGCCACAACCTCCATCCCGTCCTCAGCCACCTGTGGATCCATCACGCCTCGAAAACTTAGAGCTCTATACCGCTGAAACCTGTGCAATGCACTCAGTTGGTGTGCACCCTCTACTGGTGGGGCCGGTGGAATCAGCTTCCCAATGGGTAGTGGTGCTACTAGTGCACCACCTGATGGTACCACCTCCGTAAGAGGGCCCTGCACTGAAGCCTCATCACTCGGTGGGCCGTCATCATGTACTCTATCAGGAATTCTAGCTGGATGTCTACGTGGTGCCATCCTGAAAGAAAACAGGTGCTCCATGATCAATAAGTTATAACTAGTGATCTTACTCAAAGAAATTAAAATAAAAACACTTTCAAAACACACAAAATCAGTGTTTTCATGCACTGATTCAGAAATTAGAATTTAGCATCCTGGTGTATGGATATGTTGGCCGTCGCACCAAAAATGGATTCCCCAAACTGAAGACCATACCCATAACACTCAACACTATTTCCACATAGAAAATATTAGAGTCTTAGTTCTTTGGTAGAATTGACTCCTCTGATACCACTTTGTCATGAACCGTCCCTCATGGCATGTGCTATGACTACCCCAAGACTGCCCTCCATAGACTAGGGGATGGAGACTAGCACCAAAAAGGAATATCCCTATAATGGGAAGTCATTTCCTTTAAACCTGTTCAAACACATAAACCGAGAACACAACAAGAAGCAACCACAAAGTAAACTTTTGTAGTAAATAGTGTACTGAAAGTAAAGGGGACAGAATAAAAGCCCAACTAAAAAGTACAAGTATAACTGAAAAGAGAAAAATGGCTCCTGGATCATCCACTGAGGATCCTACCTGAAGGGTAGGTACATCTCATGATCAGTATTCACTGTAGCACGTCACGTCAAATTGTCCACCTCTGAGCACCGTCCAATCCTAGCTCCCTCAGCCTTGATCAAAGTTGTCTGTCGTCTGCAAAAAACACAACAAGGTGAAGGCTTAGCCCATGTAGGGGTGAGTATAATGATACTCATTAGGGACCACAAGATCCCCCAAAAGTCTCCCAAAGTTCCACAAAGGAAAAACAACAAATCAAGACCTCGATCACAAAGCACGAAGCAGTCAACAACTTTACTTAGGTATATACCCAAATATATACCTAAGTTATCAAGATATACTCGTATCATACATGAGGGAAGAATACCATGAAGGTAACACCATGAAGGTAAAAGTACCACAAAGGTAACACCACTAAGGTAACACCACGAAGGTAAAAGTATCACACCGGTAACACCACGAAGGTAAAAGTACCACATAGGTAACACCATGAAGGTAAAAGACTCTGCTCACACCAGGTATTAGTGAAGTATAGAAGTAAGGATGATCAGTTGTGAAGCTAGATCATCTTTTATGTCAAGAGGCACTGTTGTTGACCAAACAGAGTCTAACCCACATATGATCAATAGGTACTAACCCCCGCAATGACCCACACAGGATCTGACCCGCCCAGAGTTGATAGGTACTAACCCATGAAATGACCCACACAGGGTCTAACCCACACAGGATCGGTATACGTTGACCCACATAGGATCACTGAGCATGGACCCACACAAGATCGATGTTGAACCACACAGGATCGCTCGGTACTAACCTCCGTATGATCTGTCTTCAACCTCTACCTCACTTCAAGCCACTAGATTCCCGCTCATAGTACGCTTGATTCTAGGAGAACCGCTACTCAATCCATTGGTCATGCCTCAACCACCACGAATCTCCACGAATAAGTATCCTAAAGGACCACCATGTCGTAGGGGTTCCAATGTGATAGACGACGCGTCAATCGGTCGCTCAGTCTGTGACTTATAAGCGTTTTAGTTCCGAGGGCCCGGTTGGATTCAAGTTCGATCCAACCCAACCACAATACAAATTTCTATAAAAATCAAGTGGATTATTCCAAATTGAACTCCTCTTCCTAAGGGTTTTGGCACCACAAATGGTTCGTCAAACAGACACCCGGTCTGTTTGTTACACCTCTTTTCGTGAAACGGGGGCGATAGAACCTGGGTCCGGCCTGGCTTGGTCGGCCCCGCCAGAATATGTCAAAGGGACCGCTTCCCAAAAGAGATCTCAATGCCACTGATATCATGTCGAACGGACACTCGGTTCGTCAATTACGTGTGTTTTTTTATTCGGGGACCAGTTAGGTCTGGGCCCGGTCTGACTCAGTTAGGTCGGCCCAACGCAATGGGTCCCAGGGTCTACCTGACCCCGCTTAGGTCCAACCTGCTAAGGGTCATCCTGGTTTACTGGGTCTGTACCATCGGGGTCGGTCCGGTTCAATTCGTGGGCTCGATTCGCGGTTGGCCCGGCCCGTCGGATGGGGCTCGGCCAACCCGCATTGTCCCACTAGGCCACGGGTTCGGCCCGACCCGCTGGTAGGTCCAGCCCACTGGGTTGTGGGTTTGTCCCAACCCATTGGGAGGGTCTGGACCAGTCTTCCAGAAGGCGGACCGGTCTTCCCTGCTGACCTCGCTGGTGCGGGGCCATTTTGGCCATCTGGTGGGGCACTACCCCACTGCCTAATGGTTAACCGTTTTGGCCGACCGGGGGTCTGCCAACATGGTGCGGAGTGGGGTCATGCCACTCTCCACCTGTCGCGGCCCACTAGCCATCATTGTTTCTAGCGAAGGTTCCTGTAGGCACCGCCCCTTATGCCATGCGGCCGGCTTGGTTCGGCCGCCTCCGGCCTTCCACGGCTTCGGTCATAGCCTTCTCCTCCGACGGTGCGTGACGGTGTGCCACACCACCTCCGCGGTTGGCCAATGTTTGTCGCTTTACTAACCATCACGGCATAGTTCCACAGCCTCCTCCTTCTGCGGCGCACTGCCTCCATCGTGGTTGGCCTATGCCACTGCACTGGCAGTCTTCCATAGAGAACGCAAGGGTAACCAAGTTAGCGGAGAGTCCAGGCCAGGTTCATGTATCCCGCACTCTCTACATTATCCTGAATACATGAGGGAGGAAATAGGATTCAACAATCACTTGAAATTATAACAAAATAAATCCCTACCTCAAATTCGTTGGAGAGCCTCCGCGCTTGAGGAAGAGTCGGTGTTCATCGTTCAGTGGTGCTCCTCACTGCCCACTAGAACCGGCTCCATCCTCCAAGTGATTGACATCGAGGCATAGTGCCACGGCCTCATCCTCCTATGGCGTGCAACGGCGCATCGCCTCCATCGTGGCCGGCCTGTGTCGCCGCTCCGTCAGTCTTCCATGGAGAACGCAAGGGTAAACAAGTTAGCGGAGAGTCCGGTCCAGGTTCATTTGGCTCGCACTCTCTACATTATCTTGAAGACATGAGGGAGGAAATAGGATTCAACAATCACTTGAAATTATAAAAAATAAATCCCTACCTCAAGTTCGTTGGAGAGCCTCTGCACTTGAGGAAGATTCGGTGTTCGTCGTTCGGTGGCGCTCGTCACCGCCCGCTGGAACCAGCTCTGTCCTCCAAGTGATTGGCATCGTGGTACTTTATCAGAATTTTGTCACTAGGTTAATTCGTCCAATACCTCTCCCCAATATCCATATAAATTGGAGAGGGATAGGGTGATTAAAGCCTATGGAATTAATGGGTGTTCTTTTAATAGGAAGCTTCGTAATTCCAACGATGCTGTTACAAAATATTTGAGGAGTCAAACCATTAAATGGCTTGACACGTCGTTGGTCCAGCCACTGATGCTTATCCGTTGGAGGAAAAGTAATAAATAAATAAAATAACAAAGTTATTTTATTATTCTTTTAAAAATGTCCAAAATCTAACTTTTTCTCCAAACTTACTATGGTCGAAGTGAAGTCTCCATTAAGTGAATCCCAGTGCTGCGGATTCAACAGTGCCCTTGGATTTTTAATCTGAGCACCGGTTCAAAAGATAGAAAATTCCACTCATGAATTTACTGAATGTAAATTAAAAAAAGTTAAGAAATTTATTTTGGGCACATCAGGCCTCGGAATCACACACCGTCAATTTTTGAAGACTTGTAATAATTCCATATAATTTAAAAAAATACATGGAAAATCTAGGTATTTATAATTCAATATAAAGGAATGATTCGGATATGTAGTTATATTTGGGTCCCATTTATAGATAGCCCCTTGATTCATCAATGGGTATCATGAGATAAACCAGTTGGATAGCCTTATTAGATGGGTTTTTTTGGTGTTGACCTGCCTCTATTTGAAAATATATTAGTACAAGGGCTTGATCAAAATGTCCAAAATTATGAATTTCATTCATTATGAATTTGGTTATTATTATCCATTTGATCATTTCATTGATATTATCTATAGATTCATTTCATTCTCAAGTTATTAATTAAATTTCATTTTTTTAGTTATTTGTATTTCTATATTGATTATGTACATTTTTTCATGATATATTATATTGTTCACAATCCTTACTAAGAATTTGAGCTCACCCTTATTTTGTTTTCCTATCCCTGGTATATGAATAAATAATATTTGAATGAGTTTCAAGGATAAAAAATATTTTCTTTTTCTATGTTTTATATTTTATTTCTAATGTAAAATGAGAATCATGTATATATCTAGTTCTTTAAGACTACAAAATAGATTGACCCTTGGTGATCTGAACCCTTGTATCTTATTCTAATGTAATAAATTATACATTGTCTATAGGTTACTAGATTCAGGTTTTTATAGTTGGTATCATATAAATTTTAGTATAAACCTTGGGAAATAGATTTATAAAAGCATCTATTATGGAAAAAAAATCTATGATAGACTCTGAGGATAAGTATAAGTATAGAATAAGTTCAAAACATTTTTTTAAAGTATATATTTCTTTTTAAAGAAAATACATCCATGTAAAGATACTAAAAGTGGACATGGTTTTGGCATGGATACTTCTAAGGGTATTAACACTGAAAATAATTGGTTGAGAATATCTTGGTCATCATTCTAGTGCATGGTGAATGGACCCTTACTATGCACCTAGTTTGATAGTCCTGGGGGATATACTTTATTTGATTGACATGATCTTTATGAACCATTATGAAATATTTCAAAATATTTTTATTACTTGAGGATATTCCTAAAGAAACAAAGCTTATGGTTATGAGATTACCTAGGAATAAATTTTCCATTTATTTTTGGTGTTATACCAATTATATACTATGATTTAAAATTCATGATGTTATGATCTAATAAAGTATATATCATTTTTTAGATATGGAACCTAGTAGAAAGAATGTAAATAATATTAACACTAGTAGTCAGTATAGGGATTTCCCTTCGGAGCAATCCAATACAGTGATTATTGGATCTGAGAAGATCATGTCCATATTATATCATCTAACCTAGGTTATGAATAATAACCTTTCACATATAGAGAAACATTATGTTACATGGCATGATACACCTATATTGGATTGTTTCATGCAACAAAGGCTTACATATTTTAGTGGAACTACTGATACATTGATAGTTAAGAAATGGATTAATTCCCTTAAAAATATATTCCTCATATTGAGATATAATAAAAGTGAGAAGGTTATACTGGAAGTGTATTATATTATGGTAATGTTAATCAATGGTGGTTATTCATCTAGAACACTATGGAAGAAGAAGAAAAATAACATGTGGAATGGAGATATTTTAAAGTAACATTATTTGAAAAATATTTCCCTCATGATAAAAAACTAATATAAATAGAAAGTTTATTATCTTAAAGAAAAAAAGAAGAATATTGTGTTACAGAGTATGATTATACCATAACAAGAATATCCAGGTATGTTATCGACTCCATGCATAATCTGGAATGCAAGATTGACCATTTCTTTGATTGTATTAAGCCAAGACTCCAATGATAACGTGTTTCCTAAAAAATTTCATCATATAATAAAATAGTTTTATATTCCATAAAAAAATAAATAGTTTTCTAGATCTTATATCTACAAGGGAAATAATGAGAATAATAGGTCGACTAATAACCAATAAAAAGGGAATTCATTAAAGATAAATAAGGGAATAAAAAAATTTCCATCATGTGAAAATTATTGAAAGAAACATCCTCGAAAATTCTTGAAGGGAATTGGATTTTTTTACAAGTGTGGAGATAAGGTTCATCTAGATAATGAAAGGGAGAAAAATAAATAATTATTATACAATGATTTAGCTATAGATAAATGAGGAATTATTCAAAATAATGTATAATAGGTCAAGTGAACCAACTATGTAAGAGTCTAAGGGGATAAGGACAATATTATGCAATCACTAAAGCTGGGGTTGAAGTTCCTAAATATGTGGTTAAAGGTTTTATAATCATAGACTCAAATTAAGAGAATGATTCATTTTATTCTATATCTTCTCACTTTTTTATATAATCCATATTTTCCAAGAAATTTAAATATTTCCCTAGTAACTTAATAAGGGAGTTTTCAATCAATACTCTTTGGGGAGATCTCTCTGTGATAAGGATTTGTCAGTTATTTCCCATTATAACACATAGAAATACCCTATTTAAAACTCAATTATTATAACTATGGTTGAATTTTATATAATCCTTGGTATGGATTGGATTTAAAAATACAATGCAAACAAATTATTTCCCAGATAAAAAATTTACTATTCATAGAAGAAATGTGGAATTCCTTGTCTTTAGAGGATAAAATTAATTATCTGGTTCATGTATAAATCAACCTCTATAAGATCTTCTAAATTATATTCTTGGGAAATAAGATTAGATAACATCTACACATGGGAAAGGTAATCATCAAATTGATAATGTACCCATTGTACAGGAATATATTGATGTATTTCTTAAGGAATTACATGAGCATCCACCAAAGCATGAAGTTGAGTTTTGCATTGATTTAATCCCTAAATAAAGACATATATCCCTATATAATGGTCATAGTGTAATTATTAGAGTTGAAGAAAAAACTATAATAGTTGTGTGATAGGATATTTATACACCCCAAGTGTTTCACCTTAGGGATCCCCTATTCTTTTCATTAAGAAGAAAGATTGATCCATGAGGTTGTGCATTTATTATAGGGATATCAATTTTACTATTATAAATAACAAGTATCATCAAACTTGCATTAATGAATTGTTAAATTGTTTTAAAATCCTAAAATAATTTTAATTAAATATATTTGACTCATTCTCACTTAAATTGATTTTTTATAGATATTTCAATGCTAAAAATTCAAGATAAAATTAATTGACATATTAGAGGTTTGGTTTAATTTTTTTTCATTACTGCAAATCAATACATGGTTTCTGCTCATAAAGTTATATAAACACTTTTTTCTTTAGTTTTTTGATATTATCTTACATTTGGGAATCCTAGAACCTATTTGTAATGAATTTGATAAGTATAATTGAAATAAATTAGGTTCCTCATCTGGGTTACAGGCATATCACAACCATCACCTCCCCTCCTCTATTTTGGGTGCTCTATTTTTCAAAGGATAAAAACCAAGAAATGTTTCTTAGTGGGTTTTTGTTTCCCTTTTTATTTGTGGATTAAGATTCTATAAATCTTTCTATAAAAATGATAAGAAATATTCATGTGATGATAACCCAAAACCATGTAAAGGAATAATGAGAATTATTCTTGTTTATATCAATTGTTCTTGAGATAGGGTTTATCATCATATATAGAATTGTATTTATTCCATAATAAAAAAAACTTATAAATCTAGTTCTTCTTATGCCCTCTAGATAATAAGTATAAAATAATTCATAAATAATAATGATCTGTAGATTCTTAGAAAATGATAAAGAATAATTATCATTCTGGTATCATATTATTCTAGAGAGATAATTTTATCTTATAAGTAATTATAAATATTCTTTAAATGGTTATTGCATGCCTTATCTTAATTTTATAATTTAGAAATTATCTAGGAGAGATAAAATTATTATCACAAGAGATGTTTTATTTCTTATTAGAAAAAAAATGTAATTGGTTCTAAGAATCGGTGCTGAGCAGTTTGAACCAATTAATACACGATCATATTCAGGTGATGGTTTCCTTGATAAACCCTGAGGTAGGTAGTCTCATATACTCTACCATTTGGTATTTATGCACATTTATTGAAATGTGGCATGAGGTTTTCCACTTTGGGTTATCAAACCTGATTTTCATAATGAGTTCTGAATAATAATGATGTTTAATTAATTAATGAGGCTTGAGTATTAATTAAGAAAAAGAAATTTGCCTAATGTAATTGTAAAAAGTGTAAAGGGAATTTGTGGAGCATTTTGAACTAGATTTATTCCATCCAACAATGACTGATCCTTGATCACATGTGAGTGACTTATACTATATGTACACCTTGGGGTTTGTTATTATGATACTTGAGACCTAGATCACAAAAGACCATTTTTTATGTTTGATCACATGTGTTGATTCTATAAATCTTAATGATATTTCATTCTCTATTTATATGTTCACTCATTTTCATTGATGTGATAGTTTTATTGTAATAACATATTGACCATGATTGATTGTGATTGAATGTTGGTGTGTGTGTAGCCTGTGAGACCCTTTATGATGTTTCATGCCATGGTTATTCCTATGTATCTTGTTGCACCATATTCAATTATTATCACATGTATCTGTATTTTTATACTAATACTAATGATGTTATGACATTATATAATTTATTGTGTGTTCTAACATATTATGTGTGCCTTTGGAGGTATTTTTATTGGTTCCAATAGTAGGTAGACCATCATGAAAAGTTTATTCATTAAAGGGGGGGTGCGTATGACTTGGGATAATGGAAACGATGGACCTAAGCATGGGGTAGGGATATAAATATGCTTCATGGATTCTATGTGATTCCAAGAATATTCCAAGAAGCATATTACTCTAGAACTTTTCAATGTCGAGAAACATGATCACTCAATGCCTAGTGGATACTGAGAACCTGACTCACTTGATTCCTAGTGGATACTGAGTAGTATGTACACGTGATGTTGAGAAGCATGATTACTAGTGGATACCAAGTAGTATGTTACTTTATGCCTAGTGGATTCCAAGTAGTATGATCACTTGATTCCTAGTGGATGTTGAGAAATGACTCACTTTATGATTAATGGATGTTGAGTGACATGATTACTAGACTCATGTATAGTTCTTTATTACTCCTGATATCTTGACATTCCATTCAACACAGAGCTAAAGTAGGTATGGTTGGGTTCATGGTGGATAGGTGAGAACTTGACCTCCCAACACATGCTTGTTATTTCTTATGTGTTCTTGGTGATTATGTTAGGATTTCATAGTTTTTTACGTTAATTTTTTAAATATTATCATATGAATGCACACTGCTTATTATTGGTTGGTTACTATACCACGTTGTTGGTGTCCTACTGGGTAGTACTCCCACCCTGGTTGGGTATCCATGCCACTTGGGTACTCAAGAACCCTCACTTGTTATAAGTACAAGTTGGGATGAGGCACAAGTTGATCATACAGCAGGATATATCACTATGAGTCTAGATATTGGGATTATATTTAGCTTGTAGTGGGATTATATCCTCTCATAGTTTGTTATTTTCTTTTTGTATATGTGATCATCTTGGTGGATGATTAATACCTTGTACTAAGGTTTGAGTTTGTTGTTTTTTAATACATTCATATAATTGGTATGTTATTTGTTTCCACTTAATCTAATGGTATACTATTTACATGTTGGTTTATTTATTGTTATTTTACACTCTGGTTGATGGTATATTATCCTCATGGTTCAACTTGAGACCCTTGCTGCAAGACGGAAGCCTCTGGTGTATGGGGAGGCCCTCCTGTGGTCATGTGGAATTATGGCTCAAACCTATTTATTTGATTTAGTATGTTACATAAATATATTCATAAGGCCAACCCTAGGGTATTTAAGAGGATATCAAAAGGATCTCTTTCAAAGAATAGGTAATCATCTTAACTAAACACAATCATTTTTATTCTTCTTTTAACACCTTAAATTATGTTCTGGACATTCCAATATAATAAAACCAGTATATCCACATAATTAGATTTTATTATGTTGATTTCTTAATATTTATCTATCTTCTTCTCCATCAAATGGGGAACCAAATCATCACTTGTGTGTACGGATTACCACCACCTCACAAACCGTTGTAATTTTTTTCCATCATCGCCTCACATTAATGGTCATAATGATGGAGTTAATAAATATATATGATATTTAAGACATAATTATGATTCTATAAATGTAATATATCATCTAATTTCTTACCCCTATACCCATTTAAAAAATTATAACATCTCTCGTGCATATGTGTTGACTACCACCCCCACCAAGCGATGTGATTCATTTTTTATATATGTTTTTCATGGATGTTTCTAAATATATAAATTATGAATATGTATGATTTTTATATCATGATTAAAATTATATATATTATATAACCATTATCAATAAAAAAGGACCATAACTATTGAATCAAAAAAAACATGAAAAATAAAGCAGATTAAACCCAAAAGAATAATAATAATGAAAGATTATTAATAAAAGGGTGATGATATATTATAAGTATATCATATATGATATTATAGATATGTATATGGTTTTTTACTTAATTATAATAAATCTAAATTTATTATATAGGAGGTTAAATCATGTTCAACTAAGTGGAAGCGTGAGGTAAGATATTTCATCTCGATTTTCACTCCATTGATACATATTTGGTATTATGCACCTATTTTCTTTTATGTGGAATATATACTAAACCTTTTATGTATATAAAATGAATATATATTTATTAATGGTAATTAAATTTTTAATTCAATTTTAATATTTCATGGGGTTTTAATTTAGATGTTACCAAATAAGAAAAAAATTATTTTACACTCTCATTTTTTGGGGATTGCTAATATTTTCATTAAATGGGTATTATAATATATCCTTCAAAAAACACATATTTTTTCTTAACGTATATATATTTATAGAGTTCCCATTTTTTATTCCATATTTTCATCTCTTTGGCACTTGAATCAAGTAAAGAAATGTTTAAAATAAAAATTGAAATTATTTCTCTTTTTGATCGGGTATATTTTTCTTCCATGTCCATATTTTTTAAAATTATTTTACAAAAGTAATTTTATTTACTCAAATGATTTATTAAGGAAATTCTATGTTATACTTTACTTTTTAAATGGTTTTAAATTAATAATTAAAATTTCATCTGAAATCTTTATTTTCAACTTTCTTTATAAAAAAGGTAAAGGAATGTTTCTTTTTAACATAAACATTATTGATGGATTTTCCCTCTACCATGACTACTTTAAAATTTTAACTTTTTCTACAAGTTTTCAATGGTTTTATAGAGAAAGGTATTTAGTGGAAAAAAAATTAATGTTTTACTACCATTTTATGTTATTCTCTAAAAGACTTGATTTTCTTGCAAAACTGGTGTTTTTGATAAATTGATGGTCATATTTTATCTCTTATTAATTTTTAGTCATTAACACTCTCAAAAAATTAAATTTATTATTATCAATTTTCATAAAACATATATATTCTTTGTATCATGGGTATTTTTATTTTATAAACTATATACTATTTCTATATGCGTTTTTTTTAATATAAAAGTTATTTGATTGACTGGGTAAATCATGATATTCCATATTCTTTAATAGATATGGATATTTATTAATAAGGAATATTGTTTATGAATTAAATTAATCATTAAATATATGAGGAATGATTTTGACATGTAGTTATAAGTGGGGGCCAGTTATAGATATCCCCTTGATGCATAGATAGGTATCATGAGACAAACCAATTGTCTAGCCTTATTATATGGGCTTTTCTGTGTTCACCTACATGTATTTGAAAATATCTTGGTACAAGGTCATGATAAAGATGTCCAAAATTATGAATTTCATTAATTTATAATTTAGTTATTATTATCCATGATATTATTTCATTAATATTATTTATAGATTCATTTCATGCTCAAGTTATAAATCAAACGGAATGTGTTTTTAGTTATTTATCTTTCCATATTGATTATGTATTATTTATTCATGTATATTATATTGTCCACAATCCTTACTAAGAGTTTGATCTCACCCTTATTTTGTTTTCCTTTCCCTAGGATATGAATAAGGAATATTTTAATGAGTTTCAAGGATATATAATATATTCTTTTTCTATGTTTTATATTTTATTTCCAATGTAAAATGAGAATCATGTATATATCTAGTTCTTCAAGGCTACAAAACTTATTGATCCTTGGTGATGTGAACCCTTGTATATTATTCCAATTTAATAAATTATGCATTGTCTATAGGTTACTAGAATAAAATTTTTATAGTTGGTATCATAGAAATTTTAGTAGAAACCTTGGGAACTAGATTTATAAAAACATATATTAGAGAAAAAAATTCTATGATAGACTCTGAGGATAAGTATAAGTATATAATTATTTCAAAAAGTTTTTACAAGTATATATTTTGTGGTTTTTAAATAAAATGCATCCATGTAAAGATACTAAAAGTGGACATAGTTTTGGCATAGATACATCTAAGGGTAATAACACTGAAAAGAGTTGGTTGATAATATCTCAGTCATCATTATAGTGCATGGTGAATAGGACCTTACTATTCACATAGTTTGATAGTCCTGGGGGTATGATTTAGTTGATTCACCTGATCTTTAAAAACCATTATGAAAGATTTAAAAATATTTTTATTATTTAAGGATATTCCTAAAGAAACCAAGATTATGATTAGGATATTAGATATGCATAAATTTTACATTTATTTAAGGTGTTACACCAATTATATACTATGATTTAAAATTCACTATGTTATGATCTAATTAAGTATATGTCATTTTTTAGATATAAATCCTAGTAGAAAGAAGGTAAATAATATTAACACCAGTAGTCAGTATAGGGATTTCCCTTCTGAGCAATCCAATACAATGATTATTTTATTTGAGGAGATCATGGACATATTACATCATCTATCCTAGGTTATGACTAATAAACTTACACATATAGAGAAACATTATGTTCCATTTCATTATACACCTATTTTGGATTGTTTCATATGATAGAATCCTCCATCTTTTAGTGTAACTACTAATCTAGTGATAGTTAAGAAATAGATTAAGTCCCTTAAAAAGATATTTTTGGTCTTGGTATGTAATTAAAGTGAAAAGTTAAATCTAGAAGTGTATTATATTAAGGTGATGTTAATAAATTGTCGTTATTCATCTAGAATACTATAAAGGAAAAAGAAAATGAACGTATAGAATAGAGATATTTTAAAGTAACATTATTCAAAAAATATTTCCCTCGTTAGCAACAAACTGAAATAAATAGAAAGTTTCTTATCTTAAATAAAAAAAATAAGAATATAGTGTTATAGTGTATGAGTCTACCATACCAAGAATATATAGTATGTTTTTGACTCCAGGCATAAGATAGAATGAAAGATTGACCATTACTTTGAGAGGCTTAAGACAAGCCACCAAAGCAAACTTTTTTCTCAAAAACATTATCATATAATGAAATAGTTTTATGAGCCGTCAAAAAAAAATATTTTTCTAGATATTATATATTCAAGTAAAATAATAAGAATAATAGGTTGAATAATAGCTAAGAAAAATGGAATGCATTAAAGAGTAATAAGGGAATAAATAAATTTTCATCATGTGAAAATTATTGAAAGAAACATCTTAGAAAATTCTTGAAGGGAATGAGAGTTTTTTAAAAGTGTGTATATAAGGTTCATCTATATAATGAATTAAATGGAGGAAAAATAATTATTATCTAATGATTTAGCTGTATAGAAATAAGGAATTATTCAAACCAATGCCTCAAACATCAAGTGAACCAACCATGGAAGATTCCAAAGGGAGAAGTCCAAGATTATGTGATCACTAAAATTAGGGTTTAAGTTCCTAAATATGTTTTGATAGGTACTATAATAATAGAATAAAATTATTATAATGATTTATTTTATTTTAGATATTCACACACTTTTATATCTTCCATGTTTTCCAAGAAATGTAAATATTTCCATAGTACCTTAAGAAGGTAGTTATAAATCAAGACTCGTTGTGAAAATCTCACCATGATAAGGATGTGTTTATTAGTTCACTTCATAATACATAGAAATACCCTATTTAAAAACTTTATTATTATACATATGGTTGAATTTTATATAATCCTTGGTATGGATTGGATTTTAAAATATAATGAATTTTTTTTCCAAGATAATAAAATTTCTATTTATGAAAAATATGTGGAATTACTTGTATTTAGTGGGGATAATTAATTATCTGGTTCATGTATAAATCAACCTCTAGTATATATTCTAAATTATATTCTTGGGAAAGAATAGAAGATGAAATATATACATGGGAAAGGTAATCCTCAAATTGATAATGTGCTTATTGTATAGGGGTATATTGATGTATTTCTTAAGGAATTACATGAACATACACTAGAGTATGAAGTTGATTTTTCTAGTGATTTAATCCCTAATGAAAGTCCTATATCAAAGACTCCCTATAGAATAGTTATAGTGGAATTAGTGGAGTTAAAGAAAAAACTATAGGAGTTGTGTGATAAGAGATTTATACACCCTAGTGTTTCACCTTGGAGAGCCCCTATTCTTTTCATTAAGAAGAAATATAGATCCATGAGGTTGTGCATTGATTATGGAGATATAAACTTTATTACTATAAGGAACAATTATCCTCTAACTCGCATTAATGAATTATTCAATCAACTTCAATGAGATCAATATTTTTCAAAGATTGAAAATTTTTATGGGTATCATCAATTGTGGGTAAATAAGGAAAATATTATAAATATAGAATTTTGTATGAGGTATAGACATTATGAGTTTACAATAATTCCATTTGTATTGACTAATATAATGTCTATTTTTATTGATTTGGTAAAAAAAGTATTCAAGTAAAATATTGACAATTTTTTTGCGGTGTTTATTGATTATATCTTTGTGTACTCTAAAAGCTATTAGGACTATGAGAATCACTTGTGAATCTTTCTTGTGAATCTTAAAGAAAAATATCTATTTGGGAAAATCATCAATTGTCAATTATGGATTTCAAAATTTTCTTTTCTTGTCCTTATTATCTCCAATGATGAAATATTAGTTTATCCTGTAAAGATAAAGGTATTCAAATAATAATATTGGATGATGAAAATAATTGAGGTATGTGGTTTCCTTGATTTGTAAGGTTACTATTAAAAATTTGTTCAAAAATTTTTCTGATTGGATAACTCGTTAACCAAGATTACATGTGAAGGGGTTATGTTCTTATGGAAAAAAAATGTGAATAATGTTTTGAAGAATTTAATAGGATATTGTTCAATGCTCGGATATTGACTATACCATCAAGAAATAATGGATTTGTAACATATATAGGGATGTATCAAATAAGGGACTTAGTTGTGTCCATATACATAAGGATAAAGTCATTACTTATGTATAAAGGAAATTAAAGACTCATGAATAGATCTATCCAACCCATGATCTTGAGTTAATAGGAGTAATATTGTCTTTAAAGATATAGATATATTTTCTATATGATGAAATATGTGATGTATACACATATCATAAGAGTCGGAAACACTTATTTTCATAGAAATAGATCAACATTGGGAAAGGGTGATTGATTGAGCTACTCAAGGATTATGATTTCTCAATACACTATAATACAGGGAAGGAAAATAAGGTATCGAATTCCTTGAGCAAGAACGATCATGGATTCTTGACCAAAATTATCATTGAAAAAGATCTTATGTTTATGGATTTAGTAAATATGGATATGGTAATTATGAAGAAAGGGAAAACATACCTCCTTTTTCAAATGATTACTAAAACACATTTATTGGAAAAGATAAAAATTTCTCAGCTTGATGATGATAATTTTAAAAAGATATTTAAATTTATGAATGATGGGAAATTAAAATAATTTATTTATGAAGATGGTGTTTTGAAATTTGGAAAAAGGGTATGTATTCCATCTATACCTAATCTGAAAAAAGAATTATTATATGATACTTATGTCTCAAATTTATTTATACACCTAGGTAGCTCCAAGATGTATAAATATATGAAGGAATACTTTTGGTGGGATAATCTGAAGTGGTAAATTACTGATTATATATCAAGATTCTTAGTTTTTCAATAGGTAAAGTATGATTGAAAACATCCTAAGGGAGTGATGTGACATATAATTATTCCAATGTTTAAATGGGATGAAATTACTATAGAATTTTTCATTGGATTATCAAGGACTCCTAGAAATAATGATGCCATATGGTTCGGTGTTGATGGCCTTACCAAATCTGCACATTTACTTGTTATAAGAGAAGATTTACCTATTAATATCTTCACATGTCTCTATATTAATAAATTTTTAAGGCTTAATTCTGAACCTATTTAAATTTTATTTGGTCATGATCCATGATTTACATCAAAATTTTGAAAAATTCTTCAATAATTTTTTGATACTGAGTTTCATTTGGGAACTTTCTATCATCCTCAAACTGATGAAAAATATGAAAGGACTATTCAAACATTTGAATACATATTGGGGTCATTGTAACTTAAATTTAAAGGTATGTGGGGTTAGTATTTACCGTTGGTTGAGTTATACTATAATAATAACTTTTACTCAAGTATTCAAATAGCATTGTATGAATAATTATATGAAAATAGATGTTGTACTCCAATGTGTAGGGATGAAGTTTGTGAAAGGAATTTTATAGGAACATAACTTATTGGGGAGGCAATGAAGAAGGTAAATACTATTAAAAATCATATTAATTCATATAAAAGAATGAAAAATATTTATTAATATAACTGAATGAAATATTTATAATTTTAAGTGGGATATCATGTTTTATTAAATGTATCTCTATGAAATGGTGTTTCAGGTTTGGTAATAAAGGGAAATTGATCCCTAGTTACATCGAAACTTTTTAAATTTTGGAAAAATTAGAGTTTTTGTTTACAATTTTTAAATTCCAACGATCTCCCTAAATTAAATAATGTTTTCCAAATCTCATTGTTAAGGAAGTATATTCCTGTACCAATGAATTTTCTCACCACTGAAGAAATAGAATTGAAACCAGATCAATATTACTATGAAAAGGTTATCTAGATTCTTGATACTCGAGAATAAGTCTTTGAAAATTAGATGAATCTAATGGTGAAGGTACTTTGGATAAATCATAAAATAGATGAACTAATATGGGAACCTAAGGTTATTATGAATAGAAACCATCTTAATTTTTTTTATAAATTGATATCTATGAAAATTTCATGGATAAATTTTTTAAAGGAGAGAAGAATGTAACACTCAATATTAGATTATAGTAAGTGAAAATTTTATTTCTATGAAACTATAATACAATTAATATTTTAATATTTCATGGAAAAAATTCTAATTTTACAGGATTAATATCAGTTTTTAACTTACTATGTCAAAATAATTCTAGAATGAATTTTTCAAAATTTTTCCTTGGAAATAAGATTTTATGAATAATTGAAAAATATAGTATTTAAGAAATCCACCTTTTATTTATAATAAGTTTTTATAATATATAGAATTATCCATGTATTGATTATTAATTTTATATAAATAAAGACAAGATCATTTATAGGTAAAACGAGATATTTTTTTAAAAACTATTTTTAAGTGAATAGTGTTTTCCATTTAATTAATTAAAATATTATCTAATAATAAATGATTTAAACGAAATTTATAGCTTATATATCTAACTATATGAATTTAAATTAATATAATGATGATTACTAGTCATAGGGTTAATGTAAGATCATTTTATTCTTGAAAAATGCATTTTCATGAAAAACTATTTTTCATCATGTTTTGAAGGTTTATATTAAAATTAATTCATATATCTTATAGGAATGGAGTTTGATATAATTGTTTACATATTTTTAATCATAGCATGTAAATTTATTTAAAAATTACTTTAATTTTTTGTCATTCTGGATAGTAAAAATGGTAAAAATTGGTAACCCTAGTTATGAGTGAATCAAGTTAATTAAGGTTAAAACTAATGTGAAAAGGATTTATAATATAACTAAAAAGTTTCATTTTACATATTTTATGGGTTTATTTCCCCTATAATCATATAGTTTTTAAATTTATGTCCACTTGTATACTTTTTTCTTTGATAATGATCTATATAATCTTTTAAGTGAAGAAAAATACAAAATGTAGCTCTCTAGATTTTAAATTTTTATTATATGTTCACATAGGGATAAAAATAATTTTTGAATGAATATTAAAAGTACTTTTTAGAATAATAAAATTCATTTTATGTTGTTAATTTATTTATAATTTTTATTTATTATATAATTACTTTAAATAATTATACAATGTTGACACGGTGCTTATGAAAGCAGTGGAAAAATGAAAGTAAAAAATTTTAAAAACATTAAAAATAATTTATTTTTGATGAATTGTTATTAAATAAGAATTTTATAGTTAATAAATATTCATTGTTAATTTTTTAAATGAATTTTATTCTAATTACAATGTTGTATTGATGTATTTAAAGTCGAATTATGTGAATAGTTCTTAAAATGACTTTACTGGTATTTTATGTTAAATAATATTTTACTAAATTGTTTAAAAATCATAAAAATATTAAAGAGAAAAATAATGGTAATAAATGGTCTAATATTTCATCCCTTATCCATTTATGAACCAATTTTTACCTTATAAATAAAATTATAACCCTTTAATATTGAAAAATTTGTTACCGTGGTTAAGGTTAAAATTGGTTAACAGAGAGGTTAAAACAAAAGATAAGTTTTAAAATACAACATAAACTTGTAAAAATTTTATTATTTGAATGTATTTCAACAATATAAAATATTATATTTGTTATTTTTTCCACATGGTTCCACTTTCACATGAAAATGAATTTATTATATTTAAATATTTTTATTAATTCCATGTGTGTCCTTTCCTTCACTGTAAAAAGGTAACACATATCCTCTATTCTACACACCACCTTGAGAAAATTATCTCAAAAAAACGTGAAAAACCTATTATGAACATATTTATTCATTTTATATAGATTTTGGTCTCCTCATAATTCCAACTCTAGGGTTCTTATGATGAAATATAAAGGATCTCTTTTAAATAAGAGTTAGTCATCTTAACTGAACACATTCATTTTTCTTCTTATTTTACCTCATTCAATTATGTTATAACCATTAAAATATAATAAAAATTTATATCACATATAATTATATTTTAATATTTTTATCTTATAATATTTATCTCTCTCCTTCTGCATCAAATAAGAAACAAAATCATCACTTGTGCGGACGACAGACTACTTCCTCGCAAACTGATGTAATTTATTTTCCATTGTTGCCTCACATTATGTGTCATACTAATGGAAACAATTGATATATATGATATTTATGAAATAATAATGATTTTATAAATTTAATATAACATATACTTCCTTACCCTTCCACATGTTAAAAAAATGATAACGTCACTCATGTGTATGTGTGTACTACCACCTTCTCCAAGCGATGTGATTCATTTTTCCCTTTTGATTATCATAGATGATTATAAATATGATAATAATGAATGTTTATGATTTTTTATATCATTTTTAACATTCTATATATTATATAAACATGATTAAGACATAATTATCATAATAATCGAATCAAAACAAACATAAACAATAAAGTAGATAAAACTCCAAATAATAATAAAAATAAAATATTATTAATGAATGGGTGATAAGATATTATAAGTGGATCATATATGAACTTATTGATATTTATATGGTTCTATTATTTATTAATAATAAATATAAATTTATTATACATGTATTGAAATCATTTTCAACTAAGTGGAAGCGTGGGGTAAGGGATTTCGTCTCAATTTCCACTTCATTAAAACATATTTGGTATTATGCACCTATTTTCTTTTATGAGGTGTATATAATAGACCTTTTATGTATATAATATAAATACCTATTTATTTATGGTAATTAAATTTTTAAATCAATTTTACTCTTTTAAGGGGTTGTAATTTAAAATTTACCGTGGAGGTAAGAATTTATTTTACAATCTCATTTTTTTTGGGATTTCTTATATTTTCATTAAAGGGATATTATTATCTACCCTTCATAAAATAAATTTATTTTATTATCATATATATATTTATTTAGTTTTTATTTTTTATTAAAAAAATAATCTATTTGACACTTTAATCAAGAAAATAAATTTTTAAAAGAAAATCCAATCTTATTTCTCTTTTTCATCAAGTATATTTCTCTTCCATGTCCATATTTTTCAAAATTATTTTAAAAAAAATCATTTTATTTACTAAAATTATTTATTAAATAAATTCAATGTTATGCTTGAATTTTTATAAGATTTTAAAGTAATATTTATAATGTCGTCTGAAAGGGTATTTTTTTAATTTCTTTAAAAAAAATTAAAATGTATTTTTATTTTTAACATATATAGTGTTAACAAATTTTACCTAGACTATAATTGTTTTGAACTATTTTTCTTCTTATATAATTTTTATATGGTTTTATAAAGAAAATTATTTAATGAAAATTTATTTTAAATAGTTTTATTTAATTTTATTTTATTCCCCAAAATACTTCATTTTATTACAAAACCTTTGTTTCTAATGAATTGATGTTCATCTGTTATCTCTTATTAATTTTTTTCTCATTAAATATATTTTGAAACATTTTCTTTCTTATGATCATTTTTCATCAGACATTTCCATATTCTTCATATCATGGGTATTCTTTTTTCTTAAATCACATACCATTTCTATATATGGTTTTTTACTATAAAGGTTATTTGATTGACTATAGAAATCTTAATATTATGTATTCTTTACTTAATATGGATATTTTTTATAATACACATTGTTTATGAATTCAATTGAACATTAAATATATGAGGAATGAATTGGAAATTCATTTATGTTTGGGGCCCAGTTATATATATCCCCTTGATGTATCAATAGGTCTCATGAATCAAACTAGCTGGCTAGCATTATTAAATGGTTTTTTGGTTTATAACAATCCATATTTAAGAATATCATGGCATAAGGCCTCAATCAAGATGTCTGTTATTATGAATTCCCTTCATTTAGAATTTATTTTTTATTATCCATGATATTATGACAATGATATTATCCATTTATGCATTTGATGCTCAATTTTTTTATTAAATAGAATTTTTTTTAGTTATTTTCCTTGTCATATTGATTATTCCTTATTTACTTATGATATATTTTGGTGTAAAAAACCCTTACTATGAATTTGATATCACACTTATTTTTTTTCCTTTCCCAATGATATGAAGATGGAATAATTTATTGAGTTTCAAGGATGAAAAATATTTTCTTTTGATATGTTTTATATTTTATTTCCACATCATACTTGACACTATACAACCCATTGGATTTGGTCAACTCTCAGTAGGATGTATGGAGGGAATTTAACTTTTTGGTTGTGTCATTAGTTTTTTTGATAAGGAATTTTCACATTGTTTTTTCAGTGTCTTTTTAATTTTTGATCATATGGAATAAAATTAAATTTAGTCCAAGAAAACATACCCTAAATATTTTAGGATATTAAGTGGAATTCATTTTGTATTTAGGATAGAAAAATATTTATTTGTTAACTTTAAACTTATCAAAACCTAAACATACTATCACTATACTATTAGACACTATATTCTGTTCAAAATATTATGATAAGATGAAAAAACAGTTTTTTGTTAGGAAATAAATTTTATTTTCTTTTAGTATGAATATTTAATAAATAAACCATTATATCCATATCATATAAGGTATTCTATGTGTTTAGATCATTTTCTTGAAAAAGTAAATTATTATTTAAAATATTCCACTGATATTGGGATCAAATACCTCAGAATTTAATAAACATATAGATAAAAAAATTGTCCTAGACAAAACATTCATATCCTTATATTATTTTCAAACATGTTATATAATTCGATGAATTGTAAACCATGTTTATATTCTCATATTGTTTGTAATAAATCCTTTCTAATAAAAAACATATTTGTGTCACATAATATTGATTAGATAACTATAAAAATATTTTTATATATCCATCATAACTTAAAAAATTCATTTTCATCTATTACATGATTTGGTAACCCTTTTCTTTATGAATTGAATTCAAACTACAATATGTTAAAATAATTTCCTTGATTTTAAAGTCCTGTATATTTAAAACATATATAAAATATACTTTTATTAAAGATTTATTATTTATTTTATTTTCTTTATAATATTTTTTTTAAACTTTTTTGAGAAGGAAACTTTACATGGCTCCAAAAATCCCATATTACATGGCCTGAAGGCCCAAAGGAACTAAGACATGATCTTCAGTATCCCCTCCCTCCATTCTGTAATCTACCATATCTATTCTCCAACATCGCGTCTACAACCTACAATATTTTCTATATTTAGTATCTTTGTGTGTGCTCTAAATTTTTTTCATTATTTCCAATGACTGGTCAGATATATGATTTCACTTCATCTAGGTTTTTTGTAAAATTCCATCACATAGTCACATTAACTAGAGAAGCTACTCCAGACAGCCCGAAGGCCCTTGAATGATCTCCCAAAGGCCCTATATCCAAAATTACAGTGATGTATTAAAGTCCTAACACATGTACCAAGAGACCATTTCAGATTAATAATACTTCTAATGTAGTACCTTCTATAGTACTTTTTATAGTATACATACTACTAATGTGATACAGTGTTGTTACAATTCCATGGAAATTATCCTACACTCATATTTGAACCTAGGTTCCTAACATATACATTTCACATAGTTTCTCAAACCCCTACAATTATTCTAAAAAATTTCCATTATATGGAAACATTTACTTACATTATAAATCTACCCTTAGTTTTCAATGACTAAGGATGACTATTGAAAAATCAAATATTATCTTTCTGGTTTAAAACTTTACCCTTTAGTACTTTCTATATAGCACCAGATCCCAAATATCACATTCCATTATCATATATACTCAACACTTTGATAAAATAGTTAAACATTTCTTGAACTCATTTACATTGTGATAACATTTCCAATAACAACTATAGAATTAATTATATAGACTAAAAAAAGCCTTAAGAACCCTCCAATCACAAAAAAGTCATTAACATACTCATTCAAATTGAATATATGAGTGGAGAATAATGTTCAATATGTCATCACATATCAAATGATATTAAAACCTTAATTGTATCACTTTATACTTATCATAATCATCTAGGTCAATTTTTTGAAAAACTTCAATAGTTAGTTTCCCGAGAAATTTTTTCTCTAACACATAAAACTTTTTCACTTATTTAAAAAAAATTCTTATATTATTATGATAGTTTAATAAATTTATTACCTTAATATTCTACCTTCTATAAGATTGATCTTAAAGTTATATATGATGATGATGGTGCCAATTATCAATAATTAAATCTTTTTTCAGATGAATAAAATGTTTTGAACTCATTAAATAATGAATTTTTTTAAATGTTATCCATTAAAATGATGACACATTTTAGTATAAATAATATATATTAGTGGTCCAAGATCTATATTTCACTAAGAAATTATGTCACATACCTAGATATCGGGGCCCACATGAACCATCATCATACTAGAAGTGACACCCTAAGCCTGTCTCAATAGTTCAGGGGATAATAACTAGTATCGAGTAGGAGTAACACACATATGAGAGGCTTTATCCTAATACACCAGTACACATACCCAAACACACATCTCCATACATACCATATTAATGTGTAAAATAAAAATTTGAAATAATAAATTCACGCATGGCTTATCGAATCCCCCAATGAGAACGTTGAAACAAATCTAATGTAAGGTAAAAATAAAGGCCCAATAACCAACAAGAAGATGGAAATGGTATCAACACACAACCACAAAATTATCGACTAGTCTTAATACCATATCCACTAAGCACCACTAAGCACTACCCATATTATGTCCACCTAGATCTATGTCATGTAGTATGTCATCTATATATGACATAACATGTGAAAGAATATCCTATACATGGGTGAGTATATGTATAACCAGTAGTACAACCTAAAACCACAAAGAAGTAAAATATAGAATATAGACTCAGGTCAAACCCATAACCAATAATTTAAATAAAACTATAACACCCATATATGCTCATATAAGTACACACTTCATAGTGTACAGTATCAATTTCATATATAGCCAAACAAATCATTATCTATAGATTTTAATCCAAAAGTCTCTATAAACATAAGGTCATTCCCTAATATTATGTTGTAGGATCCATTCCCCATGTATATGGTTGAAATAGAACCTCCAATAGAGGATCTATGTCTCATATGATCACTATGGATAGGGAAAATACAACCTTTGTAGATAGAGTATCCATGCCAAATATATGTGGGCGAAATACCTGACTCTATATGATTCTGTAGGTGGAGGATCCCAACCCCATGCTAGATGGTCAAAATACCACTCCCTAGGAGGATCTTAGTCCCAATGGGTGAGACACCATCTCCACCTAGGAATGAAGAGGGGAAAATCTATGTCTAACCAAAGTATCCTAGGTAAAGATAAGGTACATGTAATGTCCTAGGTAAACACAGTGTGTCACCACACATCATCTACTTGGTCATGTTTTTTTGTTTCATATGGTGTGTCTCATCCTAACTACATAGTGTATAGAAGGGACAGAGGGCATGTCATGTCCACGAGGGTACCTGGAATGTTCTTTATATGTTCGATTCGTGTCCCACTAATGGTACATGGGGTGTGGCCCATCACACACGGCATGCAGGGACACACGGTTCCATGGTAATGTACTCTTGGTACATGTATCTCTATTTAGGTAGGGTCACATTGCGTGTGACTCTGTCACATAGTCATGTGATATTTAACTCTCCCAAAAACCATAGCTATCACATCAGTGAGACACATGGTATTTATTCTTTCGAACTATGTGTCGTGTAGTCATTAATTTTTCAAAAATATAGCTTCATGGAATTTTATCTATTTTCAATAAATCATTCCTTGATTCCATTTTCAATCGTTCTAGTGATTCCCACAAATCAAGTTTGTAATATCTTGTTTTTAAAAAAACACTCTTATTGATAAATTATAAATTCCTTATGTGGAAGAAATGATTTATCAATTAAATAACTTAATAAATGTTTTAAACGCTTTACGTAATAAAAAAATCCTAGTTAACACTTTGTAATATTCAATAAATTATTTTTTGGAGTGAGATGCTAATTTGGTGCGAGTTTCCAAGGCCTATAAAACCTCGGTGAATATAGGATAAAATTATTAAATATATTACATTAATCATGTACAATTTATTAAAAATAATTTAATAACTACAAAACAATTCATCATATTAGAAATCTAAGACCACTGTTAGGTCCGAGACATAGTTTTTACCCTAGGAGGGATATAAAATTTGTAATAGTTGGAAGATTCCACATCTCACTCATGAAAAAAACACTTTTTATTTTTAATTAATTATGTAATCTATTTTGTAAATAATAAATAGTTAATATCTCCTAAATAGTGTGTTGTATGAGAAATTTGAGACCACTGTTAGGTCCGAAATGGGTAGTTTACCCTAGGAAGGTTATAGCTTTTATACGCAACAAGGGTTTGGTCAGATCACCAAATTAAATTAATTTATTTGATAATTATATTAAATAATTAATTTAATTAATTAATTAAATTAACAAAAATTGCACTGTTCATTATCCCTCCCATGATAAATCCTCCATCAACGCCCTAAGGGTGTCTTTAAATCACCAAATTAGACAGTTTCAACCGCTAAAAATTCATAAAATCGTAAATGGGTAAAAACTAAATAGTCTATAATCAATTTTAGGTTGAAAAGGTTTATGAATTGTAGTTTTGGTGAAACATGTGGATGAATATGCATTGGTATTTTTTTTATATAATAGATTCTTCTCACTAGGTTCAGGATAAATTATATTATGTCTAAAGATCCAAGAAACCTCATTAAATGTGGTCATATATTCCTTGAAAGGCCAATCCAGGCTTCCCCTATTCCTTGGTGCATGACGCCCACACTTCAGGTTCTTCCTGATTTTTATTTATTTAATTATTTTATTTACTTTTTTCCCTTGTGTGTGGGAATCAAAAAATATATATATATATTATTTTAATAAATAAATAAAATATAATAAGGATAATAATATTCATGACTATTATTATTATAATTTTTATAGAATGAAAATTTATCTAAAAATTATCAAATGATAATTAATAAATTATTAAATGACAATTTATAGAATAAAAATTATCAACAGATAATCACATGAATAATCAATTGATAATTTATCTAAAATTATCAAATGATAGTTAATAAATTTTCAAAGGATAATTTATGGAATAAAAATTATCAATGGATAATAACATGGATAATTGATGGAAATTTTATTTAAAATTACCAAATGAAAATTAATAAATTATCAAAGGAAAAGTTATGTAATAAAAATTATCAATGAATAATCACATGCATAATTAATGTATAATTTATTTAAAGTTATCAAATGATAACTAATAATTTATCAAATAAAATTTTATGGAATAAAATTTTTATCAACGGTTAATCACATGGATAATTGAGGGATAATTTATTTAAAATTATCAAAATATAATAAATAAATTATCAAAGAATAATTTAATGAACACGTGTTTTGACCTAAATATTAATTTAAAAATTATCTAGGAGAGGGAAAGATTTATCACATGTTATATTTTATTTCTTTTTAAAATAAAGTAACCATTTTTTGTTCTAGTAATCCTTGATGAAACTCAAGCTTTGATGTGTTAAATTTTTTGATAATAAGATCGTGAAGAGAGATCTTGACTGGTTTATTACTACCTTTCCACATTGATGGATTTTGAGGTAGAAACTTCCTTAAATTTTGGGCTTGTTTACACATATTTCCATTAATATGATTATGTGTAGACATATTTTGATGATCGTTTTAAATTATGATCGCATGTGGGTGTGTGGGTAACCCTAGAACCCTTATGTTATGCTTAATTCCAAGAGTACCTTATAGCTTGTTATTCATGTTTGATGTTGATCACATGTATTGTGTGTGCTACTTTACTAATGATGATATGTTATTCTTTCTTGTTCATCCTACCATGCTATGTATGCTTTGGTGTATTATTCATGGAACCAAAGATAGGTCGACCATCATGACATGTTATCCTATGGAGGGGAAGTGTGCTTGACTTGTGACAATGACGATGAGGGACCTGTGCATAGGGTAGGGATATGATAATGCCTTGGGATATCGTTTGATGCACTCAATGAATGAGGGATGTTGATTAGATCTTGATCCCTAGTATACACTAAATGAAGAAGGGATAATAATTAGATCTCAATCCCTAGTGTGTTACTCGATGATGAAGGGATGTTTGTTATCTTTCGATCCCTAGTATATGCCTTGATGACTAAGGGATTCTGATTAGATCTCGGTCCCTAGTATGTCACTTGATGAATAAGGGATGCAAATTATCTCTCGATCCCTAGCATATACTAAGACCATAATATTTTTGATAATCATTAATGTAGATATACACAATAACATGATGTCAAGTAGAATGATTCATTATCCTCATGGATAATACTTGATTCATCTAATACCTTGATTATACATCTGGCATAGGGATGAAGTAGGTACGGTCAGGGGTTGTGGTAGCTTGTTTAGTGCATGAACGCTCAGTTTTGGATTGGGTTTTATTTTTGTTATGTACTATTTTATTAGAAAATACACTTGTATCTTGATCACATAAGTTTGAGAATATATTAGTGGGTTCCAACTGAGTTTTGTACTCACACCCTACTCATAAATGTTGGTACGCTTGTATATTGGATCACCAGAGATCCAATAAAGGGAAAGGTCCCTATAGTGGACGGTTGAGAAATGGAGTATAGAGCTAGAGAGGACTGGGATAGACACCGAAGTACCCCACAAATGTTTTTTTATTTACTTTTCTTTTATTTACCTACTTATACTCGGGTTTTTCTTTCCACTTTGGGAGTTATTTTATTGTATGAAATGTATTCCATATATACATTTCCATATATTTACTCTGATTATTTATATTATTTTTTTTGATTATCGATCCTATGACATGATACTGAGAGTATAGTCTCCCTATAGTTCTACTGGTGGACCCTTGCTGCTAATTGAAGACCTCTTGCATATGGGGAGGTGGGCATGAGGACATGTGGCATTCTGAAATGGACCATGTGGTTCAAGTAAAGATTTACAAAATTTTATCAGATCTTAAGGATCGCTAACTTGTTTCTTCTCTTTGTCTTGGGTTGGGAAAGGTTATATATGAGATAGGGTGGTTAAGGACTCTAGTAGGGGAACCATGTTAGTACCTGGCTTGAACTATGTAGTTGACCTCTGAGTTTCCATAAATGAGAAAGTATGTTTTGGTTTTACCATTGATTAAATTCACCTTGGGTAATGAACATGATGTTATATGTGATTTATGATATTTTGAGTATGTTCATGCATCATGACTAGGAACTTAGGTTCACATTCCATTTATATACCTGTTTTTGTGATTTATAGTAGTTCATTAATTAAATGCCTTGATTTGTGATATCTATTCAAGATAGTTTGTGTTGTGTGATATATATTTATGGTCATTTATTATTTAAACTGAGCATGTTGTTGTATTAGTATATATATGTCATGATTGTGACTAACATATAAGGATGGAGATGAGGGTTAGTTCTAGAAGGTTTATACCTTGGGTTGATGGTAGACTCTTAATAAAACCTTATGTGAGCCCATATACTAGTTAGGATTTGTTTATGTTCCTAATGTTCCTTATTTTGTAGAAGATACTACCTTGGAGACATTTGATGGGACCACCAGATATGGCATCCCAAGATGCTCCTGTGCCACCACTAATGGTACAGGGGGGTATACCCTATCATGCTTTTGTATTGGAATAAGAAATTTAGGCTGAAAATCCCATTCATCTAGAACTTTTTTACATAGTACCTGCCTATGGCGGACCCACACAGAGGACTATGACTGACTATGCTCAGGATTTCCAGCTTCAGTGCCCTCTGACATTTCAGGGAACTGGCGGACTACAAGATGAAGAGGACTATATAGAATTCTTTGAGAGCATCTCTAAGCTAGTCTATACATCTAAACAAGGGTTTGTGATCTTACCTACATTTATGTTTCAAGGACCCTCCAGAACATGGTGGACTGTTATGACTCAATCTGGGAGAGGAGAGGGTCTTACTTGGATGACCTTCAAGGAGTTTTTTATTGATCATAATTTTCATGACATGATAAATATGGACCATTCCCAAGAGTTTATGAAATTATGATAGGGTTACATGATTTTCACTTCATATTCTACTCGATTTATAGAGTTACTTTACTTTTCTCTTTTCTTAGTTGGGAATGAAGCGCAGAAGGCTCAGAAGTTCAAGATAGGCCTTCGACTAGAGCTTAGATGTCAGGTTAGGGTATTTGACCTAAAAACATATACATATGTCTTTTTTAAGGCTCAGACCTTTGAGAAGGGAGTGGAGTAGGACAGGGTATCAGGATTACTCTCAACCAATGGTGGACCAGTGACCAAGATTCCCATAACTACTATGGGAGTTTTTTCTGATAGTATGAAGAGGATGAAAAAATATGTGTAGTGAAGTACTAGTATATAGATAGAATAGAGTGTAGTTTCATTATCTTCTTTGTAAGGGGTTTTATAGTGTTTCAACTATGTAAATTCTAGAAACATTCATAGGTTCTGTACTACACCTAAGAGCACATAATTGTAATCTTTTTTCATAGTGTTCTTTGATGATATACTCATCTACCACTGACACCAGAGCAATATTCTGGGCACCTAGAGATAGTCTTGAGTATGATTTGAATGCATATGTTTTATACCAAGATGTAAAAATGTGACTTATGGATTAAAGAGGTGAAGTTATTAGGACATGTGATGTCTGATACTAGTATATCGGTAAACCCAGAGAAGGTTGAGGAGATCATGTCTTGAAAACATCCCAAAATGTGTTTGAAATTCGGATCTTTTGGGTTTAGAAGCATATTATCGGAGTTTTATCCAGGACCTCTCCAGAATATCAGTACCCATGATAGCACTAAAAAAGAAGGGAGTAAATTTATAGTTGTCATACTAGTGTAAAGAGTCTTCCTTAAAGATGAATAAAAGTTTTAAGACAACTCCAGTACTAGAAATCCCTGAGCTTGGGATTGGTTATGTAGTATACTATGATGCATCAGGTGTTGGTTTGGGAGAGGTACTAATGCAAAGAGAGTAGTAAGTTTCTTATGGGTCTCGTCAGATAATAACCCATGAGAAGAACTACCCTACATATGGCTTAGATCTGGAAGTGATGGTTTATGATCTGAAATGTTGGAGACATTATCTCTTCTATGAGAGATTTATTATTTATACGACCCATAATATCCTTCGCTATATATTCACATAGAGGGACCTGAATATAAGGAAGAGGCACTGGTTTGAGTATCTACAGACATTAAACTTTGATATGGAATATGAACCTGATAAGAAAAATTTCATAGCAGATGCCCTTATCCATAAGACATAGGTTGAGTAGGAACTTGGTGAGAGGTACACAGAGGAGAAGTGTCACTTGATGAGTTTATTAGATAATTAGAGAATGGATTCCTTATAGGACAGTGGTTATATGATTTTTTTCTCCCTTGATAGTCACATCCCCACTTGTGGACTAGGTAAAAGCTGAACATAAGTCAGACTCAGAGTGTGATGTAATTAGGGAACAACTATTTGGTGTTGACTCAATGCCTGGATAGTCAATGGATGACGATGACGTGATCTTGGTTCATGGAAGATTATTAGTCCCTACTTCTATTAGATGGGAGATGATGAGGTATTACCATACCTCTATATGGGAAGTACATCCTAGTGAAACCAAGTTGTATCATGACTTCAGACAACATTTCTGATGGCTAGGGATGAATAGATACATTTCTAGTTTTGTCTCTTGATGCCTCACCTTCCAGAGGGTGAAGGATGTGCACCAGCATCGTGGTGGGTTGTTATATACACTCTCGATACCTATGTGAAATTGGGAAGAAATCATGATGTAATTTTTTATGGAATTACCCAGGACCCTGAGAAGTTCTGATGCAGTTTGGGTGATTTTTGATTGGTTAAATAAGTCTTCTCACTTTTTACCGATCAAAGATACTCACTTAGTGGAAGAGATGGGGGAGATTTATGTCTGAGAGATCGTGTACCTACATGGAGTCCCTTTGGGTGCTGTTTCAAATAAATATTTATGCTTTACATCTCTCTTTTGGCAGGGCTTACAAAAATCCCTAGGTACATAGCTAAGATTGATCATGGCGCACCATCCTCAGACCGACGGACAGTCTAAGAACACTATATGAATATTGGAGGATATCGTTTGAGCTTGCATGATAGACCTTAGAAAATAATGGGATAATCATCTATCTTTTATATAGTTTTTACAAAATAATAATTATCAGGTTTAGATTCAGATGGCACCTTATGAGGATCTTTATGGGAGGTTGTGTCACTCACCATTGTGAAGGCATGAGGCGGGTGAGGCAGCAGTTGTTGGCTCCAATATGGTTCAAGAGACCTCAAAGATAGTGAATCTAATACAAAATAGATTTATCACCACTAATAGGAGATAGATATCATATGTTTACCATAGTAGGAGACCCCTGGATTTTTCAATAGACGATCAGGTTTTCTTAAGAGTGACTTCTCATTTGGGGCACAAACATCTGGGGAAGAAAGCTAAGCTAGCACCACATTTTGTTAGACCCTTTGAGATCATCGAGTGGTTAGGGGTAGTGAAGTATACTCTAGACCTCCCTTATCACTATCTATTTATGCCAGATGTGTTCCATGTATCACAACATTGAAGGTACATACCTAACCCTATGAATGCTATTAATTGCAAGGATGTTGAGTAGGAGACCAATGCATCTTATGAGGAGTGTCTCGTGTGGATCATTAATCAAAGGAAGAAGGCATTACAAGGAAAGATAGTACCACTAGTCCAAATTTATTGGCAGCATGAGATGATCTAGGAAGAGACATGTGAGCATGAGTCTGATGTTCGAGCTCAGTGGCCTAAGTTGTTCAAGCAAGACCACTAGAGATATTTCTCGAGGATAAGAAATTGCTAAAGGGGGTGAATTATAATATCATATCTTTTACAAAAAATAACATAAACTTTCTTATTGATAAATTATAAATCCCTTATGTGGAAGAAATAATTTATCAATGAAATAACTTAAAAAATGTGTTAAATTCTTTATTTAAGAGAAAAATCTTAGTTAACACATTGGAATTTCAATCGAATATTTTGTGGAGTTAGGCACTAAGTTGGTGTGAGTTTCTAAGGCTTGTAAAGGCTTGGAGAATATAGAATAAAATTATTAAATATATTATATTAATCATGAATAATTTATTAAAAATAATTGAATAACTCAAGAATGATGCATAGTATAACAAACATGAGACCATTGTTAGGTCTGGGACACAGTGTTTACCCTAGGTGGGGTATAACATTTGTAAGCATCGGGCATTTAGATATATCACTCATGAAAAAACCCTTTTTATTTTTAATTAATTATTTAATTTTTTTAAAATAATAAATAATTAATATATCCAAAATAGTGCATCATATGAGAAATATGAGACCACCATTGGGTCCGGAATAAGGGGTTTACCCTAGGCAGGGTATAACTCTTATACGCAAAATTTTTTTGGTCAGATCACCAAATTAAAGTAATTTATTTGATAATTATATTAAATAATTAATTTATCTATTCAATTAAATTAATAAAAACACATTTTTTATCATCCTACCCATAGGAAATCCTCTATTAACACCCTAGGGGTGTCTTAAAAGCACCAAATTAGACTGTTTTGAATGATTAAAAATTATTAATTTCATAAATCGTTAAAACTAAATAGTTTGTAATCAATTTTAGGTTGAAGGGTTTTATGATTTGTAGTTTCAATGAAACACACAGATGAACATGCATTGGGGTTTTGTTTATATAAATGATCCTTATTTATTTGTTTGGGGTAAATTTTGTTATATATGAATATCCTATAAACCTCCTTAGATGTGATAATATGTTACTTGGAAGGCTGATCTAGGCTTCCTCTCTTCCTTAGTGCATGAGGCACACGCAGCAGGTTCTTCCTTATTTTTATTTTTTTGTTTTTTTTGTTTTTTCTCTTGTGCATGGGAATGGAAAAGAAAAGAATATATATATAAATTAGTTTAATAAATAAATAAAATATAATAAGTATAATAATAATAATTATTATTATTATTATAAGTTTTATAAAATGAAAATTTATCTAAAAATTATCAAATGATAATTAATAAATTATTAAAGTATAATTTATGGAATAAAAATTGTCAATGAATAATCATGTGATTAATTGATTGTTAATTTATCTAAAATTATAAAATGATAATTAATAAATTATCAAAGGATAATTTATAGAATAGAAATTATCAATGGATAATCACATAGATAATTGATGGAAAATTTATTTAAAATTAATAAATGATAATTTATAAATTATTAAAGTCTAAATTATGGAATAAAAATTATAAATGGATAATCACATGGATAATCAATGGATAATTTATTTAAAATTATCAAACGATAATTAATAAATTATAAAAGTATAATTTATAGAATAAAAAATTTATCAATGTTTAATCACATGGATAATCATGGTTATCAAATGATAATAAATAAATTATCAAAGAATAATTTAGAGAACACATGCTTTGACTTAGATGTTAATTCAAAAATTATCTAGGAGAGAGAAAGATTTATTGCATGTGGTATTTTATTTCTATTTTAAAATAAAATAACAGTTTTTGGTTCTAGGAATACTTGAAAAACCTCAATATTTGATGTGTTGAATTTTTCAATAATAAGATCATGGAGAGGGTTCTTGACTGTTTTATTAATAACTTTTCACATCGATGACTTTTGAGGTAGAAATTTCCTTAAATTTTGGGATCGTTTATACATGTTTCCATTAATATGTTTATGTGTAGACATATTTTGATGACCATGATAGATTATGATCATATGTGGGAGTGTGGGTAACCCTAGAACCCTTATGTTACGCTTGATTCCATGAGTACTTTGTAACTTTTATTCATGTTTGATATTGATCACATGTATTGTGTGTGCTGCTTTACTTATGATGATATGTTATGATTGATCATGTATCCTTCCATGATATGTATGATTTGGGGAATTGTTCATGGAACCAATGATAGGCAGGCTGTTGTAACATGTAATCTCTTGGAGGGGGAGTGCGCATGACTTGAGACAATAACGATGAGGGGCTTATGCATATGGTATGGATTTGACAATGCATTAGGATACCGTGTGATGCACTCAATGACTAAGGGATGCTGATTAGATCTCAATCCCTAGTATGAACTCAACGAATAAGGGATGATGATTATCACTCGATCCCTTGTATGTTACTCGATAATGAAGGGATGTTGACTAGATCTTGATGCTTAGTATATACTTTGTTGACTAAGGGATTTTGATTAGTTCTTAGTCCCTAGTATATCACTCGATGAATAAGGGATGTTGATTAGCTCTCTATCCCTATCATATACTGAGAACATAATCATCATGATGAGCATTGATGTTGAGATGCATAATCACACAATGTTTAGTATCATGATTCATTAACATTGTGTCTAATCCTTGATTCATATAACACCTTTATTATCCATCCGGCATAGATCCAAAGTAGGTCCGGTTGGGGGTTGTGGCAACTTGGTTAGCGTATGATCGCTCAGTTTTGGATTGTTTTTTATTTTTGTTATGTGTTATTTTATTATGTAATACACTTGTATACTTGATCACATCAGGTTGAGTACACATTGGTTGTGTCCTACTGACTATTTTACTCTCACCCTACATAGGAATTTTGGTGATCTTATAGATTGGATGACTAGAGAACCAGTAAAGGGAAAGGTCCCTATGGTGGATGGTTGAGTGGTGGAGTATGGAGATGGAGCGGATTGGGACAGACATTGGAGTACCCCATCGATGTTTTTTTATTTGATTTTCTTATGTTTACCTGCTGATTATACTCTATCTTTTCTTTCCACTTTCGGAGTTGTTTTATTTTATGACATGTTTTCCATATTTATATTTTTTGCATACTTACTATGATTATTTGTGTTTTTTTTTTATTATCGATCCTATAACATGATACTAAGGGTATAGTCTCCCCATGGTTCCACTGGTGGACCCTCACTGCTAGTCGAAAACTTTTTTCCTATGGGGAGGAATGCATGAGGACATGTGGCGTTCTAGAAAATACTATGTGGTTCAGGTCGGGATGTTACAGAGTTTTCCATCATGAATGGTTGTACATAGTTCAGATTATGGTTGTTCCTTTCCAAATAATCATGTTTTAACCATTCTCATCATGAATTTATAATATTTCACTCCACAGCTTGTGATACCAATGTATCTCAATCCTAATTGTATTTTCCTCATCAATAGTTTAACACCACAAGATTCTTAAAAAATAAAAAACTATATTCAATAGTGTATAAGTCACACAATACTAATCTTAAACAAACCATAAAATATTATTATTTTTATATAATTTTTATAATCTAGTCGTTGAATTGGTGGGTATAAATAGAAATAAACACATTATGAAATATGTATAAAGATATTGATCAATAAAAATACATTGATTAATGTAAGGATCTAGACTTAAAAATTACATAATATTGTTAATTCTACTAGAATTCACTTCCATAAATTCCCAAAGATATTTTAGGTTTAGAGTTTTGGAGAAGTATGTCATAACCTCATACATAGAAACTCATATATAACAAAGTAGACACTTATACTCAATATCCATTTTTTTACAATATGAAACTTTTAAAACAAAACATGATTTCCTTCTATGATAAAACTTCACTACTTAAAACTTGAATTCTTCTCTTCCTTTAACCATTCAAAAACCTGATGGAAAACATTTTAAAACTTGGGATGAACACAAAAATCTAAGTAAGGTAAATAAAAGGAAGAAAGAAATCATTGTTTCATGAATGAAAACATTTTCACAAAGTTATAAGTTTTACACATAAAACATAATCTCTTTAGTTTACCTTATGAAATCATAATTTTCCTATAAAACCATTGCAAGAATATATAAATCATAAAAGGTAACTTATGGAATAATTTTTATATCACTATAATATATAATTTATCACACCTAGCTACACATGGAGTAACAATCATGGCTATACTTGAAATAACCATCATAGTATATTCCCATAATCTCTTAAGAGAAACTTAACCGGTTAACTTCATCCATTTACACAATGCAGTGGAGAGCTATAATGGGCTCACCCATCCTCAGTTTATTATAGAATCACTTATCATCCTAATAATTATAAAGAACCATAACAAGATCATAACACATAAATATTTCATAAAATAAATGTTCTTAAAGAAATAATTTTTTCATTTGGAAATCACTTTTCATTTTTACAAAGTTGCACACTTATAAATAAAAAAATTTAATTTGAAAATAAACTTATAAATTTGAAAAGGAAACATAAAATAAATAAGGCTTCATGATAATGGGAAAATCCTTTTATTATGTATAATTAAAAAAACTTTTCTTTAATAAAAATATTTTTTTAACTTGAAAATATGACTTTTAAAAAGAAATTCCATTACCTTATATCTGAAAGCATTATGAACTTGGACTTAATGACCTGTATAATCAAATTAGTTTCATTAATTACTTAATTCAGAACATTTTTCACATATATTTTATTTATTAACATTTTTTTAAGTTCATTTATGGTCATTTTTATGAGGTATAAATATCAAAATCATCATTCCATGAGCATTCATTTCATGGATTTATGGTCGGTTCCCTTGAGTATAATTATGGGAGTTCTTGTCAAATGGAAGAAAAACTTCAGAAGTAGAGAGAAGTGGTATTAATATGTTTCCATAATTTTAAATGATCTCATATATCATTTTTTTTATGATATTAGGATGATTCATTAGATAAAATATTAATGATAAATGTTTAGTTTGTTTTTGGTGGTTTTCTGACTATCACAAACTAATTTCATTTTATTTAATTATTATGTCAATAAATTAGTTCCAAAACATCAAACAAGTTATAATATACATATTAAAATATTTTTTAACCATAATAATGATTTTATTACCATACTTAAAGGTGGAAATGAAAAATGAAAAATTATCTTCCACGAAGGTGGTGAATCAACACATTATGGAAGATGTTTTTATTTTTTAGAATAAGAGGAGAATAGAAGTGGTTTGATGATGGATATTACATTAACATAATAAAATTTTATATATATATGATACTAGAGTTATCATGCCAATTTTGATAGGGTGTTTTAGTATAAGGTAGAAAGAAATAAATAAATAAATAATATAAAAGAGAAAAGAGGATTTTACCACTTGAATATCGTCTAGTTGAGAACCTCCTTCAGGCACTTGTTTTTGTTATTGTGGTGAGACCAGTAGGTATCAGATGTGGGGAAGATGATTGATAATGGAATTGGGTATAATTTAGACAATCTTCAAGTATTATAAGGTGTGATTAAAAGAGGTTGTGACGGGTGGTATTTATAGGGAGAAGAGAGGGGTGTTTTTTATTATTTTATTCATTTGTTTTTTATTTTAGCTCAAGATTATCAATAGTTTTGATTCGTGTGACTAAGTATAGTAACTAGTTAATGTGATTAAACTAATGGGTTCCTACATTATCATTGACTCGAAAATTTATGTATTTAACTTATAATGTAAAATACTATAAATTACTGTATTTCACTATTCACCAAAAAAAATCAACTATTTCAGAAAAAACCAAAAATTCACCTTAACCTTTTTTCGATGTGTAGATTTAAAAATGGAATCTATTTTTTTTTAAATAATTTTCAAATTTTAGAAATTTTATTTCTAATTAAAATCAACATTTTTTTGAAAAATACTAATTTTAATATTATAATTGATTTTATGACACTTTGGAGAATTAATTAAGGTCTCAAAAATTTATCTTATAATTATAATACAACAAAATATTAATTTATGAATCCATTTTATGGAAATAAATTTTTTTATATCGTTATATTAATTATAAAATTATAAATAAAAATTTACATTTCACAAAAAACCAACACTTAATTTATTATTATGAAAACATTTATTTACTTATTTCATGATATAAATATATCATATTTTAAATTATGAGATACCTAAATTTTATTTATACTTTCATAAGTGGGTTTATTATTCTAATAGCAAGATTATTATTCCTAATAGTCACATTACTATCCAATAATCAAGTTACTATTCTATTCATATAGATTACTTAATTTCTATAAATACCACTTATTTCATTATACATTTATAATGAATTTAAAATTTTAATTCCAAAATGAAAATAAATTGTTCTATAAGTACCTAGGTTGTTAAATTCTTCCCCCATTTGGAAATTATATCCTCACAATTTTATTCACTTATTAAACAAGTGAGGATACCTTTCCCTCACATAATTTTCATATTCTTATATTGCTTCTTCTACCATGTGGTTTCTACATAAAACCTTAACTTGATAAATTACCTTATTCAACAATAATTTATCTTTATGATCTATAATTTGAATAGGTTTTTTCTCATATGAAAGTTTATCTTCTAACTGAACAATCTAAGGGCTCAAAACATGAGATTATTTCAGAATATAGTTTATTAACATCAAAACATGAAAAAAAATGTGTACCTAGGAGAAACTCAGAGGAAAAGCCACTTGGTAATCAACTGATCCATCTTTCTCTAGGATTTCATAGGGTCTAATGAACCATGGACACAGCTTCCACTTCTTACCAAAATGCATCAAACTTTTACACATAGAAACTTTGAGAAAAACAGGATCACATAACTTGAAAGAAAGATCCTTCCTTCAGTTATCTGCATAACTTTTCTTCCTTATCTGATCTGTCCTCAAGTATCACTAAATAATCTTAACTTTCTATTTATTTTAATTAAATAATTGTGGTCCCATCAACATTATTTCACCTACTTTATCTCAAAATGGTGGAGTTCAGCACCACTTTTCATATAATACTTCAAAAGGCTCCATATGTATATTAGAATGAAAACAGTTATTATAAGAAAACTCAACCAAATAAATATAATGATCCCAACTTCCCCAGTAATCCATTGAACAAGATTGAATCATATCCTCCAATGTTCTAATTGTTAACTCTAACTATCCATCAGATTGAGTATGAAAACAAGTGCGGAAATTTAATTCAATTCCTAATTACTTATGAAGGTATTCCCAAAATTTATAATTGAATCTGGGATCATGATCAAATATAATAGAGAGAGAAACTCCATATAACCTAACTATCTCTTTGAGGTATAGTCGAGAAAGATTATCTAAAGACATAGTATATCAAATAGAAAGAAAATGTGATGATTTAGTCAGTCTAATAATAATAACCCAAATCACATTGTTACCTAGAGAAGTTTTTGGTAATCCCACTACAAAATCCATGGATATATTTTCCCAATTCCATTATAGCACTATAAAAGTATAAAGCATCCACTTTGTTAATTTTCATTATTCTTTTACCTATTGAAAAGTTAAACATCTCATGGTACAGTCAGCAATGTATATTTTTATTCCATCTGATTGTCCAATAAAAGCATATATTTTAATTACATTTTAATGGTATTAAATGTTAATTTTTGATCTTATTGTCCTGAGTTAGTGCATTTTCATTATGAACATCCATTCTCATCATTTGTGCACTTCATGCCTAATTTACACCAATTTAGGCCTAATGAGTCATCTGATTCTAATGAATGTAATTATCAATATTTTAATTTGATATTTAGTTAACTATATCTGAACTTAAATTTGAACATTTTTCATTCAGGTATCAATGGATGATTCATAAATGATGATGGAGATATTTGGAGATGAATGGAAGCAATTCTGGAGAAGGCAGATTGGACACCATCCCACTTATGAGATTGTGGAGCCCCACATACAGGCCCAATGAATCCCAAAATTTGTGGGATGATAGAATAAATGTTTAGGAACAAATTACTCTTCATGATATAATGCTAATTCGGCCTCTATGGTGGTCATTAACGCTCCCCAAGTTAGAGATACAATTCTCGGCCAGATTCTGCGGCCCAGAAAAACAGCCCAATAATTTGATCATATCTCGGAATCCGCAACTCCAAATTGGCCCAACTTTCACAGAAAATTATAATACATCCAGAGATATATTTTCTTCTTCTATGGATCACTCTGATTTTTCCATCTAGAAGGTCATCCAAACGCGTATATTCGGTGGATGAAAGCTGGCTGTCACCTCGGGTCAAATGTGGAAAAGTCCAAATTCCACAAGCTTTCCACCACCTATGGCCTACCAAAATTATTTGAGATGCTTTTTACTGTTGGAGGCTCGACCCAAGGGATAAAAATTCCTATTTAAGTCAGTGGTGTTGGAGGATTTAGGAATATTGGGTGCTTGGTTTCATTGTAGTGTTATGTTGCCTCTTTGTGTTTGTAATCACATTTCTTCCTCATGTAAGTTGTTTAATTCACCTTAGTTTCTTAATAAAAGTTATTCATTTACTCTTATTATGTTATTATACTTATCAAGTTGATACCGTTGGTTCAAGGAGTTAATTTATTCACACCATACTTTGTAATATTTATCACACAACGGAGGAGTGATCTTTTTTTGTTGTTGTTTTTACTTCATCAATTCCACCCTTGTAAGTCTACTTCCCGCTTCCATTGAAGACATGTCATCAATGGAGGGATAAATATTTTATGGGTTGATACAAGGGAGTATCAAGGGGTTGGATTGGATGTTATTTATCACTCTATTAATGTCTAATAACTTCTTTTAAATGATATTTTTTTGATGATTTTAAAACATCTTCATCCTTATTGAATTTAAGGTCACGCATTTCAAGTGCTAATACGAATCTCTACCTTGGAGTGCTCAAAACTTTGATCCTTCAAGTGTATAGGTGATTAGTATTAGGGTGTGTAGGTATTAAACCAGTAATTGATGATTTCGTTTGATCTTCTTAAATGAATCCATCTCAATTAAAAGAAATTGAAATCATTAAAAAAGTAATTCATCCAATCCACCCCGAGCGATAACCTAGGATCAACTCATTCTTTTCAATTGAATTCACTTAAATCTATTATTTATCCTTTAAACCCATATAAAATCAACCCAAGTTTGCCACTTCATATCCAAAAACAGTCCATATAATGTACGTGTCTATTGGTTTCTTCTTAGGCCTCTGAGGATTCGATAACCCAAGCTAAACTACAAGGACCGCTCTACCTTCATCTCTTGGGTAAATTTGATCGAGAATCAAATTTTGGCGTCGTTACTGGGGACCCAAGTAAGTCATCTAAACACCCATTCTATCTCCCCCATTTCTTCTTTTCTCATCCAAATTCTCTTATCTTGTCCCTTTCTCGGTTTTTTTCTTTTGGCGCATGTCCGCCTACACCCGCGATCAATCAAACCATCTAGTTAGGGTGGATTGTCCTGGGATTGGGGAGTCAAGTACACCAAGGGAACTCATTCCATTAGATCCTAATCTTCCTAATACTCTAGAGTCCAAAATTGAGCCAATTTTAATGGAAGTTCTTGAAAGAAACCAACTCATAAACCCGGGTGGGAACCAAAATGGAAACCCAAATGAGGCAGCCCCAAACTTGGGGAATGCAATTGATCAAACCATGAATGACTACCTCACACCTTATTGGACGAATCCCCCCTCATGCATTAGACACAATTCCCTAGGAGATTCCAACTACATCTTTAAACCCCATGTCCTAAACCACCTTCCCACATTCCATGGAATGGAGTCCGAGATGCCATACCTGCACATTAAGGAGTTCAATGACATTATAGAAACCATGTGTCCCCCACATCAACTAGAATCAGATAAGATGAGGATATTTCCTTTTTCTTTAAAGGATCGAGCTAAAAAATGGCTAATAAATGTGAGACCATCATCCATCAACTCTTGGGACCAACTACAAAGAGAATTCTACAAAAAATACTTTCCCCTCCATAAAACAATTGCACTTAAAAAGAGTATCCAAAAATTTTTTGAAAAAGAGGGAGAGTCATTCTATGAAACATGGGAGAGGTTCAAAGACACTCTAAACATGGTTCCACACCATGGTTTTTCTATTCCTGAACAATTGATAATTTTCTATGAAGGTTTGGGTCCAGGGAACAAACAATTCATTTACATGATGTGTAATGGAACCTTTAAAAACAAATCCCCAAATGATGCTTATGAGTATCTAGAAAGCCTTTATGAACAAAACCAAACATGGGGAACTTCACCTTATTCTGAAAAGCCACAAAGAACTACTGGAATTCACACACTTAGAGAAGAGGAAAGCCTTAGGGCTAAACTCGCAGCACTCTCTAGGAAGGTTGAAGAGATAGACCTTAGGAAAGTCCATGAAATCCAAACCGTTGACCCTGTTTTCACAATTTGTGCAAACATGACCATAAGACAGACAACTGCCCAACCATTCCATCCATCGAGGATGTTCTCTTAGGAGGACCCCCAGCGGAAGTAAATGCTTTGAACTTTTAAAATCCTCAATACCAAAACACCTTCAACCCAAGGTATAACGACCACCCAGGCTTCCGCTGGAAAGATAACCAACAACCTAGCCAACCACAGGGACAAAATCCTTACCCCCATTAGAACTACCAAACCCATAACCAGTACCAAACCCAACCTATCCAATACCAACAGCCCCCGGTCCATTTTCAACAAACCATCCCACCTCCAAAATATCCCCCTGGGATAAACCAACCTACTCAAGCACCCACCCAAACTGTTCCACAAAGCCTACTAGAACAAATGTGCAAACAAATGGAGAGGGTGAACTCGGAGGTATCTTCCCTAAAACAAGAACGTCAAACCATCAAAACTGGAAAGGCACCCATGCCTACTCAGGCGGTTCCATCCTCAACTTCAAGGGGAGAGTCAAGTTGTGCTCAAACAACTCATGAACAACTAAAGGCTCTGACTGTTTTAATAAGTGAGAAATAAATTGAGAAACCTGAACAACTAATTCAGAACCCACTTGAAGATTCAAACTTGGATGAAAATTCAAATGAACCACAAGATCAAACTGAGGAAACTGATAACATTTTCAAGGAAACAACTCTTCAACAAATAACCCCACAACCTGCACCATTTTCTCAATTAATGAGGGGGAAAACCAAGCCTGAACTGAGTGAAACATTGAGGGAAATCTTTTCACAAGTCAAGTTGAACATACCCCTTCTCGATGCAATCCAAACCATACCTGCCTACTCAAAGTACCTTAAGTACTTGTGTACTTTTAAAAGAAAATTTTCACATAAAAACCAAGTCCTTTTGTCTACTAATGTGAGTACCACCATTCAAGGGACCATTCCTCCTAAATTTAAAGACCCGGGTTGCCCTTACATCAATGTTGAACTAGAAGAAAGCAAAGTTTTCAAGGCCTTGTGTGACCTAGGTGCTAGTGTCAACATCATCCCATATGTTGTGTACTGCCAGTTAGGCCTAGAAGAACTCCAACCCACATCTATCACACTTCAACTTGCTAATCGTAGCATTAGGGTTCCAAAGGGGATTTTAAAGGACGTTCTGGTAAAGGTTTAAAACTTCATCTACCCTGCTGATTTCATTGTCCTTGACAACCATCCAAACTTAGGAAATAAGGAACAAACCCCAATCATCCTTGGTCATCCTTTTCTTGCAACAATAAACTCTGTTATCCGAGTCCAAAATGGGAACATGACCATCACCTTTGGGAACATGAGTCTAGACTTGAACATCTATAATGCAAGCTCACAAATAGGGGATGACGAGGACATTCATGAAGTAAACATGATAGGAAGCATTGATAATGAATCCATGGAACATAAAGGAATATTTGATGAATGTTTAAGTCAGGATGAGATTTATTTCCTTTGTTTATATGAAGAAAGTTTATCTCCTTGGCTTGAATCATTTTCAAATTGCTCTTATGATGAAGTCTTAGGTCCAACAATCAGTGAAACCTTTCAAGAAACCACTTTCATGGAGACCACTCCAATTTCCTTCCCTAAATATGATCAAGACAATCTAGTAGCTGAAACTTATACATGTGGGGAATCAATCCTATCTGAAACTATAAAAAAAGAAATTGATCTTGATCCAATGTCCCAATCTTCTGCTGAAATTCTGAACCAACCTGATCTTGAATTGAAGGAACTTCCTGTTGTACTAAATTATGCCTTCCTAGGGGAAAATCAAACACATCCTATTGTAATTTCTTCTTCTCTTGAAGCCAATCATGAGAGGATGCTTCTAGATGTCCTTAAGAAGCATAAGAAAGCCATTGGTTGGACCCTTTCTGATATTCCTGGGATTAGCCCACTTATCGGGACTCATAGGATTGTTCTGGAATCTGATTCAAAGTCATTTCATCAACCTCAACAGTGACTCAATCCTAATCTCATGGAGGTAGTAAGAAAGGAACTTCTGAAATTGTTAAAAGCTGGTATCATATATCCCATAGCTGAGAGTGAGTGCGTGATCCCAATCCAAGTGGTTCCAAAAAAGGCCGGAATCACAGTGATAACTAATGAGGATGGAGAGATTCTTCCAACAAGGGTGAGTAGTGGATGGAGGGTCTGCATTGACTATAGGAAGCTAAACTCATTCACCAAGAAGGACTATTTCCCCTTACCATTCATTGACCAAGTCCTTGAGAGAGTGACAGGTCATGCCTTCTACAATTTCTTAGATGGGTACTCGGGGTACAATCAAATTGAGGTCTCCCTAGAGGATCAAGGGAAGACTACATTCACATGTCCATTCGGAACCTTTGCTTTCAAACCCATGCCCTTCGGGTTATGCAATGCGCTCGGAACCTTCCAACGGTGCATGATGGGAATCTTCTCAGACATGGTATGGTATTTTCTAGAGGTCTTAATGGATGACTTCTCTGTGTTTGGGGATACATTTGAGGGATGTCTGCAGAATGTGGAGAGAGTCTTGTCAAGATGTGAAGAAAAGAATCTGGTCCTAAACTGGGAAAAATGCCATTTCATGGTTAAATAGGGACTTGTTCTAGGCCATCTGGTCTCGAGTAGGGGGATTGAAGTTGATAAAGAAAAGTTTGACATCATTTTTCACCTTCCATCACCCAAAACTGTCAAGGAAGTGAGGTCTTTCTTAGGACATGCTGGTTTCTATAGAAGATTCATCAAGGACTCTAGTTCAATATCTCGTCCCCTTTGTGCTCTCCTAGTAAAGGATGCTCTATTTGTTTGGACAGAAAGCTGTGAGGGTTCATTCTCAACCCTCAAATCCTCTCTCACCTCTCCTCTCATTATGAAATCTCCAAATTGGAACCTTCCTTTTAAACTTATGTGTGATTCCAGTGACTTTTCTATTGGAGCTGTGTTAGGACAGTGTTGTGATAAAACTCCTTATGTCATTGCTTATGCAAGAAAATCCTTAAATGATGCCCAAATAAACTACACCACTACTAAAAAGGAGTTACTTTCTATTGTGTTTTCTTTAGAGAAGTTTAGGTCCTACCTATTAGGATCCCCCATCACTGTGTTCACTGACCATTCTGCACTAAAATACCTCTTCCAAAAACAAGATTCCAAGGCTAGACTGATTAGGTGGGTCCTTCTCTTACAAGAATTTGACCACACAATCAAGGATAAAAAGGGTGTTGAAAATGTTGTAACTGATCACCTCTCTAGGATGGAATTCAAAGACAACTCAAATCACCTTTCTGTGTCTGAGTCGTTTCCTGATGAACACCTATACTCTATGAGTGACTGCTCTTGGTATGCTGACATAGAAAATTTCTTAGTGACAGGAGTCATTCCAAAATTCTTAGGGACTCAAGCTCGAAGGAAATTCCTTTCTGATGTTAGACATTATGTGTTTGATGATCCATACCTCTATAAGTTCTACCCTGACCAAGTCATTAGGAGGTGTGTTCCAGAATCTGAACAAGAGTCCATCCTTAAATTATGTCATAGTGAGGCATGTGGAGGTCATTGTTCCTCTAAGAAAACATTTGCTAAGATTCTTCAATGTGGTCTCTTCTGGCCCACCCTCTCAAGGGACTCCTACACATTTTGTCAAAGCTGTCCTAGGTGTCAACAAGTAGGGTCCATCACAAAAAGGAATCAAATGTCACTCACTCCCATCTTAGTGGTTGAAATATTTGACTGTTGGGGAATTGATTTCATGGGTCCCTTCCCAAACTCTCGGGGATACCTCTACATACTCTTAGCTATTGATTATGTCTCAAAATGGGATGAGTCCATTCCCACTAAGTCCAATGATCGTCAAGTTGTGATTATATTTCTGAAAGAGAACATATTTTCTCGATTTGGAATTCCTAGGGCTATAATCAGTGATTGAGGAACCCATTTCTGCAACCGCCCTTTCTCTTCACTCATGTATAAGTATGGTATTTCTCATAAAGTGTCCACTGCATACCATCATCAAACCAATGGTCAAGTTGAGTTAGCGAATAGGGAGATTAAGAAAATTCTTGAAAAAACTATCAACCCCTCTAGGAAAGATTGGTCTGAGAAACACTTAGATGCTCTTTGGGCCTATAGAACTGCATATAAAACCATTTTAGGAATGTCCCCATATAGGTTGGTTTATGGTAAAGCATGCCATTTGCCAGTGGATATTGAACATAAGGCCTTTTGGGAAATTAAGAAAATGGATTATGACCTCTCATTGGCTGGAACAAAAAGGAAATTAGATATAAATGAACTGGAGGAACTAAGGATGGAGGCTTATGAAAATTCAAGGATCAATAAATCTAGAGTTCAAGCCTACAAATATAGGAGTATCAAGGTCAAAAATTTTGAACCGGGAAAACTTGTGCTCTTGTATAATTCAAAACTTCATTTACACCCGAGAAAGTTAAGGTCTAGATGGTCAGGTCCTTTCATAGTGCATCATGTATACCCCCATGGGGCAGTAGAGATTCAACATCCCACTAGTGGTCACATTTTCAAGGTCGATGGTCAAAGGTTAAAAAAATTCATTGAATCATTCAATAAACAAGAAATAGATGTTGAGTTAATTGCGCCAATATATGAACCAGGAAAAAATTGATAAATTTAGGATCTATGTCGGGCTAACGACGTTAAACAAAGAGCTACACGGGAGGCAACCCGTGGTTTTTATGTTTCTAATCTTTCTGAATCATATTTATTTTTCAAATAAGAGTAATTAATCATTTTTATATTTAAAAATAAAAAAAAATATACTTTTGAATTGTTCTTCTATTATGAGTATGGATGGGTACGAAAGGGGAGCACCATATTCATCTGTGTCACGTGGTGTGATCCTTGAGAAATACCTTACCCAGAAATTTAAAAAGAAGACAATGTATCATCAGTTTATTTTGTTGTATTTTTATTATTTTATAGGTTAATATAAAAATAATAAAAATAATAAAAATAATATAATAATTAAAAAAGGGGACACGCCATAGGCTGTGGGGCAAACCCCATCACAACCGGTGAAGCCGCGGGGACTTGAACCCGGGACCGAAGGGAGACAGAGGCGCGCGCTTACCACTGACCTACGGCTTAATGTGCATACTTATTCTATAATTTTTATATATATACTTATATTTTACTTACTTTATTATATATATATATTGTTTTTTTTTTTGTTTTTTTTTGTTTTGTTTTTCCTTTTTCCACTAGGGAACTTTGCAAGCGACATGGATATCAAAGGAATAAATTCGAGCGGCAAGAACTTCAAACTTCAACCACCAGGTGACTTCATTCCATGATCCTCATATTTAAATTTCCTTATTGAACTCCCCTTTTTATTCCTCTACCCCATTCTAAATTTTATTTTTACGAAACTAGGGACAGTTTCATTCTAAGTTGGGGGGTGTGGAAACAAAATGTTTGTTTAAAAAAACAATGATAAAAAAAAGAAGTAAAATTCCATTATCATTCATATAATAACATATTTTCTCACATAAAAACTACATATCAAATAATTATTATTTCCTTTACTCTTAATTTAATTCATGATTAAGTTTAAAAGCATTGATTTTGGAAGTTTGGTTGTCCAATGAAAATTTTCATTATTTTTATTTTCATCCATTAAATCAAAATACCACAACGCACGTCCTTTAGAATTTGGGGTACTAATTTGAATTTTTGGGGTCCCATAATAAATAGCATAGTCTGGTTTTATTTTTATGAATAATATGAGTATTCAAAAAAAATTACATGTAGAGCAATGGATTGATAAAATGCGAGGCTTTCGACACTTGGAGATCGTGACTCTAGAGTTTTCTAGCCCTGAGTTTTTCAATCTATCTCTATTTAAAGTAATATGACTTTGTTTTTGATTAAGTTAACTCGAGACGATGCCCAAGTATGTGGGCTTCACTTGGTGCCCTAAGGCCTTTGAGTCTGGGAGTCATCGGCAAAGTCTTGCTACATGGGTTAATTTGATTAACTGCAATCTCAATTACTATGGAAATATTGCAAAAAAAATCCAAAAAAAAGGAATGAAGAATACTCATATTAGGATTAAATGTGATTCCACCTAGCTCTTCCATGATTTCCCCCTTGAATGAAAATGAACCCCCATATCTATGGTGATACACATCATTACACCTAATTGAGTTGGATGAAGTATGATGATAGATTTGATCAAAGGAATGGGCTTGGGATTGGGATATGCTTTTAAATTCATCTTGTTTAAAATTATCTTGATAGGTTATAAAGATATATTTGAGTGCAGTTTACATTGTGAGAACTGTTTGTTATAATGTGTTTGAAGAAAGGAATTCAAATAAAATCATTGAATTATTTGCTCAGGACTAGAAAATCTCAAGTTGGGGGTGTGATTATCCAATAAAAAAATATATTTTAATTACATTTTAATGGTATTAAATGTTCATTTTTGATCTTACGGGCCTAAGTTAGTGCATTTTCATTATGAACATCCATTCTCATCATTTGTGCACTCCATACCTAATTTACACCAATTTAGGCCCAATGAGTCATCTGATTCTAAGAAATGTAATTATCAATATTTTAATTTGATATTTAGGGAACTATATCTACACTTAAATGTGAACATTTTTCATTCAGGGGTCAATGGATGATTCATAAACGATGATGGATATATTTGGAGATGAATGGAAGCAATTCTGGAGAAGGCAGATTGGACACCATCCCACTTATGAGACTGTGGGGCCCAACATACAGGACCAATGAATTCCAAATTTTGTGGGATGATATAATAAATTTTTAGGAACAAATAACTCTTCAGGAGATAATGCTAATTCGGCATCTATGATGGTCATTAAGGCGCCCCAAGTTAGAGATACAATTCTAGGCCAGATTCTGCGGCCCAGAAAAACAGCCCACTAATTTGATCATATCTCGGAATACACAACTCCAAATGGGCCAAAATTTATAGGCATTTATAAGACATCCGAAGTTACATTTTCTTCTTCTATGTCTCACTCTGATTCGTCCATCTATAAGGTCATCCAAACGAGTCTGTTCGGTGGATGAAAGTTGGCTGCCACCTCGGGTCAAATGTGGAAAAGTCCAAATTCCACAAGCTTTCCACCGCCTATGGCCTACCAAAATTAATTGAGATGCTTTGTACTGTTAGAAGCTAGACCCAAGGGCTCAAAAATGCCTATTTAAGGCAGTGGTGTTGGATTATTTAGGAATCTTGGGTGCTTGGTTTCATTGTAGTGTTATGCTGCTGCTTTGTGTTTGTAATCGCATTTCTTCCTCATGTAAGTTGTTTAATTCACCTTAGTTTCTTAATAAAAGTTATTCATTTACTCTTATTCTGTTCTTCTACTTATCACGTTGATACCGTTGGTTCAAGGAGTGAATTTATTCACACCATACTTTGTGATATTTATCACACAACGGAGGAGTGATCTTTTTTTTTTACTTCTTCAATTCCACCCTTGTAAGTCTACTTCCTGCTTCCATTGAAGACATGTCATCAATGGAGGGATAACTATTTTATGGGTTGATCCAAGGGAGTAGAAAGGGGTTAGATTTGATGTTATTTATCACTCCATTAATGTCTAATAACTTCTTTTAAATGAGATTTTTTTTTGATGATTTTAAAACATCTTCATCCTTATTGAATTTAAGGTCACACATTTCAAGTGTTAATACGAACCTCTACCTTGGAGTGCTCAAAACTTTGATCCTTCAAGTGTATATGTGATTATTATTAGGTTTTTTAGGCATTAAACTAGTAAGTGATGATTTCGTTTGATCTTCTTAAATGAATCCATCTCAATTAAAAGAAATTGAAATCATTAAAAAAGTAATTCATCCAATCCACCCCGAGCGATAACCTAGGATCAACTCATTCTTTTAAATTGAATTAACATAAATCTATTAGTTATCCTTTAAACACATATAAAATTAACCCAATTTGGCCACTTCATAGCCAAAAACAGTCCATAGAATGTACGTGTCTATAGGTTTCTTCTTAGGTCTCTGAGGATTCGATAACCCAAGCTAAACTACAAGGACCATTCTACCTTCATCTCTTGGGTAAATTTGAGTGAGAATCACCATCCCACCAGTAATACTTCTGAAGGACTCTGTATATCTTAGTGCTACCAGGATTAACTGAAAACAGAGAACTATGTAATTCACTTAATAAGTCTTTCTTAAATTTTGAATTATATGGCGCACATAATCTATTCCCAAATCTCAAAACACAATATTTATCAATTTTAAATTATATAAACTTAACCTTTTTAACCAATTATACCTTTTTTATAACTCACAATAATCCTTCTATTCTTTCTTAATTCAATCTGATGGAGATGAGTTCACTAACACATAAAAAATAGAGAAATTTCCTGCACCAACAACTTTCAAGCCAAAATTCATCAAATATTTAACCAAGGGGTTATTTTCCAAACCTGGCATGGTTATTATAGTATGATGTTTTCAACTCAAGGAATCTTCCATTTTTTTTGCTTTTACATAATAGTAATTGATCATGAAATCATAATAGTTTATCAGTTTCATCCATCTTGTCTACCTCAGGTTCAATTCCTTCTAAGTGAATATATACTTCAAACTTTTATGATCAGTATATATTTCACACATTTCTCCATATAAATGATGTCTCCAAATTTTTAAAGTGAAAACCATAGCTTCTAATTATAAATCATGTGTGGGATAATTTAACTCATGAGATTTCAATTTTTGTGAAGCATAAGAAATTACCTGATCATTCTGCATCAGAACGCAAATAAGTCCCTTTAAAGATTGTAGATGAAAGAATCTATATTACTGTAAGGCAGGGCCAAAATTGAAGCATTCATCAATCTTCATTTCAGTTCCTTAAAACAAACATCACATTCTTCTGTCAAAATAGATTTAACCCATTTTTTGTGTTAACTTAGTTAGAAAGCTATGTGACTATGCAATGTTTTTAACAAATCCTTGGTAATAGACAACTAATTCAAGAAAACTACAAATCTCTATAACATTTATAGGCCGTATCCATTCATCAAACACTTTTTTTAGTGGGATCAACTATTATTCCACATTTATTTACAATTTTCCCAATAAAATAAATATGTTGTAACCAAAAATCACATTTACTAAATTTCATGTATAACTTATTTTGGTTTAGGGTTTGTAGAAAAATTCTTAGATTTTTTTCATGATCCTCATAACTTTTTGAATAAACCAAAATATCATCAATAAAAACAACAACAAATTTTCTAAATATTCATGAAATATTATATTCATAATATATATAAACATATTAGGGGAATTTTTCAAACCAAATGGAATAACAAAAAAACTCATAATGCCCATATCTAGTATGAAATGTTGTTTTCGGAATGTCATCCTCCTTCACCTTCAGCTTATGGTACCCAGATCTCAATTCAATATTGTAAAAATACTAAGATTCCTAGATCTATTCAAAAAATTCATCAATATGAGGAAAATGATACTTATTATTAACAGTGATGTTATTCAATGTTCTATAATTGATACAAATACTCATAGAACAATATTTCTTTTAACAAACAAAACAAGAACACCCTAAGGTGAAGTAATCAGATAAATGAAACCTTTATCTAGAAACTTCTACAACTTCTTTTTCAATTCTAGAAGTTATAATTTATCCATTTGATAAGGGGGTTTTGAAATGGGTTTGGAATCAAGGACTAAATAAATATTAAACTCAACCTTCCAATAATTCATAATACTAGGAAATTGATCAGGAAAAGCATACATATATTCATTTAATACCGGAAAATAATTAATATGAATAGTTCCCTTATTTTCAACAATATATGCAAGATAACATCCGTTTCCATATTTTAACAGTTTCTCATCTTCCTGATATATTTTCAATGGTATGGGTTCATTCTTATATACAAATAGAGACTCTTTCTAAAAAACAACTTCTTTAGAACTATAATCAATCTTAGCATGGTAATTAAAAATCCAACCACACCCAAAATAACATCAAATTCTACCAGGTTCAACATAATAAGTTTTGAAGGTAAATTGTTTCCACACACATCAACAGTAAGATTATTATAATTTCTTTTTGCCTTAATATTTTCCCTATGTGTTTTTACCATAATTTATAGCTTCATTTATTGAAGTGAAATTTCCAATTTACCAAAAAACTAAAATATAAAAGAATGTGTATACCTTGAATCAAAAAATACATTAGAAAAATATGATTAAACAAATAATTCACTTGATTAACCTTCATTGGATGGCCCAATATCTACTAAAGTTGTTTTGAAGGATTTCACCACACCTTTCTGCTTAAAGTCTAGATGCTTCTCGTCATTCGGGTTTCTCTTTGGACACTTGTTTGTATAATGACTCATCTCATTATATTTAAAACATTTTACTATATGTATATCAAAATCATTCATACCACTAACATGATATTTTTCATTGCAATTATGATCCATATTCTCAAACTTACCACATCAAAAAAACATACCAAATATCAAAAGGCATTCATTATTGTGTTTTTTACCACAATTATCACAAAATAAAAAATTAATTTTCTCACCATAAAACTTATTTGATGCATTCCTTCCTTTTTACTACCACCTATACCTCTTTTATTATAGTTTTCAAAGAACACATTATCATTTGAAAACTCCATTTCTATCTTCTATGCACATCAAACAACTTTTTCATAACTTTTAAATTAATAAGAATCCAATGCCCTTTTATATTTTGGATTTAATCCTGAGTAAAAATGGTTGATTTTACTATCAATATCCTAGATAAATTTTAGAGCTTACCTTTCCAATCGAGTGATTTTTTATTTATATATAACCACTAAATCATTCTCCTATCTCAATTCCAAGAATTTTTTTTCATTCTAAGTTGAGTAGCCATAGTAAAATATTTCTCAAGGAAAATATTTTTGATTTCATCTCATTCCAAAGCATTAATATCCTCACTATCTATGATATTATTAACCATTAAACACCATTAGTCAGATTCTACTTCAAAATGGTAAATAGAAAGACAGACCTTTTTTATTTTCAAAACACCCCATGACATTGAAAATATTTTCTAGGGATTTAATCCACCCTTCAGATACCACTAGGTGAGGAGATCCACTAAATATAGGAGGGTTTTTCCTTATAAAATATTCCAACACTAACATATTCCTCCAATTTTGATCTAGATAATCTCGTTCATGGATGTCTCCGCCATTTATATCATGTTTCAACTGATACATTACTTTCACAAAGTACTCGGTTCCAATTCCTACCATTGCAGGTTGTGGATTTGGAAGGATATAATCCTCTCAGTGCCTTCCTACATCAGCTTCCTTATTTCCTCTATAGAAAACCATTATTAACAGACATATCTTAGAAGTAGAAACATGGTAATATTTAAATTCTATATCATTTCAACTTAACCATAAAGTAAAAAACATTTATAGGGATTCTATTAACACTACTCTAACCTCTAAAGTTATCGAAACCTTTCTCTGATACCAACTCTAAGGACTTTTCCTTAAACATTACATAATATGGTTAATTTAACTATAATTCACTTTCATATATTCCCAAATATATTTTAGGTTTATAGTTTTCTATAATTAGGTCATAAACTCATATATATAAATGCATATATTACAAATTAAACACTTCTACTCAATATTCATTTTTTCACAACATGAAACTTTTAAAACAAACCATGATTTCTTTCCATAGTAAAACTTCACAGCTTTAAACTTGAATTATTTTATTCATTTAAACTTTCAAAAACCCTATGAAAAAATTTTAAAACTTGGGACGAGATCAAAAATATTAGTAAGGGACACAAAAGGAAGAAAGAAATTGTTAATCCATGAATGTAAACATTTTCAAAAAGTTACAAATTTTACACATAAAACATGAGCTCTTTAACATACCTTATGAAATCATAAGTTTCCTTTAAAACCATAGAAATAAAACATAAATCATAAAATATAACTTTTGGAATAATTTTTATATCACTCTTATATATTATGTAGCTATTACAGTTATATAGGGAGTAACCATCATGGTTACACTTTGAATAACCATTGTAGTATATTCCTATAATCTCTTAGGAGAAACCTAACTAGTTAACTCTATCCCTTTACCTAATAAATTAGAAGATATATAATAGGATAACCCACCCTTAGTTTATCATAGAACCACCCATCATCATAATAACTACCAATAACCATAACATGATCGTAACACATAAATATTTCATAAAAGAAACATTCTTGAGAAAATTAATTTTTCCATTTTGAAATAACTTTTCATTTTCTATAAAGTCATGTACTTATAAATGAAAAAAAATCAAATAAACTTGTAAACATTAAAGGAAACATCAAATCAATAATGAATCAAAAAAATAGTAAAATATTCTTATGTTGTATAATTTTAAAAAAAAATCTTTAATAAAAAGAGTTGTAACGTGAAAATATGATTTTTTAAAAGAAAATCTCTTACCTTATGTCTAAAAGCATTCTACACTTGCACTTAATATCATGTATAATAAAATTGGATTAATTGAATAATTAATTTAGAACTTTTTTCACATATATTTTATTTATTAAAATTTTATTAAGTTTATTTCTGGCCATTTCAATGAGTTATAAATATCATAATCGTTATTCTGGGAGAGTTTGTTTTGGGGCTTTATAGTCAGTTCCATTGAGTATAATTTTGGGAGTTATTTTCAAATAGAATAAAAACTTTAGAAGTAGAAAGAAATGGTATTAATATGTTTCTATGATTTTAAATGAACATATATATTATTTTTTATGTGAGTATGATTCATTATATAAAATAATAATGATAAATTTTTGGGGTTTTTTGCGGTTTTTCTGCCCATCACAAACTAGTTTCATTTTATTTAATTATTATGTCTATAAATTAGTTCCAGAAAATTATAAAAGTTATAATATACATATTAAAATCTATTTTAACTATAATAATTTTTTTATGACCATCCTTGAAAGTGGTAATGGAAAATGAAAAATCGCCATCCATGAAGGCGGTGAATCGACATGTCACGGATGATGTTTTCATTTTTTAGAATAAGAGGAGAAGAGAAAAGGTTTGATGATAGATATTATATTAAAAACAATAACATTAAAGTATATATATGATACTACAGTTCCATTTTGGATAGGGTATGTGAGGATAAAGTATAAATAAATAATTCAAAAGAGAAAGAAGGATGATTTTACCTTTTGATTATATTCTCCTTTAGAACCTCTTTAAGGCACTCGGTTTGGGTCTTTTGGTGAGACCATTAGGTCTTGGATGTGGGGAATAATATTTAGTAGGTAATTGGTCATAATTTAGAAAAATATTCAAGGCTTAGATGGTATGAGGAGAATAGGTGATGAGGGGTGGTATTTATAGGGAGATGAGAGGGGTGTTTTTGATTATTTTTTCATTTGTTTCTTATTTTGGATCAATACTATCAATAATGTTGATTATTGTGACTAAGTATAGTAAATAGTACATGTGAGTTCAAACTAATGGGTTATTACATCATTAATGACTCAAAAATTTATGTATTTAACTTATAATGTTAAATACCTTAAATTATTGTATTTCACTATTCACCAAAAAATCAACTAGTTCAGAAAAATATCAAAAAATCACCCTAACCATTTTTAGATGTGGATATTTAAAAAATAGACTAAATTTTAAAAAAATAATTTTCTAAATTTAATAAATTTAATTTTTGATTAAAATAATCTTTTATTCAAAAAATACTGATTTTAATGTTATAACTGATTTTATGACACTTTGAAAAATTAATTAAGGTATCACAAAATAATATTATAATTATAATAAAACAAAATATTAATTTATTAATATATTTTATTAAAATAAATTTTCTTTTAAATCATTATATTAATTATAAAATTATAAATAAACATTTACGTTTCACAAAAATACCAACACTTAATTTATCATTTTTAAAACATTTAGTTACTTATTCTATTATATAAATATATCATATTTTTATTTATGAGGTACATAAATTTTATTTATACTTTCATAGGTTATGTTATTATTCTAATGGTCGGATTACTATTCTTAATGGTCACATTACTTTTCTAACGGTCAGGTTACTATTCCATTAGTATAGATTCTATAATCTCTATAAATACCACTTATTTAATTTTACATTTATAATGAATTTAACTATTTAATTATAGAATTAAAAAAAATCTATAAGTACATGGGTTCTTATAATTAATTCTTAAAAAATAATCATTCAATTTTTGGTAGTCATTTTATGTTTTAAAAATGCATTTTCTTTAAAAATGATTTTTATTGCTTTTTGTGAGAGGATAATAAAATTAGTTTCTTCCAATTTTGGAAATGGTATTTTATAAAAATGGTATAATTTTTTAAATAAGAATATCAAAATTATCTTATGGTGTAATTTTTGATATTTTTCTGAAAATATTGGTTTTGAGTTAATAGTAAAAAATACGAATTTTTTTAAAACTGGCATTTATTTTCATTAAATATCTTAATTTAAAAGTACCATTTTATTTTTGATTTGGTATTAAAGTTAAATATGATCCATTTTATTTATAATAATCTAATTAATTTCAATTAAATCATAAATTTCTATGATTTTGTTATATAACTATTTTTATGCTTAAAAATGAATTTTTTCTGAAAATAATATTAAGTGAACAATGTTTTTCTACTTTTGTTAATTAAAATAACCCCTAATGAGGAATAATTTAAATGAATTTTATAGATTATATATCAATATATATAAATTTAAATTCATACAATGAATACTATTAGTCATAGAGTTAATGAAAAATCATATTTTCCTTAAAAAATGTATTTTTCTAAAAAAATGATGTTTGTCGCATTTTGAGGGTTTAATTTTAAATTAAATTATTTCAATTTTATAAATTGAATATTTAAAAAATGAATTACATGTTTGGAGTCATGAGTTACAAATTTTTTACATATTTCACTTTTATTTTTAGTCGTTATGGATAGTAACCATAGTAAATAATTATCACCATAGTAAGGGTAAATCAGATAATTAAGGTTAAAAAGATTGTAATAAGGATTATAAAATGACCCTAACACTTGCCTTAATTTATTTGGATGATTCTATTTAATCCATAATAATTCAAGATTATTATATATGACCTTTTTTCCATTTGGATGTGATTTTTACCATTATAATAATTGGGTAAAAGATAAAGTCAAAAATATCACTTTCTTGCTTTAAATTTATAAAATATTTTATGATAGAGATAAAAACAACTTATGTTTATTTATAATTATTAATATAAAATATAACTGATTTTTTTATCATGGTAATTTATTTCTAATTTTTAGTAATCAAATAATTACCTTAAATGCTTATGCAACACTGACATGGTATTTATTCAATTAATAGAAAAAAATAAATGATTCAAAAAATATTAAAATTAATATGATACGAATGGATTATTGTGTTCCAAAAAATATTTTGATAAAAATAACATATTATATAGTTTTTAATGTAATATATTCAAATTATATCTTTGTTATGTTTTTTCAAAGTTAAATTTAATAAATGGTTTAAAAATGACATTAATGTTATTTTATAATAAATAATATTTTATTAAATGATTAAAAATTACTAAAAATCATATCTTCCTCCAAATTATTTTTAATTATTTAAAAAATATCAACTATGGTTCATTTATGGACCAATTTCCCTTTAATAGTTACTATATTGACCCCAAATGAGTAAAACATTTGTTATCACAATAATTGTCAAAAAAAGGTTAATATAGGTTAAAAAAGATATAAGGGTACAAACATAATCTAAACTTGTACAAATTTTATTGGAATGTATTATTTATACCCATTATCATATTATATTCTATATATATTGACCCCCACTTATAAAAGGACACCACCTCTCTTATTTTCTTCACACATAAATTACTATTTTTTGGATAATACCTACCCAAATACCTTACTTACTTACTTTAACATATCCTAGAGGAATTTTTTATTATAAAACCCTATTAGTAAGGATTTTTTTGTAAACCTAAAGAGATTGTTTGAAGAAGAGGTATCATTATTAATTGATCATTTTTTTATTTCTTATTCTACCTCCTTAAAAACATCTTCAAACATGATTAAATAATAAAAAAAGTATCTTAAATATACATGTATTTTTTATGTTAATTTCATTATTGATATTCATTTCCTCTTCTATCAAGTGGGAAACAGAACCTTCTTTTGTGTGTATGGTGGACTACCACCTCACGAACTTATATAATTCGTTTTCCATCACCGCCTCTCACGGATGTTTGTAACGATGGGTTTAATGTATATATATGATATTAATTACATATTTATAATTATTTAAAATTAATATATCATATATTTTATTAACTTTATATATTTTTAAGAATGATAAAATCATTCGTTTGAATGTGTGGATTACCACCACCACGAAGTGATGTGTTTTTTCATAACCATGTCATATGGATAATATATATGAGTGTATTTAAATAAATAATATTATATTTATGATATAATTATCATTATATAAAGATAAAATAATACTTAAATTATTTCCATAATGATCACTGAAAAATGAAAATGTGTACGTATAGCCTACCATCTTCATGCTTGTAACATTGTTCATTTTTCAAAACAAAATTTCATTATTGGTTTTAAAAGTATAATTTATTTAAAAATGATAAATATTTCATAATTATTATTCTGGATATGGATGAATAATTACCTTGTTAAACATAGTCAATCTACCAAATGTTTGTGCATGTGCCTGTTTTTCTTTTATTTGATTACTTTTTCTCTGTATTTTGATAACATATCAATCCACAGTGTATGGAACTATGTTATTATTATCATGTTGGTTATATAAGAGATTTATCTAAATGTATTTAGTTTATGATGAAGTATTAAAATTATTTTTTAGTACTCTAAAAATTCAATGAAGTTGCTACTGTAGTTTTAGAAACTCTACAACGAACAGTTTTTTAAAATTTATTGTATTTAATTTAATAAAAGTTTTATAGTTATAATAATTTCACAAAACATAATTTAATATAAATAAAATATTTTTATCTTTATTTCATTAATTTACATCAAATTATAAAAATTTATTTTTGATGGTCAACAAATTATCTGAAGTTCTGTAATGTCGTTTCACAGTTGTAGTTTTTTCAGAATGTTTTTTCTTCTATTTTTTTTATAATTTCAAGAGTAGTATAAGTCATGTTTTTTATGTTCTTGATTAATTGGAAAAATAAAATTTTTTTATAAAAATAATTATTCTTGAAAAAAGGATGAATATGATGTCAATATCCTTTAAAAATTCATCGAATTTTGTTAAAGTACATTGTCTATTTTTTCACAAAGTATGGTTCGACAACCCTACTTTCACAATAGTGCAAAGTATGATTTAGCAACCCTACTTTCAAAATAGTGCAAATTACAGTTCAAAAACTCTACTTTCGCAATAGTACAAAGTATGGTTCAACAATACTACTTTCATAATAGTAAAAATTTTGGTTTGGCAACCCTACCTTCACAACAATTCAATGTATGGTTCGGAAACACTACTTTCACAATAGTGTAAAGTATGGTTCGGAAACATTACTTTCATGAACCCAAGGTTACTTTTATGAAACCTAAATTACTTTTATGAATGTTATGTTACTTTTATTAACCCTAAATTACTTTGATGAACCCTATGTTACTTTCTTGTATCCTACTTTCATGTACCCTACTTTTGTGTACCCTACTTTTGTATACCCTACTTTCATGTTCCCTACTTCTGTGTACCCTAATTTTGTGTGCCCTAATTTTGTATACCCTACTTCTTTTACCCTACTTTGATGTTTCCACTTTGTACTTTTATATTGAAAATTGATTTTCTACATATATATGGACTATTTTTAGAAGTTTTTCTGTTGGATAATTTCACATTAAATATAAGGATTATGATCAATGAGATTTTGATGATTTTGATTCAATTTTTATAGATAAAATTTAATAAATTATTTCAACATATTTTTTCAATAAAGTCATAGGATACATGATTATTTAAATTTAAATATTTTAATTTACTTTCAGATTGTTCTGTTAGTTTTCAAGAACTGTATTGACTAAGTTTAAATGGATTTAAACCAGAGTTTTAAAAGAATTCAACTCTATTATTTTTATGGAGATATTATTGGAAGATTTGTTAAAATTATTTTAAATTATGTTATTTAATAATTATTCTACAAGAATAAAGAGTCAAAGGAGTTGCAGTTTTTATGGAGATATTTATGAAATATCTTGACTCAATTTATTTTGAATATCCAAAGGAAGCGGAGTTGTTACAACTGCTAAATATTTATTCTCTATTTTTTAAAGAGAATTTGTTGTGAACTTTGAACCTTCTGTAAATTTTCAAAGTCTTACTACACTCTATTTCATTACCTAGACATTCTCTCAAGTATATAATTAATTCTGCTTTGACTATAATTACCTTGATGAGAAAAGACGATCTGATCCTCAAAAACCAATACCAATGTTTCATTGTTTATCTTCTCTTGTCTTGTTTCTAAGTCTGTAACATTATTTATCATCTCTCACACACACTCTATTTTTTTATGCTTTTACACACAAAATCATTATTTGTTATTCTTTTTTCCTTAGGTTGTGACTCCCAGATTCTAAATTCAGGATTTAAGGGTTGTGACTCACTATATCTAAAGCTAGGATTTTTTAGGTTATGACTCCCAGTGTCTAAATTTAGGTTTTAAGGGTTGGGACTCCCCATACAAAAGTATGTGTCATTGTTATCCCTCCACTAAAAAAGAATTTTTTTAAATTAGGTTTTGATTCCCCCTTAAAAATAATTTTTAGTGCACATGTATCTCTTACCAAGTAGAGATGTATAAGATTAGATTATGCCCACTTTGGACTTAACTATTATAAAAAAATCCTTGTGTTATTTAATTTTTCCTCTACTAATTAACCTTAATAATTAACTTTAATAAATAATTTAATTAATCAATTATTTTGTTTAAAATTTTTAATATGGTATATTCACCCCCCTCTAGACCATATTTCATTACCCTATCCAACCTAACAATTTCTATAATAGGATAATCCATTTTAGAATTGATTGGCTCTATCATTATCCTTTTGATACCTAATAATTGGTATCAAAGTATAAACTTCTTAAGAATACTTTATCTTTATCATTCTCTTTCTTGATACCAAACATTGGTATTAAAGGTGGTTCCTTATGAAATAATCCAATCCCTCTGTAGATTCTGATTTTATATTTAATTGTTCTAACATGTTCCAAGACCTCACAGTCTAAGGAAAAGATCGTATAAGATGGTAGGATTGAACCCAAATGATGCTTGTATTCCTCAAAAGTCACCTCACTTTGATGGAAATGATTGCACCTAGAGATCCCAAATGGAGGATTACCTCAAACAGTTGAGAATTGATCACCGGTTTATCATGTCAAAATAGTACACAGTGCATGAAGTTAACCCATATACTCTTACCAGAAATGATACTACTAGATATGTTTTAAATTAAAAAGTTTTTAATATTTTATATTGTGTTATTAACATAAGTTTTTGAGTTATTTTTATTCTTGTAAGATAACTCATAAAATATATAAGGTTCAACAAGTCACTCACCATTACTCTGACAAATTTATTCAAACCAAGCTTAGAATGCTTCATGTTGAGTATCAAGAATTTAAGTTGGGTGAAGATAAAATAGTAAACTAAATGTTCCATAGATTCACAAGCATTGTGAATGGAATAAATTCACTTGGAGAAGATCTATAAAACCTAGTAATAATTGAATGATTCATATGATTATTACTGAAGAAATGGCATGCCAAGAAGGTTTAAATTGATGAAATCAAGAACTTCAAAGAGTATACCCTAGATGAATTGATTGGATTACAGCTTCAGTGTGAATTGGAACTGAAGAATATAACTGCCGAGGAGACAACAAAAAAAAGGTGTACCTTTTAAATTTGTAAATATTGTTTCTACTGAAACTTATGATTCTGATCTATATGATAGTGAAAATGAATATATGGCTCATATTGTGACTAGATTTTATGAAATAATGAAAATAAAGGATTCAAAAACAAGTTTAAAAGAAACCCTCAGAAAGAAAAATATAAGGGAGAAAAGAAAAATGGTATGAATTACAATGCTTTGGATGTAACATTTTATGAGTGAAGGAAGAAAGGGAATATCAAACCTTATTTCCCTAAACTAAATAATAAATATAAATATAAAAAGAAGGACATAAAGGCGTTGACCACCAGTTGGAGTTATACAGAATAATCTGATTTTAGTGACCAATTTGGAAATAAAAAATAATCTGCTAAATTGTGTTCCATGGAATCACTTGATAAGGTTAGTAATTATAATTTTTATTCTAGATGTTCTTATTCTGATTATGATTCTAATAATCTTAATATTTTTGAATTACATGAATAAATTGAAATATTAAGAAAATATATTTTTAAAACTTATAATTTATATAATAAGATTAAATAAAACAATGAGAAACTTATTTCTAAAAATAAAATAATTTTACAGTAGAATTAAAAACTAAGTAACACTACTTCTACTTCTTATTCAAAAGTTTATAAAAATTTGAAATATGTTCAATATTTGAATGAAAATTTGAAAAATAAAGTTGAATGTCTTAAAAAAGTTTATCTACGTTTATTCAAGGTTGTGAAAAATATCATAAGATGATGTCTTTGACTTAAATAGATAAAAATAAAGATGGTTTTTTAGATGAAATAATATTACCTCAAATGTATAAAAGTCATTTTGTTAAAAGTAAAAATGGTTGTACTTCAACGGTTACTTGTTTTAAATATTCCATGAAAGGTCGCTATACAAATAACTATTCACTTATATTTATACAATATTTTGGATTTACAAAAACTAATATTTATAAAATCTTTATTATACACATTACCTTAAAATACATGTTTAAATTCTATATGGGTACCTAAATAATTTATTAGTAATCCTATTGGACCCAAAGTATCTTGGGTAGCAAAATTTTTAAGTAATTGATTTTTGTAGGAAAAATGCCTTGGATGTCTCAAGAATGACATATGGTACATGGATAGTGGATTCTCTAGGAATATGACTAAAGACCCATCAAATTTTACCACTTACAACACATGTGATATAGGAACTGTTACTTTTGGAGACAATTCCAAAGTCAAAGTAAAAGTTTTTGGTAAAGTTGGTATTTCAAAATCTACCTTTATTTCTAAAGTTTTATATGTTGAAGACATAAAACATAATTTAATTAGTATATCACAATTATGTAATGATAGAATGGAAGTTAAATTTAAAAATAATAAATGTTTATTTTTTAAAGATAATTCTCCATTATTTTATGCTAATAAAAAATAAAATATTTAGACTATTGATTATTATGAACTAACTGTTCAACATGTAAAGTGTTTTAATTCTGTATAAAATGACAGCATCCTTTGGCATAGACATTTAGACCATTTCAATTTCATAATGTTACATAAGCACTCCAAAACATGAGAATGTATTACATATTCCTTCCTTTAATAAAGTACATATTCATGTATGTAATGCTTTCATGATAAGTAAGCAAGACAAAATTTCCTTTAGAACCATCAATCAGATAAGTACTAATGGGACTTTGTAGTCAGTACATCTTGATTTATTTGTCCCAAATCAAATTTCAAGCCTTGGTGGAAAGAAATATACTTCAGTGATTGTTGAAAATTTTAGTAGATTAACATGGGTATACTTTCTTGCTCATAAAAATGATATATTTTCAAGATTTATTGATTTTTTTTAATTTAGTTCAAAATGAAAAATGTTGTATGATAATTTATATATTTAGTGATAAATGAGGTGAACTTCATAATTCAGATTTTGAAAAATTTTGTAAAAATAATAGCTATTTTCATAATTTTTCTGCTCCTAAAACACCACGGAAAAATGGTGTTGTAGAATAAAAAAATGGAACTCTTATTGAAATGGCTAGAACTATGTCAAGTGAATATTATTTTCCTATATATTTTGGGTTGAGGCCATTTATATTGCATGTTATATTTCAAATAGAATTTTTATTAGACCTTTGTTAAAGAAAACTTCTTATGGATTGTTTAAAAATAAAAAGCCTAAAGTTAGTTACTTTAGAATTTTTTGTTATAAAGATTTTATTTTAAATTAAAAGAATAAGTTAGATAAATTTGATTCTAAAAGTGGTGAAGGTATTTTTCTTGGATATTATAATAATAGTAAATTTTATAGAGCTTATAATAAAAGAACTATGGTTATTGAAGAATATTTTCATGTTACGTTTGATAAAAATAATGTTAAAATAAATTCAATACTAATGTTATTAATAATGATTTTAGATATTTTAATTTTGGTGAAAAAATTCCTCAAGATAATAATGAATCAATTGAGGGGGAGGATACTCCTTCTAAACCCAATCCACAATCATATAAGATTCACAAAGATAATCCTGTTGAAAATATAATTGGTAATTTTGGTTCTAGTGTTAAAATTAGAAACTCCATTTTAAATTATTGTGCCAATTCAACTTTTATTTATGATTTCATTCCAATTAATGTTAATGATGCTTTAAAAGATGTAAACTAGATTTTTTCTATTCAATATGAATTAAATCAGTTTGTTAGAAATAATATTTGGAATTTAGAAGAATTACATGAGTGTAAGAAGGTGATTAAAACTAAGTGTATATTTATAAATAATCTAGATGAATCTATATATATTGTTAAAAACAATTCCATACTTGCTGCTCAAGTATACTCTCAAGAAGAAGAATTAACCAAAAAGGTACATCATGTATGTGTTATTTTCTAGGAAAAATTTTAATTTCCTGGTCATCTAAGAAACAACTATTTATTTATTTATCTATTATAGAAGATAAGTATATATCTAATATAAGTAGTTGTGCTCAAGTTTTATGGATTAAGAAAAACTTATATGATTTTTGTATTTATCTTGATAAACTACCTATTTCTTATGGTAATACTTCTGCAATTTATATTTCTAAAAACCCCTTACAACATTCTAGAAAAAATAATATTAATCTAAGATTTAATTTTATTATATATCATGTGAACAAGGGTGATATTGTTTTAGAATTTATCCCTTCTAATAATTATCTAGAAGATATTTTTACAAATCCATTAGACTCTTCTCAGTTTGAACAAATTAAATTTGATCATGGTATGTTGGAATTTTAAATTTTTATTACTTAATTTATTTAGGGGGAGTTTTTATGTTTTTTCATTTTTTATTTAGAAAATTGGGAGGATTGTTTTTAAATATTTTAAAACCTGGTTTTAATTGGTTTAAAATTTTTAGTTTTGTAATCAAACAAAAAGGGGGAGATTTTTTGTGCATGTGATTGTTTTTATTTTTTTGATTTCTTTTTTTATGTATTTTGATAATATCTCAATACATAGTGTTTGGATCTATGTGATTCTTATCATGTTGGATAGATAAGATATTTATCTAAATTTCTTTGTTTTATTAGTAAGTCTAAAAAAAATTCCCACGTACACTAAAAATTCAATGAAGTTACTGCAACAGTTTTAGAAACTCTACAGCGAATAGTTTTTGAAAAGTTACTATATTTAATTTACTAAAAGTTTTACAGTTATTGAATTCACATGAAACTTAATTTTATATAAATAAAAAAATATATCTTTATTTCATTAGTTTATATTGAATTCTAAAAATTTATTTTTAATGGTCAATAAATTATCAGAAGTTTTGTTATGATTTTTCATAGTTTCAATTTTTCCAAAATGTATTTTCTTATGTTTTTTATAATTTCAGAAGCAGTAGAAGTCAAATTTTTTTTAACTTGACTATTTGGAAATAAAATAAGTTTTTCTATAAATAAGTGTTCTTGAACAAAGTTTGAATCTACTATTAAGAGCCTTTAAAATATCTATGAAGTTTGTTAAATTATATTGTCTAGTTTTTTACAAAGTATGGTTTGGAAACCCTACTTTAACAAGTGTAAAGTATGGTTCAAAACCCCTAATTTTTCAGTAGTGAAAATAATGGTTCTTCATCCTTAATTTCACAATAGTGAAAAGTATGGTTCAGAAACACTACTTTCACAGTAGTGCAAAGTATGGTTCGGAAAACCTACTTTTGCAATAGTGCAAAGTATGGTTCAAAAACCCTACTTTCTTAATAGTGTAATGTATGGTTCGGTTGTATTACTTTCATAAACCCTACATTATTTTTATAAACCCTATGTTACTTCGATGAACCTTACATTACTTTTATGAACCCTATGTTACTTTTATGAACCCTATGTTACTTTTATGAACTCTATGTTACTTTCGTTTACCCTACTTTTATGTACCCTAATTTGTTTACCCTACTTTGTTGCTTCATCTTTGTGATTTTATACTAAACATTGATTTACTATATATATGTGTGTGTGTGTGTGTGGATTATTTTCAGAAGTTTTTCTACTGGATAATTTCATATTAAATCTAAGGATTATAATTAGATATATTTTTATGATTTTGATTCAACTTTTATATATAAGAATTAATAAATTATTTCAACATGTTTTTCCAATAAAGTCATGGGATATAAGATTATTTAAATTCAAATATTTGAATTTAATTTCAAATTATGATTCTAGTTTTCAGGAACTGTATTGAATAAGTTTAAATATATTTAAACTAGAGTTTTAAAAGCATTCAATGCTATTATTTTTCTAAAGATATTATTGGAAGAGTTATTTAAATTATTTTAAATTATTTTATTTAATAATTATTCTATAGGAATAAAGAGGAAATGATGCTATAATTTTTATAGATATATTTATAAAAGATCTTGAATCAATTTATTTTGAATATATAAAGGAAATGAATCTACTGAAACTGCTGAATATTTATTATATATATATAAGGAATTAAATATATACATGGGTTAACATATTCGATACTTTATTTTCTAAAGAGTAAGTGTTGTGAACTTTGAACCTTATATTCATTTACAACATTCTTCTACACTCTATTTCATCACCTCAACATTCTCTCTAGTTCTGAATTAATTATACTTCGACTACAATTTCCTTGAAGAGACAATATGATATAATCCTCAAAAACCAATACCAGTGCTTTCATTATTTATCTTCTATTGTCTGGTTTTTGAGTCTGTAACACTATTTATCATCTCTCAGATTCACTCTATTTTTCTATTTATGCTTTTACACACAAAATAATTATTTGTTATTATTTTTTCCTTCACTTATGACTCCTGAATTCTAAAGTCAGTATCTAAGGGTTGTGACTCTTTGTATCTAAATTCAGGATTGTTTGGGTTATCAATCCCAATTTCTAAAGTCGGTTTATAAGGGTTGGGACTCCCTATACAAAATTCAGTGTCATGGTTATCCCTCCAATAGAAAAAAATTTTGTAATTGGGTTATGATCCCCCCTTAAAAATCATTTTTAGTGCACATGTATCTCTCGCTGAGTAGAGAGGTATAAGGGTAGAGTATGCCCACTTTGGACTGAATTACTATAAAAAATATTCGTGTGTTCTTTACTTTTTCTGTGGCTAATTAACCTTAATAATTAACATTGATAAATAAATTAATTAATCAATTATTTTGTTTAAAATTTTTAATATGGTCTATTCACCCCCCTCTAGACCATCTACCATTAACCTATCTGACATAACACTGAATTCATTCTGAATATATGATCTAAATATCATCAAAACATCCATCATAAACGTAAATGATTAAGAAATTGAATATAACAAGATAATAAATAAAATAAAAGGGGAAATAAAATTCAAAAATGTTATTAAGAAATTAAATAATTACAATAAATTTATTTTTCGGGAAGATAAATAATATACTTGACAAGTCAGACTCAAGGTAAGGGACTTTCTTCTAAAAAATATTATTTTAATGTTTGTCTTCCAACTCTTTTTCTTTAATGTCCATATTCTTATGAATGTTTCAAGAAAATTATTATTTATGATTAAATGGATTATAAAGGTAATTTTAGGCCATGTTTTACTTTATTTACATTGTTTTTAAAAAAGAATATTTGTAATTTTTTATGTAAGGGGCACTTTACTTTAAAAACCTCAGTTTTGTTGTTTTAAAGAATTATTTTCTAAATCTTTCTCTTCCATATCCATATTTTTAAAATTATTTTATTAATGTATTTATATGGACATAATTGAATTATAAATTATATTTTAAGTCTCTTTTTTACTTTCTTTCAAATATTTTCAAAAGGAATATTTTCATGTATTTTATACAGAACATTTTTACTTTCTTTAAAAAAGATAAAAGTAATATTCTATTTTAATGTATACGGTGTCAACTAATTTTCCCACCACCACAACATTATTTTATATTTGTATTTATTTATAATATTTATTTTTTTTCTTAAAATAAAAAACCCACCTTCAATTTTTTCTAAGTATTTTTAAAAATGGTTTTAAATGGAATAGATATTTTGATATCTGAATTTTTTTCTTATGGGTGTAAGGGATCTATCTAAATAACCCTTTTATTTGATTTATAACCTTTATATATCTATCTAATTTTATCTAAATATTTAAAGTTATGTAATTATTCTTAATTTTTTTTATATGTCTCTCACATATATACATATCTTATTCTCCCTTGCTTTTATAGGGTAATAGATGCATTATGTTCATTTCTCAAAATCCTTCATTATGAAATTTCCTTTGATTATGATATGAGGAAATATTATTCAACCCATTTATTTACAAGGGTAATTATTATGATTATGAATTATAATTGATTACCTTTTTTGGCACACATAATCATGAACATGTTATGATGGGCACATTCAGATAGCACTCCAATGAATCGGGTAAATCTTTTGTATCATGAGATGTTGTGTATGGGATTATGGAGTAAACTTAATCCAATATGGGACTCTATACACCATGTTATTTTGTATTTATAGTTATATTTGACTTATTATTATTTCATGTTTTGTATTTTTTCCACATTTTCTATGTTTACAAGGTCCTATGATTCCATGTTCTTTATGTTATGCTCCCATGTGATTACTCGTGAGCTTATATTTAAATGAAAGTATATGGGTATTAATAAGGATGAAATGTATAAATTTTTTTAAAATTTTTTCATAAATTTTTCATGATTTAAAAGTAACCTTTATGAATTTTATTTTCCATTAATATTTCTTATGAAATTTTTATAGAAAACTTTGGATAAAAAATTAGATTTATTTTGTAATAAACTTTTTAGTTTGATCCCAAAGTTTAATTTTGAAAACTAAAAATCTTGTATTAGTATACATTAACTAAGAGGTTTCTTTGTTTTTCTTTTATATGTCCTTTACTAAGATTTTTTTCTACTACAGTGTTTTAAAATGTTTTTTTGTGGTAAAAATAGATACAAAGTTGAAGTGTCCTATTTAGGATATAATATTTACTTATGTAAGGGTGGTGGATTAATTATATAAATCTCTAAACCTAAAATATCTTAGATAATGAAAGAAAATTAATTATTTTCTAATGAAATTAGATTATATAATGTTTAAGTTTGGGTCCTTATAGTTGGTACTAGGGTAAAGGTTTAGATAACTTTGAATATTATGATGTTTTTATGTGAGGTTAACTTAAGATTTATGAATAAAATCATGTATTTATGAGTTTAAGGTTGATTGTAAGTTCAAATTCATAGAAACCCATTTTAAGGTTTTAAGTGATAGAATTTTTTGGTGATTAATGATATTTTGGAAGATATTGTATTGGGTTGAGTTATATATAACCCATAGGCTCAACATGAAGTACTATTTGAGGAAAATTTCACTTTTCATTAGTTTAATTATATTTATAACCTTTAAGTTTTATATGATATTTAATAATTAAGGTTATTTTTAAGGGTTATCATCATGTTTCTAGGGAAATTACAAGAATTATATTCATGTAGTTTTAGTAAAAAGGACAACCTTTCACATCTAAAAATGTTGCAGATCTTGAACCCACAACTAAAGGGTGACAAAGGTATAATTCCTACCACTGGCCTACATGATTTCTTGGTTATTATGAAATTCCTTTTATTTAATTATGTGATAGATAAAGGTATATTTGATTTTGGGAACAAATGTTTAATCACAAAGATAACTATGAGATTGAAAAGTGATTTGGTGATTAATTAATTAATAATATTTTAGAATAATTTCACTATTTTTGAAAACTTATATCGTTATGGTAAATATAATATTATGGAATTTTATTTGAGGAATAAAATTTGAATTATATTTTATAAGAATATATTATTTTATTATGGATTTATGTTTATTAAAGTTATTAATAGAAATGATTATCATATATGATTAGGGAATATACATTTCAGTATGAGATTTTAAGAGTGATTGATTTTATTTGGAGATAAATTATAAATTTATGTTGGATGAATACATGATAAAATCATTCAAATGTTTGGGTTTAAACCATATTCATGAATATTTTTAAATAATTTTAAGGTTATTTATTTATCAAATGATATAAATTGAACTCTTATTGTTATTGTTAAGGCCTTAGAGATTAATGTTGTATTTATTCATATATAGGTTTATTCATTTTGAGATTTATCTTACCTTTTTCTAACCATTTTGGTTTTGGTTAATATCTAATGATGGGAGTAATATAATTTTATACATTTTTGTAATTATTTAATCCTTTAGAAGTTGATTTTAGTGCTTTAAGAATAAAAAATCACATAGAATACTCATCATTTGGAGCAAAGTATGTGATTGTCGTGGAAATTGATTAAAGGGTAAAATTCTACTTATCAAGTAAGTATATTTCCTTGTTTTTCAATATATATGTTAAATTCATTATTAAAACTCTAGTAAAAGGATATTGAAACATAAATGATACCTTATTTCCTTCATTTCCAATGAATCTATGGTCTTTTCACACCTTATCAATTTATGGTTTTGCAGTTGTTAACCTTCTCCTGGTCATTCATTTTCTTATGTTCAATGATCTCAATCAATATCCATGATTATTTTGAAATTATATTTTTTATACATGTACATATTTTTAATTCCCATTAATGTTCCCATGTTTGGAAACCTAGTACCTTCTTATTTCATTTTCCCACTTTTTAAGAGGAAGTGTTATTAACCCTTTTTACAATGTAGGAATTCAATAACGGAATTTTTGGATATAAAAACCATGATTATCAAGCTCAAGTTAAAATTATGAGGACAATATTTATTAAAGGTGAATTAATTTATCACCCATATATTATTATAAAAAGGAAAATTGTGTTCAATATCATATACGACACATAACACCAAGCTTAATTAAACCACGGAATATTACTATTTTAATATGATTGTTAGAACCTAGTCATTGCATTGGTAAGTATGAATAGGAATAAAAAAATTATAAACTATATATATTAAATATCATAATAAATAAAAATTAATTTATTAAATATTACTAAATAAGCTTTCAATTTTTGGTAAAGCCATTTTATGATTCAAAAATACATTTCCTTTAAAAATAATTTTTATTGCTTTTTTATGAGAGGATAATAAAATTAATATCTACCACTTTTTTAAATGGTATTTAATAAAAATTATATAATATTTTAAATCATTATATCAAAATTATATTTTGGCGGAATTTTTTTATTTTTCAAAAATTATTGGTTTTTTAGTGAATAGTAAAAAATAATGATTTTTTGTAAAACTTTCATTTTTTTCATTAAATAAGGAAATTTAAAATTCCTATTATATTTTGGATATGATATTAAAGTTTTATATGATTAATTTTATATATATAATTATAATTAATTTAATTCAAATCATTAATTTTTATGATTTTGGTATAAATCTATTTTTATTCTTAAAATCACATTTTTCTAAAAACTATTTTTAAGTGCATAATGTTTTCCCATTTTAATTGAATAAAATAACCCCTAATGAGGAATAATTAAAATTTAATTTATTTATTATATATCTATAAATATTAATTTAAATTATTATAATGAATATTACCAGTTATAGAGTTGATGCAAAATCATCTTTTACTTGAAAAAGGATTTTTTCTAAAAAAACTGCTTTTCATCACATTTTATGGGTTTAATTTTAAATTAAACTCTTTAAATTATGTAAATTTAATATTAAAAAATTAATTAAATATTTGGAATCTATAGCTCTAAATTGTTTAAATATTTTCCTTTTATTTTTATTCATTATAAACAGTAACCATTGTAAATAATTATCACCGCGATAAGGGAAATCGGGTAATTAATGTTAAAATTAATATGATAAGAAATATAAAATGACCCTAAAACTTGACTTAATTTCATTGGATGATTATATTTTTTTCCATACTCATCCAAGACTCTGATATATGACCTTTTTTATCATTTTTCTATTATTTTGTGATTTATAAAAATTGAGTAAAAGAAGAAGTCAAAATGTCACTTTCTTACTTTTAATTTCTAAAATATATTGTGATAAGGATAAAAACAACTTATGTTTGGTTATAAATTTTCATTTTAAATATAAATTATTTTTTTGTCATGATAATTTATTTCTATTTTTTAGTAATGGAATAATTACCTTAAATATTGAGCAATGCTGACACTGTACTTAATCAATTAATAAAAAAATAAAATATATGATTCTAAAAAAATTAAAAGTAATATAATATGAATTAATTATTATGTTATGAAATTTTTTTAGATAAAAATAACATATTATAGATTTTTTAATTTACTATATTCTAATTCCATTGTTTTCATGTTGTTTCCAATTTCAAATTAAATGAATAGTTCAAAAAATGACATTAATGTTATTTTATAATAAATAATATTTTATTAATTTATTAAAAATTACTTAAAATCCTATATTCATCCAATTTATTGTTATTTTTTAAAAAATATCAAATATAGTCTATTTATGGACCAATTTCTCTTTTATAGTCACTATATTGACCCCTAAAGAGTCAAAACTTTTTTACTACAGTAATTGTCAAAAAGGGTTAATGTGGGTTAAAGAAAAGAGATAAGGGTAAAAATATAATTCAAAATTTTCCAAAATTTTATTTTATGATATTATTTAAACCCATACTAATCTTCTATTCAAAATATATCATTTTGGAACAATTTTTTTATGATAAATAATTTGTATTAATTTAATTATTTAAGAAATTCCAATAGTGCCCCTCCCCCACTTATAAAAGGATACCTAGTCTCCTCTTTATTTAACACTTTAAGAACTATTTTTTCATCCAATACCTACCCAAATTTATTCCTTTATTTCTTTACCATTTTTTTAGATCCTTTTTTTAATTATACTTATATGTTTTTATATTAATTTCATAACCTATATCTATCTCCTCTTCCATCAAGTGGGAAACGAATCCATCATTCGTGTATACTGTGGACTACTGCCCTATGAACCAATGTAATTTGTTTCCCATCACCACCTCACAATGATGGTTATAATGATGTATTTAATTTATACATATTATATTCATGAAATATTTATAATTCTGTAAAATTTATATATCATATATTTTATTACCTTTACATCTATTTAAGAATAACGTCGTTTGTGTGTTCATGTGGATTACTCCTCCACAAAGCGATGTGATTCATTTTTCATAAACACATCATAATAATTCTATATATGATTGCATTTAAAGAAATTATACGATAATTATTATATAATTATAATTATATAAATATAAAATAATACTTACCTTCTTTCTGTAATGATCGTTAAAAAATGGAAATGTTACTCATGCATGTGTATGGTCTACAATCTTCATGATTGTAACGTAGTTTATTTTTCATAACCATATTTCATGGGTGGTTTTAAAAGTATAATTTATGTATAAAAATGATAATTATCTCATGAATATTACTCAATATATTATGTAATAATTACCTTTTTTACTGTAGTCAACCTACCAAAGTCATTCCGGACATATGATTTGAGTATCATCAAAATGTATGTCACGAACCTAAATGTTTAAGTAATTGAATATAACATGATAATAAATAAAATAAAATGGATAATAAAGTTGAAAAAATATTATTATTAAATTAAATAATTAAAATAATTTTATTATTCCGGATGATAAAGAATGTATGGGATATGTCGAACTCAAGGTAAGGGACTTTCTTCTAAAAAATCCTTTTTTAAAGTTTCCCTTCCAACTCATTTTCTACCATGTCCATGTTCTTCTAAATGTTTCAATAAAATTATTATTTATTCTTAAAAATATTATAAATTTCATTTTTGACCATATTTTAATTTATTTACATTGTTTTTATAAATTAATCTTTTTAAGGTTTTACGTAAGGGACACTTTACCTTAAAAACCTTATTTTTGATGTTTTTAAGATTTATTTTCTAAATATTTCTCTTCCATATCCATATTCTTAAAATTATTTTGTTATGTATTTATATGGATATAAATGAATTATAAAGGAAATTTTATGTCTCTTTTGAATTTCTTTAAAATGTTTTCAAAAGGAATCTTTTTATGTTTTTTATACGGAAATTTTTGACTTTATTTATAAAAGACAAAAGGAATGTTTTATTTTAATGTATACAGCAGCAAAAAAAATTCCAAATGCCAAAACCATTATTTTATATTTGTATTTAATTATAATATTACTTATTTTATTCAAAGTAAACCCCTCTTTCCATTTATTATATGTATTTTCAAAAGGGGTTTTAAATGGAATGGATATTTTTATATCTAGATTTTTTTTTCTTATGGGTGTAAGGGATCTATCTAAACTAAACTTTTCTTTAGGTTATGAACTTTGTCTCTATATATCACTTTATCTCTCTATTTAAAGTTATTTAATGATTCTAAATTCTATATATATGTCTCTCACATATATACCTATCTTATTCTCACATCAATTGATGGGGTAATATATGTCTTATGTTCATTTCTCAAATTCCTTCATCAAAAAAATTACTTTTATTGTGATACGTGGAAAGATTATTCTACTCATTTATTTCCATGGTTAATTCTTATAATTATGAATTATAATTTATTCCCCTTTATAGGACACATAATCATGAACATGTTATGATGCATGCTCCCAGATAGTGATCCAATGCATTGGGTAAATATTTTTTCTCATGTGATGTTATGTATGGGATTAGGGAGTAAACCTAATCCACAATGGGACTCTCCCTACCATGTTTTATTATCTTAGATGTTAGCCTTGACTTATTAATATGTCATGTTTTTTGTTTTTTCCACATTTATTATGTTTCCATGATCCTATGATACCATGTTCTTTATTTATACTCCCATGTGATTATTCATGAGCTTATGTTTAAAGTAAAGTACATGATTCTTCATAAGGATGAAATGTATAAATTTTTTTGAAAAAAAAATCATAAGTTTTTCATGATTTCAAAGGAACCATTATGATTTTTATTTTGACTTTAATATTTATTATAAAAAAAATTAGGAAAATATTTGTACAGATAATTTGATTTCTTGGATAATAAAATTTTTATTTTGATCCAAAAGTTTAATTTTGAAAAAAAAATCTTGTATAAGTATTCATGAACTAAAAGGATTCTTTCATTTTCTTTTATATATCCCTTACTATGATTTTTTTATCATCCCATGTTTTAAAATTTTTTTCATAGGGTTTTAAGGATAAATAGGGATAAGTATGAGTTCAATATAAAAATATGTGAAGATATTCCATCAAAAGAAAACTTGTTATATCATAAAAGTTTTATTTTATAGGAAAAGTGGATACTGAGTGGAAGTGTCCACATTATGATATAATATTTATTTATGTAAGGGTGATAGCCTAATTCTATAAAACACTAAACCTAAATTATATTTGGTAATTTAAGAAAATGAATTATTTTTTAAATACAGTAGATTATATGATGTTTAAGGTTGGGTCCTAATTGACATTTCACCTCCATCCCTTCACAATCCATGATTCTGAATCAACAATGATGATCCACTGAACTAGTGTCTGATTACGCAATGAATTGGATTCTCAATTTTGGTTGAACCAATAGTCAAAAAAAATATTGATGATGAAAACATGTAGAATGGGGGGAGAAATCCATGAAACAAAAAATTGAGGATGAACATTGACCATGTTCGTTTGGCCTTCATTCATTGATGGAATATGAATGAAAATATTCAATATATAAATCTATAATATACAAAATAATAAATTAACACCTTGGAAATCCTTGATTATAGATTAGTTTATTGGAGAATAATTTTTAATCATACTAATTTTAAGAATATAGATAAAATCATAAAACAAATTCTCTACCCCAATAATGGATCAATCATTGATGGATAATAAGTTTTCTAGTGATGTCAATAAATAATTAATTGTATTCATCATTTACTCCGTGAAGATTCATGATTGATAGAAATAGAAGAGAAACATGTTTTCATCACCATCAATTCCTCATTCCCAAGTCATCCACCATTTCTAACTCCCAATAAATCTATCACTTTATCTATATTTCACAATATTTAGGGTTAGGAATTAAACCCTAGGTATTTTTCATCAATATTTATAAATAGGAATCCACTAGGTTAACAAAAAATTAAATTAATTAAATTAATATTTTAATTTATTTATTTTATTATGCCCCACAACTTTGAACCATCCTGAAGCCTGATGTGAAAGAAAATTATGTCGCGCCTAGGGTAAAGCCTATGTTCTATCCTCAACAATGGCCTTGGTTTCTCCTTCAGAGGCCTCAATAAGAAGATTTGGAATAATTTTTCTATGAGTATAATAAATATTTAAATAAATTAATATATTCTATATCAAAGTTCAAATGACCCATAATAATTATTCCATAATCAAAAAAATCAAGGGTATTCATAAAACAAATCAAAGGTCCCAAACCCAACAACCAGGGTTGTTACATTCTACCCACCTTCTATTCTTTCACCCCTGAAAGTAAAAATCACTCTAAAAGGTAAGGATACTAAGATCACATCTGGTTCTCAAACTCTCATGAGATCTCTTGTAGATTCATGTACTGCTACATGAAACAGGCTAGTGGAATCGCTCACCCTCATAGGATCATCTCCTACTAATCCTTGATCTCCACAAGGTGGTCCAAAAAGGTTTATTCTTCTTCAAATTTTATCTTTCCCTAGTCAATAACATGTCTCGGGTCTTACATGTATCTCTTCATCTGTGTAACATAGAAGACATCATGGACTTGGTTCGGCTATGGGGGTCAATATATCTGGTATGAAACCTTTCCAATCCTATACAGAATCTAGAATTGAAAAAATTACCTCAGATATAGCTTTCTACCTCAACCAAATCTTTATAAGTCACACCAAGTTGATACCTTAAAGAACACGTGATCACCCTCCTGAAATAGCAATGGATTCCATTGAACATCTATATAGGGATTATGATGGATTTGGGTTATACTCATCTATTCCTGAATGATTTTTACCTTCTCAATCATCACTTCCACCAAATTTATCCCCATTAGTGTTGTCCATCCCAACATAAACTAGAATAAAGGTAACCCATATGGACTTCCATAAAGGGTATAAAATAGATCCATTACAATAATGGACTGATATATTTTGTTATATGAAAACCCCACCTTTGTAAAAATATCCTCCCAACTCCAACCACAATAAAAAACACAAGCCCTTAAAATATCCTCCAGAACCTAAATGGTTCACTCAATCTGGTCATCAGTCTATGGGTGAAAAGATATGATCATCTGTAACTAATTCCCAAAATAATCTTACAAACCTCTCTATAATTGGGATATAAATTGAGAATCATGTTCAGAGAAAATCATTGAGGGTACTGTGTGTAGCTTGATGGTCTCCTACATGTACAATCATCTTAATATTTCCACTAAACTCTACTCCTTGATGGAGATAAAGTGAGTCGTCTTAGTGAGTTGTTCGATAATCACCCAGATAGCATCATGACCTATCACTGACCATGTCACAAAATTCATGGATAAGTTATTCCATTTCCATTCTGGTACCTCAAGGGGTTACATAAAACTTGTTGAAATATAATTCTCATCCTTTACTTATTGAAAGGTAAGGTATCAAGAGATAAACTTTGCAACACTCCTCTTTATTACAAGCTATTGAAATTTCTCTTATAGATCCCGGTATATATTTACACTATGATGTATCACTAAGGGAGATGTATGTAAATCTATTATCAACTCATCTAGAAGTGTAACTTGCACCATAATCCAACCTCTAAAGAGAATTAAATTCCCCTCACCTTCATAAAATCCATAATGATCATGTCATGTAGATATATGAATATAAAAGACCTTACAATAACTATATTCAAGTTGTTCTTCCCTCACACTATAGAGAACCAAAGGGGTTATAACCATAAATTGAGGGTATATTGATCCATCCCCAATAACTATGGATAATAGAATCAATTCTAGCTACTCTAATGCCTCACATAGAAAATTGGAATGATACTTACTACTGAGAAAATTTTCCACCACATTTCCCTTTCTAAGAGTATAGACTATCTCAAAGTCATAATCCTATAGGAAGTTCATCCATCACCTATATATCAGGTTAATATCTCTCTGGGTGAAGATGTATCTAAGACTATTTTGGTTATAATAAAAAAACCACTCTCAAAGAAGGTAGTGTCACTAAATATTTAGGGAAAACACCATAGTTGTTAGCTCAAAGTCAGGGGTTGTATAGTTCTATTCATGGGGTTTCAGCTGTCTAAACTCATAGGATATCACCACCTTCCTCTAAATCAATACTCACCTAATCCCTTCTCAAGAGGCATCATATAACACTATGTAATCAACCCCCTATTCTATAAACCTCAGAATGGGGAATCTTGTCAACCTCTAAAGAAACTCCATGAATTCCTAGAAATTCCCTAACCAGATAAATTTATGCCATTTTTGGTTTAAGTAAAACAAATGTGTTACAATTCTATATAATTATAGAATGAATCTTTGGTAAACTTATTCCAATCAAAGGAATCTATTCAACTCTATAACATTCCTAAGTGGCTCCTAAGTAAGGAAAACTTCAATCATTGTAGGGTCCATGGATACACTATTATATTATATGATGTGTCCCGTAAAGGGGGACTCTCTAATATAAAATAGACACTTTGAGATTTTTCTATATAGAAGATGCTCTCAAAGTTTATCTAGGACTATCCTTAGATGCCCTTCCTGCTCAGCCTCTGATACTAAGTAAATAATAATTTCATCGATAAAGACTACAAAAAAACAGTCAATGAAAGGATAAAAGATCGGATTCATGAGTTCTATAAACACTATTGGGGTATTAATTACACAAAAGGGCATCACCAGGTACTCATAATGACCATAGTGACATAAAAATGTTTCCTTCAGTATATCCTCCTCGCATACCCATAGTCAGTGATAGCCTGACCTAAGGTCAATCTTTAAGAATTTCCTCACCCCTTTCTACTAATAAAAGAGTCCATCAATACTTGGAAGTGGATTTTTATTCATAATGGTCTCCTGGTTCAGTTGATGATAATCCAAACATAACCTTGGCTCCCATATTCCTTTTTTAGTGAATAATATTGGAGCTACCTAAGGGAACACACTGGGTATGATAAAGACTTACCTTTGAAGGTCCTCCAACTCCACCCTTAGTTCTCGAAGCTTAATGGGAGCTATCTGATATAATACTAAATATATCAAAGATATCCCCATGTGAAATTCAATAAATAATTTTCTCTCTCGATAATTATATAGAATAGGTACATCTTCAAGAAATACATCTGGGTACACCTATATTATAGTACAAAACCAAACATCCATTGATTATTTTAAACTAATAGTTAGGATACCCAAATGATGGGAGATCGAATGTAATATCCTATAAAAACCCAAGCCTTCTCTACCTATAATTCCTTCTCGCTAGTGAAGGAAAATCTCAAACCATTTTCCCGAGTCCACAATATACTTCAATAAAAATAATAAATATTGTTATAGATGAAAAAAAAACGAATCCATACTAAGAATGAAAGTATAATTTATTATCGTAGCTATGAAAAGTTCTAGTGAGAAACATTCTTCACCAAGCACTAAGTAACACAACCAAAATAATAGTGTGTTGTAGAATTCCCTCCAATGGGAGTCTCCAGCCACAAAGGTTGGGCTAGAGGCTCTAATCATATCTCCAGTTCTCTAGAAATGAATGAATATAGAAAGGAATGGCTTACACTTATGTCTACAATCACTTAATCTAAGGTAGAGAAGACCCAAATCATACCACGGATCATGCTAGGAGCCTCTGGTTCATAAGCCTCCACCACCTGAGACTGCCTATGTTCCTGACCACTAGCTCTCTAAACTTGATAGGGACCACCTATAAATAGTGGTGGTGGTATCATAAAATAGCACCGACCACCCCTTTATCTCTATAAGATACTCTACCATGACTTCTACCCTATATTTCCTCATGCTCGCATCACTACCACTACCTTGATATCCTATCCATAGTTTTTATATCTGCTACTGCATGGTGGGATGAACAATATTAGGTGATGTAACCTCACCCAACATAATAACTAAATCAATTCTTTCTTAACTTGGTAGAATCTATTTGTGAACCCTAGGATTTGAATGCTCTATTTTGAGAGTGGTTACATTGATGCTTCGAGTGTCATGAACCCAAAGACTAACCTCATCCACCAACTACTAAATTCCCTACTCTCAAATGACTACCATCATCACTATCTAGATATGACTACTTTTCCAAAAATATCTCCATCATCAAGGTATAATATAGCACCATGGCATAGGTAGAGATGCAAAGTGGAACAACTTTAGCACAAAAATCTATACATCGACTATTATTTAACATATTCTTCATAAGTATACATCATAGACCATGTTCTGAGAGTATTACCTATGTTTTTTAAGTCTTGAAACGTACTCAGTCACTAAGATGTTTCCCTACTGATGCTGGAGAATATTTGGGATAAGTATTAACCTTAAAGTTGTTGGTACATACTCCACCTAGAAGAGATGCTCAAAATAAATCTGTGGGAGAGTTGAATTATCATGGGTCTTCATTATTAAACTTAAGTATATCCCTTTTGATCCATAAAGAAGGCTCACTATGATAATATCCATATGATAAATAAGGGTATAGATAAGACAAAATATTATACTATGGAATCTAACCAGTCCTCTACTGCATGTAGGACTAGATCCCAATAAAACCTCAGAGTTATCTACCTCTCAAACTCATAAAACATGCTCAGCCTTTGTAATGTCTCAGACCCGAATGTCACCCAAAACGGTGCTATGAACCCGGACGGCCAAATGGACTCATGTTCATCTACCCAAACACCAGAGGCTATCAACTAGCAGTGAGGGCCTAGGTGGGTTAGTGGGGAGACTATTCCCTCATTACTAGAATATCACAGTAGAAGTCAAACACGATAAATAGTGGAAGCGAAGTAAAAAAGCATTCAACTGAAAAAATAGAACAATCAAGACAGGAATACATATCAATAACCAAAAGTGTATCATATAAAAAATGGTGCATATGATACATGTATCTAGAAAGAATCCATAATAGTATAAGGTAATACAATATAGTACAAGTATCCCAGAAAAAACAAGATCAAAAAGTGCATGTAGTATCACAACCCTCATCTTGGTCCTATGATCCCCTTCTCCAAATACACATTCAACAACCTATACCAGGGCGTTTTCCCCTATCATCACCTTCCACATTATAATCTACTTAGGTCTTCAAGGAGGCCCAAATAGGGTGTGAGATAAATATCTCAGTTAGCAACCACCTAGGGTCTATACAGTTCTAACAGCAATTCTACAAGTTCTAGAAAGTGTAAGGAAAGAAGTAAGAAAATATTATATATCCATGGAATAAGTATACTATAATAAGAAAAACTAAACAGACCCACAAGGCTACCTGTAATAAGAGACAGCTCCTAACAAGGAAGCTATAAGAAAAGTAAACAAGTCACACTTCCATTCCATACATCTATCTATACTAAGCAACCCATGGCCATGTCTTATAAAGAAGTGTATACCGCAAGGGTTGGTATCCAAGGTGTCAAGTACCAAGGAATACAAGTAAAAATTGTAGACCACGAAGGGCCAGATTCAAGGGACTCTTCGAAGGAATCTATATTGAGTCCCATGGGCATCCTAGTGGAAACTCGGTCTAGGCACTGGTTGGAGTCCTGGGAGAATGTGTACCGACATGTCCTACGTGAGTTCAATCAAGCCGGATCCATGGGGTAGCAAGGCCCGAGGCATCCTACGGAACCAAGACCCAAGGGGTAGAGTCAACCCAAGGTATCCACTACCATGTTTCAGATCTACGGAGAGCAGTCCATGGAATCTATCAAACCATTCATAAAATCATTCATATCATTTTACAATTCATTTCCATATGAGTCTACCCACTCATATTATCACATTAATTCAAAATCACACAATGAGTATACCCAATCATTTATTAAAATTACCCTTTAGTAATTTTTATCCATATAAGCATGGAATGACATGATAACATAAAGAAAGGAGTCAGTACATCTCCTAGGAAGTCATTCAAAACCATTAATTCATTAACAGGCTTCCTCTAACTAGGAAAGAACAAGCACACACCCCTTGGGTGGTTTAAACAAACATAAATAGGTTATTATATAATTCTCACCCCATGGGTGACCTTAAATCAAGAAATGGGTGATAACGTACCTAAACAAAACCAAAGGGCATCTTTATTAGGTCCAATTATGCCTACTATTAGTAGCTCGCTCAAAAACGGGGACATGCCGAAAATTCCGGCAGGTGTCATGTCAGTCGAATGCCCAAAAAGAGCCATAAAATCCAAATAAAAGAATATAACACCTACCTATACTCAGTAGTAGAGAGATCTTCCAGTATCAAGTCCTGATTCATCCTGGTTTAGGAGAAATATGAAGAACAGACAAAGAACAGAATATTAGGGCATATGAGCTTAAAATCAAATAGCACAATCGATTTCCAAAAGAATCAAAAATGGATAAAAATAAATTTAAGACTTACTGATATGGATATAATGAGACTATACATGCTTGAAATAGAGGTATTATGGGGAATCGGGATCGAAGCCTAGCTTAGGTTCCTAAAGGGAGAGCTCTATGGTGAGGGATTCTTTCCATTTGAAGGAAAACCCAAAATGGGTTTCAAAAGGAATTTTAATTTTAATTAAAAAATTTTAAAAACACATCCATCATTATCGCATGGTTTAATTAAACAGTTTCCCAAACCATGTGGAAACCATACATAGCTCAATATCTCCAAGAGGAACATCGCACAGTTACTCCGCACGGTCTGACTAACCGTGCAATAACCATGTGAAAACTGTCTATCAAAAGTCTGTAACTTTTTAGACTTATCGCATAGCTATGTGGATTCTACTACATGGTAACCCTAACTATGTGGCAACTACTTTCTCCTATCACACAGTTAGTTGAACCATGCGCAAGTCATGTGCAAACCTTGCACCAGGCCATTTTTAGCCCAAAACTTAATTCTGGGTTCCAAACAAGCCCTGGACACCTCCAAAACACCTATGATCAAGAGGGGTACATAAGTAAGGCCATAAAAAAGACTTTAAACTAAAAAGAAAAGAATTTGTACCTCATATAAAAATCTTAATTCTTACAATCTTCCCCCTTGTAGCAATTCGTCCTTGAATTGCTCTTTGAAGGGTGGTCAAGATTCATCTGAGAACAACTCTGGCCACTAAGCACATACATCAGCCTCCCACTCCCAAGTCTTTTCCTATAAACTTTCATGCTGCCATAGCACCTGTAATAGAGGAACTGTCCAGCCTCGAAGAACCTTCATGCTCCTATTAATGATATGTATCAGTTGATCCTTGAAGGATGCATCAACCTGAATCTCAACCTCCTCAGGCTAAAAAAGGTGAGACGGTTATGATTGATATGATCATAGTTGAGATACGTGGAAGATTTCTTACATGGATCGATACCTATGAGGTAACTACAACTGATAGGTAACTAACCTGACTCTCTCTAGAATCTAGAACAGCTCGATGTATCGTGGTGAAAGTTTACCATGTCTTCTGATCCACCTGTGTCCCAACCTCGATGAAACACGTAAGAAAACATGATCCCTGACCTCGAACTTTATAGTTTGTCTACAGGAATTGGCATATGATATCTGACGAGACTATGCAATATCCATCTACTTCTGAATTAGCTGGACCTGCTCAGAAGTCTCATTCATGAAACGTGGTCCAAGTAAAGCTGCCTCTCCATCCTCTAACCAACATATGGGAGAATGGAATGGCCTACCATATAAATCCTCATAATGTTACATCTTTATAGTCACCTGATAACTATTATTATAGGCGAATTCAATCATGGGAATGTGCCTGTCCCAAGGTCCCCCAAAATCTAGGATGCATGCTCACAGAATTTCCTATAGAACCTATATCATACACTCTGATTTTCCATCAATCTGAGGGTGGTATGATTTTCTTAGAAGAAACTGTGTACCCAACTCCCTCTGAAAACTCTTCTAGAAACAAGACGTAAAGTGGGTGTCCCTATCAGAAATGATAGTTCATAGGACCCTATATATTCGTACAATATCATGAATGTACAACCTCCCAAGCTCATCCACATTTAATTTCTCCTTAATCAAAAAGAAATGAGTGACCTTAATTAGCCTATAAACAACAACCCACACAGAATCGTTACCTTAAGGCAACCTCGATAAACCAGTCACGAAATCCATCTCAACATCATCCCATTTCGACTCCCCAATATGTAACTACTATAAAATACTTATCGGTCATTGATGTTCCTCCATCACCTACTGATAGGTGGAACACCTCATAATAAAACTAGCTACCTCACATTTCATACCCAGCCACTAGTACTGACAGTGAAAGTTATAGTACATCATGGTGAAACCGGGGTACACTACCCAAGATAAAGTATGAAACTCCCATATAATCTCCTCATGTATATCCATTTAAACCTATACATGCCCGAGGATATGAAAGATATCATCCTCACCTACCATCCAACTGGGAGGAGGTTCCTCACCTACCATACACTCCCATAGAACTAGGCCTTCATAATCCAATAGTTACCTCATCCTAACTCTATCCAACAGGGTAGAGGTCACAGCTAAGGATGATTATAAATTCTATCCCTATATGTTTTGAACCTTCAAATTCATCTCAAAGAACAATGCCATAATATTCCACTCACTACTATCCTATTTCACCACATATATCTGATTCCTCCTACTTGGTGCATCAGCCACTAAATTTCCTTTACCAGGTGTATAGGCAAGCTCAAAGTCAAAGGACTTTAGGTACTCTACCTACCTTCACTGCCTCAAATTAATATCATGATGCGTAAAGATATACTTGAGTCTTTTCTGGTCCGTGTACACCATAAAACTCTCTTACATTAAGTAATGTCTTCAACAGTGTAAATCATGAATGATATTAGCCAACTCCGGATCATGCATAGGGTAATTCCCCTCATGTGGCATCAACTGTCGAGAACCATATGCCATGAATTGATGACCCTACATCATCACTACTCATATCCCAATACCTGAATTGTCATAGTAAATTGTGTAACTCTTGCCCTACTCTGGCATTATCAGGACCGGTGCTAATTTCAACCTCTATTTCAGCTCCTGAAAGGTTATCTTGTAAGAATCTAACCAAAATAACTTCACACCCTTCTTAGTCATGCTCATAAATGGCATTGTTAAGCATGAGAAGTCCTGTATAAAATACATGAAGTAACCATTTATCCCCCAAGAAACTCCATATGTCAAAAACGTTATTGGGTTTTTTCTAGGAAATTATGGCTCTCACCTTCTCTGGGTCTACTGGTACTCATGTCTCTGAGATGATGTGACCTAAGAAGTGAATCTGATCTATCCAAAAGTGTCCCTTTGCGAGATTAGAATATTACTGATGATCTCTCAGTGTATTCAAAAGTATCTCAAGATGATTGGAATGGTCATGTCGATTATGATAATATACCAAGATATTAACCATGAAAACCACCACAAATGAATACAAGGATGGAACACTTGGACCATCAGTGCCATGAAAACTATTGGTGCAGTCATGAGACTGAACAGCATAACCAGATACTTGTATAGACCATACCTACTACAAAAGGATTTAAGATGTATGTCTATAGGTCAAACACAAACCTAATGATATCTTAACCTCAAGTCGATCTTCGAGAAAACTCGAGATCCTCGAAGCTGATCAAACAGGTCATCTATCTACAGTAAGGGATATCATTTTTTAACCATCAGTTGGTTTAATTTCCAATAGTCCACACATATCCTAAGGGTACCATCCGTATTTTTCAAAAAAAACGACTAGTGAACCCCATAGAGAAGTATTGGGTCTGATAAACCCCTTCACCTCCAAATCCTCTAGCTGCTTCTTGTGTTCCTGCAACTCCATTGTAGACATCCTGTAAGGAGGAATGGATATTGGTGTAGCTCTTGGCACTAGCTTGATGGAGAACTCTACCTCTCTATTAGGAGTTAAACTAGAAAATTCATTGGAGAATAAATCCTTATAGTTCTCAACCACCATAGTAAAGTCCTCTTAACTCACTCCCAGACCATTCAAATGAAAACTAGCGATTTGGGTTATCACCCTACCTAGCCCACGATGCTCGAGTCCAGATCGTCTTGCATGTACATCCCATTCACCCTTGTGAAGAAACACTACACCCCCTAGTGATGTAAAAGTCACCCTCTGAATATAGAAATCAACATAATCTTGATAAGCTACCAGCTAATCCATCCTAAGAATGATTTCAAACCCTATCATCTTGAGAACATACAAACTTCAGAAGAAGTGGTACCCACCAACCTCAAGGGGACACTCTATACATTGTCTCACCTAACCCATTATGATTCCCAATAGTGTTTCTAGCATCATAACACCCTTAGAAATAAAAACAGATATCCCAAGGCTAGTAACCATCTATGTAGATAGAAAACTATGGGATGCACCTATATTTAAAAGAGCAGATGCAATATTAGAAGCTACTAAGATTGTACCTCTCACCATAGACGTTCTGAGGTCTTTCTTCTATTGGGTCTATTGCACTGCATAAGTCTGTCTTTTACCATGGACTTATGACACTACCTAGCTACCCAGAGCCGATCCACCCTATTTTCTATGAGAAACTGATGTCTGGATACCATGGCCACGACCACCACTACCTTGGCCTGACTGGCTTGCACTACTCTAGCTCCCAACCTAACGCATAGTTAGAGAACTTGATTCTGATCCTGATGTCATATATGACCCCCTATAACTCACAGTTGGATGGAACATCCTTCAAAACCCCTACATGTTCCCCATCCTACTACAAGCTCGGTACTCGACTGGGTCATGGTCACAGTGATTCTTCATGTGGTCTCACCTACCACATTTATGGAAATACACTAAACTGCTTACACCCATATCCTAACTAGCACTCATGCCATGGGAAGCCTCGAAACGGTGCTTCCTTCTTTAAGACGTAGATCCACTGGTTTGAGAAACAACACTCCCTTGTTCTGTACCCCTAGCTTCCCTCAAGTTTTGTTATGTGATCAGTGCCAGATTCACAATCTCAGTGAAAGGAGTAAACATGAATTGCAACTCTGTAAAGCATGATGAATCTTCTATAACCGTCATCGCGCCCTGCTTCAGATGCATGAACTCACTAGCTCGCTCAGCTCACAGAGTCATGGGGTAAAAGTAGTCATAGAAGCGGGTTTGAAATTCAGCCCAACCCATATTCTATATCCCTTCATATTGGTTCAAAATTACACACCATTTTTTTCTTCCCCACATAGTATATAAGTCATGATCTTGACCCTCCGCTCAGGAGGTGTCTCCAGATTCTCAAAAAATGCTAACGTGGTCTCTAGCCACATCTCTATAGCTTGTGTTCTTCCATCCCCTGAAAAAATGGGAGAATTATACTACTAGAACACCTGCGTTAGATATACATAGTCAAGGATGGCTGTGGTTCTCCCCAGAACGTCTTCATATAGAGAAATAATCCCTCATCGAACTATACCTCAGCACCTGTGTCTGGAACAGCCTCATGTTCCATGGCTAGAACTAAAGGAGGATCAATTGGTAGATCGTCTCCCACCATATCTAAAGTATGGTCATTTCCTTCCTCACAACGTACCACTGAAGTTCATCGTGGTGTCATCTCTCTAAAATTCCAAATACAAACCTCATAAAGAAACAACATCAAAGCGCATAGCTCAAAATCATAGGGCATGTCAAAACCCTCAAAAAAACCAAGTCAACCCACAGCCTGCTCATGAATCCATGATTGTATAAGGAACAACCATCGAACCACTATAAACTATGCCTCTTTCCCACTCAAAAGTCTTGTTGAGGTCAAGTATATGTCCATCAGTTCCAGTTTCCATTTTCATCTCACATTCAGTTATCCAGGAAAATCCATCAAGGGTTTACCAAGCCCAAATCCATGAGTTCCAATAACACCTCATGAACCCAAAACTTGGTTCCCATTCAAACCATACATATATCAAGTTTATTTAGAATTTTCATTTCATTGGTGTTTCATTTCCCAAATCATAAGGGCCCATACTACTTCTGAATTGAAAGATGATGTCACTCATTTATCCACTACACCCAAACTAACACAACAGTAGGCACAACTATCACATCAACTATCACAACAACATGCAATAACTAATGCATCTTATATGGAATGGAAAAATGCATGGCATGTGATTTACAACAATTACCTATATGATGCATGAGATGGAATACCCTCATCTCATCAGGTTGTTGTCACGACCCGTCCCCTGGGGCCCATGTCGTGACTACCCCAGGCCCGCCTTCCATAGGCCAGGGGCTGGTGACTAGCACCAAAAGGCATTTTCCCTAAAACTAGAAAGGCATTGCCTTTATAACCTATAAACTCATGAAACCAAGCACACGGTAAGATACGAACACAAGAAAACTGTATAACCAAAAGAGTGCGGAAAGTAAAGGGGCTGGAATACAAGAGCAACAGTAAAGGTACAAGTACAGCTGAAATAAAAAACAACTAAATAATGAGAAAAGAAAGCTAATGGATCGTCCTTCGAGGTTCCTACCTGAAGGGTAGGTACAGATCGCCTCCTCAGCACTCCACATTCGTTTGTCTCCTCCGTGTACTGACTCGTCGTAAGGTCCACCTTCGGGTACCATCCAGTCCTGGTACTCTCGTCCTAAGTCTGCACCAAACACAATGAAGTGTGGGCATAGCCCGTGCAGGGGTGAGTATAAAGATACTTATTAAGGACCCCGATACCCTCAAGGTCTCACAAAATCCACCAAGGATAAACCACAAAGTATGAAATCAACAGATAACCCTACCTATGTATATTCCTATACATATACCTAAGTTATCAAGTAATCCATCTCAATCATGAGGAAAACACAGAGATACTGACTCAGCTCACACCAGAATTTATTCTAGGGGTAGTAACGAGTAACATCTCTAGTCACACTGTCGAACACTTTGGCTTCTAGAGAACCCCTCCTCTATCGAGTATAGTGGGCCTACCACGTCACATAGAGGCGCTTCCCACTAAACTTGAACTGCTGAGGTACTCCTCCTGTCGAGTACCATTGGTTTGTCGCGTCACACAGAGGCGCTCCCCACCATGGGTCTGCCGCGTCACACAGAGGTTCTCCCCCTTGTGACTTGTTGGGGTACTCCTCCTGTCGAGTATCGTGGGTCTGCTGCGTCACACAGAGGCGCTCCCCCTCGTGGCCTACTGAAGTACTCCTCATGTCGAATACCATGGGTCTGCCGCGTGACATAGAGGTTCTCCCCACCATGGGTCTACCACGCCACACAGAGGCCCTCCCCACTGGGACTATCAAGTCACTCCAATTTGAAAAGGTCAGCAATCATCAAGTCTCAGCCAGCTACTGGGTTCTTGCACTATGTTCTCTCATCTCTGGGAGGATACGCCCCACAAGCTACTAGTCGATACTCCAAATTCCACGAAGTCCCACAAAAATGCATCCCAAAGGTCCACCACTTCATAGGGGTCTCAACGCAATAGACAGCACGTCAATCAGATGTCTGGTCTGTGAGTTATTAGCCTTTTAGTCCTGGGGGCCCATTGGATTTGTGCTCAATCCAACCTGATTGTTCCCCATCTTAATCCAAAACTCAAGTGGAGTATACTCAAAGGGAACATCTCACTCCAAGATTTCTATCACCGCTGACAGTTCGTCAAATGGACGTATGGTGCCAAAGTTATGGCTAAAAGAGTGTAAATGGGTCGTAGTGGGACTGGGTCTGGTCCAAATCGGTCATACCGACCCAGCTCAGCCTACAGTGTGGCCCGGCCCGTTGGGTTCATCCCGGCCTGATGGTTCTGACCCAGCCCATGTTGGGTGGCCCGGCTCGTTGGGTGGTCCGGCAGGCTGCGAGGGGTCGCGGGGGTTTGGCGGTGGACGGCGTGAGGCCGCAGGACGGCTCAGCTAGGAGGGTGGAGGCCATGGGATGGCTCGACCAAAGCGGCCTAAGGCTGCGGGGTGGATCGGCCAGTGCGGCTCGGTCGTGGGGTGGTTCGGTCGGAGCGGCTCGGTGCCGTGGGGCTGCTCGGCCGGAGCATCCCGGCCGCGGGGTGGCTCGGACGGAGCAGCCCGGCCACGGGGCAGCTCGTCCGGAGTAGCCTGGCCACTGGGCGGCTTGGCCGGAGCGGTGCGGCGAAGCGCCGCGGGGCGGCTCAGAGGGTCGCAGTGGCGCGGATCAACCGGCGGCTTGGTGGGATGGCGGCGGCGGCTTTAAAGATGGAGGAGGGGGCTTGGCGGACGGCGGCGGCGGCTCGGCGGACGGCTACGGCGGCTCGGCAGCCGGCGGCGGTGGCTCGGCGGATGGCATCGGTGGCACGGCCGACGGCGGCGGCGGCTCGGCCCGGTCGGCGGTGGCATCTCAGCCCGGATGGCGGCGGCCATGGGCGGAGTGGTGGGGCCATGGTGGGTGGAGCTGCGGGGCGCGGTGGTCGTGGGTGCCGCGGAGCGGCTTGGCCGCTGGGGTGTCGTGAGGGCGCAGAGGTCGTGAGGCGGCGGTTACCGCAGTGCGGTGTCGTTGTGTCATCGCATTCAACACCACAAATCATCACAAGATTTGCAGAGGGGGTGGTCCATGTTTATTTGGATTGTACCCTCCACGTTAGGGTGGTATCATATGGCTCAACCAGAACTTGAAGAAGAACATCAATATTTACAACCTCCCACAACAATTTATTCCCAATCCCGAAAAATAATTCAAGGGAAGAAAATGGGAAAAGTATTCATACACAAACAAACCCATACCTCGAGTTGTTCGTTAACATTGGCATGAGAAGGATTTATGGACATCGATTCGTCGTAGATGAAGATGTACCACATAGGAAGAAGTCCCGAGGAAGAAGGTCAAATTCTAGGTGATCAGCATTCTTCATTGGCAAAGCGTTCTTTGTTGGCAGAGAATTCTTCGTTGGGAGGTGAAGTTCTTCGTTGGAGAACTTTATTTCTCCCAAATCTCTCTCCTCTCCCAATTCCTCCTAAAATTCCATGTAGCCATCATAATAGATTATGTTGGCTATTTAGTTCTTTGGCATAAAATTTAAATTTTCTAAACAAATAACCGATTTGGAAAAATTAAAGTGGTGTGTTTGCTTAATTAATGTGCAAGAAGCTCAAGAGGCTACTCCACATTAAAGAGGGAGTTCAGAGGTTTCTCCTCTATTATGAGGGGAGTACAAGAGGTTTAGGCCTCAGGTGGTCCCCACCAACATAACCTCTCATGGAAGGTTAAGCTCGGGTGGTCCCCACCACTATAACTTCTCATGGGAGGTTAAGGTCTGGTGGTCCTCACTTCTCAACTTCCATATGGAGATATCCTAAATAAAAATAAAATAAAATAAAAAGAAAGTTTATTTTATTTTATTATTTCCATGGAAAAACCAAAAATTATCTTTCACCCTCAGCCAACTATCGTTGAGGTGAAGGTCTCCTTAAGCGAACACTGGTACTGTGAGTTCAACGGTGCCCTCGGATTTCAATTCTGAGCACCGGTTCAAAAGTTAGAAAAACCCGCTCGCACGTTTACTGAACGTACCTGAAAAAAAAGTTCAGAAATTTATTCTGGGCACTCCGGGCCTCGGAATCACACGCCGTCAATTTTTACAGACTCGTAAAATTGCTATATATTTAAAAAAAATACATGGAAATTCCAGGTCTTTACATTCTCCCCACCTCAAGGCTTTACGTCCCCATAAGCCACAACTCAAACTAAGGGAACAAGTGGGGGTACTGAGCATGCATCTGAGCCTCCCGCTCCCATGTGCTCTCCTGGAGGTTCCTGTGCTGCCAGTGAACGTGCACAAGAGGTATCGACCATCCATGAAGGACCCACTTCTTTTGATCCTCAATCTCTACTGGAACCTTCATAAAAGTTGCCCCATCATCGATGTCCAGCTCGCCATGGTCGATGATGTGAGAAGGGTTGTGCACGTATCTCCTCAGCTGGGATACATGGAAGACGTCATGCACACAATGCAACTGAGGTGGAAGAGCTAAGCAGTAAGCCACCTCACCAACTCTACTATGGACTTGGAAAGGTCCGATGAATCTTAGAGATAACTTGCTGCATCGGTCAAATCTCGGTAAACCTTGTCGAGGTGAGACCCATAGAAAGATGTGGTCTCCATCCTAAAACTCTATAGGTCTCTGTCTCCTGTCATCATATTACTTTTTCCTGCTCTTTTCAGTCTTCATCCGCTCTTGGATGATCTGCACCTTCTCTATGGTATCTCATACCATCTCTGGTCCCACTAGTGCTGACTCTCATGGGTCAGTCCAGCACAAGGGTGATCTGCAAGGTCGCCCGTACATCGCCTCAAAAGGTGTCATCCCTATGGTGGAGTGATAGCTGTTGTTGTATAAAAACTCCACCAAATGCAAGTGATCCTCCCAGCTACGACCAAAGTCTAGGATGCAAGCATGTAGCATGTCCTCAAGGGTCTGAATGGTCCGCTCAGTCTGGACATTCGTCTGAGGATGGAAGGCGGTGCTCAAACAAAGTTGCGTCCCGAAATCCTCCTACAACCCCTTCCATAGCCGGGAAGTAAAACGTGCATCACGATCAGAGACAATCATCTAGGTTACTCCATGTAGTCGCACAATATCCTGCACATAGAGGCATCCCAAGCTCTCTACTAAACCCTACTTTCTGATTGGTAGGAAGTGGGCCAAATTGGTGAGTCGATCGACGATCAACCAGATAGAATCATGACCTCTAGATGTACGTGGAATTCCTGTCATGAAGTCCATGCATATCCCATCCCACTTCCACTCTGGGACCTCCAAAGGCTGAACCAAGCCTGCTGGTACCAGATGCTCTTCCTTCACTTACTAAAAAGTGAGGCACTAAGAAACAAACTCTACTACTACTTTCTTCATTTCCGGCCACCAGTGTTGTCATCAGAGATCCTAGTACATCTTCTCCACTCCTGGATATACCACTAGAGAGGAAGTGTGGAACTCCCTCAACACTTACTCCTGAAGTGAAACTGGTACCATGGTACGTCCTCTGAAGAGGATGACATGCTCCCCACCTTCAGAACATCCTTCAGGTTCTTGTCCTATGGATATTTGAGCACGTCGTGTCTCGCAGTCAGCATCCCCACATTGTGCCTCCCTAACTCACTGAAGGAGTGGGGGAGTGACTGTAAGAGACTGAAGAAAATCTACTCCATCTCTATCCACAAAGGATATCTGTAAAGCATCTAGCTGCTCCATCGCCTCTCCTAGTAGTTGTATACCAGACCTCCTGCTCAGTGCATCTGCTACAACATTCCCCTTCCTAGGAGTATAGACTATCTCAAAGTCATAGTCCTAGAGAAACTCAAGCCAACGTCGTTGTCTCAGGTTCAGGTCCTTCTGAGAGAAGATATACCTGAGACTATTGAGATCATAGTACACTGTAAAACTTTCGCTCATTAGATAGTGCCACCACATCTTCAAGGTGAAGACAACTGCTGCTAACTCCAGGTTAGGGGTAGTGTAGTTATGCTCATGTTGTCTCAGCTATCGAGAACCATATGAAATCACTGATTTCTCCTGCATCAGGACACATCCGAGTCTGGTCCCTGATGCGTCGCAGTAGACTACATACCCTATACCCTCCTCTGGAAGCCTCAAGATGGGGGAAATAGTCAGCCTCTTCCTCAACTCCTGAAAACTCCACTGGAATTTCTCTAACCAAATTAAGGGTTTCCCCTTCTTCGTCAATGATAATATTGGTGCTGCAACTCTGGAGAAATCTGGTACAAATCTCTGGTAGTATCCATCCAAACCCAGGAAACTTTGTACCTTCATCACACTCTTGGGTGGCTCCCAAGAAAGTAGCATCTCAATCTTTGCTGGATCCACTACAACTCCAGCCTCCAATATGAAATTCCCCAGAAAGTGAACCTCTTGGATCCAAAACTGGTACTTTGAGAGCTTACTATAGAGCTGGTGCTCTCAAAGTGTGTCCAGTACTACCTACAAATTATAGGTATGCTCCTCCTCAATAGCCGAGTAGATCAAAATGTCATCGATGAAGACTACTACAAAGAGGTCAAGGTATGGCTGAAAGATCTTGTTCATGAGTCTCATGAACACTGCTGGAGCATTGGTCACACCGAATGGCATAACCAAGAACTCGTAATGGCCATACCGACATCTGAAGGTCATCTTATGCACATACTTGTCTCGTACTCTGAGCTGGAGATAGCCGGATCTGAGGTGTATCTTTGAGAACCACCGTGCTCCCTTCAGCTGATCAAAGAGGTCATCAATCCTCAGGAGTGGGTACTTATTCTTCACAGACACCTGGTTCAGGCGGCAATAGTCAACACAAAGCCTCAAACTCCCATATTCCTTCTTAGCGAACAGAATCAGGGCTTCCCAAGGAGAAACACTGGGTCGGATGAATCCCTTTCCCTACAAGTCCTCTAGCTGTACCCGTAGCTCACAAAGCTCCACGGGATCCATCTGATATGCTGGTGTAGATATCGGTGTCATCCCAGGGTAAAATTCAATGTAAAATTCCACCTCTCTACAAGGAGGTAGACCTGGAACATCATCAGGGAAGACATACGCGTACTGGTCCACCACTATAGGATAACTCAGACTCTCCACATCAACCGCTCCAAGGGTAAGGATAGCCAACTGATGAGTGATCGGCTGCACTCTCCTCCAAGTAAGTCCATCCTGAGCTGCAAAGGCTCCCTTCTTTCCGGTGAAGGTAAATCTGGTCCCATCCTTGTGGACACACCGTACTTTGTGCCTAATGCAGTCAATATGAGCATGGACTGTAGATAACCAATCCATACCCAAGATGACGTCGTAAGGCCTCGACGCTGCTACTAGGAGATCCCAGTTGAATCTATCGCCTCTTAGAGTAAGCTCAAACTACTGAAATCAGTGCGTAATCATCGAATTCCCTCCCATAGGAGTCTCTAGTGGTAAAGATCAAGCCAAAATCTCTGTCGGAATCTCCGACCTCTGAACGAGGGTAGTGGAAATAAAAGAATGACTAGAACCTGTGTCTATAAGTACTGCAGCTAAGGTGGAGTAGACATAGATCATACCTAATATCATCTTCAGAGCACTGTGGTCGTAAGCCTCAGCTGCCTGGAGCTAAGCTCGCCCCTGTCCTCCTGCTCCCTGTGGTCGGGGTGGACCACCTGGTGGTGGTGGCGGTAATATCTCGAATAGTCTCCCACTGCCTGCTGCACGGCTAACTCCTCATCCACGTCTACTTACCCCCTGCAGACCTCCTCAGTCGAACCTCTGTCTCTGCCTGGGTGGTTCTTTGACCGTCTGTTAATCATCTGTATGGCGGTTCGGACAGTCATGAGCCATGTGACCCTGCCCGCCGCATGCGTAACATTCCCCTCTCCTGGCATGACTGGCTCCGCCTCGGGTGCCCTGCACAACCAACTCTGAATCCTGTGGTCATCCACCAGTATGTATGGTTCTCTTGGACCTCTGCAAAATTTGTTTGTTTCCAACTGTAGAAGAATCCGCTGTGTGAAGACTGGTGGTGGGTCTCAATGCTGGAGACTGCTCAGCAAGAAAACTCTTCACTAAGAGGGCTTTCTCTAACACCCCCGCCTACATCAAAATGCTGAGTGAGATCATCGAAGCCTTGATCTCCCACTTGAGCCCCTGCTCGAAGGTCTGGGCCCTAAATAATGGGTCTCGTACCATATCAGCGGAGTAGCGTGCGAGGTCAGTGAACCTCGCTAAATACTAAGCTATACTCATGTTTCCCTACTGTAGATGAAGAAGCTCATATATGTGCACTGTGCAAAGAGTCGCTGGAACAAACTCTTCCAAAAGCAGGCTCTCGAAGTCTTCCCAGAGAAGTGTCACCTCATCGTGAACCTAGAGCATCAAGATCTACCATCTGCATGTTGCTTCCTGTAGAAGGATGGAGGCAAGGATCACCATGAAATCTATTGGTGTCCCTACTAGTCGAAAGACTCTCACTACAGCCTCCGGCCAATCCTTAGTTGCCTATGGTTCTGTCTCTCCCCTAAACCTCGGTGGCCTCTCGCGCTGGGACTCTTGCAGCACGCTCAAGCGGCGTTCACCTTCTGCTACTGGGGATGGTGGAATAAGTGGCCCAATGGGTAATGGTACCGATGGTTCCTCCACTGGTGCCTCTACAGGAAAAGGGCCCTACATTGAAGCCTCGTCGCTCGGTGGTCTATCTGTGCATACAACTCTCGGAACCCTAGCTGGTTGTCTACAGGGAGGCATACTGAAAAGAAACAGGTGTGCCACGGTTAATAAGTTATACCTGGTGAGCTAACTCAAAGAGTTTACAAAGAAGACTCTTGAAAACACACTCGCAATCAGTGTTTTCATGCACTGAGTCGGAAATCAGAATTCAGGGTCCTAGTGTATGGATATGTCGGCCGCCGCACCAACACTGATTTCCCTAAACTGATAACCACACTAACTACACTTAACACTATTGTTGTTAAAAAAAGATCAGAGTCCTAAGTTCTGCGGTAGAGCTGACTCCTCTAATACCAATTTGTCACGACCCTTCCCCCGGGACCCGTGTCGTGACTATCCCAGACCCACCTTCCATAGGCCAAGGGATGGCGACTAGCAACGAAAGTCATTTTCCCTAAAACTTGGAAGGCATTTCTTTTATAACCTGTAAACTCATGAAACCAAGCACACAGCAAGATACGAACACAAGAAAACTATATAACAAAAAGAGTGTTGAAAGTAAAGGGGCCAGAATACAATCCCAAGAGTAAAGGTACAAGTATAGCTGAAATACAAAACAACTGAAGAAATATAAAAGACAGCTATGGGATCATCCTTCTAGGTTCCTACCTAGAGGGTACGTATAGATCACCTCCTCATCACTCCATGTTCATCCGTCTCCTCCATGTACCGACTTGTTGTAAGTTCCACCTCCAGGTAGCATCCAGTCCTGGTACTCTCGTCCTCAGTCTGCACTAAACACAATGAAGTGCAGGTATAGCCCATGTAGGGGTGAGTATAATGATACTCAGTAGGGACCCCAAGACCCTCAAGGTCTCACAAAATGCACCAAGGATAAACCACAAAATATGAAATCAACAGATAACCCTACCTAGGTATATGCCCATACATGTACCTAAGTTATCAATTAATCCATCTCAATCATGAGGAAAACACTGAGATACTGACTCAGTTCACACCAGGATTTATTCTAGGGTTAGTAACAAGTAACATGTCCAGCCACATCATCGAACACTTCTGCTATTAGAGAAACCCTCCTCAATCGAGTATAGTTGGTCTTCCACATCACACAAAAGTGATTCCCACTAAACTTGGACTGCTGAGGTACTCCTCCTGTCAAGTACCATGGGTCTGCCACATCACACAGAGGCTCTCCCCCTCGTGACTTGTTAGGGTACTCCTCTTGTCGAATACTATAGGTCTGCCGCATCACACAGGGGCGCTCTCCCTCATGGCCTGCTAAGGTACTCCTCCTGTTGAGTACCATGGGTCTACCACATCACACAGAGGAACTCCCCACCATGGGTCTGTCGCGTCACACAGAGGTTCTCCCCACTGGGCCTATCAAGTCACTCCAAGTTGAAAATTTCAGCAGTCATCAAGTCTCAGCCAGTTACTGGGTTCCCGCACTATGCTCACTCATCTCCAGGAGGATCCGCTCCACAAGTTATTGGTTGATACTCCAAATTCCACAAAGTCCCATGAAGAAGCATCTCAAAGGTCTGCAACGTCATAGGGGTCTCAACGCAACAGACGGTGCATCAATCAGATGCCCAGTCTGTGAGTTATTAGCCTTTTAGTCCTGGGGGCCCAGTTGGATTCCTGCTCAATCCAACCTGATCATTCCCTATCTTAATCCAAAACTTCAGTGGGTTATACTCAAAAGGAACATCTTTCTCCAAGATTTCTAGCGTCTCTGATGGTTCGTTAAATGGACGTTTGGTGCCAAAGTTATGGAAAAACGAGTGTAAATGGGTCGTAGTGGGCCCGAGTCCGGCCCGACCCGGCCTGGTCCAACCTGGCCCATAGTGCGGCCCGACCTGTTTGGTTCAGCCTAGCCCACTGGGTCCAGCCCAGCCCGTGTTGGGCGGCCCGGCTCGCTGGGCAGTCCGACAGGCCGCGAGGGGCCGTGGGGGTTCGGCCGCGGATGGCGTGAGGCCGTAGGATGGCTCGGCCAGGACGGCTTGTCCAGGAGGGCGGAGGCCGTGGGGTGGCTCGGTCGGAGCAACCCAAGGCCATGGGGTAGATTGGCTGGTGCATCTTGGCTGCGGGGTGGCTTGGCCGGAGTGGCTCAGTGCCGCGGGGCAACTCGGCCAGAGCGGCCCGGCCGCCAGGCGGCTCAGCCAGAGCGGCGCGGCGAAGCGCCATGGAGCGGCTCGGAGGGCCACAGCGGCGCAACTTGACCGGAGGCTTGGCAGGATGGTAGCAGTGGCTCAGAGGATAACGGCTCGGCGGATGGCGGCAGCGGCTCGCCCAGCGGCTTGGTGGGATGGCAGCGGTGGCTCAGCGGATGGCGGCGGCTCGGTGGACGGTGGCTCAGCCCGGTCGGCGGCAGCGGCTCGGCCCGGGCGACGGCGGCCGTGGGCAGCGTGGTGGGGCCGTGGGTGGCGGATCCGTGGCGCACGGTGGTCGTGGGTGCCGCGGAGCAGCTCGGCCGTGGGGGTGTCGTGAGGGCATGGAGGTCGTGAGGAGGCGGTGACCGCAGAGTAGTGTTGTTGTGTCGTCACCTTCATACCGTGCAACACCAAAAATCATCATATGATTTGTGGAGGTGTCGAGCCATGTTTGTTTGGCTCGTACCCTCCGTGTTAGGGTGGTATCATATGGCTCAACAAAAACTTGAAGAATAATGTCAATCTTTACAACCTCCCGCAACGATTTATTCCCAATCCCGAAAAAGAATTCAATGGAAAAACATGGGAAAATATTCATACACAAATAAACCCCTTCCTCGGGTTGTTCGTTGACGTTGGCGCGAGAAGGAAGTATGGACGTCTATTTTTCGTAGATGAAGACGTCCCACGTCGGAAGAAGTCCCGAGGAAGTAGTTCGAAGTCGAGGTTGGTGTTCTTTTTTGGTGGAGCGTTCTTCATTGGTGGAGCGTTCTTCGTTGGGAGGTGAAGTTCTTTGTTAGAGAACATTATTTCTTCCAAATCTCTCTCCTCTCCCAATTCCTCCTAAAATACTAAGTATCCAACATAATAGATTATGTTGGCTATTTATTTCATTGGCATAAAATTAAAATTTTCCAAACAATTAATCAAGTTGGAAAAATTAAAGTGGTGTGTTGGCTTAAATAATGTGGAGGAAGCTCAAGAGGCTCTTCCACATTAAAGAGGGAGTTAAGAGATTTATCTTCCATTATAAGGGGATTTCAAGAGGTTTAGGCCTCAGGTGGTCCCCACCACCGTAACCTCTCATGGGAGGTTAAGTTCGGGTAGTCCCCACCACCATAACCTCTCATGGGAGGTTAAAGTCTGGTAGTCCCCACTTCACAACTTCCACATGGAGATATCTTAAAGAAAAATAAAATAAAATAAAAAGAAAGTTTATTTTATTTTATTTTATTATTTCCATGAAAAAACCAAAAATTATCTTTCACCCTCGACCAACTACCTTTGAGGTGAAAGTCTCCTTAAGCGAATATCAATGCTGCGAGTTCAATAGTGCCCTTGGATTTCAATTCCGATCACCGTTTCAAAAGTTAGAAAAACCCGCTTGCACATTTACTGAATGTGCCCGAAAAAAAGTTCAGAAATTCATTCCGAGCACTCCAGGCCTTGGAATCACGTGCCTTCAATTTTCACAGACTTGTAAAATTCTCATATATTTAAAAAAATTACATGGAAATTCTGGTTCTTTACAATTGTAATTGAAATAGAACCCGCAATTGCATCAATAGTAACAACATAAATCATGTGCATCACCCAACAGTGTAATCAAAAGAACTATAACCATTAGAATCTATAAAACATAAATCCATTTGAGGCCATTTGGATTTTCCCTGTATGTGGGTTAGCTACTCCTGGGAATAGATTATTACCAAATTCCATTTCCTTCATATCCCTGTCTATTATCGCCAAATAGTAAGGAAAACTAGAAAATACTGCTCTGATACCACTTTGTAATACCTCGAACCCAGATGTCACCCAAAACGGTGCTCCGAACCTGGTTGTCCACATGACCTCAAGCGCATCTCCCCAAATTCCAGAGGATTACAACTAGAAAAGAGGCCTTAGGTGAGATAGTGGGGATATTATACCCTCATTACCAGCATATCATAGTGGAATTCAAACATGATAAATAAAAGAAGCGAAGTAAAGAGAAGTCAACTGAAGAAATAGAACAAGCAATATAGGAATACATATCAATAACCAGAAGTGTCTCATATAAAAAATTGTCCAGATGATACCTATATCTATAAATCATCCAGAATATTACAATGAAATACAATACTGTAAAAGTATCCCAAAAAAAGACCAAAAAGTGATCGTAGCATCGCAAGCCTCATCTTTTTCTTATGTCAACCTTCTCTAAAGCCACAGTCAACAACCTGTACTAGGGTGGATTACCCTATCATCACATGCAACAGTATAATCTTATTAGGTCATCAAGGAGGCCCAAATAGGGTGTGAGATAAACATCCCAATAGGTAACCACCCAGGGTCTATATAGTTCTAACAGCAATTCTACAAGTGCTAGAAAGTGTAAAGAAAGAAGTAATTAAATAGTATATTCCCATGTCATAAGTATAATGAAATAAGAAAAACTAAACAACCCCTCAAGGCTACCTAAAACAAGAGTTAACTCTTAACAAGGCTACTGTAAGAAAAGTAAACAATTCGTATAGCTACACCATACATTCATCCATACCAAGCAACCCACGATCATACCATATAAATAAGTGTAGACCACAAGGGTCAGATTCAAGGTGTTAGGTACTAGGGCATCCAAGTAAAAAGTGTAGACCATGAAGGGTCGGATCCAAGGAACTCCTCCAAGGAATCCACATTGATTCCCATGGGTGTCCTAGTGGAAACTCAATCTAATCACTGGTTGGAGTCCAAGGAGAATGTGTACTGACATGTCCTATGTGAGTCTAAGAAATCTGGATCCATGGGGTAGAAAGGCTCGAGGCATCCCATAGAATCAAGACCCAAGGGGCGGTATAAACCCAAGGCATCCACTATCGCCTTCCAGATCCATGGAGAGTAGTCCATCGCATCTATCAAACCATTCATACAAGCATTCATACCATTTTACAATTCATTTCCATATGATTCTACCCACTCATATTATCACATTAATTCAAAATCACATAATGAGTATACCCACTCATTTATTACAATTACTCTTTAGGCCTTTTTATCAATATAAGCATGGAATGACATGATAACATAAGGAAATAAGGCAGTATATATCCTAGGTATTCATTTGAAACTGTTAAGGCATTAACGAGCTTACTCTAACTAGGAAAGCATAAGCACACACCCCTTGGGTTGTTTAAATAGAAATAAATAGGTTATTCCATAAAGAACACCCCATGGGTGACCTTGAATCAAGCAATGGGTTCTAACACAACTAAACAGAACCTACGGGAATCCACATCAGTTCCAACTATGCCTACTGCAAGTAGCTCACTCAAAAACAGGGTCGTGTCAGAAATCTCAGCAGGCGGCATGTTGGCCGAACACCCAAAAATCACCAGGAAAGCTGAAGAAAATCATATACCAACTACCTTGGCTCAATACTAGAGAACTCTTCTAAGATATCAAGTCTTGATTCATCCTGATTTAGGAGAAATTTGAATAACGGATGAAGAATGGAATATTAAGGCATATGAGCCTAAAATAAAATAGCACAACTGATTGCTATAAGAATTATAAATGGATAAAAATGAATGTATACCTTACCAATACAGATCCAATGAGATGATCCACGCTCAAAACGGAAGTCGTACAGAGAATTGGGATCGAAGCCTAGCTTAGGAGCCTAAAGGGAGAGCTCCACAGTGATAAATTCTATCCATTTGAAGGAAACCCTAAAATGGTTTTAAAAAGGAATTTTAGTTTTAATTAAAACTTAAAAATAAACATCTAGAAGGATCAGAAAGTTTACCCACAAGGTTTCCCAAACTGTGCAGAAATCGTGCACATCTCATTATCTCCAAGGGGCACATCGCACGGTTACTCTGCGTAGTCAAACTAACCATGCGATAATCATGAAAAAACTATCTATCAAAAGTCTGAAACTTTTCAGACTCATTGCATGGTTTTTAAACTTCTACCATACGGTATCCCTAACCATACATCCACTACTGACTCCTCTCACACGGTTAATCGAACCGTGCGCAGGCCTTACGCAAACCATGTACCAGACCATTTTTAGCCCAAAACTTGGTTTCGGGCTCCAAACAAGCCCCAAAAACCTCCAAAAAACCCATGATCAAGAAGGTTACATATTTATGGACATAAAAATCATTTAAAACAAAAGGAAAATGATTTTTACCTCATACAAAAACCAAGGTTCTTATAGCCTATGTGGGTTATCATTTTGAGATGTTAGCATGATCTTCTATCTAGCATGAGGTAACATATGTTCATACACTTCCAGGGGTAGGTCTACTTTTTTCTCAATGGGAGGAAGAATTGATCACTATCCACATGAAGGGAATAGCTTCTAAACGGGGCCCTAAACTAAGGCCTCATCACAGATCTATTCTTCACCATGTTCTCATCATAGGATCCTAACTGGATGTCTGTGATGAGGCATCCTGATATAGTTAATATATACCTTGTTAAAGATATTATATATGGGTAACTTACTCAAGGAGTACATGGAAACCACAACCCATTCCTATATCAATCATGTGCCATTTTTTCCTACAACCAGTTTCTTGGTCCACTAAATCGAAAAGAGGGTTATCAGAGCCCTAGTGAATGGATATGCCGATCATCACACCATCAGTAGGGTACCTAAATCAAGAGTCTAACTCAAAATACTTAATAATAATTTCCCTAAATAATAAACCAATTATAATAGGAATACTAACTCTAATCATCATCCCTATGAAAACATTCTCTGGTATGATTCTATCATATCTTAACCTATTAGGGCCTCACCCGAGTCAACAGTATGTTCGAATTGATGCCCCAAGCCTGCCTCTAATAGGATAGAGGCTGGTGACTAGCACCAAGTTGGAATAACACACACTTAGGAGGCCTTAATCTAATACACCTTTACACACACACGTCCCTATACATACTAGAGTAATATGTAAAATAAAAAATTGGAATAATAAATTCATGAAAAGCCTCTAGAATCACCCAAAAATAACTTTGAAACAAATCAAAAGTAAAAAAGGGTAAAATATAGGCCCAATAACCAATAAGAAGGTCCAACCTAATAATAATAGAGAAAACATTCTCACCATGAAACCACTAAACTATCCACCAATCTTGACACCATAACTATTAAGCCCCACTAAGGACCACCCACACTAAGTCCTCCTATATATCTATCATATATCCTATAATCTAAATAAGATATGACATGTGTGGGAAGATCCCATGCACGGGTGAGTATACACATACCCAATAAGATTCCATGAAACACCATGACGTAAATCATCAAAGATAAATTTAGATAAAACCCATAACCGAGAAGGTAAAGTTAAGGAGAACACCCAAATATGATCATGTTAGGTCCACTAGGCTGAATACCCTGAGAGGGGGGGTGAATCAGGGTATGACTAATTAAAAATTAAAGCCCGTTCTGATCTTGTTTCACTGTTAAGCAAAACACTCTTCTCTCTCTTTCCTGCTGCACAATATAAACAGAATGTAAAGCAAGCACAGGACACAACAATTTTACTTGGTTCACCGCTAAGGGCTACGTCCAAGGAGCATACGCCGACAGGTTGCCGGTCGTACCAAGTCCACTAAACTTCACTAGCTGTGGATTACAATGTTCGGGCTAGATCACTTTTATGCCCAGGCTCACTGCCTATACAATGTTTAGGGTCAGCTCACTGCTTTCCCAAGGGTCACTCCCTGTTTCTCTCTCTCTGGCTCACTGCCGGTGGAGAGGATCACCTTCTTCCTCTTACTAAGCTCACTGCTCTGTGAAGGGAATCCAATCACAGTTTATAGACCTGTAGGTCTCTTCATTTCCATGAAGGAATGCATCTTCCTATGTATGTAGATGCTCTGTTGAAGTCCAACTTTCACCCGCAGATGAATATCACTTTGCACCGGATGTACCGGGCAACCTCAGTTTTTACGCGCAACCCTTACGGTGTCTTGCGCGCAATTTCTATGATTTGCGCGAAATTCCTTTTTCGCGCAACCTCCAAATATTACGCGCAGCCTGGAAACTGCCTTGCGCGCAATTCACTGATTTTGCGCGAAATCCACTTTTCGCGCAATCTTCCTTTTACGCGCCAGCACCAACTTTCTGCGCAGCCTTAGCTTTTCGCGCAACAGCTGACTTTACGCGCAAACTTTAAGTTTACGCGCAACACCCTTTCTAACTTCAATTTCGTGCACCAGAGCTCGGGTATTTTCTATGTCTTGAACTCTACTGAATGGAGGAGGGTCACTTCATATTTATAGGCAAAATCGACCCCGCGCGAAAAACCCTCCTTGAGCGCGTAATCCGCTTTGATCGCGAAATACAAATCTTCCGCGCACAACCATTTTCCGCGCACTGCTCCATAATTTCGCGCACCTCATGCCTTTGCCATTTTCCGAGCTTCGGAGCTCGAAACACCTCTTGCGCGAAATACTTCATCCGCTATTTCGCGCGCCACTTCAATTTTTCACACACGCCTCCAAAATTTCGCGCGCCTCATGCCTCTACCGATTTTCAAGCTTTCGGCCTTGAAACATCTTTTGCGCGAAATACAATTTCGTGCAACCCGCTGTTTTGCGCGCCACACTTCAAGATTTCGCGCAACCCGCTAGTTTTGCACGCCACGCTTAATTTTTCCGCGCACCTCCTTCATTTCTCTCTCCTAAACCTTTGCCAACAACATATCACTCCATTTTCCATTGGCGATTTTCAGGCCCATAAATTTGGAAAACACTTGAAAACGGCGCCACCTTATACTGCTCTTTTATACCGCCTCCAGATCGTCCTTTCCTTTGTCATAGTTCTTTGTCAACATGGAATGTCAACAACTTCTCAGGAACTCGACAATTCTCCATGGAAACCTACTTTGTCAACAAACACAATCAACCCAAAAGTACTGCAATGTTACCTTGAGGGATTTTTCCCCAACAATCTCCCCCTTTGGGTTTGTTGACAACTCTTCACAAATTTGCTCAGAATTATTTTCTGCACTTTGATACCTCACTGAGTCTTCTTCCAGCCGCTACCACCATTCGCCTCTTGCGATTCTGATAGCGTTCAAGTATTCACTTAACACGTACTCTAAGCCCACATGAGCAATGCTCGGCGTGAGAAACAAGAGTAGTATGAAAAGTTCATCAATGAATCACTTCATGTCAGACCCCAATTGTCGATTCCACCCTGATACCAATTCTTAAAATAAAACCAGTTGTTGAACCACACTGATACCAATTGGTGAATTCTTAAGTTGATACCAATTGTTGATAGCTGGACACCGTCTCACACTATTCCAACATCATTGTTCTGCTTTTATCACGATCCTCAGCTGTCGTGATTTCTATGCTTTGAACGATCACTTCTAGCATCGTCAGATTTAAAAACACTCCCCCTTTCTCATTGCTCCCCCTTTCTGGCTGCTCCACCGGTCAGCTTCTCCCCGTATCAATTATGATTTATCAAATCTCCGCACTATTTTCTCCCCCATTAACAAACACTTTTCTCCCCCTTTGTCAACGAACCCAAAGGATACTCCTCTGTAGTCTGTAACATAGTAGAGAACACATATCAGCATATTAGGGAAAAACACATCATACCTCGGGGAGAGGGGGGGTGGGTCCCACATCCACACTATTTCAAGTGCGGGGAATCGACTGAACTCCCAGAGCCAGTCGATGCCTCTCAAAAGCTTCCTTGGGTAAGGCCTTTGTGAGAATGTCTGCAACCTGTAGCTCTGTAGGCACGTACTCCAACTTCACGAGTCCCTGCTCAACCTTCTCCTTGATAAAATGATACCTAATCTCAATGTGCTTTGTCCTTGAATGATGGACGGGATTTTTGCTAAGATTTATAGCACTTGAGTTGTCGCATTGGATTCCGATCGGAGACTTCACTTCAACTCCCATATCTTCAAGCTGCTGTTTCATCCACAATAACTGTGTGCAGGCTTGAGTGGCCGCAATATACTCAGCTTCTGCGGTGCTCAATGAAATGCAATATTGCTTCTTACTTAGCCAAGAAATACACAATCCACCAAGATAAAATGCACCACCTGACGTTGATTTTCTATCATCCGCTGAACTGGCCCAGTCTGCATCAGTGTACCCCAATAACTCTGTCTGAGATTTGTCATTGTATGTCAAGCCGAAGTCCACCGTGCCCTTAATATACTGAAGTATTCTTTTCACTGCGAGCATGTGACTTTCCTTGGGATTACTCTGATATCTCGCTGCTTAGCATGTGGCGAAAACAATATCAGGCCTTGTTGCGGTTAAGTACAACAGACTTCCAATGATTTGCCTGTATTCTGTGATATTAACTGCCTTGCCATCCTCATCTTTTGATAATTTCATCCGGGTAGCCACCGGTGTCTTCATCTCCTTGGAATTTTCCATTCCAAACCTTCTCAGGACCTCCTTGGCATATTTAGATTGAGAAATTAATGTTCCATTCCTTCCTTGTGTTACCTGTAGACCAAGGAAAAACGTTAGCTCTCCAATCATTGACATTTCAAACTCATTTTTCATGAATTCGGAAAACTGTCTGCACTGAGCTTCATCTGATCCACCAAATATTATGTCATCGACATAAACCAACACCATCATCCTTTGATTACTGTCATTAATGAAATATAGATTGTAATCAACTCCTCCACGCTGAAAACCAAGCTTCTTCAAGTACTGATCAAGCCTTGAGTACCATGCCCTTGGTGCTTGTTTCAGCCCATACAATGCCTTCTTCAGCCTGTAAACTTTGTTCTCATCCTCATGAATGAGAAAACCATCTGGCTGCTCAATATAAACCTCCTCTTCCAGAACACCATTCAAGAATGCAGATTTGACATCCATCTGGAACACTTTGAACTTCCTTTGCACTGCGATGGCTAGGAATAATCTTATTGTCTCCAGCCTTGCAACCGGTGCAAATGTCTCATCAACATCAATTCCCTCGATCTGGGAGTACCCCTTGCACACTAGACGTGCTTTGTTCCGAATCACTGTGCCATCTTCATTCATCTTATTACGATAGACCCATTTGGTCCCAATGACATTCTTGTCTGCTGGCCTCGAAACAATCTCCCATGTCTGGTTCTTCTCAATTTGATCAAGCTCTTCGTTCATGGCCTGAACCCAGTTTTAATCTTCAGCTGCATCAGAAAAACATTTCGGCTCCACTTGAGACAAAAACGATGCTTGCTGTGATGATTTCATTCTTCGAGTCTGAACTGGAGCTGTTTGATCACCAATGATATTCTGCCTATCAATTTCAGCTCGTCTCTTTGGCTTTCTCACAGACACCGACTTGACACTTTCCTCTTCATCATCAGTATCTTCTTCAGAGTCAGCTTCTGCCACTTCTGCTCCCCCTGGGTTGCTTACCTCATCATCACTTTCATCCAGGAACTGTTCACTAGATCGTTGAGTATTCTGCTCATTTTCAACTATAGTGACATCATTGCTTTCAATGATTTTTCCCAGCCTTTTGTTGAAACACTTATACGCTTTGCTTTTCCCGGAATAGCCAAGGAATATTCCTTCATCTCCTCATGCCTCAAACTTCCTATGATGTTCTTTTTTGAGAATGAAACACTTACTTCCAAATATTCGAAAGTACTTCAACGTTGGCTTCTTTCCGTACCACAGTTCATACGGAGTCTTCCCTTTCTTCGGACATAACAGGGACCTGTTTGAAACATAGACCGACGTCAAAACTGCTTCCTTCCAAAATTTCTCTGGAAGGTCCTTATCAATAAGCATTGTTCTGGCCATGTTGTTGATGATCCGATTTCTCCTTTCAACTACTCCATTCTGTTGGGGAGTTCTTACTGATGAAACTTGATGCCTTATCCCATGTTTCTCGAGATAGTTTTCAACCTGACTGTTTGTAAATTCCGTACCGTTATCAGTACGAAACTTTAGAATTTTCTGCCCAAGCATCTTTTCTGATTCCCTCCTGTACTGCTTTATGCAACTGAACACCTCTGTCTTATGGGTTATGATGAATACCCAGGCCATTCTGCTATAGTCATCAATGAAAAGAACATAGTACCTTTGCCCATCTATAGCTCATGGTGAGATAGGTCCACATACATCAGCATGCACCAATTCGAGCACTCGAGTTGCTTTTTGTTCCTTTGGCCTGTATGTCTTCCTGATGATCTTCCCTTGTTGACAAGCATCACACGTATGAGTGCGATCACGTGATAGTTTGGGAAGGTCTCTAGCAGCATCACACTTTACCAGATCTTCCATAGATGGTTGACATAGATGACCAAGTCGCTTATGCCACAGCTGATTTTCTTCTTCTCTGGATAAAAGGGATGAATCTTCTTCCCCACCTACCAGGTAAAGATTCCCCTTTGTTCGTCTTCCCTGAAGAATGACTATTCCATCTTTTCCTTTAACAATACCCATCTTCTTGGTAAATAGTATAGAGTGCCCAGAGTCACATAGTTGACTAACGCTAAGCAAATTATGACTGAGACCCTCTACCACCAAGACATCAGCATGTCTCATTTCTTTGCCCCCAAACTTGGCTTTTCCTGAGCCAACAATCTTCAGGCCTTCATCATTTCCAAACTTGACAACTCCTTCTTTGTCATATTTTATGCCTGTAACCAGATCCTTATTACCCGTCATGTGGGATGTGCAACCACTATCAAGGATCCAAACACCAGAATGATCTGATGCTTTAAGGGCAATTTCAGCAACTACGGCCTTCTCAGTTTTCTTCTTCCTAGTCCATAGTTTTTCTTTCATACTCGGCATGGATTGAGGCTTCTGTTCTTTCTCAGAGTATGATGGACCAGCTTCATCTTGCAAAACTGCAAATCTGTTCTGAACTTTTAACTCACTTGTTGGTTTATTGATCTGCTGCTTGCGATCATTTTGATTCTGCTTTGGCACATTTTTCTGAATGGTCGGAGTGCAGTACCTAGCCATGTGTCCAAATCCTCCGCACCAAAAACAGTGTCCTTCAAAAAATGTTCTGGAAAACCGTTCTCTGTTTGGCTGCCATCTCTGTTCTTGTTCCCTTCGATATCTTTTGGCTATGGAACACACATACTGTGAATGTCCCATCTTTCCACAACAATAACACCTGATATAAGGTGCATTCCTTCGTGTTACTTCAGCACTACGAGTTTCCCCTTTGGATCTCTGAGTATTATGATTCTGCTTTGTGCTCAAATCCATTTTCAATCTCGGGACAAGTGCTTGCGGTCTAACTTCAACTGCCGTAGATTTTTGTTTCTGATTAATCCATGAATCAGCCTTAACATCTGAGTTCAATTGCTGCTTCTTTCCTGCTAAACTACTAGGCTCTTCTTTCTTCTTTTCCGTCTTCGTAACGACCTGATTTCCCAATAATGTGTTGGGATTCAAAGGTTTTTCCTGGTCTTTAACTTTTCTCCGCAGACCGACAACTTCCTCTTCAAGCTCTTCAATACGCTTGACGTGATCTTTCACTTTTCGACTCAAGCAATCGATCTCCCTTTTCTGCTCTTCAATCTCGAGCTTATGCTCATCAACCTTTTCTGTGCGCTCTGGCCTGGAAGACTTAAGATTTTCAATTTCTTTCTCAAGCTCAGACTTCTCTTCTTCTTCTTGTTGCATGTAGAGTTTTGCATCACGTACTATCTTATTGGCTTTCTTTGTTTTTGCTCGCCAAACATCTATCTATTCAAGAGCTGCTTCTAATTCAGCTTTCATGTCAAATCTCCCTTCAATTTCTTCTTCTTCTTCATCAGTTTCAGTTTCTTTCTTTTCTAGAGCGCTACTAGCAACAGCCACCATCGCATTTTGACCACGATCTCTACAGTTTTCTATCTCTTCAACTTCTTCACCCTCAGACTCAGCTGAACTGTCAATTTCTTGGGAAAGAAGATTCTTCTTCTTAAAGAAATTTCTCTTGAACTGCTTCTTCCCTTTCACATAGGCTGAAGATTTTTTCATGGGAATCTCAACTTCATCTTCATCGCTTTCTTCTTGAAACTTTTTGGGGCATCTTGCAGCAAGATGACCAACCTTTCCACATCGGAAGCATGCTAGTGGAAGTTTCCCTTTAAACTTTCCTTTTCCTCTTTGCAGATTTGAAGAAAGGAACAACATCACCTCATCTGACTCTTCTTCCTCCTGAGAATCTTCAATAGTGAGCCTCTTCATGGCCTTAAATGCCACCTCTTTGGATTTCCCCTTTTCCACAGCATCGTTGTCATCATTTCTCATTTCATATGCAACAAGAGTGCTGTGTAGGTTATCCAATGTTAGCTCTTTCAGATCTTTATCTTCCAACACAGAAACTTTCGGATTGAACCGAGGTGGAAGCTTTCTCAAGATGCGCTTTACGATTTTAATGTCTTCGATAATTTCTCCACGACCCCGCATGTCTTCTACCACAGCATTTACCCTATCAAAGAATGCATCAACAGACTCATTCGGGTTCATTTTGAGATCTTCATACTTGTTCCACAACACTTGCAGCTTTGCCTCTCTGAATTTTGTATCCCCTTCATAAATATTCAAAAGTTTTTCCCACATGGCATGTGACGTTTTGCATGACATCTCCTTTGTATAAATGGGATTAGAGAGGGCTCCCCCTAAGGCGTTTATTGCTTTGGAATCAGCATCCAACTCTTTGTGCTCAGCTTCTGATAATGCACCACTAGTAATATCAGCTGTGATATCATGCATAGCTGCTGAAAACACATCCATTCCCAGAGATCGGAAATAGTGTTGCATTCGATTCTTCCATATCTGAAAATTACATCCGTCGAAGATCGGAATCCCTCTATGATTAGTGACCTCCATTGAGAGAAGACCAACTGTTAACCTTTCCATCTGATACCACTTGTTAGGTCCACTAGGCTGAATACCCTGAGAGGGGGGGTGAATCAGGGTATGACTAATTAAAAATTAAAGCCCGTTCTGATCTTGTTTCACTGTTAAGCAAAACACTCTTCTCTCTCTTTCCTTCTGCACAATATAAACAGAATGTAAATCAATCACAGGACACAACAATTTTACTTGTTTCACCGCTAAGGGCTACGTCCAAGGAGCATACGCCGACAGGTTGCCGGTCGTACCAAGTCCCCTAAACTTCACTAGATGTGGATTACAATGTTCGGGCTAGATCACTTCTATGCCCAGGCTCACTGCCTATACAATGTTTAGGGTCAGCTCACTGCTTTCCCAAGGGTCACTCCCTGTTTCTCTCTCTCTGGCTCACTGCCGGTGGAGAGGATCACCTTCTTCCTCTTCCTAAGCTCACTGCTCTGTGAAGGGAATCCAATCACAGTTTACAGACCTGTAGGTCTCTTCATTTCCATGAAGGAATGCATCTTCCTCTGTATGTAGATGCTCTGTTGAAGTCCAACTTTCACCCGTAGATGAATCTCACTTTGCACCGGATGTACCGGGCAACCTCAGTTTTTACGCGCAACCCTTACGGTGTCTTGCGCGCAATTTCTATGATTTGTGCGAAATTCCTTTTTCGCGCAACCTCCAAATATTACGCGCAGCCTGGAAACTGCCTTGCACGCAATTCACTGATTTTGCGCGAAATCCACTTTTCGCGCAATCTTCCTTTTACGCGCCAGCACCAACTTTCTGCGCAGCCTTAGCTTTTCGCGCAACAGCTGACTTTACGCGCAAACTTTAAGTTTACGCGCAACACCCTTTCTAACTTCAATTTCGTGCACCAGAGCTCGAGTATTTTCTATGTCTTGAACTCTACTGAATGGAGGAGGGTCACTTCATATTTATAGGCAAAATCGACCCCGCGCGAAAAACCCTCCTTGAGCGCGTAATCCACTTTGATCGCGAAATACAAATCTTCTGCGCACAACCATTTTCCGCGCACTGCTCCATAATTTCACGCACCTCATGCCTTTGCCATTTTCCGAGCTTCGGAGCTCGAAACACCTCCTGCGCGAAATACTTCATCCGCTATTTCGCGCGCCACTTCAATTTTTCGCGCACGCCTCCAAAATTTCGCGCGCCTCATGCCTCTACCGATTTTCAAGCTTTCGGCCTTGAAACATCTTTTGCGCGAAATACAATTTCGCGCAACCCGCTGTTTTGTGTGCCACACTTCAAGATTTCGCGCAACCCGTTAGTTTTGCACGCCACGCTTAATTTTTCCGCGCACCTCCTTCATTTCTCTCTCCTCAACCTTTGCCAACAACATATCACTCCATTTTCCATTGGTGATTTTCAGGCCCATAAATTTGGCAAACACTGGAAAACGGCGCCACCTTATACTGCTCTTTTATACCGCCTCCAGATCGTCCTTTCCTTTGTCATAGTTCTTTGTCAACATGGAATGTCAACAACTTCTCGGGAACTCGACAATTCTCCATGGAAACCTGCTTTGTCAACAAACACAATCAACCCAAAAGTACTGCAATGTTACCTTGAGGGATTTTTGCCCAACAGATCATATAAGGAAACATATCCTAGGGTGTAGTCTCAAGTTCTCAGCCATCCAAACAACCCAGCATCCACATATTTTGATCTATAAGTCTTTATAAACTCACTATCATTCCCTAGGATGTTGTGGAGGATCCATTTCCCATGGATATGGGTGAAATAATAACTCTAGTGGAAGATCAATATCATGTTTGTGCTCTATGGACAAGAGAAATACCAACTATAAAAATAGAGGATCCTTACCTCATTTATGTGGGTAAAATACCTAACTCTTTCTAATTCCATAAGTAGAGGATATTTTACCCCATGCTCATATGGGAGAAATACCACTCCTCAAGAGGATCCCAGTCCCAACGAGTGAGATACCAAATCATCCTAGGAATTAATAGTGGAAAATGTTGTATTCCTTAAGTATCCTAGATATATAGTAACTACATGGTATGTCCTAGGGGTATACATAATTTCACCCCACATCGGCCACTTGGTCTTCTTCTTTCATTCCATATAGCATGTCTTCACTTAACTACATAGAATATAGAAGGTAAGCATGATATTTCTTGTCCATGAGGGTAATCTATGTGCACATCATCTACCCAAGTCATGCTCTACCAAGGGTACATGGGGTGTGTCTCAGTACACATGGTGTGTGGAGACACATGAGTCCCTGGGAATATACTCCCAGTACACACCACCCTAGCTGGGAAGGGGTCCCATGGCATGTGACTTGGTCACATGGCATGTGACTTTGTCACATTTCATGCAATCCATTCACATGGTCATGTGATATTTAACTCCTCGAAAAACCATACCTTCTAGATCAGTGAGATACACGTAGTGCGTTCTTCTAAACTACACATCATGTAGTTGTAAATTTTCTAGACAAACATCTCAGTGATGATTATTCCATTTTTATCACTTCATTCATTGATTATTCCATGAATTAATGCATGTAACTCTCACAAGTAGATTCTACCAACATCAATGGCAATTTGAAATTTGGATTCCAACCCTTCTTCATCAAATAATCATACTATCTCGGTTTCCCATTGTGAATTTTTCACCTCGCACACCACGGCTTTTGATATCAATGTCTCCCCATTCTTCCTTGTATTTTCATCATCAACATCACACATTCATCCCTTAATAATCCAATATTCCAAAGATACAACAATGATCCTCATAAATAACATTTTATTTCGTAATTAATTGTATTCATTGAACCACCAAACAAGAAAATACTGATGATGAATGTGTGTAGAAAGGAGGTAGAAATCCATAAAACACAAATGTGAGGATGAAAATTGGATGTGTTCTTTTGAACACCATTTTTTGACAAAATACAGATGAAAATATTCAAAATATAAATCCATAATAAACAAAATAATGAATTAACATCTTGGAAATCATCGATTCTAGATTATTTTATTCCGGACTAATTTATAATTGCGCAGATTTCAAAAATGATGATAAAATCATAAAGAAAACCCCCTACCTCAAGAATAGATATATCATTGATTAATAACATCTTTTTTAGAGATATGGTTTAATAATCCATTGCATTCATCATTCACTCTATGAAGATTCATGATCAATGGGCAGAGGAGAGAAACGCATTGTTATTGCCAGTGATTCCTCGTTCCCAAGTCATCCTCAAATGACAACACCCAATGGATGTCTCTATTTCTCCCTATTTTATAATATATATGGTTAGGTGGGTAAAACTATGGATTTTACATTGATATTTATAAATAATCATCCTATAGGGTAATAATAAATTAAATTAATATTTTAATTTATTCATTTTATTTCATCTCGCAGTTTTTAAACATCCTAAATCCTAATATGAATGAAACTTATATCACCCCTAGGGTAAATCTCATGTTCCAGTTTCAATGGTGGCCTTAGTTTTTTATCAGAGGCCATGATAAGAATATATGGAATATTTTACCTATGAGTATAATAAATATTTAAATAAATTAAAATACAATGTATTGAGGTTAAAACTTTCGTTGATAATTATGTCATTATTAGAACAAATTAATGGAAATTCATAAAAAATTTAAAGGGACCGAACCTGATAACCACAGTTGTTACAAATTATTCCACTTTATTATTAATCTCGCCACTTAATTATTTAAATGGGCCATCATACCAATCATATCATATATTACTCTTAGTATCCTTCCTAATGGTATCCCAACAAAGTGTAACTCAAATCTCACAATGGGATTTGGGTACATAACTATTAGGGTTTTCCATATATTCTATGCCTTACACTAGATAATACATGGGCACCTATATTTAGCATGAAACTTCCCAATAGGATGATTGAGGTATTGAAATGTGTTTTAATTAAAATGAATCTAACACTGAGTATTTTTTTTAAGGTAATTTAATCTAAACATATTATCTCATGTAACCCATTTACATGTTTTCATGCTTATAATGATTTAATTTGGAATCTTATTCCTTCCACCAAATCAAATTTTTTAAACCACTCTAATGTGTAACTCTTTACACAACTCATAGCTTATGTTACTAACCCAAATTAAAATCCAACAATGTTTATACATATCCAATGCATCTCATGAATAAGGTATATAAAATACTTTCATGTAAATGTTTATAATTATAAGGAATCAGTAATCAGTATAAGAGAAAGCTTGAAGAGACGGATATCCAACCTCTATTTTCTATGAAAGGTATAAGCGTCTAGTCCAGTGAACAATATAACCTAAAGTCACTCAACCCAAGGATACTTTACTCTAGAGAGACCTTAATTCCATAATAATTCTAACACCTAATATTTATTAACTAAAATTAACTACTAAATTAAAGCACATGACCTAATAAAATCCAAATTTAATGCAAAATAAAACTAAATCAATTATAATAAATGGAATGTAACTCCTTATATGCATGTATGAAAATTTATAACAACAGTTTAACACTTTAAACTAAATAATACACAATCATAATATAAAAATTATATCTTTGAATAAATAAGGGAATAAATAAATAAATGAACAGTTCATATATTTAAACATGAGATAACATATCTATGAACAATACATAAATAAATCAAATTTTAAAAACATTATAATTTATCCATGCATTATGGATATTCCATAATTAAATAAACATAAAAAAAATTATGTTTATTTTTACGATATGAAATCTTTCATATTATTTATTAAATGGAATTTACTGTAAATGTATGATATTAAATGAAATATAAATATTTTATATTCTAATTCTATTATGTAAACAACTTACATAATCTAAATATCATATATTTAATATAATTTAAACCTTAATCAAATCAATTTTCAAAATTCATTTTAATAAAGTTTAAATTATTTCTTCAAATAAGGAATTTTAATTTTCACAATTCAAATTTTTAATTATGAAAAATTCATAATTATAAATATAAGCACTTTCCCTTATTCTGTAATTTATAACTATTTTATAAATTAATCTTATAATTTCAATATAAACATTTTATATCTAGATTATATCTCATGCCATATAATTTTGAAAAGGGTATTTTAATGCTAATAATTAATAATATGGGGTATTTATTTAATTAAATTATTTTTAAACATTTAATTAATAAATTATAAACATTTAGTATTTAATTAATTTATAAAAAAAATTATAAATTAAATAAATATCCTAAAAACATTTTTTACATAATTTATAAATTATTTATAAATTATTTTATTCAATTCATAACTGAAATATAAAAAAAATTATTACATCATATTTATCTATATATCTTGAAAATTATCTTATGATTGATAGTTATTATACTTCAAAATTGGTTCATGTGCTATCAATCATATCTAATTATTGATAATGTGGATAGTGATAGGTCATAGTGGCTTTGCATGAGGGAAAAATAACATAAGCCCTATGTAGTAATGACCCCTGTAGTGATGGCATGTATAGAATAAACTTATTGCTCGTGGTTATTACAACTTATAATAGGCACCATTTAAGAATAAAATGCATTAGAGATTGTATTTAACTATATGTTGTGATATCACCTTGATGATACAAATCTCTATTTTTCTTTCATGAATTGGTATCATCTTCTACTACAACACTTAATATTGTATGATATGATATATTAAAATATGAATTTTTAAACTATGTTTTTTTATTTGATATCTAATATCATATGGTGCAGTTTTATCGAGGATTACGACATCACATGATGCAAAACTAGTCATAGTTCAAATTATCAGTAGATTTTATTAGTGCACAATATGAAATGTAATATGATGGCATATTTATTCATTTTAAACATAATTTTTTCTAGGACTAGGTTAGTTAGAGATTTTTTTTTTAAAAAAGTTTGTTGGAATTTTTTTATTTTGTTGTCTATATGAAAAATCAACTCACTTTGTTATTTATGGTGGTCAGATGAAGTTGTTTCAGACTCAGATGATCAGACACAACTTCCTTGAGAAGTTCTATCAATTAAAGTTTTTTGTTCTGAATTTTTTTATAGTTTAACATGTTTTTGGACTCATATTTATGGAATGGAGGTTTTTAGAATAGATGAGGAAGTATTATCATATATATGTCATCAACAGAGAGGTCTGACACAAAATATGAAAATTATATTCTGATATCAATGTGATAAACATCATAGAAAAATCATAATATTTTATTTTTTTAGTGAGAAGTTGATGTTGTTTTTGACATAGGGATTTTGATAGTGTTCATCTCTAAAAATGATAATTCTTTATTGGTTGTTTAATGTTACTAAATCATGAATAAGTCTCATGATTCAAGATGGAGGTTATAAAAGAGAAGAAGTTGAGATTTGGTTTCCAAACAGACTCTATCAGATATATCAGGAATTATTTTTTTGGATGAATTTTATCGAATGGAATATTTTCTAGAAAACTAGAAGTTTGAATTTACTAAAGACTGAAGATTTATAAAATTATTGATCAGATGGTCCATCGAATAGGCTAATATATCAGTCGAACCAATTCATCGAATAAAATTATCCATCATTCAAACCAATCCATCAGTCAAGTTGCAGCCACCGATCCATGAAATGAGTGTTTGGAATTGATAAGGCATCAGATGCAAAGTTCCATCAAAGGTAGAACATTAGACTATCCAAATTGTATCAGATGGACAAGATTTTTTGATTGTGAATGAGAATATTTTTTGACACCAATATATCAGATAAAGTTGTTGAGACTGATCAATTAATAAATCTTTAGAGACTAATCCATTAGTCAATAAGATTCATCAGATGATCTGTTTGATGATGATAATCCATTGGATGTTGAGTTTCATCAGACACATTTTCATTGGTATGAGAAACAATTGAACATATGAATAAAGTGGATTAAAAAGTGTGAGACATATAGAATTCTATACCAAGCAGTTATTGTAGGGTTCTAAAGTATTTAGAAGTTTCAGTGGTGTTCTCAAATAGTTTCAGTTGGTTTAGAAAACAGAGTGAGAAATATTTCTTTACTTGTTTGTATTTGGTTTAAGAGAACTAGAATGATTAATATAGTCTCGTACTAAAATGTTATGAACTATCAGTTTTCAGACTAATCACTTGTAAAGTTCTTATTTGGTATTATAAAATAAGATGTTTTGGTAAATTTTATAAGATTCAAGAAGATTCTAGAAGAGTTTAGAAGAATTTATAAGTGGTTAAATGGAGTTCAAATGAACTTGAAATTAGAAACTATGAATTTTATTAAATGGTATGGTTTTTGCCTTTTTTTTTGAGTTCACTAATATAAAGGGGTCCAAGTACAATATACTCTGACATTATTCACACATACAATAAGTGGATCATTGGAGATCTATCTTAAAATAGTTTTCTAGATATAAAAATTTATTAGATAATTAGATTATAGGATCTATCAAATTGAACTAAACAATTGGATTGACAGGTTCTGAAAAAGAAAGAATAAAGAAAGAGTTGAGTTCTAATTCTATTTTGGAAAACCAATTATACTTGTTTCTGGACAGAACAATTGGAATAAGGGATCAGATAGAGTAATCAAATTGAATTATTTTACAATGTTTAAAGAATAATTTATTACCTACTACTAGGTAAAAAGGTGAATAATTTTTTTAAATAATTACAAAGGTGAAAGAATAATTATATTCACTATTTTATTAGTCATAGTTCTATAAAATTTTAAGGGCATTTCCTACTTGTTTTATCTATAAAAAATGATTTTTTTTCTAGTGGATTGTGTGGTATTGGATTATTTCCAAACCATGACAAGGAATAGCTACTCTTTTTTATTATTGAACCTTATAAATAATTTTATTCTTGGTTATGTGTGAATGTTTCATTTTCATCAAATTAATAAATCTTTAGTAGGAGCTGAAGTTTATTTCTTAAGAAAAATAACATAAAAGTAAAAATATATCAATGATTTACCCCTCCTACTCTTAGTGATTACATTGACACTACATAGTCCTTTTAAATTGGTATCAAAGGGATGGTCCCTTAATTTATTATTTGTAAAATTTGGAAGATAAGTTGTTATGGATAATTTGAATTGTGTTAATAGTAAGGGGATTTCACTTTTTGATGGAAATCACTATCATATCTAGAAATATTGAAGTTTCCCATATCTTATGCCCCTTGGTTATGATTTTCTAGAGTCTGATACAAATATATCTCCACCTCATAATGAGAATGTTCCTCTTACATCTATTGATAAGAAAAATCTAGTGAATGATAGAAAGGATAAAAATGTTTTACTTTCTTCACTCTCTGAAATTGAATTTATTAAACTAAAATGAGTTGTAACTTCCAAAGGTATTTGGAAAAGGTTGAAAATTTTCTATGAGGGAAATACGAATATGAATAAGGTAAAGTTAAAAATATTGAGGTTGAATTATAAATATATCAAAATGGGTGGGTATGAATATGTTGGTGACTTCTTTATAAGGGTGAATGATATTATAATTATCATAAGATGTCTTGGTAAGAAGCTATAATATTCAACTATTATTAAAAACATCTTACGAATTTTTATTGAGAATTTTTATGCCAAATTTTCATCTTTGGAAGATAAAAATACTGAAATTCTATCTTTCTATGACTTATATATCACTATCATTACATAAAAATTTAAAAGAGAGAAAGTTATGAAAATTAAATACAAATTTGATCAAGAAATATTCTTTAAATCTACCAAGAAAGAAAATATAATAAGATTCTTAAATATGAATAAGTTGGTGACTCTGACACTGAAGATGAGGTTAGTAAAAAATTTAATGAATTCCTGTCATTTTTTTCTAAAAATTTGAAAAGAGGCATAGGAAAGTACAAAGGAAAGCTACCTCTAAAATTATTTGGTTGTGGAGCTATTGGGGATTTTTCTGCAAATCTCCCTTGAAGAAAAGATGAAAAATAAAGTGATAAAGATAAAATAAGTTCAAGAAGATATTTTAAGATACATGATAACAAATATAAATCATATTACAAAGGAAATGATAAAGTGTTATCCAAATCCAAAAGGAGAAGTATTTTTTTCAAGGATGGTGAAGATGAAGATAGTGAATTTGAAACTAAAAAATCCACTGAAGTTGTTATAGAAAATACATTTATTGAAAAAGTAAATGATGAAGAGTTTGTTGGTTATAAAATCAGTAGTTCTAAAGAAGTACTCAGTTAGAATTTTCTCTGAAAATATAGTTGAAATAATGTCTTTAAAAAATTGTAATTTTTGAGCAAGAAATCAATAATTTGAAAAAGTTAAGTTCTATAGAAAATATTCAAGAAAATTTTATTGAAGAAAAATCAAAGTTACTATAAGATGTTGATCATTTTAAGAAATATATTAAAAAATAAAAGAATCAAAAGGAATAAATTGAAATAACGATAAAGGTGAAGGAGGAATAATTATAACTTGAACAATAAAAGTTCTCTAAAATTGAGTTGGGATTTAAAAGTTTCAAAAAATCTATTTCTGAGATTGGAGAAAGTTATGTGAAGTGTGAACCTAAGAAAGATCAAAAAAATTATCTTCAAAGGTTTAATATAAAATTTAGTATGCTCATAAGAAGAATAAATTTGACAAAATCACATATGTAGAAAAAACCAAAAAATTTGAAAATTTAGATGTTTCAAAAATTTAAAAGTTTTAATAAAATATTTCTGAAACTAGTGATTTGGTTGCAGACAAAAAGAAATCTAAGTTGAATAAAAAAATTACAAAAGATAGTAGGAATACTAAGGTTTGAAAAATTTTCTAATGTGGAAAGTAATAAATTTATAAAAATAAGTTTAAAACTCCAGGAAGTATGGAAGTTACATAGATAAATATTCTTTTTATAGATACTGTGTGTATTATGGTGGATTTGTCCATATAGAAAATATGTGTTGGTTTAATAAAAAACACTACAATTATCCCATGATTAACTGAAAGAAAAGTTTGATAGGTATTTAACCCACTCAAAGAAGGAAACTTGATAAAGTCGGTATGAAGACTGAAAAAAGATTCCAACCTTTGGAAACTATTTATAAAATATGACAACATTCTGGACGTCTTTCTAAAGGATGTATTGATTTTTTATTGGCATAGAAAAAATTTTATAACAATTATCAATAGCCGTATGTGAAGTATGACAAAGGGGAATAAAAAGGCACTTATTATAGAATCTTCTCTCAAAGATACAAAAGGAGAATGGTCTTGGATCTTGGATAGTGGGTGATCTTCATATATGATCGGAGATCTTAATATTTTAAAGAATTTGAAATAATTTAAAGAAGAAAAATTTATTTTTTTTCAATAATGAATCACTTATAATAAAATGTGTTTGATCTTCTATTATTGGGGGTGAAGAATTAGAATCCAAAAGGGCCTTGTTTTTTTATGGGTTGAAACACAACTTGTTATGTTTTTCACAACTTTTTGATGAAGTTAATAATGTTGTTTTCATAAAATCTATATTTTTGTGAAAATAACTGGAGATGGGAAATTTGTTACAAGAGAAAAATGTACAAATGGGAACTTGTTTCGAGTTGGTGATGTTCAAAATTCATGTTATATAAGCACGATGAAAGAAAATAAATTATGGCATAAAATTTTGGGTCATATTTGTTAGAGGAATATGAGAAAGTTAACAAAGTGAGTTAGTGTTCATGATATTCCTGATATGACAAGAAGAAAAGATTAGTGTTGTTTAATTTTTCAGAAATATAAAATTACACAATCTATGCATAAGAAAGTTTAAATTTATTCAACTCATCCCTTAGATATGATTCATTCTTATATTTTTGGGTCGATGAGAAAACAATCAACTTTCAGAGATAAGTATTTCATTTCTTTCATTGATTATTTTACATGCATTACATTTATTGTGTATTTGAAACATAAATCAGAAGATCTAAAAATGTTTAAGAGTTTCAAGAAAATAGTAGAAAATGAATGTGGATATTCTATGAAGAATTTATGAACTGATAATGGTGGTGAATAAAAAAATGAATAATAGAAGTTTGGTGGAGATGGGACATACTATGTTAATCAAACATGGTATTTCTCAATATTTATAGAGGAAAACAATGAGTATAGTAGTTTATATTTGGAATTAGTGTTTCTATAGAATAAGTTATGATATGAATCCTTACTAAATGTTCTATAATGAAATTTAAATTTTATACAATTAATAGTTTTTAGGAGTCTCTGCATCATAAAAAAATGGAAATTTTGGAAATTTTGATCAAAGAGGCGAAGATGGAATTTTTCTTGTCTATTCTACTAAGGGTAGAGGATATAGATGTTTCAACAAAGAAACAGGTAAGTTAGTTAATTATTCTAATGTAAAAGTTCTTGAAAAATATGTAGAATAAGTTTCAAAAACACATGAATATAAATAAGATATGGAAGATGAGATAGTTGAGAAATATGAAAATAATTCAAATAATGGTGATGCCACACAAATATAATAATCACACTCAATAATTTATAGTGATGAGGAAGAACTTTGAACATCTCATCCTAGGATGAGGAAATAGGTGGAAGTAAAAAAACATCATTGATGATCAACAACAAAAAGTTAAAACAAGAAGAACATCAAAGTTTTTTTCACATACTTATTTGTATTCAAAAGTTGAGCCAAATGATATTAAAAAATATTTCAATCATAGAGATTGGATTCTTGTTGTGAATAAAGAGTTGGACTAGATTGATAATAATGGTACTTGGGAACTTGTACCCAGACCAAATAATAAAAATTTTATTATTACAAAGTTTATTTTCCAAAACAAGTTAAATGAAGATGTTTAAGTGATAATAAAAAAAAGCATGGTTTATTTTAAAAGGTTACTCAAATATTTAAGGTTTTTATGATACTTTTCTTTAGCAGTAATGTAAGAAACAATTATAATCTTTATTTTTATTATTACACAATGAGGTTATAAAATTTTTCATATGAATGTGAATTCATATTTTCTAAATGGAGAAATTGATGAATAATTTTATATTAAAATCCATGTGGATTTGTAATTTGAAAAGATAAAATATATGAATGTAAAATAAATAAATCCTTTTATGGGCTAAAGAAATCTTAAAGATATTTTTATTCCAAATTGGATGCCTGTTTGAAGAAGTCAAACATTAAAAAAGGAAGAGTTGAAAGTAAAATCTACATTGAAGAAAATTATAAGATCTCTCTTATTGTAATTTTTTATTTTGATGATATTATATTTTCTAAAAATGATGAAAGAACTTGATAAAGGTTTTCTAAAGATATGAAGAAGTTTTCTAAAACATCCATGATCGGTGAAATGAAATATTTTTCTTGGATTACAAATCTCACAAAATAAGAAATATACTTTTCTATCTCAAGATTAGTATGTTAAGGAACTTCTTAAGAAGTTTGGAATATAAAATTCAAAACCTATTTCCACACAAATTCATCTAGGAACCAATTTTTCTAAATATTTAAAAGGAAAGGAAGTTAATTCTAATTAATTTAGAAAGTTGAATGGAAGTTTTTTGTATTTGACTACTTCAAGACTAGATATTATATATGTTGTTACTTTATGTGCAATATTCCAGAGTGCTCTAAAATAATTTCATATCTTGGAATAAAAAAACAATTCTATGATATATCAAAGGAACAATGGATTTTTTTATAAAATATGGTAGCTCAAAAAATGGATTTTTTTTGGTTATATATATGTTTATTGGACAATAAGTGTAGATGGTGGAAGATCTACTTTTGGGGGAGTTTTCTTTTTAGAGGAAAATAGTGTGAGTTTTCATACCAAAAAAGAAAAAAATGTAACACATAGCATAGATGAAACTGAATATGTTGTCTTTACTCATGATATAACACAACTTATGTGGATGAAGACTCAATTGGAAGATTTTCTAGTTGAATTCAAGTTACCACTTCTCTTGGGTTGTGATAATCGAACTGCTATAAATATCACTAGAAATCCAATGAAATATTATCATTCAAAACATATTGATATGAAATATCACTTAATTAAATAACATGTGTAGAATAATTAACTCAAGTTGGAATATGTTCTTAAAAAAACAACAAGTTATAGATATATTCACAAAACCTTTACCGGATGAATCTTTTTATAAATTAAGGTTGAACATGGGTGTCCAACATCTTTCTCTCTAAGGTTTAGGTATGTGTTTTTGTCCCCTCTCTCATATTATCTTTGGATAGTGTTGTCAATTTGGATAAAAATTATGTTTTATAAATCTATCCATTGGTATATTATAAACCATTTAAGGAAAACATGTATTTAGGGGGAGTTTAAAGGGGTAATCTATTAACATGACATGTAAATGTGTGAAATATTTTAATAGTTTTTTGAAGTGAATATAGAAAACTTTTTTCTTATAGGAAAGTTTAAAATTTGTGAAGAGATGATAGTAGACAAGTTGTGAAGAGAAGATAACATATTTGAAAAAGTTGTGTTATAAGTCACATCTTATAGATAACAAGATTTTGATATTCAATTTTTCTTGTTTACTATATTTAGTTTGCGCATGTAGACTTAGAATTTTTTATAATCAATTCATAGCTTCTTTTTAAAAAATTTCGATGATTTATGAATCTTGGATGAAAATAAAATCAAAATGGGGATATTGTTGGGACCAAGTTAGCTAAACATGTTGTTTGAAAGAAGTTTTCTAGAAGTCTTTTCTTTTTTTGTCTGTATGAAAAATCACCTCACTTTTTATTTTTGGGGATCAGATAAAGTGGTTTCATACTCAGATGATCATACATACTTTCCTTAATAAATTCCATCAATTGAATTTTTGTTGTTCTGAATGTTGTTTTTTCAGTGAACTTGTTTTCAGATTCATATTTCCCAAATGGAGCTTTTCAGAATATACCAAGATAAAGTATTGGATACAGTTCATCGATGGAGAGGTCTGACAAAAAATCTGATGATATTATGTTGATCTCAATGTTCTAAACATCATAGAAAACCTCATGATATTTTCTTTTTTTAAAGGGAAGTTGAAGTTGTTTCAGATGTAGGGATTTTGATAAAATTAATATCTAAATATGATAATGGTTTTATGATAATTTAATGTTATTAAATCATTGAAAGGTATCATGATACAAGATGGAGGTTGTGAAAGAGAAGAAGTGCTAATTTTGTTTCTGAACAAACTCTATTGGATAGATTGAGAAGTAGTTTTCAAGATGAAATTTATTGGATGGAATATTTTATAGAAAATTGGAAGTGTGAATTTACTAAAGTTGGAAGATTTGAAAAAATGGTGATCATCCAATCCATTGGATGGGTTGATCAATTATTCAAACCAATACATCTAATAAAATGATCCATCAATTGAACCAATCCATTAGATAAGTTGCTGCCATCGATCCATCAAATGATTTTTTTTCACCGATAAGTCATCAGATACATAGTTCCTTCGGAGGTAGAAAATCAAACTATCCAAATCATATCAGATGGATTAGATTTATTGATTGTGAATTAGAATATTTCCTGAAACTGATATATCAATGAAATATATTGACACCAATCAACCAAGAAAGATTTCGAGACCAATCCATTGCTTTATACGATTCATTGGATGATCTTTTTGACACTGATAATCCATCAAATGATGAGTTTCATCGTGAAAATTTTCATCAGTATGAGTAACATTTTAAAAAATGAAGAAAATGGATGAAAAGGTGTGAGAAATATAGAATTTTATACTAGGTAGTTGGTTCAGGGTTCTAAAGTCTTTAAAAGTTTCAATGATATTATCAAAAGGTTTCAATTGGTTTGGAACATATAAGTGAGAAGTATTGTTTTTCTTAGTTGTACTTGGTTCAAGAAAACTGGAATGATGAATAAAGTTTTGGACTAAAATTCTCTAGACTATCATTTTTTGGACTGAGCACTTCTAAAGTTCTTATTCAATTAAGGTTGTGAATTAAGATGTTCTATTGAATTAAAGAATATTCTAGAAGATAATAGAATAGTTGATAAGAATTTAGAAGTGGTTAAATAGAGTTAAAATGATTGTGAAATTAAAATCTATGAATTTAATTGAGCGGGAAAATTATTTTGAGTTCCCTCCTTTTCTGTTTTAAGTGCACCTATATAAAGGGGTCTAAGTATAACATACTCAAACATTTTTCACACATAAAATAAGTGGATCATTAGAGTTTTTTTCATGACCATTCCCCCAGGGTAGGTGTCGTGACTACCCCAAGACTGCCTTCAATAGGCCAGAGGCTAGCAACTAGCACCGAGTAGGCATATACCAAAAAGGGAAGGCATTGCCTTTAAACCTGTACACATGTACAAAATTGAAACTACATAAAGTAAACACAAATTAAACCAAAATTGTCACTGATACAACTACTAAGAGTATAGTACAAACTGAAAGTACAAAGGGGCCAGAATACAAGACCAAAGTAAACTCAACAAAGCAAAGTTAGCTCACATCAGGTATAACTTAGAGTACAGAAAGTAATATTATCAGTGGTAAAGTTGAATCATCTTATACTATTGAGGGCCTCATCCCTGATGAGTAACTGAGGTCTACTTGTTTTTTAGATCACCGAGGTCCACTTTACTACTCAACCATTGATGTCCACTCCACTACTGGACCACTGAGGTATGCTCTGCTACTGGAACACTGAAATATACTCTGCTACTGAACCACTAAGGTCCACTCAGCCACTAAACCACTGAGGTCTACTCTGCTACTGGACCACTAATGTTTTCTCAGCCACTAGGCCACTGAGGTCCTCTCTGCTACTAGACCATCGAGGTCCCTCTCGTCATATCCTTCGCATCACAACCAGCCGTAGGATTCCTGCTCATAGCACACTTGATTTTGATATAATCTACTCCTCAAGGCATCGGTCGCATCTCAACTATCATAAAGTCTGACTTAGAGTATACCCAAAGGACATTCTCCTCACAAGGGTCCCAACATCATAGATGGTGCGTCAAACGGACGCCCAGTCTGAAAGATATTGGTGTTTTAGTAAAAAGGTTTGGTTGTATCCGGGCCCGGTCCAACTTGATCGGACAAACCGGAGTATACAAAAAGGACAGCCTTCTTGAAAGGGTCCCAATGCCATAGAAAGTGCATCAAATGAACACTTGGTTTGAATGATATGCCCCTTTTTCTGAAAAGGGGGGTCAAATGGGTTCGGGTCCAACCCAACCAGGTCAGGTCAACCCATCCCGATGGTCCCAACCCAGATCGGCTATGTCCGGTCCGTGTACACCCGGCCAGCTACCAAAGGGGTGGCCGGCTGCTCCACCTAGGACATGGAGGGGTGCCGCATCCTGCCACCTGGTCAATGCGGCAAAGTGCCATGTTGACCTCCCACCACTACGGTCCGCAGACCGTGGATTTGTGTCGCGTGGTGCCTTTGATGCGGCTGAGTGGCCCCATCCACCTTCCCCCAGCCGGTGGCCCCTATTTCCACTGTAGTGCACTTCCATCATGCCGCCTCCCACCAACTGTCGGCCTTGGTGTTGTTGGCTCCTGCTGCCACCGTAGCTCGGCCAACTGTCGGCCCGCCTGGGTGTGGGTTGGTCCGTGTACACCCACCCGACCACCAAATTGGTGGTCGGCTACTCTACCTGGGATGCAGATGGGCGCCACATCCTTACACCCAATAAATATAGAAAAGTTCCATGTTGACCTCCCACCACTACGGTATGCAGACCACGGATTTGCGCCACATGGTGCCTCTGACACGGCCGGGTGGCCGTGTCTGCCTGCCACAAGCCAACGACCCCTATTTCCGCTACAGTGAACTTCCAGCGCACCGCCTTCAGCCTCCCACCGGCCTTGGTTCTAGAGGCTCCTGCTACCACTGTGGCGTGCTAGTGGTCTCCTCCGCGGTCCACCGGATGTGCTTCAGTGTCCTATTCTTCAATCATGAAACTATCCCGAGCTCTTTAGTCCATGTAGATTTATGCGGTTGGATCCATATCATTCTGATGCCTCTCTTGGTAATTTTCCACATTCTTTATCCCTCATAAAAGGCCCGATGCAACCCCAGGGGTCCACCGGCGAACACACGAGAGAAAAAGGGGAGGGATCACAAGGAACGCCCAAGGCAACAAACGTCGACCCTGTTCATTTAACCTTCATTTATCACATTAGAAAGGATGATGGAATATATGCTAATTAATCTTCTTTCTAAAAATCCTCTTAATATAAGTTCCCATCCCGCATGAATGATTGATACGTAGGTTAAATTGTTTGTGAGTTAACCTGCGTTCATCATTTAAAATAATGAATGGGGAAAAGAAATTCACACAAAAAAAGCATCAAACCCCTACCTGGGAAGAAGGAGAGTTTTCGCGGATGATCGTACGTCGATCTTTAGTCTCGAATCCTCTCTCCAAGGGTTTCATTGCCATTTTCCAATTCTTCTCTGTTCGTTGTTGGAGAGGTTTCCTTCATCGTTCGTCAGAGGAATTCTAGGGTTGTTTGTAAATCTTGAATCCCTTTTTAATTAAAGAATGAAGATGTGTTGCATGTTGCAGCATCGCCACACTGATTCATTAATGAGGTTCATTAATGGATTCAGTGTTGCCTCATCACTACACCACAGCGCTGATGAGTCATTGCGTAAAGAAGAAGAAAAATATAATAAAATAACTTTTTAAGTTATTTTATTTTTCTTCTGAAAAGCCCGAAAACTAGATTTTTCGTTCGACTCGCATCGGTCGATGTTAGGTCCATTCTAGGAGAATCTTGATGCTCTAAGTTCAACAGTTCCCTAGGATTTTTAATCTGAGAACTAGTTTAAAAGTTAGAAAAACCTGCTCTCATGATTATTTAATAAATTTTAAAAATAGTTCAAAAATACATTTTTTCCACTCCATGCCTCAGAATCATGTGTCACCTCATATCCTGGTCTCGAAATAATCCCATTTAATTTTCAGAAAAATTACATGGAATTCTAGAACATTACAGTTTTGGATTTGAATAGGTTTTTGGATAGAATAATTGATTATAAAATTAGTGGATAGGATCCATCATATCAGAATGAATAATCAGACTGACAGGTTCTGAAAAATAAAGAAGAAAGAAAGAATTGAGTTTTGATTCTCTACATAAAAACCAATCAGACTTGTTTTTGGATAGATGAACTGGACTAAGGAATCAAATAGAGTAATTGGACTAAATTATTATATGATGTTCAGATAATAAGTTCATACCTACTCTTGGGTAAGAAAGTGAATAATTTTTTTTGAAGAATTAAAATAGTGAAAGTTATTGAAGTAGCATGGTGACAATGTTTTGAACCTATTGGTGAAGGTTTATAAACTTGTACAACATCTTATTTACATCTTTTTTCCTAGAATAATCACATGAACTATTTTATTGATCATGGTTCTATAAAAGTGTAAGGTTATTTCATACTTGTTTTATCCACACAAAAAGGATTGTTTTATATAGGATTATATAGTATTGGATTATTTCCAAACCATGTCAAGGACTAGATACTCTTATTGAGTAGTGAAACTTTTAAATACATGTGTTCCTATGGATGTTTGAATGTTTCATTTTTAGAAATGTGATAAATATTTAATAGGAGGAAAATTTGGTTTCTTAATAAAGATAACATAAAAGTAAAAAGATATCAACGATTAAACCTCTCCCCCTCTCAGTGATTACATTAATCCTACATGGGACTTTTCAATTTTGAGAATCAAATGACATTGTATTTATCTAATACCATTGAATGGTTTATAAGGATCGATTGACACTTAATCAATATAGTGTGAACAATTATAAACCTAAATATTAAGATCTACAATGCTTGATAACTAAAACCATGTATAAATAAAATTAAATAAAAAAATTACCTTGCATAGATGAATCACTATTACATCAGTCTTCATTCATTCACCTGATGAGGAACCCTTAGAGGCAACCACCGGACTCCCTCCTATGCGGTGTATCCATGAGCTTATATGAATCTATCATCATAAGGGTGGGACCCTACATCCTTCCAAGTCATGATAATATCTCACAGGATAAATGAAGGAGGGAGATAAATATTTCAAGGAGAATTATAGGAGGATTTCAAAGGCTCAATTGATCACCATATCATGGTGATCACCACTTTATATATCCCTCTAAGATATACCTAGGTGGCCTTGCATTAACTCATATGTTTCATAACATATGATTCAAGGCTTTGTCTATACATGCATTCATCACATGAATGAAATGATCCTTCCATGCATTTCAAATATTATTATTTGTGATGGAAAATATATAAGAATGATTCAAATGTTAATATATAAAGGTACCACATCATACCAATCATAAGGTTTCCATATGGATCATATTATATGATTCACATCCATAAAATATAACCTAATCATCTATTATGATTGGTAAAGGTATTAGAATGATATATTTATATCATGTCTGTAACAACCTGATATTTTAATATATTTTTTCCTATAATTAATTCAAATGTGTTTTATATACTTCTCCTCGTGAAATGAAAAACTAAAATGAAAATCATGATATATATAAGTAAAATATAAATATTAAATATAACCATTAAAACAAGGACATTAAATTTTCAGGCATGAATAGGAGTACAAAAATATGAAATATGTGTTTAATGAAAATAAATGCTACTTTTAATGCCAATTAAATGTAATTTGAATAACTAAAATAGATTATAAAATTATTTTATGCTTACAAATATATTTTTATAAAATTAGCATTTTATTTCAATAAACTAAGTATATTATAAATAAATATTTATAAAATATATTGATAATATGAATAATGTATTATCAATAAATTAATTAATAAGTGATAGGGAATAATAATTAATAATAATTAACATTTTAAAAAGATACTTTTTAATACGAACAGTTTTTCGCTATATTTTATGTTTAATTAAAAAAATATTAATTTTAGAATTTTAGAAAACTAGCATCAATTTTTGATTCATCCTGACAATATTATCTTAATATGAATTTTTGGGATTTTTTTGAAACATTTTATTTTTACGTGAAAAATGCAATATACTATTTTTATTAATATTGTGGATTTTATGTCATTATTAGTATGTAAGTATGAATCAAAAAATTATGAAACATTTTTCTAATCACAAAATTTTATTTTATAAGTGAATTTATAATTTAAAAAAAATAAAATTTTATAAACCCATAATTAGAATTTAATAATTAAAGTTATATTTTTTTTAAAAAAATAATATATTATACATTCAGTATTTTAAAATTAAATTTTACCAATTTTAAAAATTGAATCAAAAAATATGGATTTAAAATTTGGGATCATTAGTTACCAATTATATAATAATTGTGATTTTATTTTTGGTCTTAGAGGATATATTACATAGGTAAAAACTAGTTATTGTGGCGAAAACTAAAAGTATAAAACTAAGTAAGATTAGAGGTAAAGGGACTAACATGCTTAAGACATATTTATATTTTGATTTTTAAGGTGTTTATTAACCTAAAATCTTATCCATTCCATTATTTATCAATTTTGGAGCCACTTTCCTTGATAGTGACTTCCCATTATTGAAAACTTTTGGGTATTTATAAAAATGTCATCCCTTTTCACTTATAAAAGGGACTCTTCTCTCCTCATTTTCCCTCACACCAAAACACCATTATTTTATCCTAAAATCTTCCCAATACTCTCCTCCAAACTTAAAAACACATTAAATAGGTTCCTTTCTTCTAAAAAAAACCATTTATTAAAAGTTTAATCCCCATAATCCAAGAAGTAAGGTATAAGTCCCTAACCTCTCTTTCTCTTTTCTATTTCTTTAAGTGATTTTATTCTTCTAAAAATTTTACTTCAAAATATTAAAATTATAACATCATTATCATTATAATACTGTTATTTTATTATAATTATGGTACAATCATTAACTTCCCTCCCCTTTTCCATTTAGAAAAATAAAAATGCCAATCTTGTGTTGTGCGGACTACTGCATCCACGATGTAACGTGTTTCATTTTCCTTCATAACCTTACAAGGATGGTCATAATATGTAATTTAATATATAATTTTAATATTTATGATATATTTTATATCATTAAATTATAAAAAATATTACTCATTTTCCCCATTCCATGGAAAATGAAATCATCAACCATGCATACGTGTGGACTACTGCCTCCATGGGACGATTGATTTATGTTTTTCATTTCAACTACGCCTTAAATGGATGTTCATGAGATTTTTTTTTAAGTATAAATATGATTTATATGGTATCATTATGGTTTTAGTATTAAAAATTTGATAACCTATGAGTTATATGATCATCAAGTGGTTATTGTTAATTCAATCGTTTAAAACATGTGTACTAAGAGTAAAATATTTAATTAAAATTATAAAATATTTTCATATCCATTAATTATTCATCCAATTAATTTATAATTATAATTTATTTAAATAATTAACACTAAATTATATCATTATTCTACAATTAAAATGATATTACAACTAAATCACCTCATAATCATTGATAAAAATGGTATGTTCATAGTTGGGTCAGTTTGACCACCTGCTTGAAAAGTACTATGAAATTATATCATAGATGATTATGAAAATTTAATTAAAAATATAATATAATATAAATATTTAAATACTTTTTTTGTTTCTATAAAGGATGCATCAATATTTAATTCATTAAGGAAGAAAACACCCTTCATGTTTAAAAATCACCGAAAAATACTCGTTGTCAATTTTATCTCCTAGGATAAAGACTGAAGTACTCATGAAAATAAATATAAACTTAATAATTAATTATAAATAATCCATTTTATTAACATTAATTATTTTTTAAATATTAAATTTATAGTAATAATGAATACCAACACTACTCCTACAAAACTACTACAAATGATCAAAACTGTAAACACCCAATGTTGAAAAATAGGTAAAAACTAACTAAAATACATGTGGATAATGATTATAAATATAAATTATAAATATATTTAGGTATTAATATGGTTATTGAATTATTTATTAAGATGTTTATTTTTTTATATAGGAATTTAGAGTGCATTTGACTAAGTAGGTAAACAAAGTAAGGGTTTCTTTGTCTCAAATTTTAATCCCTTAAGACATGTTTAAGTTATAAAACATATTTCCTTTTCAATGGTTTAAATAATACCCTGTCATTATTTTTTATCTTGGTACTATTATATTTCATTATATTCAGTGTTCTATTTAAATTTACACCTATCATGGGGTTTTGATTCAAAAGTTACAAATTCTATAAGAGGTTTTCATGACTCAAATCTTTTACTTGGATCATAATTGCTCTTCTTTGACTATTATCTTTCAAGAGTTATCTATTATAACCTATGATGATGTTATTTTTTATTTCCACATTATTTTTTGGGTAAATAATGTTTCACACCAAATTATTCTTCCTAAATGATTCTATTGTTTTTTAAAAATTCATTTTTGTTAATAATAATTCTCATTTATTTTAATTGATTTTTCTTCTATATCCATGTATTTAATTCCAAAAAATATTATCCTTTCCCAAGTGGAAACTAAAATATATTTTATAACCAATTATCCTTTTTCTCCCCTTTATTGATTTTAAAACAATAGTTTCATCATCTTTTTAAATATGTGGATTTTCAACAAGGTTATTTAAAAATGATCAAAAGGATTTTCCATCCTTTCAAAATAAAAGTTTTATCATCCACTCCACATTTTCTTTTAATAAAATTTATGTATTTACAATTATATTTTATTTATAACTATTTATAATAAGGTTTTAAAAACTTTTTTTCCCTTCACAAATTTTTTTTTATACTTTAATGTATTATAAGGTTTTTTTAAAGATTTTGTAATTTTAATTCTACTTACCCTCAATGGTTTATCTTTCATGAAGTAATGTTTTGATAAACTTATATATGTTATTATGATATGATTTATTTTGTAAAATTTTATTTTTGATATCCTATTATTTCTTAATTTCATTTTATGTGTTGTTTTTTAAAGATTTAAGAAACTCATTATTTTTCCATGGGTTTATTAATATGTGTTTTTGATTGATTTTAATAGGAACACATATGTATGTTTGATGAATGGTAGGGTCCTATATCTCCCTCCAATGCATTAGTTAAGGTTTTATATCATATGATATGATGTAATGTTATATGAATGAGATGCAGGAATCTTTGTTCACAATTTTTCTATGTGAATGAGATGCAAGAAGCTTTGTTCACAAGCTTGTTGTGTGAATGGGATATGGAAATATTTTTTCATAAGATATTGATTGAATATATTGTAGAAGTATTTGTTTATAATATTTACTATTATTATTATTATGCCACATTTTTATATTGTTTACCTAGTTATAAAAAAATTCAAAATGAATTTATTTCCCTTGAAATTATATGTTTTCATGATTATTCCATATTTTTAAATAATCTCATACTTTTATACTCTGATCACATGTTTTATGATTATTGATATGAATTTTAAGCCAGGTCATATATTTTATTATAATGATTTTTTATGATCTTATGTTTCTCTTTCGTGTTTTATGATTACCATACATTGTCCTAGGATATTTTATTATGATATTTATGTGTTCCTCATGTTATCTTTCATGTTTATAATCTAATACTTTATGATATTTTTTCACTTAATAAGCATTTCATCTCACCCTTTTCTTATTTTTCTAATCCTTGGGTTATTAAGATGAATATATAATGTGATATGTGTAGATTGGTTCTAGAGTAGTTTGATTATAGATAAAATTTTGTAAGTGTTGTAAAATAAGTAATTAAGTAGCTAGTCTCCAAAAAACTTAGCTTGTTTATCCTTAGGTTGTTTGAATGTTTTTAATATGTATTATCTAAATCGTGATTTTTTTGAATATTTAAGTCATGTTTAGCTTAGTTCAATATAGTTGGTATCATAGGAGGGTTTAGTAATTTTTAGATATTATTTTACTTACCTTTGGTGTTAGGGTTAGATAACCTTAGTGAAAACCCTAGAGATGAGTCTAAGTATAGTATGATATCCTAAAATATTGGTAAATTCTTGATTAGATGGTTTTACCTAGAAATACATACATGTATGGATTAAAAAAGTGGATGAAAATTTTGAAATAGATGTACCTAAGGTTAATAACCCTAAAAAGGATGTGTTGAATATTAAATCAATCCTAACTCGTTGCATGAAAAAGAAGCCTAACTAAACACATTATTCAAAACTCTTGGTCGATATTATTTGATTAATAAAATTATATTTACTATCCATTATAAAAAAATTATTATGTTAAGGAATCAAGATATGAATTATGAGATAACCAGACCTAAAGAAACCTATATTGAACTAAGAGTGATTTAGGTTGAACTAAAAGATAATGCGATGGTTTCAAAGAGTAACACATTTTAACATTGATTTTTTCATAATTCCCTTATGATATAAATATTGATGACATGTGATTAAATTTTTTTCTTTTATAAATAACTATAGTAAGGATAAACCAAGTTAATAATGGATGTGATGGATAATATAGTAATTGTTCTAATAAGAAACCAAGTGGGATATAAGCTAGTGTTGAAAACCTTATAGTTATTTTTACCCAACTATATCAAGTTATTATTAATAACTTGAGTATTTCAAAACATTTAAAAACACTAAATAATAGAATTGTGGAGTTTAATATAAAATTAAGTGATGAATATAATGAAGGAAAGAATATTTTAACTCCCAGTATGTCAAAAATGTGGGAAAAGCACACAAGGGAATGTCACAGAGGAACAAGGAAGTGCTTCAAGTATGAAAGGGTTGGCCTTTGAGATCATTATTACCATTCTGGTATGAAGAATCTGATTAATAAAACATGGTTGAATAATGAACAATGCCTCAAATTCCTAGATTTGGGGCATTATGCAAAATGATACCCTAACCAAACACCTAAAGAGGATAACAAATATTAGAACCCTCATAAACCAAGGAAATATGGAATGCATATGGTATCCCTAATACTAGAAGTAGGTCATGGAAAATAAAGGTAATAGGTACACTAAACCTCCAATCTATATTTTTTGATATCCATTTGGAATCTAGTTCTAGCCACCCTAGGAGGCCTAGGATGATTTCTAAGGGAATCAAATCAATACCCTAATGATTTGATATTATCTTTTATTATTATTTTATCCCAATTTTAGGTGTATAGATTATGCTTCATAAAAGGATTATTATAACTCCTTCGGAGGAATTCAATGTGATTTTGAAAATGTATCAGTCATCGTCACGTAGAATTCATAGTAATCAACAAAATAGGGAAATCACATTTCATATTTCAAACCAACTTATGATCATCTATCAGTACAAGGATGGGTATACACTCAATTTAAAAACTAATTATATTATATAAGTTATGATACTTAATAATTAGGTATGTTTGTCTCAAATAGTTTTAGAAAAACTCAATATTAGTATTAATCATGTTCTGATAATTAATATATGTTTTTGAGATTATTAGGTTGATATCTCTCTATAAATTATACACGAAGTCATATCTATAGATATCCTTAGCTAACATCGTTAGTATTTAATAATTAAAATTGTGAGGAAGAATTTTATTTAAGGTGGGAATATAACAACCTGATATTTTAATATATATTTTCCACTAATTAGGTCAAATATGTTTGATAAATTGATCGACATGTAATGTCGAACTAAAACGAAAACCATGATATATGTAGGTAAAATATAAATATTAAATATGATTTTTAAAACCTATCCATTGAATTTTTAGGCATACATAGAAGTGAAAAAAAATATGAAATATTTATATAATTAAAATAAATAGTGCTTTTAATAAAAATTAAATGCAATTAGAACAGGTAAAACAATATAGAAAATCATATTATACATAAAAATATATTTTTCTAAAATTTGTGTTTTATTTTAAGAAACTAAGTATATTATGATTATATAACAATAAAATATAATGAAAATATGAATAATATATTAAAAATAAATTAATTAATAATTGAAAGGGAATAATAAATACTAGTTAAAATTTAAAAAATCAAATTTTGAATCTGAACAATTTTTTTCTATATTATATGTTTTTAATTAAGAATAATGTAATAGTTTTAGGATTTTAATTTTAAAAAATTAAAATCATTTTTGGATTCATAATGGTCAAATTAAATTAAGATTAATTATTGGTATTTCTCTAAAACATTTTATTTTTAGGTGAATAGTGAAATCTATAGATTTTTTCTAATATTGCGAATTTTATGTCATTATTAGTATATAAGTATGAACCAAAAATTTATGAAAACATTTTATAAGTCTAAAAATTTATTTTATAAGTGAATTTATAATTTTGAAAAAAAATTAATTTATAAACCCATAATTAACATTTTATAATTTATGTTATATTTTTCAAAAAATTATTTTTAATACATTATACATTTAGTATTTAAAAATTAATTTTATCAATTTTAAAAATTGAATCAAAAAAAGTATTTAAAATTTTGAATCATAAATTCAAAAATATATAATAAGGAAATTTTTATTTTTGATCTTAAAGTATAAATTACCTAGTTAAAAACTTGTTACCCTGGTGAAAACTAAAATGGTAAAAATGAGTAACCTCAGAGGTAAAGGGAATAACATGTTTAAAAAATGTTTGTATTTAAAATTTGGGGATTATTATTGACCTTATATCTTCTCTGGTCTGTTATTTATAAATTTTCTAGGCACTTTCCTTGAAATTTACTTCCCATTATTGAAACTTTTTGGGTATTTACAAAAATGAAATCCATTTTCACTTATAAAAAGGGTTTTCCTATTCTCACTTACCATCACACCACAACCCCATTATTTAATCCCAAAATATGACCAATAATCTCCTCCATGATCCTATTCACCTTAATAAGGCTTTTTTCTTCTCAAAAGACCATTCCAAAAAGGTTTAATCCCCTTCACAAAGGAGATAATCCAAAATGTTATGTATAAGTTCCTAACCTCTCTTTCTCATTTCTATTTCACAAGTGTTATTCTTCTTACGAAAATTTCAATTAAACATATTAAAAATAGAAAATTATTATAATTATTATTTTTTAATGTTATTATAATTATGGTATAGTCATTACCACTCTCCTCTTTTCCATTAAGAAAAATGAAAATGTGAATCGTGTGTTGTATAGACTACCACCTCCAGGACATAATGTGTTTCATTTTACTTCACCGCATTAAAAGGATAGTCATAATAGGTAATTTAATATATAATTATTATATTTATTATATATTTTATATTATAAAATGATAAACCATATTACTCTTACCGATTATATGGAAAATGAAATCGCCAACCATGCGAACGTGTGGGCTACCGCCTCTATGGGACAATTGATTTTCATTTTTCATTTCATCTTCAACTTACATGGATGGTCATGAGAATGGTTTTAAAGGATAAATTTAGTGTTTATGATATATTTCATGTTATCGTATTACAAATTTTATAACCTATTAATGATATGATCAGTAAATGATTATCATTAATTCAATCATTTAAAGCTAAAGTGAGTTTAATTAGAGGAAAATATTTAATGATATAATCAGTAAATGATTATCATTAATTCAATCATTTAAAGCCAAAGTAAGTTTACTTAGATGGAAATATTTAATTCAAATTATGTGATATTTTCATATCCATTAATTATTATTCTACTTAATTTAGAATTACAATTTATTTCAATAATAAATTATAATTTATTACACTAATAAACACTAAATTGTATCATTATGCTACTGGTGTAATGATATTACAACTAAATCACCTTGTAATCATCGATAATCATGGTACGTTCATGATTAGGTCAGTTTGACCGGCTAATTGAAAATTGATATGAAATTATATCATGGGTGATTATGAAAATTTAATTAATAATATTATATTATATAAATATATAAATATTTTTATTTTTATTCTAGAAAGGATATATAAATATTTAACTCATTAAGGAAGAAAACACCCATTATAGGTTAAAAATATTTGAAAAATGCTCATTGACAATTTCATATTCTAGGATAAATAGTAAATCAATCATGAAAGTAAATTTAAAATTAATAAATAATTATAAACAATCCATTATAGTAACATTAATATTTTTTTATATATTAACTTTTGAAAATGGAAAACTACCAACATTGCTCCTACAAAACTATTATAGATAGACAAAATTGTAAACACATGATGTTAGAAAATAGGAAAAACTAATGGATATACATATGGATAATGATTTTAAATGGAAATTATAAATAGTTTTATGTATTAGTATGGTTATCAAATTAGTTATTAAGATATCTATATTTTTTATACTGGATTTTATAGTGCTACCGACTAAATAGGGAAACAAGGTAAGGGTTTCTTTGTCTTAAATTTAAATCCCTTGAGAAAAGTTTAAGTTATACACCTTATTTTATTTTCAATGGTTTAAATATTATCATATCATAATTTTGTATCATGATAATTTTATATTTCATTATATTTAGTGTTCTATTTAAATTTAAACCTCTCATGGGTATTTGATTCAAAAGTTACAAATTTTGTAAGGTGTTTTCATGAATCAAATATTCTTATTGGGTCATAATCACTCTTCTTTGAATATTATCTTTCAATATTGATCTATTATAACCAATGATGATATTATTTGGTATTTAAAAATTATTTTCTAGTTAAATAATGTTTCTTACCAAAGTATTATTCCTTCATGATTCTATTTTTTTGTGAAAATGAATTTCTTAAAAATAATTCCCATTTCTTTTAATGGATTTTTCTTCCATATCCATATTTTTACTTCCCACCAATATTATAATTTAATTAGTGGAAAATAAAATTAAAATATCTCCAATGATCCTTTTTATCCCCTTTATTCATTTTAAAATAATGGTTTCATCATCCTTTTAATAGTGTGTGTGCTTTCAACAAGGTTGTTTCAAAATGTTCCAAAGGTTTTTTTGTCCTTTAAAAATAAAAAATTGTATCATCTACTCCACATTTTTTTATAAAATATATGTATTTACAATGATATTTTATTTGAAACTATTTATAATATGGTTTTAAAAACTCTTCTCTTTCCCTTAAAAAATTATACTTTACTGTTATAAAATGTTTTGTGAAAACTTTTTCACTTTCACTTTTAGTTACTCGCCACGGTTTATAATTCATGAAGTGATATTTTGATCAACCTATATATGTTATTATGATATGATTTCATTTTTAAAATGATATTTTTTATATCTTATGATTTCTTAAGTTCATGTTATGTGATGCTTTTGAACGTTTTAAGTAACACATTCTTTTTCTATTATTTCATTAAGATATGTTTGTGATTAATTTTAAGTGGCACACGCATGTATGGTTGATTAAGGGTAGGGTCATATATCTCCCTATAATGAACTGGTTAAGGTTTCATATCACATTATATGATTTAATTTTGCATGAATGGGATGCGGGAAGCTTTTTTCATAGGTATTTTATGTGAATGATATGTGGAAAACTTTGCTCACAAGTTTTTTTTGTGAATGAGATATGGGAATCTTTATTCATTAGTTTTTGAGTGAATGTGATGCAAAAATATTTGTTCACATGATTTAATATGCTTATGATTTTTCTATAGTTCTATTTTTTTATCTAATTATGCCAAATTTTCAAGATATATTTCATTTCCTTGCGATTCTATGTTTTTATGATTATTCCTTTTTTTAAATTATTCTTAACTTTTATATTATTCTCACATGTTTTATGATCATTGGTATGTGTTTTGATCCAGGTCATATCATTTATACTAAGGATATTTTTATGATATTATATTCGTTGGTCACAGTAGATTACTTAAGAGGGGGTTAATTGAGTATCTATAAAAAAAATTGTTTAAATATTTTTCTTAAAAAGGTTTACCGATAAATTTAAATACAACCCAGTTAATCAAAGTAATATGGTTATGAAATTTTGACTCTTTAAATAACTTCTTATAAGATTTATTAATTCTCATTAATCTTAATATTAGTTATTAAAATTACTTTTAAAGATATTATAATTAAGAAAAACAATTATAACTTCTTTCCAAGATTAATTATCAAAGTAAATTTAGTAATTTCTGACTTATACAGTAAAATAGAGAAAACTAAATTAAACAGCATAGTGGATATAAAACAAGTGGTTTAGTCTCAAGCCGAGACCTAATCCACTCCACTTGGTGATCACCTTCCACCAAGTAGTTTATATAAATAAACTTGATCCACACCCTGGATTGGGGTTAACAATAGTACACAAGATTATTCAGATCACGCGACCTCTTCCACAGTTCTTCATGGGTATTAACTAACAGGTCACACAGGGACCTCTTCCACACTTATCTGTGGGAATACACAAGTGTAAAAATATGTATTAGAAGGGATATTTTGTATCCTTTAGTTTAATGTATAAGACAGTGCGTGTTTTTATACAGACACACACACACACTAATCGAAAGATAAAAATAATACACAATAGAGAAAAAATGATGAGATAAGGTTAGAAGTGCTCTGAGTGTTAGTATGTGCAGCTCTAGACTTCTAGGATGAAGCAGATACAGAAATTGAGTCCTCTTGCGAAAAACAGAGTATCACAAGTCAGCTAGATCAGTCTTGTGTTCTTCGTGGAGTTGATGGTGCAAAAATGTTCTCAACTCTAGGACATGATTATGCTTCATGTGTTCTTCAGCAGTGTTGGGTTTCATGTATCAGTTCCTCTTTCATTAATGCTCGTGTTTCATCGTTATCACGCACACATTTGTTTTTTTTGTTTTCATTATTGTTACCTTTGTCACCACTTTTTTCTTCTGGACACATTGTTATTTTTATTATTAGAATTCATGTGTTGGAACCAACAGGATGAATGTATTCTGCACCTCGTACCTCGCACTGTCAGGTGACATGTCTACAAAGAAACATTAATTATGTCAGTGCATTTAAAAGCTTCAAATATGACCATTAGAAATTAAATTGAAAAATGAAAAAATAGATTAAGAAACATTGTCACAGTCTGTTTAGAGATGGTGTCTCCATGAAACAGTGTCTCCTTGAATTGGTGTATCCTTATTTTCCTTTGAGTGGTGATATAGTTATGATGGAATAGTTGTATAGAGATCAGGAACCGATAGCACAGATGTGGTGTTTGATCACAGTGTCTGATCACAGTGTCTGAATGGTCACGGTGTCTGGATGGTCACGGTGTCTGGATGGTCACGGTGTCTGGATGGTTACGGTGTCTAGATGGTCACTGTGTCTGGATGGTCATGGTGTATGGATGGTCACGGTGTCTGGATGGTCACGGTGTCTGGATGGTCATGGTGTCTGGATGGTCACGGGGTCTGGATGGTCACGGTGTCTGGATCCTTTTCCAGAAAAACATAACTGGTGGCAGAATTACGGTTTCTTAGACTTAACCAAATATCTGTATACAAACTTAAATAGTGATATTTATAGAATTTATTGGACTTAATCATTTATCAAGGAAATCCATTATTACACAAACTCAAAATAGTTTACAATCATTGAACATAGCACTTAATATCTTGGATAGGTTTATTTAAAGCATAATGAAACTAATCATTTGTACCCATGATTTTAGATAGATTAAACAGGATTAGAAATATTTACAGAATGTATAGGATTTTTTATCATTAAAACATGATTAACACATGAGGAGTCCGACAATCTCCCCCTTTTTGATGATCACAAATCATGTGAGTGAGAGATTTATTTTTAGGTTATGTGTCTCTTCTTTAATGTGCATATAGAATACATATTTCTCCCCCTTTTGGGATTATCAAAAAAAGTACAAAAGTAAATAAAATAATAGATAAGAGGAATTCAAAATTGTGAGAACCCAGGTTTTTTTGAACGGGTCAAAATCCTGACCCTGTTTAAATTTTTGACAGGTTTCCGAGGAAACTGGATTTAATGGGAAGTTTCTAGAAATTTCCAGACTACACGCCATGTACTTTAAGTACACGCCGTGTATGTGTAGGTGAGTGACCGTCCATGTGCTCACTGAGTACATTCCGTATGATGACCATGTAGTTTTGAACACGCCGTGTAGACCCCCGACTGTGTGAGGCCATACATGGCGTGTAGGCCGTTGGTCGGGTAGAACCGAGGACACACCGTGTTCCCCTTGGACACACTGTGTAGTCTAGCCGTGTATAAAGAAAACACATGGCGTGTGAGTATGTCGGCGAGGAAGAGAATAGAAACCCGGTACACGCCGTGTACCCAGAGGTACACGCCGTGTACCCAGAGGTACACACCGTGTACTCATGTCGGCAGGTTCGGAAAGTAAGTCGGCGGAATCTTTCTATCTTTTGAATAGTTAAATGAAATATACACAGCGTGTAGTCCTAAAGTACACGCCGTGTACTTTATTTTTTTCGCTTAAATCGGGAAGTAGCCTCGTTTTTTAGGCAGAACACCCCTCCTCCGCCCGGATACGTGAACCAGGCCGGCTGAACCTCTCTTCCCTTCCCGGTCGTCCGTCTGAGACTCGTTTCGAGCTCTGATTAGTGCGTTGGAACCCCCTCGGTAAGGCCTCGATTTCTCTTTGGTCATTTTGTTTGATTTTCGTTCTAGAATGAGTTATATCCCTTTGAGAGGTTTTGAATCTTTTGTAGATTTACCGCGTTTTAGACCGAATTGGCGGGTGTTACCGGAGGAGTAGCATCGTGCAAGTCTCAGGTAGGTGGTGCATACCTCATTTTGTGTTTTCGTAGTTGTTTGGGTGACGCGGCCTTCGGCGCATTTTCGGCTATTTTGAGCGGGACCCGTTTTATCTTCTTTTTCATACTATAATTCTTATGGGACCTCTGGGATGCTTTTGGGTATGCCTGGTTACTAGTTTGCGTGAGCAGGTCCAGGTGAGGGGTCGTTCCTCATCGGGGCATTTTGGCTGGGGAGCGCCAAAATGGTTTTAATTGAAATGTTATTGTTATAAACTGTTTAGTTTAATTTGTCAAAGCCTGTTATGAATTGTTAGAGGCATTTAAGACCTCATTGCTGGTATGGGACAGCACCTGGTAGGGTGAAATTCAACTGTTTAGTTTGTTTTTCCTGGTTATGTTTTCTATCTACATATGTTATATATGCAGTTGCTGAATTGAATCTGCTGGACCACTTGGGTTGTGTTGGGATTAGCCCGGTTAAACTTGAGTGATGCAGATCACAGGTTGGGGCTTTGCCTGGGTTACTTTGGGTGGTTTTGACCACGGGATTGGGCGTCATGGGCATCAGATTGAGGCAGTGTGACTGTCAGGTTGGGCATGGCCCGGGTTACTTGGATGGCGAGACCATCGGACTTGAGCGACATGGTCGCAGGGACACGAGGTGTCAGATGTTTTGGTGGCTTAGGACTATTTTGGGTGATTACCACTCACCGGGACTTTGAGTAGTGTGCACACAGAGATACTCCGTGATGAGGTGGTTTTGACCACTCGTGTGGGTAGAGGCCCCCATAGTTGCGGTTAGGTTTTTCTGGTTGGGGGTGCTTGCCGTAGAAAGCCATGGGGAAGGTGAGGATCCTTCAAAAAATGGGCGTGCCTTCGGGACGTCGGTACTTGAGACATGAGGTGTCAGGAGGCACTTGGTGCCGGGTTACTATTTTGGGCGTGCCTTCAGGACGTCGGTACTTGAGACACGAGGTGTCAGGAGGAACATGGTTCCAGGTTACTATTTTGGGCATGCCTTCGGGACATCGGTACTTGAGACACGAGGTGTCAGGTGGCACATGGTGCCGAGTTACACGACAGAGATTCCGGTGTTGGCCGAAGCAGGTGACGCTCCATGGTGGTTGTTGAGCACCATTAGAGTTTGTATTTATTTGTGCATCATACTATTTACTACTTTCCTTGTAAATGCATGACTGTTTAAACACATTTATTTGGTATGCACCGTTGGGTGGTATCCTACTGAGATTTGTCTCACACCCTGCACGGGCCCTTCGGGACGCGTGCAGACTTTATGGACTTACGTGCAGGAAAGAGGCCAGCTTCAGGAGCTGGGCTGCGTTAGTTGTTGCATAGAGATGGTATGGACCTTGAGGTCATGCCTAGCTGGGTTTACTTTGTTTTTTTTACTTTCTGTATTGGCATGCTTATTGTAGCTACTATTGGTTAGCCATTGGCGCCCTGTTTATATTCAGTTGTGTATGACCTTCTCTGGATGCATGTTTTACTGTTCAGTTGTAGTTACATGTTCTTAGCATACTGTTGTGTTTATTTCCGTTGTTGTTGTTTCATTTACTGCTTCCGCTGTTATTCTATATTGATTATGCTTCCGCTCTGCGGGTGTGGTTCGAGTCTGCTGAGTCTTCCTTTCCACTACATCTTTACTATTATACTTGGACCAGTACCCTTATTATGATCCTATGAGAGGGTATAGCCTCCCCACTATACCTAACAGACCCTCGCTGCTAGTCGGAAGCCTTTGGCATTCGGGGAGGTGCGCCTATGGTAGTAACACCCGACCCGTTCGGCACTATTCGGGTGGTTGGCCGGGTCCGGGACGTTACAAAGTGGTATCAAAGGAGTTCTTGATAGGGATTTAGTAGCAGTGTTTTACTGGCTACTAATGAGTTTGAGGCTTCTCGTTTCTTTCTGCTGGTTTCACTATTTGGGATATGGTAGACTGGAGATAAGTTGTTGTAACTGGAACTGGGTTTCTAGCTTGTGCTTGGGTGCCTGCAGCCCCAGGTATGAGGGAAGGACCAAGTTACCATGGGTGGGAACTGCTGTTTTCTTTTGCTCAGATTACAGTTGATATGATTTCCACCTCGGTGGCTCACTTGATGTGTTATGTTCGTGATTGTGATATGTGACCCTTGACCCAGTATGGTAAGGGAGAATTGGACCTTGGCCCGGTATGGCAAGGCTAGTTGTTGGATTTTGATAGGCACATTTTTAGGGTATTTCAATTTCATAATTGCACGTATTATTTGTGAAGTGATAATTCCATGTGAATGAAAAATAAAATGTCATTTTTTATATACTTTAAAATGTGAGTTGGTGAAATTCATGATAGAACTACTAGTTGTGTAAATGAGTATTCCATGCTTTATATTTTGTAGAATTTCATGCTGCAGGATAATTGGGTCTGACTCTTATGAGAGCAGGTAGGTACTATGGGTGAGGCAGTGTAACTGTCAGGATTGGGCGACTCGGTCATCGGTTTGAGGCAACGTGAGTTGTCGGGATGGTCATGGCCCGAGGTACTTGTGATACTTGGCTCTGTTGAGGGAGGGTAAGGAGGCCGTGAGGTCGGGATGTCGTGGGGCATGGGTTGCAGTGAGGGGGAGTAAGGGTAGTTGTTATGCACTACCTTTTACTGCTTTCCTTATCTGCATAGAATATATTGTTATATATATATGGGCTATCTGACCATTTATGGTATTCAACGGGTTACTCCTTCACGGATCGATGGAGCATCAGGCAGGAGATGATACAGTGCCGCAGGAACAGGGTCAGATTTCGGTACAGGCTGAGCACGAGCCGCAGGTACAGGCTCTGGGACAGGAACAGGTTCAGGATCCAGTGCAGGCAGGATAGTATCTGGGTTTGGCATCATCCAGGCCATGGCTTGACGAGCAGCTCCGAGCTATCCTGGTACGTGTCTTGCAGGGGATTGACAGAGGCGTGCAGATTACAGAGCCTTATATGGCGTATCTGACGCGGGAGTTCCAGTCGCAGCACCCGCCGCTTTTTTAGGGAGAGGGTGGTCCGCCGGCGGATGAGAACTAGATAGAGAGTATGTAGATGATTTTTGAGCAGCTCGAGATGCCACCAGGGTGGAGGGTCAAGCTGGCGACGTACATGCTGAGAGGACCGGCGAACGTTGGTGGGATGTACAGGTACAGGCTCGTAGGCATGAGGGACTGGCTTGGAAAGACTTCGAGGGAAGGTTCTTTGAGCACTTCTACCCAGAGACGTTGAGGACAGAGAGAGCTCGGGAGTTCTTGAGTCTTCAGTAGGGAGACATGTCTATTATGGACTACGCAGCTACCTTCACATAGTTTTCTCGTTTTGCACCGGGTATGGTGAGCGATGACGCAGCTAGGGTGAGGCGCTTCGAGGATGGATTACGACACGCCATTCGGGTACAGGTGAACATCTTCAGGCTGGGTTCTTTCTCTGAATTAGTGAATCAGGCACTCATAGTCGAGGGAAACGAAAGGGAGAAGTCTCGCTTGGGTAGGACGGCAGCTTCAGGTGATGGTTCAGACAGCAGGAAGCGAGGGAGGGATGAGTTCCAGTAGGGCAGTCAGGTCGGGGATTCAGCTAGACCACCTCGTAATAGTTCTTCGGTGATTTGCTTCCAGTGTGGGAAGTCGGGACATGTTCGGGCTCAGTGCAGTAGGCCTTCGAAGGAGTGCCGATCATGTGGACAGTACGGGCATCTGGAGAGGTTTTGCAGGCAACCTTCTCAGATAGCCGGTAGGCAGGGACCAGGATAGACTGTGGCGTCTGAAGTTGGTTCAGGTTTGGTACCCGGAGAGGGTAGTCGAGGTTCAGTTGTGCGCGGAGGTCGTGACAGAGACAGTGGGACCCAGCTGAGGGGTCAGTGGCCGGTGACTAGAGCAGCATCGAGAGGTCAGGCGTCAGGCAGCCGTGTTTCAGGGCAGGTGCACGCCGTGGAGCTGCCAGAGGCTGAGCAGGCTGGTGATCCGGTGACAGTTAGAGGTACACTGTGGTGTGACCGTGATCTCCATTTTCCTTTTTGGCATGACCTGTAGAGGTATGTCTGTTTTGAGTGCACGAGGTGCACAGGATATTTGTAGACTGACTAGATACTAGTCAGTGGGTTGGCACCATATCGGGTGCGTGATATATATATATATATATATATATATATATATATATATATATGAGGTGTCGTGGGCATCGGGGCATCGTGGATGCAGGTTACTTGAGGTTTCGTGGTCATCGGGGCATCGTGGATGCAGGTTACTTGAGGTGTCGTGGGCATCAGGGCATCGTGGATGCGGGTTACTTGAGGTGCTCGGCACCAGGACCTCGTGGAGGCGGACACCGATGGGTGCGGGTTACGTTGGGTGTCGGTAGCGATACAGGAGTACCAATGAGGTGCAGGGGTGACGATGCGTCACGGGAGGATTTTGCGTCCGGAAAACATGTTAGTGAACCCTGTTTGCTTTAAATTTTATTGGTTGAGACCTAGTAGGCAATTCCTAAGGTGGGGAGCCCCTTGAGGAATTTAGCCAGAACCTTGGGACTGGGGTAGTCCAGGTTGATTAACTGGGATGGGCGTGTTCGGTGCCATCTCCGGGTTTCATTTGGTAGCTCGGGGACGAGATACGTTAAGGTGGGGAGTTTGTAAGAACCCGGGTTTTTTTGAACGGGTCAAAATCCCGACCCTGTTTAAATTTTTAACAGGTTTCCGAGGAAACTGGATTTAATGGGAAGTTTCTGGAAATTTCCAGACTACATGCTGTGTACTTTAAGTACACGCCGTGTATGTGTAGGCGAGTGACCGGCCATGTGCTCGCCGAGTACATGCCGTGTGATGACCGTGTAGTTTTGAACACGCCATGTAGACCCCCGACCGTGTGAGGCCATACATGACGTGTAGGCCGTTGGTCGGGTAGAACCGAGGACACACCGTGTTCCCCTTGGACACACTGTGTAGTCTAGCCGTGTATAAAGAAAACGCATGGCGTGTGAGTATGTCAGCGAGGAAGAGAATAGGAACCTGGTACATGCTGTGTACCCAGAGGTAAACGCCGTGTACTCATGTCGGCAGGTTCAGAAAGTAAGTCGGTGGAATCTTTCCGTCTTTTTAACAGTTAAATGAAATATACACGGCGTGTAGTCCTAAAGTAGACACCGTGTACTTTCTTTTTTTCACTTAAATTAGGAAGTAGCCTCGTTTTTTAGGCAGAACACCCCTCCACTGCCCGGATACACGAACCAGGCCGGCCCAACCTCTCTTCCCTTCCCGATCGTCCGTCCGAGACTCGTTTCGAGCTCGGATTAGTGCGTTGGAACCCCCTCGATAAGGCCTCGATTCCTCTTTGGCCATTTTGTTTGATTTTCCTTCTAGAATGAGTTATATCCCTTTGAGCGGTTTTGAATCTTTTGTAGATTTACTGCGTTTTAGACCGAATTGGTGGGTGTTACCGGAGGAGTAGCATCTTGCGAGTCTCAGGTAGGTGGTGCATACCTCATTTTGTGTTTTCGTAGTTTTTTGGGTGACGCGGCCTTCGGCGCATTTTCGGGTATTTTGAGCGGGACCCGTTTTATCTACTTTTTCATACTATAATGCTTATGGGACCTCTGGGATGCTTTTGGGTATGCCCGGTTTCCAGTTTGCGTGAGCAGGGCCGGGTGAGGGGTCGTTGGTCATCGGGGAATTTTGGTCAGGGAGCGCCAAAATGGTTTTAATTGAAATGTTATTGTTATAAACTGTTTAGTTTAATTTGTCAAAGCCTGTTATGAATTGTTAGAGGCATTTAAGACCTCAGTGCTGGTATGGGACAGCACCTGGTAGGGTGAAATTCAATTGTTTAGTTTGTTTTTCCTGGTTATGTTTTCTATTTACATATGTTATATATGCAATTGCTGAATTGCATCTTCTGGACCCCTTGGGTTGTGTTGGGCTTGGCCCGGTTACGCTTGAGTGATGTAGATCACAGGTTGGGGCTTTGCCCGGGTTACTTTGGGTGGTTTTGACCACGGGATTGGGTGTCATGGACGTCAGATTGAGGCAGTGTGACTGTCAGGTTGGGCATGACCCGGGTTACTTGGATGGCAAGACCATCGGACTTGAGAGACATGGTCGCAGGGACAGGAGGTGTCAGATGTGTTAGTGGCTTAGGACTATTTTGGGTGATTACCGCTCACCGGGACTTTGAGTAGTGTGCACATAGAGATACTCCATGATGAGGTGGTTTTGACCACTCGTGTGGGTAGAGGCCCCCGTAGTTGCGGTTAGGTTTTTCTGGTTGGGGCTGTTTGTCGTAGAAAGCCACGGGGAAGGTGAGGATCCTTCAGGAAATGGGCATGCCTTCGGGACGTCGGTACTTGAGACACGAGGTGTCAGGAGGCACTTGGTGCCGGGTTACTATTTTGGGCGTGCCTTCAGGACGTCGGTACTTGAGACACGAGGTGTCAGGAGGCACATGGTGCAGGGTTACTATTTTGGGCATGCCTTCGGGACGTAGGTACTTGAGACACGAGGTGTCAGGTGGAACATGGCGTCGGGTTACACGACAGAGATTCTAGCGTTGGCTGAAGCAGGTGACGCTCCATGGTGGCTGTTGAGCACCAGTGGAGTTTGTATTTATTTGTGCATCGTACTTTTTACTACTTTCCTTGTAAATGCATGACTGCTTAAACACATATATTTGGTACGCATCATTGGGTGGTATCCTACTGAGATTTGTCTCACACCCTGCACGGGCCTTTCAGGACGCGTGCAGACTTTATGGACTTACGTGCAGGAAAGAGGCCAACTTCAAGAGCTGGGCTGCATTAGTTGTTGCATGGAGATGGTATGGACCTTGAGGTCATGCCTAGCTGGGTTTACTTTGTTTTGTTTACTTTCTGTATTGGCATGCTTATTGTAGCTACTGTTGGTTATCCATTGGTGCCCTGTTTATATTCAGTTGTGTATGACCTTCTCTGGATGCATGTTTTACTGTTCAGTTGTAGTTACATGTTCTTAGCATGCTGTTGTGTTTATTTTCGCTGTTGTTGTTTCATTTACTGCTTCCACTGTTATTCTATATTGATTATGCTTCCGCTCTGCGGGTCTGGTTCGAGTCTGCTGAGTCTTTCTTTCCACTGCATCTTTACTGTTATACTTGGACCAGTACCCTTATTATGATCCTCCGAGAGGGTATAGCCTCCCCACTATACCTAACAGACCCTCGCTGCTAGTCGGTAGCCTTTGGCGTTCGGGGAGGTGCGCCTAAGGTAGTAACACCCGACCCGTTCGGCACTGTTCGGGTGGCTGGCCGGGTCCGGGACGTTACAAAAATGCATTTGATAAAAAGTGTCATTACAAATAGTAAGTAACAAGAAATACAGAAATCATCCCTATTAAAAGATAGTAGTCATTGTTCTTCAGCATTGGCTTGTCTTCTCTTTTCCCTTGATAGTAGCATCAGAAGAAGAAGCCAGAAGAGTAGAGGTAGAAGTGGAAAAAGGGAGTAAACCAGTAGACATATAAGGTAAAGGGAGTCCTTCAAAAATAGAAGGGGCTATGGTAGGTGCGGTGGAAGACCGAGACAACTATTGATCAAGGATAACAGGCCTAATCTAACTCAGATCCTAAGAGACAGACATAGATATAGAGGCAAGGATAGAGTATGAGAAGTTAGGAAAACCAGATCTCAGTAGTGTAGCTGTAGGAGCGACAATGGCAGTACTCTGGACATGAAGATAAGGCCTCAAAATCTTGATGAAGTTAGCAATGATCTCTTCACCATACTACAAGGATTTATCAAAGTCATCATTGTTCTCCATAAACTCATCTAACAAAGGATTGAAATCTTTGAGATTTTGGACTTGAGTTTTGAAAGCTTGAGTGACAGGAGGAATTCTTAGATTCTCTACTAGGTACTTGAAATGGTTGGTCAGGTTATTCTTAGAGAAGATCTGATTGAATTAGAAATACACCTTCTTAGAAATTTCTTTCTGAGAATCATTGGAAATATTGGAGTGAATTCTCACCAAATCAATAACTACATCACTATTATTTACTACTTCAGATAGATATTCCTTATCAAATCCACTGAGCACAAATTGAAGTTCTTCTTTAACAACTGTTCTGAGCATATCATTGTCTAAAGAGGGTTGATATGGTTGTACAGAAGTACGAGAAGTAGTAACATCCGAAGTAAGGGATTTCAGTTGATTTAGAACTTTCTGGAGATAGACCTTATACTAATCAGTCAACTTGTTAAGACTAATAACAAGTTCACGCATCTCTTTCACAATCTAATTGTTCCTTTCAGCTACCTTGTCAGCCAAGGAAGTGATATTAGGTTGAATTAGGGAGTCTAATTCCTGTGATATCTGAATAACAACATCCTCAATAGGATAAGAAACAGGTTCTGGTCTTGAGTTCATCACTCTCTGCATATCTTCGACCATACCTATGAGAGTTTTTACTTCATCTCTAAGTTGTTTGTTCTCAACTCTGACTTCTTGAATCTCATGAAGCATCTTGATCTAAATATTCCATATTATCTTTTCCAACAACAGGGTAGCATCTCTTTTATATAAATTGTTTATAGGATCTGGTTGGGTATTCAAGATTTTTTCAACTCCATCTAATAGGGTAGATCCAAATGCTTTCATATCATCCTTATTCACCAAGTTTGGAGGTTCTTGTGAAGGTTTATGGATAGAAGCTGAGACAAGTTCAAGATCTTTGGTAGAGATAGCTTCAGGTGTAGATTCCAGTTTCAATTGAAACATAGTAGACAAATCAATACCTTTTACTGAGACTTACTATGAATTGTTCACATCAAAATAACTATGGAATTTATACAATGTATCCACTGAGCTTGGATCAATAGGGTTAGGTACTTCAACACTTTCTAGACTCACAGGTTTCTCCCCCTCACCAAGTGCATCTTTCTTAGGACTGAGAGATTTAGATCCTTGATCTATTTCCAAGATTTCATTCCTGATATCCTCACCCATTTTCTTTCTATCCAACTGAAATTATTTATTCATTATCTCTTTAAAAGATGGAATAATTTTAGGAACAGCTTGTTCCCCTAGGTGTTCCTCAAGATCATCTTCTTGCATAACAAAAATATCTTCTTCTATATGCTCTTCTATAAAATCCTATTCGTTTACCTTAGCAACAAATTCTTCTTTAGTTGTAGGTTGTTCTTCTAAATCAGCAATATCTTCAGGAACAAGTATTTCCTTATCAATTAAGACTTGAGGAGTAGATTCATTTTCTTCCTCAATCAGAATAGTTTCTATTGTAGGTGCAATAACCTCTTCCCCTTTTTCCTCATCAGAATACTCAACAATCTCATCTGGTTCCAAACAAGGATCATAAATATCCTTAGGTCTTGAAGAGTGTTCCATTGGATTAAACTTTTCATAAACCCTATCATTATCTTTCACCCAAGATTTTCTCCATGGATTATAACTTATTTTCATTATCTTTATTATAACTTTAGAAATACAAAACTCATAATCCTTAATAGATTCTTCATCTAGTCCAAACAACCCTTTTTCATGAATCATAGTTGAGATAAGACTTGAATAGAACATGGAGGTTGACTTAGAGGTTGTTTTGATCAACTCACATATATGGAGTATAACATATTTTCATTGGTTGATCTTATTTCCATTTTTCATGAGATGTATCAAAAATAAATACTGATACTTAAGTATAGAAAAATCACCTTTTTGAGGCTAATCAGATTCTGAACAAACTTAAATAGAATCCTGGTTTCACTATCTATCTCAACAGCAATGGCTTGTTGCTTTGTTTCATTCCCAGTTAAGCTTCCCAATGCTTATTCCAAAACAAATATCTCACTTGGAGGTGGAGGAACTCTCGGGTAGTCCTCACAAATACCCTCATGAGGTATCCTAAGGAATGCAGCCCATAACCTTGAAGAAAATGTGTATCTATGGCCATTGATCCAGCTTCTCACAACATATCCATCTTTTGAATCAAAAGATAATTGAACATACTAATAAAATTGTGCAACTAATTTCAGATAAATAGGTCTATCCTCCTTTGTGAACCAATCCAGACATCCTTACTCTTTTAGCACTTTCAATACCAAATAATTACTTGACAGAATCTACTTAGGATATATCTTCTTTTCGGGTACCACTGTTCTATCTACAAGATTTGGATTTAGAGGACCTTCGGGTGCTTACTTCGGCGCTATTTTCAACTTCTTATTTGAATTGAACTTCTCAGGAGTTGATGATGATGGGTGTTTTATCCTAGGCATTCAACGATGGTTCGAGAGAGAGAGAGAGGGAAAACTGAAGGGTTGAGAGAGGGTTTACGGTTTGAGAGAAGAGATCTCAAGTGAAGAATGAGTTAAAATTATTTAGTTTTTATCATTTAGGGATATCAAGCATCGTGGGATCAAAAACGCGGGAAAGAAAAAGGGTAAAATAATTAATTACTATGATACAGGTTATAATGTATAAATAAAACAATGAAGCATCTTTACAGTGAGACTGTAATCAACTTTCATGGTGAGATCATAACTGGATTTCACAGTGAGACCATAACTAGATTTCGCAGTGAGACTGTAATTGGCTTTCATAGTGAGACCATAACTATGTTATTTCTAAACTGTGTGACCATATTGATTGAGACAGTAAGTACCAGACAATAACCGAGAAATAGTAACTATGAGACTGTAAACATGAAACAACAAGTCTTAAGATAGTAAAATTATAGAACTGTTAGATAGTGACTTATGAAATCATAAACTATGAAATAGTAAACTTACTACTTAAGATTTATCATTCCCAATTAATGTATGATGTAATCTATTCTTTCAAAATTTAATGGTTTGGTGAATATATCAGCGAGATGATATTCAATTCCAATGAATTCCAAAGTGATGTCACCTTTTTTATAATTATCTCTCAAAAAGTGATGTCTTACATCAATATGTTTTGTCCTAGTG